>CM074517.1:10365000-12765000 GCA_037379345.1 Perna viridis | reverse complement strand
CAGAGACGAGGATACTATCGAAGCATAATTGGTGTCATGATTGATGAGTACGTTGTTTGGATCCCAAGCTAAATAATTGTCAGCAGAATAGGATTGCCAATTCCCACAAATGATAATGTGAAAATATTTTAACTTTGAAATTAAAGTGAATTCAAATGAAGTACCTTTTGCCGCCGAAGCGAATTCCATCTTTTGGCGAGGATTTTCCTCACTCAGCTTCTCTCCAAGCACATGCTAGTGCTAATAATCATTTCGTAATCAGCACATAACAAGTACCTGGAAAGACGCTGGTTGTAACGTTAAGAAACATTTGCTTTCCTTGACTTTTGAAACTTTTTTCTATCCAGCTTTGTGTTGATTTATTTCCGGAACCTCTCCAATTACAGGCTAGTGCTAATGTACTCAAATTCATTAGCCTTAGCAAGTACTCGGATAGGTCTTGGATTCTTCTATACTATCGATTCATATTGGTTTTTCTCCAAATTTTCAGCTACAACTCTTCTCTGTTACAACAAATGATGCTATTTCCGATCGACTCTCCAAGCACAGGCTAGTGCTAATAAAATCATTGTCATTAGCACAAAGCAAGTACTCGGGAAGGTATTTCAGATTCTTTTTGATTCTGTAATTTGCTCTTCTTTATTGGTGATAGTTCCGATTCACTCTCCAAGCACAGGCTAGTGCTAATGCAATCATTCTCATAAGCACAAAGCAGGTACCCGGGAAGTTTTCAGAATCTTTTCTTCTTGTTTTTCTGGACTCCTCTTCACTTTAACGCAGTTATTTCAGAATCTCTCTCCAAGCACAGGCTAGTGCTAATAAA
Source organism: Perna viridis (assembly GCA_037379345.1). NCBI lineage: Eukaryota > Metazoa > Mollusca > Bivalvia > Mytilida > Mytilidae > Perna > Perna viridis. The sequence goes on along the minus strand of CM074517.1, from coordinate 12,764,177 downwards.
AACATTGTCATTAGCACAAAGCAAGTACTCGGGAAGGTATTTCAGATTGTTTTTAATTCTGTAATTAACTCTTCTTTATTGGTGATAGTTCCGATTCACTCTCCAAGCACAAGCTAGTGCTAATGCAATCATTCTCATAAGCACAAAGCAGGTACCCGGGAAGTTTTCAGAATCTTTTCTTCTTGTCTTTCTGGACTCCTCTTCTCTTTAACGCAGTTATTTCAGAATCTCTCTCCAAGCACAGGCTAGTGCTAATGGTTTCATTATCTTTAGCACAAAACAAGTACTTGGGAAGATCTCAGATTTTAATCGACTCATTTCTTCTTTCTGTCGAAACCTATAATGAAAGATCTTTTCGAGTGTAATGACTTTAAAGGCTAGGTGTCAAAGTTTGATTTATGTCAAAGGTGCATCTTTTGCAATGAGTTGACAAGTTGGTAGAAGCTCAGAGACGAGGATACTATCGAAGCATAATTGGTGTCATGATTGATGAGTACGTTGTTTGGATCCCAAGCTAAATAATTGTCAGCAGAATAGGATTGCCAATTCCCACAAATGATAATGTGAAAATATTTTAACTTTGAAATTAAAGTGAATTCAAATGAAGTACCTTTTGCCGCCGAAGCGAATTCCATCTTTTGGCGAGGATTTTCCTCACTCAGCTTCTCTCCAAGCACATGCTAGTGCTAATAATCATTTCGTAATCAGCACATAACAAGTACCTGGAAAGACGCTGGTTGTAACGTTAAGAAACATTTGCTTTCCTTGACTTTTGAAACTTTTTTCAATCCAGCTTTGTGTTGATTTATTTCCGGAACCTCTCCAAGCACAGGCTAGTGCTAATGTACTCAAATTCATTAGCCTTAGCAAGTACTCGGATAGGTCTTGGATTCTTCTATACTATCGATTCATATTGGGTTTTCTCCAAATTTTCAGCTACAACTCTTCTCTGTTACAATAAATGATGCTATTTCCGATCGACTCTCCAAGCACAGGCTAGTGCTAATAAAAACATTGTCATTAGCACAAAGCAAGTAATCGGGAAGGTATATCAGATTCTTTTTAATTCTGTAATTTGCTCTTCTTTATTGGTGATAGTTCCGATTCACTCTCCAAGCACAGGCTAGTGCTAATGCAATCATTCTCATAAGCACAAAGCAGGTACCCGGGAAGTTTTCAGAATCTTTTCTTCTTGTCTTTCTGGACTCCTCTTCACTTTAACGCAGTTATTTCAGAATCTCTCTCCAAGCACAGGCTAGTGCTAATGGTTTCATTATCTTTAGCACAAAACAAGTACTTGGGAAGATCTCAGATTTTAATCGACTCATTTCTTCTTTCTGTCGAAACCTATAATGAAAGATCTTTTCGAGTGTAATGACTTTAAAGGCTAGGCGACAAAGTTTGATTTATGTCAAATGTGCATCTTTTGCAATGAGTTGACAAGTTGGTAGAAGCTCAGAGACGAGGATACTATCGAAGCATAATTGGTGTCATGATTGATGAGTACGTTGTTTGGATCCCAAGCTAAATAATTGTCAGCAGAATAGATTGCCAATTCCCACAAATGATAATGTGAAAATATTTTGACTTTGAAATTAAAGTGAATTCAAATGACGTACCTTTTGCCGCCGAAGCGAATACCATCTTTTGGCGAGGATTTTCCTCAGCTTCTCTCCAAGCACATGCTAGTGCTAATAATCATTTCGTAATCAGCACATAACAAGTACCTGGAAAGACGCTGGTTGTAACGTTAAGAAACATTTGCTTTCCTTGACTTTTGAAACTTTTTTCAATCCAGCTTTGTGTTGATTTATTTCCGGAACCTCTCCAAGCACAGGCTAGTGCTAATGTACTCAAATTCATTAGCCTTAGCAAGTACTCGGATAGGTCTTGGATTCTTCTATACTATCGATTCATATTGGTTTTTCTCCAAATTTTCAGCTACAACTCTTCTCTGTTACAATAAATGATGCTATTTCCGATCGACTCTCCAAGCACAGGCTAGTGCTAATAAAAACATTGTCATTAGCACAAAGCAAGTACTCGGGTAGGTATATCAGATTCGTCTTAATTCTGTAATTTGCTCTTCTTTATTGGTGATAGTTCCGATTCACTCTCCAAGCACAGGCTAGTGCTAATGCAATCATTCTCATAAGCACAAAGCAGGTACCCGGGAAGTTTTCAGAATCTTTTCTTCTTGTCTTTCTGGACTCCTCTTCTCTTTAACGCAGTTATTTCAGAATCTCTTTCCAAGCACAGGCTAGTGCTAATGGTTTCATTATCTTCAGCACAAAACAAGTACTCGGGAAGATCTCAGATTTTAATCGACTCATTTCTTCTTTCTGTCGAAACCTATAATGAAAGATCTTTTCGAGTGTAATGACTTTCAAGGCTATGTGTCAAAGTTTGATTTATGTCAAAGGTGCATCTTTTGCAATGAGTTGACAAGTTGGTAGAAGCTCAGAGACGAGGACACTATCGAAGCATAATTGGTGCATGATTGATGAGTACGTTGTTTGGATCCCAAGCTAAATAATTGTCAGCAGAATAGGATTGCCAATTCCCACAAATGATAATGTGAAAATATTTTGACTTTGAAATTAAAGTGAATTCAAATGAAGTACCTTTTGCCGCCAATGCGAATACCATCTTTTGGCGAGGATTTTCCTCAGCTTCTCTCCAAGCACATGCTAGTGCTAATAATCATTTCGTAATCAGCACATAACAAGTACCTGGAAAGACGCTGGTTGTAACGTTAAGAAACATTTGCTTTCCTTGACTTTTGAAACTTTTTTCAATCCAGCTTTGTGTTGATTTATTTCCGGAACCTCTCCAAGCACAGGCTAGTGCTAATGTACTCAAATTCATTAGCCTTAGCAAGTACTCGGATAGGTCTTGGATTCTTCTATACTATCGATTCATATTGGTTTTTCTCCAAATTTTCAGCTACAACTCTTCTCTTTTACAATAAATGATGCTATTTCCGATCGACTCTCCAAGCACAGGCTAGTGCTAATAAAAACATTGTCATTAGCACAAAGCAAGTACTCGGGAAGGTATTTCAGATTCTTTTTGATTCTGTAATTTGCTCTTCTTTATTGGTGATAGTTCCGATTCACTCTCCAAGCACAGGCTAGTGCTAATGCAATCATTCTCATAAGCACAAAGCAGGTACCCGGGAAGTTTTCAGAATCTTTTCTTCTTGTTTTTCTGGACTCCTCTTCTCTTTAACGCAGTTATTTCAGAATCTCTCTCCAAGCACAGGCTAGTGCTAATAAAAACATTGTCATTAGCACAAAGCAAGTACTCGGGAAGGTATTTCAGATTCTTCTTAATTCTGTAATTTGCTCTTCTTTATTGGTGATAGTTCCGATTCACTCTCCAAGCACAGGCTAGTGTTAATGCAATCATTCTCATAAGCACAAAGCAGGTACCCGGGAAGTTTTCAGAATCTTTTCTTCTTGTCTTTCTGGACTCCTCTTCTCTTTAACGCAGTTATTTCAGAATCTCTTTCCAAGCACAGGCTAGTGCTAATGGTTTCATTATCTTTAGCACAAAACAAGTACTTGGGAAGATCTCAGATTTTAATCGACTCATTTCTTCTTTCTGTCGAAACCTATAATGAAAGATCTTTTCGAGTGTAATGACTTTAAAGGCTAGGTGTCAAAGTTTGATTTATGTCAAAGATGCATCTTTTGCAATGAGTTGACAAGTTGGTAGAAGCTCAGAGACGAGGATACTATCGAAGCATAATTGGTGTCATGATTGATGAGTACGTTGTTTGGATCCCAAGCTAAATAATTGTCAGCAGAATAGGATTGCCAATTCCCACAAATGATAATGTGAAAATATTTTAACTTTGAAATTAAAGTGAATTCAAATGAAGTACCTTTTGCCGCCGAAGCGAATTCCATCTTTTGGCGAGGATTTTCCTCACTCAGCTTCTCTCCAAGCACATGCTAGTGCTAATAATCATTTCGTAATCAGCACATAACAAGTACCTGGAAAGACGCTGGTTGTAACGTTAAGAAACATTTGCTTTCCTTGACTTTTGAAACTTTTTTCAATCCAGCTTTGTGTTGATTTATTTCCGGAACCTCTCCAATTACAGGCTAGTGCTAATGTACTCAAATTCATTAGCCTTAGCAAGTACTCGGATAGGTCTTGGATTCTTCTATACTATCGATTCATATTGGTTTTTCTCCAAATTTTCAGCTACAACTCTTCTCTGTTACAACAAATGATGCTATTTCCGATCGACTCTCCAAGCACAGGCTAGTGCTAATAAAATCATTGTCATTAGCACAAAGCAAGTACTCGGGAAGGTATTTCAGATTCTTTTTGATTCTGTAATTTGCTCTTCTTTATTGGTGATAGTTCCGATTCACTCTCCAAGCACAGGCTAGTGCTAATGCAATCATTCTCATAAGCACAAAGCAGGTACCCGGGAAGTTTTCAGAATCTTTTCTTCTTGTTTTTCTGGACTCCTCTTCACTTTAACGCAGTTATTTCAGAATCTCTCTCCAAGCACAGGCTAGTGCTAATAAAAACATTGTCATTAGCACAAAGCAAGTACTCGGGAAGGTATTTCAGATTCTTCTTAATTCTGTAATTTGCTCTTCTTTATTGGTGATAGTTCCGATTCACTCTCAAAGCACAGGCTAGTGCTAATGCAATCATTCTCATAAGCACAAAGCAGGTACCCGGGAAGTTTTCAGAATCTTTTCTTCTTGTCTTTCTGGACTCCTCTTCTCTTTAACGCAGTTATTTCAGAATCTCTTTCCAAGCACAGGCTAGTGCTAATGGTTTCATTATCTTTAGCACAAAACAAGTACTTGGGAAGATCTCAGATTTTAATCGACTCATTTCTTCTTTCTGTCGAAACCTATAATGAAAGATCTTTTCGAGTGTAATGACTTTAAAGGCTAGGTGTCAAAGTTTGATTTATGTCAAAGATGCATCTTTTGCAATGAGTTGACAAGTTGGTAGAAGCTCAGAGACGAGGATACTATCGAAGCATAATTGGTGTCATGATTGATGAGTACGTTGTTTGGATCCCAAGCTAAATAATTGTCAGCAGAATAGGATTGCCAATTCCCACAAATGATAATGTGAAAATATTTTAACTTTGAAATTAAAGTGAATTCAAATGAAGTACCTTTTGCCGCCGAAGCGAATTCCATCTTTTGGCGAGGATTTTCCTCACTCAGCTTCTCTCCAAGCACATGCTAGTGCTAATAATCATTTCGTAATCAGCACATAACAAGTACCTGGAAAGACGCTGGTTGTAACGTTAAGAAACATTTGCTTTCCTTGACTTTTGAAACTTTTTTCAATCCAGCTTTGTGTTGATTTATTTCCGGAACCTCTCCAATTACAGGCTAGTGCTAATGTACTCAAATTCATTAGCCTTAGCAAGTACTCGGATAGGTCTTGGATTCTTCTATACTATCGATTCATATTGGTTTTTCTCCAAATTTTCAGCTACAACTCTTCTCTGTTACAACAAATGATGCTATTTCCGATCGACTCTCCAAGCACAGGCTAGTGCTAATAAAATCATTGTCATTAGCACAAAGCAAGTACTCGGGAAGGTATTTCAGATTCTTTTTGATTCTGTAATTTGCTCTTCTTTATTGGTGATAGTTCCGATTCACTCTCCAAGCACAGGCTAGTGCTAATGCAATCATTCTCATAAGCACAAAGCAGGTACCCGGGAAGTTTTCAGAATCTTTTCTTCTTGTTTTTCTGGACTCCTCTTCACTTTAACGCAGTTATTTCAGAATCTCTCTCCAAGCACAGGCTAGTGCTAATAAAAACATTGTCATTAGCACAAAGCAAGTACTCGGGAAGGTATTTCAGATTCTTTTTAATTCTGTAATTAACTCTTCTTTATTGGTGATAGTTCCGATTCACTCTCCAAGCACAGGCTAGTGCTAATGCAATCATTCTCATAAGCACAAAGCAGGTACCCGGGAAGTTTTCAGAATCTTTTCTTCTTGTCTTTCTGGACTCCTCTTCTCTTTAACGCAGTTATTTCAGAATCTCTCTCCAAGCACAGGCTAGTGCTAATGGTTTCATTATCTTTAGCACAAAACAAGTACTTGGGAAGATCTCAGATTTTAATCGACTCATTTCTTCTTTCTGTCGAAACCTATAATGAAAGATCTTTTCGAGTGTAATGACTTTAAAGGCTAGGTGTCAAAGTTTGATTTATGTCAAAGGTGCATCTTTTGCAATGAGTTGACAAGTTGGTAGAAGCTCAGAGACGAGGATACTATCGAAGCATAATTGGTGTCATGATTGATGAGTACGTTGTTTGGATCCCAAGCTAAATAATTGTCAGCAGAATAGGATTGCCAATTCCCACAAATGATAATGTGAAAATATTTTAACTTTGAAATTAAAGTGAATTCAAATGAAGTACCTTTTGCCGCCGAAGCGAATTCCATCTTTTGGCGAGGATTTTCCTCACTCAGCTTCTCTCCAAGCACATGCTAGTGCTAATAATCATTTCGTAATCAGCACATAACAAGTACCTGGAAAGACGCTGGTTGTAACGTTAAGAAACATTTGCTTTCCTTGACTTTTGAAACTTTTTTCAATCCAGCTTTGTGTTGATTTATTTCCGGAACCTCTCCAAGCACAGGCTAGTGCTAATGTACTCAAATTCATTAGCCTTAGCAAGTACTCGGATAGGTCTTGGATTCTTCTATACTATCGATTCATATTGGGTTTTCTCCAAATTTTCAGCTACAACTCTTCTCTGTTACAATAAATGATGCTATTTCCGATCGACTCTCCAAGCACAGGCTAGTGCTAATAAAAACATTGTCATTAGCACAAAGCAAGTAATCGGGAAGGTATATCAGATTCTTTTTAATTCTGTAATTTGCTCTTCTTTATTGGTGATAGTTCCGATTCACTCTCCAAGCACAGGCTAGTGCTAATGCAATCATTCTCATAAGCACAAAGCAGGTACCCGGGAAGTTTTCAGAATCTTTTCTTCTTGTCTTTCTGGACTCCTCTTCACTTTAACGCAGTTATTTCAGAATCTCTCTCCAAGCACAGGCTAGTGCTAATGGTTTCATTATCTTTAGCACAAAACAAGTACTTGGGAAGATCTCAGATTTTAATCGACTCATTTCTTCTTTCTGTCGAAACCTATAATGAAAGATCTTTTCGAGTGTAATGACTTTAAAGGCTAGGCGACAAAGTTTGATTTATGTCAAATGTGCATCTTTTGCAATGAGTTGACAAGTTGGTAGAAGCTCAGAGACGAGGATACTATCGAAGCATAATTGGTGTCATGATTGATGAGTACGTTGTTTGGATCCCAAGCTAAATAATTGTCAGCAGAATAGGATTGCCAATTCCCACAAATGATAATGTGAAAATATTTTGACTTTGAAATTAAAGTGAATTCAAATGACGTACCTTTTGCCGCCGAAGCGAATACCATCTATTGGCGAGGATTTTCCTCAGCTTCTCTCCAAGCACATGCTAGTGCTAATAATCATTTCGTAATCAGCACATAACAAGTACCTGGAAAGACGCTGGTTGTAACGTTAAGAAACATTTGCTTTCCTTGACTTTTGAAACTTTTTTCAATCCAGCTTTGTGTTGATTTATTTCCGGAACCTCTCCAAGCACAGGCTAGTGCTAATGTACTCAAATTCATTAGCCTTAGCAAGTACTCGGATAGGTCTTGGATTCTTCTATACTATCGATTCATATTGGGTTTTCTCCAAATTTTCAGCTACAACTCTTCTCTGTTACAATAAATGATGCTATTTCCGATCGACTCTCCAAGCACAGGCTAGTGCTAATAAAAACATTGTCATTAGCACAAAGCAAGTAATCGGGAAGGTATATCAGATTCTTTTTAATTCTGTAATTTGCTCTTCTTTATTGGTGATAGTTCCGATTCACTCTCCAAGCACAGGCTAGTGCTAATGCAATCATTCTCATAAGCACAAAGCAGGTACCCGGGAAGTTTTCAGAATCTTTTCTTCTTGTCTTTCTGGACTCCTCTTCACTTTAACGCAGTTATTTCAGAATCTCTCTCCAAGCACAGGCTAGTGCTAATGGTTTCATTATCTTTAGCACAAAACAAGTACTTGGGAAGATCTCAGATTTTAATCGACTCATTTCTTCTTTCTGTCGAAACCTATAATGAAAGATCTTTTCGAGTGTAATGACTTTAAAGGCTAGGCGACAAAGTTTGATTTATGTCAAATGTGCATCTTTTGCAATGAGTTGACAAGTTGGTAGAAGCTCAGAGACGAGGATACTATCGAAGCATAATTGGTGTCATGATTGATGAGTACGTTGTTTGGATCCCAAGCTAAATAATTGTCAGCAGAATAGATTGCCAATTCCCACAAATGATAATGTGAAAATATTTTGACTTTGAAATTAAAGTGAATTCAAATGACGTACCTTTTGCCGCCGAAGCGAATACCATCTTTTGGCGAGGATTTTCCTCAGCTTCTCTCCAAGCACATGCTAGTGCTAATAATCATTTCGTAATCAGCACATAACAAGTACCTGGAAAGACGCTGGTTGTAACGTTAAGAAACATTTGCTTTCCTTGACTTTTGAAACTTTTTTCAATCCAGCTTTGTGTTGATTTATTTCCGGAACCTCTCCAAGCACAGGCTAGTGCTAATGTACTCAAATTCATTAGCCTTAGCAAGTACTCGGATAGGTCTTGGATTCTTCTATACTATCGATTCATATTGGTTTTTCTCCAAATTTTCAGCTACAACTCTTCTCTGTTACAATAAATGATGCTATTTCCGATCGACTCTCCAAGCACAGGCTAGTGCTAATAAAAACATTGTCATTAGCACAAAGCAAGTAATCGGGAAGGTATTTCAGATTCTTTTTGATTCTGTAATTTGCTCTTCTTTATTGGTGATAGTTCCGATTCACTCTCCAAGCACAGGCTAGTGCTAATGCAATCATTCTCATAAGCACAAAGCAGGTACCCGGGAAGTTTTCAGAATCTTTTCTTCTTGTCTTTCTGGACTCCTCTTCTCTTTAACGCAGTTATTTCAGAATCTCTTTCCAAGCACAGGCTAGTGCTAATGGTTTCATTATCTTCAGCACAAAACAAGTACTCGGGAAGATCTCAGATTTTAATCGACTCATTTCTTCTTTCTGTCGAAACCTATAATGAAAGATCTTTTCGAGTGTAATGACTTTCAAGGCTATGTGTCAAAGTTTGATTTATGTCAAAGGTGCATCTTTTGCAATGAGTTGACAAGTTGGTAGAAGCTCAGAGACGAGGACACTATCGAAGCATAATTGGTGCATGATTGATGAGTACGTTGTTTGGATCCCAAGCTAAATAATTGTCAGCAGAATAGGATTGCCAATTCCCACAAATGATAATGTGAAAATATTTTGACTTTGAAATTAAAGTGAATTCAAATGAAGTACCTTTTGCCGCCAATGCGAATACCATCTTTTGGCGAGGATTTTCCTCAGCTTCTCTCCAAGCACATGCTAGTGCTAATAATCATTTCGTAATCAGCACATAACAAGTACCTGGAAAGACGCTGGTTGTAACGTTAAGAAACATTTGCTTTCCTTGACTTTTGAAACTTTTTTCAATCCAGCTTTGTGTTGATTTATTTCCGGAACCTCTCCAAGCACAGGCTAGTGCTAATGTACTCAAATTCATTAGCCTTAGCAAGTACTCGGATAGGTCTTGGATTCTTCTATACTATCGATTCATATTGGTTTTTCTCCAAATTTTCAGCTACAACTCTTCTCTGTTACAACAAATGATGCTATTTCCGATCGACTCTCCAAGCACAGGCTAGTGCTAATAAAAACATTGTCATTAGCACAAAGCAAGCACTCGGGAAGGTATTTCAGATTCTTTTTGATTCTGTAATTTGCTCTTCTTTATTGGTGATAGTTCCGATTCACTCTCCAAGCACAGGCTAGTGCTAATGCAATCATTCTCATAAGCACAAAGCAGGTACCCGGGAAGTTTCCAGAATCTTTTCTTCTTGTTTTTCTGGACTCCTCTTCACTTTGACGCAGTTATTTCAGAATCTCTCTCCAAGCACAGGCTAGTGCTAATAAAAACATTGTCATTAGCACAAAGCAAGTAATCGGGAAGGTATATCAGATTCTTTTTAATTCTGTAATTTGCTCTTCTTTATTGGTGATAGTTCCGATTCACTCTCCAAGCACAGGCTAGTGCTATTGCAATCATTCTCATAAGCACAAAGCAGGTACCCGGGAAGTTTTCAGAATCTTTTCTTCTTGTCTTTCTGGACTCCTCTTCTCTTTAACGCAGTTATTTCAGAATCTCTCTCCAAGCACAGGCTAGTGCTAATGGTTTCATTATCTTCAGCACAAAACAAGTACTCGGGAAGATCTCAGATTTTAATCGACTCATTTCTTCTTTCTGTCGAAACCTATAATGAAAGATCTTTTCGAGTGTAATGACTTTCAAGGCTAGGTGTCAAAGTTTGATTTATGTCAAAGGTGCATCTTTTGCAATGAGTTGACAAGTTGGTAGAAGCTCAGAGACGAGGATACTATCGAAGCATAATTGGTGTCATGATTGATGAGTACGTTGTTTGGATCCCAAGCTAAATAATTGTCAGCAGAATAGGATTGCCAATTCCCACAAATGATAATGTGAAAATATTTTGACTTTGAAATTAAAGTGAATTCAAATGACGTACCTTTTGCCGCCAATGCGAATACCATCTTTTGGCGAGGATTTTCCTCAGCTTCTGTCCAAGCACATGCTAGTGCTAATAATCATTTCGTAATCAGCACATAACAAGTACCTGGAAAGACACTGGTTGTAACGTTAAGAAACATTTACTTTCCTTGACTTTTGAAACTTTTTTCAATCCAGCTTTGTGTTGATTTATTTCCGGAACCTCTCCAAGCACAGGCTAGTGCTAATGTACTCAAATTCATTAGCCTTAGCAAGTACTCGGATAGGTCTTGGATTCTTCTATACTATCGATTCATATTGGGTTTTCTCCAAATTTTCAGCTACAACTCTTCTCTGTTACAATAAATGATGCTATTTCCGATCGACTCTCCAAGCACAGGCTAGTGCTAATAAAAACATTGTCATTAGCACAAAGCAAGTAATCGGGAAGGTATATCAGATTCTTTTTAATTCTGTAATTTGCTCTTCTTTATTGGTGATAGTTCCGATTCACTCTCCAAGCACAGGCTAGTGCTAATGCAATCATTCTCATAAGCACAAAGCAGGTACCCGGGAAGTTTTCAGAATCTTTTCTTCTTGTCTTTCTGGACTCCTCTTCTCTTTAACGCAGTTATTTCAGAATCTCTTTCCAAGCACAGGCTAGTGCTAATGGTTTCATTATCTTTAGCACAAAACAAGTACTTGGGAAGATCTCAGATTTTAATCGACTCATTTCTTCTTTCTGTCGAAACCTATAATGAAAGATCTTTTCGAGTGTAATGACTTTAAAGGCTAGGTGTCAACGTTTGATTTATGTCAAATGTGCATCTTTTGCAATGAGTTGACAAGTTGGTAGAAGCTCAGAGACGAGGATACTATCGAAGCATAATTGGTGTCATGATTGATGAGTACGTTGTTTGGATCCCAAGCTAAATAATTGTCAGCAGAATAGGATTGCCAATTCCCACAAATGATAATGTGAAAATATTTTGACTTTGAAATTAAAGTGAATTCAAATGACGTACCTTTTGCCGCCAATGCGAATACCATCTATTGGCGAGGATTTTCCACAGCTTCTGTCCAAGCACATGCTAGTGCTAATAATCATTCGTAATCAGCACATAACAAGTACCTGGAAAGACGCTGGTTGTAACGTTAAGAAACATTTGCTTTCCTTGACTTTTGAAACTTTTTTCAATCCAGCTTTGTGTTGATTTATTTCCGGAACCTCTCCAAGCACAGGCTAGTGCTAATGTACTCAAATTCATTAGCCTTAGCAAGTACTCGGATAGGTCTTGGATTCTTCTATACTATCGATTCATATTGGTTTTTCTCCAAATTTTCAGCTACAACTCTTCTCTGTTACAACAAATGATGCTATTTCCGATCGACTCTCCAAGCACAGGCTAGTGCTAATAAAAACATTGTCATTAGCACAAAGCAAGTAATCGGGAAGGTATTTCAGATTCTTTTTGATTCTGTAATTTGCTCTTCTTTATTGGTGATAGTTCCGATTCACTCTCCAAGCACAGGCTAGTGCTAATGCAATCATTCTCATAAGCACAAAGCAGGTACCCGGGAAGTTTTCAGAATCTTTTCTTCTTGTCTTTCTGGACTCCTCTTCTCTTTAACGCAGTTATTTCAGAATCTCTTTCCAAGCACAGGCTAGTGCTAATGGTTTCATTATCTTTAGCACAAAACAAGTACTCGGGAAGATCTCAGATTTTAATCGACTCATTTCTTCTTTCTGTCGAAACCTATAATGAAAGATCTTTTCGAGTGTAATGACTTTAAAGGCTAGGTGTCAAAGTTTGATTTATGTCAAAGGTGCATCTTTTGCAATGAGTTGACAAGTTGGTAGAAGCTCAGAGACGAGGATACTATCGAAGCATAATTGGTGTCATGATTGATGAGTACGTTGTTTGGATCCCAAGCTAAATAATTGTCAGCAGAATAGGATTGCCAATTCCCACAAATGATAATGTGAAAATATTTTGACTTTGAAATTAAAGTGAATTCAAATGACGTACCTTTTGCCGCCAATGCGAATATCATCTTTTGGCGAGGATTTTCCTCAGCTTCTCTCCAAGCACATGCTAGTGCTAATAATCATTTCGTAATCAGCACATAACAAGTACCTGGAAAGACGCTGGTTGTAACGTTAAGAAACATTTGCTTTCCTTGACTTTTGAAACTTTTTTCAATCCAGCTTTGTGTTGATTTATTTCCGGAACCTCTCCAAGCACAGGCTAGTGCTAATGTACTCAAATTCATTAGCCTTAGCAAGTACTCGGATAGGTCTTGGATTCTTCTATACTATCGATTCATATTGGGTTTTCTCCAAATTTTCAGCTACAACTCTTCTCTGTTACAATAAATGATGCTATTTCCGATCGACTCTCCAAGCACAGGCTAGTGCTAATAAAAACATTGTCATTAGCACAAAGCAAGTAATCGGGAAGGTATATCAGATTCTTTTTAATTCTGTAATTTGCTCTTCTTTATTGGTGATAGTTCCGATTCACTCTCCAAGCACAGGCTAGTGCTAATGCAATCATTCTCATAAGCACAAAGCAGGTACCCGGGAAGTTTTCAGAATCTTTTCTTCTTGTCTTTCTGGACTCCTCTTCTCTTTAACGCAGTTATTTCAGAATCTCTCTCCAAGCACAGGCTAATGCTAATGGTTTCATTATCTTTAGCACAAAACAAGTACTCGGGAAGATCTCAGATTTTAATCGACTCATTTCTTCTTTCTATCGAAACCTATAATGAAAAATCTTTTCGAGTGTAATGACTTTAAAGGCTAGGTGTCAACGTTTGATTTATGTCAAATGTGCATCTTTTGCAATGAGTTGACAAGTTGGTAGAAGCTCAGAGACGAGGATACTATCGAAGCATAATTGGTGTCATGATTGATGAGTACGTTGTTTGGATCCCAAGCTAAATAATTGTCAGCAGAATAGGATTGCCAATTCCCACAAATGATAATGTGAAAATATTTTAACTTTGAAATTAAAGTGAATTCAAATGAAGTACCTTTTGCCGCCGAAGCGAATTCCATCTTTTGGCGAGGATTTTCCTCACTCAGCTTCTCTCCAAGCACATGCTATTGCTAATAATCATTTCGTAATCAGCACATAACAAGTACCTGGAAAGACGCTGGTTGTAACGTTAAGAAACATTTGCTTTCCTTGACTTTTGAAACTTTTTTCAATCCAGCTTTGTGTTGATTTATTTCCGGAACCTCTCCAATTACAGGCTAGTGCTAATGTACTCAAATTCATTAGCCTTAGCAAGTACTCGGATAGGTCTTGGATTCTTCTATACTATCGATTCATATTGGTTTTTCTCCAAATTTTCAGCTACAACTCTTCTCTGTTACAACAAATGATGCTATTTCCGATCGACTCTCCAAGCACAGGCTAGTGCTAATAAAATCATTGTCATTAGCACAAAGCAAGTACTCGGGAAGGTATTTCAGATTCTTTTTGATTCTGTAATTTGCTCTTCTTTATTGGTGATAGTTCCGATTCACTCTCCAAGCACAGGCTAGTGCTAATGCAATCATTCTCATAAGCACAAAGCAGGTACCCGGGAAGTTTTCAGAATCTTGTCTTCTTGTTTTTCTGGACTCCTCTTCACTTTAACGCAGTTATTTCAGAATCTCTCTCCAAGCACAGGCTAGTGCTAATAAAAACATTGTCATTAGCACAAAGCAAGTACTCGGGAAGGTATTTCAGATTCTTTTTGATTCTGTAATTTGCTCTTCTTTATTGGTGATAGTTCCGATTCACTCTCCAAGCACAGGCTAGTGCTAATGCAATCATTCTCATAAGCACAAAGCAGGTACCCGGGAAGTTTTCAGAATCTTTTCTTCTTGTCTTTCTGGACTCCTCTTCTCTTTAACGCAGTTATTTCAGAATCTCTTTCCAAGCACAGGCTAGTGCTAATGGTTTCATTATCTTTAGCACAAAACAAGTACTTGGGAAGATCTCAGATTTTAATCGACTCATTTCTTCTTTCTGTCGAAACCTATAATGAAAGATCTTTTCGAGTGTAATGACTTTAAAGGCTAGGTGTCAAAGTTTGATTTATGTCAAAGGTGCATCTTTTGCAATGAGTTGACAAGTTGGTAGAAGCTCAGAGACGAGGATACTATCGAAGCATAATTGGTGTCATGATTGATGAGTACGTTGTTTGGATCCCAAGCTAAATAATTGTCAGCAGAATAGGATTGCCAATTCCCACAAATGATAATGTGAAAATATTTTGACTTTGAAATTAAAGTGAATTCAAATGACGTACCTTTTGCCGCCAATGCGAATACCATCTTTTGGCGAGGATTTTCCTCAGCTTCTCTCCAAGCACATGCTAGTGCTAATAATCATTTCGTAATCAGCACATAACAAGTACCTGGAAAGACGCTGGTTGTAACGTTAAGAAACATTTGTTTCCTTGACGTTTGAAACTTTTTTCAATCCAGCTTTGTGTTGATTTATTTCCGGAAATCTCTCCAAGCACAGGCTAGTGCTAATGTACTCAAATTCATTAGCCTTAGCAAGTACTCGGATAGGTCTTGGATTCTTCTATACTATCGATTCATATTGGGTTTTCTCCAAATTTTCAGCTACAACTCTTCTCTGTTACAATAAATGATGCTATTTCCGATCGACTCTCCAAGCACAGGCTAGTGCTAATAAAAACATTGTCATTAGCACAAAGCAAGTAATCGGGAAGGTATATCAGATTCTTTTTAATTCTGTAATTTGCTCTTCTTTATTGGTGATAGTTCCGATTCACTCTCCAAGCACAGGCTAGTGCTAATGCAATCATTCTCATAAGCACAAAGCAGGTACCCGGGAAGTTTTCAGAATCTTTTCTTCTTGTCTTTCTGGACTCCTCTTCTCTTTAACGCAGTTATTTCAGAATCTCTTTCCAAGCACAGGCTAGTGCTAATGGTTTCATTATCTTTAGCACAAAACAAGTACTTGGGAAGATCTCAGATTTTAATCGACTCATTTCTTCTTTCTGTCGAAACCTATAATGAAAGATCTTTTCGAGTGTAATGACTTTAAAGGCTAGGTGTCAACGTTTGATTTATGTCAAATGTGCATCTTTTGCAATGAGTTGACAAGTTGGTAGAAGCTCAGAGACGAGGATACTATCGAAGCATAATTGGTGTCATGATTGATGAGTACGTTGTTTGGATCCCAAGCTAAATAATTGTCAGCAGAATAGGATTGCCAATTCCCACAAATGATAATGTGAAAATATTTTGACTTTGAAATTAAAGTGAATTCAAATGACGTACCTTTTGCCGCCAATGCGAATACCATCTATTGGCGAGGATTTTCCACAGCTTCTGTCCAAGCACATGCTAGTGCTAATAATCATTCGTAATCAGCACATAACAAGTACCTGGAAAGACGCTGGTTGTAACGTTAAGAAACATTTGCTTTCCTTGACTTTTGAAACTTTTTTCAATCCAGCTTTGTGTTGATTTATTTCCGGAACCTCTCCAAGCACAGGCTAGTGCTAATGTACTCAAATTCATTAGCCTTAGCAAGTACTCGGATAGGTCTTGGATTCTTCTATACTATCGATTCATATTGGTTTTTCTCCAAATTTTCAGCTACAACTCTTCTCTGTTACAACAAATGATGCTATTTCCGATCGACTCTCCAAGCACAGGCTAGTGCTAATAAAAACATTGTCATTAGCACAAAGCAAGTAATCGGGAAGGTATTTCAGATTCTTTTTGATTCTGTAATTTGCTCTTCTTTATTGGTGATAGTTCCGATTCACTCTCCAAGCACAGGCTAGTGCTAATGCAATCATTCTCATAAGCACAAAGCAGGTACCCGGGAAGTTTTCAGAATCTTTTCTTCTTGTCTTTCTGGACTCCTCTTCTCTTTAACGCAGTTATTTCAGAATCTCTTTCCAAGCACAGGCTAGTGCTAATGGTTTCATTATCTTTAGCACAAAACAAGTACTCGGGAAGATCTCAGATTTTAATCGACTCATTTCTTCTTTCTGTCGAAACCTATAATGAAAGATCTTTTCGAGTGTAATGACTTTAAAGGCTAGGTGTCAAAGTTTGATTTATGTCAAAGGTGCATCTTTTGCAATGAGTTGACAAGTTGGTAGAAGCTCAGAGACGAGGATACTATCGAAGCATAATTGGTGTCATGATTGATGAGTACGTTGTTTGGATCCCAAGCTAAATAATTGTCAGCAGAATAGGATTGCCAATTCCCACAAATGATAATGTGAAAATATTTTGACTTTGAAATTAAAGTGAATTCAAATGACGTACCTTTTGCCGCCAATGCGAATATCATCTTTTGGCGAGGATTTTCCTCAGCTTCTCTCCAAGCACATGCTAGTGCTAATAATCATTTCGTAATCAGCACATAACAAGTACCTGGAAAGACGCTGGTTGTAACGTTAAGAAACATTTGCTTTCCTTGACTTTTGAAACTTTTTTCAATCCAGCTTTGTGTTGATTTATTTCCGGAACCTCTCCAAGCACAGGCTAGTGCTAATGTACTCAAATTCATTAGCCTTAGCAAGTACTCGGATAGGTCTTGGATTCTTCTATACTATCGATTCATATTGGGTTTTCTCCAAATTTTCAGCTACAACTCTTCTCTGTTACAATAAATGATGCTATTTCCGATCGACTCTCCAAGCACAGGCTAGTGCTAATAAAAACATTGTCATTAGCACAAAGCAAGTAATCGGGAAGGT
Source organism: Perna viridis (assembly GCA_037379345.1). Taxonomy (NCBI): domain Eukaryota; kingdom Metazoa; phylum Mollusca; class Bivalvia; order Mytilida; family Mytilidae; genus Perna; species Perna viridis. The sequence continues at coordinate 12,746,734 of CM074517.1, read as the reverse complement.
ATATCAGATTCTTTTTAATTCTGTAATTTGCTCTTCTTTATTGGTGATAGTTCCGATTCACTCTCCAAGCACAGGCTAGTGCTAATGCAATCATTCTCATAAGCACAAAGCAGGTACCCGGGAAGTTTTCAGAATCTTTTCTTCTTGTCTTTCTGGACTCCTCTTCTCTTTAACGCAGTTATTTCAGAATCTCTTTCCAAGCACAGGCTAATGCTAATGGTTTCATTATCTTTAGCACAAAACAAGTACTCGGGAAGATCTCAGATTTTAATCGACTCATTTCTTCTTTCTATCGAAACCTATAATGAAAGATCTTTTCGAGTGTAATGACTTTAAAGGCTAGGTGTCAACGTTTGATTTATGTCAAATGTGCATCTTTTGCAATGAGTTGACAAGTTGGTAGAAGCTCAGAGACGAGGATACTATCGAAGCATAATTGGTGTCATGATTGATGAGTACGTTGTTTGGATCCCAAGCTAAATAATTGTCAGCAGAATAGGATTGCCAATTCCCACAAATGATAATGTGAAAATATTTTAACTTTGAAATTAAAGTGAATTCAAATGAAGTACCTTTTGCCGCCGAAGCGAATTCCATCTTTTGGCGAGGATTTTCCTCACTCAGCTTCTCTCCAAGCACATGCTATTGCTAATAATCATTTCGTAATCAGCACATAACAAGTACCTGGAAAGACGCTGGTTGTAACGTTAAGAAACATTTGCTTTCCTTGACTTTTGAAACTTTTTTCAATCCAGCTTTGTGTTGATTTATTTCCGGAACCTCTCCAATTACAGGCTAGTGCTAATGTACTCAAATTCATTAGCCTTAGCAAGTACTCGGATAGGTCTTGGATTCTTCTATACTATCGATTCATATTGGTTTTTCTCCAAATTTTCAGCTACAACTCTTCTCTGTTACAACAAATGATGCTATTTCCGATCGACTCTCCAAGCACAGGCTAGTGCTAATAAAATCATTGTCATTAGCACAAAGCAAGTACTCGGGAAGGTATTTCAGATTCTTTTTGATTCTGTAATTTGCTCTTCTTTATTGGTGATAGTTCCGATTCACTCTCCAAGCACAGGCTAGTGCTAATGCAATCATTCTCATAAGCACAAAGCAGGTACCCGGGAAGTTTTCAGAATCTTGTCTTCTTGTTTTTCTGGACTCCTCTTCACTTTAACGCAGTTATTTCAGAATCTCTCTCCAAGCACAGGCTAGTGCTAATAAAAACATTGTCATTAGCACAAAGCAAGTACTCGGGAAGGTATTTCAGATTCTTTTTGATTCTGTAATTTGCTCTTCTTTATTGGTGATAGTTCCGATTCACTCTCCAAGCACAGGCTAGTGCTAATGCAATCATTCTCATAAGCACAAAGCAGGTACCCGGGAAGTTTTCAGAATCTTTTCTTCTTGTCTTTCTGGACTCCTCTTCTCTTTAACGCAGTTATTTCAGAATCTCTTTCCAAGCACAGGCTAGTGCTAATGGTTTCATTATCTTTAGCACAAAACAAGTACTTGGGAAGATCTCAGATTTTAATCGACTCATTTCTTCTTTCTGTCGAAACCTATAATGAAAGATCTTTTCGAGTGTAATGACTTTAAAGGCTAGGTGTCAAAGTTTGATTTATGTCAAAGGTGCATCTTTTGCAATGAGTTGACAAGTTGGTAGAAGCTCAGAGACGAGGATACTATCGAAGCATAATTGGTGTCATGATTGATGAGTACGTTGTTTGGATCCCAAGCTAAATAATTGTCAGCAGAATAGGATTGCCAATTCCCACAAATGATAATGTGAAAATATTTTGACTTTGAAATTAAAGTGAATTCAAATGACGTACCTTTTGCCGCCAATGCGAATACCATCTTTTGGCGAGGATTTTCCTCAGCTTCTCTCCAAGCACATGCTAGTGCTAATAATCATTTCGTAATCAGCACATAACAAGTACCTGGAAAGACGCTGGTTGTAACGTTAAGAAACATTTGTTTCCTTGACGTTTGAAACTTTTTTCAATCCAGCTTTGTGTTGATTTATTTCCGGAAATCTCTCCAAGCACAGGCTAGTGCTAATGTACTCAAATTCATTAGCCTTAGCAAGTACTCGGATAGGTCTTGGATTCTTCTATACTATCGATTCATATTGGTTTTTCTCCAAATTTTCAGCTACAACTCTTCTCTGTTACAATAAATGATGCTATTTCCGATCGACTCTCCAAGCACAGGCTAGTGCTAATAAAAACATTGTCATTAGCACAAAGCAAGTACTCGGGAAGGTATATCAGATTCTTTTTAATTCTGTAATTTGCTCTTCTTTATTGGTGATAGTTCCGATTCACTCTCCAAGCACAGGCTAGTGCTAATGCAATCATTCTCATAAGCACAAAGCAGGTACCCGGGAAGTTTTCAGAATCTTTTCTTCTTGTCTTTCTGGACTCCTCTTCTCTTTAACGCAGTTATTTCAGAATCTCTTTCCAAGCACAGGCTAGTGCTAATGGTTTCATTATCTTTAGCACAAAACAAGTACTTGGGAAGATCTCAGATTTTAATCGACTCATTTCTTCTTTCTATCGAAACCTATAATGAAAGATCTTTTCGAGTGTAATGACTTTAAAGGGTAGTTGTCAAAGTTTGATTTATGTCAAAGGTGCATCTTTTGCAATGAGTTGACAAGTTGGTAGAAGCTCAGAGACGAGGATACTATCGAAGCATAATTGGTGTCATGATTGATGAGTACGTTGTTTGGATCCCAAGCTAAATAATTGTCAGCAGAATAGGATTGCCAATTCCCACAAATGATAATGTGAAAATATTTTGACTTTGAAATTAAAGTGAATTCAAATGACGTACCTTTTGCCGCCAATGCGAATACCATCTTTTGGCGAGGATTTTCCTCAGCTTCTCTCCAAGCACATGCTAGTGCTAATAATCATTTCGTAATCAGCACATAACAAGTACCTGGAAAGACGCTGGTTGTAACGTTAAGAAACATTTGTTTCCTTGACGTTTGAAACTTTTTTCAATCCAGCTTTGTGTTGATTTATTTCCGGAAATCTCTCCAAGCACAGGCTAGTGCTAATGTACTCAAATTCATTAGCCTTAGCAAGTACTCGGATAGGTCTTGGATTCTTCTATACTATCGATTCATATTGGTTTTTCTCCAAATTTTCAGCTACAACTCTTCTCTGTTACAATAAATGATGCTATTTCCGATCGACTCTCCAAGCACAGGCTAGTGCTAATAAAAACATTGTCATTAGCACAAAGCAAGTACTCGGGAAGGTATATCAGATTCTTTTTAATTCTGTAATTTGCTCTTCTTTATTGGTGATAGTTCCGATTCACTCTCCAAGCACAGGCTAGTGCTAATGCAATCATTCTCATAAGCACAAAGCAGGTACCCGGGAAGTTTTCAGAATCTTTTCTTCTTGTCTTTCTGGACTCCTCTTCTCTTTAACGCAGTTATTTCAGAATCTCTTTCCAAGCACAGGCTAGTGCTAATGGTTTCATTATCTTTAGCACAAAACAAGTACTTGGGAAGATCTCAGATTTTAATCGACTCATTTCTTCTTTCTGTCGAAACCTATAATGAAAGATCTTTTCGAGTGTAATGACTTTAAAGGGTAGTTGTCAAAGTTTGATTTATGTCAAAGGTGCATCTTTTGCAATGAGTTGACAAGTTGGTAGAAGCTCAGAGACGAGGATACTATCGAAGCATAATTGGTGTCATGATTGATGAGTACGTTGTCTGGATCCCAAGCTAAATAATTGTCAGCAGAATAGGATTGCCAATTCCCACAAATGATAATGTGAAAATATTTTGACTTTGAAATTAAAGTGAATTCAAATGACGTACCTTTTGCCGCCAATGCGAATACCATCTTTTGGCGGGGATTTTCCTCAGCTTCTCTCCAAGCACATGCTAGTGCTAATAATCATTTCGTAATCAGCACATAACAAGTACCTGGAAAGACGCTGGTTGTAACGTTAAGAAACATTTGTTTCCTTGACGTTTGAAACTTTTTTCAATCCAGCTTTGTGTTGATTTATTTCCGGAACCTCTCCAAGCACAGGCTAGTGCTAATGTACTCAAATTCATTAGCCTTAGCAAGTACTCGGATAGGTCTTGGATTCTTCTATACTATCGATTCATATTGGTTTTTCTCCAAATTTTCAGCTACAACTCTTCTCTGTTACAATAAATGATGCTATTTCCGATCGACTCTCCAAGCACAGGCTAGTGCTAATAAAAACATTGTCATTAGCACAAAGCAAGTACTCGGGAAGGTATATCAGATTCTTTTTAATTCTGTAATTTGCTCTTCTTTATTGGTGATAGTTCCGATTCACTCTCCAAGCACAGGCTAGTGCTAATGCAATCATTCTCATAAGCACAAAGCAGGTACCCGGGAAGTTTTCAGAATCTTTTCTTCTTGTCTTTCTGGACTCCTCTTCTCTTTAACGCAGTTATTTCAGAATCTCTTTCCAAGCACAGGCTAGTGCTAATGGTTTCATTATCTTTAGCACAAAACAAGTACTTGGGAAGATCTCAGATTTTAATCGACTCATTTCTTCTTTCTGTCGAAACCTATAATGAAAGATCTTTTCGAGTGTAATGACTTTAAAGGGTAGTTGTCAAAGTTTGATTTATGTCAAAGGTGCATCTTTTGCAATGAGTTGACAAGTTGGTAGAAGCTCAGAGACGAGGATACTATCGAAGCATAATTGGTGTCATGATTGATGAGTACGTTGTCTGGATCCCAAGCTAAATAATTGTCAGCAGAATAGGATTGCCAATTCCCACAAATGATAATGTGAAAATATTTTGACTTTGAAATTAAAGTGAATTCAAATGACGTACCTTTTGCCGCCAATGCGAATACCATCTTTTGGCGGGGATTTTCCTCAGCTTCTCTCCAAGCACATGCTAGTGCTAATAATCATTTCGTAATCAGCACATAACAAGTACCTGGAAAGACGCTGGTTGTAATGTTAAGAAACATTTGTTTCCTTGACGTTTGAAACTTTTTTCAATCCAGCTTTGTGTTGATTTATTTCCGGAACCTCTCCAAGCACAGGCTAGTGCTAATGTACTCAAATTCATTAGCCTTAGCAAGTACTCGGATAGGTCTTGGATTCTTCTATACTATCGATTCATATTGGTTTTTTCTCCAAATTTTCAGCTACAACTCTTCTCTGTTACAACAAATGATGCTATTTCCGATCGACTCTCCAAGCACAGGCTAGTGCTAATAAAAACATTGTCATTAGCACAAAGCAAGTACTCGGGAAGGTATATCAGATTCTTTTTAATTCTGTAATTTGCTCTTCTTTATTGGTGGTAGTTCCGATTCACTCTCCAAGCACAGGCTAGTGCTAATGCAATCATTCTCATAAGCACAAAGCAGGTACCCGGGAAGTTTTCAGAATCTTTTCTTCTTGTCTTTCTGGACTCCTCTTCTCTTTAACGCAGTTATTTCAGAATCTCTCTCCAAGCACAGGCTAGTGCTAATGGTTTCATTATCTTTAGCACAAAACAAGTACTTGGGAAGATCTCAGATTTTAATCGACTCATTTCTTCTTTCTGTCGAAACCTATAATGAAAGATCTTTTCGAGTGTAATGACTTTAAAGGCTAGGTGTCAAAGTTTGATTTATGTCAAAGGTGCATCTTTTGCAATGAGTTGACAAGTTGGTAGAAGCTCAGAGACGAGGATACTATCGAAGCATAATTGGTGTCATGATTGATGAGTACGTTGTTTGGATCCCAAGCTAAATAATTGTCAGCAGAATAGGATTGCCAATTCCCACAAATGATAATGTGAAAATATTTTAACTTTGAAATTAAAGTGAATTCAAATGAAGTACCTTTTGCCGCCGAAGCGAATACCATCTTTTGGCGAGGATTTTCCTCAGCTTCTCTCCAAGCACATGCTAGTGCTAATAATCATTTCGTAATCAGCACATAACAAGTACCTGGAAAGACGCTGGTTGTAACGTTAAGAAACATTTGCTTTCCTTGACTTTTGAAACTTTTTTCAATCCAGCTTTGTGTTGATTTATTTCCGGAATCTCTCCAAGCACAGGCTAGTGCTAATGTACTCAAAATCATTAGCCTTAGCAAGTACTCGGATAGGTCTTGGATTCTTCTATACTATCGATTCATATTGGTTTTTCTCCAAATTTTCAGCTACAACTCTTCTCTGTTACAATAAATGATGCTATTTCCGATCGACTCTCCAAGCACAGGCTAGTGCTAATAAAAACATTGTCATTAGCACAAAGCAAGTAATCGTGAAGGTATATCAGATTCTTTTTAATTCTGTAATTTGCTCTTCTTTATTGGTGATAGTTCCGATTCACTCTCCAAGCACAGGCTAGTGCTAATGCAATCATTCTCATAAGCACAAAGCAGGTACCCGGGAAGTTTTCAGAATCTTTTCTTCTTGTCTTTCTGGACTCCTCTTCTCTTTAACGCAGTTATTTCAGAATCTCTCTCCAAGCACAGGCTAGTGCTAATGGTTTCATTATCTTTAGCACAAAACAAGTACTCGGGAAGATCTCAGATTTTAATCGACTCATTTCTTCTTTCTGTCGAAACCTATAATGAAAGATCTTTTCGAGTGTAATGACTTTAAAGGCTAGGTGTCAACGTTTGATTTATGTCAAATGTGCATCTTTTGCAATGAGTTGACAAGTTTGTAGAAGCTCAGAGACGAGGATACTATCGAAGCATAATTGGTGTCATGATTGATGAGTACGTTGTTTGGATCCCAAGCTAAATAATTGTCAGCAGAATAGGATTGCCAATTCCCACAAATGATAATGTGAAAATATTTTGACTTTGAAATTAAAGTGAATTCAAATGACGTACCTTTTGCCGCCGAAGCGAATACCATCTATTGGCGAGGATTTTCCTCAGCTTCTCTCCAAGCACATGCTAGTGCTAATAATCATTTCGTAATCAGCACATAACAAGTACCTGAAAAGACGCTGGTTGCAACGTTAAGAAACATTTGCTTTCCTTGACTTTTGAAACTTTTTTCAATCCAGCTTTGTGTTGATTTATTTCCGGAACCTCTCCAAGCACAGGCTAGTGCTAATGTACTCAAATTCATTAGCCTTAGCAAGTACTCGGATAGGTCTTGGATTCTTCTATACTATCGATTCATATTGGTTTTTCTCCAAATTTTCAGCTACAACTCTTCTCTGTTACAATAAATGATGCTATTTCCGATCGACTCTCCAAGCACAGGCTAGTGCTAATAAAAACATTGTCATTAGCACAAAGCAAGTACTCGGGAAGGTATTTCAGATTCTTTTTAATTCTGTAATTTGCTCTTCTTTATTGGTGATAGTTCCGATTCACTCTCCAAGCACAGGCTAGTGCTAATGCAATCATTCTCATAAGCACAAAGCAGGTACCCGGGAAGTTTTCAGAATCTTTTCTTCTTGTCTTTCTGGACTCCTCTTCTCTTTAACGCAGTTATTTCAGAATCTCTCTCCAAGCACAGGCTAGTGCTAATGGTTTCATTATCTTTAGCACAAAACAAGTACTCGGGAAGATCTCAGATTTTAATCGACTCATTTCTTCTTTCTGTCGAAACCTATAATGAAAGATCTTTTCGAGTGTAATGACTTTAAAGGCTAGGTGTCAAAGTTTGATTTATGTCAAAGGTGCATCTTTTGCAATGAGTTGACAAGTTGGTAGAAGCTCAGAGACGAGGATACTATCGAAGCATAATTGGTGTCATGATTGATGAGTACGTTGTTTGGATCCCAAGCTAAATAATTGTCAGCAGAATAGGATTGCCAATTCCCACAAATGATAATGTGAAAATATTTTGACTTTGAAATTAAAGTGAATTCAAATGACGTACCTTTTGCCGCCAATGCGAATACCATCTTTTGGCGAGGATTTTCCTCAGCTTCTCTCCAAGCACATGCTAGTGCTAATAATCATTTCGTAATCAGCACATAACAAGTACCTGGAAAGACGCTGGTTGTAACGTTAAGAAACATTTGCTTTCCTTGACTTTTGAAACTTTTTTCAATCCAGCTTTGTGTTGATTTATTTCCGGAATCTCTCCAAGCACAGGCTAGTGCTAATGTACTCAAATTCATTAGCCTTAGCAAGTACTCGGATAGGTCTTGGATTCTTCTATACTATCGATTCATATTGGGTTTTCTCCAAATTTTCAGCTACAACTCTTCTCTGTTACAATAAATGATGCTATTTCCGATCGACTCTCCAAGCACAGGCTAGTGCTAATAAAAACATTGTCATTAGCACAAAGCAAGTACTCGGGAAGGTATTTCAGATTCTTTTTAATTCTGTAATTTGCTCTTCTTTATTGGTGATAGTTCCGATTCACTCTCCAAGCACAGGCTAGTGCTAATGCAATCATTCTCATAAGCACAAAGCAGGTACCCGGGAAGTTTTCAGAATCTTTTCTTCTTGTCTTTCTGGACTCCTCTTCTCTTTAACGCAGTTATTTCAGAATCTCTCTCCAAGCACAGGCTAGTGCTAATGGTTTCATTATCTTTAGCACAAAACAAGTACTCGGGAAGATCTCAGATTTTAATCGACTCATTTCTTCTTTCTGTCGAAACCTATAATGAAAGATCTTTTCGAGTGTAATGACTTTAAAGGCTAGGTGTCAAAGTTTGATTTATGTCAAAGGTGCATCTTTTGCAATGAGTTGACAAGTTGGTAGAAGCTCAGAGACGAGGATACTATCGAAGCATAATTGGTGTCATGATTGATGAGTACGTTGTTTGGATCCCAAGCTAAATAATTGTCAGCAGAATAGGATTGCCAATTCCCACAAATGATAATGTGAAAATATTTTAACTTTGAAATTAAAGTGAATTCAAATGAAGTACCTTTTACCGCCGAAGGGAATTCCATCTTTTGGCGAGGATTTTCCTCACTCAGCTTCTCTCCAAGCACATGCTAGTGCTAATAATCATTTCGTAATCAGCACATAACAAGTACCTGGAAAGACGCTGGTTGTAACGTTAAGAAACATTTACTTTCCTTGACTTTTGAAACTTTTTTTCAATCCAGCTTTGTGTTGATTTATTTCCGGAACCTCTCCAAGCACAGGCTAGTGCTAATGTACTCAAATTCATTAGCCTTAGCAAGTACTCGGATAGGTCTTGGATTCTTCTATACTATCGATTCATATTGGGTTTTCTCCAAATTTTCAGCTACAACTCTTCTCTGTTACAATAAATGATGCTATTTCCGATCGACTCTCCAAGCACAGGCTAGTGCTAATAAAAACATTGTCATTAGCACAAAGCAAGTACTCGGGAAGGTATTTCAGATTCTTTTTAATTCTGTAATTTGCTCTTCTTTATTGGTGATAGTTCCGATTCACTCTCCAAGCACAGGCTAGTGCTAATGCAATCATTCTCATAAGCACAAAGCAGGTACCCGGGAAGTTTTCAGAATCTTTTCTTCTTGTCTTTCTGGACTCCTCTTCTCTTTAACGCAGTTATTTCAGAATCTCTCTCCAAGCACATGCTAGTGCTAATGGTTTCATTATCTTTAGCACAAAACAAGTACTCGGGAAGATCTCAGATTTTAATCGACTCATTTCTTCTTTCTGTCGAAACCTATAATGAAAGATCTTTTCGAGTGTAATGACTTTAAAGGCTAAGTGTCAAAGTTTGATTTATGTCAAAGGTGCATCTTTTGCAATGAGTTGACAAGTTGGTAGAAGCTCAGAGACGAGGATACTATCGAAGCATAATTGGTGTCATGATTGATGAGTACGTTGTTTGGATCCCAAGCTAAATAATTGTCAGCAGAATAGGATTGCCAATTCCCACAAATGATAATGTGAAAATATTTTGACTTTGAAATTAAAGTGAATTCAAATGAAGTACCTTTTGCCGCCAATGCGAATTCCATCTTTTGGCGAGGATTTTCCTCACTCAGCTTCTCTCCAAGCACATGCTAGTGCTAATAATCATTTCGTAATCAGCACATAACAAGTACCTGGAAAGACGCTGGTTGTAACGTTAAGAAACATTTGCTTTCCTTGACTTTTGAAACTTTTTTTCAATCCAGCTTTGTGTTGATTTATTTCCGGAACCTCTCCAAGCACAGGCTAGTGCTAATGTACTCAAATTCATTAGCCTTAGCAAGTACTCGGATAGGTCTTGGATTCTTCTATACTATCGATTCATATTGGTTTTTCTCCAAATTTTCAGCTACAACTCTTCTCTGTTACAATAAATGATGCTATTTCCGATCGACTCTCCAAGCACAGGCTAGTGCTAATAAAAACATTGTCATTAGCACAAAGCAAGTACTCGGGAAGGTATTTCAGATTCTTTTTAATTCTGTAATTTGCTCTTCTTTATTGGTGATAGTTCCGATTCACTCTCCAAGCACAGGCTAGTGCTAATGCAATCATTCTCATAAGCACAATGCAGGTACCCGGGAAGTTTTCAGAATCTTTTCTTCTTGTCTTTCTGGACTCCTCTTCTCTTTAACGCAGTTATTTCAGAATCTCTCTCCAAGCACAGGCTAGTGCTAATGGTTTCATTATCTTTAGCACAAAACAAGTACTCGGGAAGATCTCAGATTTTAATCGACTCATTTCTTCTTTCTGTCGAAACCTATAATGAAAGATCTTTTCGAGTGTAATGACTTTAAAGGCTAGGTGTCAAAGTTTGATTTATGTCAAAGGTGCATCTTTTGCAATGAGTTGACAAGTTGGTAGAAGCTCAGAGACGAGGATACTATCGAAGCATAATTGGTGTCATGATTGATGAGTACGTTGTTTGGATCCCAAGCTAAATAATTGTCAGCAGAATAGGATTGCCAATTCCCACAAATGATAATGTGAAAATATTTTAACTTTGAAATTAAAGTGAATTCAAATGAAGTACCTTTTGCCGCCGAAGCGAATTCCATCTTTTGGCGAGGATTTTCCTCACTCAGCTTCTCTCCAAGCACATGCTAGTGCTAATAATCATTTCGTAATCAGCACATAACAAGTACCTGGAAAGACGCTGGTTGTAACGTTAAGAAACATTTACTTTCCTTGACTTTTGAAACTTTTTTTCAATCCAGCTTTGTGTTGATTTATTTCCGGAACCTCTCCAAGCACAGGCTAGTGCTAATGTACTCAAATTCATTAGCCTTAGCAAGTACTCGGATAGGTCTTGGATTCTTCTATACTATCGATTCATATTGGGTTTTCTCCAAATTTTCAGCTACAACTCTTCTCTGTTACAATAAATGATGCTATTTCCGATCGACTCTCCAAGCACAGGCTAGTGCTAATAAAAACATTGTCATTAGCACAAAGCAAGTACTCGGGAAGGTATTTCAGATTCTTTTTAATTCTGTAATTTGCTCTTCTTTATTGGTGATAGTTCCGATTCACTCTCCAAGCACAGGCTAGTGCTAATGCAATCATTCTCATAAGCACAAAGCAGGTACCCGGGAAGTTTTCAGAATCTTTTCTTCTTGTCTTTCTGGACTCCTCTTCTCTTTAACGCAGTTATTTCAGAATCTCTCTCCAAGCACATGCTAGTGCTAATGGTTTCATTATCTTTAGCACAAAACAAGTACTCGGGAAGATCTCAGATTTTAATCGACTCATTTCTTCTTTCTGTCGAAACCTATAATGAAAGATCTTTCCGAGTGTAATGACTTTAAAGGCTAAGTGTCAAAGTTTGATTTATGTCAAAGGTGCATCTTTTGCAATGAGTTGACAAGTTGGTAGAAGCTCAGAGACGAGGATACTATCGAAGCATAATTGGTGTCATGATTGATGAGTACGTTGTTTGGATCCCAAGCTAAATAATTGTCAGCAGAATAGGATTGCCAATTCCCACAAATGATAATGTGAAAATATTTTGACTTTGAAATTAAAGTGAATTCAAATGAAGTACCTTTGGCCGCCAATGCGAATTCCATCTTTTGGCGAGGATTTTCCTCACTCAGCTTCTCTCCAAGCACATGCTAGTGCTAATAATCATTTCGTAATCAGCACATAACAAGTACCTGGAAAGACGCTGGTTGTAACGTTAAGAAACATTTGCTTTCCTTGACTTTTGAAACTTTTTTTCAATCCAGCTTTGTGTTGATTTATTTCCGGAACCTCTCCAAGCACAGGCTAGTGCTAATGTACTCAAATTCATTAGCCTTAGCAAGTACTCGGATAGGTCTTGGATTCTTCTATACTATCGATTCATATTGGTTTTTCTCCAAATTTTCAGCTACAACTCTTCTCTGTTACAATAAATGATGCTATTTCCGATCGACTCTCCAAGCACAGGCTAGTGCTAATAAAAACATTGTCATTAGCACAAAGCAAGTACTCGGGAAGGTATTTCAGATTCTTTTTAATTCTGTAATTTGCTGTTCTTTATTGGTGATAGTTCCGATTCACTCTCCAAGCACAGGCTAGTGCTAATGCAATCATTCTCATAAGCACAAAGCAGGTACCCGGGAAGTTTTCAGAATCTTTTCTTCTTGTCTTTCTGGACTCCTCTTCTCTTTAACGCAGTTATTTCAGAATCTCTCTCCAAGCACAGGCTAGTGCTAATGGTTTCATTATCTTTAGCACAAAACAAGTACTCGGGAAGATCTCAGATTTTAATCGACTCATTTCTTCTTTCTGTCGAAACCTATAATGAAAGATCTTTCCGAGTGTAATGACTTTAAAGGCTAAGTGTCAAAGTTTGATTTATGTCAAAGGTGCATCTTTTGCAATGAGTTGACAAGTTGGTAGAAGCTCAGAGACGAGGATACTATCGAAGCATAATTGGTGTCATGATTGATGAGTACGTTGTTTGGATCCCAAGCTAAATAATTGTCAGCAGAATAGGATTGCCAATTCCCACAAATGATAATGTGAAAATATTTTGACTTTGAAATTAAAGTGAATTCAAATGAAGTACCTTTTGCCGCCAATGCGAATTCCATCTTTTGGCGAGGATTTTCCTCACTCAGCTTCTCTCCAAGCACATGCTAGTGCTAATAATCATTTCGTAATCAGCACATAACAAGTACCTGGAAAGACGCTGGTTGTAACGTTAAGAAACATTTGCTTTCCTTGACTTTTGAAACTTTTTTTCAATCCAGCTTTGTGTTGATTTATTTCCGGAACCTCTCCAAGCACAGGCTAGTGCTAATGTACTCAAATTCATTAGCCTTAGCAAGTACTCGGATAGGTCTTGGATTCTTCTATACTATCGATTCATATTGGTTTTTCTCCAAATTTTCAGCTACAACTCTTCTCTGTTACAATAAATGATGCTATTTCCGATCGACTCTCCAAGCACAGGCTAGTGCTAATAAAAACATTGTCATTAGCACAAAGCAAGTACTCGGGAAGGTATTTCAGATTCTTTTTAATTCTGTAATTTGCTGTTCTTTATTGGTGATAGTTCCGATTCACTCTCCAAGCACAGGCTAGTGCTAATGCAATCATTCTCATAAGCACAAAGCAGGTACCCGGGAAGTTTTCAGAATCTTTTCTTCTTGTCTTTCTGGACTCCTCTTCTCTTTAACGCAGTTATTTCAGAATCTCTCTCCAAGCACAGGCTAGTGCTAATGGTTTCATTATCTTTAGCACAAAACAAGTACTCGGGAAGATCTCAGATTTTAATCGACTCATTTCTTCTTTCTGTCGAAACCTATAATGAAAGATCTTTTCGAGTGTAATGACTTTAAAGGCTAAGTGTCAAAGTTTGATTTATGTCAAAGGTGCATCTTTTGCAATGAGTTGACAAGTTGGTAGAAGCTCAGAGACGAGGATACTATCGAAGCATAATTGGTGTCATGATTGATGAGTACGTTGTTTGGATCCCAAGCTAAATAATTGTCAGCAGAATAGGATTGCCAATTCCCACAAATGATAATGTGAAAATATTTTGACTTTGAAATTAAAGTGAATTCAAATGACGTACCTTTTGCCGCCAATGCGAATACCATCTTTTGGCGAGGATTTTCCTCAGCTTCTCTCCAAGCACATGCTAGTGCTAATAATCATTTCGTAATCAGCACATAACAAGTACCTGGAAAGACGCTGGTTGTAACGTTAAGAAACATTTGCTTTCCTTGACTTTTGAAACTTTTTTCAATCCAGCTTTGTGTTGATTTATTTCCGGAACCTCTCCAAGCACAGGCTAGTGCTAATGTACTCAAATTCATTAGCCTTAGCAAGTACTCGGATAGGTCTTGGATTCTTCTATACTATCGATTCATATTGGGTTTTCTCCAAATTTTCAGCTACAACTCTTCTCTGTTACAATAAATGATGCTATTTCCGATCGACTCTCCAAGCACAGGCTAGTGCTAATAAAAACATTGTCATTAGCACAAAGCAAGTACTCGGGAAGGTATATCAGATTCTTTTTAATTCTGTAATTTGCTCTTCTTTATTGGTGATAGTTCCGATTCACTCTCCAAGCACAGGCTAGTGCTAATGCAATCATTCTCATAAGCACAAAGCAGGTACCCGGGAAGTTTTCAGAATCTTTTCTTCTTGTCTTTCTGGACTCCTCTTCTCTTTAACGCAGTTATTTCAGAATCTCTCTCCAAGCACATGCTAGTGCTAATGGTTTCATTATCTTTAGCACAAAACAAGTACTCGGGAAGATCTCAGATTTTAATCGACTCATTTCTTCTTTCTGTCGAAACCTATAATGAAAGATCTTTTCGAGTGTAATGACTTTAAAGGCTAAGTGTCAAAGTTTGATTTATGTCAAAGGTGCATCTTTTGCAATGAGTTGGCAAGTTGGTAGAAGCTCAGAGACGAGGATACTATCGAAGCATAATTGGTGTCATGATTGATGAGTACGTTGTTTGGATCCCAAGCTAAATAATTGTCAGCAGAATAGGATTGCCAATTCCCACAAATGATAATGTGAAAATATTTTAACTTTGAAATTAAAGTGAATTCAAATGAAGTACCTTTTGCCGCCGAAGCGAATTCCATCTTTTGGCGAGGATTTTCCTCACTCAGCTTCTCTCCAAGCACATGCTAGTGCTAATAATCATTTCGTAATCAGCACATAACAAGTACCTGGAAAGACGCTGGTTGTAACGTTAAGAAACATTTACTTTCCTTGACTTTTGAAACTTTTTTTCAATCCAGCTTTGTGTTGATTTATTTCCGGAACCTCTCCAAGCACAGGCTAGTGCTAATGTACTCAAATTCATTAGCCTTAGCAAGTACTCGGATAGGTCTTGGATTCTTCTATACTATCGATTCATATTGGTTTTTCTCCAAATTTTCAGCTACAACTCTTCTCTGTTACAATAAATGATGCTATTTCCGATCGACTCTCCAAGCACAGGCTAGTGCTAATAAAAACATTGTCATTAGCACAAAGCAAGTACTCGGGAAGGTATATCAGATTCTTTTTAATTCTGTAATTTGCTCTTCTTTATTGGTGATAGTTCCGATTCACTCTCCAAGCACAGGCTAGTGCTAATGCAATCATTCTCATAAGCACAAAGCAGGTACCCGGGAAGTTTTCAGAATCTTTTCTTCTTGTCTTTCTGGACTCCTCTTCTCTTTAACGCAGTTATTTCAGAATCTCTCTCCAAGCACAGGCTAGTGCTAATGGTTTCATTATCTTTAGCACAAAACAAGTACTCGGGAAGATCTCAGATTTTAATCGACTCATTTCTTCTTTCTGTCGAAACCTATAATGAAAGATCTTTTCGAGTGTAATGACTTTAAAGGCTAAGTGTCAAAGTTTGATTTATGTCAAAGGTGCATCTTTTGCAATGAGTTGACAAGTTGGTAGAAGCTCAGAGACGAGGATACTATCGAAGCATAATTGGTGTCATGATTGATGAGTACGTTGTTTGGATCCCAAGCTAAATAATTGTCAGCAGAATAGGATTGCCAATTCCCACAAATGATAATGTGAAAATATTTTGACTTTGAAATTAAAGTGAATTCAAATGACGTACCTTTTGCCGCCGAAGCGAATACCATCTATTGGCGAGGATTTTCCTCAGCTTCTGTCCAAGCACATGCTAGTGCTAATAATCATTTCGTAATCAGCACATAACAAGTACCTGGAAAGACGCTGGTTGTAACGTTAAGAAACATTTATTTTCCTTGACTTTTGAAACTTTTTTTCAATCCAGCTTTGTGTTGATTTATTTCCGGAACCTCTCCAAGCAGAGGCTAGTGCTAATGTACTCAAATTCATTAGCCTTAGCAAGTACTCGGATAGGTCTTGGATTCTTCTATACTATCGATTCATATTGGTTTTTCTCCAAATTTTCAGCTACAACTCTTCTCTGTTACAATAAATGATGCTATTTCCGATCGACTCTCCAAGCACAGGCTAGTGCTAATAAAAACATTGTCATTAGCACAAAGCAAGTACTCGGGAAGGTATTTCAGATTCTTTTTAATTCTGTAATTTGCTGTTCTTTATTGGTGATAGTTCCGATTCACTCTCCAAGCACAGGCTAGTGCTAATGCAATCATTCTCATAAGCACAAAGCAGGTACCCGGGAAGTTTTCAGAATCTTTTCTTCTTGTCTTTCTGGACTCCTCTTCTCTTTAACGCAGTTATTTCAGAATCTCTCTCCAAGCACAGGCTAGTGCTAATGGTTTCATTATCTTTAGCACAAAACAAGTACTCGGGAAGATCTCAGATTTTAATCGACTCATTTCTTCTTTCTGTCGAAACCTATAATGAAAGATCTTTTCGAGTGTAATGACTTTAAAGGCTAAGTGTCAAAGTTTGATTTATGTCAAAGGTGCATCTTTTGCAATGAGTTGACAAGTTGGTAGAAGCTCAGAGACGAGGATACTATCGAAGCATAATTGGTGTCATGATTGATGAGTACGTTGTTTGGATCCCAAGCTAAATAATTGTCAGCAGAATAGGATTGCCAATTCCCACAAATGATAATGTGAAAATATTTTGACTTTGAAATTAAAGTGAATTCAAATGACGTACCTTTTGCCGCCGAAGCGAATACCATCTATTGGCGAGGATTTTCCTCAGCTTCTGTCCAAGCACATGCTAGTGCTAATAATCATTTCGTAATCAGCACATAACAAGTACCTGGAAAGACGCTGGTTGTAACGTTAAGAAACATTTATTTTCCTTGACTTTTGAAACTTTTTTTCAATCCAGCTTTGTGTTGATTTATTTCCGGAACCTCTCCAAGCAGAGGCTAGTGCTAATGTACTCAAATTCATTAGCCTTAGCAAGTACTCGGATAGGTCTTGGATTCTTCTATACTATCGATTCATATTGGTTTTTCTCCAAATTTTCAGCTACAACTCTTCTCTGTTACAATAAATGATGCTATTTCCGATCGACTCTCCAAGCACAGGCTAGTGCTAATAAAAACATTGTCATTAGCACAAAGCAAGTACTCGGGAAGGTATTTCAGATTCTTTTTAATTCTGTAATTTGCTCTTCTTTATTGGTGATAGTTCCGATTCACTCTCCAAGCACAGGCTAGTGCTAATGCAATCATTCTCATAAGCACAAAGCAGGTACCCGGGAAGTTTTCAGAATCTTTTCTTCTTGTCTTTCTGGACTCCTCTTCTCTTTAACGCAGTTATTTCAGAATCTCTCTCCAAGCACAGGCTAGTGCTAATGGTTTCATTATCTTTAGCACAAAACAAGTACTCGGGAAGATCTCAGATTTTAATCGACTCATTTCTTCTTTCTGTCGAAACCTATAATGAAAGATCTTTTCGAGTGTAATGACTTTAAAGGCTAAGTGTCAAAGTTTGATTTATGTCAAAGGTGCATCTTTTGCAATGAGTTGACAAGTTGGTAGAAGCTCAGAGACGAGGATACTATCGAAGCATAATTGGTGTCATGATTGATGAGTACGTTGTTTGGATCCCAAGCTAAATAATTGTCAGCAGAATAGGATTGCCAATTCCCACAAATGATAATGTGAAAATATTTTGACTTTGAAATTAAAGTGAATTCAAATGACGTACCTTTTGCCGCCAATGCGAATACCATCTATTGGCGAGGATTTTCCTCAGCTTCTGTCCAAGCACATGCTAGTGCTAATAATCATTTCGTAATCAGCACATAACAAGTACCTGGAAAGACGCTGGTTGTAACGTTAAGAAACATTTATTTTCCTTGACTTTTGAAACTTTTTTTCAATCCAGCTTTGTGTTGATTTATTTCCGGAACCTCTCCAAGCAGAGGCTAGTGCTAATGTACTCAAATTCATTAGCCTTAGCAAGTACTCGGATAGGTCTTGGATTCTTCTATACTATCGATTCATATTGGTTTTTCTCCAAATTTTCAGCTACAACTCTTCTCTGTTACAATAAATGATGCTATTTCCGATCGACTCTCCAAGCACAGGCTAGTGCTAATAAAAACATTGTCATTAGCACAAAGCAAGTACTCGGGAAGGTATTTCAGATTCTTTTTAATTCTGTAATTTGCTCTTCTTTATTGGTGATAGTTCCGATTCACTCTCCAAGCACAGGCTAGTGCTAATGCAATCATTCTCATAAGCACAAAGCAGGTACCCGGGAAGTTTTCAGAATCTTTTCTTCTTGTCTTTCTGGACTCCTCTTCTCTTTAACGCAGTTATTTCAGAATCTCTCTCCAAGCACAGGCTAGTGCTAATGGTTTCATTATCTTTAGCACAAAACAAGTACTCGGGAAGATCTCAGATTTTAATCGACTCATTTCTTCTTTCTGTCGAAACCTATAATGAAAGATCTTTTCGAGTGTAATGACTTTAAAGGCTAAGTGTCAAAGTTTGATTTATGTCAAAGGTGCATCTTTTGCAATGAGTTGACAAGTTGGTAGAAGCTCAGAGACGAGGATACTATCGAAGCATAATTGGTGTCATGATTGATGAGTACGTTGTTTGGATCCCAAGCTAAATAATTGTCAGCAGAATAGGATTGCCAATTCCCACAAATGATAATGTGAAAATATTTTGACTTTGAAATTAAAGTGAATTCAAATGACGTACCTTTTGCCGCCAATGCGAATACCATCTTTTGGCGAGGATTTTCCTCACTCAGCTTCTCTCCAAGCACATGCTAGTGCTAATAATCATTTCGTAATCAGCACATAACAAGTACCTGGAAAGACGGTGGTTGTAACGTTAAGAAACATTTACTTTCCTTGACTTTTGAAACTTTTTTTCAATCCAGCTTTGTGTTGATTTATTTCCGGAACCTCTCCAAGCAGAGGCTAGTGCTAATGTACTCAAATTCATTAGCCTTAGCAAGTACTCGGATAGGTCTTGGATTCTTCTATACTATCGATTCATATTGGTTTTTCTCCAAATTTTCAGCTACAACTCTTCTCTGTTACAATAAATGATGCTATTTCCGATCGACTCTCCAAGCACAGGCTAGTGCTAATAAAAACATTGTCATTAGCACAAAGCAAGTACTCGGGAAGGTATTTCAGATTTTTTTTAATTCTGTAATTTGCTCTTCTTTATTGGTGATAGTTCCGATTCACTCTCCAAGCACAGGCTAGTGCTAATGCAATCATTCTCATAAGCACAAAGCAGGTACCCGGGAAGTTTTCAGAATCTTTTCTTCTTGTCTTTCTGGACTCCTCTTCTCTTTAACGCAGTTATTTCAGAATCTCTCTCCAAGCACAGGCTAGTGCTAATGGTTTCATTATCTTTAGCACAAAACAAGTACTCGGGAAGATCTCAGATTTTAATCGACTCATTTCTTCTTTCTGTCGAAACCTATAATGAAAGATCTTTTCGAGTGTAATGACTTTAAAGGCTAAGTGTCAAAGTTTGATTTATGTCAAAGGTGCATCTTTTGCAATGAGTTGACAAGTTGGTAGAAGCTCAGAGACGAGGATACTATCGAAGCATAATTGGTGTCATGATTGATGAGTACGTTGTTTGGGTCCCAAGCTAAATAATTGTCAGCAGAATAGGATTGCCAATTCCCACAAATGATAATGTGAAAATATTTTGACTTTGAAATTAAAGTGAATTCAAATGACGTACCTTTTGCCGCCAATGCGAATACCATCTTTTGGCGAGGATTTTCCTCACTCAGCTTCTCTCCAAGCACATGCTAGTGCTAATAATCATTTCGTAATCAGCACATAACAAGTACCTGGAAAGACGCTGGTTGTAACGTTAAGAAACATTTACTTTCCTTGACTTTTGAAACTTTTTTTCAATCCAGCTTTGTGTTGATTTATTTCCGGAACCTCTCCAAGCAGAGGCTAGTGCTAATGTACTCAAATTCATTAGCCTTAGCAAGTACTCGGATAGGTCTTGGATTCTTCTATACTATCGATTCATATTGGTTTTTCTCCAAATTTTCAGCTACAACTCTTCTCTGTTACAATAAATGATGCTATTTCCGATCGACTCTCCAAGCACAGGCTAGTGCTAATAAAAACATTGTCATTAGCACAAAGCAAGTACTCGGGAAGGTATTTCAGATTCTTTTTAATTCTGTAATTTGCTCTTCTTTATTGGTGATAGTTCCGATTCACTCTCCAAGCACAGGCTAGTGCTAATGCAATCATTCTCATAAGCACAAAGCAGGTACCCGGGAAGTTTTCAGAATCTTTTCTTCTTGTCTTTCTGGACTCCTCTTCTCTTTAACGCAGTTATTTCAGAATCTCTCTCCAAGCACAGGCTAGTGCTAATGGTTTCATTATCTTTAGCACAAAACAAGTACTCGGGAAGATCTCAGATTTTAATCGACTCATTTCTTCTTTCTGTCGAAACCTATAATGAAAGATCTTTTCGAGTGTAATGACTTTAAAGGCTAAGTGTCAAAGTTTGATTTATGTCAAAGGTGCATCTTTTGCAATGAGTTGACAAGTTGGTAGAAGCTCAGAGACGAGGATACTATCGAAGCATAATTGGTGTCATGATTGATGAGTACGTTGTTTGGATCCCAAGCTAAATAATTGTCAGCAGAATAGGATTGCCAATTCCCACAAATGACAATGTGAAAATATTTTAACTTTGAAATTAAAGTGAATTCAAATGAAGTACCTTTTGCCGCCGAAGCGAATTCCATCTTTTGGCGAGGATTTTCCTCACTCAGCTTCTCTCCAAGCACATGCTAGTGCTAATAATCATTTCGTAATCAGCACATAACAAGTACCTGGAAAGACGCTGGTTGTAACGTTAAGAAACATTTGCTTTCCTTGACTTTTGAAACTTTTTTTCAATCCAGCTTTGTGTTGATTTATTTCCGGAACCTCTCCAAGCACAGGCTAGTGCTAATGTACTCAAATTCATTAGCCTTAGCAAGTACTCGGATAGGTCTTGGATTCTTCTATACTATCGATTCATATTGGTTTTTCTCCAAATTTTCAGCTACAACTCTTCTCTGTTACAACAAATGATGCTATTTCCGATCGACTCTCCAAGCACAGGCTAGTGCTAATAAAAACATTGTCATTAGCACAAAGCAAGTACTCGGGAAGGTATATCAGATTCTTTTTAATTCTGTAATTTGCTCTTCTTTATTGGTGATAGTTCCGATTCACTCTCCAAGCACAGGCTAGTGCTAATGCAATCATTCTCATAAGCACAAAGCAGGTACCCGGGAAGTTTTCAGAATCTTTTCTTCTTGTCTTTCTGGACTCCTCTTCTCTTTAACGCAGTTATTTCAGAATCTCTCTCCAAGCACAGGCTAGTGCTAATGGTTTCATTATCTTTAGCACAAAACAAGTACTCGGGAAGATCTCAGATTTTAATCGACTCATTTCTTCTTTCTGTCGAAACCTATAATGAAAGATCTTTTCGAGTGTAATGACTTTAAAGGCTAAGTGTCAAAGTTTGATTTATGTCAAAGGTGCATCTTTTGCAATGAGTTGACAAGTTGGTAGAAGCTCAGAGACGAGGATACTATCGAAGCATAATTGGTGTCATGATTGATGAGTACGTTGTTTGGATCCCAAGCTAAATAATTGTCAGCAGAATAGGATTGCCAATTCCCACAAATGATAATGTGAAAATATTTTGACTTTGAAATTAAAGTGAATTCAAATGACGTACCTTTTGCCGCCAATGCGAATACCATCTTTTGGCGAGGATTTTCCTCACTCAGCTTCTCTCCAAGCACATGCTAGTGCTAATAATCATTTCGTAATCAGCACATAACAAGTACCTGGAAAGACGGTGGTTGTAACGTTAAGAAACATTTACTTTCCTTGACTTTTGAAACTTTTTTTCAATCCAGCTTTGTGTTGATTTATTTCCGGAACCTCTCCAAGCACAGGCTAGTGCTAATGTACTCAAATTCATTAGCCTTAGCAAGTACTCGGATAGGTCTTGGATTCTTCTATACTATCGATTCATATTGGTTTTTCTCCAAATTTTCAGCTACAACTCTTCTCTGTTACAATAAATGATGCTATTTCCGATCGACTCTCCAAGCACAGGCTAGTGCTAATAAAAACATTGTCATTAGCACAAAGCAAGTACTCGGGAAGGTATTTCAGATTTTTTTTAATTCTGTAATTTGCTCTTCTTTATTGGTGATAGTTCCGATTCACTCTCCAAGCACAGGCTAGTGCTAATGCAATCATTCTCATAAGCACAAAGCAGGTACCCGGGAAGTTTTCAGAATCTTTTCTTCTTGTCTTTCTGGACTCCTCTTCTCTTTAACGCAGTTATTTCAGAATCTCTCTCCAAGCACAGGCTAGTGCTAATGGTTTCATTATCTTTAGCACAAAACAAGTACTCGGGAAGATCTCAGATTTTAATCGACTCATTTCTTCTTTCTGTCGAAACCTATAATGAAAGATCTTTTCGAGTGTAATGACTTTAAAGGCTAAGTGTCAAAGTTTGATTTATGTCAAAGGTGCATCTTTTGCAATGAGTTGACAAGTTGGTAGAAGCTCAGAGACGAGGATACTATCGAAGCATAATTGGTGTCATGATTGATGAGTACGTTGTTTGGGTCCCAAGCTAAATAATTGTCAGCAGAATAGGATTGCCAATTCCCACAAATGATAATGTGAAAATATTTTGACTTTGAAATTAAAGTGAATTCAAATGACGTACCTTTTGCCGCCAATGCGAATACCATCTTTTGGCGAGGATTTTCCTCACTCAGCTTCTCTCCAAGCACATGCTAGTGCTAATAATCATTTCGTAATCAGCACATAACAAGTACCTGGAAAGACGCTGGTTGTAACGTTAAGAAACATTTACTTTCCTTGACTTTTGAAACTTTTTTTCAATCCAGCTTTGTGTTGATTTATTTCCGGAACCTCTCCAAGCAGAGGCTAGTGCTAATGTACTCAAATTCATTAGCCTTAGCAAGTACTCGGATAGGTCTTGGATTCTTCTATACTATCGATTCATATTGGTTTTTCTCCAAATTTTCAGCTACAACTCTTCTCTGTTACAATAAATGATGCTATTTCCGATCGACTCTCCAAGCACAGGCTAGTGCTAATAAAAACATTGTCATTAGCACAAAGCAAGTACTCGGGAAGGTATTTCAGATTCTTTTTAATTCTGTAATTTGCTCTTCTTTATTGGTGATAGTTCCGATTCACTCTCCAAGCACAGGCTAGTGCTAATGCAATCATTCTCATAAGCACAAAGCAGGTACCCGGGAAGTTTTCAGAATCTTTTCTTCTTGTCTTTCTGGACTCCTCTTCTCTTTAACGCAGTTATTTCAGAATCTCTCTCCAAGCACAGGCTAGTGCTAATGGTTTCATTATCTTTAGCACAAAACAAGTACTCGGGAAGATCTCAGATTTTAATCGACTCATTTCTTCTTTCTGTCGAAACCTATAATGAAAGATCTTTTCGAGTGTAATGACTTTAAAGGCTAAGTGTCAAAGTTTGATTTATGTCAAAGGTGCATCTTTTGCAATGAGTTGACAAGTTGGTAGAAGCTCAGAGACGAGGATACTATCGAAGCATAATTGGTGTCATGATTGATGAGTACGTTGTTTGGATCCCAAGCTAAATAATTGTCAGCAGAATAGGATTGCCAATTCCCACAAATGACAATGTGAAAATATTTTAACTTTGAAATTAAAGTGAATTCAAATGAAGTACCTTTTGCCGCCGAAGCGAATTCCATCTTTTGGCGAGGATTTTCCTCACTCAGCTTCTCTCCAAGCACATGCTAGTGCTAATAATCATTTCGTAATCAGCACATAACAAGTACCTGGAAAGACGCTGGTTGTAACGTTAAGAAACATTTGCTTTCCTTGACTTTTGAAACTTTTTTTCAATCCAGCTTTGTGTTGATTTATTTCCGGAACCTCTCCAAGCACAGGCTAGTGCTAATGTACTCAAATTCATTAGCCTTAGCAAGTACTCGGATAGGTCTTGGATTCTTCTATACTATCGATTCATATTGGTTTTTCTCCAAATTTTCAGCTACAACTCTTCTCTGTTACAACAAATGATGCTATTTCCGATCGACTCTCCAAGCACAGGCTAGTGCTAATAAAAACATTGTCATTAGCACAAAGCAAGTACTCGGGAAGGTATATCAGATTCTTTTTAATTCTGTAATTTGCTCTTCTTTATTGGTGATAGTTCCGATTCACTCTCCAAGCACAGGCTAGTGCTAATGCAATCATTCTCATAAGCACAAAGCAGGTACCCGGGAAGTTTTCAGAATCTTTTCTTCTTGTCTTTCTGGACTCCTCTTCTCTTTAACGCAGTTATTTCAGAATCTCTCTCCAAGCACAGGCTAGTGCTAATGGTTTCATTATCTTTAGCACAAAACAAGTACTTGGGAAGATCTCAGATTTTAATCGACTCATTTCTTCTTTCTGTCGAAACCTATAATGAAAGATCTTTTCGAGTGTAATGACTTTAAAGGCTAGGTGACAAAGTTTGATTTATGTCAAAGGTGCATCTTTTGCAATGAGTTGACAAGTTGGTAGAAGCTCAGAGACGAGGATACTATCGAAGCATAATTGGTGTCATGATTGATGAGTACGTTGTTTGGATCCCAAGCTAAATAATTGTCAGCAGAATAGGATTGCCAATTCCCACAAATGATAATGTGAAAATATTTTAACTTTGAAATTAAAGTGAATTCAAATGAAGTACCTTTTGCCGCCGAAGCGAATTCCATCTTTTGGCGAGGATTTTCCTCACTCAGCTTCTCTCCAAGCACATGCTAGTGCTAATAATCATTTCGTAATCAGCACATAACAAGTACCTGGAAAGACGCTGGTTGTAACGTTAAGAAACATTTGCTTTCCTTGACTTTTGAAACTTTTTTCAATCCAGCTTTGTGTTGATTTATTTCCGGAACCTCTCCAAGCACAGGCTAGTGCTAATGTACTCAAATTCATTAGCCTTAGCAAGTACTCGGATAGGTCTTGGATTCTTCTATACTATCGATTCATATTGGGTTTTCTCCAAATTTTCAGCTACAACTCTTCTCTGTTACAATAAATGATGCTATTTCCGATCGACTCTCCAAGCACAGGCTAGTGCTAATAAAAACATTGTCATTAGCACAAAGCAAGTACTCGGGTAGGTATATCAGATTCTTTTTAATTCTGTAATTTGCTCTTCTTTATTGGTGATAGTTCCGATTCACTCTCCAAGCACAGGCTAGTGCTAATGCAATCATTCTCATAAGCACAAAGCAGGTACCCGGGAAGTTTTCAGAATCTTTTCTTCTTGTCTTTCTGGACTCCTCTTCTCTTTAACGCAGTTATTTCAGAATCTCTCTCCAAGCACAGGCTAGTGCTAATGGTTTCATTATCTTTAGCACAAAACAAGTACTCGGGAAGATCTCAGATTTTAATCGACTCATTTCTTCTTTCTGTCGAAACCTATAATGAAAGATCTTTTCGAGTGTAATGACTTTCAAGGCTATGTGTCAAAGTTTGATTTATGTCAAATGTGCATCTTTTGCAATGAGTTGACAAGTTGGTAGAAGCTCAGAGACGAGGATACTATCGAAGCATAATTGGTGCATGATTGATGAGTACGTTGTTTGGATCCCAAGCTAAATAATTGTCAGCAGAATAGGATTGCCAATTCCCACAAATGCTAATGTGAAAATATTTTGACTTTGAAATTAAAGTGAATTCAAATGAAGTACCTTTTGCCGCCAATGCGAATACCATCTTTTGGCGAGGATTTTCCTCAGCTTCTCTCCAAGCACATGCTAGTGCTAATAATCATTTCGTAATCAGCACATAACAAGTACCTGGAAAGACGCTGGTTGTAACGTTAAGAAACATTTGCTTTCCTTGACTTTTGAAACTTTTTTCAATCCAGCTTTGTGTTGATTTATTTCCGGAACCTCTCCAAGCAGAGGCTAGTGCTAATGTACTCAAATTCATTAGCCTTAGCAAGTACTCGGATAGGTCTTGGATTCTTCTATACTATCGATTCATATTGGTTTTTCTCCAAATTTTCAGCTACAACTCTTCTCTGTTACAACAAATGATGCTATTTCCGATCGACTCTCCAAGCACAGGCTAGTGCTAATAAAAACATTGTCATTAGCACAAAGCAAGTACTCGGGAAGGTATTTCAGATTCTTTTTGATTCTGTAATTTGCTCTTCTTTATTGGTGATAGTTCCGATTCACTCTCCAAGCACAGGCTAGTGCTAATGCAATCATTCTCATAAGCACACAGCAGGTACCCGGGAAGTTTCCAGAATCTTTTCTTCTTGTTTTTCTGGACTCCTCTTCACTTTGACGCAGTTATTTCAGAATCTCTCTCCAAGCACAGGCTAGTGCTAATAAAAACATTGTCATTAGCACAAAGCAAGTAATCGGGAAGGTATATCAGATTCTTTTTAATTCTGTAATTTGCTCTTCTTTATTGGTGATAGTTCCGATTCACTCTCCAAGCACAGGCTAGTGCTAATGCAATCATTCTCATAAGCACAAAGCAGGTACCCGGGAAGTTTTCAGAATCTTTTCTTCTTGTCTTTCTGGACTCCTCTTCTCTTTAACGCAGTTATTTCAGAATCTCTTTCCAAGCACAGGCTAGTGCTAATGGTTTCATTATCTTTAGCACAAAACAAGTACTCGGGAAGATCTCAGATTTTAATCGACTCATTTCTTCTTTCTGTCGAAACCTATAATGAAAGATCTTTTCGAGTGTAATGACTTTAAAGGCTAGGTGTCAAAGTTTGATTTATGTCAAATGTGCATCTTTTGCAATGAGTTGACAAGTTGGTAGAAGCTCAGAGACGAGGATACTATCGAAGCATAATTGGTGTCATGATTGATGAGTACGTTGTTTGGATCCCAAGCTAAATAATTGTCAGCAGAATAGGATTGCCAATTCCCACAAATGATAATGTGAAAATATTTTGACTTTGAAATTAAAGTGAATTCAAATGACGTACCTTTTGCCGCCGAAGCGAATACCATCTTTTGGCGAGGATTTTCCTCAGCTTCTCTCCAAGCACATGCTAGTGCTAATAATCATTTCGTAATCAGCACATAACAAGTACCTGGAAAGACGCTGGTTGTAACGTTAAGAAACATTTGCTTTCCTTGACTTTTGAAACTTTTTTCAATCCAGCTTTGTGTTGATTTATTTCCGGAACCTCTCCAAGCACAGGCTAGTGCTAATGTACTCAAATTCATTAGCCTTAGCAAGTACTCGGATAGGTCTTGGATTCTTCTATACTATCGATTCATATTGGGTTTTCTCCAAATTTTCAGCTACAACTCTTCTCTGTTACAATAAATGATGCTATTTCCGATCGACTCTCCAAGCACAGGCTAGTGCTAATAAAAACATTGTCATTAGCACAAAGCAAGTACTCGGGAAGGTATTTCAGATTCTTTTTGATTCTGTAATTTGCTCTTCTTTATTGG
Organism: Perna viridis; assembly: GCA_037379345.1. NCBI lineage: Eukaryota > Metazoa > Mollusca > Bivalvia > Mytilida > Mytilidae > Perna > Perna viridis. The sequence goes on along the minus strand of CM074517.1, from coordinate 12,718,941 downwards.
TGATAGTTCCGATTCACTCTCCAAGCACAGGCTAGTGCTAATGCAATCATTCTCATAAGCACAAAGCAGGTACCCGGGAAGTTTTCAGAATCTTTTCTTCTTGTTTTTCTGGACTCCTCTTCTCTTTAACGCAGTTATTTCAGAATCTCTCTCCAAGCACAGGCTAGTGCTAATAAAAACATTGTCATTAGCACAAAGCAAGTACTCGGGAAGGTATTTCAGATTCTTCTTAATTCTGTAATTTGCTCTTCTTTATTGGTGATAGTTCCGATTCACTCTCCAAGCACAGGCTAGTGCTAATGCAATCATTCTCATAAGCACAAAGCAGGTACCCGGGAAGTTTTCAGAATCTTTTCTTCTTGTCTTTCTGGACTCCTCTTCTCTTTAACGCAGTTATTTCAGAATCTCTTTCCAAGCACAGGCTAGTGCTAATGGTTTCATTATCTTTAGCACAAAACAAGTACTCGGGAAGATCTCAGATTTTAATCGACTCATTTCTTCTTTCTGTCGAAACCTATAATGAAAGATCTTTTCGAGTGTAATGACTTTAAAGGCTAGGTGTCAAAGTTTGATTTATGTCAAAGATGCATCTTTTGCAATGAGTTGACAAGTTGGTAGAAGCTCAGAGACGAGGATACTATCGAAGCATAATTGGTGTCATGATTGATGAGTACGTTGTTTGGATCCCAAGCTAAATAATTGTCAGCAGAATAGGATTGCCAATTCCCACAAATGATAATGTGAAAATATTTTAACTTTGAAATTAAAGTGAATTCAAATGAAGTACCTTTTGCCGCCGAAGCGAATTCCATCTTTTGGCGAGGATTTTCCTCACTCAGCTTCTCTCCAAGCACATGCTAGTGCTAATAATCATTTCGTAATCAGCACATAACAAGTACCTGGAAAGACGCTGGTTGTAACGTTAAGAAACATTTGCTTTCCTTGACTTTTGAAACTTTTTTCAATCCAGCTTTGTGTTGATTTATTTCCGGAACCTCTCCAATTACAGGCTAGTGCTAATGTACTCAAATTCATTAGCCTTAGCAAGTACTCGGATAGGTCTTGGATTCTTCTATACTATCGATTCATATTGTTTTTTCTCCAAATTTTCAGCTACAACTCTTCTCTGTTACAACAAATGATGCTATTTCCGATCGACTCTCCAAGCACAGGCTAGTGCTAATAAAATCATTGTCATTAGCACAAAGCAAGTACTCGGGAAGGTATTTCAGATTCTTTTTGATTCTGTAATTTGCTCTTCTTTATTGGTGATAGTTCCGATTCACTCTCCAAGCACAGGCTAGTGCTAATGCAATCATTCTCATAAGCACAAAGCAGGTACCCGGGAAGTTTTCAGAATCTTTTCTTCTTGTTTTTCTGGACTCCTCTTCACTTTAACGCAGTTATTTCAGAATCTCTCTCCAAGCACAGGCTAGTGCTAATAAAAACATTGTCATTAGCACAAAGCAAGTACTCGGGAAGGTATTTCAGATTCTTTTTAATTCTGTAATTTGCTGTTCTTTATTGGTGATAGTTCCGATTCACTCTCCAAGCACAGGCTAGTGCTAATGCAATCATTCTCATAAGCACAAAGCAGGTACCCGGGAAGTTTTCAGAATCTTTTCTTCTTGTCTTTCTGGACTCCTCTTCTCTTTAACGCAGTTATTTCAGAATCTCTCTCCAAGCACAGGCTAGTGCTAATGGTTTCATTATCTTTAGCACAAAACAAGTACTCGGGAAGATCTCAGATTTTAATCGACTCATTTCTTCTTTCTGTCGAAACCTATAATGAAAGATCTTTTCGAGTGTAATGACTTTAAAGGCTAAGTGTCAAAGTTTGATTTATGTCAAAGGTGCATCTTTTGCAATGAGTTGACAAGTTGGTAGAAGCTCAGAGACGAGGATACTATCGAAGCATAATTGGTGTCATGATTGATGAGTACGTTGTTTGGATCCCAAGCTAAATAATTGTCAGCAGAATAGGATTGCCAATTCCCACAAATGATAATGTGAAAATATTTTGACTTTGAAATTAAAGTGAATTCAAATGACGTACCTTTTGCCGCCAATGCGAATACCATCTTTTGGCGAGGATTTTCCTCAGCTTCTCTCCAAGCACATGCTAGTGCTAATAATCATTTCGTAATCAGCACATAACAAGTACCTGGAAAGACGCTGGTTGTAACGTTAAGAAACATTTGCTTTCCTTGACTTTTGAAACTTTTTTCAATCCAGCTTTGTGTTGATTTATTTCCGGAACCTCTCCAAGCACAGGCTAGTGCTAATGTACTCAAATTCATTAGCCTTAGCAAGTACTCGGATAGGTCTTGGATTCTTCTATACTATCGATTCATATTGGGTTTTCTCCAAATTTTCAGCTACAACTCTTCTCTGTTACAATAAATGATGCTATTTCCGATCGACTCTCCAAGCACAGGCTAGTGCTAATAAAAACATTGTCATTAGCACAAAGCAAGTACTCGGGAAGGTATTTCAGATTCTTTTTAATTCTGTAATTTGCTCTTCTTTATTGGTGATAGTTCCGATTCACTCTCCAAGCACAGGCTAGTGCTAATGCAATCATTCTCATAAGCACAAAGCAGGTACCCGGGAAGTTTTCAGAATCTTTTCTTCTTGTCTTTCTGGACTCCTCTTCTCTTTAACGCAGTTATTTCAGAATCTCTCTCCAAGCACATGCTAGTGCTAATGGTTTCATTATCTTTAGCACAAAACAAGTACTCGGGAAGATCTCAGATTTTAATCGACTCATTTCTTCTTTCTGTCGAAACCTATAATGAAAGATCTTTTCGAGTGTAATGACTTTAAAGGCTAAGTGTCAAAGTTTGATTTATGTCAAAGGTGCATCTTTTGCAATGAGTTGACAAGTTGGTAGAAGCTCAGAGACGAGGATACTATCGAAGCATAATTGGTGTCATGATTGATGAGTACGTTGTTTGGATCCCAAGCTAAATAATTGTCAGCAGAATAGGATTGCCAATTCCCACAAATGATAATGTGAAAATATTTTGACTTTGAAATTAAAGTGAATTCAAATGACGTACCTTTTGCCGCCGAAGCGAATACCATCTATTGGCGAGGATTTTCCTCAGCTTCTGTCCAAGCACATGCTAGTGCTAATAATCATTTCGTAATCAGCACATAACAAGTACCTGGAAAGACGCTGGTTGTAACGTTAAGAAACATTTATTTTCCTTGACTTTTGAAACTTTTTTTCAATCCAGCTTTGTGTTGATTTATTTCCGGAACCTCTCCAAGCAGAGGCTAGTGCTAATGTACTCAAATTCATTAGCCTTAGCAAGTACTCGGATAGGTCTTGGATTCTTCTATACTATCGATTCATATTGGTTTTTCTCCAAATTTTCAGCTACAACTCTTCTCTGTTACAATAAATGATGCTATTTCCGATCGACTCTCCAAGCACAGGCTAGTGCTAATAAAAACATTGTCATTAGCACAAAGCAAGTACTCGGGAAGGTATTTCAGATTCTTTTTAATTCTGTAATTTGCTCTTCTTTATTGGTGATAGTTCCGATTCACTCTCCAAGCACAGGCTAGTGCTAATGCAATCATTCTCATAAGCACAAAGCAGGTACCCGGGAAGTTTTCAGAATCTTTTCTTCTTGTCTTTCTGGACTCCTCTTCTCTTTAACGCAGTTATTTCAGAATCTCTCTCCAAGCACAGGCTAGTGCTAATGGTTTCATTATCTTTAGCACAAAACAAGTACTCGGGAAGATCTCAGATTTTAATCGACTCATTTCTTCTTTCTGTCGAAACCTATAATGAAAGATCTTTTCGAGTGTAATGACTTTAAAGGCTAAGTGTCAAAGTTTGATTTATGTCAAAGGTGCATCTTTTGCAATGAGTTGACAAGTTGGTAGAAGCTCAGAGACGAGGATACTATCGAAGCATAATTGGTGTCATGATTGATGAGTACGTTGTTTGGATCCCAAGCTAAATAATTGTCAGCAGAATAGGATTGCCAATTCCCACAAATGATAATGTGAAAATATTTTGACTTTGAAATTAAAGTGAATTCAAATGACGTACCTTTTGCCGCCGAAGCGAATACCATCTATTGGCGAGGATTTTCCTCAGCTTCTGTCCAAGCACATGCTAGTGCTAATAATCATTTCGTAATCAGCACATAACAAGTACCTGGAAAGACGCTGGTTGTAACGTTAAGAAACATTTATTTTCCTTGACTTTTGAAACTTTTTTTCAATCCAGCTTTGTGTTGATTTATTTCCGGAACCTCTCCAAGCAGAGGCTAGTGCTAATGTACTCAAATTCATTAGCCTTAGCAAGTACTCGGATAGGTCTTGGATTCTTCTATACTATCGATTCATATTGGTTTTTCTCCAAATTTTCAGCTACAACTCTTCTCTGTTACAATAAATGATGCTATTTCCGATCGACTCTCCAAGCACAGGCTAGTGCTAATAAAAACATTGTCATTAGCACAAAGCAAGTACTCGGGAAGGTATTTCAGATTCTTTTTAATTCTGTAATTTGCTCTTCTTTATTGGTGATAGTTCCGATTCACTCTCCAAGCACAGGCTAGTGCTAATGCAATCATTCTCATAAGCACAAAGCAGGTACCCGGGAAGTTTTCAGAATCTTTTCTTCTTGTCTTTCTGGACTCCTCTTCTCTTTAACGCAGTTATTTCAGAATCTCTCTCCAAGCACAGGCTAGTGCTAATGGTTTCATTATCTTTAGCACAAAACAAGTACTCGGGAAGATCTCAGATTTTAATCGACTCATTTCTTCTTTCTGTCGAAACCTATAATGAAAGATCTTTTCGAGTGTAATGACTTTAAAGGCTAAGTGTCAAAGTTTGATTTATGTCAAAGGTGCATCTTTTGCAATGAGTTGACAAGTTGGTAGAAGCTCAGAGACGAGGATACTATCGAAGCATAATTGGTGTCATGATTGATGAGTACGTTGTTTGGGTCCCAAGCTAAATAATTGTCAGCAGAATAGGATTGCCAATTCCCACAAATGATAATGTGAAAATATTTTGACTTTGAAATTAAAGTGAATTCAAATGACGTACCTTTTGCCGCCAATGCGAATACCATCTTTTGGCGAGGATTTTCCTCACTCAGCTTCTCTCCAAGCACATGCTAGTGCTAATAATCATTTCGTAATCAGCACATAACAAGTACCTGGAAAGACGCTGGTTGTAACGTTAAGAAACATTTACTTTCCTTGACTTTTGAAACTTTTTTTCAATCCAGCTTTGTGTTGATTTATTTCCGGAACCTCTCCAAGCAGAGGCTAGTGCTAATGTACTCAAATTCATTAGCCTTAGCAAGTACTCGGATAGGTCTTGGATTCTTCTATACTATCGATTCATATTGGTTTTTCTCCAAATTTTCAGCTACAACTCTTCTCTGTTACAATAAATGATGCTATTTCCGATCGACTCTCCAAGCACAGGCTAGTGCTAATAAAAACATTGTCATTAGCACAAAGCAAGTACTCGGGAAGGTATTTCAGATTCTTTTTAATTCTGTAATTTGCTCTTCTTTATTGGTGATAGTTCCGATTCACTCTCCAAGCACAGGCTAGTGCTAATGCAATCATTCTCATAAGCACAAAGCAGGTACCCGGGAAGTTTTCAGAATCTTTTCTTCTTGTCTTTCTGGACTCCTCTTCTCTTTAACGCAGTTATTTCAGAATCTCTCTCCAAGCACAGGCTAGTGCTAATGGTTTCATTATCTTTAGCACAAAACAAGTACTCGGGAAGATCTCAGATTTTAATCGACTCATTTCTTCTTTCTGTCGAAACCTATAATGAAAGATCTTTTCGAGTGTAATGACTTTAAAGGCTAAGTGTCAAAGTTTGATTTATGTCAAAGGTGCATCTTTTGCAATGAGTTGACAAGTTGGTAGAAGCTCAGAGACGAGGATACTATCGAAGCATAATTGGTGTCATGATTGATGAGTACGTTGTTTGGATCCCAAGCTAAATAATTGTCAGCAGAATAGGATTGCCAATTCCCACAAATGATAATGTGAAAATATTTTAACTTTGAAATTAAAGTGAATTCAAATGAAGTACCTTTTGCCGCCGAAGCGAATTCCATCTTTTGGCGAGGATTTTCCTCACTCAGCTTCTCTCCAAGCACATGCTAGTGCTAATAATCATTTCGTAATCAGCACATAACAAGTACCTGGAAAGACGCTGGTTGTAACGTTAAGAAACATTTGCTTTCCTTGACTTTTGAAACTTTTTTTCAATCCAGCTTTGTGTTGATTTATTTCCGGAACCTCTCCAAGCACAGGCTAGTGCTAATGTACTCAAATTCATTAGCCTTAGCAAGTACTCGGATAGGTCTTGGATTCTTCTATACTATCGATTCATATTGGTTTTTCTCCAAATTTTCAGCTACAACTCTTCTCTGTTACAACAAATGATGCTATTTCCGATCGACTCTCCAAGCACAGGCTAGTGCTAATAAAAACATTGTCATTAGCACAAAGCAAGTACTCGGGAAGGTATATCAGATTCTTTTTAATTCTGTAATTTGCTCTTCTTTATTGGTGATAGTTCCGATTCACTCTCCAAGCACAGGCTAGTGCTAATGCAATCATTCTCATAAGCACAAAGCAGGTACCCGGGAAGTTTTCAGAATCTTTTCTTCTTGTCTTTCTGGACTCCTCTTCTCTTTAACGCAGTTATTTCAGAATCTCTCTCCAAGCACAGGCTAGTGCTAATGGTTTCATTATCTTTAGCACAAAACAAGTACTTGGGAAGATCTCAGATTTTAATCGACTCATTTCTTCTTTCTGTCGAAACCTATAATGAAAGATCTTTTCGAGTGTAATGACTTTAAAGGCTAGGTGACAAAGTTTGATTTATGTCAAAGGTGCATCTTTTGCAATGAGTTGACAAGTTGGTAGAAGCTCAGAGACGAGGATACTATCGAAGCATAATTGGTGTCATGATTGATGAGTACGTTGTTTGGATCCCAAGCTAAATAATTGTCAGCAGAATAGGATTGCCAATTCCCACAAATGATAATGTGAAAATATTTTAACTTTGAAATTAAAGTGAATTCAAATGAAGTACCTTTTGCCGCCGAAGCGAATTCCATCTTTTGGCGAGGATTTTCCTCACTCAGCTTCTCTCCAAGCACATGCTAGTGCTAATAATCATTTCGTAATCAGCACATAACAAGTACCTGGAAAGACGCTGGTTGTAACGTTAAGAAACATTTGCTTTCCTTGACTTTTGAAACTTTTTTCAATCCAGCTTTGTGTTGATTTATTTCCGGAACCTCTCCAAGCACAGGCTAGTGCTAATGTACTCAAATTCATTAGCCTTAGCAAGTACTCGGATAGGTCTTGGATTCTTCTATACTATCGATTCATATTGGGTTTTCTCCAAATTTTCAGCTACAACTCTTCTCTGTTACAATAAATGATGCTATTTCCGATCGACTCTCCAAGCACAGGCTAGTGCTAATAAAAACATTGTCATTAGCACAAAGCAAGTACTCGGGTAGGTATATCAGATTCTTTTTAATTCTGTAATTTGCTCTTCTTTATTGGTGATAGTTCCGATTCACTCTCCAAGCACAGGCTAGTGCTAATGCAATCATTCTCATAAGCACAAAGCAGGTACCCGGGAAGTTTTCAGAATCTTTTCTTCTTGTCTTTCTGGACTCCTCTTCTCTTTAACGCAGTTATTTCAGAATCTCTCTCCAAGCACAGGCTAGTGCTAATGGTTTCATTATCTTTAGCACAAAACAAGTACTCGGGAAGATCTCAGATTTTAATCGGCTCATTTCTTCTTTCTGTCGAAACCTATAATGAAAGATCTTTTCGAGTGTAATGACTTTCAAGGCTATGTGTCAAAGTTTGATTTATGTCAAAGGTGCATCTTTTGCAATGAGTTGACAAGTTGGTAGAAGCTCAGAGACGAGGATACTATCGAAGCATAATTGGTGCATGATTGATGAGTACGTTGTTTGGATCCCAAGCTAAATAATTGTCAGCAGAATAGGATTGCCAATTCCCACAAATGATAATGTGAAAATATTTTGACTTTGAAATTAAAGTGAATTCAAATGAAGTACCTTTTGCCGCCAATGCGAATACCATCTTTTGGCGAGGATTTTCCTCAGCTTCTCTCCAAGCACATGCTAGTGCTAATAATCATTTCGTAATCAGCACATAACAAGTACCTGGAAAGACGCTGGTTGTAACGTTAAGAAACATTTGCTTTCCTTGACTTTTGAAACTTTTTTCAATCCAGCTTTGTGTTGATTTATTTCCGGAACCTCTCCAAGCAGAGGCTAGTGCTAATGTACTCAAATTCATTAGCCTTAGCAAGTACTCGGATAGGTCTTGGATTCTTCTATACTATCGATTCATATTGGTTTTTCTCCAAATTTTCAGCTACAACTCTTCTCTGTTACAACAAATGATGCTATTTCCGATCGACTCTCCAAGCACAGGCTAGTGCTAATAAAAACATTGTCATTAGCACAAAGCAAGTACTCGGGAAGGTATTTCAGATTCTTTTTGATTCTGTAATTTGCTCTTCTTTATTGGTGATAGTTCCGATTCACTCTCCAAGCACAGGCTAGTGCTAATGCAATCATTCTCATAAGCACAAAGCAGGTACCCGGGAAGTTTCCAGAATCTTTTCTTCTTGTTTTTCTGGACTCCTCTTCACTTTGACGCAGTTATTTCAGAATCTCTCTCCAAGCACAGGCTAGTGCTAATAAAAACATTGTCATTAGCACAAAGCAAGTAATCGGGAAGGTATATCAGATTCTTTTTAATTCTGTAATTTGCTCTTCTTTATTGGTGATAGTTCCGATTCACTCTCCAAGCACAGGCTAGTGCTAATGCAATCATTCTCATAAGCACAAAGCAGGTACCCGGGAAGTTTTCAGAATCTTTTCTTCTTGTCTTTCTGGACTCCTCTTCTCTTTAACGCAGTTATTTCAGAATCTCTCTCCAAGCACAGGCTAATGCTAATGGTTTCATTATCTTTAGCACAAAACAAGTACTCGGGAAGATCTCAGATTTTAATCGACTCATTTCTTCTTTCTGTCGAAACCTATAATGAAAGATCTTTTCGAGTGTAATGACTTTAAAGGCTAGGTGTCAACGTTTGATTTATGTCAAATGTGCATCTTTTGCAATGAGTTGACAAGTTGGTAGAAGCTCAGAGACGAGGATACTATCGAAGCATAATTGGTGTCATGATTGATGAGTACGTTGTTTGGATCCCAAGCTAAATAATTGTCAGCAGAATAGGATTGCCAATTCCCACAAATGATAATGTGAAAATATTTTGACTTTGAAATTAAAGTGAATTCAAATGACGTACCTTTTGCCGCCAATGCGAATACCATCTATTGGCGAGGATTTTCCACAGCTTCTGTCCAAGCACATGCTAGTGCTAATAATCATTCGTAATCAGCACATAACAAGTACCTGGAAAGACGCTGGTTGTAACGTTAAGAAACATTTGCTTTCCTTGACTTTTGAAACTTTTTTCAATCCAGCTTTGTGTTGATTTATTTCCGGAACCTCTCCAAGCAGAGGCTAGTGCTAATGTACTCAAATTCATTAGCCTTAGCAAGTACTCGGATAGGTCTTGGATTCTTCTATACTATCGATTCATATTGGTTTTTCTCCAAATTTTCAGCTACAACTCTTCTCTGTTACAACAAATGATGCTATTTCCGATCGACTCTCCAAGCACAGGCTAGTGCTAATAAAAACATTGTCATTAGCACAAAGCAAGTACTCGGGAAGGTATTTCAGATTCTTTTTGATTCTGTAATTTGCTCTTCTTTATTGGTGATAGTTCCGATTCACTCTCCAAGCACAGGCTAGTGCTAATGCAATCATTCTCATAAGCACAAAGCAGGTACCCGGGAAGTTTTCAGAATCTTTTCTTCTTGTCTTTCTGGACTCCTCTTCTCTTTAACGCAGTTATTTCAGAATCTCTTTCCAAGCACAGGCTAGTGCTAATGGTTTCATTATCTTTAGCACAAAACAAGTACTCGGGAAGATCTCAGATTTTAATCGACTCATTTCTTCTTTCTGTCGAAACCTATAATGAAAGATCTTTTCGAGTGTAATGACTTTAAAGGCTAGGTGTCAAAGTTTGATTTATGTCAAATGTGCATCTTTTGCAATGAGTTGACAAGTTGGTAGAAGCTCAGAGACGAGGATACTATCGAAGCATAATTGGTGTCATGATTGATGAGTACGTTGTTTGGATCCCAAGCTAAATAATTGTCAGCAGAATAGGATTGCCAATTCCCACAAATGATAATGTGAAAATATTTTGACTTTGAAATTAAAGTGAATTCAAATGACGTACCTTTTGCCGCCAATGCGAATATCATCTTTTGGCGAGGATTTTCCTCAGCCTCTCTCCAAGCACATGCTAGTGCTAATAATCATTTCGTAATCAGCACATAACAAGTACCTGGAAAGACGCTGGTTGTAACGTTAAGAAACATTTGCTTTCCTTGACTTTTGAAACTTTTTTCAATCCAGCTTTGTGTTGATTTATTTCCGGAACCTCTCCAAGCACAGGCTAGTGCTAATGTACTCAAATTCATTAGCCTTAGCAAGTACTCGGATAGGTCTTGGATTCTTCTATACTATCGATTCATATTGGGTTTTCTCCAAATTTTCAGCTACAACTCTTCTCTGTTACAATAAATGATGCTATTTCCGATCGACTCTCCAAGCACAGGCTAGTGCTAATAAAAACATTGTCATTAGCACAAAGCAAGTACTCGGGAAGGTATTTCAGATTCTTTTTGATTCTGTAATTTGCTCTTCTTTATTGGTGATAGTTCCGATTCACTCTCCAAGCACAGGCTAGTGCTAATGCAATCATTCTCATAAGCACAAAGCAGGTACCCGGGAAGTTTTCAGAATCTTTTCTTCTTGTTTTTCTGGACTCCTCTTCTCTTTAACGCAGTTATTTCAGAATCTCTCTCCAAGCACAGGCTAGTGCTAATAAAAACATTGTCATTAGCACAAAGCAAGTACTCGGGAAGGTATTTCAGATTCTTCTTAATTCTGTAATTTGCTCTTCTTTATTGGTGATAGTTCCGATTCACTCTCCAAGCACAGGCTAGTGCTAATGCAATCATTCTCATAAGCACAAAGCAGGTACCCGGGAAGTTTTCAGAATCTTTTCTTCTTGTCTTTCTGGACTCCTCTTCTCTTTAACGCAGTTATTTCAGAATCTCTTTCCAAGCACAGGCTAGTGCTAATGGTTTCATTATCTTTAGCACAAAACAAGTACTTGGGAAGATCTCAGATTTTAATCGACTCATTTCTTCTTTCTGTCGAAACCTATAATGAAAGATCTTTTCGAGTGTAATGACTTTAAAGGCTAGGTGTCAAAGTTTGATTTATGTCAAAGATGCATCTTTTGCAATGAGTTGACAAGTTGGTAGAAGCTCAGAGACGAGGATACTATCGAAGCATAATTGGTGTCATGATTGATGAGTACGTTGTTTGGATCCCAAGCTAAATAATTGTCAGCAGAATAGGATTGCCAATTCCCACAAATGATAATGTGAAAATATTTTAACTTTGAAATTAAAGTGAATTCAAATGAAGTACCTTTTGCCGCCGAAGCGAATTCCATCTTTTGGCGAGGATTTTCCTCACTCAGCTTCTCTCCAAGCACATGCTAGTGCTAATAATCATTTCGTAATCAGCACATAACAAGTACCTGGAAAGACGCTGGTTGTAACGTTAAGAAACATTTGCTTTCCTTGACTTTTGAAACTTTTTTCAATCCAGCTTTGTGTTGATTTATTTCCGGAACCTCTCCAATTACAGGCTAGTGCTAATGTACTCAAATTCATTAGCCTTAGCAAGTACTCGGATAGGTCTTGGATTCTTCTATACTATCGATTCATATTGTTTTTTCTCCAAATTTTCAGCTACAACTCTTCTCTGTTACAACAAATGATGCTATTTCCGATCGACTCTCCAAGCACAGGCTAGTGCTAATAAAATCATTGTCATTAGCACAAAGCAAGTACTCGGGAAGGTATTTCAGATTCTTTTTGATTCTGTAATTTGCTCTTCTTTATTGGTGATAGTTCCGATTCACTCTCCAAGCACAGGCTAGTGCTAATGCAATCATTCTCATAAGCACAAAGCAGGTACCCGGGAAGTTTTCAGAATCTTTTCTTCTTGTTTTTCTGGACTCCTCTTCACTTTAACGCAGTTATTTCAGAATCTCTCTCCAAGCACAGGCTAGTGCTAATAAAAACATTGTCATTAGCACAAAGCAAGTACTCGGGAAGGTATTTCAGATTGTTTTTAATTCTGTAATTAACTCTTCTTTATTGGTGATAGTTCCGATTCACTCTCCAAGCACAGGCTAGTGCTAATGCAATCATTATCATAAGCACAAAGCAGGTACCCGGGAAGTTTTCAGAATCTTTTCTTCTTGTCTTTCTGGACTCCTCTTCTCTTTAACGCAGTTATTTCAGAATCTCTTTCCAACCACAGGCTAGTGCTAATGGTTTCATTATCTTTAGCACAAAACAAGTACTTGGGAAGATCTCAGATTTTAATCGACTCATTTCTTCTTTCTGTCGAAACCTATAATGAAAGATCTTTTCGAGTGTAATGACTTTAAAGGCTAGTTGTCAAAGTTTGATTTATGTCAAAGGTGCATCTTTTGCAATGAGTTGACAAGTTGGTAGAAGCTCAGAGACGAGGATACTATCGAAGCATAATTGGTGTCATGATTGATGAGTACGTTGTTTGGATCCCAAGCTAAATAATTGTCAGCAGAATAGGATTGCCAATTCCCACAAATGATAATGTGAAAATATTTTGACTTTGAAATTAAAGTGAATTCAAATGACGTACCTTTTGCCGCCAATGCGAATATCATCTTTTGGCGAGGATTTTCCTCAGCTTCTCTCCAAGCACATGCTAGTGCTAATAATCATTTCGTAATCAGCACATAACAAGTACCTGGAAAGACGCTGGTTGTAACGTTAAGAAACATTTGCTTTCCTTGACTTTTGAAACTTTTTTCAATCCAGCTTTGTGTTGATTTATTTCCGGAACCTCTCCAAGCACAGGCTAGTGCTAATGTACTCAAATTCATTAGCCTTAGCAAGTACTCGGATAGGTCTTGGATTCTTCTATACTATCGATTCATATTGGTTTTTCTCCAAATTTTCAGCTACAACTCTTCTCTGTTACAATAAATGATGCTATTTCCGATCGACTCTCCAAGCACAGGCTAGTGCTAATAAAAACATTGTCATTAGCACAAAGCAAGTAATCGGGAAGGTATATCAGATTCTTTTTAATTCTGTAATTTGCTCTTCTTTATTGGTGATAGTTCCGATTCACTCTCCAAGCACAGGCTAGTGCTAATGCAATCATTCTCATAAGCACAAAGCAGGTACCCGGGAAGTTTTCAGAATCTTTTCTTCTTGTCTTTCTGGACTCCTCTTCTCTTTAACGCAGTTATTTCAGAATCTCTCTCCAAGCACAGGCTAATGCTAATGGTTTCATTATCTTTAGCACAAAACAAGTACTCGGGAAGATCTCAGATTTTAATCGACTCATTTCTTCTTTCTGTCGAAACCTATAATGAAAGATCTTTTCGAGTGTAATGACTTTAAAGGCTAGGTGTCAACGTTTGATTTATGTCAAATGTGCATCTTTTGCAATGAGTTGACAAGTTGGTAGAAGCTCAGAGACGAGGATACTATCGAAGCATAATTGGTGTCATGATTGATGAGTACGTTGTTTGGATCCCAAGCTAAATAATTGTCAGCAGAATAGGATTGCCAATTCCCACAAATGATAATGTGAAAATATTTTGACTTTGAAATTAAAGTGAATTCAAATGACGTACCTTTTGCCGCCAATGCGAATACCATCTATTGGCGAGGATTTTCCTCACTCAGCTTCTCTCCAAGCACATGCTAGTGCTAATAATCATTTCGTAATCAGCACATAACAAGTACCTGGAAAGACGCTGGTTGTAACGTTAAGAAACATTTGCTTTCCTTGACTTTTGAAACTTTTTTCAATCCAGCTTTGTGTTGATTTATTTCCGGAACCTCTCCAATTACAGGCTAGTGCTAATGTACTCAAATTCATTAGCCTTAGCAAGTACTCGGATAGGTCTTGGATTCTTCTATACTATCGATTCATATTGGTTTTTCTCCAAATTTTCAGCTACAACTCTTCTCTTTTACAATAAATGATGCTATTTCCGATCGACTCTCCAAGCACAGGCTAGTGCTAATAAAAACATTGTCATTAGCACAAAGCAAGTACTCGGGAAGGTATTTCAGATTCTTCTTAATTCTGTAATTTGCTCTTCTTTATTGGTGATAGTTCCGATTCACTCTCCAAGCACAGGCTAGTGCTAATGCAATCATTCTCATAAGCACAAAGCAGGTACCCGGGAAGTTTTCAGAATCTTTTCTTCTTGTCTTTCTGGACTCCTCTTCTCTTTAACGCAGTTATTTCAGAATCTCTTTCCAAGCACAGGCTAGTGCTAATGGTTTCATTATCTTTAGCACAAAACAAGTACTTGGGAAGATCTCAGATTTTAATCGACTCATTTCTTCTTTCTGTCGAAACCTATAATGAAAGATCTTTTCGAGTGTAATGACTTTAAAGGCTAGGTGTCAAAGTTTGATTTATGTCAAAGATGCATCTTTTGCAATGAGTTGACAAGTTGGTAGAAGCTCAGAGACGAGGATACTATCGAAGCATAATTGGTGTCATGATTGATGAGTACGTTGTTTGGATCCCAAGCTAAATAATTGTCAGCAGAATAGGATTGCCAATTCCCACAAATGATAATGTGAAAATATTTTAACTTTGAAATTAAAGTGAATTCAAATGAAGTACCTTTTGCCGCCGAAGCGAATTCCATCTTTTGGCGAGGATTTTCCTCACTCAGCTTCTCTCCAAGCACATGCTAGTGCTAATAATCATTTCGTAATCAGCACATAACAAGTACCTGGAAAGACGCTGGTTGTAACGTTAAGAAACATTTGCTTTCCTTGACTTTTGAAACTTTTTTCAATCCAGCTTTGTGTTGATTTATTTCCGGAACCTCTCCAATTACAGGCTAGTGCTAATGTACTCAAATTCATTAGCCTTAGCAAGTACTCGGATAGGTCTTGGATTCTTCTATACTATCGATTCATATTGGTTTTTCTCCAAATTTTCAGCTACAACTCTTCTCTGTTACAACAAATGATGCTATTTCCGATCGACTCTCCAAGCACAGGCTAGTGCTAATAAAATCATTGTCATTAGCACAAAGCAAGTACTCGGGAAGGTATTTCAGATTCTTTTTGATTCTGTAATTTGCTCTTCTTTATTGGTGATAGTTCCGATTCACTCTCCAAGCACAGGCTAGTGCTAATGCAATCATTCTCATAAGCACAAAGCAGGTACCCGGGAAGTTTTCAGAATCTTTTCTTCTTGTTTTTCTGGACTCCTCTTCACTTTAACGCAGTTATTTCAGAATCTCTTTCCAAGCACAGGCTAGTGCTAATAAAAACATTGTCATTAGCACAAAGCAAGTACTCGGGAAGGTATTTCAGATTCTTTTTTATTCTGTAATTAACTCTTCTTTATTGGTGATAGTTCCGATTCACTCTCCAAGCACAAGCTAGTGCTAATGCAATCATTCTCATAAGCACAAAGCAGGTACCCAGGAAGTTTTCAGAATCTTTTCTTCTTGTCTTTCTGGACTCCTCTTCTCTTTAACGCAGTTATTTCAGAATCTCTCTCCAAGCACAGGCTAGTGCTAATGGTTTCATTATCTTTAGCACAAAACAAGTACTTGGGAAGATCTCAGATTTTAATCGACTCATTTCTTCTTTCTGTCGAAACCTATAATGAAAGATCTTTTCGAGTGTAATGACTTTAAAGGCTAGGTGTCAAAGTTTGATTTATGTCAAAGGTGCATCTTTTGCAATGAGTTGACAAGTTGGTAGAAGCTCAGAGACGAGGATACTATCGAAGCATAATTGGTGTCATGATTGATGAGTACGTTGTTTGGATCCCAAGCTAAATAATTGTCAGCAGAATAGGATTGCCAATTCCCACAAATGATAATGTGAAAATATTTTAACTTTGAAATTAAAGTGAATTCAAATGAAGTACCTTTTGCCGCCGAAGCGAATTCCATCTTTTGGCGAGGATTTTCCTCACTCAGCTTCTCTCCAAGCACATGCTAGTGCTAATAATCATTTCGTAATCAGCACATAACAAGTACCTGGAAAGACGCTGGTTGTAACGTTAAGAAACATTTGCTTTCCTTGACTTTTGAAACTTTTTTCAATCCAGCTTTGTGTTGATTTATTTCCGGAACCTCTCCAAGCACAGGCTAGTGCTAATGTACTCAAATTCATTAGCCTTAGCAAGTACTCGGATAGGTCTTGGATTCTTCTATACTATCGATTCATATTGGTTTTTCTCCAAATTTTCAGCTACAACTCTTCTCTTTTACAATAAATGATGCTATTTCCGATCGACTCTCCAAGCACAGGCTAGTGCTAATAAAAACATTGTCATTAGCACAAAGCAAGTACTCGGGAAGGTATATCAGATTCTTTTTAATTCTGTAATTTGCTCTTCTTTATTGGTGATAGTTCCGATTCACTCTCCAAGCACAGGCTAGTGCTAATGCAATCATTCTCATAAGCACAAAGCAGGTACCCGGGAAGTTTTCAGAATCTTTTCTTCTTGTTTTTCTGGACTCCTCTTCTCTTTAACGCAGTTATTTCAGAATCTCTCTCCAAGCACAGGCTAGTGCTAATAAAAACATTGTCATTAGCACAAAGCAAGTACTCGGGAAGGTATTTCAGATTCTTCTTAATTCTGTAATTTGCTCTTCTTTATTGGTTATCACCATATTATTCCGATTCACTCTCCAAGCACAGGCTAGTGCTAATGCAATCATTCTCATAAGCACAAAGCAGGTACCCGGGAAGTTTTCAGAATCTTTTCTTCTTGTCTTTCTGGACTCCTCTTCTCTTTAACGCAGTTATTTCAGAATCTCTTTCCAAGCACAGGCTAGTGCTAATGGTTTCATTATCTTTAGCACAAAACAAGTACTTGGGAAGATCTCAGATTTTAATCGACTCATTTCTTCTTTCTGTCGAAACCTATAATGAAAGATCTTTTCGAGTGTAATGACTTTAAAGGCTAGGTGTCAAAGTTTGATTTATGTCAAAGATGCATCTTTTGCAATGAGTTGACAAGTTGGTAGAAGCTCAGAGACGAGGATACTATCGAAGCATAATTGGTGTCATGATTGATGAGTACGTTGTTTGGATCCCAAGCTAAATAATTGTCAGCAGAATAGGATTGCCAATTCCCACAAATGATAATGTGAAAATATTTTAACTTTGAAATTAAAGTGAATTCAAATGAAGTACCTTTTGCCGCCGAAGCGAATTCCATCTTTTGGCGAGGATTTTCCTCACTCAGCTTCTCTCCAAGCACATGCTAGTGCTAATAATCATTTCGTAATCAGCACATAACAAGTACCTGGAAAGACGCTGGTTGTAACGTTAAGAAACATTTGCTTTCCTTGACTTTTGAAACTTTTTTCAATCCAGCTTTGTGTTGATTTATTTCCGGAACCTCTCCAATTACAGGCTAGTGCTAATGTACTCAAATTCATTAGCCTTAGCAAGTACTCGGATAGGTCTTGGATTCTTCTATACTATCGATTCATATTGGTTTTTCTCCAAATTTTCAGCTACAACTCTTCTCTGTTACAACAAATGATGCTATTTCCGATCGACTCTCCAAGCACAGGCTAGTGCTAATAAAATCATTGTCATTAGCACAAAGCAAGTACTCGGGAAGGTATTTCAGATTCTTTTTGATTCTGTAATTTGCTCTTCTTTATTGGTGATAGTTCCGATTCACTCTCCAAGCACAGGCTAGTGCTAATGCAATCATTCTCATAAGCACAAAGCAGGTACCCGGGAAGTTTTCAGAATCTTTTCTTCTTGTTTTTCTGGACTCCTCTTCACTTTAACGCAGTTATTTCAGAATCTCTCTCCAAGCACAGGCTAGTGCTAATAAAAACATTGTCATTAGCACAAAGCAAGTACTCGGGAAGGTATATCAGATTCTTTTTAATTCTGTAATTTGCTCTTCTTTATTGGTGATAGTTCCGATTCACTCTCCAAGCACAGGCTAGTGCTAATGCAATCATTCTCATAAGCACAAAGCAGGTACCCGGGAAGTTTTCAGAATCTTTTCTTCTTGTCTTTCTGGACTCCTCTTCTCTTTAACGCAGTTATTTCAGAATCTCTTTCCAAGCACAGGCTAGTGCTAATGGTTTCATTATCTTTAGCACAAAACAAGTACTTGGGAAGATCTCAGATTTTAATCGACTCATTTCTTCTTTCTGTCGAAACCTATAATGAAAGATCTTTTCGAGTGTAATGACTTTAAAGGCTAGGTGTCAAAGGTTGATTTATGTCAAAGGTGCATCTTTTGCAATGAGTTGACAAGTTGGTAGAAGCTCAGAGACGAGGATACTATCGAAGCATAATTGGTGTCATGATTGATGAGTACGTTGTCTGGATCCCAAGCTAAATAATTGTCAGCAGAATAGGATTGCCAATTCCCACAAATGATAATGTGAAAATATTTTGACTTTGAAATTAAGGTGAATTCAAATGACGTACCTTTTGCCGCCAATGCGAATACCATCTTTTGGCGGGGATTTTCCTCAGCTTCTCTCCAAGCACATGCTAGTGCTAATAATCATTTCGTAATCAGCACATAACAAGTACCTGGAAAGACGCTGGTTGTAACGTTAAGAAACATTTGTTTCCTTGACGTTTGAAACTTTTTTCAATCCAGCTTTGTGTTGATTTATTTCCGGAACCTCTCCAAGCACAGGCTAGTGCTAATGTACTCAAATTCATTAGCCTTAGCAAGTACTCGGATAGGTCTTGGATTCTTCTATACTATCGATTCATATTGGTTTTTCTCCAAATTTTCAGCTACAACTCTTCTCTGTTACAATAAATGATGCTATTTCCGATCGACTCTCCAAGCACAGGCTAGTGCTAATAAAAACATTGTCATTAGCACAAAGCAAGTACTCGGGAAGGTATATCAGATTCTTTTTAATTCTGTAATTTGCTCTTCTTTATTGGTGATAGTTCCGATTCACTCTCCAAGCACAGGCTAGTGCTAATGCAATCATTCTCATAAGCACAATGCAGGTACCCGGGAAGTTTTCAGAATCTTTTCTTCTTGTCTTTCTGGACTCCTCTTCTCTTTAACGCAGTTATTTCAGAATCTCTTTCCAAGCACAGGCTAGTGCTAATGGTTTCATTATCTTTAGCACAAAACAAGTACTTGGGAAGATCTCAGATTTTAATCGACTCATTTCTTCTTTCTGTCGAAACCTATAATGAAAGATCTTTTCGAGTGTAATGACTTTAAAGGCTAGGTGTCAAAGTTTG
Source organism: Perna viridis (assembly GCA_037379345.1). NCBI lineage: Eukaryota > Metazoa > Mollusca > Bivalvia > Mytilida > Mytilidae > Perna > Perna viridis. The sequence continues at coordinate 12,699,410 of CM074517.1, read as the reverse complement.
ATTTATGTCAAAGGTGCATCTTTTGCAATGAGTTGACAAGTTGGTAGAAGCTCAGAGACGAGGATACTATCGAAGCATAATTGGTGTCATGATTGATGAGTACGTTGTTTGGATCCCAAGCTAAATAATTGTCAGCAGAATAGGATTGCCAATTCCCACAAATGATAATGTGAAAATATTTTGACTTTGAAATTAAAGTGAATTCAAATGACGTACCTTTTGCCGCCAATGCGAATACCATCTTTTGGCGAGGATTTTCCTCAGCTTCTCTCCAAGCACATGCTAGTGCTAATAATCATTTCGTAATCAGCACATAACAAGTACCTGGAAAGACGCTGGTTGTAACGTTAAGAAACATTTGTTTCCTTGACGTTTGAAACTTTTTTCAATCCAGCTTTGTGTTGATTTATTTCCGGAACCTCTCCAAGCACAGGCTAGTGCTAATGTACTCAAATTCATTAGCCTTAGCAAGTACTCGGATAGGTCTTGGATTCTTCTATACTATCGATTCATATTGGTTTTTCTCCAAATTTTCAGCTACAACTCTTCTCTGTTACAATAAATGATGCTATTTCCGATCGACTCTCCAAGCACAGGCTAGTGCTAATAAAAACATTGTCATTAGCACAAAGCAAGTACTCGGGAAGGTATATCAGATTCTTTTTAATTCTGTAATTTGCTCTTCTTTATTGGTGATAGTTCCGATTCACTCTCCAAGCACAGGCTAGTGCTAATGCAATCATTCTCATAAGCACAAAGCAGGTACCCGGGAAGTTTTCAGAATCTTTTCTTCTTGTCTTTCTGGACTCCTCTTCTCTTTAACGCAGTTATTTCAGAATCTCTTTCCAAGCACAGGCTAGTGCTAATGGTTTCATTATCTTTAGCACAAAACAAGTACTTGGGAAGATCTCAGATTTTAATCGACTCATTTCTTCTTTCTGTCGAAACCTATAATGAAAGATCTTTTCGAGTGTAATGACTTTAAAGGCTAGGTGTCAAAGTTTCATATATGTCAAAGGTGCATCTTTTGCAATGAGTTGACAAGTTGGTAGAAGCTCAGAGACGAGGATACTATCGAAGCATAATTGGTGTCATGATTGATGAGTACGTTGTTTGGATCCCAAGCTAAATAATTGTCAGCAGAATAGGATTGCCAATACCCACAAATGATAATGTGAAAATATTTTGACTTTGAAATTAAAGTGAATTCAAATGACGTACCTTTTGCCGCCAATGCGAATACCATCTTTTGGCGAGGATTTTCCTCAGCTTCTGTCCAAGCACATGCTAGTGCTAATAATCATTTCGTAATCAGCACATAACAAGTACCTGGAAAGACGCTGGTTGTAACGTTAAGAAACATTTGCTTTCCTTGACTTTTGAAACTTTTTTCAATCCAGCTTTGTGTTGATTTATTTCCGGAACCTCTCCAAGCACAGGCTAGTGCTAATGTACTCAAATTCATTAGCCTTAGCAAGTACTCGGATAGGTCTTGGATTCTTCTATACTATCGATTCATATTGGGTTTTCTCCAAATTTTCAGCTACAACTCTTCTCTGTTACAATAAATGATGCTATTTCCGATCGACTCTCCAAGCACAGGCTAGTGCTAATAAAAACATTGTCATTAGCACAAAGCAAGTACTCGGGAAGGTATATCAGATTCTTTTTAATTCTGTAATTTGCTCTTCTTTATTGGTGATAGTTCCGATTCACTCTCCAAGCACAGGCTAGTGCTAATGCAATCATTCTCATAAGCACAAAGCAGGTACCCGGGAAGTTTTCAGAATCTTTTCTTCTTGTCTTTCTGGACTCCTCTTCTCTTTAACGCAGTTATTTCAGAATCTCTTTCCAAGCACAGGCTAGTGCTAATGGTTTCATTATCTTTAGCACAAAACAAGTACTTGGGAAGATCTCAGATTTTAATCGACTCATTTCTTCTTTCTGTCGAAACCTATAATGAAAGATCTTTTCGAGTGTAATGACTTTAAAGGCTAGGTGTCAAAGTTTGATATATGTCAAAGGTGCATCTTTTGCAATGAGTTGACAAGTTGGTAGAAGCTCAGAGACGAGGATACTATCGAAGCATAATTGGTGTCATGATTGATGAGTACGTTGTCTGGATCCCAAGCTAAATAATTGTCAGCAGAATAGGATTGCCAATACCCACAAATGATAATGTGAAAATATTTTGACTTTGAAATTAAAGTGAATTCAAATGACGTACCTTTTGCCGCCAATGCGAATACCATCTTTTGGCGAGGATTTTCCTCAGCTTCTGTCCAAGCACATGCTAGTGCTAATAATCATTTCGTAATCAGCACATAACAAGTACCTGGAAAGACGCTGGTTGTAACGTTAAGAAACATTTGCTTTCCTTGACTTTTGAAACTTTTTTCAATCCAGCTTTGTGTTGATTTATTTCCGGAACCTCTCCAAGCACAGGCTAGTGCTAATGTACTCAAATTCATTAGCCTTAGCAAGTACTCGGATAGGTCTTGGATTCTTCTATACTATCGATTCATATTGGTTTTTCTCCAAATTTTCAGCTACAACTCTTCTCTGTTACAATAAATGATGCTATTTCCGATCGACTCTCCAAGCACAGGCTAGTGCTAATAAAAACATTGTCATTAGCACAAAGCAAGTACTCGGGAAGGTATATCAGATTCTTTTTAATTCTGTAATTTGCTCTTCTTTATTGGTGATAGTTCCGATTCACTCTCCAAGCACAGGCTAGTGCTAATGCAATCATTCTCATAAGCACAAAGCAGGTACCCGGGAAGTTTTCAGAATCTTTTCTTCTTGTCTTTCTGGACTCCTCTTCTCTTTAACGCAGTTATTTCAGAATCTCTTTCCAAGCACAGGCTAGTGCTAATGGTTTCATTATCTTTAGCACAAAACGAGTACTTGGGAAGATCTCAGATTTTAATCGACTCATTTCTTCTTTCTGTCGAAACCTATAATGAAAGATCTTTTCGAGTGTAATGACTTTCAAGGCTAGGTGTCAACGTTTGATTTATGTCAAATGTGCATCTTTTGCAATGAGTTGACAAGTTGGTAGAAGCTCAGAGACGAGGATACTATCGAAGCATAATTGGTGCATGATTGATGAGTACGTTGTCTGGATCCCAAGCTAAATAATTGTCAGCAGAATAGGATTGCCAATACCCACAAATGATAATGTGAAAATATTTTGACTTTGAAATTAAAGTGAATTCAAATGACGTACCTTTTGCCGCCAATGCGAATACCATCTTTTGGCGAGGATTTTCCTCAGCTTCTGTCCAAGCACATGCTAGTGCTAATAATCATTTCGTAATCAGCACATAACAAGTACCTGGAAAGACGCTGGTTGTAACGTTAAGAAACATTTGCTTTCCTTGACTTTTGAAACTTTTTTCAATCCAGCTTTGTGTTGATTTATTTCCGGAACCTCTCCAAGCACAGGCTAGTGCTAATGTACTCAAATTCATTAGCCTTAGCAAGTACTCGGATAGGTCTTGGATTCTTCTATACTATCGATTCATATTGGTTTTTCTCCAAATTTTCAGCTACAACTCTTCTCTGTTACAATAAATGATGCTATTTCCGATCGACTCTCCAAGCACAGGCTAGTGCTAATAAAAACATTGTCATTAGCACAAAGCAAGTACTCGGGAAGGTATATCAGATTCTTTTTAATTCTGTAATTTGCTCTTCTTTATTGGTGATAGTTCCGATTCACTCTCCAAGCACAGGCTAGTGCTAATGCAATCATTCTCATAAGCACAAAGCAGGTACCCGGGAAGTTTTCAGAATCTTTTCTTCTTGTCTTTCTGGACTCCTCTTCTCTTTAACGCAGTTATTTCAGAATCTCTTTCCAAGCACAGGCTAGTGCTAATGGTTTCATTATCTTTAGCACAAAACAAGTACTTGGGAAGATCTCAGATTTTAATCGACTCATTTCTTCTTTCTGTCGAAACCTATAATGAAAGATCTTTTCGAGTGTAATGACTTTCAAGGCTAGGTGTCAACGTTTGATATATGTCAAATGTGCATCTTTTGCAATGAGTTGACAAGTTGGTAGAAGCTCAGAGACGAGGATACTATCGAAGCATAATTGGTGTCATGATTGATGAGTACGTTGTTTGGATCCCAAGCTAAATAATTGTCAGCAGAATAGGATTGCCAATTCCCACAAATGATAATGTGAAAATATTTTGACTTTGAAATTAAAGTGAATTCAAATGACGTACCTTTTGCCGCCAATGCGAATACCATCTTTTGGCGAGGATTTTCCTCAGTTTCTCTCCAAGCACATGCTAGTGCTAATAATCATTTCGTAATCAGCACATAACAAGTACCTGGAAAGACGCTGGTTGTAACGTTAGGAAAAATTTGCTTTCCTTGACTTTTGAAACTTTTTTCAATCCAGCTTTGTGTTGATTTATTTCCGGAACCTCTCCAAGCACAGGCTAGTGCTAATGTACTCAACTTCATTAGCCTTAGCAAGTACTCGGATAGGTCTTGGATTCTTCTATACTATCGATTCATATTGGGTTTTCTCCAAATTTTCAGCTACAACTCTTCTCTGTTACAATAAATGATGCTATTTCCGATCGACTCTCCAAGCACAGGCTAGTGCTAATAAAAACATTGTCATTAGCACAAAGCAAGTACTCGGGAAGGTATATCAGATTCTTTTTAATTCTGTAATTTGCTCTTCTTTATTGGTGATAGTTCCGATTCACTCTCCAAGCACAGGCTAGTGCTAATGCAATCATTCTCATAAGCACAAAGCAGGTACCCGGGAAGTTTTCAGAATCTTTTCTTCTTGTCTTTCTGGACTCCTCTTCTCTTTAACGCAGTTATTTCAGAATCTCTTTCCAAGCACAGGCTAGTGCTAATGGTTTCATTATCTTTAGCACAAAACGAGTACTTGGGAAGATCTCAGATTTTAATCGACTCATTTCTTCTTTCTGTCGAAACCTATAATGAAAGATCTTTTCGAGTGTAATGACTTTAAAGGCTAGGTGTCAAAGTTTGATATATGTCAAAGGTGCATCTTTTGCAATGAGTTGACAAGTTGGTAGAAGCTCAGAGACGAGGATACTATCGAAGCATAATTGGTGTCATGATTGATGAGTACGTTGTCTGGATCCCAAGCTAAATAATTGTCAGCAGAATAGGATTGCCAATACCCACAAATGATAATGTGAAAATATTTTGACTTTGAAATTAAAGTGAATTCAAATGACGTACCTTTTGCCGCCAATGCGAATACCATCTTTTGGCGAGGATTTTCCTCAGCTTCTGTCCAAGCACATGCTAGTGCTAATAATCATTTCGTAATCAGCACATAACAAGTACCTGGAAAGACGCTGGTTGTAACGTTAAGAAACATTTGCTTTCCTTGACTTTTGAAACTTTTTTCAATCCAGCTTTGTGTTGAATATTTCCGGAACCTCTCCAAGCACAGGCTAGTGCTAATGTACTCAAATTCATTAGCCTTAGCAAGTACTCGGATAGGTCTTGGATTCTTCTATACTATCGATTCATATTGGTTTTTCTCCAAATTTTCAGCTACAACTCTTCTCTGTTACAATAAATGATGCTATTTCCGATCGACTCTCCAAGCACAGGCTAGTGCTAATAAAAACATTGTCATTAGCACAAAGCAAGTACTCGGGAAGGTATATCAGATTCTTTTTAATTCTGTAATTTGCTCTTCTTTATTGGTGATAGTTCCGATTCACTCTCCAAGCACAGGCTAGTGCTAATGCAATCATTCTCATAAGCACAAAGCAGGTACCCGGGAAGTTTTCAGAATCTTTTCTTCTTGTCTTTCTGGACTCCTCTTCTCTTTAACGCAGTTATTTCAGAATCTCTCTCAAAGCACAGGCTAGTGCTAATGGTTTCATTATCTTTAGCACAAAACAAGTACTTGGGAAGATCTCAGATTTTAATCGACTCATTTCTTCTTTCTGTCGAAACCTATAATGAAAGATCTTTTCGAGTGTAATGACTTTAAAGGCTAGGTGTCAAAGTTTGATTTATGTCAAAGGTGCATCTTTTGCAATGAGTTGACAAGTTGGTAGAAGCTCAGAGACGAGGATACTATCGAAGCATAATTGGTGTCATGATTGATGAGTACGTTGTTTGGATCCCAAGCTAAATAATTGTCAGCAGAATAGGATTGCCAATACCCACAAATGATAATGTGAAAATATTTTGACTTTGAAATTAAAGTGAATTCAAATGACGTACCTTTTGCCGCCAATGCGAATACCATCTTTTGGCGAGGATTTTCCTCAGTTTCTCTCCAAGCACATGCTAGTGCTAATAATCATTTCGTAATCAGCACATAACAAGTACCTGGAAAGACGCTGGTTGTAACGTTAGGAAAAATTTGCTTTCCTTGACTTTTGAAACTTTTTTCAATCCAGCTTTGTGTTGATTTATTTCCGGAACCTCTCCAAGCACAGGCTAGTGCTAATGTACTCAACTTCATTAGCCTTAGCAAGTACTCGGATAAGTCTTGGATTCTTCTATACTATCGATTCATATTGGGTTTTCTCCAAATTTTCAGCTACAACTCTTCTCTGTTACAGTAAATGATGCTATTTCCGATCGACTCTCCAAGCACAGGCTAGTGCTAATAAAAACATTGTCATTAGCACAAAGCAAGTACTCGGGAAGGTATATCAGATTCTTTTTAATTCTGTAATTTGCTCTTCTTTATTGGTGATAGTTCCGATTCACTCTCCAAGCACAGGCTAGTGCTAATGCAATCATTCTCATAAGCACAAAGCAGGTACCCGGGAAGTTTTCAGAATCTTTTCTTCTTGTCTTTCTGGACTCCTCTTCTCTTTAACGCAGTTATTTCAGAATCTCTTTCCAAGCACAGGCTAGTGCTAATGGTTTCATTATCTTTAGCACAAAACAAGTACTTGGGAAGATCTCAGATTTTAATCGACTCATTTCTTCTTTCTGTCGAAACCTATAATGAAAGATCTTTTCGAGTGTAATGACTTTAAAGGCTAGGTGTCAAAGTTTGATATATGTCAAAGGTGCATCTTTTGCAATGAGTTGACAAGTTGGTAGAAGCTCAGAGACGAGGATACTATCGAAGCATAATTGGTGTCATGATTGATGAGTACGTTGTCTGGATCCCAAGCTAAATAATTGTCAGCAGAATAGGATTGCCAATACCCACAAATGATAATGTGAAAATATTTTGACTTTGAAATTAAAGTGAATTCAAATGACGTACCTTTTGCCGCCAATGCGAATACCATCTTTTGGCGAGGATTTTCCTCAGCTTCTGTCCAAGCACATGCTAGTGCTAATAATCATTTCGTAATCAGCACATAACAAGTACCTGGAAAGACGCTGGTTGTAACGTTAAGAAACATTTGCTTTCCTTGACTTTTGAAACTTTTTTCAATCCAGCTTTGTGTTGATTTATTTCCGGAACCTCTCCAAGCACAGGCTAGTGCTAATGTACTCAAATTCATTAGCCTTAGCAAGTACTCGGATAGGTCTTGGATTCTTCTATACTATCGATTCATATTGGGTTTTCTCCAAATTTTCAGCTACAACTCTTCTCTGTTACAATAAATGATGCTATTTCCGATCGACTCTCCAAGCACAGGCTAGTGCTAATAAAAACATTGTCATTAGCACAAAGCAAGTACTCGGGAAGGTATATCAGATTCTTTTTAATTCTGTAATTTGCTCTTCTTTATTGGTGATAGTTCCGATTCACTCTCCAAGCACAGGCTAGTGCTAATGCAATCATTCTCATAAGCACAAAGCAGGTACCCGGGAAGTTTTCATAATCTTTTCTTCTTGTCTTTCTGGACTCCTCTTCTCTTTAACGCAGTTATTTCAGAATCTCTTTCCAAGCACAGGCTAGTGCTAATGGTTTCATTATCTTTAGCACAAAACAAGTACTTGGGAAGATCTCAGATTTTAATCGACTCATTTCTTCTTTCTGTCGAAACCTATAATGAAAGATCTTTTCGAGTGTAATGACTTTCAAGGCTAGGTGTCAACGTTTGATTTATGTCAAAGGTGCATCTTTTGCAATGAGTTGACAAGTTGGTAGAAGCTCAGAGACGAGGATACTATCGAAGCATAATTGGTGTCATGATTGATGAGTACGTTGTCTGGATCCCAAGCTAAATAATTGTCAGCAGAATAGGATTGCCAATACCCACAAATGATAATGTGAAAATATTTTGACTTTGAAATTAAAGTGAATTCAAATGACGTACCTTTTGCCGCCAATGCGAATACCATCTTTTGGCGAGGATTTTCCTCAGCTTCTGTCCAAGCACATGCTAGTGCTAATAATCATTTCGTAATCAGCACATAACAAGTACCTGGAAAGACGCTGGTTGTAACGTTAAGAAACATTTGCTTTCCTTGACTTTTGAAACTTTTTTCAATCCAGCTTTGTGTTGATTTATTTCCGGAACCTCTCCAAGCACAGGCTAGTGCTAATGTACTCAAATTCATTAGCCTTAGCAAGTACTCGGATAGGTCTTGGATTCTTCTATACTATCGATTCATATTGGTTTTTCTCCAAATTTTCAGCTACAACTCTTCTCTGTTACAATAAATGATGCTATTTCCGATCGACTCTCCAAGCACAGGCTAGTGCTAATAAAAACATTGTCATTAGCACAAAGCAAGTACTCGGGAAGGTATATCAGATTCTTTTTAATTCTGTAATTTGCTCTTCTTTATTGGTGATAGTTCCGATTCACTCTCCAAGCACAGGCTAGTGCTAATGCAATCATTATCATAAGCACAAAGCAGGTACCCGGGAAGTTTTCAGAATCTTTTCTTCTTGTCTTTCTGGACTCCTCTTCTCTTTAACGCAGTTATTTCAGAATCTCTCTCCAAGCACAGGCTAGTGCTAATGGTTTCATTATCTTTAGCACAAAACAAGTACTTGGGAAGATCTCAGATTTTAATCGACTCATTTCTTCTTTCTGTCGAAACCTATAATGAAAGATCTTTTCGAGTGTAATGACTTTCAAGGCTAGGTGTCAACGTTTGATTTATGTCAAATGTGCATCTTTTGCAATGAGTTGACAAGTTGGTAGAAGCTCAGAGACGAGGATACTATCGAAGCATAATTGGTGTCATGATTGATGAGTACGTTGTTTGGATCCCAAGCTAAATAATTGTCAGCAGAATAGGATTGCCAATTCCCACAAATGATAATGTGAAAATATTTTGACTTTGAAATTAAAGTGAATTCAAATGACGTACCTTTTGCCGCCAATGCGAATATCATCTTTTGGCGAGGATTTTCCTCAGCTTCTCTCCAAGCACATGCTAGTGCTAATAATCATTTCGTAATCAGCACATAACAAGTACCTGGAAAGACGCTGGTTGTAACGTTAGGAAAAATTTGCTTTCCTTGACTTTTGAAACTTTTTTCAATCCAGCTTTGTGTTGATTTATTTCCGGAACCTCTCCAAGCACAGGCTAGTGCTAATGTACTCAAATTCATTAGCCTTAGCAAGTACTCGGATAGGTCTTGGATTCTTCTATACTATCGATTCATATTGGGTTTTCTCCAAATTTTCAGCTACAACTCTTCTCTGTTACAATAAATGATGCTATTTCCGATCGACTCTCCAAGCACAGGCTAGTGCTAATAAAAACATTGTCATTAGCACAAAGCAAGTACTCGGGAAGGTATATCAGATTCTTTTTAATTCTGTAATTTGCTCTTCTTTATTGGTGATAGTTCCGATTCACTCTCCAAGCACAGGCTAGTGCTAATGCAATCATTATCATAAGCACAAAGCAGGTACCCGGGAAGTTTTCAGAATCTTTTCTTCTTGTCTTTCTGGACTCCTCTTCTCTTTAACGCAGTTATTTCAGAATCTCTTTCCAAGCACAGGCTAGTGCTAATGGTTTCATTATCTTTAGCACAAAACAAGTACTTGGGAAGATCTCAGATTTTAATCGACTCATTTCTTCTTTCTGTCGAAACCTATAATGAAAGATCTTTTCGAGTGTAATGACTTTCAAGGCTAGGTGTCAACGTTTGATTTATGTCAAATGTGCATCTTTTGCAATGAGTTGACAAGTTGGTAGAAGCTCAGAGACGAGGATACTATCGAAGCATAATTGGTGTCATGATTGATGAGTACGTTGTTTGGATCCCAAGCTAAATAATTGTCAGCAGAATAGGATTGCCAATACCCACAAATGATAATGTGAAAATATTTTGACTTTGAAATTAAAGTGAATTCAAATGACGTACCTTTTGCCGCCAATGCGAATACCATCTTTTGGCGAGGATTTTCCTCAGCTTCTGTCCAAGCACATGCTAGTGCTAATAATCATTTCGTAATCAGCACATAACAAGTACCTGGAAAGACGCTGGTTGTAACGTTAAGAAACATTTGCTTTCCTTGACTTTTGAAACTTTTTTCAATCCAGCTTTGTGTTGATTTATTTCCGGAACCTCTCCAAGCACAGGCTAGTGCTAATGTACTCAAATTCATTAGCCTTAGCAAGTACTCGGATAGGTCTTGGATTCTTCTATACTATCGATTCATATTGGGTTTTCTCCAAATTTTCAGCTACAACTCTTCTCTGTTACAATAAATGATGCTATTTCCGATCGACTCTCCAAGCACAGGCTAGTGCTAATAAAAACATTGTCATTAGCACAAAGCAAGTACTCGGGAAGGTATATCAGATTCTTTTTAATTCTGTAATTTGCTCTTCTTTATTGGTGATAGTTCCGATTCACTCTCCAAGCACAGGCTAGTGCTAATGCAATCATTATCATAAGCACAAAGCAGGTACCCGGGAAGTTTTCAGAATCTTTTCTTCTTGTCTTTCTGGACTCCTCTTCTCTTTAACGCAGTTATTTCAGAATCTCTCTCCAAGCACAGGCTAGTGCTAATGGTTTCATTATCTTTAGCACAAAACAAGTACTTGGGAAGATCTCAGATTTTAATCGACTCATTTCTTCTTTCTGTCGAAACCTATAATGAAAGATCTTTTCGAGTGTAATGACTTTCAAGGCTAGGTGTCAACGTTTGATTTATGTCAAATGTGCATCTTTTGCAATGAGTTGACAAGTTGGTAGAAGCTCAGAGACGAGGATACTATCGAAGCATAATTGGTGTCATGATTGATGAGTACGTTGTTTGGATCCCAAGCTAAATAATTGTCAGCAGAATAGGATTGCCAATTCCCACAAATGATAATGTGAAAATATTTTGACTTTGAAATTAAAGTGAATTCAAATGACGTACCTTTTGCCGCCAATGCGAATATCATCTTTTGGCGAGGATTTTCCTCAGCTTCTCTCCAAGCACATGCTAGTGCTAATAATCATTTCGTAATCAGCACATAACAAGTACCTGGAAAGACGCTGGTTGTAACGTTAGGAAAAATTTGCTTTCCTTGACTTTTGAAACTTTTTTCAATCCAGCTTTGTGTTGATTTATTTCCGGAACCTCTCCAAGCACAGGCTAGTGCTAATGTACTCAAATTCATTAGCCTTAGCAAGTACTCGGATAGGTCTTGGATTCTTCTATACTATCGATTCATATTGGGTTTTCTCCAAATTTTCAGCTACAACTCTTCTCTGTTACAATAAATGATGCTATTTCCGATCGACTCTCCAAGCACAGGCTAGTGCTAATAAAAACATTGTCATTAGCACAAAGCAAGTACTCGGGAAGGTATATCAGATTCTTTTTAATTCTGTAATTTGCTCTTCTTTATTGGTGATAGTTCCGATTCACTCTCCAAGCACAGGCTAGTGCTAATGCAATCATTCTCATAAGCACAAAGCAGGTACCCGGGAAGTTTTCAGAATCTTTTCTTCTTGTCTTTCTGGACTCCTCTTCTCTTTAACGCAGTTATTTCAGAATCTCTTTCCAAGCACAGGCTAGTGCTAATGGTTTCATTATCTTTAGCACAAAACAAGTACTTGGGAAGATCTCAGATTTTAATCGACTCATTTCTTCTTTCTGTCGAAACCTATAATGAAAGATCTTTTCGAGTGTAATGACTTTCAAGGCTAGGTGTCAACGTTTGATTTATGTCAAAGGTGCATCTTTTGCAATGAGTTGACAAGTTGGTAGAAGCTCAGAGACGAGGATACTACCGAAGCATAATTGGTGTCATGATTGATGAGTACGTTGTTTGGATCCCAAGCTAAATAATTGTCAGCAGAATAGGATTGCCAATTCCCACAAATGATAATGTGAAAATATTTTGACTTTGAAATTAAAGTGAATTCAAATGACGTACCTTTTGCCGCCAATGCGAATACCATCTTTTGGCGAGGATTTTCCTCAGCTTCTCTCCAAGCACATGCTAGTGCTAATAATCATTTCGTAATCAGCACATAACAAGTACCTGGAAAGACGCTGGTTGTAACGTTAGGAAAAATTTGCTTTCCTTGACTTTTGAAACTTTTTTCAATCCAGCTTTGTGTTGATTTATTTCCGGAACCTCTCCAAGCACAGGCTAGTGCTAATGTACTCAAATTCATTAGCCTTAGCACGTACTCGGATAGGTCTTGGATTCTTCTATACTATCGATTCATATTGGGTTTTCTCCAAATTTTCAGCTACAACTCTTCTCTGTTACAATAAATGATGCTATTTCCGATCGACTCTCCAAGCACAGGCTAGTGCTAATAAAAACATTGTCATTAGCACAAAGCAAGTACTCGGGAAGGTATATCAGATTCTTTTTAATTCTGTAATTTGCTCTTCTTTATTGGTGATAGTTCCGATTCACTCTCCAAGCACAGGCTAGTGCTAATGCAATCATTCTCATAAGCACAAAGCAGGTACCCGGGAAGTTTTCAGAATCTTTTCTTCTTGTCTTTCTGGACTCCTCTTCTCTTTAACGCAGTTATTTCAGAATCTCTTTCCAAGCACAGGCTAGTGCTAATGGTTTCATTATCTTTAGCACAAAACAAGTACTTGGGAAGATCTCAGATTTTAATCGACTCATTTCTTCTTTCTGTCGAAACCTATAATGAAAGATCTTTTCGAGTGTAATGACTTTCAAGGCTAGGTGTCAACGTTTGATTTATGTCAAATGTGCATCTTTTGCAATGAGTTGACAAGTTGGTAGAAGCTCAGAGACGAGGATACTATCGAAGCATAATTGGTGTCATGATTGATGAGTACGTTGTCTGGATCCCAAGCTAAATAATTGTCAGCAGAATAGGATTGCCAATACCCACAAATGATAATGTGAAAATATTTTGACTTTGAAATTAAAGTGAATTCAAATGACGTACCTTTTGCCGCCAATGCGAATACCATCTTTTGGCGAGGATTTTCCTCAGCTTCTGTCCAAGCACATGCTAGTGCTAATAATCATTTCGTAATCAGCACATAACAAGTACCTGGAAAGACGCTGGTTGTAACGTTAAGAAACATTTGCTTTCCTTGACTTTTGAAACTTTTTTCAATCCAGCTTTGTGTTGATTTATTTCCGGAACCTCTCCAAGCACAGGCTAGTGCTAATGTACTCAAATTCATTAGCCTTAGCAAGTACTCGGATAGGTCTTGGATTCTTCTATACTATCGATTCATATTGGTTTTTCTCCAAATTTTCAGCTACAACTCTTCTCTGTTACAATAAATGATGCTATTTCCGATCGACTCTCCAAGCACAGGCTAGTGCTAATAAAAACATTGTCATTAGCACAAAGCAAGTACTCGGGAAGGTATATCAGATTCTTTTTAATTCTGTAATTTGCTCTTCTTTATTGGTGATAGTTCCGATTCACTCTCCAAGCACAGGCTAGTGCTAATGCAATCATTATCATAAGCACAAAGCAGGTACCCGGGAAGTTTTCAGAATCTTTTCTTCTTGTCTTTCTGGACTCCTCTTCTCTTTAACGCAGTTATTTCAGAATCTCTCTCCAAGCACAGGCTAGTGCTAATGGTTTCATTATCTTTAGCACAAAACAAGTACTTGGGAAGATCTCAGATTTTAATCGACTCATTTCTTCTTTCTGTCGAAACCTATAATGAAAGATCTTTTCGAGTGTAATGACTTTCAAGGCTAGGTGTCAACGTTTGATTTATGTCAAATGTGCATCTTTTGCAATGAGTTGACAAGTTGGTAGAAGCTCAGAGACGAGGATACTATCGAAGCATAATTGGTGTCATGATTGATGAGTACGTTGTTTGGATCCCAAGCTAAATAATTGTCAGCAGAATAGGATTGCCAATTCCCACAAATGATAATGTGAAAATATTTTGACTTTGAAATTAAAGTGAATTCAAATGACGTACCTTTTGCCGCCAATGCGAATATCATCTTTTGGCGAGGATTTTCCTCAGCTTCTCTCCAAGCACATGCTAGTGCTAATAATCATTTCGTAATCAGCACATAACAAGTACCTGGAAAGACGCTGGTTGTAACGTTAGGAAAAATTTGCTTTCCTTGACTTTTGAAACTTTTTTCAATCCAGCTTTGTGTTGATTTATTTCCGGAACCTCTCCAAGCACAGGCTAGTGCTAATGTACTCAAATTCATTAGCCTTAGCACGTACTCGGATAGGTCTTGGATTCTTCTATACTATCGATTCATATTGGGTTTTCTCCAAATTTTCAGCTACAACTCTTCTCTGTTACAATAAATGATGCTATTTCCGATCGACTCTCCAAGCACAGGCTAGTGCTAATAAAAACATTGTCATTAGCACAAAGCAAGTACTCGGGAAGGTATATCAGATTCTTTTTAATTCTGTAATTTGCTCTTCTTTATTGGTGATAGTTCCGATTCACTCTCCAAGCACAGGCTAGTGCTAATGCAATCATTCTCATAAGCACAAAGCAGGTACCCGGGAAGTTTTCAGAATCTTTTCTTCTTGTCTTTCTGGACTCCTCTTCTCTTTAACGCAGTTATTTCAGAATCTCTTTCCAAGCACAGGCTAGTGCTAATGGTTTCATTATCTTTAGCACAAAACAAGTACTTGGGAAGATCTCAGATTTTAATCGACTCATTTCTTCTTTCTGTCGAAACCTATAATGAAAGATCTTTTCGAGTGTAATGACTTTCAAGGCTAGGTGTCAACGTTTGATTTATGTCAAATGTGCATCTTTTGCAATGAGTTGACAAGTTGGTAGAAGCTCAGAGACGAGGATACTATCGAAGCATAATTGGTGTCATGATTGATGAGTACGTTGTCTGGATCCCAAGCTAAATAATTGTCAGCAGAATAGGATTGCCAATACCCACAAATGATAATGTGAAAATATTTTGACTTTGAAATTAAAGTGAATTCAAATGACGTACCTTTTGCCGCCAATGCGAATACCATCTTTTGGCGAGGATTTTCCTCAGCTTCTGTCCAAGCACATGCTAGTGCTAATAATCATTTCGTAATCAGCACATAACAAGTACCTGGAAAGACGCTGGTTGTAACGTTAAGAAACATTTGCTTTCCTTGACTTTTGAAACTTTTTTCAATCCAGCTTTGTGTTGATTTATTTCCGGAACCTCTCCAAGCACAGGCTAGTGCTAATGTACTCAAATTCATTAGCCTTAGCAAGTACTCGGATAGGTCTTGGATTCTTCTATACTATCGATTCATATTGGTTTTTCTCCAAATTTTCAGCTACAACTCTTCTCTGTTACAATAAATGATGCTATTTCCGATCGACTCTCCAAGCACAGGCTAGTGCTAATAAAAACATTGTCATTAGCACAAAGCAAGTACTCGGGAAGGTATATCAGATTCTTTTTAATTCTGTAATTTGCTCTTCTTTATTGGTGATAGTTCCGATTCACTCTCCAAGCACAGGCTAGTGCTAATGCAATCATTATCATAAGCACAAAGCAGGTACCCGGGAAGTTTTCAGAATCTTTTCTTCTTGTCTTTCTGGACTCCTCTTCTCTTTAACGCAGTTATTTCAGAATCTCTCTCCAAGCACAGGCTAGTGCTAATGGTTTCATTATCTTTAGCACAAAACAAGTACTTGGGAAGATCTCAGATTTTAATCGACTCATTTCTTCTTTCTGTCGAAACCTATAATGAAAGATCTTTTCGAGTGTAATGACTTTCAAGGCTAGGTGTCAACGTTTGATTTATGTCAAATGTGCATCTTTTGCAATGAGTTGACAAGTTGGTAGAAGCTCAGAGACGAGGATACTATCGAAGCATAATTGGTGTCATGATTGATGAGTACGTTGTTTGGATCCCAAGCTAAATAATTGTCAGCAGAATAGGATTGCCAATTCCCACAAATGATAATGTGAAAATATTTTGACTTTGAAATTAAAGTGAATTCAAATGACGTACCTTTTGCCGCCAATGCGAATATCATCTTTTGGCGAGGATTTTCCTCAGCTTCTCTCCAAGCACATGCTAGTGCTAATAATCATTTCGTAATCAGCACATAACAAGTACCTGGAAAGACGCTGGTTGTAACGTTAGGAAAAATTTGCTTTCCTTGACTTTTGAAACTTTTTTCAATCCAGCTTTGTGTTGATTTATTTCCGGAACCTCTCCAAGCACAGGCTAGTGCTAATGTACTCAAATTCATTAGCCTTAGCAAGTACTCGGATAGGTCTTGGATTCTTCTATACTATCGATTCATATTGGGTTTTCTCCAAATTTTCAGCTACAACTCTTCTCTGTTACAATAAATGATGCTATTTCCGATCGACTCTCCAAGCACAGGCTAGTGCTAATAAAAACATTGTCATTAGCACAAAGCAAGTACTCGGGAAGGTATATCAGATTCTTTTTAATTCTGTAATTTGCTCTTCTTTATTGGTGATAGTTCCGATTCACTCTCCAAGCACAGGCTAGTGCTAATGCAATCATTATCATAAGCACAAAGCAGGTACCCGGGAAGTTTTCAGAATCTTTTCTTCTTCTCTTTCTGGACTCCTCTTCTCTTTAACGCAGTTATTTCAGAATCTCTTTCCAAGCACAGGCTAGTGCTAATGGTTTCATTATCTTTAGCACAAAACAAGTACTTGGGAAGATCTCAGATTTTAATCGACTCATTTCTTCTTTCTGTCGAAACCTATAATGAAAGATCTTTTCGAGTGTAATGACTTTCAAGGCTAGGTGTCAACGTTTGATTTATGTCAAATGTGCATCTTTTGCAATGAGTTGACAAGTTGGTAGAAGCTCAGAGACGAGGATACTATCGAAGCATAATTGGTGTCATGATTGATGAGTACGTTGTTTGGATCCCAAGCTAAATAATTGTCAGCAGAATAGGATTGCCAATACCCACAAATGATAATGTGAAAATATTTTGACTTTGAAATTAAAGTGAATTCAAATGACGTACCTTTTGCCGCCAATGCGAATACCATCTTTTGGCGAGGATTTTCCTCAGCTTCTCTCCAAGCACATGCTAGTGCTAATAATCATTTCGTAATCAGCACATAACAAGTACCTGGAAAGACGCTGGTTGTAACGATAAGAAACATTTGCTTTCCTTGACTTTTGAAACTTTTTTCAATCCAGCTTTGTGTTGATTTATTTCCGGAACCTCTCCAAGCACAGGCTAGTGCTAATGTACTCAACTTCATTAGCCTTAGCAAGTACTCGGATAGGTCTTGGATTCTTCTATACTATCGATTCATATTGGGTTTTCTCCAAATTTTCAGCTACAACTCTTCTCTGTTACAATAAATGATGCTATTTCCGATCGACTCTCCAAGCACAGGCTAGTGCTAATAAAAACATTGTCATTAGCACAAAGCAAGTACTCGGGAAGGTATATCAGATTCTTTTTAATTCTGTAATTTGCTCTTCTTTATTGGTGATAGTTCCGATTCACTCTCCAAGCACAGGCTAGTGCTAATGCAATCATTCTCATAAGCACAAAGCAGGTACCCGGGAAGTTTTCAGAATCTTTTCTTCTTGTCTTTCTGGACTCCTCTTCTCTTTAACGCAGTTATTTCAGAATCTCTTTCCAAGCACAGGCTAGTGCTAATGGTTTCATTATCTTTAGCACAAAACGAGTACTTGGGAAGATCTCAGATTTTAATCGACTCATTTCTTCTTTCTGTCGAAACCTATAATGAAAGATCTTTTCGAGTGTAATGACTTTAAAGGCTAGGTGTCAAAGTTTGATATATGTCAAAGGTGCATCTTTTGCAATGAGTTGACAAGTTGGTAGAAGCTCAGAGACGAGGATACTATCGAAGCATAATTGGTGTCATGATTGATGAGTACGTTGTCTGGATCCCAAGCTAAATAATTGTCAGCAGAATAGGATTGCCAATACCCACAAATGATAATGTGAAAATATTTTGACTTTGAAATTAAAGTGAATTCAAATGACGTACCTTTTGCCGCCAATGCGAATACCATCTTTTGGCGAGGATCTTCCTCAGCTTCTGTCCAAGCACATGCTAGTGCTAATAATCATTTCGTAATCAGCACATAACAAGTACCTGGAAAGACGCTGGTTGTAACGTTAAGAAACATTTGCTTTCCTTGACTTTTGAAACTTTTTTCAATCCAGCTTTGTGTTGATTTATTTCCGGAACCTCTCCAAGCACAGGCTAGTGCTAATGTACTCAAATTCATTAGCCTTAGCAAGTACTCGGATAGGTCTTGGATTCTTCTATACTATCGATTCATTTTGGTTTTTCTCCAAATTTTCAGCTACAACTCTTCTCTGTTACAATAAATGATGCTATTTCCGATCGACTCTCCAAGCACAGGCTAGTGCTAATAAAAACATTGTCATTAGCACAAAGCAAGTACTCGGGAAGGTATATCAGATTCTTTTTAATTCTGTAATTTGCTCTTCTTTATTGGTGATAGTTCCGATTCACTCTCCAAGCACAGGCTAGTGCTAATGCAATCATTCTCATAAGCACAAAGCAGGTACCCGGGAAGTTTTCAGAATCTTTTCTTCTTGTCTTTCTGGACTCCTCTTCTCTTTAACGCAGTTATTTCAGAATCTCTTTCAAAGCACAGGCTAGTGCTAATGGTTTCATTATCTTTAGCACAAAACAAGTACTTGGGAAGATCTCAGATTTTAATCGACTCATTTCTTCTTTCTGTCGAAACCTATAATGAAAGATCTTTTCGAGTGTAATGACTTTAAAGGCTAGGTGTCAAAGTTTGATTTATGTCAAAGGTGGATCTTTTGCAATGAGTTGACAAGTTGGTAGAAGCTCAGAGACGAGGATACTATCGAAGCATAATTGGTGTCATGATTGATGAGTACGTTGTTTGGATCCCAAGCTAAATAATTGTCAGCAGAATAGGATTGCCAATACCCACAAATGATAATGTGAAAATATTTTGACTTTGAAATTAAAGTGAATTCAAATGACGTACCTTTTGCCGCCAATGCGAATACCATCTTTTGGCGAGGATTTTCCTCAGTTTCTCTCCAAGCACATGCTAGTGCTAATAATCATTTCGTAATCAGCACATAACAAGTACCTGGAAAGACGCTGGTTGTAACGTTAGGAAAAATTTGCTTTCCTTGACTTTTGAAACTTTTTTCAATCCAGCTTTGTGTTGATTTATTTCCGGAACCTCTCCAAGCACAGGCTAGTGCTAATGTACTCAACTTCATTAGCCTTAGCAAGTACTCGGATAGGTCTTGGATTCTTCTATACTATCGATTCATATTGGGTTTTCTCCAAATTTTCAGCTACAACTCTTCTCTGTTACAATAAATGATGCTATTTCCGATCGACTCTCCAAGCACAGGCTAGTGCTAATAAAAACATTGTCATTAGCACAAAGCAAGTACTCGGGAAGGTATATCAGATTCTTTTTAATTCTGTAATTTGCTCTTCTTTATTGGTGATAGTTCCGATTCACTCTCCAAGCACAGGCTAGTGCTAATGCAATCATTCTCATAAGCACAAAGCAGGTACCCGGGAAGTTTTCAGAATCTTTTCTTCTTGTCTTTCTGGACTCCTCTTCTCTTTAACGCAGTTATTTCAGAATCTCTTTCCAAGCACAGGCTAGTGCTAATGGTTTCATTATCTTTAGCACAAAACAAGTACTTGGGAAGATCTCAGATTTTAATCGACTCATTTCTTCTTTCTGTCGAAACCTATAATGAAAGATCTTTTCGAGTGTAATGACTTTAAAGGCTAGGTGTCAAAGTTTGATATATATCAAAGGTGCATCTTTTGCAATGAGTTGACAAGTTGGTAGAAGCTCAGAGACGAGGATACTATCGAAGCATAATTGGTGTGATGATTGATGAGTACGTTGTTTGGATCCCAAGCTAAATAATTGTCAGCAGAATAGGATTGCCAATACCCACAAATGATAATGTGAAAATATTTTGACTTTGAAATTAAAGTGAATTCAAATGACGTACCTTTTGCCGCCAATGCGAATACCATCTTTTGGCGAGGATTTTCCTCAGCTTCTCTCCAAGCACATGCTAGTGCTAATAATCATTTCGTAATCAGCACATAACAAGTACCTGGAAAGACGCTGGTTGTAACGTTAAGAAACATTTGCTTTCCTTGACTTTTGAAACTTTTTTCAATCCAGCTTTGTGTTGATTTATTTCCGGAACCTCTCCAAGCACAGGCTAGTGCTAATGTACTCAAATTCATTAGCCTTAGCAAGTACTCGGATAGGTCTTGGATTCTTCTATACTATCGATTCATATTGGTTTTTCTCCAAATTTTCAGCTACAACTCTTCTCTGTTACAATAAATGATGCTATTTCCGATCGACTCTCCAAGCACAGGCTAGTGCTAATAAAAACATTGTCATTAGCACAAAGCAAGTACTCGGGAAGGTATATCAGATTCTTTTTAATTCTGTAATTTGCTCTTCTTTATTGGTGATAGTTCCGATTCACTCTCCAAGCACAGGCTAGTGCTAATGCAATCATTCTCATAAGCACAAAGCAGGTACCCGGGAAGTTTTCAGAATCTTTTCTTCTTGTCTTTCTGGACTCCTCTTCTCTTTAACGCAGTTATTTCAGAATCTCTTTCCAAGCACAGGCTAGTGCTAATGGTTTCATTATCTTTAGCACAAAACAAGTACTTGGGAAGATCTCAGATTTTAATCGACTCATTTCTTCTTTCTGTCGAAACCTATAATGAAAGATCTTTTCGAGTGTAATGACTTTAAAGGCTAGGTGTCAAAGTTTGATTTATGTCAAATGTGCATCTTTTGCAATGAGTTGACAAGTTGGTAGAAGCTCAGAGACGAGGATACTATCGAAGCATAATTGGTGTCATGATTGATGAGTACGTTGTTTGGATCCCAAGCTAAATAATTGTCAGCAGAATAGGATTGCCAATTCCCACAAATGATAATGTGAAAATATTTTGACTTTGAAATTAAAGTGAATTCAAATGACGTACCTTTTGCCGCCAATGCGAATATCATCTTTTGGCGAGGATTTTCCTCAGCTTCTCTCCAAGCACATGCTAGTGCTAATAATCATTTCGTAATCAGCACATAACAAGTACCTGGAAAGACGCTGGTTGTAACGTTAGGAAAAATTTGCTTTCCTTGACTTTTGAAACTTTTTTCAATCCAGCTTTGTGTTGATTTATTTCCGGAACCTCTCCAAGCACAGGCTAGTGCTAATGTACTCAAATTCATTAGCCTTAGCAAGTACTCGGATAGGTCTTGGATTCTTCTATACTATCGATTCATATTGGGTTTTCTCCAAATTTTCAGCTACAACTCTTCTCTGTTACAATAAATGATGCTATTTCCGATCGACTCTCCAAGCACAGGCTAGTGCTAATAAAAACATTGTCATTAGCACAAAGCAAGTACTCGGGAAGGTATATCAGATTCTTTTTAATTCTGTAATTTGCTCTTCTTTATTGGTGATAGTTCCGATTCACTCTCCAAGCACAGGCTAGTGCTAATGCAATCATTCTCATAAGCACAAAGCAGGTACCCGGGAAGTTTTCAGAATCTTTTCTTCTTGTCTTTCTGGACTCCTCTTCTCTTTAACGCAGTTATTTCAGAATCTCTTTCCAAGCACAGGCTAGTGCTAATGGTTTCATTATCTTTAGCACAAAACAAGTACTTGGGAAGATCTCAGATTTTAATCGACTCATTTCTTCTTTCTGTCGAAACCTATAATGAAAGATCTTTTCGAGTGTAATGACTTTAAAGGCTAGGTGTCAACGTTTGATTTATATCAAATGTGCATCTTTTGCAATGAGTTGACAAGTTGGTAGAAGCTCAGAGACGAGGATACTATCGAAGCATAATTGGTGTCATGATTGATGAGTACGTTGTTTGGATCCCAAGCTAAATAATTGTCAGCAGAATAGGATTGCCAATTCCCACAAATGATAATGTGAAAATATTTTGACTTTGAAATTAAAGTGAATTCAAATGACGTACCTTTTGCCGCCAATGCGAATATCATCTTTTGGCGAGGATTTTCCTCAGCTTCTCTCCAAGCACATGCTAGTGCTAATAATCATTTCGTAATCAGCACATAACAAGTACCTGGAAAGACGCTGGTTGTAACGTTAGGAAAAATTTGCTTTCCTTGACTTTTGAAACTTTTTTCAATCCAGCTTTGTGTTGATTTATTTCCGGAACCTCTCCAAGCACAGGCTAGTGCTAATGTACTCAAATTCATTAGCCTTAGCAAGTACTCGGATAGGTCTTGGATTCTTCTATACTATCGATTCATATTGGGTTTTCTCCAAATTTTCAGCTACAACTCTTCTCTGTTACAATAAATGATGCTATTTCCGATCGACTCTCCAAGCACAGGCTAGTGCTAATAAAAACATTGTCATTAGCACAAAGCAAGTACTCGGGAAGGTATATCAGATTCTTTTTAATTCTGTAATTTGCTCTTCTTTATTGGTGATAGTTCCGATTCACTCTCCAAGCACAGGCTAGTGCTAATGCAATCATTCTCATAAGCACAAAGCAGGTACCCGGGAAGTTTTCAGAATCTTTTCTTCTTGTCTTTCTGGACTCCTCTTCTCTTTAACGCAGTTATTTCAGAATCTCTTTCCAAGCACAGGCTAGTGCTAATGGTTTCATTATCTTTAGCACAAACAAGTACTTGGGAAGATCTCAGATTTTAATCGACTCATTTCTTCTTTCTGTCGAAACCTATAATGAAAGATCTTTTCGAGTGTAATGACTTTAAAGGCTAGGTGTCAAAGTTTGATTTATGTCAAAGGTGCATCTTTTGCAATGAGTTGACAAGTTGGTAGAAGCTCAGAGACGAGGATACTATCGAAGCATAATTGGTGTCATGATTGATGAGTACGTTGTTTGGATCCCAAGCTAAATAATTGTCAGCAGAATAGGATTGCCAATTCCCACAAATGATAATGTGAAACTATTTTGACTTTGAAATTAAAGTGAATTCAAATGACGTACCTTTTGCCGCCAATGCGAATACCATCTTTTGGCGAGGATTTTCCTCAGCTTCTCTCCAAGCACATGCTAGTGCTAATAATCATTTCGTAATCAGCACATAACAAGTACCTGGAAAGACGCTGGTTGTAACGATAAGAAACATTTGCTTTCCTTGACTTTTGAAACTTTTTTCAATCCAGCTTTGTGTTGATTTATTTCCGGAACCTCTCCAAGCACAGGCTAGTGCTAATGTACTCAACTTCATTAGCCTTAGCAAGTACTCGGATAGGTCTTGGATTCTTCTATACTATCGATTCATATTGGGTTTTCTCCAAATTTTCAGCTACAACTCTTCTCTGTTACAATAAATGATGCTATTTCCGATCGACTCTCCAAGCACAGGCTAGTGCTAATAAAAACATTGTCATTAGCACAAAGCAAGTACTCGGGAAGGTATATCAGATTCTTTTTAATTCTGTAATTTGCTCTTCTTTATTGGTGATAGTTCCGATTCACTCTCCAAGCACAGGCTAGTGCTAATGCAATCATTCTCATAAGCACAAAGCAGGTACCCGGGAAGTTTTCAGAATCTTTTCTTCTTGTCTTTCTGGACTCCTCTTCTCTTTAACGCAGTTATTTCAGAATCTCTTTCCAAGCACAGGCTAGTGCTAATGGTTTCATTATCTTTAGCACAAAACAAGTACTTGGGAAGATCTCAGATTTTAATCGACTCATTTCTTCTTTCTGTCGAAACCTATAATGAAAGATCTTTTCGAGTGTAATGACTTTAAAGGCTAGGTGTCAAAGTTTGATATATGTCAAAGGTGCATCTTTTGCAATGAGTTGACAAGTTGGTAGAAGCTCAGAGACGAGGATACTATCGAAGCATAATTGGTGTCATGATTGATGAGTACGTTGTCTGGATCCCAAGCTAAATAATTGTCAGCAGAATAGGATTGCCAATACCCACAAATGATAATGTGAAAATATTTTGACTTTGAAATTAAAGTGAATTCAAATGACGTACCTTTTGCCGCCAATGCGAATACCATCTTTTTGGCGAGGATTTTCCTCAGCTTCTGTCCAAGCACATGCTAGTGCTAATAATCATTTCGTAATCAGCACATAACAAGTACCTGGAAAGACGCTGGTTGTAACGTTAAGAAACATTTGCTTTCCTTGACTTTTGAAACTTTTTTCAATCCAGCTTTGTGTTGATTTATTTCCGGAACCTCTCCAAGCACAGGCTAGTGCTAATGTACTCAAATTCATTAGCCTTAGCAAGTACTCGGATAGGTCTTGGATTCTTCTATACTATCGATTCATATTGGTTTTTCTCCAAATTTTCAGCTACAACTCTTCTCTGTTACAATAAATGATGCTATTTCCGATCGACTCTCCAAGCACAGGCTAGTGCTAATAAAAACATTGTCATTAGCACAAAGCAAGTACTCGGGAAGGTATTTCAGATTCTTTTTAATTCTGTAATTAACTCTTCTTTATTGGTGATAGTTCCGATTCACTCTCCAAGCACAGGCTAGTGCTAATGCAATCATTCTCATAAGCACAAAGCAGGTACCCGGGAAGTTTTCAGAATCGTTTCTTCTTGTCTTTCTGGACTCCTCTTCTCTTTAACGCAGTTATTTCAGAATCTCTTTCCAAGCACAGGCTAGTGCTAATGGTTTCATTATCTTTAGCACAAAACAAGTACTTGGGAAGATCTCAGATTTTAATCGACTCATTTCTTCTTTCTGTCGAAACCTATAATGAAAGATCTTTTCGAGTGTAATGACTTTCAAGGCTAGGTGTCAAAGTTTGATATATGTCAAAGGTGGATCTTTTGCAATGAGTTGACAAGTTGGTAGAAGCTCAGAGACGAGGATACTATCGAAGCATAATTGGTGTCATGATTGATGAGTACGTTGTTTGGATCCCAAGCTAAATAATTGTCAGCAGAATAGGATTGCCAATTCCCACAAATGATAATGTGAAAATATTTTGACTTTGAAATTAAAGTGAATTCAAATGACGTACCTTTTGCCGCCAATGCGAATACCATCTTTTGGCGCGGATTTTCCTCAGCTTCTGTCCAAGCACATGCTAGTGCTAATAATCATTTCGTAATCAGCACATAACAAGTACCTGGAAAGACGCTGGTTGTAACGTTAAGAAACATTTGCTTTCCTTGACTTTTGAAACTTTTTTCAATCCAGCTTTGTGTTGATTTATTTCCGGAACCTCTCCAAGCACAGGCTAGTGCTAATGTACTCAAATTCATTAGCCTTAGCAAGTACTCGGATAGGTCTTGGATTCTTCTATACTATCGATTCATATTGGTTTTTCTCCAAATTTTCAGCTACAACTCTTCTCTGTTACAATAAATGATGCTATTTCCGATCGACTCTCCAAGCACAGGCTAGTGCTAATAAAAACATTGTCATTAGCACAAAGCAAGTACTCGGGAAGGTATATCAGATTCTTTTTAATTCTGTAATTTGCTCTTCTTTATTGGTGATAGTTCCGATTCACTCTCCAAGCACAGGCTAGTGCTAATGCAATCATTCTCATAAGCACAAAGCAGGTACCCGGGAAGTTTTCAGAATCTTTTCTTCTTGTCTTTCTGGACTCCTCTTCTCTTTAACGCAGTTATTTCAGAATCTCTTTCCAAGCACAGGCTAGTGCTAATGGTTTCATTATCTTTAGCACAAAACAAGTACTTGGGAAGATCTCAGATTTTAATCGACTCATTTCTTCTTTCTGTCGAAACCTATAATGAAAGATCTTTTCGAGTGTAATGACTTTAAAGGCTAGGTGTCAAAGTTTGATTTATGTCAAAGGTGCATCTTTTGCAATGAGTTGACAAGTTGGTAGAAGCTCAGAGACGAGGATACTATCGAAGCATAATTGGTGTCATGATTGATGAGTACGTTGTTTGGATCCCAAGCTAAATAATTGTCAGCAGAATAGGATTGCCAATTCCCACAAATGATAATGTGAAAATATTTTGACTTTGAAATTAAAGTGAATTCAAATGACGTACCTTTTGCCGCCAATGCGAATATCATCTTTTGGCGAGGATTTTCCTCAGCTTCTCTCCAAGCACATGCTAGTGCTAATAATCATTTCGTAATCAGCACATAACAAGTACCTGGAAAGACGCTGGTTGTAACGTTAGGAAAAATTTGCTTTCCTTGACTTTTGAAACATTTTTCAATCCAGCTTTGTGTTGATTTATTTCCGGAACCTCTCCAAGCACAGGCTAGTGCTAATGTACTGAAATTCATTAGCCTTAGCAAGTACTCGGATAGGTCTTGGATTCTTCTATACTATCGATTCATATTGGGTTTTCTCCAAATTTTCAGCTACAACTCTTCTCTGTTACAATAAATGATGCTATTTCCGATCGACTCTCCAAGCACAGGCTAGTGCTAATAAAAACATTGTCATTAGCACAAAGCAAGTACTCGGGAAGGTATATCAGATTCTTTTTAATTCTGTAATTTGCTCTTCTTTATTGGTGATAGTTCCGATTCACTCTCCAAGCACAGGCTAGTGCTAATGCAATCATTCTCATAAGCACAAAGCAGGTACCCGGGAAGTTTTCAGAATCTTTTCTTCTTGTCTTTCTGGACTCCTCTTCTCTTTAACGCAGTTATTTCAGAATCTCTTTCCAAGCACAGGCTAGTGCTAATGGTTTCATTATCTTTAGCACAAAACAAGTACTTGGGAAGATCTCAGATTTTAATCGACTCATTTCTTCTTTCTGTCGAAACCTATAATGAAAGATCTTTTCGAGTGTAATGACTTTAAAGGCTAGGTGTCAAAGTTTGATATATGTCAAAGGTGTATCTTTTGCAATGAGTTGACAAGTTGGTAGAAGCTCAGAGACGAGGATACTATCGAAGCATAATTGGTGTCATGATTGATGAGTACGTTGTCTGGATCCCAAGCTAAATAATTGTCAGCAGAATAGGATTGCCAATACCCACAAATGATAATGTGAAAATATTTTGACTTTGAAATTAAAGTGAATTCAAATGACGTACCTTTTGCCGCCAATGCGAATACCATCTTTTTGGCGAGGATTTTCCTCAGCTTCTGTCCAAGCACATGCTAGTGCTAATAATCATTTCGTAATCAGCACATAACAAGTACCTGGAAAGACGCTGGTTGTAACGTTAAGAAACATTTGCTTTCCTTGACTTTTGAAACTTTTTTCAATCCAGCTTTGTGTTGATTTATTTCCGGAACCTCTCCAAGCACAGGCTAGTGCTAATGTACTCAAATTCATTAGCCTTGGCAAGTACTCGGATAGGTCTTGGATTCTTCTATACTATCGATTCATATTGGTTTTTCTCCAAATTTTCAGCTACAACTCTTCTCTGTTACAATAAATGATGCTATTTCCGATCGACTCTCCAAGCACAGGCTAGTGCTAATAAAAACATTGTCATTAGCACAAAGCAAGTACTCGGGAAGGTATATCAGATTCTTTTTAATTCTGTAATTAACTCTTCTTTATTGGTGACAGTTCCGATTCACTCTCCAAGCACAGGCTAGTGCTAATGCAATCATTCTCACAAGCACAAAGCAGGTACCCGGGAAGTTTTCAGAATCTTTTCTTCTTGTCTTTCTGGACTCCTCTTCTCTTTAACGCAGTTATTTCAGAATCTCTTTCCAAGCACAGGCTAGTGCTAATGGTTTCATTATCTTTAGCACAAAACAAGTACTTGGGAAGATCTCAGATTTTAATCGACTCATTTCTTCTTTCTGTCGAAACCTATAATGAAAGATCTTTTCGAGTGTAATGACTTTAAAGGCTAGGTGTCAAAGTTTGATTTATGTCAAATGTGCATCTTTTGCAATGAGTTGACAAGTTGGTAGAAGCTCAGAGACGAGGATACTATCGAAGCATAATTGGTGTCATGATTGATGAGTACGTTGTTTGGATCCCAAGCTAAATAATTGTCAGCAGAATAGGATTGCCAATTCCCACAAATGATAATGTGAAAATATTTTGACTTTGAAATTAAAGTGAATTCAAATGACGTACCTTTTGCCGCCAATGCGAATATCATCTTTTGGCGAGGATTTTCCTCAGCTTCTCTCCAAGCACATGCTAGTGCTAATAATCATTTCGTAATCAGCACATAACAAGTACCTGGAAAGACGCTGGTTGTAACGTTAGGAAAAATTTGCTTTCCTTGACTTTTGAAACTTTTTTCAATCCAGCTTTGTGTTGATTTATTTCCGGAACCTCTCCAAGCACAGGCTAGTGCTAATGTACTCAAATTCATTAGCCTTAGCAAGTACTCGGATAGGTCTTGGATTCTTCTATACTATCGATTCATATTGGGTTTTCTCCAAATTTTCAGCTACAACTCTTCTCTGTTACAATAAATGATGCTATTTCCGATCGACTCTCCAAGCACAGGCTAGTGCTAATAAAAACATTGTCATTAGCACAAAGCAAGTACTCGGGAAGGTATATCAGATTCTTTTTAATTCTGTAATTTGCTCTTCTTTATTGGTGATAGTTCCGATTCACTCTCCAAGCACAGGCTAGTGCTAATGCAATCATTCTCATAAGCACAAAGCAGGTACCCGGGAAGTTTTCAGAATCTTTTCTTCTTGTCTTTCTGGACTCCTCTTCTCTTTAACGCAGTTATTTCAGAATCTCTTTCCAAGCACAGGCTAGTGCTAATGGTTTCATTATCTTTAGCACAAAACAAGTACTTGGGAAGATCTCAGATTTTAATCGACTCATTTCTTCTTTCTGTCGAAACCTATAATGAAAGATCTTTTCGAGTGTAATGACTTTAAAGGCTAGGTGTCAACGTTTGATTTATATCAAATGTGCATCTTTTGCAATGAGTTGACAAGTTGGTAGAAGCTCAGAGACGAGGATACTATCGAAGCATAATTGGTGTCATGATTGATGAGTACGTTGTTTGGATCCCAAGCTAAATAATTGTCAGCAGAATAGGATTGCCAATTCCCACAAATGATAATGTGAAAATATTTTGACTTTGAAATTAAAGTGAATTCAAATGACGTACCTTTTGCCGCCAATGCGAATATCATCTTTTGGCGAGGATTTTCCTCAGCTTCTCTCCAAGCACATGCTAGTGCTAATAATCATTTCGTAATCAGCACATAACAAGTACCTGGAAAGACGCTGGTTGTAACGTTAGGAAAAATTTGCTTTCCTTGACTTTTGAAACTTTTTTCAATCCAGCTTTGAGTTGATTTATTTCCGGAACCTCTCCAAGCACAGGCTAGTGCTAATGTACTCAAATTCATTAGCCTTAGCAAGTACTCGGATAGGTCTTGGATTCTTCTATACTATCGATTCATATTGGGTTTTCTCCAAATTTTCAGCTACAACTCTTCTCTGTTACAATAAATGATGCTATTTCCGATCGACTCTCCAAGCACAGGCTAGTGCTAATAAAAACATTGTCATTAGCACAAAGCAAGTACTCGGGAAGGTATATCAGATTCTTTTTAATTCTGTAATTTGCTCTTCTTTATTGGTGATAGTTCCGATTCACTCTCCAAGCACAGGCTAGTGCTAATGCAATCATTCTCATAAGCACAAAGCAGGTACCCGGGAAGTTTTCAGAATCTTTTCTTCTTGTCTTTCTGGACTCCTCTTCTCTTTAACGCAGTTATTTCAGAATCTCTTTCCAAGCACAGGCTAGTGCTAATGGTTTCATTATCTTTAGCACAAAACAAGTACTCGGGAAGATCTCAGATTTTAATCGACTCATTTCTTCTTTCTGTCGAAACCTATAATGAAAGATCTTTTCGAGTGTAATGACTTTAAAGGCTAGGTGTCAAAGTTTGATTTATGTCAAAGGTGCATCTTTTGCAATGAGTTGACAAGTTGGTAGAAGCTCAGAGACGAGGATACTATCGAAGCATAATTGGTGTCATGATTGATGAGTACGTTGTTTGGATCCCAAGCTAAATAATTGTCAGCAGAATAGGATTGCCAATTCCCACAAATGATAATGTGAAAATATTTTGACTTTGAAATTAAAGTGAATTCAAATGACGTACCTTTTGCCGCCAATGCGAATACCATCTTTCGGCGAGGATTTTCCTCAGCTTCTCGCCAAGCACATGCTAGTGCTAATAATCATTTCGTAATCAGCACATAACAAGTTCCTGGAAAGACGCTGGTTGTAACGTTAAGAAACATTTGTTTCCTTGACATTTGAAACTTATTTCAATCCAGCTTTGTGTTGATTTATTTCCGGAACCTCTCCAAGCACAGGCTAGTGCTAATGTACTCAAATTCATTAGCCTTAGCAAGTACTCGGATAGGTCTTGGATTCTTCTATACTATCGATTCATATTGGTTTTTCTCCAAATTTTCAGCTACAACTCTTCTCTGTTACAATAAATGATGCTATTTCCGATCGACTCTCCAAGCACAGGCTAGTGCTAATAAAAACATTGTCATTAGCACAAAGCAAGTACTCGGGAAGGTATATCAGATTCTTTTTAATTCTGTAATTTGCTCTTCTTTGTTGGTGACAGTTCCGATTCACTCTCCAAGCACAGGCTAGTGCTAATGCAATCATTCTCATAAGCACAAAGCAGGTACCCGGGAAGTTTTCAGAATCGTTTCTTCTTGTCTTTCTGGACTCCTCTTCTCTTTAACGCAGTTATTTCAGAATCTCTTTCCAAGCACAGGCTAGTGCTAATGGTTTCATTATCTTTAGCACAAAACAAGTACTTGGGAAGATCTCAGATTTTAATCGACTCATTTCTTCTTTCTGTCGAAACCTATAATGAAAGATCTTTTCGAGTGTAATGACTTTAAAGGCTAGGTGTCAACGTTTGATTTATGTCAAATGTGCATCTTTTGCAATGAGTTGACAAGTTGGTAGAAGCTCAGAGACGAGGATACTATCGAAGCATAATTGGTGTCATGATTGATGAGTACGTTGTTTGGATCCCAAGCTAAATAATTGTCAGCAGAATAGGATTGCCAATTCCCACAAATGATAATGTGAAAATATTTTGACTTTGAAATTAAAGTGAATTCAAATGACGTACCTTTTGCCGCCGAAGCGAATACCATCTTTTGGCGAGGATTTTCCTCAGCTTCTCTCCAAGCACATGCTAGTGCTAATAATCATTTCGTAATCAGCACATAACAAGTACCTGGAAAGACGCTGGTTGTAACGTTAAGAAACATTTGTTTCCTTGACGTTTGAAACTTTTTTCAATCCAGCTTTGTGTTGATTTATTTCCGGAACCTCTCCAAGCACAGGCTAGTGCTAATGTACTCAAATTCATTAGCCTTAGCAAGTACTCGGATAGGTCTTGGATTCTTCTATACTATCGATTCATATTGGGTTTTCTCCAAATTTTCAGCTACAACTCTTCTCTGTTACAATAAATGATGCTATTTCCGATCGACTCTCCAAGCACAGGCTAGTGCTAATAAAAACATTGTCATTAGCACAAAGCAAGTACTCGGGAAGGTATATCAGATTCTTTTTAATTCTGTAATTTGCCCTTCTTTATTGGTGATAGCTCCGATATACTCTCCAAGCACAGGCTAGTGCTAATGCAATCATTCTCATAAGCACAAAGCAGGTACCCGGGAAGTTTTCAGAATCTTTTCTTCTTGTCTTTCTGGACTCCTCTTCTCTTTAACGCAGTTATTTCAGAATCTCTTTCCAAGCACAGGCTAGTGCTAATGGTTTCATTATCTTTAGCACAAAACAAGTACTTGGGAAGATCTCAGATTTTAATCGACTCATTTCTTCTTTCTGTCGAAACCTATAATGAAAGATCTTTTCGAGTGTAATGACTTTAAAGGCTAGGTGTCAAAGTTTGATTTATGTCAAAGGTGCATCTTTTGCAATGAGTTGACAAGTTGGTAGAAGCTCAGAGACGAGGATACTATCGAAGCATAATTGGTGTCATGATTGATGAGTACGTTGTTTGGATCCCAAGCTAAATAATTGTCAGCAGAATAGGATTGCCAATTCCCACAAATGATAATGTGAAACTATTTTGACTTTGAAATTAAAGTGAATTCAAATGACGTACCTTTTGCCGCCAATGCGAATACCATCTTTTGGCGAGGATTTTCCTCAGCTTCTCTCCAAGCACTTGCTAGTGCTAATAATCATTTCGTAATCAGCACATAACAAGTACCTGGAAAGACGCTGGTTGTAACGTTAAGAAACATTTGCTTTCCTTGACTTTTGAAACTGTTTTCAATCCAGCTTTGTGTTGATTTATTTCCGGAACCTCTCCAAGCACAGGCTAGTGCTAATGTACTCAAATTCATTAGCCTTGGCAAGTACTCGGATAGGTCTTGGATTCTTCTATACTATCGATTCATATTGGTTTTTCTCCAAATTTTCAGCTACAACTCTTCTCTGTTACAATAAATGATGCTATTTCCGATCGACTCTCCAAGCACAGGCTAGTGCTAATAAAAACATTGTCATTAGCACAAAGCAAGTACTCGGGAAGGTATATCAGATTCTTTTTAATTCTGTAATTTGCTCTTCTTTATTGGTGATAGTTCCGATTCACTCTCCAAGCACAGGCTAGTGCTAATAAAAACATTGTCATTAGCACAAAGCAAGTACTCGGGAAGGTATATCAGATTCTTTTTAATTCTGTAATTTGCTCTTCTTTATTGGTGATAGTTCCGATTCACTCTCCAAGCACAGGCTAGTGCTAATGCAATCATTCTCATAAGCACAAAGCAGGTACCCGGGAAATTTTCAGAATCTTTTCTTCTTGTCTTTCTGGACTCCTCTTCTCTTTAACGCAGTTATTTCAGAATCTCTTTCCAAGCACAGGCTAGTGCTAATGGTTTCATTATCTTTAGCACAAAACAAGTACTTGGGAAGATCTCAGATTTTAATCGACTCATTTCTTCTTTCTGTCGAAACCTATAATGAAAGATCTTTTCGAGTGTAATGACTTTCAAGGCTAGGTGTCAAAGTTTGATTTATGTCAAAGGTGCATCTTTTGCAATGAGTTGACAAGTTTGTAGAAGCTCAGAGACGAGGATACTATCGAAGCATAATTGGTGTCATGATTGATGAGTACGTTGTCTGGATCCCAAGCTAAATAATTGTCAGCAGAATAGGATTGCCAATTCCCACAAATGATAATGTGAAAATATTTTGACTTTGAAATTAAAGTGAATTCAAATGACGTACCTTTTGCCGCCAATGCGAATACCATCTTTTGGCGAGGATTTTCCTCAGCTTCTCGCCAAGCACATGCTAGTGCTAATAATCATTTCGTAATCAGCACATAACAAGTACCTGGAAAGACACTGGTTGTAACGTTAAGAAACATTTGCTTTCCTTGACTTTTGAAACATTTTTCAATCAAGCTTTGTGTTGAATATTTCCGGAACCTCTCCAAGCACAGGCTAGTGCTAATGTACTCAAATTCATTAGCCTTAGCAAGTACTCGGATAGGTCTTGGATTCTTCTATACTATCGATTCATATTGGTTTTTCTCCAAATTTTCAGCTACAACTCTTCTCTGTTACAATAAATGATGCTATTTCCGATCGACTCTCCAAGCACAGGCTAGTGCTAATAAAAACATTGTCATTAGCACAAAGCAAGTACTCGGGAAGGTATATCAGATTCTTTTTAATTCTGTAATTTGCTCTTCTTTATTGGTGATAGTTCCGATTCACTCTCCAAGCACAGGCTAGTGCTAATGCAATCATTCTCATAAGCACAAAGCAGGTACCCGGGAAGTTTTCAGAATCTTTTCTTCTTGTCTTTCTGGACTCCTCTTCTCTTTAACGCAGTTATTTCAGAATCTCTCTCCAAGCACAGGCTAGTGCTAATGGTTTCATTATCTTTAGCACAAAACAAGTACTGGGGAAGATCTCAGATTTTAATCGACTCATTTCTTCTTTCTGTCGAAACCTATAATGAAAGATCTTTTCGAGTGTAATGACTTTAAAGGCTTGGTGTCAAAGTTTGATTTATGTCAAAGGTGCATCTTTTGCAATGAGTTGACAAGTTGGTAGAAGCTCAGAGACGAGGATACTATCGAAGCATAATTGGTGTCATGATTGATGAGTACGTTGTTTGGATCCCAAGCTAAATAATTGTCAGCAGAATAGGATTGCCAATTCCCACAAATGATAATGTGAAAATATTTTGACTTTGAAATTAAAGTGAATTCAAATGACGTACCTTTTGCGGCCGAAGCGAATTCCATCTTTTGGCGAGGATTTTCCTCAGCTTCTCTCCAAGCACATGCTAGTGCTAATAATCATTTCGTAATCAGCACATAACAAGTACCTGGAAAGACGCTGGTTGTAACGTTAAGAAACATTTGCTTTCCTTGACTTTTGAAACTGTTTTCAATCCAGCTTTCTGTTGATTTATTTCCGGAACCTCTCCAAGCACAGGCTAGTGCTAATGTACTCAAATTCATTAGCCTTGGCAAGTACTCGGATAGGTCTTGGATTCTTCTATACTATCGATTCATATTGGTTTTTCTCCAAATTTTCAGCTACAACTCTTCTCTGTTACAATAAATGATGCTATTTCCGATCGACTCTCCAAGCACAGGCTAGTGCTAATAAAAACATTGTCATTAGCACAAAGCAAGTACTCGGAAAGGTATATCAGATTCTTTTTAATTCTGTAATTTGCTCTTCTTTATTGGTGATAGTTCCGATTCACTCTCCAAGCACAGGCTAGTGCTAATGCAATCATTCTCATAAGCACAAAGCAGGTACCCGGGAAGTTTTCAGAATCTTTTCTTCTTGTCTTTCTGGACTCCTCTTCTCTTTAACGCAGTTATTTCAGAATCTCTCTCCAAGCACAGGCTAGTGCTAATGGTTTCATTATCTTTAGCACAAAACAAGTACTTGGGAAGATCTCAGATTTTAATCGACTCATTTCTTCTTTCTGTCGAAACCTATAATAAAAGATCTTTTCGAGTGTAATGACTTTAAAGGCTAGGTGTCAAAGTTTGATTTATGTCAAAGGTGCATCTTTTGCAATGAGTTGACAAGTTGGTAGAAGCTCAGAGACGAGGATACTATCGAAGCATAATTGGTGTCATGATTGATGAGTACGTTGTCTGGATCCCAAGCTAAATAATTGTCAGCAGAATAGGATTGCCAATTCCCACAAATGATAATGTGAAAATATTTTGACTTTGAAATTAAAGTGAATTCAAATGACGTACCTTTTGCCGCCAATGCGAATACCATCTTTTGGCGAGGATTTTCCTCAGCTTCTCGCCAAGCACATGCTAGTGCTAATAATCATTTCGTAATCAGCACATAACAAGTACCTGGAAAGACGCTGGTTGTAACGTTAAGAAACATTTGCTTTCCTTGACTTTTGAAACATTTTTCAATCAAGCTTTGTGTTGAATATTTCCGGAACCTCTCCAAGCACAGGCTAGTGCTAATGTACTCAAATTCATTAGCCTTAGCAAGTACTCGGATAGGTCTTGGATTCTTCTATACTATCGATTCATATTGGTTTTTCTCCAAATTTTCAGCTACAACTCTTCTCTGTTACAATAAATGATGCTATTTCCGATCGACTCTCCAAGCACAGGCTAGTGCTAATAAAAACATTGTCATTAGCACAAAGCAAGTACTCGGGAAGGTATATCAGATTCTTTTTAATTCTGTAATTTGCTCTTCTTTATTGGTGATAGTTCCGATTCACTCTCCAAGCACAGGCTAGTGCTAATGCAATCATTCTCATAAGCACAAAGCAGGTACCCGGGAAGTTTTCAGAATCTTTTCTTCTTGTCTTTCTGGACTCCTCTTCTCTTTAACGCAGTTATTTCAGAATCTCTTTCCAAGCACAGGCTAGTGCTAATGGTTTCATTATCTTTAGCACAAAACAAGTACTTGGGAAGATCTCAGATTTTAATCGACTCATTTCTTCTTTCTGTCGAAACCTATAATGAAAGATCTTTTCGAGTGTAATGACTTTCAAGGCTAGGTGTCAAAGTTTGATTTATGTCAAAGGTGCATCTTTTGCAATGAGTTGACAAGTTGGTAGAAGCTCAGAGACGAGGATACTATCGAAGCATAATTGGTGTCATGATTGATGAGTACGTTGTTTGGATCCCAAGCTAAATAATTGTCAGCAGAATAGGATTGCCAATTCCCACAAATGATAATGTGAAACTATTTTGACTTTGAAATTAAAGTGAATTCAAATGACGTACCTTTTGCCGCCAATGCGAATACCATCTTTTGGCGAGGATTTTCCTCAGCTTCTCTCCAAGCACATGCTAGTGCTAATAATCATTTCGTAATCAGCACATAACAAGTACCTGGAAAGACGCTGGTTGTAACGTTAAGAAACATTTGCTTTCCTTGACTTTTGAAACTGTTTTCAATCCAGCTTTGTGTTGATTTATTTCCGGAACCTCTCCAAGCACAGGCTAGTGCTAATGTACTCAAATTCATTAGCCTTGGCAAGTACTCGGATAGGTCTTGGATTCTTCTATACTATCGATTCATATTGGTTTTTCTCCAAATTTTCAGCTACAACTCTTCTCTGTTACAATAAATGATGCTATTTCCGATCGACTCTCCAAGCACAGGCTAGTGCTAATAAAAACATTGTCATTAGCACAAAGCAAGTACTCGGGAAGGTATATCAGATTCTTTTTAATTCTGTAATTTGCTCTTCTTTATTGGTGATAGTTCCGATTCACTCTCCAAGCACAGGCTAGTGCTAATAAAAACATTATCATTAGCACAAAGCAAGTACTCGGAAAGGTATATCAGATTCTTTTTAATTCTGTAATTTGCTCTTCTTTATTGGTGATAGTTCCGATTCACTCTCCAAGCACAGGCTAGTGCTAATGCAATCATTCTCATAAGCACAAAGCAGGTACCCGGGAAGTTTTCAGAATCTTTTCTTCTTGTCTTTCTGGACTCCTCTTCTCTTTAACGCAGTTATTTCAGAATCTCTTTCCAAGCACAGGCTAGTGCTAATGGTTTCATTATCTTTAGCACAAAACAAGTACTTGGGAAGATCTCAGATTTTAATCGACTCATTTCTTCTTTCTGTCGAAACCTATAATGAAAGATCTTTTCGAGTGTAATGACTTTCAAGGCTAGGTGTCAAAGTTTGATTTATGTCAAAGGTGCATCTTTTGCAATGAGTTGACAAGTTGGTAGAAGCTCAGAGACGAGGATACTATCGAAGCATAATTGGTGTCATGATTGATGAGTACGTTGTCTGGATCCCAAGCTAAATAATTGTCAGCAGAATAGGATTGCCAATTCCCACAAATGATAATGTGAAAATATTTTGACTTTGAAATTAAAGTGAATTCAAATGACGTACCTTTTGCCGCCAATGCGAATACCATCTTTTGGCGAGGATTTTCCTCAGCTTCTCGCCAAGCACATGCTAGTGCTAATAATCATTTCGTAATCAGCACATAACAAGTACCTGGAAAGACACTGGTTGTAACGTTAAGAAACATTTGCTTTCCTTGACTTTTGAAACTGTTTTCAATCCAGCTTTGTGTTGATTTATTTCCGGAACCTCTCCAAGCACAGGCTAGTGCTAATGTACTCAAATTCATTAGCCTTAGCAAGTACTCGGATAGGTCTTGGATTCTTCTATACTATCGATTCATATTGGTTTTTCTCCAAATTTTCAGCTACAACTCTTCTCTGTTACAATAAATGATGCTATTTCCGATCGACTCTCCAAGCACAGGCTAGTGCTAATAAAAACATTGTCATTAGCACAAAGCAAGTACTCGGGAAGGTATATCAGATTCTTTTTAATTCTGTAATTTGCTCTTCTTTATTGGTGATAGTTCCGATTCACTCTCCAAGCACAGGCTAGTGCTAATGCAATCATTCTCATAAGCACAAAGCAGGTACCCGGGAAGTTTTCAGAATCTTTTCTTCTTGTCTTTCTGGACTCCTCTTCTCTTTAACGCAGTTATTTCAGAATCTCTCTCCAAGCACAGGCTAGTGCTAATGGTTTCATTATCTTTAGCACAAAACAAGTACTTGGGAAGATCTCAGATTTTAATCGACTCATTTCTTCTTTCTGTCGAAACCTATAATGAAAGATCTTTTCGAGTGTAATGACTTTCAAGGCTAGGTGTCAAAGTTTGATTTATGTCAAAGGTGCATCTTTTGCAATGAGTTGACAAGTTGGTAGAAGCTCAGAGACGAGGATACTATCGAAGCATAATTGGTGTCATGATTGATGAGTACGTTGTCTGGATCCCAAGCTAAATAATTGTCAGCAGAATAGGATTGCCAATTCCCACAAATGATAATGTGAAAATATTTTGACTTTGAAATTAAAGTGAATTCAAATGATGTACCTTTTGCCGCCAATGCGAATACCATCTTTTGGCGAGGATTTTCCTCAGCTTCTCGCCAAGCACATGCTAGTGCTAATAATCATTTCGTAATCAGCACATAACAAGTACCTGGAAAGACACTGGTTGTAACGTTAAGAAACATTTGCTTTCCTTGACTTTTGAAACATTTTTCAATCAAGCTTTGTGTTGAATATTTCCGGAACCTCTCCAAGCACAGGCTAGTGCTAATGTACTCAAATTCATTAGCCTTAGCAAGTACTCGGATAGGTCTTGGATTCTTCTATACTATCGATTCATATTGGTTTTTCTCCAAATTTTCAGCTACAACTCTTCTCTGTTACAATAAATGATGCTATTTCCGATCGACTCTCCAAGCACAGGCTAGTGCTAATAAAAACATTGTCATTAGCACAAAGCAAGTACTCGGGAAGGTATATCAGATTCTTTTTAATTCTGTAATTTGCTCTTCTTTATTGGTGATAGTTCCGATTCACTCTCCAAGCACAGGCTAGTGCTAATGCAATCATTCTCATAAGCACAAAGCAGGTACCCGGGAAGTTTTCAGAATCTTTTCTTCTTGTCTTTCTGGACTCCTCTTCTCTTTAACGCAGTTATTTCAGAATCTCTTTCCAAGCACAGGCTAGTGCTAATGGTTTCATTATCTTTAGCACAAAACAAGTACTTGGGAAGATCTCAGATTTTAATCGACTCATTTCTTCTTTCTGTCGAAACCTATAATGAAAGATCTTTTCGAGTGTAATGACTTTAAAGGCTAGGTGTCAACGTTTGATTTATGTCAAATGTGCATCTTTTGCAATGAGTTGACAAGTTGGTAGAAGCTCAGAGACGAGGATACTATCGAAGCATAATTGGTGTCATGATTGATGAGTACGTTGTTTGGATCCCAAGCTAAATAATTGTCAGCAGAATAGGATTGCCAATTCCCACAAATGATAATGTGAAAATATTTTGACTTTGAAATTAAAGTGAATTCAAATGACGTACCTTTTGCCGCCAATGCGAATACCATCTTTTGGCGAGGATTT
This sequence comes from Perna viridis, assembly GCA_037379345.1. Lineage (NCBI taxonomy): Eukaryota > Metazoa > Mollusca > Bivalvia > Mytilida > Mytilidae > Perna > Perna viridis. Next base: position 12,659,672 of record CM074517.1, on the reverse strand, counting down.
TCCCCAGCTTCTCGCCAAGCACATGCTAGTGCTAATAATCATTTCGTAATCAGCACATAACAAGTACCTGGAAAGACGCTGGTTGTAACGTTAAGAAACATTTGCTTTCCTTGACTTTTGAAACATTTTTCAATCAAGCTTTGTGTTGAATATTTCCGGAACCTCTCCAAGCACAGGCTAGTGCTAATGTACTCAAATTCATTAGCCTTAGCAAGTACTCGGATAGGTCTTGGATTCTTCTATACTATCGATTCATATTGGTTTTTCTCCAAATTTTCAGCTACAACTCTTCTCTGTTACAATAAATGGTGCTATTTCCGATCGACTCTCCAAGCACAGGCTAGTGCTAATAAAAACATTGTCATTAGCACAAAGCAAGTACTCGGGAAGGTATATCAGATTCTTTTTAATTCTGTAATTTGCTCTTCTTTATTGGTGATAGTTCCGATTCACTCTCCAAGCACAGGCTAGTGCTAATGCAATCATTCTCATAAGCACAAAGCAGGTACCCGGGAAGTTTTCAGAATCTTTTCTTCTTGTCTTTCTGGACTCCTCTTCTCTTTAACGCAGTTATTTCAGAATCTCTTTCCAAGCACAGGCTAGTGCTAATGGTTTCATTATCTTTAGCACAAAACAAGTACTTGGGAAGATCTCAGATTTTAATCGACTCATTTCTTCTTTCTGTCGAAACCTATAATGAAAGATCTTTTCGAGTGTAATGACTTTAAAGGCTAGGTGTCAAAGTTTGATTTATGTCAAAGGTGCATCTTTTGCAATGAGTTGACAAGTTGGTAGAAGCTCAGAGACGAGGATACTATCGAAGCATAATTGGTGTCATGATTGATGAGTACGTTGTTTGGATCCCAAGCTAAATAATTGTCAGCAGAATAGGATTGCCAATTCCCACAAATGATAATGTGAAACTATTTTGACTTTGAAATTAAAGTGAATTAAAATGACGTACCTTTTGCCGCCAATGCGAATACCATCTTTTGGCGAGGATTTTCCTCAGCTTCTGTCCAAGCACATGCTAGTGCTAATAATCATTTCGTAATCAGCACATAACAAGTACCTGGAAAGACGCTGGTTGTAACGTTAAGAAACATTTGCTTTCCTTGACTTTTGAAACTGTTTTCAATCCAGCTTTGTGTTGATTTATTTCCGGAACCTCTCCAAGCACAGGCTAGTGCTAATGTACTCAAATTAATTAGCCTTGGCAAGTACTCGGATAGGTCTTGGATTCTTCTATACTATCGATTCATATTGGTTTTTCTCCAAATTTTCAGCTACAACTCTTCTCTGTTACAATAAATGATGCTATTTCCGATCGACTCTCCAAGCACAGGCTAGTGCTAATAAAAACATTGTCATTAGCACAAAGCAAGTACTCGGGAAGGTATATCAGATTCTTTTTAATTCTGTAATTTGCTCTTCTTTATTGGTGATAGTTCCGATTCACTCTCCAAGCACAGGCTAGTGCTAATAAAAACATTGTCATTAGCACAAAGCAAGTACTCGGGAAGGTATATCAGATTCTTTTTAATTCTGTAATTTGCTCTTCTTTATTGGTGATAGTTCCGATTCACTCTCCAAGCACAGGCTAGTGCTAATGCAATCATTCTCATAAGCACAAAGCAGGTACCCGGGAAGTTTTCAGAATCTTTTCTTCTTGTCTTTCTGGACTCCTCTTCTCTTTAACGCAGTTATTTCAGAATCTCTTTCCAAGCACAGGCTAGTGCTAATGGTTTCATTATCTTTAGCACAAAACAAGTACTTGGGAAGATCTCAGATTTTAATCGACTCATTTCTTCTTTCTGTCGAAACCTATAATGAAAGATCTTTTCGAGTGTAATGACTTTAAAGGCTAGGTGTCAAAGTTTGATTTATGTCAAAGGTGCATCTTTTGCAATGAGTTGACAAGTTGGTAGAAGCTCAGAGACGAGGATACTATCGAAGCATAATTGGTGTCATGATTGATGAGTACGTTGTTTGGATCCCAAGCTAAATAATTGTCAGCAGAATAGGATTGCCAATTCCCACAAATGATAATGTGAAACTATTTTGACTTTGAAATTAAAGTGAATTAAAATGACGTACCTTTTGCCGCCAATGCGAATACCATCTTTTGGCGAGGATTTTCCTCAGCTTCTGTCCAAGCACATGCTAGTGCTAATAATCATTTCGTAATCAGCACATAACAAGTACCTGGAAAGACGCTGGTTGTAACGTTAAGAAACATTTGCTTTCCTTGACTTTTGAAACTGTTTTCAATCCAGCTTTGTGTTGATTTATTTCCGGAACCTCTCCAAGCACAGGCTAGTGCTAATGTACTCAAATTAATTAGCCTTGGCAAGTACTCGGATAGGTCTTGGATTCTTCTATACTATCGATTCATATTGGTTTTTCTCCAAATTTTCAGCTACAACTCTTCTCTGTTACAATAAATGATGCTATTTCCGATCGACTCTCCAAGCACAGGCTAGTGCTAATAAAAACATTGTCATTAGCACAAAGCAAGTACTCGGGAAGGTATATCAGATTCTTTTTAATTCTGTAATTTGCTCTTCTTTATTGGTGATAGTTCCGATTCACTCTCCAAGCACAGGCTAGTGCTAATAAAAACATTGTCATTAGCACAAAGCAAGTACTCGGGAAGGTATATCAGATTCTTTTTAATTCTGTAATTTGCTCTTCTTTATTGGTGATAGTTCCGATTCACTCTCCAAGCACAGGCTAGTGCTAATGCAATCATTCTCATAAGCACAAAGCAGGTACCCGGGAAGTTTTCAGAATCTTTTCTTCTTGTCTTTCTGGACTCCTCTTCTCTTTAACGCAGTTATTTCAGAATCTCTTTCCAAGCACAGGCTAGTGCTAATGGTTTCATTATCTTTAGCACAAAACAAGTACTTGGGAAGATCTCAGATTTTAATCGACTCATTTCTTCTTTCTGTCGAAACCTATAATGAAAGATCTTTTCGAGTGTAATGACTTTAAAGGCTAGGTGTCAAAGTTTGATTTATGTCAAAGGTGCATCTTTTGCAATGAGTTGACAAGTTGGTAGAAGCTCAGAGACGAGGATACTATCGAAGCATAATTGGTGTCATGATTGATGAGTACGTTGTTTGGATCCCAAGCTAAATAATTGTCAGCAGAATAGGATTGCCAATTCCCACAAATGATAATGTGAAACTATTTTGACTTTGAAATTAAAGTGAATTAAAATGACGTACCTTTTGCCGCCAATGCGAATACCATCTTTTGGCGAGGATTTTCCTCAGCTTCTCTCCAAGCACATGCTAGTGCTAATAATCATTTCGTAATCAGCACATAACAAGTACCTGGAAAGACGCTGGTTGTAACGTTAAGAAACATTTGCTTTCCTTGACTTTTGAAACTGTTTTCAATCCAGCTTTGTGTTGATTTATTTCCGGAACCTCTCCAAGCACAGGCTAGTGCTAATGTACTCAAATTAATTAGCCTTGGCAAGTACTCGGATAGGTCTTGGATTCTTCTATACTATCGATTCATATTGGTTTTTCTCCAAATTTTCAGCTACAACTCTTCTCTGTTACAATAAATGATGCTATTTCCGATCGACTCTCCAAGCACAGGCTAGTGCTAATAAAAACATTGTCATTAGCACAAAGCAAGTACTCGGGAAGGTATATCAGATTCTTTTTAATTCTGTAATTTGCTCTTCTTTATTGGTGATAGTTCCGATTCACTCTCCAAGCACAGGCTAGTGCTAATAAAAACATTGTCATTAGCACAAAGCAAGTACTCGGGAAGGTATATCAGATTCTTTTTAATTCTGTAATTTGCTCTTCTTTATTGGTGATAGTTCCGATTCACTCTCCAAGCACAGGCTAGTGCTAATGCAATCATTCTCATAAGCACAAAGCAGGTACCCGGGAAGTTTTCAGAATCTTTTCTTCTTGTCTTTCTGGACTCCTCTTCTCTTTAACGCAGTTATTTCAGAATCTCTTTCCAAGCACAGGCTAGTGCTAATGGTTTCATTATCTTTAGCACAAAACAAGTACTTGGGAAGATCTCAGATTTTAATCGACTCATTTCTTCTTTCTGTCGAAACCTATAATGAAAGATCTTTTCGAGTGTAATGACTTTAAAGGCTAGGTGTCAAAGTTTGATTTATGTCAAAGGTGCATCTTTTGCAATGAGTTGACAAGTTGGTAGAAGCTCAGAGACGAGGATACTATCGAAGCATAATTGGTGTCATGATTGATGAGTACGTTGTCTGGATCCCAAGCTAAATAATTGTCAGCAGAATAGGATTGCCAATTCCCACAAATGATAATGTGAAAATATTTTGACTTTGAAATTAAAGTGAATTCAAATGACGTACCTTTTGCCGCCAATGCGAATACCATCTTTTGGCGAGGATTTTCCTCAGCTTCTCTCCAAGCACATGCTAGTGCTAATAATCATTTCGTAATCAGCACATAACAAGTACCTGGAAAGACACTGGTTGTAACGTTAAGAAACATTTGCTTTCCTTGACTTTTGAAACATTTTTCAATCAAGCTTTGTGTTGAATATTTCCGGAACCTCTCCAAGCACAGGCTAGTGCTAATGTACTCAAATTCATTAGCCTTAGCAAGTACTCGGATAGGTCTTGGATTCTTCTATACTATCGATTCATATTGGTTTTTCTCCAAATTTTCAGCTACAACTCTTCTCTGTTACAATAAATGATGCTATTTCCGATCGACTCTCCAAGCACAGGCTAGTGCTAATAAAAACATTGTCATTAGCACAAAGCAAGTACTCGGGAAGGTATATCAGATTCTTTTTAATTCTGTAATTTGCTCTTCTTTATTGGTGATAGTTCCGATTCACTCTCCAAGCACAGGCTAGTGCTAATGCAATCATTCTCATAAGCACAAAGCAGGTACCCGGGAAGTTTTCAGAATCTTTTCTTCTTGTCTTTCTGGACTCCTCTTCTCTTTAACGCAGTTATTTCAGAATCTCTTTCCAAGCACAGGCTAGTGCTAATGGTTTCATTATCTTTAGCACAAAACAAGTACTTGGGAAGATCTCAGATTTTAATCGACTCATTTCTTCTTTCTGTCGAAACCTATAATGAAAGATCTTTTCGAGTGTAATGACTTTAAAGGCTAGGTGTCAAAGTTTGATTTATGTCAAAGGTGCATCTTTTGCAATGAGTTGACAAGTTGGTAGAAGCTCAGAGACGAGGATACTATCGAAGCATAATTGGTGTCATGATTGATGAGTACGTTGTCTGGATCCCAAGCTAAATAATTGTCAGCAGAATAGGATTGCCAATTCCCACAAATGATAATGTGAAAATATTTTGACTTTGAAATTAAAGTGAATTCAAATGACGTACCTTTTGCCGCCAATGCGAATACCATCTTTTGGCGAGGATTTTCCTCAGCTTCTCTCCAAGCACATGCTAGTGCTAATAATCATTTCGTAATCAGCACATAACAAGTACCTGGAAAGACACTGGTTGTAACGTTAAGAAACATTTGCTTTCCTTGACTTTTGAAACATTTTTCAATCAAGCTTTGTGTTGAATATTTCCGGAACCTCTCCAAGCACAGGCTAGTGCTAATGTACTCAAATTCATTAGCCTTAGCAAGTACTCGGATAGGTCTTGGATTCTTCTATACTATCGATTCATATTGGTTTTTCTCCAAATTTTCAGCTACAACTCTTCTCTGTTACAATAAATGATGCTATTTCCGATCGACTCTCCAAGCACAGGCTAGTGCTAATAAAAACATTGTCATTAGCACAAAGCAAGTACTCGGGAAGGTATATCAGATTCTTTTTAATTCTGTAATTTGCTCTTCTTTATTGGTGATAGTTCCGATTCACTCTCCAAGCACAGGCTAGTGCTAATGCAATCATTCTCATAAGCACAAAGCAGGTACCCGGGAAGTTTTCAGAATCTTTTCTTCTTGTCTTTCTGGACTCCTCTTCTCTTTAACGCAGTTATTTCAGAATCTCTCTCCAAGCACAGGCTAGTGCTAATGGTTTCATTATCTTTAGCACAAAACAAGTACTGGGGAAGATCTCAGATTTTAATCGACTCATTTCTTCTTTCTGTCGAAACCTATAATGAAAGATCTTTTCGAGTGTAATGACTTTAAAGGCTTGGTGTCAAAGTTTGATTTATGTCAAAGGTGCATCTTTTGCAATGAGTTGACAAGTTGGTAGAAGCTCAGAGACGAGGATACTATCGAAGCATAATTGGTGTCATGATTGATGAGTACGTTGTTTGGATCCCAAGCTAAATAATTGTCAGCAGAATAGGATTGCCAATTCCCACAAATGATAATGTGAAAATATTTTGACTTTGAAATTAAAGTGAATTCAAATGACGTACCTTTTGCGGCCGAAGCGAATTCCATCTTTTGGCGAGGATTTTCCTCAGCTTCTCTCCAAGCACATGCTAGTGCTAATAATCATTTCGTAATCAGCACATAACAAGTACCTGGAAAGACGCTGGTTGTAACGTTAAGAAACATTTGCTTTCCTTGACTTTTGAAACTGTTTTCAATCCAGCTTTGTGTTGATTTATTTCCGGAACCTCTCCAAGCACAGGCTAGTGCTAATGTACTCAAATTCATTAGCCTTGGCAAGTACTCGGATAGGTCTTGGATTCTTCTATACTATCGATTCATATTGGTTTTTCTCCAAATTTTCAGCTACAACTCTTCTCTGTTACAATAAATGATGCTATTTCCGATCGACTCTCCAAGCACAGGCTAGTGCTAATAAAAACATTGTCATTAGCACAAAGCAAGTACTCGGGAAGGTATATCAGATTCTTTTTAATTCTGTAATTTGCTCTTCTTTATTGGTGATAGTTCCGATTCACTCTCCAAGCACAGGCTAGTGCTAATGCAATCATTCTCATAAGCACAAAGCAGGTACCCGGGAAGTTTTCAGAATCTTTTCTTCTTGTCTTTCTGGACTCCTCTTCTCTTTAACGCAGTTATTTCAGAATCTCTCTCCAAGCACAGGCTAGTGCTAATGGTTTCATTATCTTTAGCACAAAACAAGTACTTGGGAAGATCTCAGATTTTAATCGACTCATTTCTTCTTTCTGTCGAAACCTATAATAAAAGATCTTTTCGAGTGTAATGACTTTAAAGGCTAGGTGTCAAAGTTTGATTTATGTCAAAGGTGCATCTTTTGCAATGAGTTGACAAGTTGGTAGAAGCTCAGAGACGAGGATACTATCGAAGCATAATTGGTGTCATGATTGATGAGTACGTTGTCTGGATCCCAAGCTAAATAATTGTCAGCAGAATAGGATTGCCAATTCCCACAAATGATAATGTGAAAATATTTTGACTTTGAAATTAAAGTGAATTCAAATGACGTACCTTTTGCCGCCAATGCGAATACCATCTTTTGGCGAGGATTTTCCTCAGCTTCTCGCCAAGCACATGCTAGTGCTAATAATCATTTCGTAATCAGCACATAACAAGTACCTGGAAAGACACTGGTTGTAACGTTAAGAAACATTTGCTTTCCTTGACTTTTGAAACATTTTTCAATCAAGCTTTGTGTTGAATATTTCCGGAACCTCTCCAAGCACAGGCTAGTGCTAATGTACTCAAATTCATTAGCCTTAGCAAGTACTCGGATAGGTCTTGGATTCTTCTATACTATCGATTCATATTGGTTTTTCTCCAAATTTTCAGCTACAACTCTTCTCTGTTACAATAAATGATGCTATTTCCGATCGACTCTCCAAGCACAGGCTAGTGCTAATAAAAACATTGTCATTAGCACAAAGCAAGTACTCGGGAAGGTATATCAGATTCTTTTTAATTCTGTAATTTGCTCTTCTTTATTGGTGATAGTTCCGATTCACTCTCCAAGCACAGGCTAGTGCTAATGCAATCATTCTCATAAGCACAAAGCAGGTACCCGGGAAGTTTTCAGAATCTTTTCTTCTTGTCTTTCTGGACTCCTCTTCTCTTTAACGCAGTTATTTCAGAATCTCTCTCCAAGCACAGGCTAGTGCTAATGGTTTCATTATCTTTAGCACAAAACAAGTACTGGGGAAGATCTCAGATTTTAATCGACTCATTTCTTCTTTCTGTCGAAACCTATAATGAAAGATCTTTTCGAGTGTAATGACTTTAAAGGCTTGGTGTCAAAGTTTGATTTATGTCAAAGGTGCATCTTTTGCAATGAGTTGACAAGTTGGTAGAAGCTCAGAGACGAGGATACTATCGAAGCATAATTGGTGTCATGATTGATGAGTACGTTGTTTGGATCCCAAGCTAAATAATTGTCAGCAGAATAGGATTGCCAATTCCCACAAATGATAATGTGAAAATATTTTGACTTTGAAATTAAAGTGAATTCAAATGACGTACCTTTTGCGGCCGAAGCGAATTCCATCTTTTGGCGAGGATTTTCCTCAGCTTCTCTCCAAGCACATGCTAGTGCTAATAATCATTTCGTAATCAGCACATAACAAGTACCTGGAAAGACGCTGGTTGTAACGTTAAGAAACATTTGCTTTCCTTGACTTTTGAAACTGTTTTCAATCCAGCTTTGTGTTGATTTATTTCCGGAACCTCTCCAAGCACAGGCTAGTGCTAATGTACTCAAATTCATTAGCCTTGGCAAGTACTCGGATAGGTCTTGGATTCTTCTATACTATCGATTCATATTGGTTTTTCTCCAAATTTTCAGCTACAACTCTTCTCTGTTACAATAAATGATGCTATTTCCGATCGACTCTCCAAGCACAGGCTAGTGCTAATAAAAACATTGTCATTAGCACAAAGCAAGTACTCGGGAAGGTATATCAGATTCTTTTTAATTCTGTAATTTGCTCTTCTTTATTGGTGATAGTTCCGATTCACTCTCCAAGCACAGGCTAGTGCTAATGCAATCATTCTCATAAGCACAAAGCAGGTACCCGGGAAGTTTTCAGAATCTTTTCTTCTTGTCTTTCTGGACTCCTCTTCTCTTTAACGCAATTATTTCAGAATCTCTTTCCAAGCACAGGCTAGTGCTAATGGTTTCATTATCTTTAGCACAAAACAAGTACTTGGGAAGATCTCAGATTTTAATCGACTCATTTCTTCTTTCTGTCGAAACCTATAATGAAAGATCTTTTCGAGTGTAATGACTTTCAAGGCTAGGTGTCAAAGTTTGATTTATGTCAAAGGTGCATCTTTTGCAATGAGTTGACAAGTTGGTAGAAGCTCAGAGACGAGGATACTATCGAAGCATAATTGGTGTCATGATTGATGAGTACGTTGTCTGGATCCCAAGCTAAATAATTGTCAGCAGAATAGGATTGCCAATTCCCACAAATGATAATGTGAAAATATTTTGACTTTGAAATTAAAGTGAATTCAAATGACGTACCTTTTGCCGCCAATGCGAATACCATCTTTTGGCGAGGATTTTCCTCAGCTTCTCGCCAAGCACATGCTAGTGCTAATAATCATTTCGTAATCAGCACATAACAAGTACCTGGAAAGACACTGGTTGTAACGTTAAGAAACATTTGCTTTCCTTGACTTTTGAAATATTTTTCAATCAAGCTTTGTGTTGAATATTTCCGGAACCTCTCCAAGCACAGGCTAGTGCTAATGTACTCAAATTCATTAGCCTTAGCAAGTACTCGGATAGGTCTTGGATTCTTCTATACTATCGATTCATATTGGGTTTTCTCCAAATTTTCAGCTACAACTCTTCTCTGTTACAATAAATGATGCTATTTCCGATCGACTCTCCAAGCACAGGCTAGTGCTAATAAAAACATTGTCATTAGCACAAAGCAAGTACTCGGGAAGGTATATCAGATTCTTTTTAATTCTGTAATTTGCTCTTCTTTATTGGTGATAGTTCCGATTCACTCTCCAAGCACAGGCTAGTGCTAATGCAATCATTCTCATAAGCACAAAGCAGGTACCCGGGAAGTTTTCAGAATCTTTTCTTCTTGTCTTTCTGGACTCCTCTTCTCTTTAACGCAGTTATTTCAGAATCTCTCTCCAAGCACAGGCTAGTGCTAATGGTTTCATTATCTTTAGCACAAAACAAGTACTTGGGAAGATCTCAGATTTTAATCGACTCATTTCTTCTTTCTGTCGAAACCTATAATGAAAGATCTTTTCGAGTGTAATGACTTTAAAGGCTAGGTGTCAACGTTTGATTTATGTCAAATGTGCATCTTTTGCAATGAGTTGACAAGTTGGTAGAAGCTCAGAGACGAGGATACTATCGAAGCATAATTGGTGTCATGATTGATGAGTACGTTGTTTGGATCCCAAGCTAAATAATTGTCAGCAGAATAGGATTGCCAATTCCCACAAATGATAATGTGAAAATATTTTGACTTTGAAATTAAAGTGAATTCAAATGACGTACCTTTTGCCGCCAATGCGAATATCATCTTTTGGCGAGGATTTTCCTCAGCTTCTCTCCAAGCACATGCTAGTGCTAATAATCATTTCGTAATCAGCACATAACAAGTACCTGGAAAGACGCTGGTTGTAACGTTAGGAAAAATTTGCTTTCCTTGACTTTTGAAACTTTTTTCAATCCAGCTTTGTGTTGATTTATTTCCGGAACCTCTCCAAGCACAGGCTAGTGCTAATGTACTCAACTTCATTAGCCTTAGCAAGTACTCGGATAGGTCTTGGATTCTTCTATACTATCGATTCATATTGGGTTTTCTCCAAATTTTCAGCTACAACTCTTCTCTGTTACAATAAATGATGCTATTTCCGATCGACTCTCCAAGCACAGGCTAGTGCTAATAAAAACATTGTCATTAGCACAAAGCAAGTACTCGGGAAGGTATATCAGATTCTTTTTAATTCTGTAATTTGCTCTTCTTTATTGGTGATAGTTCCGATTCACTCTCCAAGCACAGGCTAGTGCTAATGCAATCATTCTCATAAGCACAAAGCAGGTACCCGGGAAGTTTTCAGAATCTTTTCTTCTTGTCTTTCTGGACTCCTCTTCTCTTTAACGCAGTTATTTCAGAATCTCTTTCCAAGCACAGGCTAGTGCTAATGGTTTCATTATCTTTAGCACAAAACAAGTACTTGGGAAGATCTCAGATTTTAATCGACTCATTTCTTCTTTCTGTCGAAACCTATAATGAAAGATCTTTTCGAGTGTAATGACTTTAAAGGCTAGGTGTCAAAGTTTGATTTATGTCAAAAGTGCATCTTTTGCAATGAGTTGACAAGTTGGTAGAAGCTCAGAGACGAGGATACTATCGAAGCATAATTGGTGTCATGATTGATGAGTACGTTGTTTGGATCCCAAGCTAAATAATTGTCAGCAGAATAGGATTGCCAATTCCCACAAATGATAATGTGAAAATATTTTGACTTTGAAATTAAAGTGAATTCAAATGACGTACCTTTTGCCGCCAATGCGAATACCATCTTTTGGCGAGGATTTTCCCCAGCTTCTCGCCAAGCACATGCTAGTGCTAATAATCATTTCGTAATCAGCACATAACAAGTACCTGGAAAGACGCTGGTTGTAACGTTAAGAAACATTTGCTTTCCTTGACTTTTGAAACATTTTTCAATCAAGCTTTGTGTTGAATATTTCCGGAACCTCTCCAAGCACAGGCTAGTGCTAATGTACTCAAATTCATTAGCCTTAGCAAGTACTCGGATAGGTCTTGGATTCTTCTATACTATCGATTCATATTGGTTTTTCTCCAAATTTTCAGCTACAACTCTTCTCTGTTACAATAAATGATGCTATTTCCGATCGACTCTCCAAGCACAGGCTAGTGCTAATAAAAACATTGTCATTAGCACAAAGCAAGTACTCGGGAAGGTATATCAGATTCTTTTTAATTCTGTAATTTGCTCTTCTTTATTGGTGATAGTTCCGATTCACTCTCCAAGCACAGGCTAGTGCTAATGCAATCATTCTCATAAGCACAAAGCAGGTACCCGGGAAGTTTTCAGAATCTTTTCTTCTTGTCTTTCTGGACTCCTCTTCTCTTTAACGCAGTTATTTCAGAATCTCTTTCCAAGCACAGGCTAGTGCTAATGGTTTCATTATCTTTAGCACAAAACAAGTACTTGGGAAGATCTCAGATTTTAATCGACTCATTTCTTCTTTCTGTCGAAACCTATAATGAAAGATCTTTTCGAGTGTAATGACTTTAAAGGCTAGGTGTCAACGTTTGATTTATGTCAAATGTGCATCTTTTGCAATGAGTTGACAAGTTGGTAGAAGCTCAGAGACGAGGATACTATCGAAGCATAATTGGTGTCATGATTGATGAGTACGTTGTTTGGATCCCAAGCTAAATAATTGTCAGCAGAATAGGATTGCCAATTCCCACAAATGATAATATGAAAATATTTTGACTTTGAAATTAAAGTGAATTCAAATGACGTACCTTTTGCCGCCAATGCGAATATCATCTTTTGGCGAAGATTTTCCTCAGCTTCTCTCCAAGCACATGCTAGTGCTAATAATCATTTCGTAATCAGCACATAACAAGTACCTGGAAAGACGCTGGTTGTAACGTTAGGAAAAATGTGCTTTCCTTGACTTTTGAAACTTTTTTCAATCCAGCTTTGTGTTGATTTATTTCCGGAACCTCTCCAAGCACAGGCTAGTGCTAATGTACTCAAATTCATTAGCCTTAGCAAGTACTCGGATAGGTCTTGGATTCTTCTATACTATCGATTCATATTGGTTTTTCTCCAAATTTTCAGCTACAACTCTTCTCTGTTACAATAAATGATGCTATTTCCGATCGACTCTCCAAGCACAGGCTAGTGCTAATAAAAACATTGTCATTAGCACAAAGCAAGTACTCGGGAAGGTATATCAGATTCTTTTTAATTCTGTAATTTGCTCTTCTTTATTGGTGATAGTTCCGATTCTCTCTCCAAGCACAGGCTAGTGCTAATGCAATCATTCTCATAAGCACAAAGCAGGTACCCGGGAAGTTTTCAGAATCTTTTCTTCTTGTCTTTCTGGACTCCTCTTCTCTTTAACGCAGTTATTTCAGAATCTCTTTCCAAGCACAGGCTAGTGCTAATGGTTTCATTATCTTTAGCACAAAACAAGTACTTGGGAAGATCTCAGATTTTAATCGACTCATTTCTTCTTTCTGTCGAAACCTATAATGAAAGATCTTTTCGAGTGTAATGACTTTAAAGGCTAGGTGTCAACGTTTGATTTATGTCAAATGTGCATCTTTTGCAATGAGTTGATAAGTTGGTAGAAGCTCAGAGACGAGGATACTATCGAAGCATAATTGGTGTCATGATTGATGAGTACGTTGTTTGGATCCCAAGCTAAATAATTGTCAGCAGAATAGGATTGCCAATTCCCACAAATGATAATGTGAAAATATTTTGACTTTGAAATTAAAGTGAATTCAAATGACGTACCTTTTGCCGCCAATGCGAATATCATCTTTTGGCGAGGATTTTCCTCAGCTTCTCTCCAAGCACATGCTAGTGCTAATAATCATTTCGTAATCAGCACATAACAAGTACCTGGAAAGACGCTGGTTGTAACGTTAGGAAAAATTTGCTTTCCTTGACTTTTGAAACTTTTTTCAATCCAGCTTTGTGTTGATTTATTTCCGGAACCTCTCCAAGCACAGGCTAGTGCTAATGTACTCAAATTCATTAGCCTTAGCAAGTACTCGGATAGGTCTTGGATTCTTCTATACTATCGATTCATATTGGGTTTTCTCCAAATTTTCAGCTACAACTCTTCTCTGTTACAATAAATGATGCTATTTCCGATCGACTCTCCAAGCACAGGCTAGTGCTAATAAAAACATTGTCATTAGCACAAAGCAAGTACTCGGGAAGGTATATCAGATTCTTTTTAATTCTGTAATTTGCTCTTCTTTATTGGTGATAGTTCCGATTCACTCTCCAAGCACAGGCTAGTGCTAATGCAATCATTCTCATAAGCACAAAGCAGGTACCCGGGAAGTTTTCAGAATCTTTTCTTCTTGTCTTTCTGGACTCCTCTTCTCTTTAACGCAGTTATTTCAGAATCTCTTTCCAAGCACAGGCTAGTGCTAATGGTTTCATTATCTTTAGCACAAACAAGTACTGGGGAAGATCTCAGATTTTAATCGACTCATTTCTTCTTTCTGTCGAAACCTATAATGAAAGATCTTTTCGAGTGTAATGACTTTAAAGGCTAGGTGTCAAAGTTTGATTTATGTCAAAGGTGCATCTTTTGCAATGAGTTGACAAGTTGGTAGAAGCTCAGAGACGAGGATACTATCGAAGCATAATTGGTGTCATGATTGATGAGTACGTTGTTTGGATCCCAAGCTAAATAATTGTCAGCAGAATAGGATTGCCAATTCCCACAAATGATAATGTGAAAATATTTTGACTTTGAAATTAAAGTGAATTCAAATGACGTACCTTTTGCCGCCAATGCGAATACCATCTTTTGGCGAGGATTTTCCTCAGCTTCTCGCCAAGCACATGCTAGTGCTAATAATCATTTCGTAATCAGCACATAACAAGTTCCTGGAAAGACGCTGGTTGTAACGTTAAGAAACATTTGTTTCCTTGACATTTGAAACTTTTTTCAATCCAGCTTTGTGTTGATTTATTTCCGGAACCTCTCCAAGCACAGGCTAGTGCTAATGTACTCAAATTCATTAGCCTTAGCAAGTACTCGGATAGGTCTTGGATTCTTCTATACTATCGATTCATATTGGTTTTTCTCCAAATTTTCAGCTACAACTCTTCTCTGTTACAATAAATGATGCTATTTCCGATCGACTCTCCAAGCACAGGCTAGTGCTAATAAAAACATTGTCATTAGCACAAAGCAAGTACTCGGGAAGGTATATCAGATTCTTTTTAATTCTGTAATTTGCTCTTCTTTATTGGTGACAGTTCCGATTCACTCTCCAAGCACAGGCTAGTGCTAATGCAATCATTCTCATAAGCACAAAGCAGGTACCCGGGAAGTTTTCAGAATCGTTTCTTCTTGTCTTTCTGGACTCCTCTTCTCTTTAACGCAGTTATTTCAGAATCTCTTTCCAAGCACAGGCTAGTGCTAATGGTTTCATTATCTTTAGCACAAAACAAGTACTTGGGAAGATCTCAGATTTTAATCGACTCATTTCTTCTTTCTGTCGAAACCTATAATGAAAGATCTTTTCGAGTGTAATGACTTTAAAGGCTAGGTGTCAACGTTTGATTTATGTCAAATGTGCATCTTTTGCAATGAGTTGACAAGTTGGTAGAAGCTCAGAGACGAGGATACTATCGAAGCATAATTGGTGTCATGATTGATGAGTACGTTGTTTGGATCCCAAGCTAAATAATTGTCAGCAGAATAGGATTGCCAATACCCACAAATGATAATGTGAAAATATTTTGACTTTGAAATTAAAGTGAATTCAAATGACGTACCTTTTGCCGCCGAATCGAATACAATCTTTTGGCGAGGATTTTCCTCAGCTTCTCTCCAAGCACATGCTAGTGCTAATAATCATTTCGTAATCAGCACATAACAAGTACCTGGAAAGACGCTGGTTGTAACGTTAAGAAACATTTGCTTTCCTTGACTTTTGAAACTGTTTTCAATCCAGCTTTGTGTTGATTTATTTCCGGAACCTCTCCAAGCACAGGCTAGTGCTAATGTACTCAAATTCATTAGCCTTGGCAAGTACTCGGATAGGTCTTGGATTCTTCTATACTATCGATTCATATTGGTTTTTCTCCAAATTTTCAGCTACAACTCTTCTCTGTTACAATAAATGATGTTATTTCCGATCGACTCTCCAAGCACAGGCTAGTGCTAATAAAAACATTGTCATTAGCACAAAGCAAGTACTCGGGAAGGTATATCAGATTCTTTTTAATTCTGTAATTTGCTCTTCTTTATTGGTGATAGTTCCGATTCACTCTCCAAGCACAGGCTAGTGCTAATAAAAACATTGTCATTAGCACAAAGCAAGTACTCGGGAAGGTATATCAGATTCTTTTTAATTCTGTAATTTGCTCTTCTTTATTGGTGATAGTTCCGATTCACTCTCCAAGCACAGGCTAGTGCTAATGCAATCATTCTCATAAGCACAAAGCAGGTACCCGGGAAGTTTTCAGAATCTTTTCTTCTTGTCTTTCTGGACTCCTCTTCTCTTTAACGCAGTTATTTCAGAATCTCTTTCCAAGCACAGGCTAGTGCTAATGGTTTCATTATCTTTAGCACAAAACAAGTACTTGGGAAGATCTCAGATTTTAATCGACTCATTTCTTCTTTCTGTCGAAACCTATAATAAAAGATCTTTTCGAGTGTAATGACTTTAAAGGCTAGGTGTCAAAGTTTGATTTATGTCAAAGGTGCATCTTTTGCAATGAGTTGACAAGTTGGTAGAAGCTCAGAGACGAGGATACTATCGAAGCATAATTGGTGTCATGATTGATGAGTACGTTGTTTGGATCCCAAGCTAAATAATTGTCAGCAGAATAGGATTGCCAATTCCCACAAATGATAATGTGAAAATATTTTGACTTTGAAATTAAAGTGAATTCAAATGACGTACCTTTTGCCGCCAATGCGAATACCATCTTTTGGCGAGGATTTTCCTCAGCTTCTCGCCAAGCACATGCTAGTGCTAATAATCATTTCGTAATCAGCACATAACAAGTACCTGGAAAGACACTGGTTGTAACGTTAAGAAACATTTGCTTTCCTTGACTTTTGAAACATTTTTCAATCAAGCTTTGTGTTGAATATTTCCGGAACCTCTCCAAGCACAGGCTAGTGCTAATGTACTCAAATTCATTAGCCTTAGCAAGTACTCGGATAGGTCTTGGATTCTTCTATACTATCGATTCATATTGGTTTTTCTCCAAATTTTCAGCTACAACTCTTCTCTGTTACAATAAATGATGCTATTTCCGATCGACTCTCCAAGCACAGGCTAGTGCTAATAAAAACATTGTCATTAGCACAAAGCAAGTACTCGGGAAGGTATATCAGATTCTTTTTAATTCTGTAATTTGCTCTTCTTTATTGGTGATAGTTCCGATTCACTCTCCAAGCACAGGCTAGTGCTAATGCAATCATTCTCATAAGCACAAAGCAGGTACCCGGGAAGTTTTCAGAATCTTTTCTTCTTGTCTTTCTGGACTCCTCTTCTCTTTAACGCAGTTATTTCAGAATCTCTTTCCAAGCACAGGCTAGTGCTAATGGTTTCATTATCTTTAGCACAAAACAAGTACTTGGGAAGATCTCAGATTTTAATCGACTCATTTCTTCTTTCTGTCGAAACCTATAATGAAAGATCTTTTCGAGTGTAATGACTTTAAAGGCTAGGTGTCAACGTTTGATTTATGTCAAATGTGCATCTTTTGCAATGAGTTGACAAGTTGGTAGAAGCTCAGAGACGAGGATACTATCGAAGCATAATTGGTGTCATGATTGATGAGTACGTTGTTTGGATCCGAAGCTAAATAATTGTCAGCAGAATAGGATTGCCAATTCCCACAAATGATAATGTGAAAATATTTTGACTTTGAAATTAAAGTGAATTCAAATGACGTACCTTTTGCCGCCAATGCGAATATCATCTTTTGGCGAGGATTTTCCTCAGCTTCTCTCCAAGCACATGCTAGTGCTAATAATCATTTCGTAATCAGCACATAACAAGTACCTGGAAAGACGCTGGTTGTAACGTTAGGAAAAATTTGCTTTCCTTGACTTTTGAAACTTTTTTCAATCCAGCTTTGTGTTGATTTATTTCCGGAACCTCTCCAAGCACAGGCTAGTGCTAATGTACTCAAATTCATTAGCCTTAGCAAGTACTCGGATAGGTCTTGGATTCTTCTATACTATCGATTCATATTGGGTTTTCTCCAAATTTTCAGCTACAACTCTTCTCTGTTACAATAAATGATGCTATTTCCGATCGACTCTCCAAGCACAGGCTAGTGCTAATAAAAACATTGTCATTAGCACAAAGCAAGTACTCGGGAAGGTATATCAGATTCTTTTTAATTCTGTAATTTGCTCTTCTTTATTGGTGATAGTTCCGATTCACTCTCCAAGCACAGGCTAGTGCTAATGGTTTCATTATCTTTAGCACAAAACAAGTACTTGGGAAGATCTCAGATTTTAATCGACTCATTTCTTCTTTCTGTCGAAACCTATAATGAAAGATCTTTTCGAGTGTAATGACTTTAAAGGCTAGGTGTCAACGTTTGATTTATGTCAAATGTGCATCTTTTGCAATGAGTTGACAAGTTGGTAGAAGCTCAGAGACGAGGATACTATCGAAGCATAATTGGTGTCATGATTGATGAGTACGTTGTTTGGATCCCAAGCTAAATAATTGTCAGCAGAATAGGATTGCCAATTCCCACAAATGATAATGTGAAAATATTTTGACTTTGAAATTAAAGTGAATTCAAATGACGTACCTTTTGCCGCCAATGCGAATATCATCTTTTGGCGAAGATTTTCCTCAGCTTCTCTCCAAGCACATGCTAGTGCTAATAATCATTTCGTAATCAGCACATAACAAGTACCTGGAAAGACGCTGGTTGTAACGTTAGGAAAAATGTGCTTTCCTTGACTTTTGAAACTTTTTTCAATCCAGCTTTGTGTTGATTTATTTCCGGAACCTCTCCAAGCACAGGCTAGTGCTAATGTACTCAAATTCATTAGCCTTAGCAAGTACTCGGATAGGTCTTGGATTCTTCTATACTATCGATTCATATTGGTTTTTCTCCAAATTTTCAGCTACAACTCTTCTCTGTTACAATAAATGATGCTATTTCCGATCGACTCTCCAAGCACAGGCTAGTGCTAATAAAAACATTGTCATTAGCACAAAGCAAGTACTCGGGAAGGTATATCAGATTCTTTTTAATTCTGTAATTTGCTCTTCTTTATTGGTGATAGTTCCGATTCACTCTCCAAGCACAGGCTAGTGCTAATGCAATCATTCTCATAAGCACAAAGCAGGTACCCGGGAAGTTTTCAGAATCTTTTCTTCTTGTCTTTCTGGACTCCTCTTCTCTTTAACGCAGTTATTTCAGAATCTCTTTCCAAGCACAGGCTAGTGCTAATGGTTTCATTATCTTTAGCACAAAACAAGTACTTGGGAAGATCTCAGATTTTAATCGACTCATTTCTTCTTTCTGTCGAAACCTATAATGAAAGATCTTTTCGAGTGTAATGACTTTAAAGGCTAGGTGTCAACGTTTGATTTATGTCAAATGTGCATCTTTTGCAATGAGTTGACAAGTTGGTAGAAGCTCAGAGACGAGGATACTATCGAAGCATAATTGGTGTCATGATTGATGAGTACGTTGTTTGGATCCGAAGCTAAATAATTGTCAGCAGAATAGGATTGCCAATTCCCACAAATGATAATGTGAAAATATTTTGACTTTGAAATTAAAGTGAATTCAAATGACGTACCTTTTGCCGCCAATGCGAATACCATCTTTTGGCGAGGATTTTCCTCAGCTTCTCTCCAAGCACATGCTAGTGCTAATAATCATTTCGTAATCAGCACATAACAAGTACCTGGAAAGACGCTGGTTGTAACGTTAGGAAAAATTTGCTTTCCTTGACTTTTGAAACTTTTTTCAATCCAGCTTTGTGTTGATTTATTTCCGGAACCTCTCCAAGCACAGGCTAGTGCTAATGTACTCAAATTCATTAGCCTTAGCAAGTACTCGGATAGGTCTTGGATTCTTCTATACTATCGATTCATATTGGGTTTTCTCCAAATTTTCAGCTACAACTCTTCTCTGTTACAATAAATGATGCTATTTCCGATCGACTCTCCAAGCACAGGCTAGTGCTAATAAAAACATTGTCATTAGCACAAAGCAAGTACTCGGGAAGGTATATCAGATTCTTTTTAATTCTGTAATTTGCTCTTCTTTATTGGTGATAGTTCCGATTCACTCTCCAAGCACAGGCTAGTGCTAATGCAATCATTCTCATAAGCACAAAGCAGGTACCCGGGAAGTTTTCAGAATCTTTTCTTCTTGTCTTTCTGGACTCCTCTTCTCTTTAACGCAGTTATTTCAGAATCTCTTTCCAAGCACAGGCTAGTGCTAATGGTTTCATTATCTTTAGCACAAAACAAGTACTTGGGAAGATCTCAGATTTTAATCGACTCATTTCTTCTTTCTGTCGAAACCTATAATGAAAGATCTTTTCGAGTGTAATGACTTTCAAGGCTAGGTGTCAAAGTTTGATTTATGTCAAAGGTGCATCTTTTGCAATGAGTTGACAAGTTGGTAGAAGCTCAGAGACGAGGATACTATCGAAGCATAATTGGTGTCATGATTGATGAGTACGTTGTTTGGATCCCAAGCTAAATAATTGTCAGCAGAATAGGATTGCCAATTCCCACAAATGATAATGTGAAAATATTTTGACTTTGAAATTAAAGTGAATTCAAATGACGTACCTTTTGCCGCCAATGCGAATATCATCTTTTGGCGAGGATTTTCCTCAGCTTCTCTCCAAGCACATGCTAGTGCTAATAATCATTTCGTAATCAGCACATAACAAGTACCTGGAAAGACGCTGGTTGTAACGTTAGGAAAAATTTGCTTTCCTTGACTTTTGAAACTTTTTTCAATCCAGCTTTGTGTTGATTTATTTCCGGAACCTCTCCAAGCACAGGCTAGTGCTAATGTACTCAAATTCATTAGCCTTAGCAAGTACTCGGATAGGTCTTGGATTCTTCTATACTATCGATTCATATTGGGTTTTCTCCAAATTTTCAGCTACAACTCTTCTCTGTTACAATAAATGATGCTATTTCCGATCGACTCTCCAAGCACAGGCTAGTGCTAATAAAAACATTGTCATTAGCACAAAGCAAGTACTCGGGAAGGTATATCAGATTCTTTTTAATTCTGTAATTTGCTCTTCTTTATTGGTGATAGTTCCGATTCACTCTCCAAGCACAGGCTAGTGCTAATGCAATCATTCTCATAAGCACAAAGCAGGTACCCGGGAAGTTTTCAGAATCTTTTCTTCTTGTCTTTCTGGACTCCTCTTCTCTTTAACGCAGTTATTTCAGAATCTCTTTCCAAGCACAGGCTAGTGCTAATGGTTTCATTATCTTTAGCACAAACAAGTACTGGGGAAGATCTCAGATTTTAATCGACTCATTTCTTCTTTCTGTCGAAACCTATAATGAAAGATCTTTTCGAGTGTAATGACTTTAAAGGCTAGGTGTCAAAGTTTGATTTATGTCAAAGGTGCATCTTTTGCAATGAGTTGACAAGTTGGTAGAAGCTCAGAGACGAGGATACTATCGAAGCATAATTGGTGTCATGATTGATGAGTACGTTGTTTGGATCCCAAGCTAAATAATTGTCAGCAGAATAGGATTGCCAATTCCCACAAATGATAATGTGAAACTATTTTGACTTTGAAATTAAAGTGAATTCAAATGACGTACCTTTTGCCGCCAATGCGAATACCATCTTTTGGCGAGGATTTTCCTCAGCTTCTCTCCAAGCACATGCTAGTGCTAATAATCATTTCGTAATCAGCACATAACAAGTACCTGGAAAGACGCTGGTTGTAACGTTAAGAAACATTTGCTTTCCTTGACTTTTGAAACTGTTTTCAATCCAGCTTTGTGTTGATTTATTTCCGGAACCTCTCCAAGCACAGGCTAGTGCTAATGTACTCAAATTCATTAGCCTTGGCAAGTACTCGGATAGGTCTTGGATTCTTCTATACTATCGATTCATATTGGTTTTTCTCCAAATTTTCAGCTACAACTCTTCTCTGTTACAATAAATGATGCTATTTCCGATCGACTCTCCAAGCACAGGCTAGTGCTAATAAAAACATTGTCATTAGCACAAAGCAAGTACTCGGGAAGGTATATCAGATTCTTTTTAATTCTGTAATTTGCTCTTCTTTATTGGTGATAGTTCCGATTCACTCTCCAAGCACAGGCTAGTGCTAATAAAAACATTGTCATTAGCACAAAGCAAGTACTCGGGAAGGTATATCAGATTCTTTTTAATTCTGTAATTTGCTCTTCTTTATTGGTGATAGTTCCGATTCACTCTCCAAGCACAGGCTAGTGCTTATGCAATCATTCTCATAAGCACAAAGCAGGTACCCGGGAAGTTTTCAGAATCGTTTCTTCTTGTCTTTCTGGACTCCTCTTCTCTTTAACGCAGTTATTTCAGAATCTCTTTCCAAGCACAGGCTAGTGCTAATGGTTTCATTATCTTTAGCACAAAACAAGTACTTGGGAAGATCTCAGATTTTAATCGACTCATTTCTTCTTTCTGTCGAAACCTATAATGAAAGATCTTTTCGAGTGTAATGACTTTAAAGGCTAGGTGTCAACGTTTGATTTATGTCAAATGTGCATCTTTTGCAATGAGTTGACAAGTTGGTAGAAGCTCAGAGACGAGGATACTATCGAAGCATAATTGGTGTCATGATTGATGAGTACGTTGTTTGGATCCCAAGCTAAATAATTGTCAGCAGAATAGGATTGCCAATTCCCACAAATGATAATGTGAAAATATTTTGACTTTGAAATTAAAGTGAATTCAAATGACGTACCTTTTGCCGCCAATGCGAATATCATCTTTTGGCGAGGATTTTCCTCAGCTTCTCTCCAAGCACATGCTAGTGCTAATAATCATTTCGTAATCAGCACATAACAAGTACCTGGAAAGACGCTGGTTGTAACGTTAGGAAAAATGTGCTTTCCTTGACTTTTGAAACTTTTTTCAATCCAGCTTTGTGTTGATTTATTTCCGGAACCTCTCCAAGCACAGGCTAGTGCTAATGTACTCAAATTCATTAGCCTTAGCAAGTACTCGGATAGGTCTTGGATTCTTCTATACTATCGATTCATATTGGTTTTTCTCCAAATTTTCAGCTACAACTCTTCTCTGTTACAATAAATGATGCTATTTCCGATCGACTCTCCAAGCACAGGCTAGTGCTAATAAAAACATTGTCATTAGCACAAAGCAAGTACTCGGGAAGGTATAACAGATTCTTTTTAATTCTGTAATTTGCTCTTCTTTATTGGTGATAGTTCCGATTCACTCTCCAAGCACAGGCTAGTGCTAATGCAATCATTCTCATAAGCACAAAGCAGGTACCCGGGAAGTTTTCAGAATCTTTTCTTCTTGTCTTTCTGGACTCCTCTTCTCTTTAACGCAGTTATTTCAGAATCTCTTTCCAAGCACAGGCTAGTGCTAATGGTTTCATTATCTTTAGCACAAAACAAGTACTTGGGAAGATCTCAGATTTTAATCGACTCATTTCTTCTTTCTGTCGAAACCTATAATGAAAGATCTTTTCGAGTGTAATGACTTTAAAGGCTAGGTGTCAACGTTTGATTTATGTCAAATGTGCATCTTTTGCAATGAGTTGACAAGTTGGTAGAAGCTCAGAGACGAGGATACTATCGAAGCATAATTGGTGTCATGATTGATGAGTACGTTGTTTGGATCCCAAGCTAAATAATTGTCAGCAGAATAGGATTGCCAATTCCCACAAATGATAATGTGAAAATATTTTGACTTTGAAATTAAAGTGAATTCAAATGACGTACCTTTTGCCGCCAATGCGAATATCATCTTTTGGCGAGGATTTTCCTCAGCTTCTCTCCAAGCACATGCTAGTGCTAATAATCATTTCGTAATCAGCACATAACAAGTACCTGGAAAGACGCTGGTTGTAACGTTAGGAAAAATTTGCTTTCCTTGACTTTTGAAACTTTTTTCAATCCAGCTTTGTGTTGATTTATTTCCGGAACCTCTCCAAGCACAGGCTAGTGCTAATGTACTCAAATTCATTAGCCTTAGCAAGTACTCGGATAGGTCTTGGATTCTTCTATACTATCGATTCATATTGGGTTTTCTCCAAATTTTCAGCTACAACTCTTCTCTGTTACAATAAATGATGCTATTTCCGATCGACTCTCCAAGCACAGGCTAGTGCTAATAAAAACATTGTCATTAGCACAAAGCAAGTACTCGGGAAGGTATATCAGATTCTTTTTAATTCTGTAATTTGCTCTTCTTTATTGGTGATAGTTCCGATTCACTCTCCAAGCACAGGCTAGTGCTAATGCAATCATTCTCATAAGCACAAAGCAGGTACCCGGGAAGTTTTCAGAATCTTTTCTTCTTGTCTTTCTGGACTCCTCTTCTCTTTAACGCAGTTATTTCAGAATCTCTTTCCAAGCACAGGCTAGTGCTAATGGTTTCATTATCTTTAGCACAAAACAAGTACTTGGGAAGATCTCAGATTTTAATCGACTCATTTCTTCTTTCTGTCGAAACCTATAATGAAAGATCTTTTCGAGTGTAATGACTTTCAAGGCTAGGTGTCAAAGTTTGATTTATGTCAAAGGTGCATCTTTTGCAATGAGTTGACAAGTTGGTAGAAGCTCAGAGACGAGGATACTATCGAAGCATAATTGGTGTCATGATTGATGAGTACGTTGTTTGGATCCCAAGCTAAATAATTGTCAGCAGAATAGGATTGCCAATTCCCACAAATGATAATGTGAAAATATTTTGACTTTGAAATTAAAGTGAATTCAAATGACGTACCTTTTGCCGCCAATGCGAATATCATCTTTTGGCGAGGATTTTCCTCAGCTTCTCTCCAAGCACATGCTAGTGCTAATAATCATTTCGTAATCAGCACATAACAAGTACCTGGAAAGACGCTGGTTGTAACGTTAGGAAAAATTTGCTTTCCTTGACTTTTGAAACTTTTTTCAATCCAGCTTTGTGTTGATTTATTTCCGGAACCTCTCCAAGCACAGGCTAGTGCTAATGTACTCAAATTCATTAGCCTTAGCAAGTACTCGGATAGGTCTTGGATTCTTCTATACTATCGATTCATATTGGGTTTTCTCCAAATTTTCAGCTACAACTCTTCTCTGTTACAATAAATGATGCTATTTCCGATCGACTCTCCAAGCACAGGCTAGTGCTAATAAAAACATTGTCATTAGCACAAAGCAAGTACTCGGGAAGGTATATCAGATTCTTTTTAATTCTGTAATTTGCTCTTCTTTATTGGTGATAGTTCCGATTCACTCTCCAAGCACAGGCTAGTGCTAATGGTTTCATTATCTTTAGCACAAAACAAGTACTTGGGAAGATCTCAGATTTTAATCGACTCATTTCTTCTTTCTGTCGAAACCTATAATGAAAGATCTTTTCGAGTGTAATGACTTTAAAGGCTAGGTGTCAAAGTTTGATTTATGTCAAATGTGCATCTTTTGCAATGAGTTGACAAGTTGGTAGAAGCTCAGAGACGAGGATACTATCGAAGCATAATTGGTGTCATGATTGATGAGTACGTTGTTTGGATCCCAAGCTAAATAATTGTCAGCAGAATAGGATTGCCAATTCCCACAAATGATAATGTGAAAATATTTTGACTTTGAAATTAAAGTGAATTCAAATGACGTACCTTTTGCCGCCAATGCGAATATCATCTTTTGGCGAGGATTTTCCTCAGCTTCTCTCCAAGCACATGCTAGTGCTAATAATCATTTCGTAATCAGCACATAACAAGTACCTGGAAAGACGCTGGTTGTAACGTTAGGAAAAATTTGCTTTCCTTGACTTTTGAAACTTTTTTCAATCCAGCTTTGTGTTGATTTATTTCCGGAACCTCTCCAAGCACAGGCTAGTGCTAATGTACTCAAATTCATTAGCCTTAGCAAGTACTCGGATAGGTCTTGGATTCTTCTATACTATCGATTCATATTGGGTTTTCTCCAAATTTTCAGCTACAACTCTTCTCTGTTACAATAAATGATGCTATTTCCGATCGACTCTCCAAGCACAGGCTAGTGCTAATAAAAACATTGTCATTAGCACAAAGCAAGTACTCGGGAAGGTATATCAGATTCTTTTTAATTCTGTAATTTGCTCTTCTTTATTGGTGATAGTTCCGATTCACTCTCCAAGCACAGGCTAGTGCTAATGCAATCATTCTCATAAGCACAAAGCAGGTACCCGGGAAGTTTTCAGAATCTTTTCTTCTTGTCTTTCTGGACTCCTCTTCTCTTTAACGCAGTTATTTCAGAATCTCTTTCCAAGCACAGGCTAGTGCTAATGGTTTCATTATCTTTAGCACAAACAAGTACTGGGGAAGATCTCAGATTTTAATCGACTCATTTCTTCTTTCTGTCGAAACCTATAATGAAAGATCTTTTCGAGTGTAATGACTTTAAAGGCTAGGTGTCAAAGTTTGATTTATGTCAAAGGTGCATCTTTTGCAATGAGTTGACAAGTTGGTAGAAGCTCAGAGACGAGGATACTATCGAAGCATAATTGGTGTCATGATTGATGAGTACGTTGTTTGGATCCCAAGCTAAATAATTGTCAGCAGAATAGGATTGCCAATTCCCACAAATGATAATGTGAAAATATTTTGACTTTGAAATTAAAGTGAATTCAAATGACGTACCTTTTGCCGCCAATGCGAATACCATCTTTTGGCGAGGATTTTCCTCAGCTTCTCGCCAAGCACATGCTAGTGCTAATAATCATTTCGTAATCAGCACATAACAAGTTCCTGGAAAGACGCTGGTTGTAACGTTAAGAAACATTTGCTTTCCTTGACTTTTGAAACTGTTTTCAATCCAGCTTTGTGTTGATTTATTTCCGGAACCTCTCCAAGCACAGGCTAGTGCTAATGTACTCAAATTCATTAGCCTTAGCAAGTACTCGGATAGGTCTTGGATTCTTCTATACTATCGATTCATATTGGTTTTTCTCCAAATTTTCAGCTACAACTCTTCTCTGTTACAATAAATGATGCTATTTCCGATCGACTCTCCAAGCACAGGCTAGTGCTAATAAAAACATTGTCATTAGCACAAAACAAGTACTCGGGAAGGTATATCAGATTCTTTTTAATTCTGTAATTTGCTCTTCTTTATTGGTGATAGTTCCGATTCACTCTCCAAGCACAGGCTAGTGCTAATAAAAACATTGTCATTAGCACAAAGCAAGTACTCGGGAAGGTATATCAGATTCTTTTTAATTCTGTAATTTGCTCTTCTTTATTGGTGATAGTTCCGATTCACTCTCCAAGCACAGGCTAGTTCTAATGCAATCATTCTCATAAGCACAAAGCAGGTACCCGGGAAGTTTTCAGAATCTTTTCTTCTTGTCTTTCTGGACTCCTCTTCTCTTTAACGCAGTTATTTCAGAATCTCTTTCCAAGCACAGGCTAGTGCTAATGGTTTCATTATCTTTAGCACAAAACAAGTACTTGGGAAGATCTCAGATTTTAATCGACTCATTTCTTCTTTCTGTCGAAACCTATAATGAAAGATCTTTTCGAGTGTAATGACTTTAAAGGCTAGGTGTCAAAGTTTGATTTATGTCAAAGGTGCATCTTTTGCAATGAGTTGACAAGTTGGTAGAAGCTCAGAGACGAGGATACTATCGAAGCATAATTGGTGTCATGATTGATGAGTACGTTGTTTGGATCCCAAGCTAAATAATTGTCAGCAGAATAGGATTGCCAATTCCCACAAATGATAATGTGAAAATATTTTGACTTTGAAATTAAAGTGAATTCAAATGACGTACCTTTTGCCGCCAATGCGAATACCATCTTTTGGCGAGGATTTTCCTCAGCTTCTCGCCAAGCACATGCTAGTGCTAATAATCATTTCGTAATCAGCACATAACAAGTACCTGGAAAGACACTGGTTGTAACGTTAAGAAACATTTGCTTTCCTTGACTTTTGAAACATTTTTCAATCAAGCTTTGTGTTGAATATTTCCGGAACCTCTCCAAGCACAGGCTAGTGCTAATGTACTCAAATTCATTAGCCTTGGCAAGTACTCGGATAGGTCTTGGATTCTTCTATACTATCGATTCATATTGGTTTTTCTCCAAATTTTCAGCTACAACTCTTCTCTGTTACAATAAATGATGCTATTTCCGATCGACTCTCCAAGCACAGGCTAGTGCTAATAAAAACATTGTCATTAGCACAAAGCAAGTACTCGGGAAGGTATATCAGATTCTTTTTAATTCTGTAATTTGCTCTTCTTTATTGGTGATAGTTCCGATTCACTCTCCAAGCACAGGCTAGTGCTAATGCAATCATTCTCATAAGCACAAAGCAGGTACCCGGGAAGTTTTCAGAATCTTTTCTTCTTGTCTTTCTGGACTCCTCTTCTCTTTAACGCAGTTATTTCAGAATCTCTTTCCAAGCACAGGCTAGTGCTAATGGTTTCATTATCTTTAGCACAAAACAAGTACTTGGGAAGATCTCAGATTTTAATCGACTCATTTCTTCTTTCTGTCGAAACCTATAATGAAAGATCTTTTCGAGTGTAATGACTTTAAAGGCTAGGTGTCAACGTTTGATTTATGTCAAATGTGCATCTTTTGCAATGAGTTGACAAGTTGGTAGAAGCTCAGAGACGAGGATACTATCGAAGCATAATTGGTGTCATGATTGATGAGTACGTTGTTTGGATCCGAAGCTAAATAATTGTCAGCAGAATAGGATTGCCAATTCCCACAAATGATAATGTGAAAATATTTTGACTTTGAAATTAAAGTGAATTCAAATGACGTACCTTTTGCCGCCAATGCGAATATCATCTTTTGGCGAGGATTTTCCTCAGCTTCTCTCCAAGCACATGCTAGTGCTAATAATCATTTCGTAATCAGCACATAACAAGTACCTGGAAAGACGCTGGTTGTAACGTTAGGAAAAATTTGCTTTCCTTGACTTTTGAAACTTTTTTCAATCCAGCTTTGTGTTGATTTATTTCCGGAACCTCTCCAAGCACAGGCTAGTGCTAATGTACTCAAATTCATTAGCCTTAGCAAGTACTCGGATAGGTCTTGGATTCTTCTATACTATCGATTCATATTGGTTTTTCTCCAAATTTTCAGCTACAACTCTTCTCTGTTACAATAAATGATGCTATTTCCGATCGACTCTCCAAGCACAGGCTAGTGCTAATAAAAACATTGTCATTAGCACAAAGCAAGTACTCGGGAAGGTATATCAGATTCTTTTTAATTCTGTAATTTGCTCTTCTTTATTGGTGATAGTTCCGATTCACTCTCCAAGCACAGGCTAGTGCTAATGCAATCATTCTCATAAGCACAAAGCAGGTACCCGGGAAGTTTTCAGAATCTTTTCTTCTTGTCTTTCTGGACTCCTCTTCTCTTTAACGCAGTTATTTCAGAATCTCTTTCCAAGCACAGGCTAGTGCTAATGGTTTCATTATCTTTAGCACAAAACAAGTACTTGGGAAGATCTCAGATTTTAATCGACTCATTTCTTCTTTCTGTCGAAACCTATAATGAAAGATCTTTTCGAGTGTAATGACTTTAAAGGCTAGGTGTCAACGTTTGATTTATGTCAAATGTGCATCTTTTGCAATGAGTTGACAAGTTGGTAGAAGCTCAGAGACGAGGATACTATCGAAGCATAATTGGTGTCATGATTGATGAGTACGTTGTTTGGATCCGAAGCTAAATAATTGTCAGCAGAATAGGATTGCCAATTCCCACAAATGATAATGTGAAAATATTTTGACTTTGAAATTAAAGTGAATTCAAATGACGTACCTTTTGCCGCCAATGCGAATATCATCTTTTGGCGAGGATTTTCCTCAGCTTCTCTCCAAGCACATGCTAGTGCTAATAATCATTTCGTAATCAGCACATAACAAGTACCTGGAAAGACGCTGGTTGTAACGTTAGGAAAAATTTGCTTTCCTTGACTTTTGAAACTTTTTTCAATCCAGCTTTGTGTTGATTTATTTCCGGAACCTCTCCAAGCACAGGCTAGTGCTAATGTACTCAAATTCATTAGCCTTAGCAAGTACTCGGATAGGTCTTGGATTCTTCTATACTATCGATTCATATTGGGTTTTCTCCAAATTTTCAGCTACAACTCTTCTCTGTTACAATAAATGATGCTATTTCCGATCGACTCTCCAAGCACAGGCTAGTGCTAATAAAAACATTGTCATTAGCACAAAGCAAGTACTCGGGAAGGTATATCAGATTCTTTTTAATTCTGTAATTTGCTCTTCTTTATTGGTGATAGTTCCGATTCACTCTCCAAGCACAGGCTAGTGCTAATGGTTTCATTATCTTTAGCACAAAACAAGTACTTGGGAAGATCTCAGATTTTAATCGACTCATTTCTTCTTTCTGTCGAAACCTATAATGAAAGATCTTTTCGAGTGTAATGACTTTAAAGGCTAGGTGTCAAAGTTTGATTTATGTCAAATGTGCATCTTTTGCAATGAGTTGACAAGTTGGTAGAAGCTCAGAGACGAGGATACTATCGAAGCATAATTGGTGTCATGATTGATGAGTACGTTGTTTGGATCCCAAGCTAAATAATTGTCAGCAGAATAGGATTGCCAATTCCCACAAATGATAATGTGAAAATATTTTGACTTTGAAATTAAAGTGAATTCAAATGACGTACCTTTTGCCGCCAATGCGAATATCATCTTTTGGCGAGGATTTTCCTCAGCTTCTCTCCAAGCACATGCTAGTGCTAATAATCATTTCGTAATCAGCACATAACAAGTACCTGGAAAGACGCTGGTTGTAACGTTAGGAAAAATGTGCTTTCCTTGACTTTTGAAACTTTTTTCAATCCAGCTTTGTGTTGATTTATTTCCGGAACCTCTCCAAGCACAGGCTAGTGCTAATGTACTCAAATTCATTAGCCTTAGCAAGTACTCGGATAGGTCTTGGATTCTTCTATACTATCGATTCATATTGGGTTTTCTCCAAATTTTCAGCTACAACTCTTCTCTGTTACAATAAATGATGCTATTTCCGATCGACTCTCCAAGCACAGGCTAGTGCTAATAAAAACATTGTCATTAGCACAAAGCAAGTACTCGGGAAGGTATATCAGATTCTTTTTAATTCTGTAATTTGCTCTTCTTTATTGGTGATAGTTCCGATTCACTCTCCAAGCACAGGCTAGTGCTAATGCAATCATTCTCATAAGCACAAAGCAGGTACCCGGGAAGTTTTCAGAATCTTTTCTTCTTGTCTTTCTGGACTCCTCTTCTCTTTAACGCAGTTATTTCAGAATCTCTTTCCAAGCACAGGCTAGTGCTAATGGTTTCATTATCTTTAGCACAAAACAAGTACTTGGGAAGATCTCAGATTTTAATCGACTCATTTCTTCTTTCTGTCGAAACCTATAATGAAAGATCTTTTCGAGTGTAATGACTTTAAAGGCTAGGTGTCAACGTTTGATTTATGTCAAATGTGCATCTTTTGCAATGAGTTGACAAGTTGGTAGAAGCTCAGAGACGAGGATACTATCGAAGCATAATTGGTGTCATGATTGATGAGTACGTTGTTTGGATCCGAAGCTAAATAATTGTCAGCAGAATAGGATTGCCAATTCCCACAAATGATAATGTGAAAATATTTTGACTTTGAAATTAAAGTGAATTCAAATGACGTACCTTTTGCCGCCAATGCGAATATCACCTTTTGGCGAAGATTTTCCTCAGCTTCTCTCCAAGCACATGCTAGTGCTAATAATCATTTCGTAATCAGCACATAACAAGTACCTGGAAAGACGCTGGTTGTAACGTTAGGAAAAATTTGCTTTCCTTGACTTTTGAAACTTTTTTCAATCCAGCTTTGTGTTGATTTATTTCCGGAACCTCTCCAAGCACAGGCTAGTGCTAATGTACTCAAATTCATTAGCCTTAGCAAGTACTCGGATAGGTCTTGGATTCTTCTATACTATCGATTCATATTGGTTTTTCTCCAAATTTTCAGCTACAACTCTTCTCTGTTACAATAAATGATGCTATTTCCGATCGACTCTCCAAGCACAGGCTAGTGCTAATAAAAACATTGTCATTAGCACAAAGCAAGTACTCGGGAAGGTATATCAGATTCTTTTTAATTCTGTAATTTGCTCTTCTTTATTGGTGATAGTTCCGATTCACTCTCCAAGCACAGGCTAGTGCTAATGCAATCATTCTCATAAGCACAAAGCAGGTACCCGGGAAGTTTTCAGAATCTTTTCTTCTTGTCTTTCTGGACTCCTCTTCTCTTTAACGCAGTTATTTCAGAATCTCTCTCCAAGCACAGGCTAGTGCTAATGGTTTCATTATCTTTAGCACAAAACAAGTACTTGGGAAGATCTCAGATTTTAATCGACTCATTTCTTCTTTCTGTCGAAACCTATAATGAAAGATCTTTTCGAGTGTAATGACTTTAAAGGCTAGGTGTCAAAGTTTGATTTATGTCAAATGTGCATCTTTTGCAATGAGTTGACAAGTTGGTAGAAGCTCAGAGACGAGGATACTATCGAAGCATAATTGGTGTCATGATTGATGAGTACGTTGTTTGGATCCCAAGCTAAATAATTGTCAGCAGAATAGGATTGCCAATTCCCACAAATGATAATGTGAAAATATTTTGACTTTGAAATTAAAGTGAATTCAAATGACGTACCTTTTGCCGCCAATGCGAATACCATCTTTTGGCGAGGATTTTCCTCAGCTTCTCTCCAAGCACATGCTAGTGCTAATAATCATTTCGTAATCAGCACATAACAAGTACCTGGAAAGACGCTGGTTGTAACGTTAAGAAACATTTGCTTTCCTTGACTTTTGAAACATTTTTCAATCAAGCTTTGTGTTGAATATTTCCGGAACCTCTCCAAGCACAGGCTAGTGCTAATGTACTCAAATTCATTAGCCTTAGCAAGTACTCGGATAGGTCTTGGATTCTTCTATACTATCGATTCATATTGGTTTTTCTCCAAATTTTCAGCTACAACTCTTCTCTGTTACAATAAATGATGCTATTTCCGATCGACTCTCCAAGCACAGGCTAGTGCTAATAAAAACATTGTCATTAGCACAAAGCAAGTACTCGGGAAGGTATATCAGATTCTTTTTAATTCTGTAATTTGCTCTTCTTTATTGGTGATAGTTCCGATTCACTCTCCAAGCACAGGCTAGTGCTAATGCAATCATTCTCATAAGCACAAAGCAGGTACCCGGGAAGTTTTCAGAATCTTTTCTTCTTGTCTTTCTGGACTCCTCTTCTCTTTAACGCAGTTATTTCAGAATCTCTTTCCAAGCACAGGCTAGTGCTAATGGTTTCATTATCTTTAGCACAAAACAAGTACTTGGGAAGATCTCAGATTTTAATCGACTCATTTCTTCTTTCTGTCGAAACCTATAATGAAAGATCTTTTCGAGTGTAATGACTTTCAAGGCTAGGTGTCAAAGTCTGATTTATGTCAAAGGTGCATCTTTTGCAATGAGTTGACAAGTTGGTAGAAGCTCAGAGACGAGGATACTATCGAAGCATAATTGGTGTCATGATTGATGAGTACGTTGTTTGGATCCCAAGCTAAATAATTGTCAGCAGAATAGGATTGCCAATTCCCACAAATGATAATGTGAAAATATTTTGACTTTGAAATTAAAGTGAATTCAAATGACGTACCTTTTGCCGCCAATGCGAATACCATCTTTTGGCGAGGATTTTCCTCAGCTTCTCTCCAAGCACATGCTAGTGCTAATAATCATTTCGTAATCAGCACATAACAAGTACCTGGAAAGACGCAGGTTGTAACGTTAAGAAACATTTGTTTCCTTGACATTTGAAACTTATTTCAATCCAGCTTTGTGTTGATTTATTTCCGGAACCTCTCCAAGCACAGGCTAGTGCTAATGTACTCAAATTCATTAGCCTTAGCAAGTACTCGGATAGGTCTTGGATTCTTCTATACTATCGATTCATATTGGTTTTTCTCCAAATTTTCAGCTACAACTCTTCTCTGTTACAATAAATGATGCTATTTCCGATCGACTCTCCAAGCACAGGCTAGTGCTAATAAAAACATTGTCATTAGCACAAAGCAAGTACTCGGGAAGGTATATCAGATTCTTTTTAATTCTGTAATTTGCTCTTCTTTATTGGTGATAGTTCCGATTCACTCTCCAAGCACAGGCTAGTGCTAATGCAATCATTCTCATAAGCACAAAGCAGGTACCCGGGAAGTTTTCAGAATCTTTTCTTCTTGTCTTTCTGGACTCCTCTTCTCTTTAACGCAGTTATTTCAGAATCTCTTTCCAAGCACAGGCTAGTGCTAATGGTTTCATTATCTTTAGCACAAAACAAGTACTTGGGAAGATCTCAGATTTTAATCGACTCATTTCTTCTTTCTGTCGAAACCTATAATGAAAGATCTTTTCGAGTGTAATGACTTTAAAGGCTAGGTGTCAAAGTTTGATTTATGTCAAAGGTGCATCTTTTGCAATGAGTTGACAAGTTGGTAGAAGCTCAGAGACGAGGATACTATCGAAGCATAATTGGTGTCATGATTGATGAGTACGTTGTTTGGATCCCAAGCTAAATAATTGTCAGCAGAATAGGATTGCCAATTCCCACAAATGATAATGTGAAACTATTTTGACTTTGAAATTAAAGTGAATTCAAATGACGTACCTTTTGCCGCCAATGCGAATACCATCTTTTGGCGAGGATTTTCCTCAGCTTCTCGCCAAGCACATGCTAGTGCTAATAATCATTTCGTAATCAGCACATAACAAGTACCTGGAAAGACGCTGGTTGTAACGATAAGAAACATTTGCTTTCCTTGACTTTTGAAACTTTTTTCAATCCAGCTTTGTGTTGATTTATTTCCGGAACCTCTCCAATCACAGGCTAGTGCTAATGTACTCAACTTCATTAGCCTTAGCAAGTACTCGGATAGGTCTTGGATTCTTCTATACTATCGATTCATATTGGTTTTTCTCCAAATTTTCAGCTACAACTCTTCTCTGTTACAATAAATGATGCTATTTCCGATCGACTCTCCAAGCACAGGCTAGTGCTAATAAAAACATTGTCATTAGCACAAAGCAAGTACTCGGGAAGGTATATCAGATTCTTTTTAATTCTGTAATTTGCTCTTCTTTATTGGTGATAGTTCCGATTCACTCTCCAAGCACAGGCTAGTGCTAATGCAATCATTCTCATAAGCACAAAGCAGGTACCCGGGAAGTTTTCAGAATCTTTTCTTCTTGTCTTTCTGGACTCCTCTTCTCTTTAACGCAGTTATTTCAGAATCTCTTTCCAAGCACAGGCTAGTGCTAATGGTTTCATTATCTTTAGCACAAAACAAGTACTTGGGAAGATCTCAGATTTTAATCGACTCATTTCTTCTTTCTGTCGAAACCTATAATGAAAGATCTTTTCGAGTGTAATGACTTTAAAGGCTAGGTGTCAAAGTTTGATTTATGTCAAATGTGCATCTTTTGCAATGAGTTGACAAGTTGGTAGAAGCTCAGAGACGAGGATACTATCGAAGCATAATTGGTGTCATGATTGATGAGTACGTTGTTTGGATCCCAAGCTAAATAATTGTCAGCAGAATAGGATTGCCAATACCCACAAATGATAATGTGAAAATATTTTGACTTTGAAATTAAAGTGAATTCAAATGACGTACCTTTTGCCGCCAATGCGAATACCATCTTTTGGCGAGGATTTTCCTCAGCTTCTCGCCAAGCACATGCTAGTGCTAATAATCATTTCGTAATCAGCACATAACAAGTACCTGGAAAGACGCAGGTTGTAACGTTAAGAAACATTTGTTTCCTTGACATTTGAAACTTATTTCAATCCAGCTTTGTGTTGATTTATTTCCGGAACCTCTCCAAGCACAGGCTAGTGCTAATGTACTCAAATTCATTAGCCTTAGCAAGTACTCGGATAGGTCTTGGATTCTTCTATACTATCGATTCATATTGGTTTTTCTCCAAATTTTCAGCTACAACTCTTCTCTGTTACAATAAATGATGCTATTTCCGATCGACTCTCCAAGCACAGGCTAGTGCTAATAAAAACATTGTCATTAGCACAAAGCAAGTACTCGGGAAGGTATATCAGATTCTTTTTAATTCTGTAATTTGCTCTTCTTTATTGGTGATAGTTCCGATTCACTCTCCAAGCACAGGCTAGTGCTAATGCAATCATTCTCATAAGCACAAAGCAGGTACCCGGGAAGTTTTCAGAATCTTTTCTTCTTGTCTTTCTGGACTCCTCTTCTCTTTAACGCAGTTATTTCAGAATCTCTCTCCAAGCACAGGCTAGTGCTAATGGTTTCATTATCTTTAGCACAAAACAAGTACTGGGGAAGATCTCAGATTTTAATCGACTCATTTCTTCTTTCTGTCGAAACCTATAATGAAAGATCTTTTCGAGTGTAATGACTTTAAAGGCTAGGTGTCAAAGTTTGATTTATGTCAAATGTGCATCTTTTGCAATGAGTTGACAAGTTGGTAGAAGCTCAGAGACGAGGATACTATCGAAGCATAATTGGTGTCATGATTGATGAGTACGTTGTTTGGATCCCAAGCTAAATAATTGTCAGCAGAATAGGATTGCCAATTCCCACAAATGATAATGTGAAAATATTTTGACTTTGAAATTAAAGTGAATTCAAATGACGTACCTTTTGCCGCCAATGCGAATACCATCTTTTGGCGAGGATTTTCCTCAGCTTCTCGCCAAGCACATGCTAGTGCTAATAATCATTTCGTAATCAGCACATAACAAGTACCTGGAAAGACGCTGGTTGTAACGATAAGAAACATTTGCTTTCCTTGACTTTTGAAACTTTTTTCAATCCAGCTTTGTGTTGATTTATTTCCGGAACCTCTCCAATCACAGGCTAGTGCTAATGTACTCAACTTCATTAGCCTTAGCAAGTACTCGGATAGGTCTTGGATTCTTCTATACTATCGATTCATATTGGTTTTTCTCCAAATTTTCAGCTACAACTCTTCTCTGTTACAATAAATGATGCTATTTCCGATCGACTCTCCAAGCACAGGCTAGTGCTAATAAAAACATTGTCATTAGCACAAAGCAAGTACTCGGGAAGGTATATCAGATTCTTTTTAATTCTGTAATTTGCTCTTCTTTATTGGTGATAGTTCCGATTCACTCTCCAAGCACAGGCTAGTGCTAATGCAATCATTCTCATAAGCACAAAGCAGGTACCCGGGAAGTTTTCAGAATCTTTTCTTCTTGTCTTTCTGGACTCCTCTTCTCTTTAACGCAGTTATTTCAGAATCTCTCTCCAAGCACAGGCTAGTGCTAATGGTTTCATTATCTTTAGCACAAAACAAGTACTGGGGAAGATCTCAGATTTTAATCGACTCATTTCTTCTTTCTGTCGAAACCTATAATGAAAGATCTTTTCGAGTGTAATGACTTTAAAGGCTAGGTGTCAAAGTTTGATTTATGTCAAATGTGCATCTTTTGCAATGAGTTGACAAGTTGGTAGAAGCTCAGAGACGAGGATACTATCGAAGCATAATTGGTGTCATGATTGATGAGTACGTTGTTTGGATCCCAAGCTAAATAATTGTCAGCAGAATAGGATTGCCAATTCCCACAAATGATAATGTGAAAATATTTTGACTTTGAAATTAAAGTGAATTCAAATGACGTACCTTTTGCCGCCAATGCGAATACCATCTTTTGGCGAGGATTTTCCTCAGCTTCTCTCCAAGCACATGCTAGTGCTAATAATCATTTCGTAATCAGCACATAACAAGTACCTGGAAAGACGCTGGTTGTAACGTTAAGAAACATTTGCTTTCCTTGACTTTTGAAACTTTTTTCAATCCAGCTTTGTGTTGATTTATTTCCGGAACCTCTCCAAGCACAGGCTAGTGCTAATGTACTCAAATTCATTAGCCTTAGCAAGTACTCGGATAGGTCTTGGATTCTTCTATACTATCGATTCATATTGGTTTTTCTCCAAATTTTCAGCTACAACTCTTCTCTGTTACAATAAA
The DNA here is from genome assembly GCA_037379345.1 of Perna viridis. Taxonomy (NCBI): domain Eukaryota; kingdom Metazoa; phylum Mollusca; class Bivalvia; order Mytilida; family Mytilidae; genus Perna; species Perna viridis. The sequence goes on along the minus strand of CM074517.1, from coordinate 12,621,792 downwards.
TGATGCTATTTCCGATCGACTCTCCAAGCACAGGCTAGTGCTAATAAAAACATTGTCATTAGCACAAAGCAAGTACTCGGGAAGGTATATCAGATTCTTTTTAATTCTGTAATTTGCTCTTCTTTATTGGTGATAGTTCCGATTCACTCTCCAAGCACAGGCTAGTGCTAATGCAATCATTCTCATAAGCACAAAGCAGGTACCCGGGAAGTTTTCAGAATCTTTTCTTCTTGTCTTTCTGGACTCCTCTTCTCTTTAACGCAGTTATTTCAGAATCTCTTTCCAAGCACAGGCTAGTGCTAATGGTTTCATTATCTTTAGCACAAAACAAGTACTTGGGAAGATCTCAGATTTTAATCGACTCATTTCTTCTTTCTGTCGAAACCTATAATGAAAGATCTTTTCGAGTGTAATGACTTTAAAGGCTAGGTGTCAAAGTTTGATTTATGTCAAAGGTGGATCTTTTGCAATGAGTTGACAAGTTGGTAGAAGCTCAGAGACGAGGATACTATCGAAGCATAATTGGTGTCATGATTGATGAGTACGTTGTTTGGATCCCAAGCTAAATAATTGTCAGCAGAATAGGATTGCCAATTCCCACAAATGATAATGTGAAAATATTTTGACTTTGAAATTAAAGTGAATTCAAATGACGTACCTTTTGCGGCCGAAGCGAATTCCATCTTTTGGCGAGGATTTTCCTCAGCTTCTCTCCAAGCACATGCTAGTGCTAATAATCATTTCGTAATCAGCACATAACAAGTACCTGGAAAGACGCTGGTTGTAACGTTAAGAAACATTTGCTTTCCTTGACTTTTGAAACTTTTTTCAATCCAGCTTTGTGTTGATTTATTTCCGGAACCTCTCCAAGCACAGGCTAGTGCTAATGTACTCAACTTCATTAGCCTTAGCAAGTACTCGGATAGGTCTTGGATTCTTCTATACTATCGATTCATATTGGTTTTTCTCCAAATTTTCAGCTACAACTCTTCTCTGTTACAATAAATGATGCTATTTCCGATCGACTCTCCAAGCACAGGCTAGTGCTAATAAAAACATTGTCATTAGCACAAAGCAAGTACTCGGGAAGGTATATCAGATTCTTTTTAATTCTGTAATTTGCTCTTCTTTATTGGTGATAGTTCCGATTCACTCTCCAAGCACAGGCTAGTGCTAATGCAATCATTCTCATAAGCACAAAGCAGGTACCCGGGAAGTTTTCAGAATCTTTTCTTCTTGTCTTTCTGGACTCCTCTTCTCTTTAACGCAGTTATTTCAGAATCTCTTTCCAAGCACAGGCTAGTGCTAATGGTTTCATTATCTTTAGCACAAAACAAGTACTTGGGAAGATCTCAGATTTTAATCGACTCATTTCTTCTTTCTGTCGAAACCTATAATGAAAGATCTTTTCGAGTGTAATGACTTTAAAGGCTAGGTGTCAAAGTTTGATTTATGTCAAAGGTGGATCTTTTGCAATGAGTTGACAAGTTGGTAGAAGCTCAGAGACGAGGATACTATCGAAGCATAATTGGTGTCATGATTGATGAGTACGTTGTTTGGATCCCAAGCTAAATAATTGTCAGCAGAATAGGATTGCCAATTCCCACAAATGATAATGTGAAAATATTTTGACTTTGAAATTAAAGTGAATTCAAATGACGTACCTTTTGCGGCCGAAGCGAATTCCATCTTTTGGCGAGGATTTTCCTCAGCTTCTCTCCAAGCACATGCTAGTGCTAATAATCATTTCGTAATCAGAACATAACAAGTACCTGGAAAGACGCTGGTTGTAACGTTAAGAAACATTTGCTTTCCTTGACTTTTGAAACTTTTTTCAATCCAGCTTTGTGTTGATTTATTTCCGGAACCTCTCCAAGCACAGGCTAGTGCTAATGTACTCAACTTCATTAGCCTTAGCAAGTACTCGGATAGGTCTTGGATTCTTCTATACTATCGATTCATATTGGTTTTTCTCCAAATTTTCAGCTACAACTCTTCTCTGTTACAATAAATGATGCTATTTCCGATCGACTCTCCAAGCACAGGCTAGTGCTAATAAAAACATTGTCATTAGCACAAAGCAAGTACTCGGGAAGGTATATCAGATTCTTTTTAATTCTGTAATTTGCTCTTCTTTATTGGTGATAGTTCCGATTCACTCTCCAAGCACAGGCTAGTGCTAATGCAATCATTCTCATAAGCACAAAGCAGGTACCCGGGAAGTTTTCAGAATCTTTTCTTCTTGTCTTTCTGGACTCCTCTTCTCTTTAACGCAGTTATTTCAGAATCTCTCTCCAAGCACAGGCTAGTGCTAATGGTTTCATTATCTTTAGCACAAAACAAGTACTGGGGAAGATCTCAGATTTTAATCGACTCATTTCTTCTTTCTGTCGAAACCTATAATGAAAGATCTTTTCGAGTGTAATGACTTTAAAGGCTAGGTGTCAAAGTTTGATTTATGTCAAATGTGCATCTTTTGCAATGAGTTGACAAGTTGGTAGAAGCTCAGAGACGAGGATACTATCGAAGCATAATTGGTGTCATGATTGATGAGTACGTTGTTTGGATCCCAAGCTAAATAATTGTCAGCAGAATAGGATTGCCAATTCCCACAAATGATAATGTGAAAATATTTTGACTTTGAAATTAAAGTGAATTCAAATGACGTACCTTTTTCCGCCAATGCGAATACCATCTTTTGGCGAGGATTTTCCTCAGCTTCTCGCCAAGCACATGCTAGTGCTAATAATCATTTCGTAATCAGCACATAACAAGTACCTGGAAAGACGCTGGTTGTAACGTTAAGAAACATTTGCTTTCCTTGACTTTTGAAACTTTTTTCAATCCAGCTTTGTGTTGATTTATTTCCGGAACCTCTCCAAGCACAGGCTAGTGCTAATGTACTCAAATTCATTAGCCTTAGCAAGTACTCGGATAGGTCTTGGATTCTTCTATACTATCGATTCATATTGGTTTTTCTCCAAATTTTCAGCTACAACTCTTCTCTGTTACAATAAATGATGCTATTTCCGATCGACTCTCCAAGCACAGGCTAGTGCTAATAAAAACATTGTCATTAGCACAAAGCAAGTACTCGGGAAGGTATATCAGATTCTTTTTAATTCTGTAATTTGCTCTTCTTTATTGGTGATAGTTCCGATTCACTCTCCAAGCACAGGCTAGTGCTAATGCAATCATTCTCATAAGCACAAAGCAGGTACCCGGGAAGTTTTCAGAATCTTTTCTTCTTGTCTTTCTGGACTCCTCTTCTCTTTAACGCAGTTATTTCAGAATCTCTCTCCAAGCACAGGCTAGTGCTAATGGTTTCATTATCTTTAGCACAAAACAAGTACTGGGGAAGATCTCAGATTTTAATCGACTCATTTCTTCTTTCTGTCGAAACCTATAATGAAAGATCTTTTCGAGTGTAATGACTTTAAAGGCTAGGTGTCAAAGTTTGATTTATGTCAAAGGTGGATCTTTTGCAATGAGTTGACAAGTTGGTAGAAGCTCAGAGACGAGGATACTATCGAAGCATAATTGGTGTCATGATTGATGAGTACGTTGTTTGGATCCCAAGCTAAATAATTGTCAGCAGAATAGGATTGCCAATTCCCACAAATGATAATGTGAAAATATTTTGACTTTGAAATTAAAGTGAATTCAAATGACGTACCTTTTGCCGCCAATGCGAATATCACCTTTTGGCGAGGATTTTCCTCAGCTTCTCTCCAAGCACATGCTAGTGCTAATAATCATTTCGTAATCAGCACATAACAAGTACCTGGAAAGACGCTGGTTGTAACGTTAAGAAACATTTGCTTTCCTTGACTTTTGAAACTTTTTTCAATCCAGCTTTGTGTTGATTTATTTCCGGAACCTCTCCAAGCACAGGCTAGTGCTAATGTACTCAAATTCATTAGCCTTAGCAAGTACTCGGATAGGTCTTGGATTCTTCTATACTATCGATTCATATTGGTTTTTCTCCAAATTTTCAGCTACAACTCTTCTCTGTTACAATAAATGATGCTATTTCCGATCGACTCTCCAAGCACAGGCTAGTGCTAATAAAAACATTGTCATTAGCACAAAGCAAGTACTCGGGAAGGTATATCAGATTCTTTTTAATTCTGTAATTTGCTCTTCTTTATTGGTGATAGTTCCGATTCACTCTCCAAGCACAGGCTAGTGCTAATGCAATCATTCTCATAAGCACAAAGCAGGTACCCGGGAAGTTTTCAGAATCTTTTCTTCTTGTCTTTCTGGACTCCTCTTCTCTTTAACGCAGTTATTTCAGAATCTCTTTCCAAGCACAGGCTAGTGCTAATGGTTTCATTATCTTTAGCACAAAACAAGTACTTGGGAAGATCTCAGATTTTAATCGACTCATTTCTTCTTTCTGTCGAAACCTATAATGAAAGATCTTTTCGAGTGTAATGACTTTAAAGGCTAGGTGTCAACGTTTGATTTATGTCAAATGTGCATCTTTTGCAATGAGTTGACAAGTTGGTAGAAGCTCAGAGACGAGGATACTATCGAAGCATAATTGGTGTCATGATTGATGAGTACGTTGTTTGGATCCCAAGCTAAATAATTGTCAGCAGAATAGGATTGCCAATTCCCACAAATGATAATGTGAAAATATTTTGACTTTGAAATTAAAGTGAATTCAAATGACGTCCCTTTTGCCGCCAATGCGAATATCATCTTTTAGCGAGGATTTTCCTCAGCTTCTCTCCAAGCACATGCTAGTGCTAATAATCATTTCGTAATCAGCACATAACAAGTACCTGGAAAGACGCTGGTTGTAACGTTAGGAAAAATTTGCTTTCCTTGACTTTTGAAACTTTTTTCAATCCAGCTTTGTGTTGATTTATTTCCGGAACCTCTCCAAGCACAGGCTAGTGCTAATGTACTCAAATTCATTAGCCTTAGCAAGTACTCGGATAGGTCTTGGATTCTTCTATACTATCGATTCATATTGGGTTTTCTCCAAATTTTCAGCTACAACTCTTCTCTGTTACAATAAATGATGCTATTTCCGATCGACTCTCCAAGCACAGGCTAGTGCTAATAAAAACATTGTCATTAGCACAAAGCAAGTACTCGGGAAGGTATATCAGATTCTTTTTAATTCTGTAATTTGCTCTTCTTTATTGGTGATAGTTCCGATTCACTCTCCAAGCACAGGCTAGTGCTAATGCAATCATTCTCATAAGCACAAAGCAGGTACCCGGGAAGTTTTCAGAATCTTTTCTTCTTGTCTTTCTGGACTCCTCTTCTCTTTAACGCAGTTATTTCAGAATCTCTTTCCAAGCACAGGCTAGTGCTAATGGTTTCATTATCTTTAGCACAAAACAAGTACTTGGGAAGATCTCAGATTTTAATCGACTCATTTCTTCTTTCTGTCGAAACCTATAATGAAAGATCTTTTCGAGTGTAATGACTTTAAAGGCTAGGTGTCAAAGTTTGATTTATGTCAAAGGTGCATCTTTTGCAATGAGTTGACAAGTTGGTAGAAGCTCAGAGACGAGGATACTATCGAAGCATAATTGGTGTCATGATTGATGAGTACGTTGTTTGGATCCCAAGCTAAATAATTGTCAGCAGAATAGGATTGCCAATTCCCACAAATGATAATGTGAAAATATTTTGACTTTGAAATTAAAGTGAATTCAAATGACGTACCTTTTGCCGCCAATGCGAATACCATCTTTTGGCGAGGATTTTCCTCAGCTTCTCTCCAAGCACATGCTAGTGCTAATAATCATTTCGTAATCAGAACATAACAAGTACCTGGAAAGACGCTGGTTGTAACGTTAAGAAACATTTGTTTCCTTGACATTTGAAACTTATTTCAATCCAGCTTTGTGTTGATTTATTTCCGGAACCTCTCCAAGCACAGGCTAGTGCTAATGTACTCAAATTCATTAGCCTTAGCAAGTACTCGGATAGGTCTTGGATTCTTCTATACTATCGATTCATATTGGTTTTTCTCCAAATTTTCAGCTACAACTCTTCTCTGTTACAATAAATGATGCTATTTCCGATCGACTCTCCAAGCACAGGCTAGTGCTAATAAAAACATTGTCATTAGCACAAAGCAAGTACTCGGGAAGGTATATCAGATTCTTTTTAATTCTGTAATTTGCTCTTCTTTATTGGTGATAGTTCCGATTCACTCTCCAAGCACAGGCTAGTGCTAATGCAATCATTCTCATAAGCACAAAGCAGGTACCCGGGAAGTTTTCAGAATCTTTTCTTCTTGTCTTTCTGGACTCCTCTTCTCTTTAACGCAGTTATTTCAGAATCTCTTTCCAAGCACAGGCTAGTGCTAATGGTTTCATTATCTTTAGCACAAAACAAGTACTTGGGAAGATCTCAGATTTTAATCGACTCATTTCTTCTTTCTGTCGAAACCTATAATGAAAGATCTTTTCGAGTGTAATGACTTTAAAGGCTAGGTGTCAAAGTTTGATTTATGTCAAAGGTGCATCTTTTGCAATGAGTTGACAAGTTGGTAGAAGCTCAGAGACGAGGATACTATCGAAGCATAATTGGTGTCATGATTGATGAGTACGTTGTTTGGATCCCTAGCTAAATAATTGTCAGCAGAATAGGATTGCCAATTCCCACAAATGATAATGTGAAAATATTTTGACTTTGAAATTAAAGTGAATTCAAATGACGTACCTTTTGCCGCCAATGCGAATATCACCTTTTGGCGAGGATTTTCCTCAGCTTCTCTCCAAGCACATGCTAGTGCTAATAATCATTTCGTAATCAGCACATAACAAGTACCTGGAAAGACGCTGGTTGTAACGTTAAGAAACATTTGCTTTCCTTGACTTTTGAAACTTTTTTCAATCCAGCTTTGTGTTGATTTATTTCCGGAACCTCTCCAAGCACAGGCTAGTGCTAATGTACTCAAATTCATTAGCCTTAGCAAGTACTCGGATAGGTCTTGGATTCTTCTATACTATCGATTCATATTGGTTTTTCTCCAAATTTTCAGCTACAACTCTTCTCTGTTACAATAAATGATGCTATTTCCGATCGACTCTCCAAGCACAGGCTAGTGCTAATAAAAACATTGTCATTAGCACAAAGCAAGTACTCGGGAAGGTATATCAGATTCTTTTTAATTCTGTAATTTGCTCTTCTTTATTGGTGATAGTTCCGATTCACTCTCCAAGCACAGGCTAGTGCTAATGCAATCATTCTCATAAGCACAAAGCAGGTACCCGGGAAGTTTTCAGAATCTTTTCTTCTTGTCTTTCTGGACTCCTCTTCTCTTTAACGCAGTTATTTCAGAATCTCTTTCCAAGCACAGGCTAGTGCTAATGGTTTCATTATCTTTAGCACAAAACAAGTACTTGGGAAGATCTCAGATTTTAATCGACTCATTTCTTCTTTCTGTCGAAACCTATAATGAAAGATCTTTTCGAGTGTAATGACTTTAAAGGCTAGGTGTCAAAGTTTGATTTATGTCAAATGTGCATCTTTTGCAATGAGTTGACAAGTTGGTAGAAGCTCAGAGACGAGGATACTATCGAAGCATAATTGGTGTCATGATTGATGAGTACGTTGTCTGGATCCCAAGCTAAATAATTGTCAGCAGAATAGGATTGCCAATTCCCACAAATGATAATGTGAAAATATTTTGACTTTGAAATTAAAGTGAATTCAAATGACGTACCTTTTGCCGCCAATGCGAATATCATCTTTTGGCGAGGATTTTCCTCAGCTTCTCTCCAAGCACATGCTAGTGCTAATAATCATTTCGTAATCAGCACATAACAAGTACCTGGAAAGACGCTGGTTGTAACGTTAAGAAAAATTTGCTTTCCTTGACTTTTGAAACTTATTTCAATCCAGCTTTGTGTTGATTTATTTCCGGAACCTCTCCAAGCACAGGCTAGTGCTAATGTACTCAAATTCATTAGCCTTAGCAAGTACTCGGATAGGTCTTGGATTCTTCTATACTATCGATTCATATTGGGTTTTCTCCAAATTTTCAGCTACAACTCTTCTCTGTTACAATAAATGATGCTATTTCCGATCGACTCTCCAAGCACAGGCTAGTGCTAATAAAAACATTGTCATTAGCACAAAGCAAGTACTCGGGAAGGTATATCAGATTCTTTTTAATTCTGTAATTTGCTCTTCTTTATTGGTGATAGTTCCGATATACTCTCCAAGCACAGGCTAGTGCTAATGCAATCATTCTCATAAGCACAAAGCAGGTACCCGGGAAGTTTTCAGAATCTTTTCTTCTTGTCTTTCTGGACTCCTCTTCTCTTTAACGCAGTTATTTCAGAATCTCTTTCCAAGCACAGGCTAGTGCTAATGGTTTCATTATCTTTAGCACAAAACAAGTACTTGGGAAGATCTCAGATTTTAATCGACTCATTTCTTCTTTCTGTCGAAACCTATAATGAAAGATCTTTTCGAGTGTAATGACTTTAAAGGCTAGGTGTCAAAGTTTGATTTATGTCAAAGGTGCATCTTTTGCAATGAGTTGACAAGTTGGTAGAAGCTCAGAGACGAGGATACTATCGAAGCATAATTGGTGTCATGATTGATGAGTACGTTGTTTGGATCCCTAGCTAAATAATTGTCAGCAGAATAGGATTGCCAATTCCCACAAATGATAATGTGAAAATATTTTGACTTTGAAATTAAAGTGAATTCAAATGACGTACCTTTTGCCGCCAATGCGAATACCATCTTTTGGCGAGGATTTTCCTCAGCTTCTCGCCAAGCACATGCTAGTGCTAATAATCATTTCGTAATCAGCACATAACAAGTACCTGGAAAGACGCTGGTTGTAACGTTAAGAAACATTTGCTTTCCTTGACTTTTGAAACATTTTTCAATCAAGCTTTGTGTTGAATATTTCCGGAACCTCTCCAAGCACAGGCTAGTGCTAATGTACTCAAATTCATTAGCCTTAGCAAGTACTCGGATAGGTCTTGGATTCTTCTATACTATCGATTCATATTGGTTTTTCTCCAAATTTTCAGCTACAACTCTTCTCTGTTACAATAAATGATGCTATTTCCGATCGACTCTCCAAGCACAGGCTAGTGCTAATAAAAACATTGTCATTAGCACAAAGCAAGTACTCGGGAAGGTATATCAGATTCTTTTTAATTCTGTAATTTGCTCTTCTTTATTGGTGATAGTTCCGATTCACTCTCCAAGCACAGGCTAGTGCTAATGCAATCATTCTCATAAGCACAAAGCAGGTACCCGGGAAGTTTTCAGAATCTTTTCTTCTTGTCTTTCTGGACTCCTCTTCTCTTTAACGCAGTTATTTCAGAATCTCTCTCCAAGCACAGGCTAGTGCTAATGGTTTCATTATCTTTAGCACAAAACAAGTACTTGGGAAGATCTCAGATTTTAATCGACTCATTTCTTCTTTCTGTCGAAACCTATAATGAAAGATCTTTTCGAGTGTAATGACTTTAAAGGCTAGGTGTCAACGTTTGATTTATGTCAAATGTGCATCTTTTGCAATGAGTTGACAAGTTGGTAGAAGCTCAGAGACGAGGATACTATCGAAGCATAATTGGTGTCATGATTGATGAGTACGTTGTTTGGATCCCAAGCTAAATAATTGTCAGCAGAATAGGATTGCCAATTCCCACAAATGATAATGTGAAAATATTTTGACTTTGAAATTAAAGTGAATTCAAATGACGTACCTTTTGCGGCCGAAGCGAATTCCATCTTTTGGCGAGGATTTTCCTCAGCTTCTCGCCAAGCACATGCTAGTGCTAATAATCATTTCGTAATCAGCACATAACAAGTACCTGGAAAGACGCTGGTTGTAACGTTAAGAAAAATTTGCTTTCCTTGACTTTTGAAACTTTTTTCAATCCAGCTTTGTGTTGATTTATTTCCGGAACCTCTCCAAGCACAGGCTAGTGCTAATGTACTCAAATTCATTAGCCTTAGCAAGTACTCGGATAGGTCTTGGATTCTTCTATACTATCGATTCATATTGGTTTTTCTCCAAATTTTCAGCTACAACTCTTCTCTGTTACAATAAATGATGCTATTTCCGATCGACTCTCCAAGCACAGGCTAGTGCTAATAAAAACATTGTCATTAGCACAAAGCAAGTACTCGGGAAGGTATATCAGATTCTTTTTAATTCTGTAATTTGCTCTTCTTTATTGGTGATAGTTCCGATTCACTCTCCAAGCACAGGCTAGTGCTAATGCAATCATTCTCATAAGCACAAAGCAGGTACCCGGGAAGTTTTCAGAATCTTTTCTTCTTGTCTTTCTGGACTCCTCTTCTCTTTAACGCAGTTATTTCAGAATCTCTTTCCAAGCACAGGCTAGTGCTAATGGTTTCATTATCTTTAGCACAAAACAAGTACTTGGGAAGATCTCAGATTTTAATCGACTCATTTCTTCTTTCTGTCGAAACCTATAATGAAAGATCTTTTCGAGTGTAATGACTTTAAAGGCTAGGTGTCAAAGTTTGATTTATGTCAAAGGTGCATCTTTTGCAATAAGTTGACAAGTTGGTAGAAGCTCAGAGACGAGGATACTATCGAAGCATAATTGGTGTCATGATTGATGAGTACGTTGTTTGGATCCCTAGCTAAATAATTGTCAGCAGAATAGGATTGCCAATTCCCACAAATGATAATGTGAAAATATTTTGACTTTGAAATTAAAGTGAATTCAAATGACGTACCTTTTGCCGCCAATGCGAATATCATCTTTTGGCGAGGATTTTCCTCAGCTTCTCTCCAAGCACATGCTAGTGCTAATAATCATTTCGTAATCAGCACATAACAAGTACCTGGAAAGACGCTGGTTGTAACGTTAGGAAAAATTTGCTTTCCTTGACTTTTGAGACATTTTTCAATCCAGCTTTGTGTTAATTTATTTCCGGAACCTCTCCAAGCACAGGCTAGTGCTAATGTACTCAAATTCATTAGCCTTAGCAAGTACTCGGATAGGTCTTGGATTCTTCTATACTATCGATTCATATTGGTTTTTCTCCAAATTTTCAGCTACAACTCTTCTCTGTTACAATAAATGATGCTATTTCCGATCGACTCTCCAAGCACAGGCTAGTGCTAATAAAAACATTGTCATTAGCACAAAGCAAGTACTCGGGAAGGTATATCAGATTCTTTTTAATTCTGTAATTTGCTCTTCTTTATTGGTGATAGTTCCGATTCACTCTCCAAGCACAGGCTAGTGCTAATGCAATCATTCTCATAAGCACAAAGCAGGTACCCGGGAAGTTTTCAGAATCTTTTCTTCTTGTCTTTCTGGACTCCTCTTCTCTTTAACGCAGTTATTTCAGAATCTCTTTCCAAGCACAGGCTAGTGCTAATGGTTTCATTATCTTTAGCACAAAACAAGTACTTGGGAAGATCTCAGATTTTAATCGACTCATTTCTTCTTTCTGTCGAAACCTATAATGAAAGATCTTTTCGAGTGTAATGACTTTCAAGGCTAGGTGTCAAAGTTTGATTTATGTCAAATGTGCATCTTTTGCAATGAGTTGACAAGTTGGTAGAAGCTCAGAGACGAGGATACTATCGAAGCATAATTGGTGTCATGATTGATGAGTACGTTGTTTGGATCCCAAGCTAAATAATTGTCAGCAGAAAAGGATTGCCAATTCCCACAAATGATAATGTGAAAATATTTTAACTTTGAAATTAAAGTGAATTCAAATGAAGTACCTTTTGCCGCCAATGCGAATTCCATCTTCTGGCGAGGATTTTCCTCACTCAGCTTCTCTCCAAGCACATGCTAGTGCTAATAATCATTTCGTAATCAGCACATAACAAGTACCTGGAAAGACGCTGGTTGTAACGTTAGGAAAAATTTGCTTTCCTTGACTTTTGAGACATTTTTCAATCCAGCTTTGTGTTAATTTATTTCCGGAACCTCTCCAAGCACAGGCTAGTGCTAATGTACTCAAATTCATTAGCCTTAGCAAGTACTCGGATAGGTCTTGGATTCTTCTATACTATCGATTCATATTGGTTTTTCTCCAAATTTTCAGCTACAACTCTTCTCTGTTACAATAAATGATGCTATTTCCGATCGACTCTCCAAGCACAGGCTAGTGCTAATAAAAACATTGTCATTAGCACAAAGCAAGTACTCGGGAAGGTATATCAGATTCTTTTTAATTCTGTAATTTGCTCTTCTTTATTGGTGATAGTTCCGATTCACTCTCCAAGCACAGGCTAGTGCTAATGCAATCATTCTCATAAGCACAAAGCAGGTACCCGGGAAGTTTTCAGAATCTTTTCTTCTTGTCTTTCTGGACTCCTCTTCTCTTTAACGCAGTTATTTCAGAATCTCTTTCCAAGCACAGGCTAGTGCTAATGGTTTCATTATCTTTAGCACAAAACAAGTACTTGGGAAGATCTCAGATTTTAATCGACTCATTTCTTCTTTCTGTCGAAACCTATAATGAAAGATCTTTTCGAGTGTAATGACTTTCAAGGCTAGGTGTCAAAGTTTGATTTATGTCAAATGTGCATCTTTTGCAATGAGTTGACAAGTTGGTAGAAGCTCAGAGACGAGGATACTATCGAAGCATAATTGGTGTCATGATTGATGAGTACGTTGTTTGGATCCCAAGCTAAATAATTGTCAGCAGAAAAGGATTGCCAATTCCCACAAATGATAATGTGAAGATATTTTAACTTTGAAATTAAAGTGAATTCAAATGAAGTACCTTTTGCCGCCAATGCGAATTCCATCTTCTGGCGAGGATTTTCCTCACTCAGCTTCTCTCCAAGCACATGCTAGTGCTAATAATCATTTCGTAATCAGCACATAACAAGTACCTGGAAAGACGCTGGTTGTAACGTTAAGAAACATTTACTTTCCTTGACTTTTGAAACTTTTTTTCAATCCAGCTTTGTGTTGATTTATTTCCGGAACCTCTCCAAGCACAGGCTAGTGCTAATGTACTCAAATTCATTAGCCTTAGCAAGTACTCGGATAGGTCTTGGATTCTTCTATACTATCGATTCATATTGGTTTTTCTCCAAATTTTCAGCTACAACTCTTCTCTGTTACAATAAATGATGCTATTTCCGATCGACTCTCCAAGCACAGGCTAGTGCTAATAAAAACATTGTCATTAGCACAAAGCAAGTACTCGGGAAGGTATATCAGATTCTTTTTAATTCTGTAATTTGCTCTTCTTTATTGGTGATAGTTCCGATTCACTCTCCAAGCACAGGCTAGTGCTAATGCAATCATTCTCATAAGCACAAAGCAGGTACCCGGGAAGTTTTCAGAATCTTTTCTTCTTGTCTTTCTGGACTCCTCTTCTCTTTAACGCAGTTATTTCAGAATCTCTCCCCAAGCACAGGCTAGTGCTAATGGTTTCATTATCTTTAGCACAAAACAAGTACTGGGGAAGATCTCAGATTTTAATCGACTCATTTCTTCTTTCTGTCGAAACCTATGATGAAAGATCTTTTCGAGTGTAATGACTTTAAAGGCTAGGTGTCAAAGTTTGATTTATGTCAAAGGTGCATCTTTTGCAATGAGTTGACAAGTTGGTAGAAGCTCAGAGACGAGGATACTATCGAAGCATAATTGGTGTCATGATTGATGAGTACGTTGTTTGGATCCCAAGCTAAATAATTGTCAGCAGAATAGGATTGCCAATTCCCACAAATGATAATGTGAAAATATTTTGACTTTGAAATTAAAGTGAATTCAAATGACGTACCTTTTGCGGCCGAAGCGAATTCCATCTTTTGGCGAGGATTTTCCTCAGCTTCTCTCCAAGCACATGCTAGTGCTAATAATCATTTCGTAATCAGCACATAACAAGTACCTGGAAAGACGCTGGTTGTAACGTTAAGAAACATTTGCTTTCCTTGACTTTTGAAACATTTTTCAATCCAGCTTTGTGTTGATTTATTTCCGGAACCTCTCCAAGCACAGGCTAGTGCTAATGTACTCAAATTCATTAGCCTTAGCAAGTACTCTGATAGGTCTTGGATTCTTCTATACTATCGATTCATATTGGTTTTTCTCCAAATTTTCAGCTACAACTCTTCTCTGTTACAATAAATGATGCTATTTCCGATCGACTCTCCAAGCACAGGCTAGTGCTAATAAAAACATTGTCATTAGCACAAAGCAAGTACTCGGGAAGGTATATCAGATTCTTTTTAATTCTGTAATTTGCTCTTCTTTATTGGTGATAGTTCCGATTCACTCTCCAAGCACAGGCTAGTGCTAATGCAATCATTCTCATAAGCACAAAGCAGGTACCCGGGAAGTTTTCAGAATCTTTTCTTCTTGTCTTTCTGGACTCCTCTTCTCTTTAACGCAGTTATTTCAGAATCTCTTTCCAAGCACAGGCTAGTGCTAATGGTTTCATTATCTTTAGCACAAAACAAGTACTTGGGAAGATCTCAGATTTTAATCGACTCATTTCTTCTTTCTGTCGAAACCTATAATGAAAGATCTTTTCGAGTGTAATGACTTTCAAGGCTAGGTGTCAAAGTTTGATTTATGTCAAAGGTGCATCTTTTGCAATGAGTTGACAAGTTGGTAGAAGCTCAGAGACGAGGATACTATCGAAGCATAATTGGTGTCATGATTGATGAGTACGTTGTTTGGATCCCAAGCTAAATAATTGTCAGCAGAATAGGATTGCCAATTCCCACAAATGATAATGTGAAAATATTTTGACTTTGAAATTAAAGTGAATTCAAATGACGTACCTTTTGCTGCCAATGCGAATACCATCTTTTGGCGAGGATTTTCCTCAGCTTCTCGCCAAGCACATGCTAGTGCTAATAATCATTTCGTAATCAGCACATAACAAGTACCTGGAAAGACGCTGGTTGTAACGTTAAGAAACATTTGCTTTCCTTGACTTTTGAAACATTTTTCAATCAAGCTTTGTGTTGAATATTTCCGGAACCTCTCCAAGCACAGGCTAGTGCTAATGTACTCAAATTCATTAGCCTTAGCAAGTACTCGGATAGGTCTTGGATTCTTCTATACTATCGATTCATATTGGTTTTTCTCCAAATTTTCAGCTACAACTCTTCTCTGTTACAATAAATGATGCTATTTCCGATCGACTCTCCAAGCACAGGCTAGTGCTAATAAAAACATTGTCATTAGCACAAAGCAAGTACTCGGGAAGGTATATCAGATTCTTTTTAATTCTGTAATTTGCTCTTCTTTATTGGTGATAGTTCCGATTCACTCTCCAAGCACAGGCTAGTGCTAATGCAATCATTCTCATAAGCACAAAGCAGGTACCCGGGAAGTTTTCAGAATCTTTTCTTCTTGTCTTTCTGGACTCCTCTTCTCTTTAACGCAGTTATTTCAGAATCTCTCTCCAAGCACAGGCTAGTGCTAATGGTTTCATTATCTTTAGCACAAAACAAGTACTTGGGAAGATCTCAGATTTTAATCGACTCATTTCTTCTTTCTGTCGAAACCTATAATGAAAGATCTTTTCGAGTGTAATGACTTTAAAGGCTAGGTGTCAACGTTTGATTTATGTCAAAGGTGCATCTTTTGCAATGAGTTGACAAGTTGGTAGAAGCTCAGAGACGAGGATACTATCGAAGCATAATTGGTGTCATGATTGATGAGTACGTTGTTTGGATCCCAAGCTAAATAATTGTCAGCAGAATAGGATTGCCAATTCCCACAAATGATAATGTGAAAATATTTTGACTTTGAAATTAAAGTGAATTCAAATGACGTACCTTTTGCGGCCGAAGCGAATTCCATCTTTTGGCGAGGATTTTCCTCAGCTTCTCTCCAAGCACATGCTAGTGCTAATAATCATTTCGTAATCAGCACATAACAAGTACCTGGAAAGACGCTGGTTGTAACGTTAAGAAAAATTTGCTTTCCTTGACTTTTGAAACTTTTTTCAATCCAGCTTTGTGTTGATTTATTTCCGGAACCTCTCCAAGCACAGGCTAGTGCTAATGTACTCAAATTCATTAGCCTTAGCAAGTACTCGGATAGGTCTTGGATTCTTCTATACTATCGATTCATATTGGGTTTTCTCCAAATTTTCAGCTACAACTCTTCTCTGTTACAATAAATGATGCTATTTCCGATCGACTCTCCAAGCACAGGCTAGTGCTAATAAAAACATTGTCATTAGCACAAAGCAAGTACTCGGGAAGGTATATCAGATTCTTTTTAATTCTGTAATTTGCTCTTCTTTATTGGTGATAGTTCCGATTCACTCTCCAAGCACAGGCTAGTGCTAATGCAATCATTCTCATAAGCACAAAGCAGGTACCCGGGAAGTTTTCAGAATCTTTTCTTCTTGTCTTTCTGGACTCCTCTTCTCTTTAACGCAGTTATTTCAGAATCTCTTTCCAAGCACAGGCTAGTGCTAATGGTTTCATTATCTTTAGCACAAAACAAGTACTTGGGAAGATCTCAGATTTTAATCGACTCATTTCTTCTTTCTGTCGAAACCTATAATGAAAGATCTTTTCGAGTGTAATGACTTTAAAGGCTAGGTGTCAAAGTTTGATTTATGTCAAAGGTGCATCTTTTGCAATAAGTTGACAAGTTGGTAGAAGCTCAGAGACGAGGATACTATCGAAGCATAATTGGTGTCATGATTGATGAGTACGTTGTTTGGATCCCTAGCTAAATAATTGTCAGCAGAATAGGATTGCCAATTCCCACAAATGATAATGTGAAAATATTTTGACTTTGAAATTAAAGTGAATTCAAATGACGTACCTTTTGCCGCCAATGCGAATATCATCTTTTGGCGAGGATTTTCCTCAGCTTCTCTCCAAGCACATGCTAGTGCTAATAATCATTTCGTAATCAGCACATAACAAGTACCTGGAAAGACGCTGGTTGTAACGTTAGGAAAAATTTGCTTTCCTTGACTTTTGAAACATTTTTCAATCCAGCTTTGTGTTAATTTATTTCCGGAACCTCTCCAAGCACAGGCTAGTGCTAATGTACTCAAATTCATTAGCCTTAGCAAGTACTCTGATAGGTCTTGGATTCTTCTATACTATCGATTCATATTGGTTTTTCTCCAAATTTTCAGCTACAACTCTTCTCTGTTACAATAAATGATGCTATTTCCGATCGACTCTCCAAGCACAGGCTAGTGCTAATAAAAACATTGTCATTAGCACAAAGCAAGTACTCGGGAAGGTATATCAGATTCTTTTTAATTCTGTAATTTGCTCTTCTTTATTGGTGATAGTTCCGATTCACTCTCCAAGCACAGGCTAGTGCTAATGCAATCATTCTCATAAGCACAAAGCAGGTACCCGGGAAGTTTTCAGAATCTTTTCTTCTTGTCTTTCTGGACTCCTCTTCTCTTTAACGCAGTTATTTCAGAATCTCTTTCCAAGCACAGGCTAGTGCTAATGGTTTCATTATCTTTAGCACAAAACAAGTACTTGGGAAGATCTCAGATTTTAATCGACTCATTTCTTCTTTCTGTCGAAACCTATAATGAAAGATCTTTTCGAGTGTAATGACTTTAAAGGCTAGGTGTCAACGTTTGATTTATGTCAAAGGTGCATCTTTTGCAATGAGTTGACAAGTTGGTAGAAGCTCAGAGACGAGGATACTATCGAAGCATAATTGGTGTCATGATTGATGAGTACGTTGTTTGGATCCCAAGCTAAATAATTGTCAGCAGAATAGGATTGCCAATTCCCACAAATGATAATGTGAAAATATTTTGACTTTGAAATTAAAGTGAATTCAAATGACGTACCTTTTGCGGCCGAAGCGAATTCCATCTTTTGGCGAGGATTTTCCTCAGCTTCTCTCCAAGCACATGCTAGTGCTAATAATCATTTCGTAATCAGCACATAACAAGTACCTGGAAAGACGCTGGTTGTAACGTTAAGAAAAATTTGCTTTCCTTGACTTTTGAAACTTTTTTCAATCCAGCTTTGTGTTGATTTATTTCCGGAACCTCTCCAAGCACAGGCTAGTGCTAATGTACTCAAATTCATTAGCCTTAGCAAGTACTCGGATAGGTCTTGGATTCTTCTATACTATCGATTCATATTGGGTTTTCTCCAAATTTTCAGCTACAACTCTTCTCTGTTACAATAAATGATGCTATTTCCGATCGACTCTCCAAGCACAGGCTAGTGCTAATAAAAACATTGTCATTAGCACAAAGCAAGTACTCGGGAAGGTATATCAGATTCTTTTTAATTCTGTAATTTGCTCTTCTTTATTGGTGATAGTTCCGATTCACTCTCCAAGCACAGGCTAGTGCTAATGCAATCATTCTCATAAGCACAAAGCAGGTACCCGGGAAGTTTTCAGAATCTTTTCTTCTTGTCTTTCTGGACTCCTCTTCTCTTTAACGCAGTTATTTCAGAATCTCTTTCCAAGCACAGGCTAGTGCTAATGGTTTCATTATCTTTAGCACAAAACAAGTACTTGGGAAGATCTCAGATTTTAATCGACTCATTTCTTCTTTCTGTCGAAACCTATAATGAAAGATCTTTTCGAGTGTAATGACTTTAAAGGCTAGGTGTCAAAGTTTGATTTATGTCAAAGGTGCATCTTTTGCAATAAGTTGACAAGTTGGTAGAAGCTCAGAGACGAGGATACTATCGAAGCATAATTGGTGTCATGATTGATGAGTACGTTGTTTGGATCCCTAGCTAAATAATTGTCAGCAGAATAGGATTGCCAATTCCCACAAATGATAATGTGAAAATATTTTGACTTTGAAATTAAAGTGAATTCAAATGACGTACCTTTTGCCGCCAATGCGAATATCATCTTTTGGCGAGGATTTTCCTCAGCTTCTCTCCAAGCACATGCTAGTGCTAATAATCATTTCGTAATCAGCACATAACAAGTACCTGGAAAGACGCTGGTTGTAACGTTAGGAAAAATTTGCTTTCCTTGACTTTTGAAACATTTTTCAATCCAGCTTTGTGTTAATTTATTTCCGGAACCTCTCCAAGCACAGGCTAGTGCTAATGTACTCAAATTCATTAGCCTTAGCAAGTACTCTGATAGGTCTTGGATTCTTCTATACTATCGATTCATATTGGTTTTTCTCCAAATTTTCAGCTACAACTCTTCTCTGTTACAATAAATGATGCTATTTCCGATCGACTCTCCAAGCACAGGCTAGTGCTAATAAAAACATTGTCATTAGCACAAAGCAAGTACTCGGGAAGGTATATCAGATTCTTTTTAATTCTGTAATTTGCTCTTCTTTATTGGTGATAGTTCCGATTCACTCTCCAAGCACAGGCTAGTGCTAATGCAATCATTCTCATAAGCACAAAGCAGGTACCCGGGAAGTTTTCAGAATCTTTTCTTCTTGTCTTTCTGGACTCCTCTTCTCTTTAACGCAGTTATTTCAGAATCTCTTTCCAAGCACAGGCTAGTGCTAATGGTTTCATTATCTTTAGCACAAAACAAGTACTTGGGAAGATCTCAGATTTTAATCGACTCATTTCTTCTTTCTGTCGAAACCTATAATGAAAGATCTTTTCGAGTGTAATGACTTTAAAGGCTAGGTGTCAACGTTTGATTTATGTCAAAGGTGCATCTTTTGCAATGAGTTGACAAGTTGGTAGAAGCTCAGAGACGAGGATACTATCGAAGCATAATTGGTGTCATGATTGATGAGTACGTTGTTTGGATCCCAAGCTAAATAATTGTCAGCAGAATAGGATTGCCAATTCCCACAAATGATAATGTGAAAATATTTTGACTTTGAAATTAAAGTGAATTCAAATGACGTACCTTTTGCGGCCGAAGCGAATTCCATCTTTTGGCGAGGATTTTCCTCAGCTTCTCGCCAAGCACATGCTAGTGCTAATAATCATTTCGTAATCAGCACATAACAAGTACCTGGAAAGACGCTGGTTGTAACGTTAAGAAAAATTTGCTTTCCTTGACTTTTGAAACTTTTTTCAATCCAGCTTTGTGTTGATTTATTTCCGGAACCTCTCCAAGCACAGGCTAGTGCTAATGTACTCAAATTCATTAGCCTTAGCAAGTACTCGGATAGGTCTTGGATTCTTCTATACTATCGATTCATATTGGGTTTTCTCCAAATTTTCAGCTACAACTCTTCTCTGTTACAATAAATGATGCTATTTCCGATCGACTCTCCAAGCACAGGCTAGTGCTAATAAAAACATTGTCATTAGCACAAAGCAAGTACTCGGGAAGGTATATCAGATTCTTTTTAATTCTGTAATTTGCTCTTCTTTATTGGTGATAGTTCCGATTCACTCTCCAAGCACAGGCTAGTGCTAATGCAATCATTCTCATAAGCACAAAGCAGGTACCCGGGAAGTTTTCAGAATCTTTTCTTCTTGTCTTTCTGGACTCCTCTTCTCTTTAACGCAGTTATTTCAGAATCTCTTTCCAAGCACAGGCTAGTGCTAATGGTTTCATTATCTTTAGCACAAAACAAGTACTTGGGAAGATCTCAGATTTTAATCGACTCATTTCTTCTTTCTGTCGAAACCTATAATGAAAGATCTTTTCGAGTGTAATGACTTTAAAGGCTAGGTGTCAAAGTTTGATTTATGTCAAAGGTGCATCTTTTGCAATAAGTTGACAAGTTGGTAGAAGCTCAGAGACGAGGATACTATCGAAGCATAATTGGTGTCATGATTGATGAGTACGTTGTTTGGATCCCTAGCTAAATAATTGTCAGCAGAATAGGATTGCCAATTCCCACAAATGATAATGTGAAAATATTTTGACTTTGAAATTAAAGTGAATTCAAATGACGTACCTTTTGCCGCCAATGCGAATATCATCTTTTGGCGAGGATTTTCCTCAGCTTCTCTCCAAGCACATGCTAGTGCTAATAATCATTTCGTAATCAGCACATAACAAGTACCTGGAAAGACGCTGGTTGTAACGTTAGGAAAAATTTGCTTTCCTTGACTTTTGAAACATTTTTCAATCCAGCTTTGTGTTAATTTATTTCCGGAACCTCTCCAAGCACAGGCTAGTGCTAATGTACTCAAATTCATTAGCCTTAGCAAGTACTCGGATAGGTCTTGGATTCTTCTATACTATCGATTCATATTGGTTTTTCTCCAAATTTTCAGCTACAACTCTTCTCTGTTACAATAAATGATGCTATTTCCGATCGACTCTCCAAGCACAGGCTAGTGCTAATAAAAACATTGTCATTAGCACAAAGCAAGTACTCGGGAAGGTATATCAGATTCTTTTTAATTCTGTAATTTGCTCTTCTTTATTGGTGATAGTTCCGATTCACTCTCCAAGCACAGGCTAGTGCTAATGCAATCATTCTCATAAGCACAAAGCAGGTACCCGGGAAGTTTTCAGAATCTTTTCTTCTTGTCTTTCTGGACTCCTCTTCTCTTTAACGCAGTTATTTCAGAATCTCTTTCCAAGCACAGGCTAGTGCTAATGGTTTCATTATCTTTAGCACAAAACAAGTACTTGGGAAGATCTCAGATTTTAATCGACTCATTTCTTCTTTCTGTCGAAACCTATAATGAAAGATCTTTTCGAGTGTAATGACTTTAAAGGCTAGGTGTCAACGTTTGATTTATGTCAAAGGTGCATCTTTTGCAATGAGTTGACAAGTTGGTAGAAGCTCAGAGACGAGGATACTATCGAAGCATAATTGGTGTCATGATTGATGAGTACGTTGTTTGGATCCCAAGCTAAATAATTGTCAGCAGAATAGGATTGCCAATTCCCACAAATGATAATGTGAAAATATTTTGACTTTGAAATTAAAGTGAATTCAAATGACGTACCTTTTGCGGCCGAAGCGAATTCCATCTTTTGGCGAGGATTTTCCTCAGCTTCTCGCCAAGCACATGCTAGTGCTAATAATCATTTCGTAATCAGCACATAACAAGTACCTGGAAAGACGCTGGTTGTAACGTTAAGAAAAATTTGCTTTCCTTGACTTTTGAAACTTTTTTCAATCCAGCTTTGTGTTGATTTATTTCCGGAACCTCTCCAAGCACAGGCTAGTGCTAATGTACTCAAATTCATTAGCCTTAGCAAGTACTCGGATAGGTCTTGGATTCTTCTATACTATCGATTCATATTGGGTTTTCTCCAAATTTTCAGCTACAACTCTTCTCTGTTACAATAAATGATGCTATTTCCGATCGACTCTCCAAGCACAGGCTAGTGCTAATAAAAACATTGTCATTAGCACAAAGCAAGTACTCGGGAAGGTATATCAGATTCTTTTTAATTCTGTAATTTGCTCTTCTTTATTGGTGATAGTTCCGATTCACTCTCCAAGCACAGGCTAGTGCTAATGCAATCATTCTCATAAGCACAAAGCAGGTACCCGGGAAGTTTTCAGAATCTTTTCTTCTTGTCTTTCTGGACTCCTCTTCTCTTTAACGCAGTTATTTCAGAATCTCTTTCCAAGCACAGGCTAGTGCTAATGGTTTCATTATCTTTAGCACAAAACAAGTACTTGGGAAGATCTCAGATTTTAATCGACTCATTTCTTCTTTCTGTCGAAACCTATAATGAAAGATCTTTTCGAGTGTAATGACTTTAAAGGCTAGGTGTCAAAGTTTGATTTATGTCAAAGGTGCATCTTTTGCAATAAGTTGACAAGTTGGTAGAAGCTCAGAGACGAGGATACTATCGAAGCATAATTGGTGTCATGATTGATGAGTACGTTGTTTGGATCCCTAGCTAAATAATTGTCAGCAGAATAGGATTGCCAATTCCCACAAATGATAATGTGAAAATATTTTGACTTTGAAATTAAAGTGAATTCAAATGACGTACCTTTTGCCGCCAATGCGAATATCATCTTTTGGCGAGGATTTTCCTCAGCTTCTCTCCAAGCACATGCTAGTGCTAATAATCATTTCGTAATCAGCACATAACAAGTACCTGGAAAGACGCTGGTTGTAACGTTAGGAAAAATTTGCTTTCCTTGACTTTTGAAACATTTTTCAATCCAGCTTTGTGTTAATTTATTTCCGGAACCTCTCCAAGCACAGGCTAGTGCTAATGTACTCAAATTCATTAGCCTTAGCAAGTACTCGGATAGGTCTTGGATTCTTCTATACTATCGATTCATATTGGTTTTTCTCCAAATTTTCAGCTACAACTCTTCTCTGTTACAATAAATGATGCTATTTCCGATCGACTCTCCAAGCACAGGCTAGTGCTAATAAAAACATTGTCATTAGCACAAAGCAAGTACTCGGGAAGGTATATCAGATTCTTTTTAATTCTGTAATTTGCTCTTCTTTATTGGTGATAGTTCCGATTCACTCTCCAAGCACAGGCTAGTGCTAATGCAATCATTCTCATAAGCACAAAGCAGGTACCCGGGAAGTTTTCAGAATCTTTTCTTCTTGTCTTTCTGGACTCCTCTTCTCTTTAACGCAGTTATTTCAGAATCTCTTTCCAAGCACAGGCTAGTGCTAATGGTTTCATTATCTTTAGCACAAAACAAGTACTTGGGAAGATCTCAGATTTTAATCGACTCATTTCTTCTTTCTGTCGAAACCTATAATGAAAGATCTTTTCGAGTGTAATGACTTTAAAGGCTAGGTGTCAACGTTTGATTTATGTCAAAGGTGCATCTTTTGCAATGAGTTGACAAGTTGGTAGAAGCTCAGAGACGAGGATACTATCGAAGCATAATTGGTGTCATGATTGATGAGTACGTTGTTTGGATCCCAAGCTAAATAATTGTCAGCAGAATAGGATTGCCAATTCCCACAAATGATAATGTGAAAATATTTTGACTTTGAAATTAAAGTGAATTCAAATGACGTACCTTTTGCGGCCGAAGCGAATTCCATCTTTTGGCGAGGATTTTCCTCAGCTTCTCGCCAAGCACATGCTAGTGCTAATAATCATTTCGTAATCAGCACATAACAAGTACCTGGAAAGACGCTGGTTGTAACGTTAAGAAACATTTACTTTCCTTGACTTTTGAAACTTTTTTTCAATCCAGCTTTGTGTTGATTTATTTCCGGAACCTCTCCAAGCACAGGCTAGTGCTAATGTACTCAAATTCATTAGCCTTAGCAAGTACTCGGATAGGTCTTGGATTCTTCTATACTATCGATTCATATTGGTTTTTCTCCAAATTTTCAGCTACAACTCTTCTCTGTTACAATAAATGATGCTATTTCCGATCGACTCTCCAAGCACAGGCTAGTGCTAATAAAAACATTGTCATTAGCACAAAGCAAGTACTCGGGAAGGTATATCAGATTCTTTTTAATTCTGTAATTTGCTCTTCTTTATTGGTGATAGTTCCGATTCACTCTCCAAGCACAGGCTAGTGCTAATGCAATCATTCTCATAAGCACAAAGCAGGTACCCGGGAAGTTTTCAGAATCTTTTCTTCTTGTCTTTCTGGACTCCTCTTCTCTTTAACGCAGTTATTTCAGAATCTCTTTCCAAGCACAGGCTAGTGCTAATGGTTTCATTATCTTTAGCACAAAACAAGTACTTGGGAAGATCTCAGATTTTAATCGACTCATTTCTTCTTTCTGTCGAAACCTATAATGAAAGATCTTTTCGAGTGTAATGACTTTCAAGGCTAGGTGTCAAAGTTTGATTTATGTCAAAGGTGCATCTTTTGCAATGAGTTGACAAGTTGGTAGAAGCTCAGAGACGAGGATACTATCGAAGCATAATTGGTGTCATGATTGATGAGTACGTTGTTTGGATCCCAAGCTAAATAATTGTCAGCAGAATAGGATTGCCAATTCCCACAAATGATAATGTGAAAATATTTTGACTTTGAAATTAAAGTGAATTCAAATGACGTACCTTTTGCCGCCAATGCGAATACCATCTTTTGGCGAGGATTTTCCTCAGCTTCTCGCCAAGCACATGCTAGTGCTAATAATCATTTCGTAATCAGCACATAACAAGTACCTGGAAAGACGCTGGTTGTAACGTTAAGAAACATTTGCTTTCCTTGACTTTTGAAACATTTTTCAATCAAGCTTTGTGTTGAATATTTCCGGAACCTCTCCAAGCACAGGCTAGTGCTAATGTACTCAAATTCATTAGCCTTAGCAAGTACTCGGATAGGTCTTGGATTCTTCTATACTATCGATTCATATTGGTTTTTCTCCAAATTTTCAGCTACAACTCTTCTCTGTTACAATAAATGATGCTATTTCCGATCGACTCTCCAAGCACAGGCTAGTGCTAATAAAAACATTGTCATTAGCACAAAGCAAGTACTCGGGAAGGTATATCAGATTCTTTTTAATTCTGTAATTTGCTCTTCTTTATTGGTGATAGTTCCGATTCACTCTCCAAGCACAGGCTAGTGCTAATGCAATCATTCTCATAAGCACAAAGCAGGTACCCGGGAAGTTTTCAGAATCTTTTCTTCTTGTCTTTCTGGACTCCTCTTCTCTTTAACGCAGTTATTTCAGAATCTCTTTCCAAGCACAGGCTAGTGCTAATGGTTTCATTATCTTTAGCACAAAACAAGTACTTGGGAAGATCTCAGATTTTAATCGACTCATTTCTTCTTTCTGTCGAAACCTATAATGAAAGATCTTTTCGAGTGTAATGACTTTAAAGGCTAGGTGTCAACGTTTGATTTATGTCAAATGTGCATCTTTTGCAATGAGTTGACAAGTTGGTAGAAGCTCAGAGACGAGGATACTATCGAAGCATAATTGGTGTCATGATTGATGAGTACGTTGTTTGGATCCCAAGCTAAATAATTGTCAGCAGAATAGGATTGCCAATTCCCACAAATGATAATGTGAAAATATTTTGACTTTGAAATTAAAGTGAATTCAAATGACGTACCTTTTGCCGCCAATGCGAATATCATCTTTTGGCGAGGATTTTCCTCAGCTTCTCTCCAAGCACATGCTAGTGCTAATAATCATTTCGTAATCAGCACATAACAAGTACATGGAAAGACGCTGGTTGTAACGTTAGGAAAAATTTGCTTTCCTTGACTTTTGAAACTTTTTTCAATCCAGCTTTGTGTTGATTTATTTCCGGAACCTCTCCAAGCACAGGCTAGTGCTAATGTACTCAAATTCATTAGCCTTAGCAAGTACTCGGATAGGTCTTGGATTCTTCTATACTATCGATTCATATTGGGTTTTCTCCAAATTTTCAGCTACAACTCTTCTCTGTTACAATAAATGATGCTATTTCCGATCGACTCTCCAAGCACAGGCTAGTGCTAATAAAAACATTGTCATTAGCACAAAGCAAGTACTCGGGAAGGTATATCAGATTCTTTTTAATTCTGTAATTTGCTCTTCTTTATTGGTGATAGTTCCGATTCACTCTCCAAGCACAGGCTAGTGCTAATGCAATCATTCTCATAAGCACAAAGCAGGTACCCGGGAAGTTTTCAGAATCTTTTCTTCTTGTCTTTCTGGACTCCTCTTCTCTTTAACGCAGTTATTTCAGAATCTCTTTCCAAGCACAGGCTAGTGCTAATGGTTTCATTATCTTTAGCACAAAACAAGTACTTGGGAAGATCTCAGATTTTAATCGACTCATTTCTTCTTTCTGTCGAAACCTATAATGAAAGATCTTTTCGAGTGTAATGACTTTCAAGGCTAGGTGTCAAAGTTTGATTTATGTCAAAGGTGCATCTTTTGCAATGAGTTGACAAGTTGGTAGAAGCTCAGAGACGAGGATACTATCGAAGCATAATTGGTGTCATGATTGATGAGTACGTTGTTTGGATCCCAAGCTAAATAATTGTCAGCAGAATAGGATTGCCAATTCCCACAAATGATAATGTGAAAATATTTTGACTTTGAAATTAAAGTGAATTCAAATGACGTACCTTTTGCGGCCGAAGCGAATTCCATCTTTTGGCGAGGATTTTCCTCAGCTTCTCTCCAAGCACATGCTAGTGCTAATAATCATTTCGTAATCAGCACATAACAAGTACCTGGAAAGACGCTGGTTGTAACGTTAAGAAACATTTGCTTTCCTTGACTTTTGAAACTTTTTTCAATCCAGCTTTGTGTTGATTTATTTCCGGAACCTCTCCAAGCACAGGCTAGTGCTAATGTACTCAAATTCATTAGCCTTAGCAAGTACTCGGATAGGTCTTGGATTCTTCTATACTATCGATTCATATTGGGTTTTCTCCAAATTTTCAGCTACAACTCTTCTCTGTTACAATAAATGATGCTATTTCCGATCGACTCTCCAAGCACAGGCTAGTGCTAATAAAAACATTGTCATTAGCACAAAGCAAGTACTCGGGAAGGTATATCAGATTCTTTTTAATTCTGTAATTTGCTCTTCTTTATTGGTGATAGTTCCGATTCACTCTCCAAGCACAGGCTAGTGCTAATGCAATCATTCTCATAAGCACAAAGCAGGTACCCGGGAAGTTTTCAGAATCTTTTCTTCTTGTCTTTCTGGACTCCTCTTCTCTTTAACGCAGTTATTTCAGAATCTCTTTCCAAGCACAGGCTAGTGCTAATGGTTTCATTATCTTTAGCACAAAACAAGTACTTGGGAAGATCTCAGATTTTAATCGACTCATTTCTTCTTTCTGTCGAAACCTATAATGAAAGATCTTTTCGAGTGTAATGACTTTCAAGGCTAGGTGTCAAAGTTTGATTTATGTCAAAGGTGCATCTTTTGCAATGAGTTGACAAGTTGGTAGAAGCTCAGAGACGAGGATACTATCGAAGCATAATTGGTGTCATGATTGATGAGTACGTTGTTTGGATCCCAAGCTAAATAATTGTCAGCAGAATAGGATTGCCAATTCCCACAAATGATAATGTGAAAATATTTTGACTTTGAAATTAAAGTGAATTCAAATGACGTACCTTTTGCGGCCGAAGCGAATTCCATCTTTTGGCGAGGATTTTCCTCAGCTTCTCTCCAAGCACATGCTAGTGCTAATAATCATTTCGTAATCAGCACATAACAAGTACCTGGAAAGACGCTGGTTGTAACGTTAAGAAACATTTGCTTTCCTTGACTTTTGAAACTTTTTTCAATCCAGCTTTGTGTTGATTTATTTCCGGAACCTCTCCAAGCACAGGCTAGTGCTAATGTACTCAAATTCATTAGCCTTAGCAAGTACTCGGATAGGTCTTGGATTCTTCTATACTATCGATTCATATTGGTTTTTCTCCAAATTTTCAGCTACAACTCTTCTCTGTTACAATAAATGATGCTATTTCCGATCGACTCTCCAAGCACAGGCTAGTGCTAATAAAAACATTGTCATTAGCACAAAGCAAGTACTCGGGAAGGTATATCAGATTCTTTTTAATTCTGTAATTTGCTCTTCTTTATTGGTGATAGTTCCGATTCACTCTCCAAGCACAGGCTAGTGCTAATGCAATCATTCTCATAAGCACAAAGCAGGTACCCGGGAAGTTTTCAGAATCTTTTCTTCTTGTCTTTCTGGACTCCTCTTCTCTTTAACGCAGTTATTTCAGAATCTCTCTCCAAGCACAGGCTAGTGCTAATGGTTTCATTATCTTTAGCACAAAACAAGTACTTGGGAAGATCTCAGATTTTAATCGACTCATTTCTTCTTTCTGTCGAAACCTATAATGAAAGATCTTTTCGAGTGTAATGACTTTAAAGGCTAGGTGTCAAAGTTTGATTTATGTCAAAGGTGCATCTTTTGCAATGAGTTGACAAGTTGGTAGAAGCTCAGAGACGAGGATACTATCGAAGCATAATTGGTGTGATGATTGATGAGTACGTTGTTTGGATCCCAAGCTAAATAATTGTCAGCAGAATAGGATTGCCAATTCCCACAAATGATAATGTGAAAATATTTTGACTTTGAAATTAAAGTGAATTCAAATGACGTACCTTTTGCCGCCAATGCGAATACCATCTTTTGGCGAGGATTTTCCTCAGCTTCTCGCCAAGCACATGCTAGTGCTAATAATCATTTCGTAATCAGCACATAACAAGTACCTGGAAAGACGCTGGTTGTAACGTTAAGAAACATTTGCTTTCCTTGACTTTTGAAACTTTTTTCAATCCAGCTTTGTGTTGATTTATTTCCGGAACCTCTCCAAGCACAGGCTAGTGCTAATGTACTCAACTTCATTAGCCTTAGCAAGTACTCGGATAGGTCTTGGATTCTTCTATACTATCGATTCATATTGGTTTTTCTCCAAATTTTCAGCTACAACTCTTCTCTGTTACAATAAATGATGCTATTTCCGATCGACTCTCCAAGCACAGGCTAGTGCTAATAAAAACATTGTCATTAGCACAAAGCAAGTACTCGGGAAGGTATATCAGATTCTTTTTAATTCTGTAATTTGCTCTTCTTTATTGGTGATAGTTCCGATTCACTCTCCAAGCACAGGCTAGTGCTAATGCAATCATTCTCATAAGCACAAAGCAGGTACCCGGGAAGTTTTCAGAATCTTTTCTTCTTGTCTTTCTGGACTCCTCTTCTCTTTAACGCAGTTATTTCAGAATCTCTCTCCAAGCACAGGCTAGTGCTAATGGTTTCATTATCTTTAGCACAAAACAAGTACTGGGGAAGATCTCAGATTTTAATCGACTCATTTCTTCTTTCTGTCGAAACCTATAATGAAAGATCTTTTCGAGTGTAATGACTTTAAAGGCTAGGTGTCAACGTTTGATTTATGTCAAATGTGCATCTTTTGCAATGAGTTGACAAGTTGGTAGAAGCTCAGAGACGAGGATACTATCGAAGCATAATTGGTGTCATGATTGATGAGTACGTTGTTTGGATCCCAAGCTAAATAATTGTCAGCAGAATAGGATTGCCAATTCCCACAAATGATAATGTGAAAATATTTTGACTTTGAAATTAAAGTGAATTCAAATGACGTACCTTTTGCCGCCAATGCGAATATCATCTTTTGGCGAGGATTTTCCTCAGCTTCTCTCCAAGCACATGCTAGTGCTAATAATCATTTCGTAATCAGCACATAACAAGTACCTGGAAAGACGCTGGTTGTAACGTTAGGAAAAATTTGCTTTCCTTGACTTTTGAAACTTTTTTCAATCCAGCTTTGTGTTGATTTATTTCCGGAACCTCTCCAAGCACAGGCTAGTGCTAATGTACTCAAATTCATTAGCCTTAGCAAGTACTCGGATAGGTCTTGGATTCTTCTATACTATCGATTCATATTGGGTTTTCTCCAAATTTTCAGCTACAACTCTTCTCTGTTACAATAAATGATGCTATTTCCGATCGACTCTCCAAGCACAGGCTAGTGCTAATAAAAACATTGTCATTAGCACAAAGCAAGTACTCGGGAAGGTATATCAGATTCTTTTTAATTCTGTAATTTGCTCTTCTTTATTGGTGATAGTTCCGATTCACTCTCCAAGCACAGGCTAGTGCTAATGCAATCATTCTCATAAGCACAAAGCAGGTACCCGGGAAGTTTTCAGAATCTTTTCTTCTTGTCTTTCTGGACTCCTCTTCTCTTTAACGCAGTTATTTCAGAATCTCTTTCCAAGCACAGGCTAGTGCTAATGGTTTCATTATCTTTAGCACAAAACAAGTACTTGGGAAGATCTCAGATTTTAATCGACTCATTTCTTCTTTCTGTCGAAACCTATAATGAAAGATCTTTTCGAGTGTAATGACTTTCAAGGCTAGGTGTCAAAGTTTGATTTATGTCAAAGGTGCATCTTTTGCAATGAGTTGACAAGTTGGTAGAAGCTCAGAGACGAGGATACTATCGAAGCATAATTGGTGTCATGATTGATGAGTACGTTGTTTGGATCCCAAGCTAAATAATTGTCAGCAGAATAGGATTGCCAATTCCCACAAATGATAATGTGAAAATATTTTGACTTTGAAATTAAAGTGAATTCAAATGACGTACCTTTTGCCGCCAATGCGAATACCATCTTTTGGCGAGGATTTTCCTCAGCTTCTCGCCAAGCACATGCTAGTGCTAATAATCATTTCGTAATCAGCACATAACAAGTACCTGGAAAGACGCTGGTTGTAACGTTAAGAAACATTTGCTTTCCTTGACTTTTGAAACATTTTTCAATCAAGCTTTGTGTTGAATATTTCCGGAACCTCTCCAAGCACAGGCTAGTGCTAATGTACTCAAATTCATTAGCCTTAGCAAGTACTCGGATAGGTCTTGGATTCTTCTATACTATCGATTCATATTGGTTTTTCTCCAAATTTTCAGCTACAACTCTTCTCTGTTACAATAAATGATGCTATTTCCGATCGACTCTCCAAGCACAGGCTAGTGCTAATAAAAACATTGTCATTAGCACAAAGCAAGTACTCGGGAAGGTATATCAGATTCTTTTTAATTCTGTAATTTGCTCTTCTTTATTGGTGATAGTTCCGATTCACTCTCCAAGCACAGGCTAGTGCTAATGCAATCATTCTCATAAGCACAAAGCAGGTACCCGGGAAGTTTTCAGAATCTTTTCTTCTTGTCTTTCTGGACTCCTCTTCTCTTTAACGCAGTTATTTCAGAATCTCTCTCCAAGCACAGGCTAGTGCTAATGGTTTCATTATCTTTAGCACAAAACAAGTACTTGGGAAGATCTCAGATTTTAATCGACTCATTTCTTCTTTCTGTCGAAACCTATAATGAAAGATCTTTTCGAGTGTAATGACTTTAAAGGCTAGGTGTCAAAGTTTGATTTATGTCAAAGGTGCATCTTTTGCAATGAGTTGACAAGTTGGTAGAAGCTCAGAGACGAGGATACTATCGAAGCATAATTGGTGTGATGATTGATGAGTACGTTGTTTGGATCCCAAGCTAAATAATTGTCAGCAGAATAGGATTGCCAATTCCCACAAATGATAATGTGAAAATATTTTGACTTTGAAATTAAAGTGAATTCAAATGACGTACCTTTTGCCGCCAATGCGAATATCATCTTTTGGCGAGGATTTTCCTCAGCTTCTCTCCAAGCACATGCTAGTGCTAATAATCATTTCGTAATCAGCACATAACAAGTACCTGGAAAGACGCTGGTTGTAACGTTAGGAAAAATTTGCTTTCCTTGACTTTTGAAACTTTTTTCAATCCAGCTTTGTGTTGATTTATTTCCGGAACCTCTCCAAGCACAGGCTAGTGCTAATGTACTCAAATTCATTAGCCTTAGCAAGTACTCGGATAGGTCTTGGATTCTTCTATACTATCGATTCATATTGGGTTTTCTCCAAATTTTCAGCTACAACTCTTCTCTGTTACAATAAATGATGCTATTTCCGATCGACTCTCCAAGCACAGGCTAGTGCTAATAAAAACATTGTCATTAGCACAAAGCAAGTACTCGGGAAGGTATATCAGATTCTTTTTAATTCTGTAATTTGCTCTTCTTTATTGGTGATAGTTCCGATTCACTCTCCAAGCACAGGCTAGTGCTAATGCAATCATTCTCATAAGCACAAAGCAGGTACCCGGGAAGTTTTCAGAATCTTTTCTTCTTGTCTTTCTGGACTCCTCTTCTCTTTAACGCAGTTATTTCAGAATCTCTTTCCAAGCACAGGCTAGTGCTAATGGTTTCATTATCTTTAGCACAAAACAAGTACTTGGGAAGATCTCAGATTTTAATCGACTCATTTCTTCTTTCTGTCGAAACCTATAATGAAAGATCTTTTCGAGTGTAATGACTTTCAAGGCTAGGTGTCAAAGTTTGATTTATGTCAAAGGTGCATCTTTTGCAATGAGTTGACAAGTTGGTAGAAGCTCAGAGACGAGGATACTATCGAAGCATAATTGGTGTCATGATTGATGAGTACGTTGTTTGGATCCCAAGCTAAATAATTGTCAGCAGAATAGGATTGCCAATTCCCACAAATGATAATGTGAAAATATTTTGACTTTGAAATTAAAGTGAATTCAAATGACGTACCTTTTGCCGCCAATGCGAATACCATCTTTTGGCGAGGATTTTCCTCAGCTTCTCGCCAAGCACATGCTAGTGCTAATAATCATTTCGTAATCAGCACATAACAAGTACCTGGAAAGACGCTGGTTGTAACGTTAAGAAACATTTGCTTTCCTTGACTTTTGAAACATTTTTCAATCAAGCTTTGTGTTGAATATTTCCGGAACCTCTCCAAGCACAGGCTAGTGCTAATGTACTCAAATTCATTAGCCTTAGCAAGTACTCGGATAGGTCTTGGATTCTTCTATACTATCGATTCATATTGGTTTTTCTCCAAATTTTCAGCTACAACTCTTCTCTGTTACAATAAATGATGCTATTTCCGATCGACTCTCCAAGCACAGGCTAGTGCTAATAAAAACATTGTCATTAGCACAAAGCAAGTACTCGGGAAGGTATATCAGATTCTTTTTAATTCTGTAATTTGCTCTTCTTTATTGGTGATAGTTCCGATTCACTCTCCAAGCACAGGCTAGTGCTAATGCAATCATTCTCATAAGCACAAAGCAGGTACCCGGGAAGTTTTCAGAATCTTTTCTTCTTGTCTTTCTGGACTCCTCTTCTCTTTAACGCAGTTATTTCAGAATCTCTCTCCAAGCACAGGCTAGTGCTAATGGTTTCATTATCTTTAGCACAAAATAAGTACTGGGGAAGATCTCAGATTTTAATCGACTCATTTCTTCTTTCTGTCGAAACCTATAATGAAAGATCTTTTCGAGTGTAATGACTTTAAAGGCTAGGTGTCAAAGTTTGATTTATGTCAAAGGTGCATCTTTTGCAATGAGTTGACAAGTTGGTAGAAGCTCAGAGACGAGGATACTATCGAAGCATAATTGGTGTCATGATTGATGAGTACGTTGTTTGGATCCCAAGCTAAATAATTGTCAGCAGAATAGGATTGCCAATTCCCACAAATGATAATGTGAAAATATTTTGACTTTGAAATTAAAGTGAATTCAAATGACGTACCTTTTGCGGCCGAAGCGAATTCCATCTTTTGGCGAGGATTTTCCTCAGCTTCTCTCCAAGCACATGCTAGTGCTAATAATCATTTCGTAATCAGCACATAACAAGTACCTGGAAAGACGCTGGTTGTAACGTTAAGAAACATTTGCTTTCCTTGACTTTTGAAACTTTTTTCAATCCAGCTTTGTGTTGATTTATTTCCGGAACCTCTCCAAGCACAGGCTAGTGCTAATGTACTCAAATTCATTAGCCTTAGCAAGTACTCGGATAGGTCTTGGATTCTTCTATACTATCGATTCATATTGGTTTTTCTCCAAATTTTCAGCTACAACTCTTCTCTGTTACAATAAATGATGCTATTTCCGATCGACTCTCCAAGCACAGGCTAGTGCTAATAAAAACATTGTCATTAGCACAAAGCAAGTACTCGGGAAGGTATATCAGATTCTTTTTAATTCTGTAATTTGCTCTTCTTTATTGGTGATAGTTCCGATTCACTCTCCAAGCACAGGCTAGTGCTAATGCAATCATTCTCATAAGCACAAAGCAGGTACCCGGGAAGTTTTCAGAATCTTTTCTTCTTGTCTTTCTGGACTCCTCTTCTCTTTAACGCAGTTATTTCAGAATCTCTTTCCAAGCACAGGCTAGTGCTAATGGTTTCATTATCTTTAGCACAAAACAAGTACTTGGGAAGATCTCAGATTTTAATCGACTCATTTCTTCTTTCTGTCGAAACCTATAATGAAAGATCTTTTCGAGTGTAATGACTTTAAAGGCTAGGTGTCAAAGTTTGATTTATGTCAAATGTGCATCTTTTGCAATGAGTTGACAAGTTGGTAGAAGCTCAGAGACGAGGATACTATCGAAGCATAATTGGTGTCATGATTGATGAGTACGTTGTTTGGATCCCTAGCTAAATAATTGTCAGCAGAATAGGATTGCCAATTCCCACAAATGATAATGTGAAAATATTTTGACTTTGAAATTAAAGTGAATTCAAATGACGTACCTTTTGCGGCCGAAGCGAATTCCATCTTTTGGCGAGGATTTTCCTCAGCTTCTCTCCAAGCACATGCTAGTGCTAATAATCATTTCGTAATCAGAACATAACAAGTACCTGGAAAGACGCTGGTTGTAACGTTAAGAAACATTTGTTTCCTTGACATTTGAAACTTATTTCAATCCAGCTTTGTGTTGATTTATTTCCGGAACCTCTCCAAGCACAGGCTAGTGCTAATGTACTCAAATTCATTAGCCTTAGCAAGTACTCGGATAGGTCTTGGATTCTTCTATACTATCGATTCATATTGGTTTTTCTCCAAATTTTCAGCTACAACTCTTCTCTGTTACAATAAATGATGCTATTTCCGATCGACTCTCCAAGCACAGGCTAGTGCTAATAAAAACATTGTCATTAGCACAAAGCAAGTACTCGGGAAGGTATATCAGATTCTTTTTAATTCTGTAATTTGCTCTTCTTTATTGGTGATAGTTCCGATTCACTCTCCAAGCACAGGCTAGTGCTAATGCAATCATTCTCATAAGCACAAAGCAGGTACCCGGGAAGTTTTCAGAATCTTTTCTTCTTGTCTTTCTGGACTCCTCTTCTCTTTAACGCAGTTATTTCAGAATCTCTTTCCAAGCACAGGCTAGTGCTAATGGTTTCATTATCTTTAGCACAAAACAAGTACTTGGGAAGATCTCAGATTTTAATCGACTCATTTCTTCTTTCTGTCGAAACCTATAATGAAAGATCTTTTCGAGTGTAATGACTTTAAAGGCTAGGTGTCAAAGTTTGATTTATGTCAAAGGTGCATCTTTTGCAATGAGTTGACAAGTTGGTAGAAGCTCAGAGACGAGGATACTATCGAAGCATAATTGGTGTCATGATTGATGAGTACGTTGTTTGGATCCCTAGCTAAATAATTGTCAGCAGAATAGGATTGCCAATTCCCACAAATGATAATGTGAAAATATTTTGACTTTGAAATTAAAGTGAATTCAAATGACGTACCTTTTGCGGCCAATGCGAATATCACCTTTTGGCGAGGATTTTCCTCAGCTTCTCTCCAAGCACATGCTAGTGCTAATAATCATTTCGTAATCAGCACATAACAAGTACCTGGAAAGACGCTGGTTGTAACGTTAGGAAAAATTTGCTTTCCTTGACTTTTGAAACTTTTTTCAATCCAGCTTTGTGTTGATTTATTTCCGGAACCTCTCCAAGCACAGGCTAGTGCTAATGTACTCAAATTCATTAGCCTTAGCAAGTACTCGGATAGGTCTTGGATTCTTCTATACTATCGATTCATATTGGTTTTTCTCCAAATTTTCAGCTACAACTCTTCTCTGTTACAATAAATGATGCTATTTCCGATCGACTCTCCAAGCACAGGCTAGTGCTAATAAAAACATTGTCATTAGCACAAAGCAAGTACTCGGGAAGGTATATCAGATTCTTTTTAATTCTGTAATTTGCTCTTCTTTATTGGTGATAGTTCCGATTCACTCTCCAAGCACAGGCTAGTGCTAATGCAATCATTCTCATAAGCACAAAGCAGGTACCCGGGAAGTTTTCAGAATCTTTTCTTCTTGTCTTTCTGGACTCCTCTTCTCTTTAACGCAGTTATTTCAGAATCTCTTTCCAAGCACAGGCTAGTGCTAATGGTTTCATTATCTTTAGCACAAAACAAGTACTTGGGAAGATCTCAGATTTTAATCGACTCATTTCTTCTTTCTGTCGAAACCTATAATGAAAGATCTTTTCGAGTGTAATGACTTTAAAGGCTAGGTGTCAAAGTTTGATTTATGTCAAAGGTGCATCTTTTGCAATGAGTTGACAAGTTGGTAGAAGCTCAGAGACGAGGATACTATCGAAGCATAATTGGTGTCATGATTGATGAGTACGTTGTTTGGATCCCTAGCTAAATAATTGTCAGCAGAATAGGATTGCCAATTCCCACAAATGATAATGTGAAAATATTTTGACTTTGAAATTAAAGTGAATTCAAATGACGTACCTTTTGCCGCCAATGCGAATACCATCTTTTGGCGAGGATTTTCCTCAGCTTCTCTCCAAGCACATGCTAGTGCTAATAATCATTTCGTAATCAGCACATAACAAGTACCTGGAAAGACGCTGGTTGTAACGTTAAGAAACATTTGTTTCCTTGACATTTGAAACTTATTTCAATCCAGCTTTGTGTTGATTTATTTCCGGAACCTCTCCAAGCACAGGCTAGTGCTAATGTACTCAAATTCATTAGCCTTAGCAAGTACTCGGATAGGTCTTGGATTCTTCTATACTATCGATTCATATTGGTTTTTCTCCAAATTTTCAGCTACAACTCTTCTCTGTTACAATAAATGATGCTATTTCCGATCGACTCTCCAAGCACAGGCTAGTGCTAATAAAAACATTGTCATTAGCACAAAGCAAGTACTCGGGAAGGTATATCAGATTCTTTTTAATTCTGTAATTTGCTCTTCTTTATTGGTGATAGTTCCGATTCACTCTCCAAGCACAGGCTAGTGCTAATGCAATCATTCTCATAAGCACAAAGCAGGTACCCGGGAAGTTTTCAGAATCTTTTCTTCTTGTCTTTCTGGACTCCTCTTCTCTTTAACGCAGTTATTTCAGAATCTCTTTCCAAGCACAGGCTAGTGCTAATGGTTTCATTATCTTTAGCACAAAACAAGTACTTGGGAAGATCTCAGATTTTAATCGACTCATTTCTTCTTTCTGTCGAAACCTATAATGAAAGATCTTTTCGAGTGTAATGACTTTAAAGGCTAGGTGTCAAAGTTTGATTTATGTCAAAGGTGCATCTTTTGCAATGAGTTGACAAGTTGGTAGAAGCTCAGAGACGAGGATACTATCGAAGCATAATTGGTGTCACGATTGATGAGTACGTTGTTTGGATCCCTAGCTAAATAATTGTCAGCAGAATAGGATTGCCAATTCCCACAAATGATAATGTGAAAATATTTTGACTTTGAAATTAAAGTGAATTCAAATGACGTACCTTTTGCGGCCAATGCGAATATCACCTTTTGGCGAGGATTTTCCTCAGCTTCTCTCCAAGCACATGCTAGTGCTAATAATCATTTCGTAATCAGCACATAACAAGTACCTGGAAAGACGCTGGTTGTAACGTTAGGAAAAATTTGCTTTCCTTGACTTTTGAAACTTTTTTCAATCCAGCTTTGTGTTGATTTATTTCCGGAACCTCTCCAAGCACAGGCTAGTGCTAATGTACTCAAATTCATTAGCCTTAGCAAGTACTCGGATAGGTCTTGGATTCTTCTATACTATCGATTCATATTGGTTTTTCTCCAAATTTTCAGCTACAACTCTTCTCTGTTACAATAAATGATGCTATTTCCGATCGACTCTCCAAGCACAGGCTAGTGCTAATAAAAACATTGTCATTAGCACAAAGCAAGTACTCGGGAAGGTATATCAGATTCTTTTTAATTCTGTAATTTGCTCTTCTTTATTGGTGATAGTTCCGATTCACTCTCCAAGCACAGGCTAGTGCTAATGCAATCATTCTCATAAGCACAAAGCAGGTACCCGGGAAGTTTTCAGAAACTTTTCTTCTTGTCTTTCTGGACTCCTCTTCTCTTTAACGCAGTTATTTCAGAATCTCTTTCCAAGCACAGGCTAGTGCTAATGGTTTCATTATCTTTAGCACAAAACAAGTACTTGGGAAGATCTCAGATTTTAATCGACTCATTTCTTCTTTCTGTCGAAACCTATAATGAAAGATCTTTTCGAGTGTAATGACTTTCAAGGCTAGGTGTCAAAGTTTGATTTATGTCAAAGGTGCATCTTTTGCAATGAGTTGACAAGTTGGTAGAAGCTCAGAGACGAGGATACTATCGAAGCATAATTGGTGTCATGATTGATGAGTACGTTGTTTGGATCCCAAGCTAAATAATTGTCAGCAGAATAGGATTGCCAATTCCCACAAATGATAATGTGAAAATATTTTGACTTTGAAATTAAAGTGAATTCAAATGACGTACCTTTTGCCGCCAATGCGAATACCATCTTTTGGCGAGGATTTTCCTCAGCTTCTCGCCAAGCACATGCTAGTGCTAATAATCATTTCGTAATCAGCACATAACAAGTACCTGGAAAGACGCTGGTTGTAACGTTAAGAAACATTTGCTTTCCTTGACTTTTGAAACATTTTTCAATCAAGCTTTGTGTTGAATATTTCCGGAACCTCTCCAAGCACAGGCTAGTGCTAATGTACTCAAATTCATTAGCCTTAGCAAGTACTCGGATAGGTCTTGGATTCTTCTATACTATCGATTCATATTGGTTTTTCTCCAAATTTTCAGCTACAACTCTTCTCTGTTACAATAAATGATGCTATTTCCGATCGACTCTCCAAGCACAGGCTAGTGCTAATAAAAACATTGTCATTAGCACAAAGCAAGTACTCGGGAAGGTATATCAGATTCTTTTTAATTCTGTAATTTGCTCTTCTTTATTGGTGATAGTTCCGATTCACTCTCCAAGCACAGGCTAGTGCTAATGCAATCATTCTCATAAGCACAAAGCAGGTACCCGGGAAGTTTTCAGAATCTTTTCTTCTTGTCTTTCTGGACTCCTCTTCTCTTTAACGCAGTTATTTCAGAATCTCTTTCCAAGCACAGGCTAGTGCTAATGGTTTCATTATCTTTAGCACAAAACAAGTACTTGGGAAGATCTCAGATTTTAATCGACTCATTTCTTCTTTCTGTCGAAACCTATAATGAAAGATCTTTTCGAGTGTAATGACTTTAAAGGCTAGGTGTCAACGTTTGATTTATGTCAAATGTGCATCTTTTGCAATGAGTTGACAAGTTGGTAGAAGCTCAGAGACGAGGATACTATCGAAGCATAATTGGTGTCATGATTGATGAGTACGTTGTTTGGATCCCTAGCTAAATAATTGTCAGCAGAATAGGATTGCCAATTCCCACAAATGATAATGTGAAAATATTTTGACTTTGAAATTAAAGTGAATTCAAATGACGTACCTTTTGCCGCCAATGCGAATACCATCTTTTGGCGAGGATTTTCCTCAGCTTCTCTCCAAGCACATGCTAGTGCTAATAATCATTTCGTAATCAGCACATAACAAGTACCTGGAAAGACGCTGGTTGTAACGTTAAGAAACATTTGTTTCCTTGACATTTGAAACTTATTTCAATCAAGCTTTGTGTTGATTTATTTCCGGAACCTCTCCAAGCACAGGCTAGTGCTAATGTACTCAAATTCATTAGCCTTAGCAAGTACTCGGATAGGTCTTGGATTCTTCTATACTATCGATTCATATTGGTTTTTCTCCAAATTTTCAGCTACAACTCTTCTCTGTTACAATAAATGATGCTATTTCCGATCGACTCTCCAAGCACAGGCTAGTGCTAATAAAAACATTGTCATTAGCACAAAGCAAGTACTCGGGAAGGTATATCAGATTCTTTTTAATTCTGTAATTTGCTCTTCTTTATTGGTGATAGTTCCGATTCACTCTCCAAGCACAGGCTAGTGCTAATGCAATCATTCTCATAAGCACAAAGCAGGTACCCGGGAAGTTTTCAGAATCTTTTCTTCTTGTCTTTCTGGACTCCTCTTCTCTTTAACGCAGTTATTTCAGAATCTCTTTCCAAGCACAGGCTAGTGCTAATGGTTTCATTATCTTTAGCACAAAACAAGTACTTGGGAAGATCTCAGATTTTAATCGACTCATTTCTTCTTTCTGTCGAAACCTATAATGAAAGATCTTTTCGAGTGTAATGACTTTAAAGGCTAGGTGTCAAAGTTTGATTTATGTCAAAGGTGCATCTTTTGCAATGAGTTGACAAGTTGGTAGAAGCTCAGAGACGAGGATACTATCGAAGCATAATTGGTGTCATGATTGATGAGTACGTTGTTTGGATCCCTAGCTAAATAATTGTCAGCAGAATAGGATTGCCAATTCCCACAAATGATAATGTGAAAATATTTTGACTTTGAAATTAAAGTGAATTCAAATGACGTACCTTTTGCCGCCAATGCGAATACCATCTTTTGGCGAGGATTTTCCTCAGCTTCTCGCCAAGCACATGCTAGTGCTAATAATCATTTCGTAATCAGCACATAACAAGTACCTGGAAAGACGCTGGTTGTAACGTTAAGAAACATTTGCTTTCCTTGACTTTTGAAACATTTTTCAATCAAGCTTTGTGTTGAATATTTCCGGAACCTCTCCAAGCACAGGCTAGTGCTAATGTACTCAAATTCATTAGCCTTAGCAAGTACTCGGATAGGTCTTGGATTCTTCTATACTATCGATTCATATTGGTTTTTCTCCAAATTTTCAGCTACAACTCTTCTCTGTTACAATAAATGATGCTATTTCCGATCGACTCTCCAAGCACAGGCTAGTGCTAATAAAAACATTGTCATTAGCACAAAGCAAGTACTCGGGAAGGTATATCAGATTCTTTTTAATTCTGTAATTTGCTCTTCTTTATTGGTGATAGTTCCGATTCACTCTCCAAGCACAGGCTAGTGCTAATGCAATCATTCTTATAAGCACAAAGCAGGTACCCGGGAAGTTTTCAGAATCTTTTCTTCTTGTCTTTCTGGACTCCTCTTCTCTTTAACGCAGTTATTTCAGAATCTCTTTCCAAGCACAGGCTAGTGCTAATGGTTTCATTATCTTTAGCACAAAACAAGTACTTGGGAAGATCTCAGATTTTAATCGACTCATTTCTTCTTTCTGTCGAAACCTATAATGAAAGATCTTTTCGAGTGTAATGACTTTAAAGGCTAGGTGTCAACATTTGATTTATGTCAAATGTGCATCTTTTGCAATGAGTTGACAAGTTGGTAGAAGCTCAGAGACGAGGATACTATCGAAGCATAATTGGTGTCATGATTGATGAGTACGTTGTTTGGATCCCTAGCTAAATAATTGTCAGCAGAATAGGATTGCCAATTCCCACAAATGATAATGTGAAAATATTTTGACTTTGAAATTAAAGTGAATTCAAATGACGTACCTTTTGCGGTCGAAGCGAATTCCATCTTTTGGCGAGGATTTTCCTCAGCTTCTCTCCAAGCACATGCTAGTGCTAATAATCATTTCGTAATCAGCACATAACAAGTACCTGGAAAGACGCTGGTTGTAACGTTAAGAAACATTTGCTTTCCTTGACTTTTGAAACTTTTTTCAATCCAGCTTTGTGTTGATTTATTTCCGGAACCTCTCCAAGCACAGGCTAGTGCTAATGTACTCAAATTCATTAGCCTTAGCAAGTACTCGGATAGGTCTTGGATTCTTCTATACTATCGATTCATATTGGTTTTTCTCCAAATTTTCAGCTACAACTCTTCTCTGTTACAATAAATGATGCTATTTCCGATCGACTCTCCAAGCACAGGCTAGTGCTAATAAAAACATTGTCATTAGCACAAAGCAAGTACTCGGGAAGGTATATCAGATTCTTTTTAATTCTGTAATTTGCTCTTCTTTATTGGTGATAGTTCCGATTCACTCTCCAAGCACAGGCTAGTGCTAATGCAATCATTCTCATAAGCACAAAGCAGGTACCCGGGAAGTTTTCAGAATCTTTTCTTCTTGTCTTTCTGGACTCCTCTTCTCTTTAACGCAGTTATTTCAGAATCTCTTTCCAAGCACAGGCTAGTGCTAATGGTTTCATTATCTTTAGCACAAAACAAGTACTTGGGAAGATCTCAGATTTTAATCGACTCATTTCTTCTTTCTGTCGAAACCTATAATGAAAGATCTTTTCGAGTGTAATGACTTTCAAGGCTAGGTGTCAACATTTGATTTATGTCAAATGTGCATCTTTTGCAATGAGTTGACAAGTTGGTAGAAGCTCAGAGACGAGGATACTATCGAAGCATAATTGGTGTCATGATTGATGAGTACGTTGTTTGGATCCCAAGCTAAATAATTGTCAGCAGAATAGGATTGCCAATTCCCACAAATGATAATGTGAAAATATTTTGACTTTGAAATTAAAGTGAATTCAAATGACGTACCTTTTGCCGCCAATGCGAATACCATCTTTTGGCGAGGATTTTCCTCAGCTTCTCGCCAAGCACATGCTAGTGCTAATAATCATTTCGTAATCAGCACATAACAAGTACCTGGAAAGACGCTGGTTGTAACGTTAAGAAACATTTGCTTTCCTTGACTTTTGAAACATTTTTCAATCAAGCTTTGTGTTGAATATTTCCGGAACCTCTCCAAGCACAGGCTAGTGCTAATGTACTCAAATT
Source organism: Perna viridis (assembly GCA_037379345.1). Lineage (NCBI taxonomy): Eukaryota > Metazoa > Mollusca > Bivalvia > Mytilida > Mytilidae > Perna > Perna viridis. The sequence goes on along the minus strand of CM074517.1, from coordinate 12,578,643 downwards.
CATTAGCCTTAGCAAGTACTCGGATAGGTCTTGGATTCTTCTATACTATCGATTCATATTGGTTTTTCTCCAAATTTTCAGCTACAACTCTTCTCTGTTACAATAAATGATGCTATTTCCGATCGACTCTCCAAGCACAGGCTAGTGCTAATAAAAACATTGTCATTAGCACAAAGCAAGTACTCGGGAAGGTATATCAGATTCTTTTTAATTCTGTAATTTGCTCTTCTTTATTGGTGATAGTTCCGATTCACTCTCCAAGCACAGGCTAGTGCTAATGCAATCATTCTCATAAGCACAAAGCAGGTACCCGGGAAGTTTTCAGAATCTTTTCTTCTTGTCTTTCTGGACTCCTCTTCTCTTTAACGCAGTTATTTCAGAATCTCTTTCCAAGCACAGGCTAGTGCTAATGGTTTCATTATCTTTAGCACAAAACAAGTACTTGGGAAGATCTCAGATTTTAATCGACTCATTTCTTCTTTCTGTCGAAACCTATAATGAAAGATCTTTTCGAGTGTAATGACTTTAAAGGCTAGGTGTCAACGTTTGATTTATGTCAAATGTGCATCTTTTGCAATGAGTTGACAAGTTGGTAGAAGCTCAGAGACGAGGATACTATCGAAGCATAATTGGTGTCATGATTGATGAGTACGTTGTTTGGATCCCAAGCTAAATAATTGTCAGCAGAATAGGATTGCCAATTCCCACAAATGATAATGTGAAAATATTTTGACTTTGAAATTAAAGTGAATTCAAATGACGTACCTTTTGCCGCCAATGCGAATACCATCTTTTGGCGAGGATTTTCCTCAGCTTCTCTCCAAGCACATGCTAGTGCTAATAATCATTTCGTAATCAGCACATAACAAGTACCTGGAAAGACGCTGGTTGTATCGATAAGAAACATTTGTTTCCTTGACATTTGAAACTTATTTCAATCAAGCTTTGTGTTGATTTATTTCCGGAACCTCTCCAAGCACAGGCTAGTGCTAATGTACTCAAATTCATTAGCCTTAGCAAGTACTCGGATAGGTCTTGGATTCTTCTATACTATCGATTCATATTGGGTTTTCTCCAAATTTTCAGCTACAACTCTTCTCTGTTACAATAAATGATGCTATTTCCGATCGACTCTCCAAGCACAGGCTAGTGCTAATAAAAACATTGTCATTAGCACAAAGCAAGTACTCGGGAAGGTATATCAGATTCTTTTTAATTCTGTAATTTGCTCTTCTTTATTGGTGATAGTTCCGATTCACTCTCCAAGCACAGGCTAGTGCTAATGCAATCATTCTCATAAGCACAAAGCAGGTACCCGGGAAGTTTTCAGAATCTTTTCTTCTTGTCTTTCTGGACTCCTCTTCTCTTTAACGCAGTTATTTCAGAATCTCTTTCCAAGCACAGGCTAGTGCTAATGGTTTCATTATCTTTAGCACAAAACAAGTACTTGGGAAGATCTCAGATTTTAATCGACTCATTTCTTCTTTCTGTCGAAACCTATAATGAAAGATCTTTTCGAGTGTAATGACTTTCAAGGCTAGGTGTCAAAGTTTGATTTATGTCAAAGGTGCATCTTTTGCAATGAGTTGACAAGTTGGTAGAAGCTCAGAGACGAGGATACTATCGAAGCATAATTGGTGTCATGATTGATGAGTACGTTGTTTGGATCCCAAGCTAAATAATTGTCAGCAGAATAGGATTGCCAATTCCCACAAATGATAATGTGAAAATATTTTGACTTTGAAATTAAAGTGAATTCAAATGACGTACCTTTTGCCGCCAATGCGAATATCATCTTTTGGCGAGGATTTTCCTCAGCTTCTCTCCAAGCACATGCTAGTGCTAATAATCATTTCGTAATCAGCACATAACAAGTACCTGGAAAGACGCTGGTTGTAACATTAGGAAAAATTTGCTTTCCTTGACTTTTGAAACTTTTTTCAATCCAGCTTTGTGTTGATTTATTTCCGGAACCTCTCCAAGCACAGGCTAGTGCTAATGTACTCAAATTCATTAGCCTTAGCAAGTACTCGGATAGGTCTTGGATTCTTCTATACTATCGATTCATATTGGGTTTTCTCCAAATTTTCAGCTACAACTCTTCTCTGTTACAATAAATGATGCTATTTCCGATCGACTCTCCAAGCACAGGCTAGTGCTAATAAAAACATTGTCATTAGCACAAAGCAAGTACTCGGGAAGGTATATCAGATTCTTTTTAATTCTGTAATTTGCTCTTCTTTATTGGTGATAGTTCCGATTCACTCTCCAAGCACAGGCTAGTGCTAATGCAATCATTCTCATAAGCACAAAGCAGGTACCCGGGAAGTTTTCAGAATCTTTTCTTCTTGTCTTTCTGGACTCCTCTTCTCTTTAACGCAGTTATTTCAGAATCTCTTTCCAAGCACAGGCTAGTGCTAATGGTTTCATTATCTTTAGCACAAAACAAGTACTTGGGAAGATCTCAGATTTTAATCGACTCATTTCTTCTTTCTGTCGAAACCTATAATGAAAGATCTTTTCGAGTGTAATGACTTTCAAGGCTAGGTGTCAAAGTTTGATTTATGTCAAAGGTGCATCTTTTGCAATGAGTTGACAAGTTGGTAGAAGCTCAGAGACGAGGATACTATCGAAGCATAATTGGTGTCATGATTGATGAGTACGTTGTTTGGATCCCAAGCTAAATAATTGTCAGCAGAATAGGATTGCCAATTCCCACAAATGATAATGTGAAAATATTTTGACTTTGAAATTAAAGTGAATTCAAATGACGTACCTTTTGCGGCCGAAGCGAATTCCATCTTTTGGCGAGGATTTTCCTCAGCTTCTCTCCAAGCACATGCTAGTGCTAATAATCATTTCGTAATCAGCACATAACAAGTACCTGGAAAGACGCTGGTTGTAACGTTAAGAAACATTTGCTTTCCTTGACTTTTGAAACTTTTTTCAATCCAGCTTTGTGTTGATTTATTTCCGGAACCTCTCCAAGCACAGGCTAGTGCTAATGTACTCAAATTCATTAGCCTTAGCAAGTACTCGGATAGGTCTTGGATTCTTCTATACTATCGATTCATATTGGTTTTTCTCCAAATTTTCAGCTACAACTCTTCTCTGTTACAATAAATGATGCTATTTCCGATCGACTCTCCAAGCACAGGCTAGTGCTAATAAAAACATTGTCATTAGCACAAAGCAAGTACTCGGGAAGGTATATCAGATTCTTTTTAATTCTGTAATTTGCTCTTCTTTATTGGTGATAGTTCCGATTCACTCTCCAAGCACAGGCTAGTGCTAATGCAATCATTCTCATAAGCACAAAGCAGGTACCCGGGAAGTTTTCAGAATCTTTTCTTCTTGTCTTTCTGGACTCCTCTTCTCTTTAACGCAGTTATTTCAGAATCTCTTTCCAAGCACAGGCTAGTGCTAATGGTTTCATTATCTTTAGCACAAAACAAGTACTTGGGAAGATCTCAGATTTTAATCGACTCATTTCTTCTTTCTGTCGAAACCTATAATGAAAGATCTTTTCGAGTGTAATGACTTTCAAGGCTAGGTGTCAACATTTGATTTATGTCAAATGTGCATCTTTTGCAATGAGTTGACAAGTTGGTAGAAGCTCAGAGACGAGGATACTATCGAAGCATAATTGGTGTCATGATTGATGAGTACGTTGTTTGGATCCCAAGCTAAATAATTGTCAGCAGAATAGGATTGCCAATTCCCACAAATGATAATGTGAAAATATTTTGACTTTGAAATTAAAGTGAATTCAAATGACGTACCTTTTGCCGCCAATGCGAATATCATCTTTTGGCGAGGATTTTCCTCAGCTTCTCTCCAAGCACATGCTAGTGCTAATAATCATTTCGTAATCAGCACATAACAAGTACCTGGAAAGACGCTGGTTGTAACGTTAGGAAAAATTTGCTTTCCTTGACTTTTGAAACTTTTTTCAATCCAGCTTTGTGTTGATTTATTTCCGGAACCTCTCCAAGCACAGGCTAGTGCTAATGTACTCAAATTCATTAGCCTTAGCAAGTACTCGGATAGGTCTTGGATTCTTCTATACTATCGATTCATATTGGGTTTTCTCCAAATTTTCAGCTACAACTCTTCTCTGTTACAATAAATGATGCTATTTCCGATCGACTCTCCAAGCACAGGCTAGTGCTAATAAAAACATTGTCATTAGCACAAAGCAAGTACTCGGGAAGGTATATCAGATTCTTTTTAATTCTGTAATTTGCTCTTCTTTATTGGTGATAGTTCCGATTCACTCTCCAAGCACAGGCTAGTGCTAATGCAATCATTCTCATAAGCACAAAGCAGGTACCCGGGAAGTTTTCAGAATCTTTTCTTCTTGTCTTTCTGGACTCCTCTTCTCTTTAACGCAGTTATTTCAGAATCTCTTTCCAAGCACAGGCTAGTGCTAATGGTTTCATTATCTTTAGCACAAAACAAGTACTTGGGAAGATCTCAGATTTTAATCGACTCATTTCTTCTTTCTGTCGAAACCTATAATGAAAGATCTTTTCGAGTGTAATGACTTTCAAGGCTAGGTGTCAAAGTTTGATTTATGTCAAAGGTGCATCTTTTGCAATGAGTTGACAAGTTGGTAGAAGCTCAGAGACGAGGATACTATCGAAGCATAATTGGTGTCATGATTGATGAGTACGTTGTTTGGATCCCAAGCTAAATAATTGTCAGCAGAATAGGATTGCCAATTCCCACAAATGATAATGTGAAAATATTTTGACTTTGAAATTAAAGTGAATTCAAATGACGTACCTTTTGCGGCCGAAGCGAATTCCATCTTTTGGCGAGGATTTTCCTCAGCTTCTCTCCAAGCACATGCTAGTGCTAATAATCATTTCGTAATCAGCACATAACAAGTACCTGGAAAGACGCTGGTTGTAACGTTAAGAAACATTTGCTTTCCTTGACTTTTGAAACTTTTTTCAATCCAGCTTTGTGTTGATTTATTTCCGGAACCTCTCCAAGCACAGGCTAGTGCTAATGTACTCAAATTCATTAGCCTTAGCAAGTACTCGGATAGGTCTTGGATTCTTCTATACTATCGATTCATATTGGTTTTTCTCCAAATTTTCAGCTACAACTCTTCTCTGTTACAATAAATGATGCTATTTCCGATCGACTCTCCAAGCACAGGCTAGTGCTAATAAAAACATTGTCATTAGCACAAAGCAAGTACTCGGGAAGGTATATCAGATTCTTTTTAATTCTGTAATTTGCTCTTCTTTATTGGTGATAGTTCCGATTCACTCTCCAAGCACAGGCTAGTGCTAATGCAATCATTCTCATAAGCACAAAGCAGGTACCCGGGAAGTTTTCAGAATCTTTTCTTCTTGTCTTTCTGGACTCCTCTTCTCTTTAACGCAGTTATTTCAGAATCTCTTTCCAAGCACAGGCTAGTGCTAATGGTTTCATTATCTTTAGCACAAAACAAGTACTTGGGAAGATCTCAGATTTTAATCGACTCATTTCTTCTTTCTGTCGAAACCTATAATGAAAGATCTTTTCGAGTGTAATGACTTTCAAGGCTAGGTGTCAACATTTGATTTATGTCAAATGTGCATCTTTTGCAATGAGTTGACAAGTTGGTAGAAGCTCAGAGACGAGGATACTATCGAAGCATAATTGGTGTCATGATTGATGAGTACGTTGTTTGGATCCCAAGCTAAATAATTGTCAGCAGAATAGGATTGCCAATTCCCACAAATGATAATGTGAAAATATTTTGACTTTGAAATTAAAGTGAATTCAAATGACGTACCTTTTGCCGCCAATGCGAATATCATCTTTTGGCGAGGATTTTCCTCAGCTTCTCTCCAAGCACATGCTAGTGCTAATAATCATTTCGTAATCAGCACATAACAAGTACCTGGAAAGACGCTGGTTGTAACGTTAGGAAAAATTTGCTTTCGTTGACTTTTGAAACTTTTTTCAATCCAGCTTTGTGTTGATTTATTTCCGGAACCTCTCCAAGCACAGGCTAGTGCTAATGTACTCAAATTCATTAGCCTTAGCAAGTACTCGGATAGGTCTTGGATTCTTCTATACTATCGATTCATATTGGGTTTTCTCCAAATTTTCAGCTACAACTCTTCTCTGTTACAATAAATGATGCTATTTCCGATCGACTCTCCAAGCACAGGCTAGTGCTAATAAAAACATTGTCATTAGCACAAAGCAAGTACTCGGGAAGGTATATCAGATTCTTTTTAATTCTGTAATTTGCTCTTCTTTATTGGTGATAGTTCCGATTCACTCTCCAAGCACAGGCTAGTGCTAATGCAATCATTCTCATAAGCACAAAGCAGGTACCCGGGAAGTTTTCAGAATCTTTTCTTCTTGTCTTTCTGGACTCCTCTTCTCTTTAACGCAGTTATTTCAGAATCTCTTTCCAAGCACAGGCTAGTGCTAATGGTTTCATTATCTTTAGCACAAAACAAGTACTTGGGAAGATCTCAGATTTTAATCGACTCATTTCTTCTTTCTGTCGAAACCTATAATGAAAGATCTTTTCGAGTGTAATGACTTTCAAGGCTAGGTGTCAAAGTTTGATTTATGTCAAAGGTGCATCTTTTGCAATGAGTTGACAAGTTGGTAGAAGCTCAGAGACGAGGATACTATCGAAGCATAATTGGTGTCATGATTGATGAGTACGTTGTTTGGATCCCAAGCTAAATAATTGTCAGCAGAATAGGATTGCCAATTCCCACAAATGATAATGTGAAAATATTTTGACTTTGAAATTAAAGTGAATTCAAATGACGTACCTTTTGCGGCCGAAGCGAATTCCATCTTTTGGCGAGGATTTTCCTCAGCTTCTCTCCAAGCACATGCTAGTGCTAATAATCATTTCGTAATCAGCACATAACAAGTACCTGGAAAGACGCTGGTTGTAACGTTAAGAAACATTTGCTTTCCTTGACTTTTGAAACTTTTTTCAATCCAGCTTTGTGTTGATTTATTTCCGGAACCTCTCCAAGCACAGGCTAGTGCTAATGTACTCAAATTCATTAGCCTTAGCAAGTACTCGGATAGGTCTTGGATTCTTCTATACTATCGATTCATATTGGTTTTTCTCCAAATTTTCAGCTACAACTCTTCTCTGTTACAATAAATGATGCTATTTCCGATCGACTCTCCAAGCACAGGCTAGTGCTAATAAAAACATTGTCATTAGCACAAAGCAAGTACTCGGGAAGGTATATCAGATTCTTTTTAATTCTGTAATTTGCTCTTCTTTATTGGTGATAGTTCCGATTCACTCTCCAAGCACAGGCTAGTGCTAATGCAATCATTCTCATAAGCACAAAGCAGGTACCCGGGAAGTTTTCAGAATCTTTTCTTCTTGTCTTTCTGGACTCCTCTTCTCTTTAACGCAGTTATTTCAGAATCTCTCTCCAAGCACAGGCTAGTGCTAATGGTTTCATTATCTTTAGCACAAAACAAGTACTTGGGAAGATCTCAGATTTTAATCGACTCATTTCTTCTTTCTGTCGAAACCTATAATGAAAGATCTTTTCGAGTGTAATGACTTTAAAGGCTAGGTGTCAAAGTTTGATTTATGTCAAAGGTGCATCTTTTGCAATGAGTTGACAAGTTGGTAGAAGCTCAGAGACGAGGATACTATCGAAGCATAATTGGTGTCATGATTGATGAGTACGTTGTTTGGATCCCAAGCTAAATAATTGTCAGCAGAATAGGATTGCCAATTCCCACAAATGATAATGTGAAAATATTTTGACTTTGAAATTAAAGTGAATTCAAATGACGTACCTTTTGCCGCCAATGCGAATACCATCTTTTGGCGAGGATTTTCCTCAGCTTCTCTCCAAGCACATGCTAGTGCTAATAATCATTTCGTAATCAGCACATAACAAGTACCTGGAAAGACGCTGGTTGTAACGTTAAGAAACATTTGCTTTCCTTGACTTTTGAAACTTTTTTCAATCCAGCTTTGTGTTGATTTATTTCCGGAACCTCTCCAAGCACAGGCTAGTGCTAATGTACTCAAATTCATTAGCCTTAGCAAGTACTCGGATAGGTCTTGGATTCTTCTATACTATCGATTCATATTGGTTTTTCTCCAAATTTTCAGCTACAACTCTTCTCTGTTACAATAAATGATGCTATTTCCGATCGACTCTCCAAGCACAGGCTAGTGCTAATAAAAACATTGTCATTAGCACAAAGCAAGTACTCGGGAAGGTATATCAGATTCTTTTTAATTCTGTAATTTGCTCTTCTTTATTGGTGATAGTTCCGATTCACTCTCCAAGCACAGGCTAGTGCTAATGCAATCATTCTCATAAGCACAAAGCAGGTACCCGGGAAGTTTTCAGAATCTTTTCTTCTTGTCTTTCTGGACTCCTCTTCTCTTTAACGCAGTTATTTCAGAATCTCTTTCCAAGCACAGGCTAGTGCTAATGGTTTCATTATCTTTAGCACAAAACAAGTACTTGGGAAGATCTCAGATTTTAATCGACTCATTTCTTCTTTCTGTCGAAACCTATAATGAAAGATCTTTTCGAGTGTAATGACTTTAAAGGCTAGGTGTCAAAGTTTGATTTATGTCAAAGGTGCATCTTTTGCAATGAGTTGACAAGTTGGTAGAAGCTCAGAGACGAGGATACTATCGAAGCATAATTGGTGTCATGATTGATGAGTACGTTGTTTGGATCCCTAGCTAAATAATTGTCAGCAGAATAGGATTGCCAATTCCCACAAATGATAATGTGAAAATATTTTGACTTTGAAATTAAAGTGAATTCAAATGACGTACCTTTTGCCGCCAATGCGAATACCATCTTTTGGCGAGGATTTTCCTCAGCTTCTCTCCAAGCACATGCTAGTGCTAATAATCATTTCGTAATCAGAACATAACAAGTACCTGGAAAGACGCTGGTTGTAACGTTAAGAAACATTTGTTTCCTTGACATTTGAAACTTATTTCAATCCAGCTTTGTGTTGATTTATTTCCGGAACCTCTCCAAGCACAGGCTAGTGCTAATGTACTCAAATTCATTAGCCTTAGCAAGTACTCGGATAGGTCTTGGATTCTTCTATACTATCGATTCATATTGGTTTTTCTCCAAATTTTCAGCTACAACTCTTCTCTGTTACAATAAATGATGCTATTTCCGATCGACTCTCCAAGCACAGGCTAGTGCTAATAAAAACATTGTCATTAGCACAAAGCAAGTACTCGGGAAGGTATATCAGATTCTTTTTAATTCTGTAATTTGCTCTTCTTTATTGGTGATAGTTCCGATTCACTCTCCAAGCACAGGCTAGTGCTAATGCAATCATTCTCATAAGCACAAAGCAGGTACCCGGGAAGTTTTCAGAATCTTTTCTTCTTGTCTTTCTGGACTCCTCTTCTCTTTAACGCAGTTATTTCAGAATCTCTTTCCAAGCACAGGCTAGTGCTAATGGTTTCATTATCTTTAGCACAAAACAAGTACTTGGGAAGATCTCAGATTTTAATCGACTCATTTCTTCTTTCTGTCGAAACCTATAATGAAAGATCTTTTCGAGTGTAATGACTTTAAAGGCTAGGTGTCAAAGTTTGATTTATGTCAAAGGTGCATCTTTTGCAATGAGTTGACAAGTTGGTAGAAGCTCAGAGACGAGGATACTATCGAAGCATAATTGGTGTCATGATTGATGAGTACGTTGTTTGGATCCCTAGCTAAATAATTGTCAGCAGAATAGGATTGCCAATTCCCACAAATGATAATGTGAAAATATTTTGACTTTGAAATTAAAGTGAATTCAAATGACGTACCTTTTGCGGCCAATGCGAATATCACCTTTTGGCGAGGATTTTCCTCAGCTTCTCTCCAAGCACATGCTAGTGCTAATAATCATTTCGTAATCAGCACATAACAAGTACCTGGAAAGACGCTGGTTGTAACGTTAGGAAAAATTTGCTTTCCTTGACTTTTGAAACTTTTTTCAATCCAGCTTTGTGTTGATTTATTTCCGGAACCTCTCCAAGCACAGGCTAGTGCTAATGTACTCAAATTCATTAGCCTTAGCAAGTACTCGGATAGGTCTTGGATTCTTCTATACTATCGATTCATATTGGTTTTTCTCCAAATTTTCAGCTACAACTCTTCTCTGTTACAATAAATGATGCTATTTCCGATCGACTCTCCAAGCACAGGCTAGTGCTAATAAAAACATTGTCATTAGCACAAAGCAAGTACTCGGGAAGGTATATCAGATTCTTTTTAATTCTGTAATTTGCTCTTCTTTATTGGTGATAGTTCCGATTCACTCTCCAAGCACAGGCTAGTGCTAATGCAATCATTCTCATAAGCACAAAGCAGGTACCCGGGAAGTTTTCAGAATCTTTTCTTCTTGTCTTTCTGGACTCCTCTTCTCTTTAACGCAGTTATTTCAGAATCTCTTTCCAAGCACAGGCTAGTGCTAATGGTTTCATTATCTTTAGCACAAAACAAGTACTTGGGAAGATCTCAGATTTTAATCGACTCATTTCTTCTTTCTGTCGAAACCTATAATGAAAGATCTTTTCGAGTGTAATGACTTTAAAGGCTAGGTGTCAAAGTTTGATTTATGTCAAAGGTGCATCTTTTGCAATGAGTTGACAAGTTGGTAGAAGCTCAGAGACGAGGATACTATCGAAGCATAATTGGTGTCATGATTGATGAGTACGTTGTTTGGATCCCTAGCTAAATAATTGTCAGCAGAATAGGATTGCCAATTCCCACAAATGATAATGTGAAAATATTTTGACTTTGAAATTAAAGTGAATTCAAATGACGTACCTTTTGCGGCCAATGCGAATATCACCTTTTGGCGAGGATTTTCCTCAGCTTCTCTCCAAGCACATGCTAGTGCTAATAATCATTTCGTAATCAGCACATAACAAGTACCTGGAAAGACGCTGGTTGTAACGTTAGGAAAAATTTGCTTTCCTTGACTTTTGAAACTTTTTTCAATCCAGCTTTGTGTTGATTTATTTCCGGAACCTCTCCAAGCACAGGCTAGTGCTAATGTACTCAAATTCATTAGCCTTAGCAAGTACTCGGATAGGTCTTGGATTCTTCTATACTATCGATTCATATTGGTTTTTCTCCAAATTTTCAGCTACAACTCTTCTCTGTTACAATAAATGATGCTATTTCCGATCGACTCTCCAAGCACAGGCTAGTGCTAATAAAAACATTGTCATTAGCACAAAGCAAGTACTCGGGAAGGTATATCAGATTCTTTTTAATTCTGTAATTTGCTCTTCTTTATTGGTGATAGTTCCGATTCACTCTCCAAGCACAGGCTAGTGCTAATGCAATCATTCTCATAAGCACAAAGCAGGTACCCGGGAAGTTTTCAGAATCTTTTCTTCTTGTCTTTCTGGACTCCTCTTCTCTTTAACGCAGTTATTTCAGAATCTCTCTCCAAGCACAGGCTAGTGCTAATGGTTTCATTATCTTTAGCACAAAACAAGTACTTGGGAAGATCTCAGATTTTAATCGACTCATTTCTTCTTTCTGTCGAAACCTATAATGAAAGATCTTTTCGAGTGTAATGACTTTAAAGGCTAGGTGTCAAAGTTTGATTTATGTCAAATGTGCATCTTTTGCAATGAGTTGACAAGTTGGTAGAAGCTCAGAGACGAGGATACTATCGAAGCATAATTGGTGTCATGATTGATGAGTACGTTGTCTGGATCCCAAGCTAAATAATTGTCAGCAGAATAGGATTGCCAATTCCCACAAATGATAATGTGAAAATATTTTGACTTTGAAATTAAAGTGAATTCAAATGACGTACCTTTTGCCGCCAATGCGAATATCATCTTTTGGCGAGGATTTTCCTCAGCTTCTCTCCAAGCACATGCTAGTGCTAATAATCATTTCGTAATCAGCACATAACAAGTACCTGGAAAGACGCTGGTTGTAACGTTAAGAAACATTTGCTTTCCTTGACTTTTGAAACTTTTTTCAATCCAGCTTTGTGTTGATTTATTTCCGGAACCTCTCCAAGCACAGGCTAGTGCTAATGTACTCAAATTCATTAGCCTTAGCAAGTACTCGGATAGGTCTTGGATTCTTCTATACTATCGATTCATATTGGGTTTTCTCCAAATTTTCAGCTACAACTCTTCTCTGTTACAATAAATGATGCTATTTCCGATCGACTCTCCAAGCACAGGCTAGTGCTAATAAAAACATTGTCATTAGCACAAAGCAAGTACTCGGGAAGGTATATCAGATTCTTTTTAATTCTGTAATTTGCTCTTCTTTATTGGTGATAGTTCCGATTCACTCTCCAAGCACAGGCTAGTGCTAATGCAATCATTCTCATAAGCACAAAGCAGGTACCCGGGAAGTTTTCAGAATCTTTTCTTCTTGTCTTTCTGGACTCCTCTTCTCTTTAACGCAGTTATTTCAGAATCTCTCTCCAAGCACAGGCTAGTGCTAATGGTTTCATTATCTTTAGCACAAAACAAGTACTGGGGAAGATCTCAGATTTTAATCGACTCATTTCTTCTTTCTGTCGAAACCTATAATGAAAGATCTTTTCGAGTGTAATGACTTTAAAGGCTAGGTGTCAAAGTTTGATTTATGTCAAAGGTGCATCTTTTGCAATGAGTTGACAAGTTGGTAGAAGCTCAGAGACGAGGATACTATCGAAGCATAATTGGTGTCATGATTGATGAGTACGTTGTTTGGATCCCAAGCTAAATAATTGTCAGCAGAATAGGATTGCCAATTCCCACAAATGATAATGTGAAAATATTTTGACTTTGAAATTAAAGTGAATTCAAATGACGTACCTTTTGCCGCCAATGCGAATATCATCTTTTGGCGAGGATTTTCCTCAGCTTCTCTCCAAGCACATGCTAGTGCTAATAATCATTTCGTAATCAGCACATAACAAGTACCTGGAAAGACGCTGGTTGTAACGTTAGGAAAAATTTGCTTTCCTTGACTTTTGAAACTTTTTTCAATCCAGCTTTGTGTTGATTTATTTCCGGAACCTCTCCAAGCACAGGCTAGTGCTAATGTACTCAAATTCATTAGCCTTAGCAAGTACTCGGATAGGTCTTGGATTCTTCTATACTATCGATTCATATTGGTTTTTCTCCAAATTTTCAGCTACAACTCTTCTCTGTTACAATAAATGATGCTATTTCCGATCGACTCTCCAAGCACAGGCTAGTGCTAATAAAAACATTGTCATTAGCACAAAGCAAGTACTCGGGAAGGAATATCAGATTCTTTTTAATTCTGTAATTTGCTCTTCTTTATTGGTGATAGTTCCGATTCACTCTCCAAGCACAGGCTAGTGCTAATGCAATCATTCTCATAAGCACAATGAAAGATCTTTTCGAGTGTAATGACTTTAAAGGCTAGGTGTCAACGTTTGATTTATGTCAAAGGTGCATCTTTTGCAATGAGTTGACAAGTTGGTAGAAGCTCAGAGACGAGGATACTATCGAAGCATAATTGGTGTCATGATTGATGAGTACGTTGTTTGGATCCCAAGCTAAATAATTGTCAGCAGAATAGGATTGCCAATTCCCACAAATGATAATGTGAAAATATTTTGACTTTGAAATTAAAGTGAATTCAAATGACGTACCTTTTGCGGCCGAAGCGAATTCCATCTTTTGGCGAGGATTTTCCTCAGCTTCTCTCCAAGCACATGCTAGTGCTAATAATCATTTCGTAATCAGCACATAACAAGTACCTGGAAAGACGCTGGTTGTAACGTTAGGAAAAATTTGCTTTCCTTGACTTTTGAAACTTTTTTCAATCCAGCTTTGTGTTGATTTATTTCCGGAACCTCTCCAAGCACAGGCTAGTGCTAATGTACTCAAATTCATTAGCCTTAGCAAGTACTCGGATAGGTCTTGGATTCTTCTATACTATCGATTCATATTGGGTTTTCTCCAAATTTTCAGCTACAACTCTTCTCTGTTACAATAAATGATGCTATTTCCGATCGACTCTCCAAGCACAGGCTAGTGCTAATAAAAACATTGTCATTAGCACAAAGCAAGTACTCGGGAAGGTATATCAGATTCTTTTTAATTCTGTAATTTGCTCTTCTTTATTGGTGATAGTTCCGATTCACTCTCCAAGCACAGGCTAGTGCTAATGCAATCATTCTCATAAGCACAAAGCAGGTACCCGGGAAGTTTTCAGAATCTTTTCTTCTTGTCTTTCTGGACTCCTCTTCTCTTTAACGCAGTTATTTCAGAATCTCTTTCCAAGCACAGGCTAGTGCTAATGGTTTCATTATCTTTAGCACAAAACAAGTACTGGGGAAGATCTCAGATTTTAATCGACTCATTTCTTCTTTCTGTCGAAACCTATAATGAAAGATCTTTTCGAGTGTAATGACTTTAAAGGCTAGGTGTCAAAGTTTGATTTATGTCAAAGGTGCGTCTTTTGCAATAAGTTGACAAGTTGGTAGAAGCTCAGAGACGAGGATACTATCGAAGCATAATTGGTGTCATGATTGATGAGTACGTTGTTTGGATCCCTAGCTAAATAATTGTCAGCAGAATAGGATTGCCAATTCCCACAAATGATAATGTGAAAATATTTTGACTTTGAAATTAAAGTGAATTCAAATGACGTACCTTTTGCCGCCAATGCGAATATCATCTTTTGGCGAGGATTTTCCTCAGCTTCTCTCCAAGCACATGCTAGTGCTAATAATCATTTCGTAATCAGCACATAACAAGTACCTGGAAAGACGCTGGTTGTAACGTTAGGAAAAATTTGCTTTCCTTGACTTTTGAAACATTTTTCAATCCAGCTTTGTGTTAATTTATTTCCGGAACCTCTCCAAGCACAGGCTAGTGCTAATGTACTCAAATTCATTAGCCTTAGCAAGTACTCGGATAGGTCTTGGATTCTTCTATACTATCGATTCATATTGGTTTTTCTCCAAATTTTCAGCTACAACTCTTCTCTGTTACAATAAATGATGCTATTTCCGATCGACTCTCCAAGCACAGGCTAGTGCTAATAAAAACATTGTCATTAGCACAAAGCAAGTACTCGGGAAGGTATATCAGATTCTTTTTAATTCTGTAATTTGCTCTTCTTTATTGGTGATAGTTCCGATTCACTCTCCAAGCACAGGCTAGTGCTAATGCAATCATTCTCATAAGCACAAAGCAGGTACCCGGGAAGTTTTCAGAATCTTTTCTTCTTGTCTTTCTGGACTCCTCTTCTCTTTAACGCAGTTATTTCAGAATCTCTTTCCAAGCACAGGCTAGTGCTAATGGTTTCATTATCTTTAGCACAAAACAAGTACTTGGGAAGATCTCAGATTTTAATCGACTCATTTCTTCTTTCTGTCGAAACCTATAATGAAAGATCTTTTCGAGTGTAATGACTTTCAAGGCTAGGTGTCAAAGTTTGATTTATGTCAAATGTGCATCTTTTGCAATGAGTTGACAAGTTGGTAGAAGCTCAGAGACGAGGATACTATCGAAGCATAATTGGTGTCATGATTGATGAGTACGTTGTTTGGATCCCAAGCTAAATAATTGTCAGCAGAAAAGGATTGCCAATTCCCACAAATGATAATGTGAAAATATTTTAACTTTGAAATTAAAGTGAATTCAAATGAAGTACCTTTTGCCGCCAATGCGAATTCCATCTTTTGGCGAGGATTTTCCTCACTCAGCTTCTCTCCAAGCACATGCTAGTGCTAATAATCATTTCGTAATCAGCACATAACAAGTACCTGGAAAGACGCTGGTTGTAACGTTAAGAAACATTTACTTTCCTTGACTTTTGAAACTTTTTTTCAATCCAGCTTTGTGTTGATTTATTTCCGGAACCTCTCCAAGCACAGGCTAGTGCTAATGTACTCAAATTCATTAGCCTTAGCAAGTACTCGGATAGGTCTTGGATTCTTCTATACTATCGATTCATATTGGTTTTTCTCCAAATTTTCAGCTACAACTCTTCTCTGTTACAATAAATGATGCTATTTCCGATCGACTCTCCAAGCACAGGCTAGTGCTAATAAAAACATTGTCATTAGCACAAAGCAAGTACTCGGGAAGGTATATCAGATTCTTTTTAATTCTGTAATTTGCTCTTCTTTATTGGTGATAGTTCCGATTCACTCTCCAAGCACAGGCTAGTGCTAATGCAATCATTCTCATAAGCACAAAGCAGGTACCCGGGAAGTTTTCAGAATCTTTTCTTCTTGTCTTTCTGGACTCCTCTTCTCTTTAACGCAGTTATTTCAGAATCTCTCTCCAAGCACAGGCTAGTGCTAATGGTTTCATTATCTTTAGCACAAAACAAGTACTGGGGAAGATCTCAGATTTTAATCGACTCATTTCTTCTTTCTGTCGAAACCTATAATGAAAGATCTTTTCGAGTGTAATGACTTTCAAGGCTAGGTGTCAAAGTTTGATTTATGTCAAATGTGCATCTTTTGCAATGAGTTGACAAGTTGGTAGAAGCTCAGAGACGAGGATACTATCGAAGCATAATTGGTGTCATGATTGATGAGTACGTTGTTTGGATCCCAAGCTAAATAATTGTCAGCAGAAAAGGATTGCCAATTCCCACAAATGATAATGTGAAAATATTTTAACTTTGAAATTAAAGTGAATTCAAATGAAGTACCTTTTGCCGCCAATGCGAATTCCATCTTTTGGCGAGGATTTTCCTCACTCAGCTTCTCTCCAAGCACATGCTAGTGCTAATAATCATTTCGTAATCAGCACATAACAAGTACCTGGAAAGACGCTGGTTGTAACGTTAAGAAACATTTACTTTCCTTGACTTTTGAAACTTTTTTTCAATCCAGCTTTGTGTTGATTTATTTCCGGAACCTCTCCAAGCACAGGCTAGTGCTAATGTACTCAAATTCATTAGCCTTAGCAAGTACTCGGATAGGTCTTGGATTCTTCTATACTATCGATTCATATTGGTTTTTCTCCAAATTTTCAGCTACAACTCTTCTCTGTTACAATAAATGATGCTATTTCCGATCGACTCTCCAAGCACAGGCTAGTGCTAATAAAAACATTGTCATTAGCACAAAGCAAGTACTCGGGAAGGTATATCAGATTCTTTTTAATTCTGTAATTTGCTCTTCTTTATTGGTGATAGTTCCGATTCACTCTCCAAGCACAGGCTAGTGCTAATGCAATCATTCTCATAAGCACAAAGCAGGTACCCGGGAAGTTTTCAGAATCTTTTCTTCTTGTCTTTCTGGACTCCTCTTCTCTTTAACGCAGTTATTTCAGAATCTCTCTCCAAGCACAGGCTAGTGCTAATGGTTTCATTATCTTTAGCACAAAACAAGTACTGGGGAAGATCTCAGATTTTAATCGACTCATTTCTTCTTTCTGTCGAAACCTATAATGAAAGATCTTTTCGAGTGTAATGACTTTCAAGGCTAGGTGTCAAAGTTTGATTTATGTCAAATGTGCATCTTTTGCAATGAGTTGACAAGTTGGTAGAAGCTCAGAGACGAGGATACTATCGAAGCATAATTGGTGTCATGATTGATGAGTACGTTGTTTGGATCCCAAGCTAAATAATTGTCAGCAGAAAAGGATTGCCAATTCCCACAAATGATAATGTGAAAATATTTTAACTTTGAAATTAAAGTGAATTCAAATGAAGTACCTTTTGCCGCCAATGCGAATTCCATCTTTTGGCGAGGATTTTCCTCACTCAGCTTCTCTCCAAGCACATGCTAGTGCTAATAATCATTTCGTAATCAGCACATAACAAGTACCTGGAAAGACGCTGGTTGTAACGTTAAGAAACATTTACTTTCCTTGACTTTTGAAACTTTTTTTCAATCCAGCTTTGTGTTGATTTATTTCCGGAACCTCTCCAAGCACAGGCTAGTGCTAATGTACTCAAATTCATTAGCCTTAGCAAGTACTCGGATAGGTCTTGGATTCTTCTATACTATCGATTCATATTGGTTTTTCTCCAAATTTTCAGCTACAACTCTTCTCTGTTACAATAAATGATGCTATTTCCGATCGACTCTCCAAGCACAGGCTAGTGCTAATAAAAACATTGTCATTAGCACAAAGCAAGTACTCGGGAAGGTATATCAGATTCTTTTTAATTCTGTAATTTGCTCTTCTTTATTGGTGATAGTTCCGATTCACTCTCCAAGCACAGGCTAGTGCTAATGCAATCATTCTCATAAGCACAAAGCAGGTACCCGGGAAGTTTTCAGAATCTTTTCTTCTTGTCTTTCTGGACTCCTCTTCTCTTTAACGCAGTTATTTCAGAATCTCTCTCCAAGCACAGGCTAGTGCTAATGGTTTCATTATCTTTAGCACAAAACAAGTACTGGGGAAGATCTCAGATTTTAATCGACTCATTTCTTCTTTCTGTCGAAACCTATAATGAAAGATCTTTTCGAGTGTAATGACTTTAAAGGCTAGGTGTCAAAGTTTGATTTATGTCAAATGTGCATCTTTTGCAATGAGTTGACAAGTTGGTAGAAGCTCAGAGACGAGGATACTATCGAAGCATAATTGGTGTCATGATTGATGAGTACGTTGTTTGGATCCCAAGCTAAATAATTGTCAGCAGAATAGGATTGCCAATTCCCACAAATGATAATGTGAAAATATTTTGACTTTGAAATTAAAGTGAATTCAAATGACGTACCTTTTGCGGCCGAAGCGAATTCCATCTTTTGGCGAGGATTTTCCTCAGCTTCTCTCCAAGCACATGCTAGTGCTAATAATCATTTCGTAATCAGCACATAACAAGTACCTGGAAAGACGCTGGTTGTAACGTTAGGAAAAATTTGCTTTCCTTGACTTTTGAAACTTTTTTCAATCCAGCTTTGTGTTGATTTATTTCCGGAACCTCTCCAAGCACAGGCTAGTGCTAATGTACTCAAATTCATTAGCCTTAGCAAGTACTCGGATAGGTCTTGGATTCTTCTATACTATCGATTCATATTGGGTTTTCTCCAAATTTTCAGCTACAACTCTTCTCTGTTACAATAAATGATGCTATTTCCGATCGACTCTCCAAGCACAGGCTAGTGCTAATAAAAACATTGTCATTAGCACAAAGCAAGTACTCGGGAAGGTATATCAGATTCTTTTTAATTCTGTAATTTGCTCTTCTTTATTGGTGATAGTTCCGATTCACTCTCCAAGCACAGGCTAGTGCTAATGCAATCATTCTCATAAGCACAAAGCAGGTACCCGGGAAGTTTTCAGAATCTTTTCTTCTTGTCTTTCTGGACTCCTCTTCTCTTTAACGCAGTTATTTCAGAATCTCTTTCCAAGCACAGGCTAGTGCTAATGGTTTCATTATCTTTAGCACAAAACAAGTACTTGGGAAGATCTCAGATTTTAATCGACTCATTTCTTCTTTCTGTCGAAACCTATAATGAAAGATCTTTTCGAGTGTAATGACTTTCAAGGCTAGGTGTCAAAGTTTGATTTATGTCAAAGGTGCATCTTTTGCAATGAGTTGACAAGTTGGTAGAAGCTCAGAGACGAGGATACTATCGAAGCATAATTGGTGTCATGATTGATGAGTACGTTGTTTGGATCCCAAGCTAAATAATTGTCAGCAGAATAGGATTGCCAATTCCCACAAATGATAATGTGAAAATATTTTGACTTTGAAATTAAAGTGAATTCAAATGACGTACCTTTTGCGGCCGAAGCGAATTCCATCTTTTGGCGAGGATTTTCCTCAGCTTCTCTCCAAGCACATGCTAGTGCTAATAATCATTTCGTAATCAGCACATAACAAGTACCTGGAAAGACGCTGGTTGTAACGTTAAGAAACATTTGCTTTCCTTGACTTTTGAAACTTTTTTCAATCCAGCTTTGTGTTGATTTATTTCCGGAACCTCTCCAAGCACAGGCTAGTGCTAATGTACTCAAATTCATTAGCCTTAGCAAGTACTCGGATAGGTCTTGGATTCTTCTATACTATCGATTCATATTGGTTTTTCTCCAAATTTTCAGCTACAACTCTTCTCTGTTACAATAAATGATGCTATTTCCGATCGACTCTCCAAGCACAGGCTAGTGCTAATAAAAACATTGTCATTAGCACAAAGCAAGTACTCGGGAAGGTATATCAGATTCTTTTTAATTCTGTAATTTGCTCTTCTTTATTGGTGATAGTTCCGATTCACTCTCCAAGCACAGGCTAGTGCTAATGCAATCATTCTCATAAGCACAAAGCAGGTACCCGGGAAGTTTTCAGAATCTTTTCTTCTTGTCTTTCTGGACTCCTCTTCTCTTTAACGCAGTTATTTCAGAATCTCTCTCCAAGCACAGGCTAGTGCTAATGGTTTCATTATCTTTAGCACAAAACAAGTACTTGGGAAGATCTCAGATTTTAATCGACTCATTTCTTCTTTCTGTCGAAACCTATAATGAAAGATCTTTTCGAGTGTAATGACTTTAAAGGCTAGGTGTCAACGTTTGATTTATGTCAAATGTGCATCTTTTGCAATGAGTTGACAAGTTGGTAGAAGCTCAGAGACGAGGATACTATCGAAGCATAATTGGTGTCATGATTGATGAGTACGTTGTTTGGATCCCAAGCTAAATAATTGTCAGCAGAATAGGATTGCCAATTCCCACAAATGATAATGTGAAAATATTTTGACTTTGAAATTAAAGTGAATTCAAATGACGTACCTTTTGCCGCCAATGCGAATATCATCTTTTGGCGAGGATTTTCCTCAGCTTCTCTCCAAGCACATGCTAGTGCTAATAATCATTTCGTAATCAGCACATAACAAGTACCTGGAAAGACGCTGGTTGTAACGTTAGGAAAAATTTGCTTTCCTTGACTTTTGAAACTTTTTTCAATCCAGCTTTGTGTTGATTTATTTCCGGAACCTCTCCAAGCACAGGCTAGTGCTAATGTACTCAAATTCATTAGCCTTAGCAAGTACTCGGATAGGTCTTGGATTCTTCTATACTATCGATTCATATTGGGTTTTCTCCAAATTTTCAGCTACAACTCTTCTCTGTTACAATAAATGATGCTATTTCCGATCGACTCTCCAAGCACAGGCTAGTGCTAATAAAAACATTGTCATTAGCACAAAGCAAGTACTCGGGAAGGTATATCAGATTCTTTTTAATTCTGTAATTTGCTCTTCTTTATTGGTGATAGTTCCGATTCACTCTCCAAGCACAGGCTAGTGCTAATGCAATCATTCTCATAAGCACAAAGCAGGTACCCGGGAAGTTTTCAGAATCTTTTCTTCTTGTCTTTCTGGACTCCTCTTCTCTTTAACGCAGTTATTTCAGAATCTCTTTCCAAGCACAGGCTAGTGCTAATGGTTTCATTATCTTTAGCACAAAACAAGTACTGGGGAAGATCTCAGATTTTAATCGACTCATTTCTTCTTTCTGTCGAAACCTATAATGAAAGATCTTTTCGAGTGTAATGACTTTCAAGGCTAGGTGTCAAAGTTTGATTTATGTCAAAGGTGCATCTTTTGCAATGAGTTGACAAGTTGGTAGAAGCTCAGAGACGAGGATACTATCGAAGCATAATTGGTGTCATGATTGATGAGTACGTTGTTTGGATCCCAAGCTAAATAATTGTCAGCAGAATAGGATTGCCAATTCCCACAAATGATAATGTGAAAATATTTTGACTTTGAAATTAAAGTGAATTCAAATGACGTACCTTTTGCCGCCAATGCGAATATCATCTTTTGGCGAGGATTTTCCTCAGCTTCTCTCCAAGCACATGCTAGTGCTAATAATCATTTCGTAATCAGCACATAACAAGTACCTGGAAAGACGCTGGTTGTAACGTTAGGAAAAATTTGCTTTCCTTGACTTTTGAAACTTTTTTCAATCCAGCTTTGTGTTGATTTATTTCCGGAACCTCTCCAAGCACAGGCTAGTGCTAATGTACTCAAATTCATTAGCCTTAGCAAGTACTCGGATAGGTCTTGGATTCTTCTATACTATCGATTCATATTGGTTTTTCTCCAAATTTTCAGCTACAACTCTTCTCTGTTACAATAAATGATGCTATTTCCGATCGACTCTCCAAGCACAGGCTAGTGCTAATAAAAACATTGTCATTAGCACAAAGCAAGTACTCGGGAAGGTATATCAGATTCTTTTTAATTCTGTAATTTGCTCTTCTTTATTGGTGATAGTTCCGATTCACTCTCCAAGCACAGGCTAGTGCTAATGCAATCATTCTCATAAGCACAAAGCAGGTACCCGGGAAGTTTTCAGAATCTTTTCTTCTTGTCTTTCTGGACTCCTCTTCTCTTTAACGCAGTTATTTCAGAATCTCTCTCCAAGCACAGGCTAGTGCTAATGGTTTCATTATCTTTAGCACAAAACAAGTACTTGGGAAGATCTCAGATTTTAATCGACTCATTTCTTCTTTCTGTCGAAACCTATAATGAAAGATCTTTTCGAGTGTAATGACTTTAAAGGCTAGGTGTCAACGTTTGATTTATGTCAAATGTGCATCTTTTGCAATGAGTTGACAAGTTGGTAGAAGCTCAGAGACGAGGATACTATCGAAGCATAATTGGTGTCATGATTGATGAGTACGTTGTTTGGATCCCAAGCTAAATAATTGTCAGCAGAATAGGATTGCCAATTCCCACAAATGATAATGTGAAAATATTTTGACTTTGAAATTAAAGTGAATTCAAATGACGTACCTTTTGCCGCCAATGCGAATATCATCTTTTGGCGAGGATTTTCCTCAGCTTCTCTCCAAGCACATGCTAGTGCTAATAATCATTTCGTAATCAGCACATAACAAGTACCTGGAAAGACGCTGGTTGTAACGTTAGGAAAAATTTGCTTTCCTTGACTTTTGAAACTTTTTTCAATCCAGCTTTGTGTTGATTTATTTCCGGAACCTCTCCAAGCACAGGCTAGTGCTAATGTACTCAAATTCATTAGCCTTAGCAAGTACTCGGATAGGTCTTGGATTCTTCTATACTATCGATTCATATTGGGTTTTCTCCAAATTTTCAGCTACAACTCTTCTCTGTTACAATAAATGATGCTATTTCCGATCGACTCTCCAAGCACAGGCTAGTGCTAATAAAAACATTGTCATTAGCACAAAGCAAGTACTCGGGAAGGTATATCAGATTCTTTTTAATTCTGTAATTTGCTCTTCTTTATTGGTGATAGTTCCGATTCACTCTCCAAGCACAGGCTAGTGCTAATGCAATCATTCTCATAAGCACAAAGCAGGTACCCGGGAAGTTTTCAGAATCTTTTCTTCTTGTCTTTCTGGACTCCTCTTCTCTTTAACGCAGTTATTTCAGAATCTCTTTCCAAGCACAGGCTAGTGCTAATGGTTTCATTATCTTTAGCACAAAACAAGTACTTGGGAAGATCTCAGATTTTAATCGACTCATTTCTTCTTTCTGTCGAAACCTATAATGAAAGATCTTTTCGAGTGTAAGGACTTTCAAGGCTAGGTGTCAAAGTTTGATTTATGTCAAAGGTGCATCTTTTGCAATGAGTTGACAAGTTGGTAGAAGCTCAGAGACGAGGATACTATCGAAGCATAATTGGTGTCATGATTGATGAGTACGTTGTTTGGATCCCAAGCTAAATAATTGTCAGCAGAATAGGATTGCCAATTCCCACAAATGATAATGTGAAAATATTTTGACTTTGAAATTAAAGTGAATTCAAATGACGTACCTTTTGCGGCCGAAGCGAATTCCATCTTTTGGCGAGGATTTTCCTCAGCTTCTCTCCAAGCACATGCTAGTGCTAATAATCATTTCGTAATCAGCACATAACAAGTACCTGGAAAGACGCTGGTTGTAACGTTAAGAAACATTTGCTTTCCTTGACTTTTGAAACTTTTTTCAATCCAGCTTTGTGTTGATTTATTTCCGGAACCTCTCCAAGCACAGGCTAGTGCTAATGTACTCAAATTCATTAGCCTTAGCAAGTACTCGGATAGGTCTTGGATTCTTCTATACTATCGATTCATATTGGTTTTTCTCCAAATTTTCAGCTACAACTCTTCTCTGTTACAATAAATGATGCTATTTCCGATCGACTCTCCAAGCACAGGCTAGTGCTAATAAAAACATTGTCATTAGCACAAAGCAAGTACTCGGGAAGGTATATCAGATTCTTTTTAATTCTGTAATTTGCTCTTCTTTATTGGTGATAGTTCCGATTCACTCTCCAAGCACAGGCTAGTGCTAATGCAATCATTCTCATAAGCACAAAGCAGGTACCCGGGAAGTTTTCAGAATCTTTTCTTCTTGTCTTTCTGGACTCCTCTTCTCTTTAACGCAGTTATTTCAGAATCTCTCTCCAAGCACAGGCTAGTGCTAATGGTTTCATTATCTTTAGCACAAAACAAGTACTTGGGAAGATCTCAGATTTTAATCGACTCATTTCTTCTTTCTGTCGAAACCTATAATGAAAGATCTTTTCGAGTGTAATGACTTTAAAGGCTAGGTGTCAAAGTTTGATTTATGTCAAAGGTGCATCTTTTGCAATGAGTTGACAAGTTGGTAGAAGCTCAGAGACGAGGATACTATCGAAGCATAATTGGTGTCATGATTGATGAGTACGTTGTTTGGATCCCAAGCTAAATAATTGTCAGCAGAATAGGATTGCCAATTCCCACAAATGATAATGTGAAACTATTTTGACTTTGAAATTAAAGTGAATTCAAATGACGTACCTTTTGCCGCCAATGCGAATACCATCTTTTGGCGAGGATTTTCCTCAGCTTCTCGCCAAGCACATGCTAGTGCTAATAATCATTTCGTAATCAGCACATAACAAGTACCTGGAAAGACGCTGGTTGTAACGTTAGGAAAAATTTGCTTTCCTTGACTTTTGAAACTTTTTTCAATCCAGCTTTGTGTTGATTTATTTCCGGAACCTCTCCAAGCACAGGCTAGTGCTAATGTACTCAAATTCATTAGCCTTAGCAAGTACTCGGATAGGTCTTGGATTCTTCTATACTATCGATTCATATTGGGTTTTCTCCAAATTTTCAGCTACAACTCTTCTCTGTTACAATAAATGATGCTATTTCCGATCGACTCTCCAAGCACAGGCTAGTGCTAATAAAAACATTGTCATTAGCACAAAGCAAGTACTCGGGAAGGTATATCAGATTCTTTTTAATTCTGTAATTTGCTCTTCTTTATTGGTGATAGTTCCGATTCACTCTCCAAGCACAGGCTAGTGCTAATGCAATCATTCTCATAAGCACAAAGCAGGTACCCGGGAAGTTTTCAGAATCTTTTCTTCTTGTCTTTCTGGACTCCTCTTCTCTTTAACGCAGTTATTTCAGAATCTCTTTCCAAGCACAGGCTAGTGCTAATGGTTTCATTATCTTTAGCACAAAACAAGTACTTGGGAAGATCTCAGATTTTAATCGACTCATTTCTTCTTTCTGTCGAAACCTATAATGAAAGATCTTTTCGAGTGTAATGACTTTCAAGGCTAGGTGTCAAAGTTTGATTTATGTCAAAGGTGCATCTTTTGCAATGAGTTGACAAGTTGGTAGAAGCTCAGAGACGAGGATACTATCGAAGCATAATTGGTGTCATGATTGATGAGTACGTTGTTTGGATCCCAAGCTAAATAATTGTCAGCAGAATAGGATTGCCAATTCCCACAAATGATAATGTGAAAATATTTTGACTTTGAAATTAAAGTGAATTCAAATGACGTACCTTTTGCGGCCGAAGCGAATTCCATCTTTTGGCGAGGATTTTCCTCAGCTTCTCTCCAAGCACATGCTAGTGCTAATAATCATTTCGTAATCAGCACATAACAAGTACCTGGAAAGACGCTGGTTGTAACGTTAAGAAACATTTGCTTTCCTTGACTTTTGAAACTTTTTTCAATCCAGCTTTGTGTTGATTTATTTCCGGAACCTCTCCAAGCACAGGCTAGTGCTAATGTACTCAAATTCATTAGCCTTAGCAAGTACTCGGATAGGTCTTGGATTCTTCTATACTATCGATTCATATTGGTTTTTCTCCAAATTTTCAGCTACAACTCTTCTCTGTTACAATAAATGATGCTATTTCCGATCGACTCTCCAAGCACAGGCTAGTGCTAATAAAAACATTGTCATTAGCACAAAGCAAGTACTCGGGAAGGTATATCAGATTCTTTTTAATTCTGTAATTTGCTCTTCTTTATTGGTGATAGTTCCGATTCACTCTCCAAGCACAGGCTAGTGCTAATGCAATCATTCTCATAAGCACAAAGCAGGTACCCGGGAAGTTTTCAGAATCTTTTCTTCTTGTCTTTCTGGACTCCTCTTCTCTTTAACGCAGTTATTTCAGAATCTCTCTCCAAGCACAGGCTAGTGCTAATGGTTTCATTATCTTTAGCACAAAACAAGTACTTGGGAAGATCTCAGATTTTAATCGACTCATTTCTTCTTTCTGTCGAAACCTATAATGAAAGATCTTTTCGAGTGTAATGACTTTAAAGGCTAGGTGTCAAAGTTTGATTTATGTCAAAGGTGCATCTTTTGCAATGAGTTGACAAGTTGGTAGAAGCTCAGAGACGAGGATACTATCGAAGCATAATTGGTGTCATGATTGATGAGTACGTTGTTTGGATCCCAAGCTAAATAATTGTCAGCAGAATAGGATTGCCAATTCCCACAAATGATAATGTGAAACTATTTTGACTTTGAAATTAAAGTGAATTCAAATGACGTACCTTTTGCCGCCAATGCGAATACCATCTTTTGGCGAGGATTTTCCTCAGCTTCTCGCCAAGCACATGCTAGTGCTAATAATCATTTCGTAATCAGCACATAACAAGTACCTGGAAAGACGCTGGTTGTAACGTTAAGAAACATTTGCTTTCCTTGACTTTTGAAACTTTTTTCAATCCAGCTTTGTGTTGATTTATTTCCGGAACCTCTCCAAGCACAGGCTAGTGCTAATGTACTCAAATTCATTAGCCTTAGCAAGTACTCGGATAGGTCTTGGATTCTTCTATACTATCGATTCATATTGGGTTTTCTCCAAATTTTCAGCTACAACTCTTCTCTGTTACAATAAATGATGCTATTTCCGATCGACTCTCCAAGCACAGGCTAGTGCTAATAAAAACATTGTCATTAGCACAAAGCAAGTACTCGGGAAGGTATATCAGATTCTTTTTAATTCTGTAATTTGCTCTTCTTTATTGGTGATAGTTCCGATTCACTCTCCAAGCACAGGCTAGTGCTAATGCAATCATTCTCATAAGCACAAAGCAGGTACCCGGGAAGTTTTCAGAATCTTTTCTTCTTGTCTTTCTGGACTCCTCTTCTCTTTAACGCAGTTATTTCAGAATCTCTCTCCAAGCACAGGCTAGTGCTAATGGTTTCATTATCTTTAGCACAAAACAAGTACTGGGGAAGATCTCAGATTTTAATCGACTCATTTCTTCTTTCTGTCGAAACCTATAATGAAAGATCTTTTCGAGTGTAATGACTTTAAAGGCTAGGTGTCAACGTTTGATTTATGTCAAATGTGCATCTTTTGCAATGAGTTGACAAGTTGGTAGAAGCTCAGAGACGAGGATACTATCGAAGCATAATTGGTGTCATGATTGATGAGTACGTTGTTTGGATCCCAAGCTAAATAATTGTCAGCAGAATAGGATTGCCAATTCCCACAAATGATAATGTGAAAATATTTTGACTTTGAAATTAAAGTGAATTCAAATGACGTACCTTTTGCCGCCAATGCGAATATCATCTTTTGGCGAGGATTTTCCTCAGCTTCTCTCCAAGCACATGCTAGTGCTAATAATCATTTCGTAATCAGCACATAACAAGTACCTGGAAAGACGCTGGTTGTAACGTTAAGAAACATTTGCTTTCCTTGACTTTTGAAACTTTTTTCAATCCAGCTTTGTGTTGATTTATTTCCGGAACCTCTCCAAGCACAGGCTAGTGCTAATGTACTCAAATTCATTAGCCTTAGCAAGTACTCGGATAGGTCTTGGATTCTTCTATACTATCGATTCATATTGGTTTTTCTCCAAATTTTCAGCTACAACTCTTCTCTGTTACAATAAATGATGCTATTTCCGATCGACTCTCCAAGCACAGGCTA
Source organism: Perna viridis (assembly GCA_037379345.1). Lineage (NCBI taxonomy): Eukaryota > Metazoa > Mollusca > Bivalvia > Mytilida > Mytilidae > Perna > Perna viridis. Next base: position 12,550,515 of record CM074517.1, on the reverse strand, counting down.
GTGCTAATAAAAACATTGTCATTAGCACAAAGCAAGTACTCGGGAAGGTATATCAGATTCTTTTTAATTCTGTAATTTGCTCTTCTTTATTGGTGATAGTTCCGATTCACTCTCCAAGCACAGGCTAGTGCTAATGCAATCATTCTCATAAGCACAAAGCAGGTACCCGGGAAGTTTTCAGAATCTTTTCTTCTTGTCTTTCTGGACTCCTCTTCTCTTTAACGCAGTTATTTCAGAATCTCTCTCCAAGCACAGGCTAGTGCTAATGGTTTCATTATCTTTAGCACAAAACAAGTACTTGGGAAGATCTCAGATTTTAATCGACTCATTTCTTCTTTCTGTCGAAACCTATAATGAAAGATCTTTTCGAGTGTAATGACTTTAAAGGCTAGGTGTCAACGTTTGATTTATGTCAAATGTGCATCTTTTGCAATGAGTTGACAAGTTGGTAGAAGCTCAGAGACGAGGATACTATCGAAGCATAATTGGTGTCATGATTGATGAGTACGTTGTTTGGATCCCAAGCTAAATAATTGTCAGCAGAATAGGATTGCCAATTCCCACAAATGATAATGTGAAAATATTTTGACTTTGAAATTAAAGTGAATTCAAATGACGTACCTTTTGCCGCCAATGCGAATATCATCTTTTGGCGAGGATTTTCCTCAGCTTCTCTCCAAGCACATGCTAGTGCTAATAATCATTTCGTAATCAGCACATAACAAGTACCTGGAAAGACGCTGGTTGTAACGTTAGGAAAAATTTGCTTTCCTTGACTTTTGAAACTTTTTTCAATCCAGCTTTGTGTTGATTTATTTCCGGAACCTCTCCAAGCACAGGCTAGTGCTAATGTACTCAAATTCATTAGCCTTAGCAAGTACTCGGATAGGTCTTGGATTCTTCTATACTATCGATTCATATTGGGTTTTCTCCAAATTTTCAGCTACAACTCTTCTCTGTTACAATAAATGATGCTATTTCCGATCGACTCTCCAAGCACAGGCTAGTGCTAATAAAAACATTGTCATTAGCACAAAGCAAGTACTCGGGAAGGTATATCAGATTCTTTTTAATTCTGTAATTTGCTCTTCTTTATTGGTGATAGTTCCGATTCACTCTCCAAGCACAGGCTAGTGCTAATGCAATCATTCTCATAAGCACAAAGCAGGTACCCGGGAAGTTTTCAGAATCTTTTCTTCTTGTCTTTCTGGACTCCTCTTCTCTTTAACGCAGTTATTTCAGAATCTCTTTCCAAGCACAGGCTAGTGCTAATGGTTTCATTATCTTTAGCACAAAACAAGTACTGGGGAAGATCTCAGATTTTAATCGACTCATTTCTTCTTTCTGTCGAAACCTATAATGAAAGATCTTTTCGAGTGTAATGACTTTCAAGGCTAGGTGTCAAAGTTTGATTTATGTCAAAGGTGCATCTTTTGCAATGAGTTGACAAGTTGGTAGAAGCTCAGAGACGAGGATACTATCGAAGCATAATTGGTGTCATGATTGATGAGTACGTTGTTTGGATCCCAAGCTAAATAATTGTCAGCAGAATAGGATTGCCAATTCCCACAAATGATAATGTGAAAATATTTTGACTTTGAAATTAAAGTGAATTCAAATGACGTACCTTTTGCCGCCAATGCGAATATCATCTTTTGGCGAGGATTTTCCTCAGCTTCTCTCCAAGCACATGCTAGTGCTAATAATCATTTCGTAATCAGCACATAACAAGTACCTGGAAAGACGCTGGTTGTAACGTTAGGAAAAATTTGCTTTCCTTGACTTTTGAAACTTTTTTCAATCCAGCTTTGTGTTGATTTATTTCCGGAACCTCTCCAAGCACAGGCTAGTGCTAATGTACTCAAATTCATTAGCCTTAGCAAGTACTCGGATAGGTCTTGGATTCTTCTATACTATCGATTCATATTGGTTTTTCTCCAAATTTTCAGCTACAACTCTTCTCTGTTACAATAAATGATGCTATTTCCGATCGACTCTCCAAGCACAGGCTAGTGCTAATAAAAACATTGTCATTAGCACAAAGCAAGTACTCGGGAAGGTATATCAGATTCTTTTTAATTCTGTAATTTGCTCTTCTTTATTGGTGATAGTTCCGATTCACTCTCCAAGCACAGGCTAGTGCTAATGCAATCATTCTCATAAGTACAAAGCAGGTACCCGGGAAGTTTTCAGAATCTTTTCTTCTTGTCTTTCTGGACTCCTCTTCTCTTTAACGCAGTTATTTCAGAATCTCTCTCCAAGCACAGGCTAGTGCTAATGGTTTCATTATCTTTAGCACAAAACAAGTACTTGGGAAGATCTCAGATTTTAATCGACTCATTTCTTCTTTCTGTCGAAACCTATAATGAAAGATCTTTTCGAGTGTAATGACTTTAAAGGCTAGGTGTCAACGTTTGATTTATGTCAAATGTGCATCTTTTGCAATGAGTTGACAAGTTGGTAGAAGCTCAGAGACGAGGATACTATCGAAGCATAATTGGTGTCATGATTGATGAGTACGTTGTTTGGATCCCAAGCTAAATAATTGTCAGCAGAATAGGATTGCCAATTCCCACAAATGATAATGTGAAAATATTTTGACTTTGAAATTAAAGTGAATTCAAATGACGTACCTTTTGCCGCCGAAGCGAATTCCATCTTTTGGCGAGGATTTTCCTCAGCTTCTCTCCAAGCACATGCTAGTGCTAATAATCATTTCGTAATCAGCACATAACAAGTACCTGGAAAGACGCTGGTTGTAACGTTAAGAAACATTTGCTTTCCTTGACTTTTGAAACTTTTTTCAATCCAGCTTTGTGTTGATTTATTTCCGGAACCTCTCCAAGCACAGGCTAGTGCTAATGTACTCAAATTCATTAGCCTTAGCAAGTACTCGGATAGGTCTTGGATTCTTCTATACTATCGATTCATATTGGTTTTTCTCCAAATTTTCAGCTACAACTCTTCTCTGTTACAATAAATGATGCTATTTCCGATCGACTCTCCAAGCACAGGCTAGTGCTAATAAAAACATTGTCATTAGCACAAAGCAAGTACTCGGGAAGGTATATCAGATTCTTTTTAATTCTGTAATTTGCTCTTCTTTATTGGTGATAGTTCCGATTCACTCTCCAAGCACAGGCTAGTGCTAATGCAATCATTCTCATAAGCACAAAGCAGGTACCCGGGAAGTTTTCAGAATCTTTTCTTCTTGTCTTTCTGGACTCCTCTTCTCTTTAACGCAGTTATTTCAGAATCTCTCTCCAAGCACAGGCTAGTGCTAATGGTTTCATTATCTTTAGCACAAAACAAGTACTTGGGAAGATCTCAGATTTTAATCGACTCATTTCTTCTTTCTGTCGAAACCTATAATGAAAGATCTTTTCGAGTGTAATGACTTTAAAGGCTAGGTGTCAAAGTTTGATTTATGTCAAAGGTGCATCTTTTGCAATGAGTTGACAAGTTGGTAGAAGCTCAGAGACGAGGATACTATCGAAGCATAATTGGTGTCATGATTGATGAGTACGTTGTTTGGATCCCAAGCTAAATAATTGTCAGCAGAATAGGATTGCCAATTCCCACAAATGATAATGTGAAACTATTTTGACTTTGAAATTAAAGTGAATTCAAATGACGTACCTTTTGCCGCCAATGCGAATACCATCTTTTGGCGAGGATTTTCCTCAGCTTCTCGCCAAGCACATGCTAGTGCTAATAATCATTTCGTAATCAGCACATAACAAGTACCTGGAAAGACGCTGGTTGTAACGTTAAGAAACATTTGCTTTCCTTGACTTTTGAAACTTTTTTCAATCCAGCTTTGTGTTGATTTATTTCCGGAACCTCTCCAAGCACAGGCTAGTGCTAATGTACTCAAATTCATTAGCCTTAGCAAGTACTCGGATAGGTCTTGGATTCTTCTATACTATCGATTCATATTGGGTTTTCTCCAAATTTTCAGCTACAACTCTTCTCTGTTACAATAAATGATGCTATTTCCGATCGACTCTCCAAGCACAGGCTAGTGCTAATAAAAACATTGTCATTAGCACAAAGCAAGTACTCGGGAAGGTATATCAGATTCTTTTTAATTCTGTAATTTGCTCTTCTTTATTGGTGATAGTTCCGATTCACTCTCCAAGCACAGGCTAGTGCTAATGCAATCATTCTCATAAGCACAAAGCAGGTACCCGGGAAGTTTTCAGAATCTTTTCTTCTTGTCTTTCTGGACTCCTCTTCTCTTTAACGCAGTTATTTCAGAATCTCTCTCCAAGCACAGGCTAGTGCTAATGGTTTCATTATCTTTAGCACAAAACAAGTACTGGGGAAGATCTCAGATTTTAATCGACTCATTTCTTCTTTCTGTCGAAACCTATAATGAAAGATCTTTTCGAGTGTAATGACTTTAAAGGCTAGGTGTCAACGTTTGATTTATGTCAAATGTGCATCTTTTGCAATGAGTTGACAAGTTGGTAGAAGCTCAGAGACGAGGATACTATCGAAGCATAATTGGTGTCATGATTGATGAGTACGTTGTTTGGATCCCAAGCTAAATAATTGTCAGCAGAATAGGATTGCCAATTCCCACAAATGATAATGTGAAAATATTTTGACTTTGAAATTAAAGTGAATTCAAATGACGTACCTTTTGCCGCCAATGCGAATATCATCTTTTGGCGAGGATTTTCCTCAGCTTCTCTCCAAGCACATGCTAGTGCTAATAATCATTTCGTAATCAGCACATAACAAGTACCTGGAAAGACGCTGGTTGTAACGTTAGGAAAAATTTGCTTTCCTTGACTTTTGAAACATTTTTCAATCCAGCTTTGTGTTGATTTATTTCCGGAACCTCTCCAAGCACAGGCTAGTGCTAATGTACTCAAATTCATTAGCCTTAGCAAGTACTCGGATAGGTCTTGGATTCTTCTATACTATCGATTCATATTGGTTTTTCTCCAAATTTTCAGCTACAACTCTTCTCTGTTACAATAAATGATGCTATTTCCGATCGACTCTCCAAGCACAGGCTAGTGCTAATAAAAACATTGTCATTAGCACAAAGCAAGTACTCGGGAAGGTATATCAGATTCTTTTTAATTCTGTAATTTGCTCTTCTTTATTGGTGATAGTTCCGATTCACTCTCCAAGCACAGGCTAGTGCTAATGCAATCATTCTCATAAGCACAAAGCAGGTACCCGGGAAGTTTTCAGAATCTTTTCTTCTTGTCTTTCTGGACTCCTCTTCTCTTTAACGCAGTTATTTCAGAATCTCTCTCCAAGCACAGGCTAGTGCTAATGGTTTCATTATCTTTAGCACAAAACAAGTACTGGGGAAGATCTCAGATTTTAATCGACTCATTTCTTCTTTCTGTCGAAACCTATAATGAAAGATCTTTTCGAGTGTAATGACTTTAAAGGCTAGGTGTCAACGTTTGATTTATGTCAAATGTGCATCTTTTGCAATGAGTTGACAAGTTGGTAGAAGCTCAGAGACGAGGATACTATCGAAGCATAATTGGTGTCATGATTGATGAGTACGTTGTTTGGATCCCAAGCTAAATAATTGTCAGCAGAATAGGATTGCCAATTCCCACAAATGATAATGTGAAAATATTTTGACTTTGAAATTAAAGTGAATTCAAATGACGTACCTTTTGCCGCCAATGCGAATATCATCTTTTGGCGAGGATTTTCCTCAGCTTCTCTCCAAGCACATGCTAGTGCTAATAATCATTTCGTAATCAGCACATAACAAGTACCTGGAAAGACGCTGGTTGTAACGTTAGGAAAAATTTGCTTTCCTTGACTTTTGAAACTTTTTTCAATCCAGCTTTGTGTTGATTTATTTCCGGAACCTCTCCAAGCACGGGCTAGTGCTAATGTACTCAAATTCATTAGCCTTAGCAAGTACTCGGATAGGTCTTGGATTCTTCTATACTATCGATTCATATTGGGTTTTCTCCAAATTTTCAGCTACAACTCTTCTCTGTTACAATAAATGATGCTATTTCCGATCGACTCTCCAAGCACAGGCTAGTGCTAATAAAAACATTGTCATTAGCACAAAGCAAGTACTCGGGAAGGTATATCAGATTCTTTTTAATTCTGTAATTTGCTCTTCTTTATTGGTGATAGTTCCGATTCACTCTCCAAGCACAGGCTAGTGCTAATGCAATCATTCTCATAAGCACAAAGCAGGTACCCGGGAAGTTTTCAGAAACTTTTCTTCTTGTCTTTCTGGACTCCTCTTCTCTTTAACGCAGTTATTTCAGAATCTCTTTCCAAGCACAGGCTAGTGCTAATGGTTTCATTATCTTTAGCACAAAACAAGTACTTGGGAAGATCTCAGATTTTAATCGACTCATTTCTTCTTTCTGTCGAAACCTATAATGAAAGATCTTTTCGAGTGTAATGACTTTCAAGGCTAGGTGTCAAAGTTTGATTTATGTCAAAGGTGCATCTTTTGCAATGAGTTGACAAGTTGGTAGAAGCTCAGAGACGAGGATACTATCGAAGCATAATTGGTGTCATGATTGATGAGTACGTTGTTTGGATCCCAAGCTAAATAATTGTCAGCAGAATAGGATTGCCATTTCCCACAAATGATAATGTGAAAATATTTTGACTTTGAAATTAAAGTGAATTCAAATGACGTACCTTTTGCCGCCAATGCGAATATCATCTTTTGGCGAGGATTTTCCTCAGCTTCTCTCCAAGCACATGCTAGTGCTAATAATCATTTCGTAATCAGCACATAACAAGTACCTGGAAAGACGCTGGTTGTAACGTTAGGAAAAATTTGCTTTCCTTGACTTTTGAAACTTTTTTCAATCCAGCTTTGTGTTGATTTATTTCCGGAACCTCTCCAAGCACAGGCTAGTGCTAATGTACTCAAATTCATTAGCCTTAGCAAGTACTCGGATAGGTCTTGGATTCTTCTATACTATCGATTCATATTGGTTTTTCTCCAAATTTTCAGCTACAACTCTTCTCTGTTACAATAAATGATGCTATTTCCGATCGACTCTCCAAGCACAGGCTAGTGCTAATAAAAACATTGTCATTAGCACAAAGCAAGTACTCGGGAAGGTATATCAGATTCTTTTTAATTCTGTAATTTGCTCTTCTTTATTGGTGATAGTTCCGATTCACTCTCCAAGCACAGGCTAGTGCTAATGCAATCATTCTCATAAGCACAAAGCAGGTACCCGGGAAGTTTTCAGAATCTTTTCTTCTTGTCTTTCTGGACTCCTCTTCTCTTTAACGCAGTTATTTCAGAATCTCTTTCCAAGCACAGGCTAGTGCTAATGGTTTCATTATCTTTAGCACAAAACAAGTACTTGGGAAGATCTCAGATTTTAATCGACTCATTTCTTCTTTCTGTCGAAACCTATAATGAAAGATCTTTTCGAGTGTAATGACTTTAAAGGCTAGGTGTCAACGTTTGATTTATGTCAAATGTGCATCTTTTGCAATGAATTGACAAGTTGGTAGAAGCTCAGAGACGAGGATACTATCGAAGCATAATTGGTGTCATGATTGATGAGTACGTTGTTTGGATCCCTAGCTAAATAATTGTCAGCAGAATAGGATTGCCAATTCCCACAAATGATAATGTGAAAATATTTTGACTTTGAAATTAAAGTGAATTCAAATGACGTACCTTTTGCCGCCAATGCGAATACCATCTTTTGGCGAGGATTTTCCTCAGCTTCTCTCCAAGCACATGCTAGTGCTAATAATCATTTCGTAATCAGCACATAACAAGTACCTGGAAAGACGCTGGTTGTAACGTTAAGAAACATTTGTTTCCTTGACATTTGAAACTTATTTCAATCAAGCTTTGTGTTGATTTATTTCCGGAACCTCTCCAAGCACAGGCTAGTGCTAATGTACTCAAATTCATTAGCCTTAGCAAGTACTCGGATAGGTCTTGGATTCTTCTATACTATCGATTCATATTGGTTTTTCTCCAAATTTTCAGCTACAACTCTTCTCTGTTACAATAAATGATGCTATTTCCGATCGACTCTCCAAGCACAGGCTAGTGCTAATAAAAACATTGTCATTAGCACAAAGCAAGTACTCGGGAAGGTATATCAGATTCTTTTTAATTCTGTAATTTGCTCTTCTTTATTGGTGATAGTTCCGATTCACTCTCCAAGCACAGGCTAGTGCTAATGCAATCATTCTCATAAGCACAAAGCAGGTACCCGGGAAGTTTTCAGAATCTTTTCTTCTTGTCTTTCTGGACTCCTCTTCTCTTTAACGCAGTTATTTCAGAATCTCTCTCCAAGCACAGGCTAGTGCTAATGGTTTCATTATCTTTAGCACAAAACAAGTACTTGGGAAGATCTCAGATTTTAATCGACTCATTTCTTCTTTCTGTCGAAACCTATAATGAAAGATCTTTTCGAGTGTAATGACTTTAAAGGCTAGGTGTCAACGTTTGATTTATGTCAAATGTGCATCTTTTGCAATGAGTTGACAAGTTGGTAGAAGCTCAGAGACGAGGATACTATCGAAGCATAATTGGTGTCATGATTGATGAGTACGTTGTTTGGATCCCAAGCTAAATAATTGTCAGCAGAATAGGATTGCCAATTCCCACAAATGATAATGTGAAAATATTTTGACTTTGAAATTAAAGTGAATTCAAATGACGTACCTTTTGCCGCCAATGCGAATATCATCTTTTGGCGAGGATTTTCCTCAGCTTCTCTCCAAGCACATGCTAGTGCTAATAATCATTTCGTAATCAGCACATAACAAGTACCTGGAAAGACGCTGGTTGTAACGTTAGGAAAAATTTGCTTTCCTTGACTTTTGAAACTTTTTTCAATCCAGCTTTGTGTTGATTTATTTCCGGAACCTCTCCAAGCACAGGCTAGTGCTAATGTACTCAAATTCATTAGCCTTAGCAAGTACTCGGATAGGTCTTGGATTCTTCTATACTATCGATTCATATTGGGTTTTCTCCAAATTTTCAGCTACAACTCTTCTCTGTTACAATAAATGATGCTATTTCCGATCGACTCTCCAAGCACAGGCTAGTGCTAATAAAAACATTGTCATTAGCACAAAGCAAGTACTCGGGAAGGTATATCAGATTCTTTTTAATTCTGTAATTTGCTCTTCTTTATTGGTGATAGTTCCGATTCACTCTCCAAGCACAGGCTAGTGCTAATGCAATCATTCTCATAAGCACAAAGCAGGTACCCGGGAAGTTTTCAGAATCTTTTCTTCTTGTCTTTCTGGACTCCTCTTCTCTTTAACGCAGTTATTTCAGAATCTCTTTCCAAGCACAGGCTAGTGCTAATGGTTTCATTATCTTTAGCACAAAACAAGTACTTGGGAAGATCTCAGATTTTAATCGACTCATTTCTTCTTTCTGTCGAAACCTATAATGAAAGATCTTTTCGAGTGTAAGGACTTTCAAGGCTAGGTGTCAAAGTTTGATTTATGTCAAAGGTGCATCTTTTGCAATGAGTTGACAAGTTGGTAGAAGCTCAGAGACGAGGATACTATCGAAGCATAATTGGTGTCATGATTGATGAGTACGTTGTTTGGATCCCAAGCTAAATAATTGTCAGCAGAATAGGATTGCCAATTCCCACAAATGATAATGTGAAAATATTTTGACTTTGAAATTAAAGTGAATTCAAATGACGTACCTTTTGCGGCCGAAGCGAATTCCATCTTTTGGCGAGGATTTTCCTCAGCTTCTCTCCAAGCACATGCTAGTGCTAATAATCATTTCGTAATCAGCACATAACAAGTACCTGGAAAGACGCTGGTTGTAACGTTAAGAAACATTTGCTTTCCTTGACTTTTGAAACTTTTTTCAATCCAGCTTTGTGTTGATTTATTTCCGGAACCTCTCCAAGCACAGGCTAGTGCTAATGTACTCAAATTCATTAGCCTTAGCAAGTACTCGGATAGGTCTTGGATTCTTCTATACTATCGATTCATATTGGTTTTTCTCCAAATTTTCAGCTACAACTCTTCTCTGTTACAATAAATGATGCTATTTCCGATCGACTCTCCAAGCACAGGCTAGTGCTAATAAAAACATTGTCATTAGCACAAAGCAAGTACTCGGGAAGGTATATCAGATTCTTTTTAATTCTGTAATTTGCTCTTCTTTATTGGTGATAGTTCCGATTCACTCTCCAAGCACAGGCTAGTGCTAATGCAATCATTCTCATAAGCACAAAGCAGGTACCCGGGAAGTTTTCAGAATCTTTTCTTCTTGTCTTTCTGGACTCCTCTTCTCTTTAACGCAGTTATTTCAGAATCTCTCTCCAAGCACAGGCTAGTGCTAATGGTTTCATTATCTTTAGCACAAAACAAGTACTTGGGAAGATCTCAGATTTTAATCGACTCATTTCTTCTTTCTGTCGAAACCTATAATGAAAGATCTTTTCGAGTGTAATGACTTTAAAGGCTAGGTGTCAAAGTTTGATTTATGTCAAAGGTGCATCTTTTGCAATGAGTTGACAAGTTGGTAGAAGCTCAGAGACGAGGATACTATCGAAGCATAATTGGTGTCATGATTGATGAGTACGTTGTTTGGATCCCAAGCTAAATAATTGTCAGCAGAATAGGATTGCCAATTCCCACAAATGATAATGTGAAACTATTTTGACTTTGAAATTAAAGTGAATTCAAATGACGTACCTTTTGCCGCCAATGCGAATACCATCTTTTGGCGAGGATTTTCCTCAGCTTCTCGCCAAGCACATGCTAGTGCTAATAATCATTTCGTAATCAGCACATAACAAGTACCTGGAAAGACGCTGGTTGTAACGTTAGGAAAAATTTGCTTTCCTTGACTTTTGAAACTTTTTTCAATCCAGCTTTGTGTTGATTTATTTCCGGAACCTCTCCAAGCACAGGCTAGTGCTAATGTACTCAAATTCATTAGCCTTAGCAAGTACTCGGATAGGTCTTGGATTCTTCTATACTATCGATTCATATTGGGTTTTCTCCAAATTTTCAGCTACAACTCTTCTCTGTTACAATAAATGATGCTATTTCCGATCGACTCTCCAAGCACAGGCTAGTGCTAATAAAAACATTGTCATTAGCACAAAGCAAGTACTCGGGAAGGTATATCAGATTCTTTTTAATTCTGTAATTTGCTCTTCTTTATTGGTGATAGTTCCGATTCACTCTCCAAGCACAGGCTAGTGCTAATGCAATCATTCTCATAAGCACAAAGCAGGTACCCGGGAAGTTTTCAGAATCTTTTCTTCTTGTCTTTCTGGACTCCTCTTCTCTTTAACGCAGTTATTTCAGAATCTCTTTCCAAGCACAGGCTAGTGCTAATGGTTTCATTATCTTTAGCACAAAACAAGTACTTGGGAAGATCTCAGATTTTAATCGACTCATTTCTTCTTTCTGTCGAAACCTATAATGAAAGATCTTTTCGAGTGTAATGACTTTCAAGGCTAGGTGTCAAAGTTTGATTTATGTCAAAGGTGCATCTTTTGCAATGAGTTGACAAGTTGGTAGAAGCTCAGAGACGAGGATACTATCGAAGCATAATTGGTGTCATGATTGATGAGTACGTTGTTTGGATCCCAAGCTAAATAATTGTCAGCAGAATAGGATTGCCAATTCCCACAAATGATAATGTGAAAATATTTTGACTTTGAAATTAAAGTGAATTCAAATGACGTACCTTTTGCGGCCGAAGCGAATTCCATCTTTTGGCGAGGATTTTCCTCAGCTTCTCTCCAAGCACATGCTAGTGCTAATAATCATTTCGTAATCAGCACATAACAAGTACCTGGAAAGACGCTGGTTGTAACGTTAAGAAACATTTGCTTTCCTTGACTTTTGAAACTTTTTTCAATCCAGCTTTGTGTTGATTTATTTCCGGAACCTCTCCAAGCACAGGCTAGTGCTAATGTACTCAAATTCATTAGCCTTAGCAAGTACTCGGATAGGTCTTGGATTCTTCTATACTATCGATTCATATTGGTTTTTCTCCAAATTTTCAGCTACAACTCTTCTCTGTTACAATAAATGATGCTATTTCCGATCGACTCTCCAAGCACAGGCTAGTGCTAATAAAAACATTGTCATTAGCACAAAGCAAGTACTCGGGAAGGTATATCAGATTCTTTTTAATTCTGTAATTTGCTCTTCTTTATTGGTGATAGTTCCGATTCACTCTCCAAGCACAGGCTAGTGCTAATGCAATCATTCTCATAAGCACAAAGCAGGTACCCGGGAAGTTTTCAGAATCTTTTCTTCTTGTCTTTCTGGACTCCTCTTCTCTTTAACGCAGTTATTTCAGAATCTCTCTCCAAGCACAGGCTAGTGCTAATGGTTTCATTATCTTTAGCACAAAACAAGTACTGGGGAAGATCTCAGATTTTAATCGACTCATTTCTTCTTTCTGTCGAAACCTATAATGAAAGATCTTTTCGAGTGTAATGACTTTAAAGGCTAGGTGTCAACGTTTGATTTATGTCAAATGTGCATCTTTTGCAATGAGTTGACAAGTTGGTAGAAGCTCAGAGACGAGGATACTATCGAAGCATAATTGGTGTCATGATTGATGAGTACGTTGTTTGGATCCCAAGCTAAATAATTGTCAGCAGAATAGGATTGCCAATTCCCACAAATGATAATGTGAAAATATTTTGACTTTGAAATTAAAGTGAATTCAAATGACGTACCTTTTGCCGCCAATGCGAATACCATCTTTTGGCGAGGATTTTCCTCAGCTTCTCGCCAAGCACATGCTAGTGCTAATAATCATTTCGTAATCAGCACATAACAAGTACCTGGAAAGACGCTGGTTGTAACGTTAGGAAAAATTTGCTTTCCTTGACTTTTGAAACTTTTTTCAATCCAGCTTTGTGTTGATTTATTTCCGGAACCTCTCCAAGCACAGGCTAGTGCTAATGTACTCAAATTCATTAGCCTTAGCAAGTACTCGGATAGGTCTTGGATTCTTCTATACTATCGATTCATATTGGGTTTTCTCCAAATTTTCAGCTACAACTCTTCTCTGTTACAATAAATGATGCTATTTCCGATCGACTCTCCAAGCACAGGCTAGTGCTAATAAAAACATTGTCATTAGCACAAAGCAAGTACTCGGGAAGGTATATCAGATTCTTTTTAATTCTGTAATTTGCTCTTCTTTATTGGTGATAGTTCCGATTCACTCTCCAAGCACAGGCTAGTGCTAATGCAATCATTCTCATAAGCACAAAGCAGGTACCCGGGAAGTTTTCAGAATCTTTTCTTCTTGTCTTTCTGGACTCCTCTTCTCTTTAACGCAGTTATTTCAGAATCTCTTTCCAAGCACAGGCTAGTGCTAATGGTTTCATTATCTTTAGCACAAAACAAGTACTTGGGAAGATCTCAGATTTTAATCGACTCATTTCTTCTTTCTGTCGAAACCTATAATGAAAGATCTTTTCGAGTGTAATGACTTTCAAGGCTAGGTGTCAAAGTTTGATTTATGTCAAAGGTGCATCTTTTGCAATGAGTTGACAAGTTGGTAGAAGCTCAGAGACGAGGATACTATCGAAGCATAATTGGTGTCATGATTGATGAGTACGTTGTTTGGATCCCAAGCTAAATAATTGTCAGCAGAATAGGATTGCCAATTCCCACAAATGATAATGTGAAAATATTTTGACTTTGAAATTAAAGTGAATTCAAATGACGTACCTTTTGCGGCCGAAGCGAATTCCATCTTTTGGCGAGGATTTTCCTCAGCTTCTCTCCAAGCACATGCTAGTGCTAATAATCATTTCGTAATCAGCACATAACAAGTACCTGGAAAGACGCTGGTTGTAACGTTAAGAAACATTTGCTTTCCTTGACTTTTGAAACTTTTTTCAATCCAGCTTTGTGTTGATTTATTTCCGGAACCTCTCCAAGCACAGGCTAGTGCTAATGTACTCAAATTCATTAGCCTTAGCAAGTACTCGGATAGGTCTTGGATTCTTCTATACTATCGATTCATATTGGTTTTTCTCCAAATTTTCAGCTACAACTCTTCTCTGTTACAATAAATGATGCTATTTCCGATCGACTCTCCAAGCACAGGCTAGTGCTAATAAAAACATTGTCATTAGCACAAAGCAAGTACTCGGGAAGGTATATCAGATTCTTTTTAATTCTGTAATTTGCTCTTCTTTATTGGTGATAGTTCCGATTCACTCTCCAAGCACAGGCTAGTGCTAATGCAATCATTCTCATAAGCACAAAGCAGGTACCCGGGAAGTTTTCAGAATCTTTTCTTCTTGTCTTTCTGGACTCCTCTTCTCTTTAACGCAGTTATTTCAGAATCTCTCTCCAAGCACAGGCTAGTGCTAATGGTTTCATTATCTTTAGCACAAAACAAGTACTTGGGAAGATCTCAGATTTTAATCGACTCATTTCTTCTTTCTGTCGAAACCTATAATGAAAGATCTTTTCGAGTGTAATGACTTTAAAGGCTAGGTGTCAAAGTTTGATTTATGTCAAAGGTGCATCTTTTGCAATGAGTTGACAAGTTGGTAGAAGCTCAGAGACGAGGATACTATCGAAGCATAATTGGTGTCATGATTGATGAGTACGTTGTTTGGATCCCAAGCTAAATAATTGTCAGCAGAATAGGATTGCCAATTCCCACAAATGATAATGTGAAACTATTTTGACTTTGAAATTAAAGTGAATTCAAATGACGTACCTTTTGCCGCCAATGCGAATACCATCTTTTGGCGAGGATTTTCCTCAGCTTCTCGCCAAGCACATGCTAGTGCTAATAATCATTTCGTAATCAGCACATAACAAGTACCTGGAAAGACGCTGGTTGTAACGTTAAGAAACATTTGCTTTCCTTGACTTTTGAAACTTTTTTCAATCCAGCTTTGTGTTGATTTATTTCCGGAACCTCTCCAAGCACAGGCTAGTGCTAATGTACTCAAATTCATTAGCCTTAGCAAGTACTCGGATAGGTCTTGGATTCTTCTATACTATCGATTCATATTGGGTTTTCTCCAAATTTTCAGCTACAACTCTTCTCTGTTACAATAAATGATGCTATTTCCGATCGACTCTCCAAGCACAGGCTAGTGCTAATAAAAACATTGTCATTAGCACAAAGCAAGTACTCGGGAAGGTATATCAGATTCTTTTTAATTCTGTAATTTGCTCTTCTTTATTGGTGATAGTTCCGATTCACTCTCCAAGCACAGGCTAGTGCTAATGCAATCATTCTCATAAGCACAAAGCAGGTACCCGGGAAGTTTTCAGAATCTTTTCTTCTTGTCTTTCTGGACTCCTCTTCTCTTTAACGCAGTTATTTCAGAATCTCTCTCCAAGCACAGGCTAGTGCTAATGGTTTCATTATCTTTAGCACAAAACAAGTACTGGGGAAGATCTCAGATTTTAATCGACTCATTTCTTCTTTCTGTCGAAACCTATAATGAAAGATCTTTTCGAGTGTAATGACTTTAAAGGCTAGGTGTCAACGTTTGATTTATGTCAAATGTGCATCTTTTGCAATGAGTTGACAAGTTGGTAGAAGCTCAGAGACGAGGATACTATCGAAGCATAATTGGTGTCATGATTGATGAGTACGTTGTTTGGATCCCAAGCTAAATAATTGTCAGCAGAATAGGATTGCCAATTCCCACAAATGATAATGTGAAAATATTTTGACTTTGAAATTAAAGTGAATTCAAATGACGTACCTTTTGCCGCCAATGCGAATATCATCTTTTGGCGAGGATTTTCCTCAGCTTCTCTCCAAGCACATGCTAGTGCTAATAATCATTTCGTAATCAGCACATAACAAGTACCTGGAAAGACGCTGGTTGTAACGTTAAGAAACATTTGCTTTCCTTGACTTTTGAAACTTTTTTCAATCCAGCTTTGTGTTGATTTATTTCCGGAACCTCTCCAAGCACAGGCTAGTGCTAATGTACTCAAATTCATTAGCCTTAGCAAGTACTCGGATAGGTCTTGGATTCTTCTATACTATCGATTCATATTGGTTTTTCTCCAAATTTTCAGCTACAACTCTTCTCTGTTACAATAAATGATGCTATTTCCGATCGACTCTCCAAGCACAGGCTAGTGCTAATAAAAACATTGTCATTAGCACAAAGCAAGTACTCGGGAAGGTATATCAGATTCTTTTTAATTCTGTAATTTGCTCTTCTTTATTGGTGATAGTTCCGATTCACTCTCCAAGCACAGGCTAGTGCTAATGCAATCATTCTCATAAGCACAAAGCAGGTACCCGGGAAGTTTTCAGAATCTTTTCTTCTTGTCTTTCTGGACTCCTCTTCTCTTTAACGCAGTTATTTCAGAATCTCTCTCCAAGCACAGGCTAGTGCTAATGGTTTCATTATCTTTAGCACAAAACAAGTACTTGGGAAGATCTCAGATTTTAATCGACTCATTTCTTCTTTCTGTCGAAACCTATAATGAAAGATCTTTTCGAGTGTAATGACTTTAAAGGCTAGGTGTCAACGTTTGATTTATGTCAAATGTGCATCTTTTGCAATGAGTTGACAAGTTGGTAGAAGCTCAGAGACGAGGATACTATCGAAGCATAATTGGTGTCATGATTGATGAGTACGTTGTTTGGATCCCAAGCTAAATAATTGTCAGCAGAATAGGATTGCCAATTCCCACAAATGATAATGTGAAAATATTTTGACTTTGAAATTAAAGTGAATTCAAATGACGTACCTTTTGCCGCCAATGCGAATATCATCTTTTGGCGAGGATTTTCCTCAGCTTCTCTCCAAGCACATGCTAGTGCTAATAATCATTTCGTAATCAGCACATAACAAGTACCTGGAAAGACGCTGGTTGTAACGTTAGGAAAAATTTGCTTTCCTTGACTTTTGAAACTTTTTTCAATCCAGCTTTGTGTTGATTTATTTCCGGAACCTCTCCAAGCACAGGCTAGTGCTAATGTACTCAAATTCATTAGCCTTAGCAAGTACTCGGATAGGTCTTGGATTCTTCTATACTATCGATTCATATTGGGTTTTCTCCAAATTTTCAGCTACAACTCTTCTCTGTTACAATAAATGATGCTATTTCCGATCGACTCTCCAAGCACAGGCTAGTGCTAATAAAAACATTGTCATTAGCACAAAGCAAGTACTCGGGAAGGTATATCAGATTCTTTTTAATTCTGTAATTTGCTCTTCTTTATTGGTGATAGTTCCGATTCACTCTCCAAGCACAGGCTAGTGCTAATGCAATCATTCTCATAAGCACAAAGCAGGTACCCGGGAAGTTTTCAGAATCTTTTCTTCTTGTCTTTCTGGACTCCTCTTCTCTTTAACGCAGTTATTTCAGAATCTCTTTCCAAGCACAGGCTAGTGCTAATGGTTTCATTATCTTTAGCACAAAACAAGTACTGGGGAAGATCTCAGATTTTAATCGACTCATTTCTTCTTTCTGTCGAAACCTATAATGAAAGATCTTTTCGAGTGTAATGACTTTCAAGGCTAGGTGTCAAAGTTTGATTTATGTCAAAGGTGCATCTTTTGCAATGAGTTGACAAGTTGGTAGAAGCTCAGAGACGAGGATACTATCGAAGCATAATTGGTGTCATGATTGATGAGTACGTTGTTTGGATCCCAAGCTAAATAATTGTCAGCAGAATAGGATTGCCAATTCCCACAAATGATAATGTGAAAATATTTTGACTTTGAAATTAAAGTGAATTCAAATGACGTACCTTTTGCCGCCAATGCGAATATCATCTTTTGGCGAGGATTTTCCTCAGCTTCTCTCCAAGCACATGCTAGTGCTAATAATCATTTCGTAATCAGCACATAACAAGTACCTGGAAAGACGCTGGTTGTAACGTTAGGAAAAATTTGCTTTCCTTGACTTTTGAAACTTTTTTCAATCCAGCTTTGTGTTGATTTATTTCCGGAACCTCTCCAAGCACAGGCTAGTGCTAATGTACTCAAATTCATTAGCCTTAGCAAGTACTCGGATAGGTCTTGGATTCTTCTATACTATCGATTCATATTGGTTTTTCTCCAAATTTTCAGCTACAACTCTTCTCTGTTACAATAAATGATGCTATTTCCGATCGACTCTCCAAGCACAGGCTAGTGCTAATAAAAACATTGTCATTAGCACAAAGCAAGTACTCGGGAAGGTATATCAGATTCTTTTTAATTCTGTAATTTGCTCTTCTTTATTGGTGATAGTTCCGATTCACTCTCCAAGCACAGGCTAGTGCTAATGCAATCATTCTCATAAGTACAAAGCAGGTACCCGGGAAGTTTTCAGAATCTTTTCTTCTTGTCTTTCTGGACTCCTCTTCTCTTTAACGCAGTTATTTCAGAATCTCTCTCCAAGCACAGGCTAGTGCTAATGGTTTCATTATCTTTAGCACAAAACAAGTACTTGGGAAGATCTCAGATTTTAATCGACTCATTTCTTCTTTCTGTCGAAACCTATAATGAAAGATCTTTTCGAGTGTAATGACTTTAAAGGCTAGGTGTCAACGTTTGATTTATGTCAAATGTGCATCTTTTGCAATGAGTTGACAAGTTGGTAGAAGCTCAGAGACGAGGATACTATCGAAGCATAATTGGTGTCATGATTGATGAGTACGTTGTTTGGATCCCAAGCTAAATAATTGTCAGCAGAATAGGATTGCCAATTCCCACAAATGATAATGTGAAAATATTTTGACTTTGAAATTAAAGTGAATTCAAATGACGTACCTTTTGCCGCCAATGCGAATATCATCTTTTGGCGAGGATTTTCCTCAGCTTCTCTCCAAGCACATGCTAGTGCTAATAATCATTTCGTAATCAGCACATAACAAGTACCTGGAAAGACGCTGGTTGTAACGTTAGGAAAAATTTGCTTTCCTTGACTTTTGAAACTTTTTTCAATCCAGCTTTGTGTTGATTTATTTCCGGAACCTCTCCAAGCACAGGCTAGTGCTAATGTACTCAAATTCATTAGCCTTAGCAAGTACTCGGATAGGTCTTGGATTCTTCTATACTATCGATTCATATTGGGTTTTCTCCAAATTTTCAGCTACAACTCTTCTCTGTTACAATAAATGATGCTATTTCCGATCGACTCTCCAAGCACAGGCTAGTGCTAATAAAAACATTGTCATTAGCACAAAGCAAGTACTCGGGAAGGTATATCAGATTCTTTTTAATTCTGTAATTTGCTCTTCTTTATTGGTGATAGTTCCGATTCACTCTCCAAGCACAGGCTAGTGCTAATGCAATCATTCTCATAAGCACAAAGCAGGTACCCGGGAAGTTTTCAGAATCTTTTCTTCTTGTCTTTCTGGACTCCTCTTCTCTTTAACGCAGTTATTTCAGAATCTCTTTCCAAGCACAGGCTAGTGCTAATGGTTTCATTATCTTTAGCACAAAACAAGTACTTGGGAAGATCTCAGATTTTAATCGACTCATTTCTTCTTTCTGTCGAAACCTATAATGAAAGATCTTTTCGAGTGTAAGGACTTTCAAGGCTAGGTGTCAAAGTTTGATTTATGTCAAAGGTGCATCTTTTGCAATGAGTTGACAAGTTGGTAGAAGCTCAGAGACGAGGATACTATCGAAGCATAATTGGTGTCATGATTGATGAGTACGTTGTTTGGATCCCAAGCTAAATAATTGTCAGCAGAATAGGATTGCCAATTCCCACAAATGATAATGTGAAAATATTTTGACTTTGAAATTAAAGTGAATTCAAATGACGTACCTTTTGCGGCCGAAGCGAATTCCATCTTTTGGCGAGGATTTTCCTCAGCTTCTCTCCAAGCACATGCTAGTGCTAATAATCATTTCGTAATCAGCACATAACAAGTACCTGGAAAGACGCTGGTTGTAACGTTAAGAAACATTTGCTTTCCTTGACTTTTGAAACTTTTTTCAATCCAGCTTTGTGTTGATTTATTTCCGGAACCTCTCCAAGCACAGGCTAGTGCTAATGTACTCAAATTCATTAGCCTTAGCAAGTACTCGGATAGGTCTTGGATTCTTCTATACTATCGATTCATATTGGTTTTTCTCCAAATTTTCAGCTACAACTCTTCTCTGTTACAATAAATGATGCTATTTCCGATCGACTCTCCAAGCACAGGCTAGTGCTAATAAAAACATTGTCATTAGCACAAAGCAAGTACTCGGGAAGGTATATCAGATTCTTTTTAATTCTGTAATTTGCTCTTCTTTATTGGTGATAGTTCCGATTCACTCTCCAAGCACAGGCTAGTGCTAATGCAATCATTCTCATAAGCACAAAGCAGGTACCCGGGAAGTTTTCAGAATCTTTTCTTCTTGTCTTTCTGGACTCCTCTTCTCTTTAACGCAGTTATTTCAGAATCTCTCTCCAAGCACAGGCTAGTGCTAATGGTTTCATTATCTTTAGCACAAAACAAGTACTTGGGAAGATCTCAGATTTTAATCGACTCATTTCTTCTTTCTGTCGAAACCTATAATGAAAGATCTTTTCGAGTGTAATGACTTTAAAGGCTAGGTGTCAAAGTTTGATTTATGTCAAAGGTGCATCTTTTGCAATGAGTTGACAAGTTGGTAGAAGCTCAGAGACGAGGATACTATCGAAGCATAATTGGTGTCATGATTGATGAGTACGTTGTTTGGATCCCAAGCTAAATAATTGTCAGCAGAATAGGATTGCCAATTCCCACAAATGATAATGTGAAACTATTTTGACTTTGAAATTAAAGTGAATTCAAATGACGTACCTTTTGCCGCCAATGCGAATACCATCTTTTGGCGAGGATTTTCCTCAGCTTCTCGCCAAGCACATGCTAGTGCTAATAATCATTTCGTAATCAGCACATAACAAGTACCTGGAAAGACGCTGGTTGTAACGTTAAGAAACATTTGCTTTCCTTGACTTTTGAAACTTTTTTCAATCCAGCTTTGTGTTGATTTATTTCCGGAACCTCTCCAAGCACAGGCTAGTGCTAATGTACTCAAATTCATTAGCCTTAGCAAGTACTCGGATAGGTCTTGGATTCTTCTATACTATCGATTCATATTGGGTTTTCTCCAAATTTTCAGCTACAACTCTTCTCTGTTACAATAAATGATGCTATTTCCGATCGACTCTCCAAGCACAGGCTAGTGCTAATAAAAACATTGTCATTAGCACAAAGCAAGTACTCGGGAAGGTATATCAGATTCTTTTTAATTCTGTAATTTGCTCTTCTTTATTGGTGATAGTTCCGATTCACTCTCCAAGCACAGGCTAGTGCTAATGCAATCATTCTCATAAGCACAAAGCAGGTACCCGGGAAGTTTTCAGAATCTTTTCTTCTTGTCTTTCTGGACTCCTCTTCTCTTTAACGCAGTTATTTCAGAATCTCTCTCCAAGCACAGGCTAGTGCTAATGGTTTCATTATCTTTAGCACAAAACAAGTACTGGGGAAGATCTCAGATTTTAATCGACTCATTTCTTCTTTCTGTCGAAACCTATAATGAAAGATCTTTTCGAGTGTAATGACTTTAAAGGCTAGGTGTCAACGTTTGATTTATGTCAAATGTGCATCTTTTGCAATGAGTTGACAAGTTGGTAGAAGCTCAGAGACGAGGATACTATCGAAGCATAATTGGTGTCATGATTGATGAGTACGTTGTTTGGATCCCAAGCTAAATAATTGTCAGCAGAATAGGATTGCCAATTCCCACAAATGATAATGTGAAAATATTTTGACTTTGAAATTAAAGTGAATTCAAATGACGTACCTTTTGCCGCCAATGCGAATATCATCTTTTGGCGAGGATTTTCCTCAGCTTCTCTCCAAGCACATGCTAGTGCTAATAATCATTTCGTAATCAGCACATAACAAGTACCTGGAAAGACGCTGGTTGTAACGTTAGGAAAAATTTGCTTTCCTTGACTTTTGAAACATTTTTCAATCCAGCTTTGTGTTGATTTATTTCCGGAACCTCTCCAAGCACAGGCTAGTGCTAATGTACTCAAATTCATTAGCCTTAGCAAGTACTCGGATAGGTCTTGGATTCTTCTATACTATCGATTCATATTGGTTTTTCTCCAAATTTTCAGCTACAACTCTTCTCTGTTACAATAAATGATGCTATTTCCGATCGACTCTCCAAGCACAGGCTAGTGCTAATAAAAACATTGTCATTAGCACAAAGCAAGTACTCGGGAAGGTATATCAGATTCTTTTTAATTCTGTAATTTGCTCTTCTTTATTGGTGATAGTTCCGATTCACTCTCCAAGCACAGGCTAGTGCTAATGCAATCATTCTCATAAGCACAAAGCAGGTACCCGGGAAGTTTTCAGAATCTTTTCTTCTTGTCTTTCTGGACTCCTCTTCTCTTTAACGCAGTTATTTCAGAATCTCTCTCCAAGCACAGGCTAGTGCTAATGGTTTCATTATCTTTAGCACAAAACAAGTACTGGGGAAGATCTCAGATTTTAATCGACTCATTTCTTCTTTCTGTCGAAACCTATAATGAAAGATCTTTTCGAGTGTAATGACTTTAAAGGCTAGGTGTCAACGTTTGATTTATGTCAAATGTGCATCTTTTGCAATGAGTTGACAAGTTGGTAGAAGCTCAGAGACGAGGATACTATCGAAGCATAATTGGTGTCATGATTGATGAGTACGTTGTTTGGATCCCAAGCTAAATAATTGTCAGCAGAATAGGATTGCCAATTCCCACAAATGATAATGTGAAAATATTTTGACTTTGAAATTAAAGTGAATTCAAATGACGTACCTTTTGCCGCCAATGCGAATATCATCTTTTGGCGAGGATTTTCCTCAGCTTCTCTCCAAGCACATGCTAGTGCTAATAATCATTTCGTAATCAGCACATAACAAGTACCTGGAAAGACGCTGGTTGTAACGTTAGGAAAAATTTGCTTTCCTTGACTTTTGAAACTTTTTTCAATCCAGCTTTGTGTTGATTTATTTCCGGAACCTCTCCAAGCACGGGCTAGTGCTAATGTACTCAAATTCATTAGCCTTAGCAAGTACTCGGATAGGTCTTGGATTCTTCTATACTATCGATTCATATTGGGTTTTCTCCAAATTTTCAGCTACAACTCTTCTCTGTTACAATAAATGATGCTATTTCCGATCGACTCTCCAAGCACAGGCTAGTGCTAATAAAAACATTGTCATTAGCACAAAGCAAGTACTCGGGAAGGTATATCAGATTCTTTTTAATTCTGTAATTTGCTCTTCTTTATTGGTGATAGTTCCGATTCACTCTCCAAGCACAGGCTAGTGCTAATGCAATCATTCTCATAAGCACAAAGCAGGTACCCGGGAAGTTTTCAGAAACTTTTCTTCTTGTCTTTCTGGACTCCTCTTCTCTTTAACGCAGTTATTTCAGAATCTCTTTCCAAGCACAGGCTAGTGCTAATGGTTTCATTATCTTTAGCACAAAACAAGTACTTGGGAAGATCTCAGATTTTAATCGACTCATTTCTTCTTTCTGTCGAAACCTATAATGAAAGATCTTTTCGAGTGTAATGACTTTCAAGGCTAGGTGTCAAAGTTTGATTTATGTCAAAGGTGCATCTTTTGCAATGAGTTGACAAGTTGGTAGAAGCTCAGAGACGAGGATACTATCGAAGCATAATTGGTGTCATGATTGATGAGTACGTTGTTTGGATCCCAAGCTAAATAATTGTCAGCAGAATAGGATTGCCATTTCCCACAAATGATAATGTGAAAATATTTTGACTTTGAAATTAAAGTGAATTCAAATGACGTACCTTTTGCCGCCAATGCGAATATCATCTTTTGGCGAGGATTTTCCTCAGCTTCTCTCCAAGCACATGCTAGTGCTAATAATCATTTCGTAATCAGCACATAACAAGTACCTGGAAAGACGCTGGTTGTAACGTTAGGAAAAATTTGCTTTCCTTGACTTTTGAAACTTTTTTCAATCCAGCTTTGTGTTGATTTATTTCCGGAACCTCTCCAAGCACAGGCTAGTGCTAATGTACTCAAATTCATTAGCCTTAGCAAGTACTCGGATAGGTCTTGGATTCTTCTATACTATCGATTCATATTGGTTTTTCTCCAAATTTTCAGCTACAACTCTTCTCTGTTACAATAAATGATGCTATTTCCGATCGACTCTCCAAGCACAGGCTAGTGCTAATAAAAACATTGTCATTAGCACAAAGCAAGTACTCGGGAAGGTATATCAGATTCTTTTTAATTCTGTAATTTGCTCTTCTTTATTGGTGATAGTTCCGATTCACTCTCCAAGCACAGGCTAGTGCTAATGCAATCATTCTCATAAGCACAAAGCAGGTACCCGGGAAGTTTTCAGAATCTTTTCTTCTTGTCTTTCTGGACTCCTCTTCTCTTTAACGCAGTTATTTCAGAATCTCTTTCCAAGCACAGGCTAGTGCTAATGGTTTCATTATCTTTAGCACAAAACAAGTACTTGGGAAGATCTCAGATTTTAATCGACTCATTTCTTCTTTCTGTCGAAACCTATAATGAAAGATCTTTTCGAGTGTAATGACTTTAAAGGCTAGGTGTCAACGTTTGATTTATGTCAAATGTGCATCTTTTGCAATGAATTGACAAGTTGGTAGAAGCTCAGAGACGAGGATACTATCGAAGCATAATTGGTGTCATGATTGATGAGTACGTTGTTTGGATCCCTAGCTAAATAATTGTCAGCAGAATAGGATTGCCAATTCCCACAAATGATAATGTGAAAATATTTTGACTTTGAAATTAAAGTGAATTCAAATGACGTACCTTTTGCCGCCAATGCGAATACCATCTTTTGGCGAGGATTTTCCTCAGCTTCTCTCCAAGCACATGCTAGTGCTAATAATCATTTCGTAATCAGCACATAACAAGTACCTGGAAAGACGCTGGTTGTAACGTTAAGAAACATTTGTTTCCTTGACATTTGAAACTTATTTCAATCAAGCTTTGTGTTGATTTATTTCCGGAACCTCTCCAAGCACAGGCTAGTGCTAATGTACTCAAATTCATTAGCCTTAGCAAGTACTCGGATAGGTCTTGGATTCTTCTATACTATCGATTCATATTGGTTTTTCTCCAAATTTTCAGCTACAACTCTTCTCTGTTACAATAAATGATGCTATTTCCGATCGACTCTCCAAGCACAGGCTAGTGCTAATAAAAACATTGTCATTAGCACAAAGCAAGTACTCGGGAAGGTATATCAGATTCTTTTTAATTCTGTAATTTGCTCTTCTTTATTGGTGATAGTTCCGATTCACTCTCCAAGCACAGGCTAGTGCTTATGCAATCATTCTCATAAGCACAAAGCAGGTACCCGGGAAGTTTTCAGAATCTTTTCTTCTTGTCTTTCTGGACTCCTCTTCTCTTTAACGCAGTTATTTCAGAATCTCTTTCCAAGCACAGGCTAGTGCTAATGGTTTCATTATCTTTAGAACAAAACAAGTACTTGGGAAGATCTCAGATTTTAATCGACTCATTTCTTCTTTCTGTCGAAACCTATAATGAAAGATCTTTTCGAGTGTAATGACTTTAAAGGCTAGGTGTCAACGTTTGATTTATGTCAAATGTGCATCTTTTGCAATGAGTTGACAAGTTGGTAGAAGCTCAGAGACGAGGATACTATCGAAGCATAATTGGTGTCATGATTGATGAGTACGTTGTTTGGATCCCAAGCTAAATAATTGTCAGCAGAATAGGATTGCCAATTCCCACAAATGATAATGTGAAAATATTTTGACTTTGAAATTAAAGTGAATTCAAATGACGTACCTTTTGCCGCCAATGCGAATATCATCTTTTGGCGAGGATTTTCCTCAGCTTCTCTCCAAGCACATGCTAGTGCTAATAATCATTTCGTAATCAGCACATAACAAGTACCTGGAAAGACGCTGGTTGTAACGTTAGGAAAAATTTGCTTTCCTTGACTTTTGAAACTTTTTTCAATCCAGCTTTGTGTTGATTTATTTCCGGAACCTCTCCAAGCACAGGCTAGTGCTAATGTACTCAAATTCATTAGCCTTAGCAAGTACTCGGATAGGTCTTGGATTCTTGTGTTCAGAAACCAGACTGCGTTCTGGGTGTACGGCATATATTACGAAATATAAATGTTTTGCCCTTGGCATTGATTTCAATCGAAACTGTTTCGTTAGTTTGGTTTTAAATATCAATTCTTTGTATCCGGATGATGCTCTTTCAGTGCAGCGGACGGCTAAGGATTTTCAGAACTTAAATGGGCCTAGAGGGTGTACCGCTATATCATATGGCAATGGAACGATAAATCAATGTAGTTTTTGAATATCACTCTTTTCTAACGGAAAGCTGTAACTTAAAAGTTGTCTGCTAGTTTGCTTAATTAGAGGAGCGCTCAATCATTGAATAACATAAAAAAATATGTCAAACTGTTATCTTTCTGCTTAAAAGGCACTTAAAATTATTGATCATGTAAAAAAAAGTTATATTGGATAATATTAATGGTGGTCTGTTGTACCAACATTTCGGAAACAGAAGAGGTTGTATTGGAATTGATTTCGTATATATTACAATAATAGTATAATTAGTAGTTAAAATATGCGGAAATTTACAACTTGAAACTCATTTTGCAATCGAGAACGTTGTATATTACATTGTAATATTCTACGGTGTTTTATTATCTCTTAATCATTCAAAATACATTATAATGCAACCGTTTCAAGAGGCAATTTTGTTCTGTGATTAATTAGTCGGAAAAGGTTTATGCGCATATGTGAATAAAATGGATGTATTTTTTTTTAAGAAGAAAATTTCGGGAAAAAAGACTTATAGACAGCTCTGTTGTGAGTTTAAGTGTAATTAAGTCTTGTGAAATTGCCGATTGGATAAATGCCGTCAAAGAGTAAGGGACAAAACAAATGGAAAAGGAAGAAATCCAACTCAAACGTGAGTAATGAGAAACCATTTAAACCAGGGGAGTTCATAGATAGGGAAACCAGAGTAGCCTCAGATGTTAATGAAATATGCCGTACATCATCGGAACCTCTCTAATTTTAGCCATCTATTTCAGAGAAAAATAAAGCAAACAAGAACAGTTCCGGATTTTTTTGATTGGTTCAGATAACTTACTACGATAGGTAATTTGCATACTGACTGATTGAATATTCATAGATAAAGTTCACTTCTTTGTTATTCAAATAGACCTATAATGTATAAACATGCTTTAATTAAGTGCAAACGCATAGACTACGTGTATTTGTGTGTGGATTTGGAAGCAATGTGGACGGAATTACTTGCCTTTCTCGTTGCGCATTGTTTATATGAATAATATTTATTTTAATTATGGACATTTAAATTGAGATGCTTACTTATATGGACATTATTTTAAGATTCTTTATGTTTGGATTTGTTTTGATTCCGATATCATAATGTGTTATTATCATTCGTGAAATTTAATAAAAGAAATGACACAGTTTAAAATGCTCGCATTAAACTTAATGTCATGGTAAATTTCTATTCAAACTCATACTCAATATTACTACTACATTTTCAATATGATTAGTCATTTATGAGATGATTGATGACTTTGAGTTTTGATATTGCATACTTCCTCCTGAAAAGTTCATCGATATCATATGGTAATTTATACCACTAATAATTGGATGAGTTGGAAGGTGTTCTATGATTTATTTTTTAAATTTAAAGATACAGATATTGTACCATCTTTTATACATTTAAATGATCAAAATATTGCAATTTTACTTACATTGTAATCTTAATTAAGTCTGTAACACAATGAGGGTACAAAGACTCATCTGAAAATTCATGTTAACAAGTGATTGCAACGTTTTACATGTAAGTAGACTTTGCAGAGGTTGCAACTATAAAAAAAAATCTTACATACATTTTTGTACATACAGCAGTTCACTTTCATGATGTTAAAAACCATCCATATTAATTTTTTCATACTGTACAACTTTCAGTAGAGTAATATAATGTAACTCCAGATACACGTATCCCTGATATTTGCTGTGGTATAATGCTACATTTTTATTTTTAATGTATGAACGTAACATTTGGCAATAATGACAAATAATGTACTTTAATTAGAGATAGCTGTATGTCACTCCTGTCACACTTAAGTCACAAGCGCAGGCGATACTGATACAAAAATTAGCCTCTATTGACTGCATGGCTTCCTGGACTTTTGTTATTGTCAACTTAAAATGTCAAACCTTTTCATTTTCTATTTTTTAAACTGCTGACCAGATATATTATTTCTAAATCAAACCAATATGTACAAATGTATATGTACTAAGCCCAGTGTTCTAGGATTTTTAAAAAATTGAGGTTTCCTCGGAAAAAATCCATATAAAATCAACATTCCCACAGTCAATGACTGCTTTCTTAACAAAACAAATCCTTACAGAATATAAAGTTTTCAACTTGCCACGGGAAAGTGTAACTAAGCACCTAACTTTCCCTGACCCAAATTCACTTGCCCCGGGTAACGGGAAGTAGGAATCCTAGAACACTGCTTTAAGTAATAAACTGGTTGGTTATGCAAAATTTATGTTATATATAAATCCGTGTTCACAGTAATGATTATGTTTAAATTTAAAAGTGTAAGAATGATAGTATGGTTTAATTTGACTGTCCATTGTGTTGGCTTAATGTGTAAAAACAAGTGGACAAAAAAAGAGATGGAGACCTTAATGCTTATTGTATATGCATGTACAAATGTATATAGTAAATGTACCTGATATCAGAATAATGAAATTCTCACTGGGCTTTGCCACATATAAGAAACAAGAACATACATGTACTTAATGTATTCAATTTTCTTTTATTATACATGTACAATGTGTCACATTGTACCACGATATGTCTGATAGCAGATACTGAAAACTTTTACAAATTTATTATTTTACATTTTTATACTAATTGTCAGTCTTGGACAGATACTTTTCCCTGGAAATAGGCAAATATATGTAATATCTAATCTGTGCCTCCTTGTACTCAAAATGTAATGTGTTGATTCTCCAATACTAAACATTTACTGAATTTAAGTCATTGTATGTCCAATATGCTGTTGAAATGGGTCAAATCAGTTGAATAATTTACATGCAAGTCATGTTCCTTCTGCTTCATGTACATGTGCATTGTCTATTAATTCAATTCACACTGCTTAGGATGCTGAAAATTAAAACAAACCAATATCAATATACATGTAATACATATAAAAATTGAAAGCTTTCTATAATTGTAAGCTTATAATATCTATAGAAGATTATAAATTTCATGTACAATGTACTTGTACTATTTTGTTCAGACCTGATTGAAAAGGATGGTAAAAGCTGTGATACTGCACTTGATTGTGTTTTATAATGCAGTATCAGTATGTATTCAATACATTGTTAAGTAGAAAATACATGTTTAATGACAGTTCCCTGGTGAACTCATGTCATATTTAGAAATGAGTAGGAGGTTCGATTCCTCTCTTGTTCTGTATATCATTGTACAATTGAAATAAATTAAAATCAAAAGGAACAACCATTTGATCTCTATGAGAGCTACATTTGTAAACTCTATCCTGCCTTACTAATTTGTGAAAATATAGGTCCTGCCTTTATTATTTTAACAATTTTATTAGGACAATCATAGATCCTGTTTTTTTTTGTTTCATAAAGTGAATATTTCAATGTTTCTTTTTTATTTCATTTTTAAGCCTACCCCCCCCCCCCACCCCCAAAAAAAAAAAAAAAAAAAAAAACCCACACACACACACACAAACACATGTAAAGGGCAAATGATATAATGTATTACTAACTGACTTACTGTTGTCTGTTATTTTTGGTTTGTTGTACTGTAGTTTCTAAGTATCTTTTTAATACTGTAATTAAGACAACTTGACTGGTAATGTGTTTGAAATAAATGTACATACATTTTGTAAAAGAAAGTTAATTTCATAATTACTGCCTTTTAACTGTATATGATTAAATTTCTATCTTAGTAACTGCATCAATATTAAGCAAATTAATATCATTGATGAAATTAATCTTATTTACGATCGCAGCATCTCATACATTATGTATTTCAATGGGCGGTTCCTAAAAACACACATAAGAAATGGCGGACTAGTAAAATATGAACAACAAACTAGCCATGTGTAGAATGGGCTGTAAATGTGAGCTAGATCAATAAAATTTATCTAAAATGCAAATAAATATCATAAATGATGATAAATCATTGTAAAACCTTATCATAATTATGAAAACATCAGGTACAAATGGGCAAAATCAAGTTTTTTCATAAAACCAAGGCTCGGTTTTACCAGGTAAGTCATAGAGAAATTTTTAACATGGCGACTACCGGAAGATTGAGCCCTCTGTTTAAACAGACCAAATCGAGTAGACCCCACGACAAACCTAATGTAAACAAAGATTCAATCAATACAGAAGTAAAGAATGCAAACTCTATGAACACTATGAATGTTTTGTCACAAGTCCTAGCTATGAATAATACGAGTATGAATGCAATACCGGCACCGAACTTCAATTCACCAGTATTACAAAGCGGTAGAAACCTTCAGTACACAAGCATGCCAAGTCAAAACTTAAGTCCGACTTCACTTGTCAATGGCTTTTACACCATTCCTTACACCCCGCAAGGCCAACCTCCACAACCGATATGTAATAGCACCATCGACCAACAAGCAAGTAATGAGAAAATTGACAATTTGACGAATAAAGTTGATCAAATGTTATCTAAGCTATCTGTATAAGACTCCTTGACAGATAAAATCAATAAGGTCCAGTCAACAATGGGCACCCTCATACATAATGTAGACAGTGTGACAAAACGAGTGTCTGAAGTAGAAAAAAATGAGATTTCATAAACGAAAAATACGAGAAGGGCCGCAAGGACAACAAATCGTTGGAATCAGAAATGGAAGATTTAAGACAAGATAACCGAGAATTGAACGGACATTTAAACTGACAAATGAAGTACAAGAACTACGGGAACGACATATCGACCTACAAACGCGTTCCATGAGAGAGAAACTGATTTTCTCAGGTATTCCAGTGCTGAAACTGGAGATATTATAAAAGAATTTATGACCGCGCGACTCAAATTAGATAGCCCTGTAGATTTCATCAGAGCTTATCGTTTTGGGAAGCGAGGGGACAAGCCGAGACCAATCGTATGTCGGTTCAAGACTTTCAACGACAGAAAGTCCGTACGAAAAAAACGCGAGTAAGCTAAAAGGATCCAACTTTGGATTGAGTGAAAATTTCTCAAGAAGATAAATAATCGACGAAGAGTTGTGGGCTTACTTTAAGGAGGCTAAAAAACAAGACAAGAAAGCATACACTTCAAGCGGGGCAAGCTTTTTATAGATGGTAGGCAATTCTTTAGACCAAGGCAAAATTTTAAAGGAAATAACGTTGATAAAATTGAGATCAACAGAAATGAAGATAGACAACGCTACGAAAAACAGGGGGCAAGACCAGTCATACAACAGCAGAGACCCCCTTTCGATGGACGAAGTACATTTCAGCTAGGATTACCACGAAGGATCAAAGAACAGTTCTAGTAAAATCACGAATTCAACCGTGACGGACGACCTTGTAATTTCTAACGATTCTATTGTTAAAATATTGTCATTAAATGTGTGTGAAGTTAAAACACGTTTGAACTATCCTGAGTTTAAATCTCTTTTGAGTAGTCATGACATTGTTTGTTTCACGGAATCAGAAGTAGATGATTTCGATTTTATCCTGCAATGAGGTTATTTGTTAAACGAATAAAGGTATACGGTTGTTTTTTTTTTTTTTTTTTTGGCTGTATCCGTACATTAGCAGGTTATCGACTTTCTGGCTCCTCCCACTCACGTGATCGGCTGAACTACTTTTTTCTGGTATGCATAAATTAATCATGGCCGCCACCATAGATACAATATAAAAAAAAATGCGATTGCGTATCCGATTAATTTTTTTTCGCTGTTTTGTTTCTTTTTCACTTTTTTTAGCTGAATCAAATAAAAGATTTTATGTAAACCAATAATGATTTTGTTTGTATTTTTTTCACCGTCATATATATGGCAAATACCAAATCTCGTTCAGATTTGATTCATTATCAGTTTGCAGACGACTTCCACTGTCATTTCTGTCATGTCGGACTCGGAACCAGAGTGTCCGTCACAATTTAATATAAACTGGTCCCCACTTAAAGAAATTGAAGCATCACAATATGATAAAACTCTTGAAGAGACAAATGACCAGGAAACTGCTATGCTCTTGGATTTATTACTGCCTAAACCCCTAGATAATGAATCAGAGGAACACTACATTATAGATCTGACCATACAACTGCCTCCTCTTTTTCAAAAATCTCAAACAAATATTTCAAATCCCAAAGAAACTATTGCACAAATTTCACCCCTGAAATCTACTGCCATGTACCAACAGAAACAAGTCAGCTTCCAACTTCCTCGCGAAATTCAAAACCTTAATGTTCTTAAAATCGACTTTACAACATTTAAAATATTTGTATTTGTTGTTCATTTTACTTATTTATCTCTTGGAATTTGAATAAATTTTGATACATTGCTTATTTTCTTCAAACAGCTTTGACGGATTATATGGTGCGGATTAAATTTCAATGTTTACTGAGTCATGCGCCATGCGTATTAATTTTTTTCTTCCGGTTTAACGATCGGGGCTCCTCAGGGGATATGCATTTTAAAATTTTATTTCAAAAATGTACACACACACAACACTTAATATAACATGATAAAAACAATATAGGTACTTTGTATATGTATTGATATCGATGGTTATTTTTTAATACAAAAATAGAAAGACATTTACGAAGAAATCGGACAGCATAGCCGTTGAATATAAATCACATTTAAAAGATTTTGTGAAAGTTCTAGATACAAAAAATCTATTCGCGTTATGGTTTAGTGTAGACCCAAAAGTTTTTAACACTCCAGAAAACATTATCTTTGGTATTGTACATGTACCCCCGGAAGGGAGTGCATACGCATCCAATGACGCTTTTTCAGAAATTGAACAATATTTTCAAAAATTTAATAAAAGTTCAGATTTTATATGCCTGTTAAGTGACATGAATGCAAGAACGAGTAATTTAAATGATTTTTTATCACAATTTAGTGATGACTTTTTTGATCGAAAACTTAGATAGAGATCAAATTAACGATCTAAAAACCAAACTCTTAGATGTAAACCATGTTGCCTTAGAGCAAAAAGATATTGATGTATTTATTCAAGATTTTTGTTCCATCTTATTAACGTCAGCAGAACAGATCTTTGGTACATTAACAGATAAGAAAAATAATATAGATAATATGCAAAATATTAGACAGCACAAGGTTTGGTTTAATGAGGAACGTAAAATGTCCAGAAAGCAATTTCGCAAAGCCAAACGTCTGTATAAGAAACATGGTTCTAATATTTCTAAAATCAGACTGAAGATTTCTGTAAAACAGTATAAGAAAACTATGGATGGAAATATCTGAAGATTTAATATAGATATATGCGTACCAAGATGAGAGAGTTTAGAGTTAAAAATCCAAAAGAATTCTGGAATATTTTCAAAAATGACAAGAAAAGGAATAGCACTAATATTTCTATTGATTGTTTATTTGATATTTGTTCAAGGATTTAAATATTAATAAGTTTGTTCATGTTCATAACTTTATAATACAGAATAACAGATGATAATGAAAATGTTATTTTAAATAGCAGAATCACAACAGATGAGATTTCAAAGGCAATACGAGATGCCAAAAATAACAAATCACCGGGTGATGACAAAATTATTAATGAAAGAGTAATCAAGAGAATCAAGGTTATAGCGGTAATCAAAAGAATGCAATCCAGGGACAAAGACCAAACATACACAACAAGGAACATAAAGTAACTAAAATCATAAAAATAAAATTTTTACCATATTGTATAAGTTACTCTTTATATATTCAAATGATAATGGCTTCGAAAATAAGTGGATTTCATTTATGAAGAAAATTTTTGTGTGATCATTGTGGCCTATCAAATGTTTGGAGATCACAAAATTGTTTTCATCATCTTTGGATAGAAAAGTGCATTTTTCAACGTTTGAAAGATCAGTTTACTCAAACTTGGGCAGAAAATTTATCTATTTCACCAAAAAACTATTTGTTATCGTTTGTATAAATCTGTTTTTTGTTTTGAAAAATATTAGGTGGATTTACCCAGTTATTTGATGCAATATCTTTGTAAATTTAGATGTGGGTGCCATCGCCTGCCAATTATGGCAGGAAGATGGCAAGGTATTCCCAGACAAGATCGTTTTTGTACACTGTGTGCCTCGCATGATATTGGTGATGAGTACCATTATGTTACGATATGTAAATTTTTCGAAAAAGATAGAAAACAATTCTTACCAGTTTATTGCCATTCAAATGCAAATACTTTGAAATTTGCAAAACTTTTTTCCTCACAGGATATTGATATACTTCTAGATATAGCTAAATTTGTGAACATAATTTTAACGAAGGTCGTACCTCCAGGTTAATTTCATTACATGTACAATTGTTTACACATGCACTTTATGTAATATTGTCTATATTTGTATATTTTCCCTGTAACTGTTTATAGTTTATGAGAATAAAGTAAAGTAAAGTAAGTTATTTTTAACATTTATGAAATTCTATACATGTGATCTTCCATAATTACATGTTACCTGTTTTTCAATACCTACAATAAACGATTTCACTTAAATTAATTATCAAAGTGTATTAGTGTCGATTTATCTTTGACCCCTCCTCTTAATACTGGGTAGGCGACCACCGTAAGCTTTACAATATATGTACCGTCTGTGCGAGACTCGTAAAAATAATAATGGACATTACAAAGAAGGGGGGGCGACCCGGATGAAAATTTTTGCTTCGCAAGTGCAATATTTTGTATTTATATTTAACCAGCAAGCAAAATCAATATTTTTATTTGAAAATATGTCTTGTTAATTAATGGGGGAGTTTTTTTTTTCAATAAATGAATAACTTGAACAATTTTCCCCCCAAAATTCCAAACCCTTTCCCCTCGCTCTCAAAATGGTCAATAACTTTATAGCACTTCGCAATGCTTTACATTTTTTTATCCCTTAAGGGCATCTCTTGCAACATCCATTTTAGTTTTGGCCTGTCAGATCAATCTGTACAGATACCGGAAATATTACAGTTATCAACGGATGGTAGGAATATTTTACACATATCATGTGACGTAAACAAAATTCAGACGACAGCTGCAAATTCCAAACAAGAAAAGGATTGCCTTTCCTATCTTAGACAAGCTATGCTTCGATTTTGATAAAATAATCGGATTTATATTTTTTTCCGAGGTGGGTTAGGTTCTTGACAACAGCAACAGTGGAACAGTGGAGATACACGTACGTACATCCACGTGGTTTTTCCCGAAGTTTTTATAAACATAACATTCACTTCTTATAAATGAGTAAAACAAATTAGAAAAGACTTGAAATCTATCAGAAAAGTTGAATCTATTTTTACTGAAACGTAATCTTAACCTATATTTTTTTATTTGTTGAACTGAAGGACATTTTTGTTACTTCCGGGACATGACTTGTTTCGTTAGTATATTGGGGAACCTTAAGGGAAATTTAGAATGTACACGTAATAACGGTAGAGCTCACACCGCTTCGCGGCGCTCGCTATTAATGCAAAATAGCGGAAAACTACCGTTTCATAAGTACGATATCATAAAACTACATTGATTTATCTTTCCATTGACATGTGATATATAGCCGTATACCCAACTAATATTCGCGTTAGTAAACTTTCGCGAATTTTAGTCAATTGACTGATACGCAGTTACTAATTTTCGCGATATTGACATCACTGAAAATTAATATTCGCGGATCCACGAGTATCTTGTCAAATAAAATACAAATAAAAATGAGTTATCTTTCTTTGTCTTGTCGTGTCTTCATATGGATACCCCTCCTAAATGACGGGGAACGGCCATTTATTGTTTAGTTAACGTTATTGACTTTGTCTTGTCAACTGCCTATCGATATTTACGGGTGAATGATTTTAATGCTACAAAACATTATTTTATTGTGAATTAAAAGTAAACATTTTATTTACCTATCTTACGTTTTTTTCTGGTATTGAGACGAAAATTGAAATCAAACTTGAAAGATAACTGTATTTGATCAACCGGAAGTTGAAAATTCGACGGAAAAATTGTACAAAAGACACCCAACCTGATCAATCCAATTTCCCCGACTTGTTCGCGGATATAAACTTTCGCGATTTTCACAGGCTTGCGAAAACCGCGAAAATTTCTTGGTTTACAGTTGTTTACAAATGCTAGACGCATAAAACCATTTGATGTTTAGCTTGTAAGATTATAAATAATCATCAATATTGAAGAGGGATGTTGAGTACCAATCGAATGATCTGGCTTTACATTTCATGCATGGGCGAATCAAAATATTTATTAAAAAAGGGGGCAGTGATAGCGATAAAGAAATGAGTACAAGACTTTATTTGCTCACCTTTTGCCTTGATCTATTCAAACTTGTATACAGAAGAGTGACTAAACCCCTGAAACCATCCTGATGTTTCTGTCACTGTTTCATGCAGTTATACCTGGTTTCTTTGCATTAGACCATTATGTCGAAACGGTACGTTCTATTACTATAAACGTACTATTTTCGCGGTGGACTAAAAGCGCAAAATTATTTTTAATACTATGAACACTTATGATTTTTTTAAACTGCGAAAATTGATACCCGCGAATATACGTGTCTTTGGAACTAGGTGCCCGAAATCTAACTAAGCTCTTTTCAGGACACATACGTGTATAAGTGACAATGTGTAGCACTTGAACTGTAATAGCTTGGGACCAGGTGTCCGGTATCTGACTACGTGCTTTTTTTTTCAGGACACATAGGTGTCTAAGTGACAACGTGTAGCACTTGAGCTATAATAGCTTATCAACAGAGAAATACATTGTAGTTATAACTATATGAAATGTACCGTTATCTAAAGGCGGGATTAATTAAACGATTGTGGTTCTAGTTTGAGTGGTCTGACAGTCATTCGCTAAATTGAAATTCGACTTAAAATTTAGCAACTGGAAAAGACCAATTAGTAGATCGTAAGTCAATTATGCATGCTGTTGGAGAATTTTGTGCCCATACGTCTAGGTGTTCCATATAAACCGAAAACTAACTTGAATATTACGCAAACTGACGCACTGAATTTGTATGTGATATTTCAGAGATAAATCAAATGCTACTCATATTTTATAATCAAAATGATGATTTAAATGTTATCAATTTACAACAACAAGCTTGACAATGTATTTAGAAAGTTTGAAGTCAATCCAGGTTATTTCCTTCTATCTTTTTCCTATTTTTGCAATTTTAAAATTATTTCAGGCGTAAAAATTCAAACAATCAATACAAATTGATTCAGTGCATAAGAACTTTGATTTTAGTTCCGGTTATCGAATAAGCATGCTCATAACTAAAGTTTGCCATGGGTAATACTATATATTTATAAATATGTAATTTCATATTGGCCCTCTTATAGGTTTGAGGTCTGTCATATTAGTCGAGTCGGTCGTATTGGTCCTCGAGGCCCATATGATTGACCGAAACCTATAACAGGACCAATATGAAATTTCATATTTATTGACAATTTTATTAACCAACTCAACTAGATGATTTGTAGAACAGTTGTTTTCGTGGTTTGTCAAGAACATGTAGGTTTATTTGCATTAATCAGTCTAAAATATCCTTTTTGTATAAAACGGAATATTTTTGTGTTTCTGCAGCTTTTAGTCCTGGTGATCAAAGTTCCTGAAATAACACAATTCTGAAAGAACATTTTAGATATACAATTGTGCAATTGAAATTATATTCTGTTCTTTTGTTTTAGGTATTACAATAGGGTTGCCAGGTGTAATAAATTATTGGTTTGCACATCATAATTATGTTGGATTCCTTTTTGTTTTGTTTTCTATGTGCACATCCTTTGATTCTAGTTTGTCTGGTTTATGTTACATAATGTATGTTTTTATATTTGGTCTGAAGCTCTTTAGAGCTTGTGATTGTATGTGAATGATATGCCAAATCAAAATCAAGTTTCATTACCTTATTCTAAGTTTTTTATTTGCTTGGTTAATTACATGTTTAGGTACATATGCATAAATAATCCAGCAGGATAATGAAGTGATAATTTCTAATTCAAAATGGCAGTGTCAAATGACCGGAAGTTATGATGCCGTATTAGTCCTGATTTGATCCATATTGGCCCCGTATAGATGCCCGGTTTGAATTCATATCATTTGGTCAGTTTTAGACATATTTTAACGTATTTTGGGTGGTTGGTTAATAAAACATCATATATTTAACTTGTAACTGATCAGTACAAGTAACACACCGGATATTCGGACACTTGGAACCGGGTCGGACATTATGAACGCGGGAGAAACAACTTTCTGGCACGCTATGGATGAATATAATTTTTTCACTACCGTGCATCGTGAATGTTTGATATAGGATGCCTGACGTAGCACACCTACTGGGGAATTATGGGGCTTCGTTTATACCAGATTTTCAGTAGTATACGTCGATAATGAATCTGAAGTGTCAGGAAAAATCTGAAATTTTGACTTCATCAGGTTATTTTCCTATCAATAATATCATTTTTTTTAATTGAATTGAGCAAAACACCTAAAATCTATACTCGGTGATCTATAATTACAAAATCATCCTTTCAAATGCACTTCTAAGAGTACCGTACAGGTTTTTACAACGACGGGTAAGAACAATGGGACACCAATCGAATGGGAGTACATGATGAACATTTATCAAAATAGATTGCACGCTTGCACCAAATTTACCTGAGAAATTGTTCTACTGTTACGGTTGCGCACAGTCAATGTTCAAAAATGTTCTACGGTAGCGCACACTGACATAAATTTTGCTTTCACAATACGTTTGAATGATATTAAGCTTAGTACAAAATCCATTATGATTTATTATTGGGTCCATTTCAGTATGTTGTGGTATTGTTACTGTAACATTTCTTCATATCCTTCCCTTTTCTATTATTTGAAAATCTTTATATTTTATACTGTGGGCAAACGTAGTATAGAATCCAAAAATAAGAGTGTGCGCAAACGTATACAATTTTCTTTTGCGCAAACACCATATGTACGCAACCGTAAATCGTGAAATTGTGCGCAAACATGTTTCCCTCTAAGAAGACACTAAGAACACGGGTCATCGATCATTATTGATAAAACGTGTAGGCGAGATAGTGGAAAGACCCCTTTGATGAGAAAACTCGCAGAGCAACTACATGTACGTAAATACAATTTGTTATTAATCATGTAAATGGCTTTATTAATTTTTGATTGTAAGCATTCTCTTATATCAAACTATCTATCTCTTTCGTCTGTGATTATCACTAAATTTTACGGAAACCTGAAAAATGCGAAACGAAATTGAAACCAAACTAAATGAATCGAAACGAGAAATGGATCGAAACGAAATGGAATCGAAACAAAATAACGAAATGGAATGGAATCGAAACAAATAGAATACGAAAAAAAAATGAAAAGCGGGCCAGATATTAATAGAAGTTTTGTTCATTACTGAATATGATTTTCGTATTTCTTTAATGGAAAGTAATTTAATCTTGGTGATGATTAAGCACTTCCTTTTAAGAAAAATACCTTAAAGTTTGTGAATGAAAGGACATTTTTCATTTTTTTACACGGGAAGTGTTTTCATATAGTACGTGGGCTGAGGTAACCCCGATGCACCTGACTCAAAAACCAAAATATGATTTTCAGACACTATAGATCTAATACCTCCAATTAACAAATCATTTTGTTGCCAAAAATAAACTGAAGCGTTTGTGTATTTATAGACCACTTTTTACACCTCGTTGAAGCAAAATTCCATTTTTTTTTATCTAACTTCAACTTTCTACGAAACGAAGTAAAATTGACATATAAAGGTATTACAAGGTCGCCAAGTATCTAAGCTTTTCAATGGTACCAACAAAGTAGCGGTAACGCTAAGGGTTATGGAGTAAAATGAAAAATATGTGCCCCTTCCTCACCGAAAAATCGCTTAAATTGACAAAGTTTTAAATGCCAAAACCTCTAGAATATTTATGCATCAGTAAAAATGGTTTATTTGGTAATTTTCTGTTTAGTACTTTCACATGTAATACTTTTGGTTTTTTTTTGTTTTTCATGAAAGAATTTTTAAAAATAAAAAAAGTTAAAAATATTACCACTACCCTAGAAAACTGGTCTTAGTATCAAACAAAATTCTAATTCACAGCAAACCGAACTTGTAAAACTCATATCTTAATCATTCATAATTCAGATAATGATGTAGCAAACATTTCTGATCAATTCAGATGCTAGGATTTTCCTTCAGGGTTACAATTATCATAAAATTGTAAAAAAAAAGGTATTTTCAGAACTCCAGATTTTCGATTTCGTTTCGTATTTTACAGGTACTCAAATTTTACATGTTTATGTTGTTAATCTTTTTGCCTCATTTATGTCATGCACCTCAGAGGCATATTCAGTATGAATGACGTCGATGATGAAGATGACGTGATTTAATGTACATCAGAGATTAATTATTCTAAAAATGACGATCTTATGTATATTGGTGATGTGTTCCTTTTATATCAAAGACTGACATTTCATACCTTTTACAGAAATGTCTGAGAGCGCAGAAGAACTACAACCTGTTGATGGCTCCTACTTAGACGTGTCATTGGTTGAGGAGGTTGATGAAACTACGCCATCTAAAGACAAACAGTCTTCATGATGTGATGTCTGTAATTAGAATCTTCAAAAAATGAAAATCATCTAAACCGACATATCAAATCTCACAATGGCAAAAGAATCTCTCAGACTGCAATATGCATTTGAAAAACGTTAATGCTTTAGAGAAACACAAGCATGGAAAACATTGTAATTCCATATGCCATGCATGTGGAAAAGTATATAAATGAAATAGAGATCTAACAGACCACATTAAAACACATGAGACAGGGGCTCCAGCTAATGAGGCTCAGGCACTCATTTGTCCATTTGAGGGTTTCTAGAAAAGTATTTCAGAGAGTAACTAAATGCCATAGTCATTTAAATTACCATACAAAACAAAATCCTTGAATAGATGATGATCACTTTATTTTTCAATTAATCCAATTGAAAGCGGTGATAAAACTAAGGTTCAATTCTACATGTTTGAGGCTAATTCGAGCAATGATTTGGAACGTTGTTTTAGAGATCGGACTTGATTTGTGTATGAAATATCTTTTATAGCTGTATACGTTCTATTTCTGAGGAAAAATTGACATAATTGCGTATAAATAGATAGAAATAACCCGCGTTCTTCGTATTCTAAAAAAAACGACCCGCATTATATTGTACCCTAACCAGCAGTTTTCAGTGTCCGATTTTCTTTACCCATG
The DNA here is from genome assembly GCA_037379345.1 of Perna viridis. NCBI lineage: Eukaryota > Metazoa > Mollusca > Bivalvia > Mytilida > Mytilidae > Perna > Perna viridis. The sequence goes on along the minus strand of CM074517.1, from coordinate 12,508,998 downwards.
GGTATGAAAACACGTACGTTACTCTTACATGTACATTTAAAAGGATGATTTTGTAATAGCTTACCGAAAATAGATTTTAGAAGGTGTACTGCTCAATGTAATTTTAAAATATCGATATCATTGCTACATAAATAACCAGATGATGTCAAAATTTCGGAATTTTTTCCGACGCTTTCGACGATGCAGGGCTGTTGCAGATTCATTATCGACTTTCTAATATGACATCTACATATCGTCAAACAGTATATGTCGGTACAACCCCACCTTTAGCACCTGTCCACTGTCTCTTTTCTTTCGCTGTCGCTTCGAGACATAACACTCATTCAAAAAAGTATACTCAATGATTTAACGGATGAGAGGTTACACATGTATCTAATTGAAATCAATTATATAAATACACATATTTAACTCATACGATGACATAAATATGCAAATTTAATCCAACTTCTTCCATACGGGGGAGGTTAAACGGAACAGCCGTTATTTTGGCTACGCCTAGGGAAATTTTTGTCGCAAAAAATACCGTATTTGTCATATTAGAAAAGAAATAATTCCTTCCGGAGGTAGATTTGTACTCATTTTAACATGGGTTTGGCATTTACATTCTCATTTAACACCGAGCGACAGCGATGTGTTAAATAATCGAATATTAATGCCGACCTGGTTCCTAATGTCCGAATACCCGTAATGAGTAATGAAATTGGAAAAGAAAGCTAGAAATAATGGCGTGAATATAAACCTTTTAAAGTGTGTTGTGTCCAAATTTTCTATGACTCCTGATGCTTCTATTGGAAATGAGACAATCACTATCTATAGTAATGAAATAGTGACATAAGTGCCAACAGTTTTGTGCTAAAATATATTTTTTTAATTATTTTCATATTTACTTGAGCAAAGCTTATATTGTACCTTCTTCTTTTGTTGATACATACGTTTTTTTTATGTTCATTGAAATGTCTACAATGCATTTCGGCTATTCTCGGGTGTGATATGGGAATCTCGGCTATATGGAAAATTCCATGAAATAACCTATATATATCACTTTAATTTGTTGTAAGAAATTGTGTAAAACAACGCGTTCTTTATAGAAAACTGAAAAGTTTCGTTTAAAGGAAAGAAGATAGCCGATCAATCAGAAAAAAACTTACATGGTACAGTTAACGGTCACCAGATAATACATTAAACTATTATAACAAACCTTTTAGAAATTGCAAACGGAGTTGAGGTGCCTTTGTGCGAACACCAGTGGTCGTGGGCTTAAATATTCAAGAAAACTGTTATCAGGATTTCAAAGGCGAATTTCATGCAGACCTAAATTCAATGTGTGCCCAATTGCACCCCTTTAGCAATAGGGGTCTGCCAATTGTCTGTACCAGTTAGTCACCGAACATTTTATTAGCAAGAGAGGGGGTTTGGGATGGGCTGGGATCTTTTTGAAAAAAAAATCAATATATATTCCCTTTTTTTGAAATATTTTTTATTCATGCATTGTACAAAAATAATGATTCTACATTTTCCCAATTACTTAACAAGGCACATTTTTACAAAAAAAGAATTTATTTCAGTTACTGCTGTAATATAAACAAATAAATTAAGCTTGTCTGAAAAAATTCTTATCCAACATCAAATCCCAGCCCCCCCCCTTTCTGGTGCCTTAATTAGAATGTTCAAATTACTATAGAGGAAGGGTGGGTTTTTAACATACATAGAATGTACCTATGAAAGGTACTACGTGTATTCGTGTATGTATTTAAGTGTTACGTATAATTCAATATTTTGGAAACTCGTCCTACCTTGTTCCCGACGCAGTCAGTATTGAGTTCGCTTTGACATCACGTGACATTCATGATGTTTAACTATAGCAACCTAACCGATGTAGCTTTCATTGGACAAATGCGATAGCAACTTGTTTTCAATCACTTTTATAATTTGAAAAATATTTTATGTATTGAATAATTGGAAAAAGTTTACTTGTCGAACCAATAAAATACATAGTACATCACATATTTCACCAAATGAAATCTTAATCAGATTTTGGTATTAAATAACGAAACGAGAGTATGCGTCGGCTATCTTTTTAAAAGACAGTACTTGCATTTTAATTGTGAAAGTCAATGATATCTATATATAAACTGTGATAAAACTTCACTAATCCATGAAACTAACGAGAGAGACGATCGATATACACAATAGACATTTAAAGTAAACAGACCTGTCATGAGGCGTGTATGGCGGTGGATAACTTTAATGTGTTTGCTGTTTGCTATTGGTTTTCTGTATCAGTTTCTTGTGTATTGGTTATGGGACTATGAATACATCCCATGGATTAAATCGCTATCATATGTAGTTCACCACAAGTCACAGGTTTACAAGTACAAGTAAGCGATGTTCCTCCCAGATTTTGACCTCAGGAAAGGTATGTACTTGCACCATATACAAGGCTTTATGTTATGCGAGCTACTGTACGTCATGGAGTCAACGGGGAGGTAAAAGATTCTTACTCTATCGTTGTATTGATCCATTATCCCAGGTTTTTGTTTTGTTTGTGGTGTTTGTTTCGATTTGTATTCTTATATGTATTATTTATGTTGTTTTGTGAGTGTATGGCAAGCCAAAGTGGACAAAAATCAATATTTTGTAATATTAGAAAATTAATTTTTAATATTACAAAATCATTTTTTTTAATATTTGAAAAGATTTTTTAATATTAGAAATTCATTTTGTAATATTGAAAATTCATTTTCTAATATTACAAATTCCTGATTTAGTAATATTATAAAACTATCACACAGTTTGTAATATTACAAATTGAATTTGTAACATTAGAAGATGAATTTGTAATATTAGAAAATGAGTTAGTAATATTGGAAAATGAATTTGTAATATAGAAAATCAGTCACATTTTTTAATATTACAAAATGATTTTCTAATATTAAAAAATCGCAACTGAATAGGCAAATCCATTTTCTAATATTAGAAAATCAATTTCTTATATTAAAAAATCGTTCTTTAATATTAGAAATTCAATTGAATTTTTAATATTAAAAAGTGTTATGTGATATTAGAAATCTAATTTGTAATATTAAAAAATCATTATTGGAAAACACTTATTTTCTAATATTACAAATTCATTGTCTCACATTACAAATTCATTTTCTAATATTATAAATTCATTTTCTAATATTAAAAATTCATTTTCTAATATTACAAATTCCTGATTTAGTAATATTATAAAATATCACACATTTTGTAATATTACAAATTGAATTTGTAATATTAGAAAATGAATTTGTAATATTAGAAAATCAGTCACATTTTTTAATATTACATACTGATTTTCTAATATTAAAAAATCTTCATTGAATACGACAAATTCATTTTCTAATATTAGAAAATCAATTTCTAATATTCAAAAATAGTTTTTTAATATTAGAAATTCAATTGAATTTTTAATATTAAAAAAAATGACTTTTGATTACCGCTATAACCTTGGTTCCCTTGATTACTCCTAAAAACAAATCTTAATAGTTCATTTTTCAAAATGATAATTGATATTAACTTTACTACTGCAGCAGACCCCATTCTACAAACTGAGTACATGTTTATTCTGGGAAGTATAATATTTCAAAATGTTTAAGTTCGTATGCATTACAGTAACGCAAATGTAGTTCAACAATTGTTGTTAAAAATTATTGATTTTTTTTTCGCACTTTATAATAAAACTCAAACGCAGTTTTTGTAACACCTTGCCTTTGTCCTCTATCCTAATATTCGTATCCGCTGTCGCATTATGCTCCGATACACTTTTCTTGACTGCCACCCTTGCTGACGCCCAACTACTCCTGCCCATTTATGATCCCTCCTGCTTAGTAGATATGTAAATCGCTAGTTTCGTATGTTCATGAATCGAAATGATTTTTTAATAAAAAAAAATAGTACAATGGGAGCCATGCCAATTTGGTCCTTTATTCAGAGAACCATAAGTCTTACCTTTTCATTCGTTCATCTATTTATAATAATTGGGATTATCATATAGAGGTGGGTACTCTGTTCTGACAGAAATTTATGATACATTAGAAGTTTCGTAGAAATTTTTCATGATAAAACATTTATGATATATGCTCCACTAAGCTCGAGCTTAGAGGAATCCGCGTATCATATAATAAATAAAATCGCAATAGCAATGATGAATTCATGCACATTTCAATGTAGTCTCTTTTTTACAGGGTTCTACTGTGAAGGGTTTTCAGCTCCATGAAGACAATAGTATTGGTGGATGAAATACCAAAATAAATTTGGGATAGGAAATGACGCTTCCCTTTGAATACTGCTGTGCATTAAAAAAAACCAGTTGACTTCTATACATTGGACATGTAAATATTTGATTAAGATATATAATGTGATTAAACAGTGTCAGGTTTAGTAGAGTATACTATTTGTTATTTTATAGAAAGGCAGTATATTAGATTCAATATTATATTTGTATAAAAGGCATTTATTTTTTTTAATTTTCGATGTTTTGATTAAAAAAAATGTTACAATTTTTATACTTTAAACAGTTTTTTTTTAAAGTGAAATTGCATTCATTGTATACATGCGTTTTATCGTTATGTAAGAGCCCTATTCCCATGTCAAACATTTGTGACAATAAGCAGTATTAGGTTCGAACGAGGGTTAATCATTTGACAAGTCATTACACGAAACACCAAAATTAACAGACGAAGGACAAAACGTATAACACAAAAAAGAATCAAAAAGGAACACACTCAAATATGATCAGCGAAAACCCCACCAACAGGTGCTCTGAAAGGGTGAGCAATTCCTGCTTCTTCCAAGACACCCGTCGTACTGCTCGTTGAAGATCTAATCAGGTAAAGAGAAAAGACACATATGACAACTGTGGGTCCATGATAATAATCGAAAAGGACACATTTTTACATGTCAACTGCGAATCCCATCCATTCAGTCTCGGTATCAGTTTCAATTTCTATACAAAAAATGTACAATGTACACATGATTTTGAATAGCCAAATAAGTGCCAAGATTAAGATCATGCATGTTTGTCATGCATGGATTTTAATTTCAAGGAAAGTTTGTGATGGTCGATCGTTGGTTAGGAAGTTGTTGTCTTGTTTTTACATGACGTTCTTAAAAGAACGTGGTTGATTTTCGGTTGTCATATGAGAAGCACGCTTAAAAATAGGAGTGGCTTGTGTCTTTGCAAATTATAAACCCCCTCAGATTCTTTTCATGTAAATAACAGCTACATTTTTATGTATATTACATTTTCATTAATTCCGGTATATAGATTGAAGGAAAGTTCATATTTAGAAAAACATGAAAGACGGAATTTGGTGACCTTTATGAAAATTTGTTATAATGAAAAGTAAAGGAGATTTACTACCACGTGCACGTTGCAGGATGCACGTCTGTAAATAAACGATATCTACGATCGTTAAACTTAAGACGTTTTTCCTCCATTTTTTTATGTATAAAGCACTAAGTTTAACTGTCCTCCTTTTTTGTTGACTTCTTGTTCACCTAATGGAACAGACGAATATAAAAACCAAAGAATTTCAATATTAATTCACCTAAATTCATGTGGCATCGTATCAGTGCACCAGTTTGCGTATTATATTCAGGTTCGATGTCGGTTTACTAGAACATGGAATTGGTCCTTCCAACTCTAAATCTTCAAGTCGAAAATCAATTTATCGACCTCCAGTTCGAAACTATCTGTCAAATCATTCAAACCTATGCCTCAATCGTTGAAATAAATCCTGTCCTTAGATACATGTACCTCTCAATTAACTACAACTATTTTTCAGTAGATGAGCTATACATCTCAAGTGCTACAAATTGTCGCATTTACATTTATGATGTGCCACTTAAAAGTGCTTACTTCTGGTTACCCATTTCCAGAGAGGTACACAACAGGTACGCCAGTCTTGACTAGCATGTCGGTCTAGTGAACATAAGGGCTCCATAGTTTATAAATGTACGATACACTGCGAGATACATCGGGATGTTTGTCCATTTTTTATTTTATTTTATTTTTTTTTGGGGGGGGGGGCGGGGGGCCAAAAACGAAAGGCATATAATAGCCTCGAATCCCCTTTCTCATATAAATTCGGAATCACTGCCCCTTTTTGTAAATATTTGGATCCGCCCAGGCCTGCATGAAATGTCTGAAGACAGCTCTTCTAATTCTCTTTATATTTCCTTTCTATGATTTATGACTATTATCTCGTAGAGTTTTAATTTCTAGCTAATCATCAAATGGTTTATAATAATTTTGCGTCCAACGGCATGAACGACGTGTTCTGATACATGTAACAGGTTTTACATCAACTATTTTTAATTAGACCGTAATCCAAATAATCCAGTCCCTTTTCGTATCTGTTTCTCTTCTACTCTCGAGGAGTTATCGTAGGGAACGTAATATAACGACTGGATTATTCGGATTAGTTGGATCGTTGTTAATAGCAGCAAGTTCGCAGTAAAAGTTCTTTAATGGGTTAATATTGTCGTAAATAACATAGAATATATAAGAAATACATACAAAGGGGACCTTACTATCTGCATTTGAACCTTAGCGGGGTATGCCAATGGAACTATTTTTCTGCGGTGGTGTTAGAGATAATTACATATGCTAATATGATTTACAAATAAAATTATATAGGCTCTGGTGACTGCTATACCAATTCTAATCTTCGATCTGAATTGATAAAAAAACATCAAGACTGTTTTATTAGAATCGAAATAAATCACGGAAACTCCATTATATAATTGTTTTACACAAACGTGACGACTTTTAATTCAAAATTGTCAACTTTCCTTTCATCTGTGGCAACATCCCTTCAGCACCTGCGTATGGAGTATTCATATTACAACTCATACGTTATGCCAGAGCTTGCCGAAACTACGCAGACTTTTTGTATCGCGTTAGAACTCTAACAAATAGGCTTCTGAAACAGGGTTATGTTGCTACAAGATTGAAGTCATTACTACAGAAGTTTTATGGTCGTCATTATGAACTCGTGAATCGTTGTGGTGGATCCATCTGCACCATGAAAACTGATTTGTTCAACGTGTCATAGTTTTCCTTTCCTCTTTCGTCTACCCCGGACTTGACTTTTTATGAGCAACTCGGCGGGTGTTCCTAGAAAAGCAGAGGACGCTTACCCTACCGGTGCACCTGGTCCATGCTCCAGTTTTTAGTGGAGTCCGAGTTATCATTTGCTTTTGTTACTTTGTATGTATGATTTTAGTTACTTCATGTTCTTTGTTGTGTATGTCTGTTTTCCACGTCTGGTCTTTGTCCCTGGATTACATTCTTTTGATTACCGCTATAACCTTGGTTCCCTTGATTACTCTTTACCATGGGCTGGCTATTTCTGTCGATGTTTAACCCCCTTTCTATTTTATTATTTTTCTACAATGGACTGGCCATTTATGTCGCATTATTTTACCTCGAACGTTGTTACATGGAGGCGGAAATTTTGTGAAAAATCAAGATTTCATGCTAAAAAATATTTTTATCTAATTTTATGGGAGCACACGCTAGGTCCGCCATTATGAATCCAAGCCTGTTCTTAAACGGAGGTTTTGTATGTGTATTTAAATATAACACATTTTCTTGGAGAGACCATATGCCTTAACTTACTCGTTCACCTGAATTTAGTGGTTTTTGTTATTTGTATGAGCTGATGGTATTAAGGTACAACCTATTTTCTTCTTGAAAGTGGGGCAACTGTACAGTGGCAGAATGGGGCCATGGGAAAAAATATTTTTTATGTCGTTCCCACAAGACAGTTATATCGTTCACCCTGGATGCTATGTCTTTCCTACAAAATAGTATGTCATTCCCACTAGACAGTTATTTCGTTCCTTCTAAATATTATGGCATTCCCACAAAGTTATAGTATTCCCACAAAGTTATAGTATTCCCTCAAGATGATATGTCACTCCCACTAAGTAGTTATATCGTTCCCTCAAGACACCGTCATTCCCACAAAATGTTATCTTGTTCCCTTAAGATATTATGTCGTTCCTACAAGAAAGTTATCTAGTTCCCTCAGTATATTATGTTGTTCCCTCAAGACATTATGACGTTCCGTCAAAATCGTATGTCGTTCCCACAAAATACTAGATCGTTCCCTCAATATTTTATGTCGTTTCCCCTAAATTATATTGTCTTGAGGGAACTACATAATATGTTGAGGGAACAAAATATTTTTATGGCCGCATTCTGTCACCGTAGTAATGGAGTGAGTATTGAATCGTAATGTGCTTGCCTCCGCAACTAAAAGTCTAGATATCTTAATTTACCCCCGTCCGTCCGTTCGTCCGTTTAGGGGATACATGTCTTGTTTCTTTATCTTCTTCCACAGTATTTGAGCTACAAATTTGATATTTTGTATGATGTTTATACACTTAATGGAGCTATGCAGGACATAAGGAGTTTAAATTTCTTAAAATATTGTCGAAATTAGATATTGTTGAACTCGGAAATTTCAATATTTCATAGCGTCAATATGGGTCGATTGTAGGGCTATATCCACCACAGTTTTTAAGCTACAGATTTAAAATGTTCTATTATATTTATACACATAATGGAGATTTGTAAGACTAAACAATTTTGATTTTCGAAAAAGTTTTTTTTATTTATTTGAGGATAGTTGGACTTACCAATTTTAACGTACCATAGGGTTACATAGCAAGTTTTTCGAATATCACTTAATTTCCTATATATGCATATATATGCCCATTTTTTATAGAAGACATCGAATGTATGTGAGGGGCATCATTCGTGTAGAAAAAAGACGGGTCGGACTTTTAATGTAAATTGCATGCTTCATTATAGAGAGCAGGCATAGCTTATTTTTGTTCTTTCTATCTATGGCAAAGTGAAGTAAACATTTGTAAAATTTTAAATACTTTTTAGCCCATCTGGCCTAAGGCCATGCGATCTTTTGCCATTACTTGGCGTCCGTCGTAATCTTTCGTTAAATTTTCTTTAAATTGAAAAATCTTCTCCTATGACACCACTCAGTGGATTATAACCAAACATGTTCACCACCATCCTTAGGATATCTACTTTGAAAATTGTGTCGATGATAAAACATGGCCGCTGTTGCCATTTCTAGACCACATGGGTCAAGTCACCAATTTCTACATATATCTAAAAAACTATAAGATATATTGGAAAGTTTCTTTAGCTTGAGGCATTATTGTGTTGAAGTTGTAGGACGACTCTTTGATAGATTTGTTGTCATTGAAAGGCAAAAAATTACGGATTTTTTGTTGTTGCAATTTTTAGCCAATATCTTGTCAACTATAATAGACAGAAAACAACTTTCACATGATGAAATAATCCATATAATTAGGCCTACAAAATTCTCCTTTGGGTCAAGACGACTCTCCGCATCGAATCGATAGAATTTTTGCCCCTGAAAAGCGAAAATTACATTTTGTTTCAGTCATTAGATAATATCTTGAAATCTTTAATAGATGGTGCCTTAAATAAGGCTTGGTTCGTCGCCTGTTTACTTCACACATTACAAATAATGAGTAATGTTTGAAGTAAACAGGCGATTTCAAGATACTGTGAAATATGTAATTTTGACCCTCCTTTTTCTAAAAAAAAATGAAGTCCCATATCTCTTAAACAAAAAATCTAATTTTCTCTAACAAGTATACAGAAAGATTGGATTATGTTGTAAAGCATCCAGCTAAGGCTATAGGGAACATTCATCAGTTCTATACAGTAAAGTAATAAGCAGAATATATACAATGCGTGTTTTTTATAACTTAAAAAGATATACACTAAAGATAAATAATAATATTGCACACCATTCCCAACGACCAAACACAATTTTCCATCTTGTCTCCCTGAAATTTGTCCTTTTGTGTTGTTACACTACTTCCAAAAACCCAGTGCACCCGCTCGATGATATGAATTATTTCCTTTTGCAACAAGACACTACTAAGTTTGTTATTTTGCAACTCCTCGTCACCCCTTTTATGACTTTTGTTTTTTAACAGGCTGACAGACGATGGCATAATGTGTATTATTTAAGTAGCACTCCAGCTAAGAATCATGCAAAATGTGATTCATGGGTAAAAATTAAGCCTATATATTTTTATTATTGATATTTTATTTTGTTTGAATAGCCATAGTTAACAGAAGTTAACACTCAGTTTTCATATAACCGGTGTTCTTAGGAGATAAAAATTGTAATAATGATTTTGATAATTCTGTAAATAACACTAAAATACAATAGAATCTATTGGATTTTCAATGTTGATTATCTCCTAAGAGCAGGCAGATTTGAATGAATAATTACGGTACACATTTCATAGTATAGACCCATAAAACACCTAAATTACAAAAATAAAAATAGGTAGCCTTTTTTGGGGTGCACCACATTTTTCAGATTTTGCATGATTCTTACAAAGCTGCTTAAATGCTTTAACATCCCCAACACTTTCATAAGTTCCAGCGTGATGCACCAGGTGTGAATTTCTGATTCATGTTGGAAAATATAACTCTCTAATGAAAAAAAAAGATATAAAAATGGGTAACACCCGATATTAACACCCACTAGGCACTGAGGCACACTTAAACCGGAAGATCAACACCATTAGTGTATTGCACGACAGGTTCTTTGGTTCTCGTATGCCATACCAATACCTACAAACAGATACAAAAGGTTAAAAAAATTGAGATTGTACAGCGTGTTCAGTAGAGTAGCCAAGGGAACCAAGATTACAGCGGACATGAAAAGAATGCAATCCAGGGATATTGCATGATCAAGATTCGATCGATGTCAACATGCAATCGTTGTACATGCAGTTGTTCAAATCTATTCATTTATTTAGTTTAAACATTTTATTTGTTAAAACAAAGTGGACAAAGAAGTACGTGGGATGAGATAACCCCTCCCCCCGTGCACCACACCCCCACTTATCAACCAAACTATGATTTTCGTTTACCCTTATACCTCCTTTTTACGAATCATTACATCGCAAAAAAAAATAAACTAAAGTATGTTTGTATTTATTTTTTTGGCTACATTTTATACTTCATTGAGGCAAAAAACTTTTAACGTTTGTTTTATTCTTCTAACTTGTTCTTTCTACAAAACAAAGTTCATGTACCAACGTGTAGTCTAATGTCTTAGCTTTACAATGGTATCAAGAAAGTCGCTGTAACACTTAGGATTGGGAGTAAATTAAGGCAAAAATGTACCCCTACCCCATCGAAAAATCGCTTTCATTGATATATTTTTCAATGTCAAAACCATTAGAGTAATTCCAGGGGCTTCACTATTTTTTGCAATTCAGGTACCTTTTCTTTTGTATGGAATACTTTCCATCATTTTCTTTTATAAAACTAAATGAAATTTCAAAATTCTGGAGGTACTGTACATTTCCGCAGATTAAAAGGGTAAAAGTACCTGGCACCGCCTCTTAATGAAAAAAGCTTGATGCTTCAGTAAAAATGACTTTTTTGGTATTTTCTGTTTAGTATAATCACAATCAAATTCTACTGGGCTTCTTTTGATGACTTGTGGCGATTTCCGCAGTCGGAATTTATCCAAAAAAAGCGAAAAATAGGATTGTCGATTTTCACGTAAAAACTCGCATAAATTCGACTCTAAAAGTTATTGCTCAACTAAAACGTCTCAAATGTGGTATCATACGATTTTGATAATTTATTTTTACTACATATCTAAACCACGAAAAACTAATTTTTTAAGAAAGAATTTTCAAAAGATGTTACCCCTACCCCTAGAAAACGTCTCAGTATCAAACAGAATTCTCGCACAGCATAACGACACTGCAAAACTCAAGCTTGTGTATATCCAAACACTTTTAACATCTTAGCTTTCTATCCTAAACGGTCTGGGATACGTTAAACATTGCTTTGGCTCATTAGAAAGCTGAGATGCTACATAAATGTGTTTGAATATACAAAAGCTTGTTGGAAGTAGGGTACTTATTCACTCCTTTCCTAAATAGAGTATGAAAATATATGATTGATTGTTGGGGTTTAACGTCCGAGCAGCAATATTTCAGCTATATTCAGGCGAGATATAAATATACACAAATATAAAGTGCAAGGGCATATGTTTTAACAATATATGTACTATACATTACTAATTAAAATTCAGGAGAGAAATAGTAGTGTTAGGCAGGTAGTGTGTTGGTGACGATCTTCAAAGAAGCAAAACCACACAAAAAAAATCACTTTCATATATAAATCAGACAAGTAATCTATTCATTAAACTTACCTGGGAACAGTTATTGGCTTTTGGTTCCAGATCTTCAAATTTACAACATGATTCTAGAAACTGTGTCTCCTGATATCCAGGATCAAACTTCGGTAAAAAATATAATGTTGGAAGCTCGAAAAGAACGTCGATGTTTAAGGCAAAACCTGCCATATCTAAGGGAAACTTTCTGTATTGTGTGTTCCAGGATTCAACTCTTACTACCTGTAATAAATATAGCTCATATTTTTTTTTTCTGAGAATAGTCCATGGTACGTATTATTTTTATTTAATTAAATTATAAGATATGACTGTTATATTTTTTTCGGTCTATTTGAAATAACCTCAATGCCCGTGGTGCACAAAAGAAAAACAGTTATTTAGTGTGCACCACGTGATTGAGGTTATAAGATATTTTTTATCTCAGTGCTAGTTCTTACAGACGGATTTTAAAAAAGCGACATTTTATTCCAGTTTTGGATCGAGACAAGCAAACAAAAATAATAAGCTCGATGTTGTGTTTCGGTATCGACGATTAAAACTATTTAAGGGGCGATAACTATCAATTTGCAAAAAAGTAACACTCCTTTGTCTCCATTTTAAAAAAAAAAAAGAATTTTAAACTTACTTACATGAGAACCATAACAGGAATAAATTTGGTACATAAAAGGTCTGGGTGTTTAGTTGCAGCGAATCAATGTTATGGGACCTACCTATTTTTTTTTTCAGAAATAGGTGTATTTGAAATCGAAATAACCAATACAAACATATGGAAAAACTGGGTTTTAAAGCGTATATTTTAGCATTCCTTCAATAACGTATCAATGCATTATTTTTTAAACAAAATATAGATAAATTAAAAAAAAAAAAAAAACCTTTTTAACGACAGCGTTACACTCAACTTACTTTTTTGATTTTATTTACCTTGGTGATAATATCAGCAAACAACGAATTAACAAATACTTTATTTATCCTCAGACAGAGGTCAATTCATGACAATTGACATGATATATTGAATATAACTAAGGTAAAAATAAATGTTAAAACTGCATGTCTTATCCACAAAAAATGGCATAGAGGTTTTACTTGGTGTGAGCTTTTGGGATATACGTTTCTTATACTTCACTAAAAGCTGATTTAAAAATTTACTACTTAGAGAAGACAGAGTTCATTCAACTTGTGCCAGCATTTGAGCAATTATGTATAATGAAGGGTAATTCATTCTGTGTCAGATGCGAATGTGTCAAAGAGACAATGATCGAAGAAGCAGTGGCGGATCCGGAGGCGGGATGTAGTGGGGGTGGCTTAACGATAGTTTTTTTTTTATTTAACCCACTCGCTAAAGCTCGGGGGTTGAAATCTAAAATTTAACTTTCTCGAGTGGAGAAATCTTGTAATCCCTTCGAGGCTGAAGAAGAATCACCCTCTCTCTCTCTATATATATATATCCATCACACTATACATTTTTATTGTTTCAACACTTTCTTCACAGATACAATTTCTTTTTCAATGCTAACTCCTCATACCTGATCAGACAGTCTCGTTAAGTGCTATAGCTATACTTACCTTTCCGTTTTCTACAACAGGTCTTTGATACTTCATCCTTGAAACAAAACCGACAGGCCATACTGACAACTTCTTCGTATATCGCATCTGAGAAAAAATAAGAACAAATTGAATGAACTATGTGTGTAACTTTACTGTTATTGTTTGCGAAATCTGCAATACATGAATTTTACGGTGGGGGACGACCATTTGATTTTGAAGCGGAAGGGGGGCTTGAATTTTAAAATAACTATTTTGACTCCGACCTATTTGAAAATAAACATTTTGTTCTCGGAGATAGGAGAAAAAAATAACCTGATCCTTTCAAGTCACTCTGCTTTTACAATAAGAAAATAAATTATTTGATTCGATGCATATATAAGAAATCAGTAATTTAACCGTTAACACGGTGAAAATAAATTAGTCCCTCAATTTCAAATGGTCTTCCCATTAGCTACACAGGAAACTTTTTTTTGTTTTTTTTTTGTTTTTGTTTTTTGTTTTGTTTTGTTTTGTTTTTGTTTTGTTTTGTTTTGTTTTGTTTTGTTTTGTTTTTTTTTTGGGGGGGGGGTGCTACGTCAGTACATGTTGTCTCATACAATGTCTGGAATGGTCGAGTTACGGACTGATACGAAAAACTAGAGGGTCGTATATAAAATAGAGTACACCTTTTACCAAAAAATATACCAATCAAACGCACCTCAATCCATGCCGTAAACAAGTGTGCTGGTCTTCTGAATTCAACATTTTCGTACTGCAGATAAGTAAGTGAATACTTGTTCCTTTTCTAAAATGTTGACGTCACCGGGGGCTGATATTTGATGTATTAATCTTTAAGTATATTATCTAATGGTCAAAGCTCAAGGACTAACATAACCCCCTCTTTAAAGATTGCTCGAAATTTATTAAAATTATCATAAATTTAAAAACATATTTTTTTATTGAACAAGGGATGTAATAATTGCATGTTAAAACCAAAATTGCACCCATCAGCATGGATTGTATGAAATTTTGCAAACTTTTGCGTCTTCCCATTAGCTACACAGGAAACTTGTTTTTGTTTTTTTTTTTGTTTTTTGTTTTTTGTTTTGTTTTGTTTTGTTTTTGTTTTGTTTTGTTTTGTTTTGTTTTGTTTTTTTTTTGGGGGGGGGTGCATCTGCATTTTGAACTTAATATATTGGTTTGTTGTATATCTACAATATCGGTCAACTGCTCTGAATTTGATAATACATATACATGTAAATGGGTATTACATAACTAAACCACTGTATATGGCACAACCACTTGTCTAAAAAAAAATCGACCCCTATACCTTACAATGGTATACCTTACTGCGGTATAGGGGTAAACTTTTTTTCTGAGACAATTGCCTGTGGTATATGGTTATTTATTCTTTTCATTCTGTTCTTTTAGTTCTGAACATTTAGTTCTGTTCATTCTTCTTCGCCTTTTAGTTTACAAGTATTTATAAGGAGGCCGAGAAGCTGTAATAACATGAGATGGCAAGACTTACAAATGTGTGCAATATAACACTGAAAAATAAATACTTATATAATAACTTGCCTCTTCAAAAATTCTTAAATCATAGGAGTTGTCGTCGTCGGCAAAGTATACCACTCCTTTCGTCAAGTAACGATCAACATGTAGTCGTATCCAATGCAGGCCTAAATTTCTTTGATGGATACCCTTCAAATATCGTGACACCTTGTAGTACTTTGAGGCATGCATATAAGTGTGTTGTATGCCCGACATGCTCAATAGATCTTTAATGGCTTTTCTGGTCGAGTTTCCATCCTCCACGATAATCCAGTGAATGTGTTTGACATGTCTAAGTGTGTTGGATAACCGTGTCATGTCCGCCAGCTGTGTCAAACGCTGGTAGGTTGGTGTTATGATGAATATTGTAGGTGTCTGGGTATCTGTTTTTATGTGCTCTTGATGTATAAGAATGTTTTTCTGTTTAACTAAGTATCTGTCATTGAAAATTGTTTCGTCCTTTCCTCCTTTTGCGGACCATGAAATTCCTGGTATAATATATGTTCAGAACTCATTTTAGTTTACTTGATAATAAAACTTCAATCGAAATAAGCATAATGTATGTGTCTTAAAGTTTCTAGTAACTGTTGTTCAACATTCATGCAACAATTTACCAATTAAAATTAAAAAATAACGTATGCTTCAGTTGCGGATCCAGAGGGTGCAGGGGTTGGCATACCCCCTTGTTATTGGAATATTTGTCATACTCATGCATGAAATTGGCAAAGAATTGCAAATAATACCGTAGCATCCTTTTTTTCTAAGGTACCCCGGCTGGTAGCCCCCCTTTTCAAAGTGTCTGGATCCGACTCTTTGCTAAAGGTAAACTGTTAACCACAGCCGACAACAAGAAATTACAACTTTTTTAAATCATCGAAAACCTCCGATTAACGGAAGGTGAACCTATTGTATTGGACAAGTCCTTAAGGTATGTAATATATGATTTACATGCATTTTGTACCAGGAAGATAATACTAAACATAAACCCATGTAGTCGCATGTTTATAAGAAGGCATATCGATTTTACTTATTCTTTTTGGAAGCGAGAGTACTAGTTGTACGCAATATACAATATAGGTTCGATGAATACATATATAGATAAAACTCATGGATTTCCCATTTAACCGTGTCAAAACCTATTATTCAATATTCTATGCCAAAAACAATAAGTAAAACATACAATTAATTAAAAAGATAAAAATAATGAAAACACCCTATTTTACATACCGTTAATATCTCTCTGGAGAACCAATGTAGACAATGCCATGAAAATCAACAAAACTGCCAAAACATTCTTAGTTCTCTCCAAACTATTATTCCAAGGAACATGGAGAAACATATTTAGATTTAAAGTGGACATGTTTTGACCATCAGGTCGGCTTTATATGACTTTTAAATGACACGTTTTCGGTAGAATATTTATGTGATAACACGTAAGTTATGAGATTTAAACTCCAATATTTTCGTTTAATTTTATTTTACAAAGATATGTAGCTTTTGAAATGGATTATAGGATTTACTGCCTGAAGCACAATACCTAAGACAAACTTTTAAATGATTTATCCGACTCTTAGTTTTTACATCATTTTTATTCCGATTGATGTACCATTACGCCACACTTATTGCTTAGGTTCAATATTGGTGACTTTTAAAGGTTACTATATATTTGTAAACTACGTCGATAAAAATAACAAAGAAAATCAAAAACAAATATACAAACGAACAAAATAAAAACCAACTTCGCTTTTGTCATTTTGTGTGTTTATTGTAAAATGTGCATTGTAGAATTAGGGGTAACCATGGTTACTTAAGCAAAATCCACAGCTCAAAATTCGGGAGACGAAGTAAAACAACAAGATAGAAACAAAAGCAAAAATTAAAATAAAAATTAAAAGAACATGCAAAAAACGAAAAGTTAGTTTAGCAATCTGGACTTCCAAAGAGAGGTTCAGGTGGATCAGTAGGGTAACTGTCCATTGCTCCGCTAGAAACACACTAATTTTGTTATGGTTACAAGTGAGAAAAATATTAAAGTAGATGTTAGTTCATAATTTTCATTTTGGCTCGACCATTTGTAAGATCTCAGTGAACATGTGCGAATTGGCATCGATTTGAACTAAACAAATGTTTTCATGTAAAACTTCAGCAAAAAGTGATACATCTTCAAATTTTAAGTCCGACTCCTACAAACGTTGTAGAAAAAGTTTGTCAGTCACTTAAATATATATGTCATCATATTTAAAATGTTGTTTTCCATAAATTTTGTCTGCTGGGCGTGTTTTAAATGGTCGACATTAAAGAGCTTTACACGCAATTTAAAGTTTGAGTTAACTGTTCTTTCTAATGGAGTGAAAATTTAATGTTCCGAGGGCGTCATTCGATCGAACGAATGTATTGTTTAGGTACACAGAATCGACGGTCAAGAAATAGGATTGTTCGTGACGGAAAAATACAACTATCAAACTACTATTTCGATGCCAATATTTTCCCTAGGTCTAGTTTACATCCCTTGATTAACGAAAAAAAAACGTTTTTTCCCTACCGTAGGTTTATCCAATTTTTGTGGAAAGATGTGTTTTCATTTTTTACTAGTTTAAAAAAATGTCAATCTATATTACAAGACCATGATAATTATGCTCAAGTTTCGACGATCATTGATAGGGTGACAGGATTTGATTATAATCAAAATACATCTTAATTGCAATACCATTCGTCTTGTAGAAATAGAATGACGAGGAAAATGATAACTACTCATCCGGACTACTGTTGTCTCATACAATGTCTGGAATGGTCGAGTTACGGACTGATACGAAAAACTAGAGGGTCGTATATAAAATAGAGTACACCTTTTACCAAAAAATATACCAATCAAACGCACCTCAATCCATGCCGTAAACAAGTGTGCTGGTCTTCTGAATTCAACATTTTCGTACTGCAGATAAGTAAGTGAATACTTGTTCCTTTTCTAAAATGTTGACGTCACCGGGGGCTGATATTTGATGTATTAATCTTTAAGTATATTATCTAATGGTCAAAGCTCAAGGACTAACATAACCCCCTCTTTAAAGATTGCTCGAAATTTATTAAAATTATCATAAATTTAAAAACATATTTTTTTATTGAACAAGGGATGTAATAATTGCATGTTAAAACCAAAATTGCACCCATCAGCATGGATTGTATGAAATTTTGCAAACTTTTGCGTTTAAACTCGTAAATGCAAAACATCACAATTGCTTTTTCGTCTTATCACAAAGACCTCCATGTGTTGCATTTAAACGCAATACAATAGTGTTGGTTTGCAATATTTTTGATGGACCGAAAAAGCGAACATGTACGTATGAAACCGATACTCACATGGAGCTTATAAATAGTAGCTAGGTTTATGTATATGTTACATGTATTATGTGTGTGTGTGTATTTTTCCAAGGACAGCATCGGGTTTAAAAAGCGACAGGGGAAGGGAACAATTTAAAGGATTAATGATGACGTGTGACTTGTGTTTGTTGTTGACAAGAATTATAACTTTACAGCGTCCGATAATTGGTAAGGCGTCATGTACGTCTGTTATCTGAAGAAAACAATGCCTGATTTTGTTGCGACCCTTATTTGTAGAGGGAATATTAAATTTTGTGAATACAGAAAAATTAACAATAACTTATAAATACCTAGATAGGCGTGCCGGGTGTACGCCTTCCCCCTTCCCCTTAATATAAGAAAACAAATGCAAGAAATCTAAAGACTTGCTGTTTCACCAGCTTTACCCCCTCAAAAAATTTATTGCCTCCCTTCGCTCGGCCTTTAATTCCCCTAAACTGAAATTCTTGATCCGCCCAAGGAAATAATGATATAATGACATTTTTTTTTAACCGAAAGTGATTTTGCCGAAACCCCCTTTTGGACAGATTCTATATTTTACTGGTCGCCCCCTGTACACTTTGTAGTTAAAGTATGATATCCAATTGTTCGCTCAATCAGACTGAAATTTACCACGAACAAACGATCAACGATCATTATCTTTAATTCCTGAAGTGGTTGTGTTTACTGACCATAATGATATGCCCTTTGATTTTTGTGTATTGTAGTTATTTGGGTGGGTGGTATTATATTGGTATATACTATTTATACAAGTTCTTAAAAACATTTAATATTCTTGAAGATTAAATAAATTTATTACATTTCAATTTATGTTGTTAATTTAGTATCTAAATATAGGACGTTATATGATTGATTTTGTTTCCAGACAAGGAAATTACTGGCTTTTAACATTGACATCTTATTCGCCGTGTAAACTGGCCCAAAACAGGTTATTTCGTGTAACTTAATATAAATAAAACATTTTTTATATTATATATATAAAATTATTTGTCATCAAACCGTTATTTTTGGGGGGATTGTTGCGGACCAATCGACATTTTCGGCATCACGTTACCAAACCAGGTTATACAAAATATAAACTGGTCAGTCCAAATGATTGGAACACTGAAGATAGTACTGTGCATAGTCAATAGTTAGTCCCAGTGGTCGGAACACTGAGCATACATGTACATGTAGTACCGTAGTCAGTCTGAACATAATAATCTAGTCAGTAATCAGTTCAAATGATCGGAACACTGAAGATAGTACAGCATTCTAATCTAGTCAGTAATCCATCGCAGTGATTGGAACACTGAAGAGAGTGCAACATTCAAATCTGGTCGGTAATCAGTCTCAATGATCGGAACACTGAGGATAGTACAACATTCTAATTCTAGTTAGTAATCAGTCCAAATGGTCGGAACACTGAAGATGGTACAACATTCTAATCGAGTCAGTAATTAGTCCAATGATCGGAACACAGAACATACCGGCAGTACGGCAGTCAATAATCAGTCCAAGTGATCGGAACACTGGAAATTCTAATATAGTCAGTAATCAGTTTCAGTGATCGATCCTCTTAAATGGGAAGTGTGTCCACAGGTAACTATGATCATATTCATGTAATAAAGACGAACTTTTTCACTTTAACATTCGCATGCTTTTGAAAATGTCTCTTGCAGAAGATAACGAAGTTAATAGAATACAGTCGTTAATTTTCCAGGGAGAATGAAAAAAAAATGGACCAAATTGGTTTAACCAAGTAGTCACGAACAAAAATCATTTTTATCATTACATAACTTTGTGTAGAACTTTCTATTCCTTAAAACTCGGAAGAAACTAATTCTATATTCAAAACGGCAATATTCAAAGAACAGTAAGTTAAAATTAAAGTAAAAAAAGATAGTGGATGAAAGTAAAAGTAAGGACGCCACAATGAGAACGATGACCAGGATATCCACAATCCACAATGAGAACGATGACCAGGATATCCACAGTCCACAATGAGAACGATGATCAGGATATCCACAATCCACAATGAGAACGATGACCAGGATATCCACAATCCACAATGAGAACGATGACCAGGATATCCACAGTCCACAATGAGAACGATGATCAGGATATCCACAGTCCACAATGAGAACGATGACCAGGATGTCCACAATGAGAACGATGGTCAGGATATCCACAATCCACAATGAGAACGATGACCAGGATATCCACAGTCCACAATGAGAACGATGACCAGGATGTCCACAATGAGAACGATGATCAGGATATCCACAATCCACAATGAGAACGATGATCAGGATATTCACAATCCATAAAAATAATATACACTGGAACTAAAGGATGAATGAGCGACCCGGACTCCACTTTAAACTGGGAGTATGTAAAATATTAAAGTAAAACTATTTGCATTTTTATTGGAGATAGCAACTTATGTGGATGTAAGAAATAAAATAAAGTATTGTATATTGAAGCTGTCATTAGCTACGATAGCGTAACCCTCCATCCACATGCATTCTCGTGGTATGAAGCCAATCATACTATGATATTAAACTTTAAAATTATATTCACATTGCAAAGTGTTCCTGCTGTGTGGTATAATGAAAACTTCCGGGCTACAGTGTTTGTACAGAACGATGATCAGAATATCCACAATCCACAATGAGAACGATGATCAGGATATTCACAATCCATAAAAATAATATACACTGGAACTAAAGGATGAATGAGCGACCCGGACTCCACTTTAAACTGGGAGTATGTAAAATATTAAAGTAAAACTATTTGCATTTTTATTGGAGATAGCAACTTATGTGGATGTAAGAAATAAAATAAAGTATTGTATATTGAAGCTGTCATTAGCTACGATAGCGTAACCCTCCATCCACATGCATTCTCGTGGTATGAAGCCAATCATACTATGATATTAAACTTTAAAATTATATTCACATTGCAAAGTGTTCCTGCTGTGTGGTATAATGAAAACTTCCGGGCTACAGTGTTTGTACAGAACGAAGTAGAAAACGTGTTATTTACAATGGATTCGTAAATGCAAAAGCGAAAGAAAAAAAAGAAAAAAGACCCAGGCGATATCAGTATATTGATTTTTCCCCATCAATCAAATAAAATCTATAGTATTTGTTGAAAACCTTTCAAGCCATTATCATGCGTTTAACTTGTATAACAAGTCAAGGTCATTGACTGGATTGTTCACTTGGTTTAAAATATTTATAAAGAGAATTTTAGGGAATCATTATTTCGCATGTTATTTCATGAATTAGTGTCGTAGTAATCAACCTGTTCAATGAGATCACAACTTTGAGTACGTCATGTTTGACAATTTTAATATGTAGGCACAACAATCTTAAGAGATAGTATGTGAAATCAATTTTATTATTTCTTGTCGTTAAAACACAATATTTAAAGAAAATCCAATGAAGATGTTGTAATTCTTTTAACATTTACTATTCTTATTTGTTGAATCGCTGATATTTAAACAGCGTAATCCTAATATCTAGTAAAAACAATAGGACACTTAGGGAACGAGTGTAGCAATCAAGTCATACCCAGATGTTGCTCGAAAAGGAAATATGGCATCAAAACTAAGACTTATAGCTACTGTTGTGTCGATTCTGATTATCATTTATTTTTGTATGTTTGTATTGCTGTTCAAGACGGGTAAGTTGTAGAAATTGAGTTTTTATTATCATTTTTGATCATTTAATTTTTGAAGATCTAATACAGGACGAAGTCCTCATTATGGTATTTAATGCGAAATAAAGTCATAGTTTGAAAGCACAGAAAGTCTCTGATACAATCACGAAAGAAAGTGCTTCGATGACATTGCTTGATATTTCATTATATAGGAAACCGAAACGGCTCACTGATTCAGAAAAAAAAATGACTTCCCTTCTTCAAATGCGACGCCTACGTATCGTGTAAAGAATATTCTCAGACCGTCCGATCAACCTTCATGGGAAATACAGTTTCAAAAGCAAAAATCTTGTTAATCATTTTCTGTTATTTTTTACCATACCGTCAATGTATTCGTTATCGCAACTAGTACTAAATTTCCAGTCGAATGTTTTTGTTATATACATATTTCTCCGTATCACCTCGTACATGTACCCAATATTACCAAAATTGTTGACTTGTGGTGTGAAGTTATATGGCAATTTTTGTTTGCCTCATGATTTTGTAATTTGTGTCATTGACACATTTTTTCATATATTGAAGAATTATTTTATTGTATTTTTTTTTGTCATGCTAATCGATGCAACCAACCAACGATGGGACAGTATGCACATCACAAATTGCGGAGCGGTGTGTGAAAAAACGTAAATTGTCGCAAAGTTTGTTATGTTTGCATAACTTGGTAAATAATTGAAGAGCAATTTAATTCAATTTCTAAATCAAATCTAAATCAAAAACTATCTCGTTCTTAAACGTTTAGTTTAGGACTATTTTTTTATTGCGGACTGTGGGCAAATAATGACGTCATATTTCCATATTTGATTCCACAGTATAGCATGGGTTGCCCAAAGATAATCAATTATCCAGATGACTTTTAGAAATCAAATACATAATGTTAAGTCGTATACCTAAGTGTATTTGTTTCACATTGAAGGGCAAACTACAGAAAGTCCTGACAATGACAAACTAAACCACGAGGCGAGTTTAAGGCGTGATAGAATTGAATTATACACTGACCATGTTATCCAGAGGAATTACAGATCAATCAGTGATAACAATGGCGTAGTAGAAGTGAATAGCGAGGAATTCGGCGCCGGCGATCATCAAAATGTGAAAGAAAAAGTGACAAAACCAAAGAGCAATCAGGACAATTTAAATAAAAATGGAAATGAAATCAAGTATGGGAAGTCCATGGAAAAAAATAGAACAGTCAAACGTTTGCCCGGGCATGACACACAGCAGCAGTATAGACCCAGGGAGGGAAGTGATATCATATGTAATAATAACACCAAAGAGAAGTTACCGGTAATATACGTAATTACCCCGACGTACAAACGATTGAATCAAATACCAGAACTAACAAGGTTGTCGAATACATTGAAAAACGTTCCGTCTATTCATTGGATCGTTGTAGAAGAAGGAGAAAAGATATTGTCCGAGGTCAACAACCTATTATCGACCTCGGGAATACATTTCACTTACATAAGTGCCAAACCATATAAAAACGTATCTAGTAGCCTTAAGGGGATTCATCAAAGAAATAAAGCAATATTTTGGTTGAGGAAAAATATAGATCTTTCAAAAAATGGCGTGGTGTACTTCGCAGATGATGATAATACTTATACACTGAAGCTTTTTGATGAGGTAATACATGTATATATACTTTAAAATACGTTCTGAAAAGAAATCGTGGGGACATGGAGAAAATGTCAAGCTTCCATATAAATGATTAACATTGTACACACATTGGCTTTTAAATGTAAATTATATACATTTTTCAACGTATGAAAAGGATAAAAAAATGTTAAAGACTGTTTCCGTTACACTTTTTTATAAGAAATATTTAAATGTAAGGGAAATCATAGAAATAACAATAATTAATGCGTTTTTTTTAAATACGTTCATATGTTTTTGTTTACAGATGCGTTATACAAGAAAAGTCTCAGTTTGGCCCGTAGGTTTTGTTTCTGGAAGAAAATACCAAACACCTGTTGTCAAAAATGGGAAGGTATTTATATTTTAAAAAATTGCTTAAGTCTGAGAAATTTCTTAGCTGTTTGTGACGCCATCGATTTCAAAGAATTTGATTGAAGTTGCCATGTAAGTTAAGAAAAATCTCAGACTTCAATCTGGGACCAGGATAACAAAATAAACAAAACTTTTATTATCAGAGGTAGACGTAGAAAATAATAGCAGCGATAAAACCTATACTGCTACCACACTCTCCAAAGAAGAGATTGTGGAAAACCATAAATCTGTGCTATCCTCTTTTGGTCTTTCTACCAAGGACGATGATTGTGATTTACCGTCTATGTACTGGATTCCTAAACTCCACACGAATTCATACAAACAACGTTTCATAGCTGGATCTGCAAAATGTATCACCAAACCTCTTTCAAAACTTTTAACTTCTATACTCACAACTGTCAAAGAGGGTCTGCAGTCCTACCACAACACTTGTTACTCCCGTAGTGGTATTAATTCAATGTGGATCCTGAAAATTCGAAAGGTCTCTTGGAGACAATCAGTTCAAGACTATTATCTGAATATAATAGCATTAAAACCTATGATTTTTCAACACTGTATACTTCTATTCCCCATAGTCAGTTAAAATCCCGACTTAAAAACATTATACATCATTGTTTTCCCAAAAAAGATGGTACACCTAGATACAAATATATAGTTCTTGGTAGAGATTCCTCATACTTTGTGAGAAATAATTCCCAATCATCTTCCAAATATACAGAGGAAGATGTTTACAAAATGCTGGAATTCTTAATCGATGTCCAGAGTGGTGGACGTGTTTTTCAACAAACGGTCGGCATTCCAATGGGAACAAATTGTGCTCCTTTACTTGCTGACTTATTCCTTCACTCTTATTAGGCTGACTTTATTGCTGATCTGATCCGAAAGAAAGAATATCGTTTGGTTAGATCCTTTAATCTCAGTGTTCGCTATATAGATGACGTATTATCTTTAAACAATCCTAATTTCGAGGATTTGATACATCGCGTCTACCCCAAAGAACTTGAGATAAAGAATACTACAGACACTGTGAAGTCAGCCTCATATTTTGACCTACACTTAAAAATCGACGATAAAGGAAAACTATTGATCAAACTTTACGACAAACGTGATGACTTTTCATTCAGAATTGTCAATTTTCCTTTCATATATGGCAACATCCCTTCAGCGACTGCGTATTGAGTGTTCATATCACAACTCATACGTTATGACAGAGCTTGCCGAAACTATGCAGACTTTTTATATCGCGCTAGAACTCTAACAAATAGGCTTCTTTGCTACAAGATTGAAGTCATCACTACAGAAGTTATATGGTCGTCATCATGAACTCGTGGATCGCTATGGTGTATCCATCTGCACCATGAAAAGTGATTTATTCAACGGGTCATAGTTTCCCTTTCCTCGTTTGTCTACCGCGGACTTGACTTTTTATGAGCAAATAGGCGGGTGTTTCTAGAAAAGCAGAGAACGCTTACCCTACCGGTGCACATGGTCCATGTCCCCAGTTTTTAGTGGAGTCCGAGTTGCTCATTTGCTTTTGTTATTTTGTGTGTATGATTTTAGTTACTTTATGTTCTTTGTTGTGTATGTCTGTTCCCCATGTCTGGTGTTTGTCCCTGGATTACATTCTTTTGATTGCCGCTATAACATTGGTTCCCTTGATTACTCTTTCAACAAGTTCAATTAAAAAAAACAAATAGCACGAGCTCAGTAAAACGTGCATATGAATATGTTGTCCATGTTTTATTATTGATAGCGTACATGTATGTGTATTAATTTATAGTCCAGTTTTTTTTATATTCTAAAACGAATTAAAGATAGCATGTGATCTCGAACACATTATATAAATTACATTGATTGCATCATGAACGTATTGTTTTGAATTTCTCTTCATTATTGATAAAGAAATACTTTAAAGACATGTGAGGTAATTCTGAAGTTGACAATATAGCAAAATCTAGGATTTGAAATCAGTTTTGCAATAAAATGGGCCATTTAATTAGCTAAATATTTCGAAGGGATGATACCTTATACATATGATATACATTTTTTTGTAAAAAGCGTTTCTACGTTGACTTTGCGGATTTAGTGAAAAGACTTCTGATATACCTGTAGCCCTGTCATATAATATACGATACGTACCGTGGAAAATTATTAACAACTAATAATTGACAACTCTCATTGTCAGTTTTAGATCATAACTTTAATTTATACCTTTCAGATTGTAAAATTCGATGCATGGAATGCTGAACACAGAAAATTTGCCGTAGATATGGCTGGTTTTGCTTTGAATACAAAACTGTTTCATTATAATCCTCATCTCTACTTCTGGAAAACTTTTAAAATTGGACTTCAGGAAACTTCGTTTCTAGAGATTTGTTGTCGGTTGAAAGACCTTGAACCTAAAGCTAATGGCTGCACAAAGGTAACAATTTTTAAGTCGCTTATATTATTAGCATCTTCTTGCACTCGTAATTTCAGTACTGTACATTCGCATATGATTTGCATAATTATATATTACTACATCACCTTATTTAGCAGAGTAGGAGCCATAGAACCGCCATTTTTAGCTTAATTCGAGATCAAAATGTACCTATTTTAATACCATACACATGCGTTCTACGTTTGTTTATTACTTCTATAAGGGCGGGAAGTTTACATTAAAAGATTGAAATGATCGGTTAGCATTGTACTTCCTGTAATATAGCTGAGAAACGCTTAGTCTCAGAGTTATCACAATTACGAAGTCACCCGATTGTGAGCATATCGCAACCTCGCTTGAGTTCGTACCATTTCGGACTAACTCGGAGTTTGCCGATCTTAGCCGATTGACGAACTTATGTGTTCAACAAAGTTCATAAGCTTTATTTTAAAGTCGGTACATATAAAACATTACAACACAAGCTCTAACGAGCAAACCGACATGAGCTTTTAAAATCGACACAATATGTTCTAAAATGTCAAGTAATTTTTTTCGAAAAAAAGAATACACTTATTATGCTCGTGATCTAAAATGTTCGATGTCAAAAGATGTGAAATGGAAAAGAACATGAATGTATATGATCAATCATCATCCTTGCATAGTCGCCCTTAAATCGACCTATAAATCTTCAAGTTTCAGCTACATTTGTAGCTCACTGAAATTTGTGATTTTTTTTTTTATAAATTCTGAACAAAGTCCATACATATATCTACGCCAGGGTTTATGGTAAAGATGAGAAAATCACTGAAGAGCATTAAATTGGTCTGGATGATGAAAGCAAGCCAAAATCAGTGGCATAGAATATTTGACGATTAGTGACTTTGAAGACTTCAGTCTTTGATTTATATACATAACTTGATTAGTGATTGTCAGACTCACCCCTTATTTATGTTTCTTTTATTTCGTGTCCACTGGTGATACTTGGTTTTGTACAACTTTGTAACTTTTTCACGATGATAGGACAATTTATTTTGTACTATTTGGGGCAATAACTTTTTACTTATGATTGTGCAAAAGTCATGTGAAATAATCTTGCTTTTATGAAACGAATGTTCATGTAATAAAATGTGGGTGGCGCTTAAATTTCAATGGCATTTAATTTCGTTCATATTTGTTTTCCAGGTTCTTGTTTGGCATACAAAGGCAAAGGACCCAATTATCAAACATACCAGCTACAACGATACTGATCCATCACCAGTCATTGAGAGAAAAGTTGAAACAAAAAAAATTGAATATGAGGAAATCCAAACTTCAAACTAGATAACAAAAAAGTACCGTCTTTTTGAAGGTGTCTAGTCCTAAAACAATTCGCTAGCCTAAAAAGGTTAGATAGAGGGTAAATAAAATGATTTGTATGTTAAGTTTCCTTAATATGTCATCTTATTTTTTTCTTTAATCGTCCAAGTCACGACCACTAATTTTAAAGTGGTCCGAACCTCAATGCTTCATTCCCACCTCACCTTTATATAAGTTTTTTATGTACATATGTGCATGGTCTAGTATTGCCGTTAAATTAAAATACATACGTTAAACTTCATACTGTAGGAGAGTGAAAAAAGGACATTTAAAAGAATATTATCTAGTCTTAATGATGTTCGCTGGTTATGTCAGCCATTTTTGTCAGATTTTCAGACTCCTTTGGTTTTATCCATTTCATACCATTATTACTTTTTTTGCCCAGTGACTCCCACTTTTCTTTTCATTATTTCATTTAACATACCTTAAAATGTCATTTTGGACGTTTTTATTAAATCCTTGTTATTACTTAAGTGGTTTCGATAGTTAAAACCGACTAAGACAAAACCTACGGAAAATCTAGAGAAATCCTTTTCCACATAAAAATTCAAATACTTATATCTCAAAAAAAGAGCACACTGACCCATCTGTTTTGTCTCCCTATATTGTTCTAGCATGAAAGATCAAAAGATTTAAAAGCCCTTTGACATCCTTGTTATTTCCAAATCCTTTAGAGAAATGGTAACTGCCGATTGTTTCTTACCATTGTTGGTGTATTAAGGCCTTTACAGTTATCTTACTATACAAAAAGAGGTGTACAAATGTATTATTTCATGTTTCTTCCAATGTGAAATTGGATGTTCAGTTGAAAGATTTTTGTTGCCTTATACATGTATACTGAAGTTGAATACTAGCGATGGCATTAGTTTACATGTACATCGAGAATTTTTTTTTGTCGACATTCAATAGTTCGGACAATTCAAATGAATAAGTCATCTATATAGGTAATACTAACTGCAACTATAATTGAAACCTGACATGGACCATGCAACCAAAATAAAATAGACCAAAAATAAACACTGTCCATAGTCTTTGTACATCTATAGCTTCAACATATCAAAGAACCCAAAGAATACACTTTCCAATGGTATTAGAAGAAGTTAGTTTTGACTCAATTGGGGACCTACTAGAAAACTTCTTATATATATTTATTTAAGACTTTTGGGTGTTCAATTTTGACAATAATCGATGTCTATCCTAGCCATTTTTTTCTCTTTTTTATGAAACAACATATAAAAACAAACTCCATTGAAATGGTCAAGAATTAAGTTTCCATGCATACACCGTTAAATGAAGAGCATAAAAGTGTTCTAACACAAAGAATGAAAGGTTATAGCATCACATTTATTTTCGTTATACAATGAATATCGTTCGTTCATATTTTAAACGCAATTCGAGTTATCTTTCTTAGAATGTCATACATTCAAGCATATTTACGTAGATTCAACCGAAATCCAGACCAAGAATGATTTCTCTTAGCAAGTTCCAATTTCATATACAATCGATATAATTTTAATCTCAAAAAGTGGCTAACGAATGACTGGTTGTGTTATTGTTTCTGAATTAAAAATAAAGTGAATTTTATGTGTTATTGACTTACGTTATTTCTTCTATAATTACTGTTACGCCTTCGGTTCTTAAAGAATTCGGACAAACTTACATCAACAATTGCTGTCATCAATGAACAGATGATATAGTGAGAATTGTCTCCTCGCGAAATTTCCGTCCAAAAACGGGGGTATTTCATTCTTTGAAAAATCATATTGATAAAGTATGGCTCTCATGTTTTAATATTCTTTCAGATGAATTTGTTTATATGAACTCATGCTATAGATCAGCTCTTACGAGTTTAATAAACAGTTGAAATGTACAAATCACGTATATAATTAAGCTAAGCTTTTAATGACTAATGACAATCACATTCTTTGTTATAAACTTAAATAACTATTATAAAATAAGCAGACATTCTTTGAAATGGTTTGATTCTTACTCATCGAACACTGAAAATAAGTATTGGAAAAAAGTATATCAAGCCCAGAATCAGGGCCCTTAAGCTTAAGATCAATTTTGTGACCATCAATTTGTATATTATTTATAAATTATTTACCCTTCGAAAACACCGCATCTGAAATTAATACAGAAATTGATGACGCTACTGTATAGTCTGAATAAAACAAAAAAAAAAAAAGGAAATCAAGGGAAATTTGATTGATAATAGTCCAATATCAATTGTAGGACTGGTGTAATTAAAATAAATGTGGATTTAAATCCCCAAAATCGACTGTAATGCTGATATAAACAGTGCGAAGAAAGTCTTATAGATCTGCGATATTTGATTGTACAATTTTAGGAACACTACAATGATGATTGAAGACTCCATCCAATTACTAAACTGCAGAAAAGTGCCGCTAAATTATTCTCGATTCTCCGTTTCTTAACACCACCACAGGAATTATTTGTAAACTTAAACCTAAACTAGCTAACTTTAAGACCACGTGGCTTATCCCAAACTTACTTCAGTCTACAAAATTTACAAGAAATTTAAGATATTTTAAGGGGTTATGGACTTTCTATATATAAGGTGATAGGTCGTGTCGCTAGGATAGATACAATTTTTTAGCTTGCAAATATGGGATTACGTTAAAAAAAACCAAATTTATAAGATAAGTTAAGAAAGTTTACATTACGTTACATTATATACGAATTACATGTGTAGTCAAAAACATCATTGGCCTATCATCTGTTGTAATTATATAAGTTAAATGTAGAATAAATGCATGATGAATATTGTTATTAAATGTCCTACTGTATCATAATCATGGAAAACTCCTTATATTTTTCTGACAAAATATATAAAAAGGTCAATATTTTTTTCAAAAACAAAATATATGAACAGGTTGGGGTTACAGAATCCCAGCAAAGAACTATTGGAGTGCTCCCCTGAGCTTTAAGGTTTCGGGGCAACCTCCTGTATATAAGGTGATAGGCCATGCCGCTGGAATAGGTAGCATATGTCTAATTAGGTCGGGAAAATAAACATAATTATATGATAAGTCAATAAAGTTATATAAATAGTCAACAACATATGTTGTAATTATTTTTGTATTAAATTTTGTTGCATGATGAATATTGTAATTATATACCCTAGATAGTGTATCGTAACCAAAGAAACAAACATATATGGGACTGAGTAGGTCTCTTCTTTCTGACAAAATACATGAAAAGGTCTGTAGTAATTAAATTTAAGACTATTTTTTTTCAAAAGCAAAATATATGAATAGGATGAGGTTACCAAATTCCAACGGCACCTAAAACAAAGAAGTATTGGAGCCTCTGAGAGCTGCTCCCCTCCAAGTTTAGGCAGTGCTTACTCCTTCTCGACTTTGCGGCATTCTAGCAAGTAATTTATTTGTTTTCTACGAATATAATCCTTATAAACATTTATTATTAATTTGCCTTTTTCTAAAATAAATGCATTTAAAAGATTAACTATAGGAGCATTTTAGGTAACTCAAAGAACACATTGGGTATAAACATCGGATTTTTTGTTTTGTATATTAATTCGAGTTGTCTCCCATCATGCATGTTATCGGTCAAAATCCAGGACAAAGGACTGATAGAAGTCGGAAGCTATTTCAAAGCTACAGCCTACAGCACTAATACACCTTTAACATGCTCATCTACACATATTTGATACAAAATAAATTTGAGAGGGGGATAAATGTTTTAAAAGAAAGACACATATAAAAACTTTTGAAGAAATTATTGGTTGTCGATGCAACTTCTTTCCGGTACAGAATTGGGTTAACCTACTATAACGTAAAAATACAATCATAAATATGAATTTTATCATCTAATATAAAAAAAAAACAAAAACATCGATTTTACATACTTTGTATGTAACCAAAGCGTTCTGAACCTTAAAAATTGTTACAAAACTGTATTTTTCTTTGGAAAAATGGCATGAAACGTACCCGCAAATGTAATGTGTAGCCAATTCTTGGCCAACAGATTGGAAAAAGGGGGCAAACGTTACTCCGGTCTTTAAGAACGGAACTGCTAAGAGGTTAAAAACTACAGATCCAGATCGATCTCGCTGTTAAATATTATTTCGAACTGTATGGAAAGGTGCGTCTATAAGTATGTACATAACTTCCTCTTACGCCACAATGTTATAACTGCTCACCAATCTGGATTTACGCGAGGCGATTCGGCTATAAACCAGCTAGTTGATATATCGAATACTTTTGGTAAGGCTTTGGATAGTGGGAAGGAAGTCAGAGTAATATTTTGTGACATAAGCAAAGCATTCGATCGCGTATGGCACACTGGTCTTTTATTTAAACTAAGGAACCACGGTATTTCGGGAAAACTGTTGGATTGGTTTAAGAGTTATTTGAGCGGTAGAACGCACTTGTTTGAATGAGGGTCTCTCGGAATGGACGCCAATAAATGCCGGCGTACCGCAAGGTTCGATTTTAGGACCTCGGTTATTTATTATATTCATAAATGACATCGTTGTAGACATAGATGCAACTATTAAGATATTTGCTGACGATACTAGCCTCTTTGTAACCGTTGATTCGCCTGCTATCGCCGCTAATATCTTAAATAATGACCTCGCGAAAATTCACCAGTGGGCAACTACTTGGCTGGTAAAATTTAATCTACAGAAAACCGAGACGATGCTTATTTCGCGCAAGTCTACATGAATGGTACACCCGGTATTATAGATGAACGATCATGACATACAGGAAGTGACAAACCATAAGCATTTGGGTATAACATTTTCAGATGACGGATCGTGGCATAATCACATCGACAATATCGTCAGAAAGGCGTTTACCCGTGTAAATGCACTTCGTCGCTTGAGATTAGTTCTTGATAGATTTACACTCGAAAAATGTATTTCTCCTACGTTAGACCACTAATGGAATATGGCGACGTCTTTTGGGACAACAATATAGTATATTTGTCTGAAAAGTCGAGAGTGTGCAAATTGAGGCCATGCGAATAGTAACGGGTGGGACTAAACTAACTTCTATAGCAAAATTATACGTTGAGACAGGGTGGGAAAACTCGCAGATCGTAGAAAGAATCATAAATTTATTATGATTCATAAAATGTTGCATAAGAAAGCTCCTGACTATCTTTGTAATTTGATACCAAACACAGTTTCGGACCTGCATCATCATTTTACTCGACATTCCAACAACGTGGCAGAAATACGTACGAGAACCAATATCTATTCTGGTTGCTTTTTACCTTCAAGTGTCAAGTTATGGAACAACTTACTGTCGACATTCGTAAGGCGTCGTCGTTAGAAACGTTCAAGAACTATTTGAAGGTTCAGAACGTAAAATGTCCAACATACTTCTATATCGGCAGTAGAATCGGCCAGGTGCTCCATGCACGATTACGTATGGATAGTAGTTCTTTGAATGCTCATTTATTTCCGCGAAATCTTGTCGATAACCCATATTGTGCATCCGGTCTATCTGAAACGTCAGCCCATTATCTTCTTCACTGTAACAAGTATGCAGCCATTCGCCAGACGTACATATTGTCGTTAGATTTACCAATCCCGTTAATTCCAAAAAAATTGCTTCATGGATCAGATGCTCTAACTTTAGAACAAAATATTTATACATTTTCAAATGTGCAAAAGTATATAGTAGACAGTAAACGATTTGTGAACACCTAACTATAATCAACTACCTATTAATGCATTTCACCTTTTTTCTAAATACTTTATTTTCTCCTCGCCACATATTATATTCTTCAACATGCGAGCGTACAATAGAACATATGTGCTAACCAAATTGTCATTTTTATAAGGAGACGGACTTTGTATAAGCTATGCTTGTTTCCGAATCCTTGTCTTATTACTATTATGTTTTGTAATTTATTGTAATCAAACTATTTCTGAATAAAATATGTTTAAACTAATTTTTGGCAAGCCTTTGAGGTGGACAAAAAGCTGAATATCGAAAATTCAATAATACACCTTTATAACTGAATATTGTGGATAATGAAACCCTTTTCTTTCTTAAATGTTAAATTAATTACAAATTCTAATATGACGTCTTCATATCGTCAAACAGTATATCTTGGTACAACCTCACCTTTAGGTAGAACGGTGCTATTTCTCATTATTTTAAGTTGGCCTTTTGTGTACCCTACTTAAGTGAATACTTCCGGACACTGTGATTGGACAAATTGTGCTGATACCAAGAATGGTTAATTAATTCCAGGCTTTAACATTATTATACTTTTTTAAAAATTGTCTTATATTTGTTGAAAACCATTTTTTATAAATATTATGACTTTTTAAAATTTATGTGCCATTCGCAGAAAAAGGGGGGAAATTGACCCCAAACATTATTTTAAGATAGAGAAAACAAAACAAGTAATAAAATTGATAATTTATTATTTGCCATTATCACCAGAACTAAATGTTCTTGTACACAAAAATAAATATTAATCCAACTTCCTTACGGGAGAAGTTAAACGGGACAGCCGTTATTTTGGCTACGCTATGGAAATTTTTGTCACAAAAATTACCATGTTTGTCATATTAGAAAAGAAATAATTCCTTCCGGGGGTAGATTTGTACTTATTTTAACATGGGGTTGACATTTATATTCTCATTTAACACATCGTTGTCGCTGGGTGTTTAATAATCGAATATAAATGCCGTACCCATGTTAAAATGGGTACAAATCTACCCCCTCCACGAATTATTTCTTAATTATCCTAAATTTACTAATCAATATCTACTTTGTCACAATTGAACCCATAAACATTAAAACAAAATATATGGCAAGCCAGAGTGGACAAAAATGCCTATTTATAATTATTTATAAATAATTATAAATATTTGTAATTGAATTATAAATATTTATAATTCATTTATTAATATTCATAATTCATTTATAAATACTTACAAAGATAATGTGAATAATTTTTAAAAATGACTTGTAAATATTTATACAGGAATTAAAAATATTTATAATTAATTTCTAAATATTAATAATTCATTATAATTCAATTATATAAATATTAATAAATGAATTATAAATATTAATAATTATTTATGAATAGGCATTTTTGTTTATTTTGGCTTGCCATAAAAATAAGACTGTAGCGTCTTTTATTGATCATTAGGACTTAATCTGTCTTGATGTTATTCTTGATGTATGTTGTGTTCATAACTGCTCCAATTAATTGCTCTTTTGTTCTTTGATGTTATGTAATGATATGACCTTATGGTCTTAAGTTTGCATTAAAATAAAGTTATTATTATCAAGATCGGAATTGATACAGCAGTCGCCATAGCCTGTACCTGTTGTTCATTTCTATGAATTTACACGTGCACAAGCGTCTACTTCCTTGTGAACAAATTTCGTCACTTCCGCCAGAATATTTTTTTGCCATGTTATGGTCTTACATTCAACATATATAGGATGTCGCTGAACCTCTGTTTACATAAACAATGGGGAGAGAAAACCCGAAACCATCCTGATAAAAACTACTGGAGACGTTTAGGTTTCTCACACCCACGATACATAAACGCACGCTATACGCGTACCAAAAGCACGATAAATGAACGCGTCTATCGTGCGTTTAAACGAACGCTTCTACCAAAGTCGTTCATTCACAATATAGAAAAATATAAATACGATGAATAGTTGGTAAGGGGACGACCATTAGTGTCTTAGGGGGCTGGCATTTTTTTTTTCAGGTCAGAAATTTTATTTCCAGCGTGGTGAAAGTCAGATTTTTTTTTATTTTCATCATTACCATTGCTAGATTATTTATTTTCCAAACTCATAAAAGAGTCTAATTTTTTCGATGAAGATTTAAATGTGCATATCCGGGTTACCAAAGTATGTGATTTGGGTTCTATATCAAAGTATGTGCTATTTTTTTTTTTTTTTTTTTTAAATTGTTCAACACATTATTAAATGAAGGTAATTCTCTATAATGGTGTATCCATCTGCACCATGAAAACTGATTTATTCAACGGGTCATAGTTTTCCTTTCCTCGTTTGTCTACTCCGGACTTGACTTTTTATGAGCAACTCGGCGGGTGTTTCTAGAAAAGCAGAGGACACTTACCCTACCGGTGCACCTGGTCCATGCTCCCAGTTTTTAGTGGAGTCCGAGTTGCTCATTTGTTTTTGTTATTTTGTGTGTATGATTTTAGTTACTTTATGCTCTTTGTTGTGTATGTCTGTTTTCCATGTCTAGACTTTGTCCATGGATTACATTCTTTTGATTACCGCTATAACCTTGGTTCCCTTGATTACTCTTTCTATAATACAAGGCATAGTCTCTACTATATCCGACAGGTGGCATTCCTTGACCTGAAATATGTCCCCGATTTAACGGGAAATGCTGCGAGGGATTTAGGGGATATATTCGCATATCTATGTATATGGAAGAAATCTACAATTGTACAATGGCGATATTCAACTATAATACGTGGGCTGAGATACCCCCCTCCTTGTGCACCCCCACTCATCAACCAAAATATGATTTTCATGTACCCTTATACCTCTCATTTACGAATCTTTTTGTCGCAATGGCCTAGAATGCGTTAAAGTATACATTGCCTTGGCTCATTAGAAAGCGTAGATGCTACATAGATGTGTTTGAATATGCGAAAGCTTGTTTGACATTAATTGCCAATTACAGGTGAATTGGAAGAAAGTATGAAAATCCGAAAATTCCCTTTTTTATGAACATCTCATTATTGTCATATCGAAACCGAAAAATATGTGCCTGAAATGAGCAGGTATGTTGATTACATCGAAAATTAAAACAAAAACTAGTACCCAACTTGCTTGTTTTTTACATTGATAATATGCTAAAAATTGGACTTGGAAAAGTTCAGATATTTATTATTTGGGTCCATTAGAAAGCTAAGATAGTATATAACTGTATTTGAATATACAAAAGCTTTTTCAGAAGTACGGTATTTGAAAAAACATACCAATGACAGATGAAATGGAAGAAAGAGTAATCAAGGGAACCAAGGTTATAGCGGTAATCAAAAGAATGTAATCCAGGGACAAAGACCAGACATAGAAAACAGACATACACAACAAAGAACATAAAGTAACTAAAATCATACATACAAAGTAACAAAAGTAATTGAGCAACTCGACTCCACTAAAAACTGGGAGCATGGACTAGGTGCACCGGTAGGGTAAGCGTCCTCTGCTTTTCTAGAAACACCCGCCGAGTTGCTCATAAAAAGTCAAGTCCGGAGTAGACAAACGAGGAAAGGAAAATTATGACCCGTTGAATAAATCAGTTTTCATGGTGCTGATGGATGCACCATAACGATCCATGAGTTCATGATGACGACCATATAACTTCTGTAGTGATGACTTCAATCTTGTAGCAACATAACCCTGATCCAGAAACCTATTTGTTAGAGTTCTAGCGCGATACAAAAAGTCTGCGTAGTTTCGGCAAGCTCTGGCATAACGTATGAGTGGTGATATGAACACTCCATACGCAGGAGCCGAAGGGATGTTGCCACAGATGAAGGGAAAGTTGACAATTCTGAATGAAAAGTTAAACCCCAACAATCAATCAATCAATCAATTATACGGGATGATGTTTTTTTTTTAGTTCATTCACCTATGTATTCCATGTAAACCACCGACGAACCTCAATGGTAGAAAAACTGGCGTACTGCTACGATGCTCAGGCATTTTTATGTGATATTTTAAAGATAAATTGAATGTCATGAGAATAGTAAATTGGAATCAAAGGGTTAAATGTTAACAATTTACAACAAGAAGCTTGTGTTCAGATACTTTTAAAGCCAGTTCTTTCCTTTGACTTCATCCAAATTTTTTGCAACGTGACGATTTGCTAGATTATCACCGAGTTATACTCACTTGTAATTGCAATATGGTGAGTGCCCTGGCGGAGCAGTACATTCTTACCCTTCCAGAGCACCTGATGTCACTCCCGATTTTTATGGGAGATGATTTTGTTAGTGATTTAGTTTTTGTGTGTGTGACGTCATACTTCTATTATCTTCAGTTTTTATGTGTAATCTTTTTTTTATTCAGTTCGCTACATTGTGTATGTAGGTCGTCTCTGATTCATGTGTTCACGCCATGTTTTTGGATTTTGACGTATTTGAAACATTCCACTGCTGACGCTTCGGTATTTTTTTTTGCCGGTATTTATTTGAGTAATAAAAATTCAAACAATCGGTATATAAATTGATTCAGTACATAGGTCCTTCGATATGAAAAGGATTCAAAAATAACGCGGTAATATCTTGAATAATAGTTGGTTTGGTCCACACGGTTTGGTCGCGTTTTAAACTCAAACGAATATTAATCAATTTTGAAAAAAAGTACTAAAAGTAACGATTTTATCTTCAAACACAGAACTTGTTTTAAATTTCAGTCAAGGAAGAAGAACAAGGCAGTGATGAATTTCACTGGAAAGAAAGTCCTAGCATCAATAATCAGACTTAAAACAATTATCCTGTTGATCCAGTTAGCGATTTCTTTTTCGCTGTTTGCACTGTTTGTCAAGTGGGGTAAGTTTTTCTAAATGTTATAGTTTGCTATAACATGTCTTTACCCTGAACCTATTAATTTGTGATTCGATACATTTTTTTACATGTAGCTAGAGTGGGTTGTCCTGAATCTTATGAAATGAATAGAAGCTATTTATTCTTTTCGCTCATGGCCTCAAAGGTTTAAGTGAATTTCCATTCCCTTTAAATTGTGTTTGTCGCTGTTTTCCGTGCAGTAATTGTTCTTTTTTACCCCACATTTAAAAGCGGGAATGCAATGAATAATGTTTATTTAATTAAGATATAACAGAGTACATCATTATAATAAAATTCTTGGAAGTAAAAAATATAGCTTAATATCGTTTCGACTCATTCACTGGGGATTGTTTCATTGTTACTGTGTTGTTCTAACGTTGTTTTTCTTTTCATTTTAACTGTCCATGGCAATACACCTACAAATCACCTAAAAATCATTACAACGGCATTTTAGTACAAGTTTTGCTGTTTTTTTTACGGATCTAACTCACGAATTTAAGCCCTCATGGAAATATCCAACGAACGTCAGGTGAGTTTTGTTTTAATTTTTTTGTAAAATTAAATAATTCATTGTAGGGAATAAATCATTTGAATTCAACCAAAAGTTTATACTCTAGTCCGTATCACCGTCTAGTTAAATGTTTACAACAAATATGAAATCGCACGGGAAACGGAAAACTGGAAACATCATTCTTTAAAAAATTATACTTCGACTAAACGAATAAATGCACTCTTAATCTAATGTTTCAGGACCAAATGAAAACAGTTTTCTGGATTCCAATAAAGTTCTAGATATTGAAACAAACTCGGGACGCGAAAGAATACTATTAACTAAGAGCAAAAATAATAAGGATATTTTACAAAAGAGTCACAGAGGAAGCCGAAATTGTCTTTGTAACAACACAAAAGAGGAGTTACCGATGATATATGTTATAACACCAACATACAAACGATTAAATCAGGTACCAGAATTAACAAGGTTGTCAAACACACTGAAAAATGTACCGTCTATTCACTGGATCGTTGTAGAGGAAGGCAAAAAGATATTGCCCGAGGTCGGCAATCTATTATCAACCTCGGGTATAAACTTTACCTACTTCAGTGCCGACCCATATATAAACGTGTCAAGCCGCCTAAGGGGGATTCATCAAAGAAATAAGGCAATTACTTGGTTGAGGGAAAATATAGATCTTTCAAAAGATGGTGTGGTGTACTTCGCAGATGACGATAATGCATATTCCCTGAAGCTTTTTGATGAGGTATGACTTGGTAATCTTTTTAGGCATGAATTCCAAATATTTTGTCATTTTTTTAACATGCATAATTATAAAGGTTGTAGATTTTTGTATTGAATTTATCTGTATTTTTTTAGCTCACCAGGCATTGGACATTACTTGGCGTCCGTCGACGTCGTTAACAATTTTTCAAAACTCTTTTCCTCTGACACTACTGAACCAATTGGAACCAATCTTGGTATGAATGTTCCTTAGGGTATTTTGCATAGAACTGATGTGGGGATGTTTGATCCTTCGAAAAACATGGCTGTCTTACTAAAATAGACCATAAAAGCCAGCCAATAGTAATTCGCTTATTATATCCCAAAACCGTTTGTTTTTGTCAAAATTCTTTCTATTGCTGAAATGATCCTTATCATAAGGCCTAACAAAGCTCCAAGAGATCAAATGGGTCAGACGACTCCTTGTAAGAGTTATTTCTCTTAAAAGATGAAAAATGGCGGTTTTTTTTTTTACAGTTTTCAGCCAATATCTTGAAAACTATATTAGATAGAAAAAAACTTTCCGTTGCTGAAATGATCCTTTGATAAGTCCTACCAAAGTCTTCTTGTGTCAAAATTTTTGGACATCTCCTTGTTAAATTTATTGCCCTTGAAAGACAAAATTTAACCAAGTGAACGATTCAGGCTCCTGGAAGCCTCTTGTTTAAATCTAGGTTTGAAGGCTATGGAACACCCAGCTCCGTTAATAATACAATTTTTGCCCATGGCGAACCGATTGTTTCCCCTACCAACCTACCAGTAGCATAAATTAGGGTGCGGAAGCTATTATTCGCTTATACATCATATCATGCAATGCTTTTCATTGTAATATTGGCTTTTATGCACTTACTTGTACTCTATGGGACTTTTATTTGAATGGTGATATGTTAAATGAAAAAAAAACATTCATACAATTAAGAGTTTTGTTTGCTTGGGTGTACCAAGGTAGTTAGATTTTGCCACATGAAAGTAAATTCCGACATTCATTTTAGCTAACCATAACGAAATATTGGTATTTTTCTATTTTTAAGCTCTTGAGCTTACTAATTTTCCAGTGGAATTGGGTTTGAAAGATACATTCATTTTATTTGAAATGTTTTTCATTGGAATTACATGTATTTAAACCATGCAGTGTGGTTTATTCAACAACATTTTTTTAATCGAAAGAAAAGCGTCTGTATTTTGTTATAAAATAATTTCTCATCTTTGGGTCTATGCATTACCTCAGCTTATTTCGAGACGACTAGATTACAGTTAGTGAAAACATAAGTTTTGGATTAGAAGTTGTAAAGACTAATATCTTAATATTTAATTATTATTGAAATCAGTGTAGATAAATACCAGGAGACACTCGTCCTCTTTAATTTTTTTTCTGTAGATGCGTTATACGGACAAGATATCAGTTTGGCCAGTTGGTTTAGTTTCTGAAAGAAAATATCAAACACCAATTGTTCAGAATGGGAAGGTATTTAGATTTATGACATAATAAGCAAAAATCACCGAGAGTTATCCCTCCATTTACGGGTATTGTTTTTTTTTATATGTTTAATTACAGGTGAGCTCAGTTGTGTCTTACCGTTTACGTCATGGCTAATAACCCGAGTTTAAGGTCAATCGCCTCTGCAGACTAAATACCGCTTCCAGATACATGTATACTACACGTACTAATTATCCACAATTTTAATTTTTTCACAAGATATAAATACTGCTGACTTAGAGTACACTCTTTCCGATGTACAGCACGACTGGGTGTAGTACTAAGTGTGCCAGGGGTATTTTGTAAAACTTTAAAGTTATAAATATACTTCTATGCATGAAATATGTCAATCTCCAGATCAAAGGTTATATTCGCTATTTCAAAGGTCTGTCATACTCAATACTAAAGCCCGTCTTTTATGAAAATTAGTGAGTACAGCGGAAACAGCTTCGAAGATTTGTAATGAATAGTGCTCATGCCTTGTGAATATTTTCACATCCTGTATAGCAGAGTCTATAAGCTAGCGGAGGGATACGTAGTAAGAGTAATCAAGGGGACCAAGAATCTAGCGGAAATCAAAAGAATGTAACACGGGGACAAAGACAAGACGGAAAAAAACAGACACACGTAACAAAGAACATAAGAACAACACGTACAAAGCAACATAGGCAAATGAACAACTCGGAACTCCACTACAAACTGGGAGCATGGACCAGGTGCACCGGTTGGGTAAGCGTCCTATACTTTTCTGTAAACACTCATCTAGTAAATCAAGAAGCCATAATAGGCCTGTGAAGGAGATAGGAGATTCGTTCCAAGATTTTCTAGGTGTTAATACTGATCATGTGTGAGTTTTTCGATGTTCGTTTTTTGTCTCGTAAATATATCTTTTACTATGAATAATGAATAAATAATTTATTAAAGTGCAACCTGAATTTTTCATGTTCAAATACATAGATTACGGATATATTTTCAGCCAGCCAGATAGGCTTACGAAGCACTGTCATATGTACACATTAAGTTAAGTAGAAAATGAGGGTTCTATAAATTTAACGTCATTTGTTATAGGTGAAATAAGTTTGAATAAGGAAGTTTTTATATAACACCACGTCGTATATCTAAACAGTCTATGATATAGTTTGCAACAATTTTGGAATTATTCGTCAGCAGTTCTTTTAGCGCATCTAAAGGAGAGTCAAAATTTATGGAAGATAGTTGTTGTATAAGTTCATTTCGCCTAATTGCGTAACAAGAGCACAAAAGTAGGAAGTGGTTTTCGTCTTCAATGAGGTTAGAGTTACACACTTTGCAGAATCTACGGTCTAACGGAATATTGCGATAGCGGCCTTGTTCCACTTCTAATGGTAGTGTCCCGCATCGTATTCTGGCAATAACTGATCGCTGTTTCCTCGATAAACAGTTTTTCACATACGCTTCAGTACTAAAATCGGTCTTAAATAGCTTATATGTTCTAAGTTATGGCATGTCTTGAACTTTTGTATTCCACTCGATTTTGAAATTGTCTATAAGTGTAGTCTTTACTGAGTCAATAATGTACTTTGTCGATATCAAGTCTTGATTGTCTGTATGATTAAGTAAATTTGCCAGACCACTATTGTTCAAAATTGTTTTAACACTATTAAACCATGTATTTTTGTATCGTGCCGAAATCTCAACATCCCAACTAAACACTTTTCGACAAATTCTGGATTCCGGTAAGTTCATAAGTCTACACCACAATCTAATTGCGTAACACTGATTGTTTATATGTACTGGAGTCCATCCAATATCACCCGTTATTGCTGGAATCTGTGAGGTTTTCCCAACACCTAAGAAAGTACGAATAGCCCGATACTGAAGTCTTTCTAATACATCATATCGTTTCAAATACCAAACGCCTGACGCATAGTCCATTACGGGGATGACAGTATTTTCGTATATCTTTGCGAATGTAGCATAGTCCATGTTACCCATATGAAGATATTTGGAGGTTAACGATCCAAGTGCCCTGCTAGCCGCAACTGAGAGTTCTTTTACAGATATGTTGTAGTCTATATTTTCAGAGACTGTTAAACCAAGATAGCGATATCTATCAACGAAGTCAATTGCTGTATTACCAAGCATAAACGAGAAATCACATCTGTCAGTTGTTGTTTTACGAACATGCATAATCTTTGTTTTATCAATATTCACATGTAAACAGTTTAATTTTGTCCACCCATGTAAGACGTCAAGTTGGCGTTGCAGACCGTATGGACTATCAGAGATAAACACAATATCATCCGCATAAAGTAAGCAGCTTATCATATCCTTTCCAACCTGAACGCCGCATGATAAATTGTTAATTTGTGGTACTAAACAGTCAATGAATAACGCAAAGAGCGCAGGAGCAAGATTATCGCCTTGGCGTACTCCTGTATCAACTGAGAATCAATCGGTGAGTATCCCGGGAGACAAGCGGACAGCAGTTTTCAGTTTCGAATAAAGACATCTAATAGTATTGAACATATTTCCATGTATACCTGAACTTAAAAGTTTATTCCATAAAATAGTATGGTTGACCGAGTCGAAGGCTTTGCTAAAGTCTACGAAACACAAGAAAGTATCACAGTTCATTAGTTTTCTATTACGCAAAATTGTACATAAGGAATAAATATGATCCAGACATGATCTGAGACACCTAAATCCGTTTTGCTCTTCATTCAATAGATTATTGTTCTCAAGATATCTAACAAGTCTTTCATTCATTATTTGACTAAATACTTTAGCGACAGTTGACATAAGACTAATTCCTCTGTATCCTAATGGATCACGGTAGTCCTTTCCATTCTTTAAAATCGGACAGATGATACTTTGGCACCACATATCAGGTACTATTCCATGTGAAAAACAAACATTATATAGTTCATGAAGAATGTCGGTTAGTTTGTCACTTTTCAAAATTTCATTTGGAACATTGTCGACTCCGACTGTTTTACCATTCTTTAGACCATGTACCGCACGTTTAACCTCTTCAATCGATATAGGATCGTTTATACTTTGTTGTTCAGTATCAATCGTTTCATTTGTATGGTTCAAACTTTCAAATTCTTGTTCTAACTGTGTGTTTAATTGTTCTAATTGTTCAATAAAATCATTGTCCACATTCTGAATATCACCAGAAAAAAGTTTCGCGTATTCCTGTTTCCATCTAGACATAATATCGTTTGGGTTATGAGAAACACAACCGTCACCCATTATCACGCTATCAATTGTTTTTGTGTCTTTCCCGGGTCCAAGTTTGTTTACTTCCCGCCAAAATTCTTTCGGGTTCTTCTGGTTAAACGTTTTAATATTATCAAGTCTTTGAGCCACATATTTACGTTCTTCTTGTCGTAGACGTTTATCAAATTGTCTTCTCTTTATTTTAATCGTGTTTTTCAGT
Organism: Perna viridis; assembly: GCA_037379345.1. Taxonomy (NCBI): domain Eukaryota; kingdom Metazoa; phylum Mollusca; class Bivalvia; order Mytilida; family Mytilidae; genus Perna; species Perna viridis. The sequence continues at coordinate 12,464,006 of CM074517.1, read as the reverse complement.
TCATTTTTAATCCGTTTGTCTCCTTTAAATTGTAGGTATTTTTTTCTCAGCTTTGTTTGTTTCCATCAATAAGTCTCGTAAATCATTGTTCCAGTATGGTTTAGCATTTCGTCGTTTACGTTTGTTCGAACTTGGTGTATAGTCTTTGTAGTCAACCTTGTTGTCCATTTCATGATGAATAGCTTCAATGAATGATTCGTATATAGTGTTAATTCTATCGTCAATATTGCGGATATCGAGTAAAGAGTCAATAACATTTTCGAGACATCGCATGCATCGTTCACTGGTAAATAAGTCTTGCGGTATGTTTGAAACATTATATTTACGTGTTGATTGATATTTTATATTCGTAGTATCAGTGACGTTTTCGGTTGTATCTAATATGTTCTTGTTGAGTTGATCATATTCTGAGATTGTAAATGAACAGGTAAGTATAGAGTGATCCGATAATCGTGCATTCGTCGAAAGTTGAACACCATTTTCAATTATCAGAGACGAAATCAGTTTTACTTCGAAGTTACAAACATTCGGAAGTACTGTATATGGGACAATCATATAGTCAACTACTGATTTTCCGATGGGTGAAACAAACGTAAAATTGTCTTTCGAGTAATCCCCATGTCCGTTTAGCATACAGCAGTTAGAGTCCTTCAAAAAGTCTAGCAAATAGTCACCAAATGCGTTTCTTGTTTCGTCAATAGGAATACGTTTTGGCAAATAGTCTAATGAATCATTAAAATCTTGGAGATTTCCAACTCGTCCATTGAAATCACCGCAAATGAAAATCGGACAACCTGTACTATAAAGATACATCTGAGATAAAAGACAGTCATATAATTCTTGAGCAATGTTACCTCTACTCGATCGCTCGGGTTGTAGATAACAAACGCATAAATATAAAGTTAGCTCTGGGTCATCTTTGTTTTTTAAATAAATCAATAAAATGTCATCTCTACTATCGTCTAGAATGTTTACTTCAAAATTGTCATATAGCGAGTTTTTAATTAAAAAACCAATACCTCCACTACCACGCCATGCGTTGTTCGAAATTTGTTTTCTATTGTTTCCAATACAATGATAACCTTCCAAATTAATAGTCTGATCATTTCTCAGGTGACTTTCGCAAAGTCCAACTATATCGTAGTTTAATGCAGTTAAAATATTTTCTCGTAATTCCCTACTATCATCGTTTTGTCGTGTCACATAACCAACCATTACAATTCCAACAAGCCAGTCTTAATTCGGCATCGTTACTATTTGACTGGCTTAACTGTTAATTTTGCTTCACGGTTACACGCCCGCCTCGAAATTGAAGTTCTGGAATTGATTTGATTATCTGTCTCATATTAGCGTCGTTGATGCGTTCTTGTCGTGTACGATCTGTTTCTATGTTGATATTTTTGTAATCATTTATGTCTTTTAGTTTTCGTTTGTTCTTAAGGACATCAACACGTTGATTTTCATCTGCGAAAGTAACAAGAACTGGTTTCGGACGTTGTGTATTGTTTACTCTTCCGTTATTCGGATTACCGATCTGCTGAGCGCTAACTACACTAAACTCTAATCCAATTGATCTTAGTATTCCGTTAACATACGTCTCCAGGCTATCAGTATTTAATCCTTCAGATTTAATGTTTTTTAAATACAAGTTTTGGCTGAACATTTTTCATACTAACAGACGGTAGATCATTGTTTATTTCTTGTTGTTTACTTTCATAATTTAACATTTTAGTTTCCAGTTCCTTTATTTTGTTGTCAACTTGAGCAAATTCTAAAGTCATTTCATCTTTTAGTGTTTTCATGCTCATCTGTATTTCGTTTGTAAATTTTGTCTCTAAATTTGAAATTCTCTGTTCGAGTGACGTTCTCAGGGAATCTTGATTTTGTTTTACTGTCAACATTAGTTTATAAAGGTCAGCAGTGGAAACAGTTTGGTCCGACTGGGTAGATGTTGTATCGGATGTTGTCGACATAGTTAAATGAATAGGCTTAGGACAGGAATATGAAGAAGATTTAGTGTTCTTTCGTTTTGGTTTAGGCCGATAATAATCACTGTCTGAATCTGATGTACTGTACCTAGGCCTTTGATTGGGCTGATTTTTGTGTCTCGGCATAAATAATCGCTGCAAATATACCTTTCAATTCTTCTGATATTTTCTTTTATCACAATAAAAGTCTAGATGTTATAATAAATCCATGTTTACACTATAAATTTTCACCGAGAAAAAACAAACGTCCATCTTGTTGAGCCTCACTTTCACTTTGTATGCATTGAAATAATTTGATACATATATATACAGCAAGTAAACGACTATCCATACACTTTACGGGAGTAACATAAGCCATACATGGTATTAATTCTACATAACTACATATATCCTGCCTTAATTTCAAAATTCATATGTTACAGGTTGTCAAATTTGATTCATGGAATGCTGAACACAGAAAATTTCCTATTGATATGGCAGGATTTGCTTTGAATACTAAACTTTTTCGTGATAATCCTCAATTGTACTTCTTGAAAACTGTCCTACCAGGATTCCAGGAAACTTCGTTTCTCGAAATTTGTTGCCAACTCGATGACCTCGAACCCAAAGCTGATGGCTGCACAAAGGTAAATCAACCCATTTCTGTTTGAAATTTACATCAGTTATAACAGTAATCAAAATAAAAAGTTCAAAATCCAAGGAATGAACACAAGGCAAAAAAAACAGGACGAAGAAAAAACAACCTATATAAACTAAATACAAGAACAAATCAGTAAACTTGAAAGTAAATTTAACCCGGCCTTTGCCAATAAAAAACCTTGCTCCGTGGACTTATCAAGTTTTCAACGCATAGGGATGCAGGGGGTTGGCACCCCTCCTTTTATTGAAAAAGGGCTTGAAACAACTTTCCAGATATTTTGTCTATTGAAACGTACTACAAGTAAATGATATTATTATATAGGTAGCAGTGTTTTATCGAATGTTCCCAGTGTAATAAATTTCGATAATTCACACTGAAATAAATTCGGTAATTTCACTCTCGGATCTTCTCCCGCCAAAACAACTTTAATATCAATCCGCCAAATCACAGAATTTAAAATTCATCTATAAATATCGATAAATTACGAAGAAAATCTATATAAAAATGGGATAATCAATTGTTTATCGTGAGTAACCAAAATATGATCACTCGTGTCAAGAACGCTTTGAAGATTTAACTCATGCGCGGAACAAGTTCCGCACACTTATTAAATCTTGGCGTTCTTCGGCACTCGTGATGATATTTAAGATATTTACTCTTTCCATATTTTCTTTATAATTAGGCTTTTAAATACGTCACGAATCGATGATATATATTTGGTCCTTTGTCATTTTCATGTGTAAAATTGACAAAAAAATGGTAAATAATGTCCTAACACCCCATTTTTGAGGAACCTCGGTTGGCACCCCTCCTTTTCAAAGTGTCTGGTCTACCCCTGCGGACATCAAAATGTTCGTCATGAACGGTTTTAGTGATATTAGTTTATTAATTTTTATAGAAAATAGATTACATATTTTTTTCATTCATATGTTTATACTTTTGTAGGTTCTTGTATGGCATACACGAACAGTGAGCCCAGTTATCAAATATGCCAGTTACAATGATAGTGAAACACCACCAATCATTTAGTTAAATGTCAACAAGAAAGAGACTCAAACTGATGGGACATAAAATAATTGGAAATTGACTAATTTATTATGTATGTTCTGGTCATTGTTTTCGGTCACTTAAAACATATTAAGGTCTTTACGATCATGAGGATGGTATCATGGTATCCTTTCTGAACGAAGTAACTAAGTGAGAAGAAATAATTTTAAACGACAAAAATACCAACGGCGTCTTTGGAAAACATTGTAATTAAGTCGATTGGTTTCAACGTCGAGGATGTAGACGACAAAATGATCTCTCTATTCACCATATGGCACTCTAAATTTTATAATTGTTGGGTGATTTAAACTTTTTTCGCATTGTTTCAAAAATGTATAACACATTTTATTCAGTCAGTAAAATGTCATTTATAAACGGAAGGTTTTCCCGTAACTTACACTTCAGTGCCAACGTTATCTTTACATCGACTGTCCTGCTGTAACGTCGACAATTAAAGTCTGCAGTCGAGGTAAAATAGTGTGCATGCTGTCAACATGGAGGGTTCACCCTATTGGGAACAACGGTAGTTTTTGTGAATAAACAAAAATAGTGTCCTATAAAATTCAGTTTCGAAACTCGCTCTGCAGACAGTCATTTCAGAAATTGCAAAAATCTTGCAAAGTCGAGAAATAGTAAATGAATTTACGCGAAGTTTTCCAATTGTCAAATAATGTCCGAGAATTCCGAAAGGCTTTTTTCTGCATCGGTTAATAGGAGCAGGTCTGTCTGTGCGTGGAGCTAACACTTTAAACGTTGTGGATAACGACAATGTTGAAAAACGTACAAACTATTTGAAACTTTTACTAATAAAAGGGTAACAACAAAATTACCGAACACTAATCCGATCCATAATAAAGTCCAAAATAAATCTGGCAAAATAAATATTACACCGCCGTAACAGCTGGAACCGCAATGGTTCTAACTTGGTACAGGCACTTCAAAAGAATAATTTTGAGTATTTTTTAACCAAGGACTGATACTTGAAAAAGAATTTGGTAACAGACCTTTTGAGACGCATTACCTCATACCCCTGTTACAGATACTTGTGGCGTTCAAGGAAATCAGAGTACTTTACGAGATTCTGAAGAAATTCAGTCTCGTATGAATATGAAAACAAGTCGGCTAGGAGAGGAGCACAGTTAGCCCCCATTTGAAAGCCAACTTGAGAATGAAAAATAGCTCCTCCAAATGCAACCAATATGAAATCTATGAGGAAGTCAAGTATGCAACAAAAGCACACTTAATACTCATGCGATGTTTTAGAAAAATGTTTGGATTTGATACCAAGAACAACATAATTTCTCGAAACAGCAAAAGTTTTATGAATAAGTCCTCTTAAACGAGATTTCAGTTTATCATGAGGCAACATTGTGTAAAGAGTTAAAAAGTCGAAGTTTGAAAAGAACTAATTTCAGAAAAACTGCAGGATTTAAGATTTTGAAATAAAGCTTTTAGAATTTTTAAGTATTCACATATGACTAATGCCACTACAAGAGTAGGTAGTATTTCAACTAGCTTGCTGTCCATCCTTCACTGCGAACAATGTCTTTTTAAGGTGAATTGACATAATTTTCTTGGAGCAAGATGAAGATCTAACTCTATACTTTTTGTATGGATTCTTATGATGGTTGGGAATCCAGTACAAGAATGGCAATTCCTCACTTTTGCTTCGATGTTGAGAGAAGACATGAAAGACTTATGGTTGTTTAGGATTTCATCTCTATTCAAAGTAGTATGTTTGTATGTGGCATTACCTTGGGTACACTTGTCAAAATCCAATTCCTTAACAAGGCAATTAGGTAATGGGCTTTACAAATACAATGTTGTTTGAAGCTTTGTCCGGAGGGACGATTATGTATTTTTATACCCCACGCAATGAAGTTGCGAATGGTATAATGTCTCTTACCCGTCCACCCGTCCGTCCGTCAGTCAGTTTATCTTCACCTTTACGGACTTGAACGTAGAAAAATTCACAGAAATAACAGTTTTCCGGACCTTTTTCTAAATGTTTGCAGATATCGACATGATTTTTGGTATATAAGTTCATCATGATAAGTTACAGCTCAAGTGTAGGTTTCGTTCTGCTCCGATAATTTTTACTGAAATTACGGGCCTTGAACTTCACAGAAATTACAGTTTTCCGGACTTTTTTTTCTGAACGCTTGCATATATTGACATGATTTTTAATATAAAAATTCATCATTCATTAGGAGTTCATTCTCAATTACCAGTGGTAAACATGAGCAGAATGACTGTAATTAAAGTAAGAAGAAGCACAAGCACAAGTCAGGGAGGATTTCCGTAATGGTTTGATTCTACAATGTCTTTTTTTTTAAAAGATAATTGACTGGAAAGAGTGTATAACTAAAATATAAATACGAGAGTGTCGGAGAACACCAATATTTAACGAGTGTGCAAACTTGTTCCGCATTCCGCTCACGAGTTAAATCTGTAACAAGTTTCCTTGGGTCCGTACCAGGTCGAAGGAGGAAAGGAAAAGCGACTAATACCCTCCATACAAAAGGTATATAAATTTCAATATCAGTAACTGAGCCTACTCTGAACGTTTTCTCTAACATTATAATTGTGCACGTAATTCCACGTGACTTTTTGACCAAATAACTGTATCAGACTTTCGTAAGACACAAGTCGTTTCTAGGATTCTTTAATTATTTATTGAATGCTAAATTTAAACACCAACTACAAAGAAACAAAAAAATATATAAATATAAGCATGTATTCATATATTGTCATAATACATAGACATTAGGTATAAATTATATCAAATTAATAACTTCGAAAATGAAATATGAAATCATTTCAGTTACAACAATAATGGAAATTTACAGATCTTCTGATATTACAATTATACATGTTATGCGAAATTCATTTAAAACAATAAGATAAGGAATAATATAAAACATATCGTACCATCAGTGTGACGAAGTGAATTAGCGTAATATATGCGTCATGGATTTACATCGTCTCTAAATACACAGATCCAATATAATCCTATATAAAAGAAATCATACGTCTTATTGTTAAACAAAACAAGCATTTACAGAATAAACAATTCAGACTAAATAAACATTAACACTTTATATTCAGTAGCAATATTTATACAAAGTACTATATAAGAACTTTAGCTATTACTATTGAAATACATAAAGCATTTATCTTGCTAAATTAAAATCCAGAAATAACTTTACAATAAAGTTACAAAAGTTCAAAATTAGTACTTACACAGTAACAGTATATTCCAGAAAATAGTAGTTTATCAATCAGATCCAAAAAAGGCACTGACACAAGTTTTTCAAAAATGCACAGTTTATAAAGCAAATACAAAAACCAGATAGAACTAGATATTTAACATAAGACAACTCAAAATGTCTAAATATTAAAATTAGAAAAACTGACCATGTCTATATATGGTTATAACCTTGAGGTTTATAAAAATACCCAAAAAGTATTCCCAAATAAGGATAAACAGAAGACAGGTTTAAGTGTTCTAATTAGAATAACACTAAACATACAAAGTGAAAAACAAGGATGAAAACAGCTCATTAACTCAGTCAACTACGACCAAGTTTACCTGCAATTAAATGTAGTATTAATTATCGAATGTAGGACGGAAAGTCACAGGACAAAAAGTCACAGGATAAAAAGTCACAGTGGAAATTGAGGACAAAAAGTCACAGGACAAAAAGTCACAAATCATAAAATGTTGATAATTTTTAAGGCAAATATGAAATAGAAAATTTTTTTTTAATTTTTGGGGGGATTAATTTTTAGTTTTGTATTTGTTTTTCAAATAGTTTTTTTCAATTATGGTAAAATAATAAGAGTTTTGCTAAAGTTTAAAGGCAAATATTTAATTTTTATGAAAAAGGTATTAAGATTGTTTTGAAGTATCATTTTTTTCTTTTTTGTTGGATATACATTTGTAGAAGTGAAATTTCCAGTAGTTTTTTTTTATGACCAATGAATGTGCTACAAAATCTGTATGACTTGATAGGAGGTGCATAGTGAAAGTTGTGAGTTTTGTTTGACCAATCAATGTGTGATTTTAAAGATGTATGGCTTCCAAAGAAATGCATGAACATCTGGACAGACCTGCATGTACTAATTAAAACAAAAATCTAATTGCTAAATAAACAATATGGGGGTGATAGTTAGTAATTAGTTTTTACAACATTTAACAATTTATAATCAATGAACTCATGTGTTTAAACAAAATGCTCAAAGTGATATTGTGTGTTTAAAGAAAACCTTGCTAAACTTTTTATTTATTGACTTTCTGTGCTTATATTGTTGTTTGTTTATTGTTTTGTATAAAATGTCTATGGTGCTATATAAAGTATTGTGACTTTTTGTCCTATTCATGATTTGTGACTTTTTGTCCTGTGACTTTCCGTCCGTTTACCTAATTATCTATGTGATATAAAATAATAAAGTAATTAGATTGCTGAGTGTGCTAGTGATTATTATCACAGAGATTGGATATGCGCCTAGTGCAGGGGGAGTCGAAGACTCTACTACTGCCGCTGACTAGCCTACTTGTAGGTGAAAAAGAAAGCCGAGTGCGTAAGTATTTCTTGTCAGTACAAAGCCTCTACCAGTCTAAGACCTCTACAGTGCCTCCTCGCGACAGCACACGGTAACTAGGGTCTAGTATCCTAGGCTAAACTGTGGAGGATCTCGGAGTATCAAGGACCCTAGAGATGCAGTGTGTAGACCCATCGGCGTGTGGATACACCCTAGCACTCATCAACCTTGATCCAGCTATGGGTTAAATAGCATCACACTACTGCCTTGTAGAAGGCTTTGGACAGTCAAAGGCTATGGGAGAAAACCCAGACAGAAAATCCGTAAAGATGGTACTCGTTAGCATGGTGATGCATCCATCTAAGGGAAGGATCACCCTACAGAAAATCTACTGGTCCTCCAAGTTATGGGGGTTAAGTTTAGTGCTAACAACCCTAACTTGTAAAAAAGATATGTTACGGAAACAGCAACGAAGAAAAAATCTACAACTGTGGAGGAGAGCCCCCACCGCACCAACAGTGGAGCTTTAATGACTGTAGGTAGAAAAAGCCGAGAGGAGACTACCAACATGACTAGGGAGGCCCTCAACATGGTAAAAACCAATACAAACATCGGGTGTTGGAACGTGAGAACGATGTATGCAACAGGCAAGCTCGCACAGATAACAGCTGAGATGCAACGGTACAAACTACAAATTTTAGGTGTCAGTGAAAGTAGATGGACAGGATCTGGAAAGATAAAAACAACAACAGGCGAAACAGTACTATACTCAGGAAGAGAAGATGGGAAACATCAGGAGGGTGTAGCCATCATTCTAAAGAAAGGAGTAGACAGAACCCTGATGGAATGGAAACCAGTCAGCAACAGATTGATCATGGCTAGACTGAGGGGTAAACAAGTTAATATGACGCTACTTCAGTGCTATGCTCCAATAAATGATGCCAGCGATGAAGACAAAGATACATTCTATGAGCAACTTCAACAAGAGTTAGATCAAACCCCACATCATGACATCAAAATAATCATGGGTGACCTGAATGCAAAAGTAGGCAATAACAACTTGAACTTTGAAAGAACTATGGGTACACATGGATGTGGTAGTATGAATGAAAATGGTGAAAGATTAACTGACTTCTGCAACATCAACAACTATGTCATTGGAGGCACACTATTCCCTCATAAGATATCCACAAGTTAACGTGGTATTCACCAAACTTAAGAGACATAAATCAAATTGACCACATCATGATAAATGGAATGTGGAGACGATCTTTGCTAGATGTAAGAGTCAAAAGAGGAGCTGATGTAGAAAGTGACCATCAACTTGTTACAGCAAATATCAGAATCAAGCTCAGAGCAGCTGGAAAGAAAGTTACAACCACTCGTTATGATACAGAAAAACTTAACATCTTGAAGGTAAAAAATGACTTTTCAATAACACTCAAGAATCGCTATGAAGGTTAAATATCTTGGAAGATGTTGTGGATGATATTGATGAAAAATGGAACAAAATAACCGACATATATACAAAAACAAGCGAAGAGTGTTTAGGTTTGCGACAAAAGCAAAAATATAAGGACTGGATAACACCTGAAACTTGGAAAACAATAAATAATAGAGGAGAGATTAAAGCCAAAAGAGATAAGACCAAATCACCTCGGCTAAAAGAAAGACTCCAACAAGAATACTGCTCAATACAAAAAGAAGTTAAGAAACTAGTTCGAACAGACAAACGGAATTTTAGGGAAGAGCTAGCAAATAATGCAGAAGAAGCAACACAGAAAGGAGAACAGAGTAAATTATACAAAATTACAAGAACTATATGTGGGAAGAATAGATCATCTCCAAATTTACCTGTCAAAGACAAACAGGGTAACATATTAACCTCAGAAAGCGCTCAAGGAAAAAAGGTGGACATAACATTTTGAAGAGTCACTTAACAGGCCACCACCTTCTCAAGAATCGGAAATTAAAGATGCAGAATTAGAGCTTGACATAGATATAGAACCACCAGAAATATCTGAAGTCATAACAGCAATCAAAAGTCTGAAAAGTGGCAAAGCACCAGGTAGTGATAATCTCAATGCAGAACTCTTTAAAAACGATCCATACCTATCCGCAAAAATTCTCCATCCCATCTACCAAGATATCTGGAATAAGACCAAAGTACCAGATGAGTGGAACAAAGGAACCACCATAAAATTACCAAAGAAAGGGTCATTAAATGATTGTAATAACTGGCGAGGTATTACTTTGATTTCTATCCCAAGTAAGATACTAGCCAAAGTTGTCATCAAAAGAATTACAAGATCTGAAGATGAACTATTGAGAAAAGAACAAGCTGGATTTAGACCAGGTAGAGGCTGCATCGACCAAATTTTCACGCTACGCAATATTATTGAGCAGAGCACTGAATAGCAGAGACAACTCTATATTAACTTTATATATTTTGAAAAAGCTTTTGATGGCATACATAGAGAAAGTTGTATAGTTACAACTGATGGAGGTGCGGAGAGCGACATCCACCTTAGACTCTCAAGAGCAAGAGGAGCATTTAATGGCTTGCAACCTGTCTGGAGATCAGGACAGTACACTATCCGCACCAAACTAAAATTGTATAACAGTTGCGTCTTGCCTATCCTGCTTTATGGGTCAGGGTGCTGGAGGATAACAGAGTTAGACCAACACAAACTCTCAACCTTTCACACCAGGAGTCTGAGGAGGATCCTAAGAATATTTTGGCCTCTTAAGATCAGTAATCAGGACCTCCTTAATAGATGCCAACAAGAAGACATGGCCACCATCATTATGAAACGAAGATGGAAGTGGTTAGGACATGTCCTGCGAAAAGACCCAAAAGACAACACAAAAACAGCCCTATTCTGGACACCTGAGGGAAAACGCAGGAGAGGACGCCCAAAGATCACCTGGGGACGCACCATTGAAGCAGAAGTCAAAGAACATAAGAAGACTTGGGGCACATTACAGAAACTTGCCAATGATAGACAAGAGTGGAGGAACTTCGTTGCTGCCCTACATGCCAGTGGCGTAAAGGGCAGTAAGTAAGTAAGTAAGTAGATTGCTGAAATAAAGATAAGAATGATTAATTTACAAATCATATAAAATAATCATAATCATTCTGAAATATGATAAAAACAATTAATTGTCAAGAAAAGAACACATATGTATGATAATATACATGTACATGTATGTACATATAGAGGCTGCAAATTCAAAGTTTAGTTAATAATCTGAAATGGCATTGTACATTTCAAATGCAAATAAATATTTATGAAATCAAATTTAATAAAAACAACACATAAAATCTAATACGGGCACATGACTATTCGCCAAAGTAAAACAAACAAAGGATGGGTGCCCCTGGGGCTTTATTTTACCTACTTAAATAGTCGGGGGAAAATTATTATTAATTCAGAAGAAAACTCAGTAATAATGTAATTAATATTGTACATTTTCAATTTTATTAAAAGTAAAAGTAAAAATTGTGAAACGAAAGTTCAAAAACAGTCTGGAAGGCTATTCAGTGAACATATTTTACAGTGAGATCCAGCGTTAACCAATAATAATATTGATACTGGAAGTGTGCATTAATTTTATTTTTTTCTACAGGAAAAGGGGTTTTTGTTATAGCAGGATCTCTATGTCTATTTATTGAAACTCTTTAAAAATCACGCTTAAAATCGCTACAGAAATGTCGAAGTCCAACTTTACTTGTACATATATCGTGTAACCTAGTTTACTATCAATCCAACCGTGAATCCTAATTACACCATAACGAGCGGAGTAGATATATCAATTAAAGAGCTTTCATCTCTACTTTATGCCAATGAATGGTCATTTTTATCAAATAAAGTCTGAAATAATCTATTCTTTTATCAGATGTCGATTTTGCTGTGAACATGCATGCAACACAGTACGCAAATGCATCAACTTTGAACCGCGTCACTGTCTTTATAAATTATTCCTTTGAATGATCAATCCAATAGTTTTCAATCTTTATTTGTTTTAGTATCCGTATATATCTCCTCAATGACCTACATTAGGATTAACTTTTGCGTTGAATTATAAAAAAAGAGAGGCTTTGATTGAGCTCATATAAGCATTAGTGTATAGAACGTCTCCAGCTTATTTAGCTTGTAATAAATGTCGTGGACAAATTCTATTCCCTAATGCGACATGGCAAAGCATTTTGTAATATCAAGCGCATTAAAGCTGCATCACCTGTCATTTCCATAATTTTTTGGTTCCTGTTGAAATATGCCTTAACTTTGAATTTTTTTTTTTACAAAATAGTACTTTTCCTGTATAAATTCATTTGATATACACAAAAAATGAATTAAATACACGAAATAGGTGTCTTGCAAGACAAAAATAGACCTAGATAAATTCGTGTGCATTGAACTTATGGTGACCTTAATCCGCGCATGTGCTGTAAGGGTCGATTCCTTAAAAATAAAATCGGATTGAAATGCGAAAGTGGTTAATCAACGGCAGGGAAGCCCGACAGACTGAAGCCGTGAACGTTCGAATATAACGCAAGGATCCTTTTTGTAATTCACGTATTGTGATATAAATATCAAAATATAATATTATGGTGAGTTATGGTAAATGTAAACAAGACACGTGCTTACCTGTGTATCTGTTATTGCTATTTTTTTCAACCAAGGTAAGAATATTTTTAACTTGGATGAATGTCCTGTCGGCAATCTTCGGAAGTAATGGCGAAAAAGAATTAGATAAGAGCTATCGATCTTCTTTGATTAAAGAGTAATCAAGGGAACCAAGGTTATAGCGGTAATCAGAAGAATGTAATCCAGGGACAAAGACCACACATGGAAAACAGACACACACAACAAAGCACATGAAGTAACTAAAATCATTCCTACAAAGTAACAAAAGCAAATGAGCAACTCGGACTCCACTAAAGATAAGCTGGTCCATTGAACCATATTTGTTGAGACTGCCAAATTTCTTTAGAAAATTTATCTGTAAACTCAGATGTTCGAAAGTAAAAATACCGGTAGAGACTGGTAGCTGGGTTGGGGTACCACGAGATGAAGGTTTCTGTCATTTGTGTACAGAGAGGGTAGTTGGGGACGAATTACATTATTTGTTTTTGTGTAATGTGCAAAAGTTACTGAAATCCGTGATAAGTATATTTCGGCATATTATATAAATAGACCATCCAAAGAAAAGATGTACGGATTGTTGACGTTGTGCAATAAAAAATTGGCATTGTTTGTCGAAGATCTCATGAAATTACTATAACTTACATTCAGGAATAATAAGATTCCATCTGTCTCTGGTAACATGTTAAATCCACTTGCATATAAGGTGTCTGAGCTCAGATTTTAGCACGTGCTTCCTGATCATGAATAGTTTTATGAGTTATCGATCGTGATTATGTTGGTCAGTATATTGTTCATACAATGTTTGCTTTTTGTATGAAAATTTACTATTTATTTGTATGAATGTCTACCTTCTCTGTCATTGTTGTATTGTAAATGTGTTAGTTATCTGCCTTTTGTTACAGTGTAATACCTGTCAGAGAGTATTAATAAAACTTTAAAACTTGAAATAAAAACTGGGGGCATGGACAGGGTGCACCGGTAGGGTAAGCGTCCTCTGCTTTTCTAAAAACACCTGCCGAGTTGCTCATAAAAAGTCGAATCCAGGGTAAACGAAAGAGGAAAGGAGAACTATGACACGTTGAACAAAGCAGTTTTCAGTTGGTGCAGATGGATACACCATAACGATTCACGAGTTCATGATGACTACCATAAAATTTCTGTTGTGGTGACTTCAATCTTGTAGCAACATAACCCTGTTCCAGAAGCAGATGAAAGGAAAGTTGACAATACGGAATGAAAAGTAATCAAGTTTGTCGTATAGTTTGGTCACAGTAAGCAGGATCTTCATCTTGCTCCACGAAGGCGATGTCAATTCATCTTACAAAGATGTTGTCCGCAGTGAAGGATGGACAGCAAGCTAGTTGCAATACCACCTACTCTCGTAGTCCCATTACTTAAAAATTCTAAAGATTTTTGCTGTTTCGAACAAAATATTTTTCTAAAACATCAAAGTAGGGCATTTTGTGCTACATAGAAAAGCAGGTTTGCGATATGCTTGATTTCCTCATTGATAATATTTTTGTCACATTTTGAGGAGCTAATGGTTTCAACAAGTTGCCATTCCAATGGGCACTTATTTCATAATTGATTCGCTACGCTAGAGAAAGTACAAATTACTCTGATATCCTTGTACGTATCTGATATCTGCGTAACAGACTCGTGAATCAGGGGTATGAGAAAATGCGTCTTAAAGGTTCTCTTACCAAATTCTTTTTTTAAACATCAGTCCTTGATTGAAAAATATTCGGTTTCTTCTAAAATAATGAGTAATGGGTTTTTTTTGTGAATCGTTCTTGGAGCTGATGTGACCGCTGATTTACCGATTATGACGAAATAACATGCAAATGATAATTAATCACCACTAGTATATTCACGCTGCAATAGAAAAGGGAGTTTTAGCGCCGTAAAACCTAGATTTTACCCACCATTTCGTTTGAAATGCTTGTACTAAGTCAGGACCATTGTGGTACCAGTTGCCCAGGTGGTGTAATATCTATTTTGCCAGATTTCCTTTGGACTTGACTTGATTATGTTTGGATTAGTGTTCGGTAATTTTGTTGTTACCCTTATTTCACGACATAATTAACTGTCATCTCTTTTGTTATAAAAGTATACTAAAAATTGTTACAGTTTATTTTCAAATATTACAAAATAAGATTGGATAAAAAAACTGTTATTTTGATCTAGCATTGAAGTGTGTCAATACTGAGCTTTTCTCCCCATCAATGTGAGTGCATGACGAATACTGAAAATTCAGAAAGCTGCAGGTTTTAAACTCCCTCCGGGAGAAGAGCAAGAAACTGAGAGATTACCTATTCTGGAGACTCTCACTGAGAGCGGGAGAGTAAACACGTATTTAGGGTGCATTTATTTCAAACTTTCACATTCATTTACAACTATTCATAATCAAAGTTATAATGAAAAGGCGTCATTATATCAGAACTTCGTAAATATTATAGGCATTGTTCATTTGTGCTAAAGGTGATTACTTTATCAACAATATTTTGTACATGTACGTGCTTACTATGTTTTACTTATTGTAATTAAGAAATATTAAATTCAGCAGAGATTTGTCTATCTGTCTTTCTGTCTGTAGAGATAAGTGACTTGTGATTGCTTATCTTGCACTAATATAATAGTGCATATACTACATGTAGTTGAGGAGGCAACGGTAACACACGATTTGTATATTTGTCTCATCTCTATTGATTCTATTTTCAGCGGAACAGACTCTCGATGATCACCAAATTTTATATAAAAAAAGTGTGTTTTTACTTATGTCAATGCTTGTTGAAAAGCGCTTTTTTACGGAACTGGAGACAAAATTGACTGGTTGGTGCGTAGAAGTAAATGTACAAATGCAAACATTCTTCACAAGAATAAGTACGTGACTGAATTAATTCGTGACTACCCAACGAAATCATTCCCCCAACACACACATTAACGTCGGGAACTGAAGATACATTTTATATCTTAATGCTTCTTCAATTTGAAGTTTCAATGCTTAATTTATGCTTAAGAACATTTCTCTAGCTGATTCTAGAATGAAAAACTATAAAATAATAAAACTATGATATAGTAATAAAACTCCTTTCACCTTGACATCTATCTATTAATAGACATAACAGATCCAGACCAAACTATAGTAATCAATAATTGATCAACTTCAAGTGTGTCATTGACCAGGTTCTTCACTTAATGTCTAACAAATAGCGTAAAACTTAACTGTTTTTTACTTTATTCAGCATATACTGCTTAGATAGGCATATTACTTTGTTTACTGTATTTATAAACGAAAACATATCGTCTGATTTCGTTAAAAAAAATGTTTTAATTAAAAAAAAATGGAAAAAAAAGTTTTATAAACGGAGATAATTTCATTTCTAAGCGATACAGGGCCTTGTGTACCCTCATCCGTTATAGAGTGTCGCTGGAAAACAACAAAAATTCAAACAAAAAAAAACATGTTCTGAAAAATTTTGCCTTGAGTAAGAGCTGTTACTAAGGGATCTTTTACATGCACAGGGCGCGATATTTCCCTGTACAAGGGAACTCGAATCTAACGTCCTTATCCGACGGACAACATAGAAATTTACAATAGTTAATGTTATAATAACTTCAGCATCAGCCATATATGTGGTACAATACACGGTAGTGAACAATGACGAATAAAGACAACAGTCACATGTTTAACTTTACACCGTTCCTACAGTATATTTAAAAAGTAAAACCATCGCGTTAAAAGTTACTTATCAATTACAAATTCGTCCTTTACTATTTCTACCACTATGTGGACCGTCTTAATAAATCCTTGTCACCTCCCTGACACGTCTTTAGGCTAAAAACCACTAATTCCACTTCCCATAGGCTTCTATGCTAATTTCACAATATTCAATGGCTTCTCTGGACTTTACCTTAACTTTAACCTGCAGATGACTATATATCAGCATGATTCTACATATGTCAGCTCACAATCCTCAGAATGGCATGTGGGGTTAGCAGACTTGCAGTGCAGTACTGGTCACCGGAAGTGAAGGGTCTATAAATAGCATGGGAAATCCCAGTGTTTTCACAAGATAGGGGTATATTTAAAAATCATTATGGAGATTAGGCTTCACATCACAAGAAGCAAAATGCACCTATAAAATGTACAGAAATGTTTTTCCTTTCAGAAACTGTTTCAATTTTTCAAATAAGATGAGAACTTTTTTCACAGCACTATGAGGAACAGGGGTAATTTTTGCGTAGGACTATTTTTGCGTACGTTCCGAATGCTCATTGGTTGAATTGGTGGTCTGTAACCTAAAGAGTCACTTTTTGTCTTAGAAAAAATAAAGAACTATACAGGTATCTTCATACACACATACTGAATGCATTTGCAAAGTTTCAGTGAAATGTGACAAGCACTTTTTTAAATATTTGATTTTTAAATATAGGGTAACCAAGTTGTGCGAGCAAAAAAGTGACAATATTCTACCATACTTAAATGCATTAAATATTTGCAAAGAACTTTTTCTGACTTTTCAAATAAAAAATATCAATCACAACTTGTTTTTTAACAATATTAATGAAGAAATAGTTTTAAAAGTAATCATTTTCTGAGAAATTGGTCTATTTCTAAAAATTTATTTCTGACATGCCTCCCCCTTTTTCTTGATCACATGTCAAAAATCCTAAATCTTTAAATTTTCACAAAAGGTGATATATTTGGCTTTAAATTTGTAAATACAGTGTTTTCACATTAAAACATGACCAGTAAAGGGCACCTAAAGCAAAAAAAGTGCTCAATAATGGATTTTCCATGTTGCCATAGGGGAATGCTTATATGGCCTTAACCGCAATAATGAAAGTGAGTTTTTCCTCATTTCTAACCTAATTTTTGCTCAAATCTACACAAAACTTGATTTCAAGTGCTTATTACTACCATGTTTAGGTAAATATAGCCCTCAAAGTTTAATATTTGATATTTTTACTAAATTTTCTACACTTTTTACAAGATAGGACATAAAAATCAGCCAAAAAGACCAATTTTCCATAATTTGGACCTATAACTTAAAAAAATGCATATTTTGAAGGATTTTTGTAGTGTATTCCTCTCATGGCAAAGTTAACAAGATCTTCAAGTAGTTTAAAGCTATTTCAAGAAACTTTTCATTTTGCCATGGCTTCAACTTAAGGCTAAAAACCACTAATTCCACTTCCCATAGGCTTCTATGCTAATTTCACAATATTCAATGGCTTCTCTGGACTTTACCTTAACTTTAACCTGCAGATGACTGTATATCAGCATGATTCTACATATGTCAGCTCACAATCCTCAGAATGGCATGTGGGGTTAGCAGACTTGCAGTGCAGTACTGGTCACCTGAAGTGAAGGGTCTATAAATAGCATGGGAAATCCCAGTGTTTTCACAAGATAGGGGTATATTTAAAAATCATTATGGAGATTAGGCTTCACATCACAAGAAGCAAAATGCACCTATAAAATGTACAGAAATGTTTTTCCTTTCAGAAACTGTTTCAATTTTTTAAATAAGATGAGAACTTTTTTCACAGCACTATGAGGAACAGGGGTAATTTTTGCGTAGGACTATTTTTGCGTACGTTCCGAATGCTCATTGGTTGAATTGGTGGTCTGTAACCTTTATAACTTCAATTTCCGAGTTTGGCCACACTTTGGGCATTTTTCATCACAGTTGCAATGATTGGAGCACATTTCATCGCAGCTTTTTCATAATGCTTTACCTCCTTGATATACCAGTGGCGGATCCAGAGGGGTGCAGCGGGTACGCGCGCCCCCTTTTTTTTTATTGGAATTATAATTTTCATTTGTAAAATTGACAAAAATGACAAATGATGTCATATCACCCCTTTTTTAAGGAACCTCGGCTGGCACGCCCCCACATTTTAAAATGCCTGGATCCGGCCCTGCTTTATGCTATAGTCGCAGGAATCTTCTTCGGTTGAAGACTTTTCAGAGCAACAAGGTACTTCTTAATTTCTTTTACTAATATTTTCTTTGGCGACAACGAAATTATCCTTTTGTTCGTTGAATTTCCAACAGGAGAAGACAAGGTTGGTTTTCTTATCACCCTTTCTATTTACAGTCCCTTGTCATTTGCAGTTGTTGGCGTCACCTTCGGTTACACCGCTTCATCATCTTTTTCTTGATCTGCAGCCTTGTCATCTGTTGCGGATTCTTTTCTTGGGTTATCCTCATGTGGGCTTTTATCGGTCTCCGAATCTTCAACTCCCATAATTTCATCAAATGATCCAGGATCCTGTGTTTCCCAATCAGTATGGCTTTCTTTTCGGTTTTCGTCATCCTCAGATACTTTTTTCTGATGCATCCTCTTGTTGTGGTGGTTTAGGTAGCTAGACTTGTTCGTCGCGTAGGTACATTCCTCCCTCCTGATTTGTTTTTATTTCTTTTTCCTTTGCACAAATAAGAGGATAGTTTCAACTTTCTTCCCCTATGTGTACAGTTCTGTATGGTTGACCGGAGAGAACCTATTTTCCAATGCAGAAAGCCACTTCATCATCATGCTTATCAGTGCCAAGTAGATTACCCAATTCACCTTGCGCTGCTCTCCTTAATGTTGCTGCCAGATACAATAATTTTACTTGGGAGGTCAGTTATTGATTTCAAATATTAAGTGAGATTTGAAATCTATCCGAGGAGTGCTACCATCAGATGTTGCTGGTTTTAAATACATTTTTTCCTCTTAGTCCATCAGGTTTAACTGGAGCTTTGTTTTCCCTCATTTGGCCTGTCATTCATGTATAGTCTCTATCATCTTTCATTATGTCTGCAAAGCTGAGTTTTTGCTGCAATTTTTTGGAAGTCTAAACTCGATGTCCGGGCAGACAATTGTACCACTTCCAATGTCCGAATCATTCATTTGTTCACAGTTGACAAATTACTAAACGATCTCTTTTCTGTTGACGATTTCAATGCGCCGATCTCATCTACGTTTCCGCGAAGTGCGTTCAAATGGAATATTAACTCTGTCAATTGTGTAACCCGTTTTCTTGGGTCCGTACCGGGTCAATTTCTGGGTGGGGTATGACTATCTTGATAAGTAATGTATGATTAGATATGATCACCTTACTGTGATCTTAAAGCCTTAATGCGTATCTAGGTGTCATGCACCCTACATTGAGTCTCTAGGTATCTTGCGCTCTTACAATACGTCCTTCTGTGCCATGCGCCCTGACAATGCGTCCTTAAGTAATTAATGTGTAATGATACGACACCTTCAATATATGGTTATAACCTAAGTCTTATTCAGACTGTGCGGTGACACCTAGATATAACAGAGCGTCCTGTACTTCATATCGTTGTATGCCTAATCAGATACAAGTTACCTTTAGAAGGTATAAGAATTAACTAACGTGTAAAACATGCTTTTATATCCCGTTTGAGAGAGCCCACCTAATTATTTCGGCGATAACAAAAGTCATAATGTAGTACGTTTCATTCAACTTATTTTACTATGCCAAGGTAAAGCTATCTATAACCAGTCTAACCCGAAAAATTCAGTACTTCTCCGTATTCGTTTCACTTCAATATCGAGGTTAATGGAGTGGTCGTAGGGAATGTAATATAACGACTGGATTATTCGGGTTATAACCAGTCTCCATATTTAGCAATCGTATCATATCCCTGTGTGCCTTACAGGTGTAAAACCACTATTAAAAGTCCCATTACTTTCTATGTTGAATTGTGCAATTTTCAAGATCCCATTCTTGAAAAGTTTGTTAAAATGAACTTTAACATTTTTTTATGATAGAGGGGACCCTTTAAAGACTCTCTCATAAAATTTGCATCATACCTTTAATGGCTTCTAAGAAAGAACGGTGAAGTGAAAGTAGACAGTTACTAAAAATACTACTTTCCTTTTGGAAATTTGACAAATCAATGGGCTTAAGATCTAGACTCTGACAAATTATTCTCTACATCAGAGTTCAAAACTGTTGCATTCAGTGTGTACCTGACATGATAAGCTTTCAGATGATACCAAGTTTGCATATACTGGCTAAATCACAAAAAAATGTATAATGCATCCTAAGAACTACTTCGGACTACTTTCTGGTATGTGCAGGCGACTGGTTCCCCTTAATAGTGGTATTATACCTACATAGTAGAATCTCTATGTGTAAACAAATCAAACCCGGAAGTAGCCCAGTTTACCTTGATCAATATATCTATTGCATGGTTGCGAAATCTATTTAAAAAGTGAATGCCTAATGTTCTGCATAATTATATAGAACGTCTGAGTTTACGAATAATCTGTAAGTTTAAAGGGTTATCTGTGCATAGGAAAGTCGCATACTCTGATACCGTTACAAGAAGTAAACAGTGACAAGGTAGAAAAACCGCAATCAATCTCAACCCTAGTAATTTCGTAACAAATCTTCAAGCATGTATTTACGATAACAAATTGATTATTTAAATAGAATTCGCAATTTTCAACATAACTTCTAAATTTTGTAACCGGTGGCTTCATACATGTTCATGTTATGGCTTTTTGGTGGGAGAAATTACTCAATTTATTTCACAGTGTGAATGCACAAGGAACATTCGATAAATCACTGCTATTATAAATAGTTGTTCGAGACCTCCAAAGGAGGTAAAGACCATTTTTTCATGTCAGAAATGACATAGAGTAAATATATATATATATATAAGTGTGTGGACCATTGTCTCCTTAAAAGTTTTAAAAGTTAAATTGTATCACTCTTTTACTCCTGACAATAATACGGCTCTGCTGAACTTGCTCCGACGCAGTCGTTATTGAGTCCGCTCTTTGGCATCACGTGACACTCATGATGCTTAACCATGGTAATGTATCCGACTGAGCTTACGGCATCGCATTTCATTGTATAGAGGTAATGGCAACCGTGATAATCAAGCCTCTATGGGATAAACTTTGTCTTGGAATATATTGGATAATTGTGAAGAGTTTACTGGTTGAACCAACTAAATAATTCACTGAAATA
Organism: Perna viridis; assembly: GCA_037379345.1. NCBI lineage: Eukaryota > Metazoa > Mollusca > Bivalvia > Mytilida > Mytilidae > Perna > Perna viridis. The sequence goes on along the minus strand of CM074517.1, from coordinate 12,442,131 downwards.
CGAAACAAAGTACAGTGATCACGTAGTTTACCAAGTAAAATCTAAACTAAAACATACTACATGATTTTTAAACCAGTACTGGGGTAAAGTAATATCATTATCTATTGCATCGTCGAATTTAATTTTTTAACAAATAGACTGACATAGGGAAAAATGCGTCGGCTATCATTTTTAAATATAGTACTTGTTTTACAGTGTTTACGTCATTTAATCCCACGAATTTGATTGGGGGTACCATGGAATGAATTGAGCGTTTATTAGTTATGTGGCACCACTGTGAGATCTCATATGAATAGCTTCGGTCTGTCTCTGGGGGCTAATTATTTTAAAATTGTCATTAAATTGCACGTACACATGTAAAAAAATTGCATACACAAGATTAGTATAAAATATTTATTTTATCCTTGAGGATCGTTTATTTATATCATCAGTTCCTTTTTTACTAAAGAAACTCGATTAGTTAGTTCTATTTTGAATCTGTGCATTTTATTGTCAATTATTCTGGGAATAGTCATACAGTTCTTCCATTTTGGTATCCCTGGGCACTTCCGATAATGATGTAAAATTACATTATCATCAGTCAATTCATATCTGCAATATAAAATATATAATATGTCTTTTGTCCATTCCTTTGTACACGGGTGTGTTTTTCAAATATTGATTTTCAAGAAATTAGAATAAATTAATATCTTCCTAGACAATGAAAGATGTAATGCAGCTTAATACGGAATATAGTAGGTCGATTGTGATATTCTGATTTGACAGTCATCACTTCTGAACCATAAGTTAGAGTCCGTAGCATGATTGGCTGTATATATTATCAGTAATGTAGTGTCTCTTATCTTTTTAAGGTATCGAACAAGTATAAATAATGGAACATCTTTTTTGAAAGAGTGTTATATGTATATAAAACAAACCTTTCATAACCAGGTTTTGGTTCAAATTTATGAGTTGTTACACCTTTAACTCTTTTGGGAATATAAAAGTTTTTGTTACATTCAGAACGAGGTTGTGCCCTGGATATATACTGAGTGAGGTACAAATCACCACTTCCGGTAATATTCCAGTCTAGTATAAAGAATGACACATTAAAGGTGAATCCTGCAGCTTGTGGATACTTAGGCAATAATTCTTTCTGTAAAAAAATAAGATACATAAAGTTGCTGCTATAATTAACTCATATGGTCGAGTTGTAAATGTAAAAAAGATGTTATCTTGTGTACATTTTCTTTGCTACTGTACTACGATATATATATATAAATTTAAGCCGTATATCAAACTATACGTGTATACTACTCGTCGTTGGCAATTTCTGATTTATGCTAGATTTTTGTACTTAGTCGTGTTTCAAATTCACGGAATGCAAGCCAGTTTAGCAAGTTTTTCAAAGGGACGTAACCAACCGATCCCGGGAAACCTGGTTGGCGGTCTAATTAGGGAAATGGAAAACAGTAAACATTTTTCTTGGAAACTTAAACTATTTTCACTTCGGTAAGTACCTGAATGGTTTAATATAAAGTTATTTAAAAGTATCCCAGTACTTACCGCGGCTCAAATGAATTGAATATTTGAATTTAAAGTCTACTGCTGTCCATTGTTCTAATTTGACAGTGAACCATTTTGTTGAATGACAAATCTTTAGTAAGTTACTCCCCTTCGCCTAAAATCTTAAAAAATAAAGCCAAAGACGGGAGTATGAAAAAGGACTATTCGATTTCGAATATTCAGAGTCATTCAATGTAAAGTCTTGATCTCTTAAAATGCACTTTACCGTATGATTCCGGTTAAAATAAGTTAATATAAAAGTTAAATGCGAACACAAACATTTTGGCCCCAAAATAAAATAAACCTAATCTATAGAAAAAACGTAAAACGAATAACAATGAATATAAAACAACAACGACAACCACTGAACGACAGCTTCCTGACTTGGAAGCGGTGTGTATTTATCTTGTTTACCCTAATACCTTAATACAATATTATATGTAATTTTCTTGCAAGGGAGGAACTATGTTGGCATGGCAAAACAGATGTCACGTGTTTTAAGCAATTGTAGCTAACAAATTACATACAATCAGTACGCTTATTACAAAACAGTTACACTTATTTAAAATCAAATTTAGCACTGTAGGAACAAGTGAAACGCGTCGAATGGGATTAAATAACAAGAAACTTCTTGTTTATCTTTTTCCTGTATGAAACCATCAACATCTGCGAGATCTTTTAATGGAACAGTGATATGAATTCCTCTGAGGGCTCCAACTTCACTGCAGGTATTAGACATGTAGTTTTACTTATACCAGCTCGACATTCGAATCAAATGTTATTGTCGATATGAAATTAAAATTAAAATTAATAATCTAAAAGGATATAATGTTGTAGAAAGTACGGTCGGAGCGGAGGGGTCGAGGGCATGGTATACGGCTCCTCGAGATGTCGGCGCACTCTCTGTCCGAAACGTTTTATACATTAATCTTTCAGATATAATTTGTTGTGTTTGGGAACACCCGCTCATGGTAGAGACTTGTTGAAGTGGCGATGGATGCTGCGATACTTTCTTCTGCTTTTTTCTGGCTTTGTAAAAAAATTCAAACCTATATTTAGCCTCTTGTCACAGATTATGTATTTAATTTATCCAATAATACAAATATTTCTTTCTTTCGGCTAAATTTACAAATATGACAAGACTTTATCAATATGCAATTTTATTTATTTATTTATTGTTTAATTATATAGAATTTTACGGGAACACAAGGCTACCAATAAATTAAGCCTACAGGATAGTGGTTAGACCTTTGACATTACTATATGTCAATAAATTGTCATTTTTCCAGGATTCTAAACGACATCTGTCGTGTCAACTTTCAATAGCGTAGATCGATTGGACTTTCCAAAAAAGAAATGTAAATATTTGGGTACTCGAAATAATTTTAACCGTCGTGAAATGGGAGTACAAATGAATTAGTTCCATTATTTATTCTTTTTACATGTATCAGTAGTTTAAACATGAATCATTGGTTTGCATTATCCAACCTTTCTGTGTCTCTTATTACATGTACAATCAAAGTACTCATGTTTATATCGGTCGTTTGAATTTTTATCCCTAAAATAACCATAAAATTTCCAAAATCTGGGATAAAAGGAAGGTACGGGGATCGATTTCAAACGTATCTTAACACAAGCTTAATATTATTATGAATGTTTAATATTGAACTATTCTTTTTATTTTTCTTTCTGATTACGAAACACACAAACAAAAATGCGTTATGCATCATAGCAGTGCGACAGTTTCGGTCATATTCAGGTTCGATATCGATTTACATGGAACACCTACATAAATGAATACAAAACTCTCGGATATAGAGCATAATTGAGCTAAAAACTACTAGCTGAGCATTCCCAACATTTTTTTTTTTAATTTTCAGGTCGAAATTTAATTTATCGACCTCCAGGTCGAAACATGCAGTCTGTTAAATCATTCAAACTTTCTCCACAATCACTGAAATAAATCATATCCTTAAATACATGTTCTCTCAACTTGCTACATTTCTCAGTTGAATAAGCTTTATAGTTCAAGTGCTATAAGTTATTCTATAGATATCTATGTGTCATGTAAAAGCGCTTAGTTTCTGTGGACCTAGCTCCAGAGACGCGTACATTAACATACGCGATAATGTCTTAAATATAAATTCACCAATCGTGAAATCACATTAAAGCCAAGCACTTTTAAGCCCTTGACCACCTACAGCTCTATCATGAGGACATTCAATTTGCCAGAATAGCCAAATAGAATGATTATTACAAAAAGCAATAATACCAAACCCAAAAATTCCCGAGAAATGCATTATCGAAATTCTACGCCATCGTCTATGCGAAGTTTCATTTTTTTCATCTGCAGGCATCCAATGTCACGAGGCGGTAACCGTAATAAAAATACACGATACCGTGGGTGATACGTCAGAATGGCTTGGGAGTTAAGCTACTTTTTATGAAAAAATGGTCAAACTATGAGGGTAAGTAATAGCCTGAAACCTCTTTCTTCATACAGGTTTCTTGAATGCGGAACCACTGCCCCTTTCATACGCCAGGGCCTGTATGAAATACCCGAAGACAGCTCTTCCAATTGGTACTCCGCATTCCCCTTTTAATTATATTTCAATATTATGATTGGTGACTGTTTTTAATCTCGCAAGGTTTTCATTTCTAGCTAAACATCAAATGGTTTATTATGCGCCTAAATGTGAATAGACAATTTGAATATATCGACACTAAAATACTAGTTTAATCGGATTAATCAATGATTTATTATATTTAACTCCTTGGGTAAATGCATAGAAATAAACAGGTACAGTACCGATAAGATTTTCCTGCGGTAGTATAAGATCATTGCAGATCCTATCAGGTTTTACAAATCTAAAGGCTCTGGTGACTGCTATATCAATTCTGATCTTCGATCTAAATTTTGAAAATGTATAAAGGACGAGCTAGTTCACGTCGTGAGAGAGCCTATGTTTTTTAACTTGGATAATTCTCCCACTTTTTCATCGTCAAATTATTTTTTTTCCTTTTGAAAAGTCAAATTATATTTTTAATCTCCACAATATAATTTCTTTCTTGAAACATTTTTTAAAAAATATAGTAATAAAACTATCAACACCAAATTGTTTTGTTTCTGAATTTTGGAAATATGATTATTATTTTAAACATATTCACCCCTACGAAGTTAAAAGGGCCGTTCCTTAAATGTATTCATTATGGAACACCAAAACCACATTAATTAGATATGCTATTATCTGCGATAATAACATATTATCTGAATTAATGTGGTTTTGACATTCCATAGTTCATGTATGTAGTACAGTATTACATGGTTGTATATCTTATGATAAGTTATTTACCTCTAAAATATCTTTATAGGTAAGAAAGTCGCCATGGACGACATACTCGTCAAAATCAATGACTCCTACGTAGTCATAACCCTGGAGTTTCTCCTGACAATGGTAAACTCCTACTTGTTCATCGTGGGTACTCTGAGGCAAAGCAAAGCGATACTCTTCGAATCCCCTATTTGGATGATCTGTAAAATAATGAGGTAACACAGTAAGCCCTCCACGAAGCTTTGTCTAACTGATTACGCGACTTGCATAAAAATTTAAGTATGGAGTAAAACGTAACAGAAATATTCTAAACTTCGATAATGTTATATGCATTAACCCATTTAATTTCTATAACCGTTTCATATGTTGTATAAAATTAAGATATAATGTTTTTCATGTACATGTAGCAAAATTTATCATAGCTTTTGTATTTACTTTTGACTGTTTCACAAGTTGTCACTACAGGCCTTTGAGGAGTTTTGAGCAAAAGCTTGACTATAAAGTCCTTAAAATTGTTTGCTTTTTACAGTCTTACCCACTATCTTTCCTGGTAACGGTGAAGGAAACGTATCTAAATCCAGTAATTCTATTTTTTTGTAATACTGTAAAACTTTGTAAGCGTCGGCATTTAAATATTGAACCATGGTAAGAATTTTGTCAACTCCCATCACTCGCTGATATTCGAACCATTCAATTAGTCTCTGGGGGGACAGTTTATTATAAGCTATCTTGGCACAAATAGCGAACGAATTTTTATGTCTCTCTGGATATATCATTTTTACAGTTTCCATAGTTGGAGAACACGGTTTTTCCTTTTCTATCATACCAACATCAGTGATGTTGCCCATGTTTCTCGGAATAGGGCATCGATATTGTCGGGCAGCCAACGTCGAATATCCATAGTTGTTTTTTATGTAGGCAGCTACTTGAAATGAGTTGGTTTTCAGTCCGTTTTTAAAAAGGCAACACGAAAACTGTTTGTTCTGACTGCCATCCCATAAGTTGATTGTTACACTGGTGATGTTTTTACCATCCTTTCCTAAACTACCGATTGCTGAGTAGATGTAGACATTCCCCACGGGTATCTTCGTCAAAAAGTAAAATCCTGTTAATAAGTGCTGAAATTAAGAACAAAATTTGTGTGATGTAACGTTTGCAGTAGACGAAAGTGGAAATGAAACTATGACACGGTAAACATGCAGATGATACATCACATCGATCAACGAGTTCATGATGATGACTAGAGAACTTTTGTAGTGATGCTCCAACCTGGTAGCAACATAACCTTGTAAAGACCTAATTATAATAGGTCTAGCGCATATGCCAGTGAGGCAAATTGACATAAACATAAAACAGGGAAAATCCTGGGCTTATTAAATATTTATGCCTATTTGAGGGGATTTTCTGTCCATTTGCCGCCTACACAAAAGGGACAAACTGAACATATTTTATTGCGTAAAGAGCGAAGGGATTGAATAAAAATTATTTCAATTTATAAACGTCCTCTCCCAAAAAAAAGGACAGAAAATAAGTACTCAAAACATAATAATTATACTTGTTCACATATCAAAGAAAATAAAATGTAGTAGTATTAATAGTAATTTTGGTTGTGAACAAATGTCGACTGTGTATATGAAATTTGATCTGATGGAGCAGTGTGGCGAATAGAGTCGTCACATTCTGAGACGTTTGTATAATATTGATTTGTTGTGACATGCATTATTAATTTGATCCTCTAACCTACATAATAACACCTAGATGAACTGTCCTGTACTACCACACATCGTGTACTAAGTTAGAGCCCTAGATTAATCATACGAGGAGGAATGACCCGGCCTGTGAAAGCTATATTTTTATATAGCCTACCTGGCCGAGTGGTCTAGGGCTCTGGACTTAGTGCAGGCGGTGTTGCCATAGTTGTCACAGCGGTACGAGTTCGAGTCCCGCGGAGGGAACGACCAAAAATTTGCGTCGCAAATTTAACAGTTCTAACATTGTTGGGAATTTTTCAGACACTTCTAAATACATTTATATAAGGGTCTGAATTCATATGCTAACATCTTCATGGGTAAATTAGATAATCAAATAACATCTTTATCGATACCCCTCTCTTGGTTTCGATTCATCGATGATGTCGACATGAAATGGACTGAGCCTAAACAAGATTTAGACAATTTTATCACACATGCCAACAACGCTCATCCACCCATGAAATTTCTGACACTAAAATCATACTTTTGGATATTACTACGTCTGTAAGAGACAGAGAAAATGTCAATGGATCAGCATAGCAAAGTAACTGACAGTCACCAATACTTGTCTACCAATAGTTGTCATCCGAAACATTTAACTAAAAGCATACCATACAGCCAGGCACTTCGAATTCGGCGTATTTGCTCATCTGATGATACCACCAAAAACGTCTAGATGAACTCCGTGGTCATTTGTTATCGCGTGGCTACAAATCGACAGACGTAGATCGGGATTGAACGTGCTAACAACATCAGCCGTAATGATCTTCTCGAGTACAAACCCAAGAAAAAAAAACAAAGGGTTCCTTTTGTGCTTACTTACCATCCAGCCTTTGGGAAACTCTCGCAGCTACTTTAATCGAATTGGGAAGCTATTCAAAAACATCCTAAGCTCTCCAAACTCTATCCTGGGGCACCGGTCCTGGCATTCCATAGACCTATGAGTCTAAGAGATGCCCTAGTAAAAGCAAAGATTTCATCTCAGCCCAAACAAAATACAACGGGCCAGTGTTAACCATGTGGAGATAAAAGATATAAGACCTGTACCTAGATACTGCACACCCAAACGTTTAAAAGCTACTGCACTGGAAAGGAATTTGCCATTTTTTGCAACGTGACTTGCAAAACCCAAAACACCATATACCTTCTCCAGTGCCGATGTGGTATGCAGTACGTTGGCGAAATAGAACAACCTTTCAACAGGCGCATGAATGGTCATCGCAGTGACTACAAATGTATATCAGACTTCCCTGTAAGTCGCCATCTTAGATCTGCCGAACACACCCAGGAGGATCTCCACAACATTGTTGTTACGATCACATGACATAATAACAACTAGTCAAAATGTAAAAGAGTGTCTCGGGAAAGCTTTTGGATGAAAAAATTACAAACAACTTCTCCAGATGGAATAAACGAGAAAAAATAATTCATTTTTAGGTCTTGGTCTAAGGCTGGCACAGTACTTACTATACATCAATACGCCGTACTACTATATTTTAACTTTCTTACTTGTTTTCCACAGTTAATTTATTTCGAGTTTTTGATAATATTACATTCAGATTCCGTATCATTTGCTTATGTGTGCCTTTGATAAAGGTACAATCACCCACAGCAGACGTGATTCAGCTTCTGAATCTGTGTTTTGATCTTGAACTTTATAGGTTTTAACACATATAACATCTGTTATCCGAAAATACCATCATATATAAGGGTCTGAAAAATTCCCAATGATGTTAGAACTGTCAAATTTGCGAAGAGTCGTCACATTCTGAGACGTTGTATATATATATATATATATATATATATATATATATACAAACGTCTCAGAATGTGGCGACACTATCCGCTACACTGCTCCATCAGATCAAATTGACACAGGGAAGATAACGTACGCATTGAAGGTTTTGAAAAATTCCCAACGATGTAAGAACTGTCAAATTTGCGACGAACAATTTTTTTGTCGTTCGCTCCGCAGGACTTGAACTCGTACAACAGTGACATCTATGGCAACATCGCCTGCACAAAGTCCAGCTCCCTAGACCACTCGGCCATTCCTCCTCGTAGGATTAATCTAGGGCTTCAACTTAGTACACGATGTATACGGGACAGCACTTCCATATTTCGTTATGAAAGATAGAGGATCAAATTACCAAGTGTATAATAGAATCATAAAATATAATTGGAAAACACAAAGAAAGTCACATTATTAATTAATAAGTAAACTGTAAGCGCTTTCGGCCATGCAGCTCTTTGGGTATAGGCATACCAGGAGATTATTCTGATCCCTTTAACAAAACTGCGTAATTTAAAGTTCACCTAGTACACGCGTGCTAATACTCCGTTATAAGAGTAGGAGAGGTCGTAAAGTAGAAACAAACATACACAATAATACTAAAGAAAAAAATAGGAGAGGTCGTAAAGTAGAAACAAACATACACAATAATACTAAAGAAAAAAAGAGAATAATAGGTATAATAGAATGACTATAGTCGAAATTCGCAAATGCTTTTCAAACTTATTGATTCGATTTTTTTTTCAGGGTATCACAATTTAGTCCAGTTTTTTTACGTTATACCAGAAATTGGACAGTTCATAAAGTAAAAATGTAAGTGGATTGGACTGACAAGACCTATTTGTTTTTATTTTAATTCGATTCAGATTATCTTTTCTGGTTCCTCGAGATGCTTTGACTATTATATAAGGAAGCTTAAATCTGATTCTCAGATTAAAGAAATGTCATCTGAGCAGAATGAAGTTAAGGTTGATTAGGAATTTTCAAAACATGTTTATTTGTCATCTTACCTAAACATCTAATTCTTTTTCCTAGCTGAATGAAACCCTAATCAACACTTTTAATAGTCCGAATTTCCTCTGACCCTGCAACCCTCCTCTTTTTTATTTGAATATTGATATGCTGGGTTGGGGTCAGAACGATGTGCCATACAAAAAGATGGAGATTCAGAGGTACCACGGAGTACCTCCCTTAATTCAACCACTTGTAAGGTTCCAAAAGTAACAAGCCCCCCCCCCCCACTCTCTATTACGGTTCAAACTGTCAACAAAACAGGGTCTCTCGTGGAAAATGATCAAAAGTCTTCTAAGTCGCTAATCGTCAAATATTCACTGTCACTAATTTTAACATAGTATTACTTTAATTATCCGAAATGGTACAAATACGATATGCTCTAAATTCGGGTGACTTCCGCTATATTTTGGTTCCCTTGATATTATTGCGTACTCTTTCGTAACCGTTGTGACCCGAATGACTACATATAGATATCGGTGTCCTGAAAATACATATGACCTTTATATAATCAATTGTAACGAACGCCTGTGTTTGAATCGGAAACTGGGTAATATTACATAAATTCAAAGCTAACCGATCATTTTATCTTTAAATGTAAATCTTCCCGTTCTAATACAAGCTAAAAAACACGCATAGACATGTGTATATGTTTAAAAGTTAAAAAAAAGTATCTTGTCGATCTTTGATCTTTGGGTCGCTTATGATATTGACAGGGAACCAGTTTATGAACCAGATTTAGCAGCTGACAATGAATATTCATAAATATCGGGGCGTGCTAATATATGTGACTTACATAATCAATTAGCCTCATGTCTGAATCGGAAACCGGGTAATGTTCAAAGCTAACTGATCATTTCATGAAAACTTCCTGTTCTCATACAAGCAAGAAACACGCGTAGAATACACGTGTGTGATATTTAAGAGGTACATTTTTATCTCGTATGAAGCTAGAACTATGGCGCTGTGGCGGTGAACACGGCGAAGATCTGCTAGATTATGTGGAGTATACCTACACATTAATGCAAATCATATGCGAATATTAAATACAGAAATTAGGACTGCAAAAAGTCGCTAACACTATTAGCGACTTAAAAATGTGATTTTTGTAGCAAATTAGGTATCAGCATACAGTAAAATGTTTCCGGGATCGAACTAGGTAGGTGTGACATGCACAATTTCAACTTGAAAGTCATTAGAAGCGGTTGAAGGGCGATACTCCGTGGTACCGCTAAATCTACAACTTTTTGTATGGCACATCGTTCTGACCCCAACCCGACATATCAATATCCAAATAAAGAAGAGGAGGGTTGCGGGGTCAGAGGAAATTCAGACTACACTTTTAAAAGACAAATTTTGAATAACAAGCAATCAACAAACATATAAACAAAGGAATAAAATAAAATAAAATTTAAATAATTTAGTGCATATTTGAAAGAGTAATCAAGGGAACCAAGGTTTTAGCGGTAATCAAAAGAATGTAATCCAGGGACAAAGACCAGACATGGAAAACAGACATACAAAACAAAGAACATAAAGTAACTAAAATCATACATACAAAGTAACAAAAGTAAATGAGCAACTCGGACTCCACTAAAAACTGGGAGTATGAACCAGTTGCACCGGTAGGGTAAGTGTCCTCTGCTTTTCTAGAAACACCCGCCGAGTTGCTCATAAAAAGTCAAGTCCGGGGTAGACAAAAGAGGAAAGGAAACTATGACCCGTTGAATAAATCAGTTTTCATGGTGCTGATGGATACACCATAACGATCCACGAGTTCATGATGACGACCATAAAACTTCTGTAGTGATGACTTCAATCTTGTAGCAACATGACCCTGTTCCAGAAGCCTATTTGTTAGAGTTCTAGCGCGATACAAAAAGTCTGCGTAGTTTCGGCAAGCTCTGGCATAACGTATGAGTTGTGATATGAACACTCCATACGCAGGAGCCGAAGGGATGTTGCCACAGATGAAAGGAAAGTTGACAATTCTGAATGAAAAGTCATCACGTTTGTCGTAAAGTTTGGTCAATAGTTTTCCTTTACCATCGATTTCTAAGTGTAGGTCAAGATATGAGGCTGACTTCACAGTGTCTGTAGTATCTTTTATTTCATGTTCTTTTGGGTAGATGCGATGTATCAAATCCCCGAAATTAGGATTGTTTAAAGATAACACGTCATCTATATAGTGGAAACTGAGATTGAAGGATCTAGCCAAACAATATTCTTTCTTTCTGATCAGATCAGCTATAAAGTCAGCCTCATACGAGTGAAGGAATAGGTCAGGTAGTAAAGGAACACAATTTGTTCCTATTGGAATGCCGACCGTTTGTTGAAAAACACGTCCACCACACTGGACAAATATGTTGTCGATTAAAAATTCCAGCATTTTGTAAACATCTTCCTCTGTATATTTGGAAGATGATTTGGAATTATTTCTTACAAAGTATGAGGAATCTCTACCAAAAACTATATATTTGTATCTAGGTGTACCATCTTTTTTGGAAAAACAACGATGTATAATGTTTTTAAGTCGGGATTTTAACTGAGTATGGGGAATAGAAGTATACAGTGTTGAAAAATCATAGGTTTTAATGCTATTATATTCAGATAATAGTCTTGAACTGGTTCTCTCCAAAAGATCTTTTGAATTTTTCAGGATCCACATTGAATTAATACCACTACGGGAGTAACAAGTGTTGTGGTAGGACTGTAGAGGAACGTAACGGACAAATCCTTGGCGGTCTCGAGATTTTAATCCTTTAGAGTGTGCCGAAGGTGGAAAGAAACGGAACGAACCAAACAAAAATGTAATCGAAAGTTCAAAAACTGTTATATTTGAAATATAATCATATAAAGTGTATATGTTGTGATTATATGCTCAAACGACTACAATGGTGAATGATCAGTGTTGCGTGAAGTATGGAATAATGAAACTATTGACTTAGTGTGTATACGTGTGCGTCCCAGATTTCAACTTCGTCCGTTTTCTTGACGTTTGCTTTGTAAAAGGCATTTAATGTTTGTTTTGTTTGTTTGGGTTTAACGTCCGAGCAGCAATATTTCAGCTATATTCAGACAATGAACATGAAATGGATGATAAAATGAACATGAAATGATAAAAAAAGGATGGGTCACAAGGATAATAGGGTCGACAAATTTTGATTGCCACTAGAAAAAGGGGGGATGGGTAAGGTCGGGAAATTTAGCCTCCTGTGGCGGAGCGCAAAGGTTCCTACTCTAAAAGGCATTTAATACATTTCGATATGCTTAATGTAATTTTACCCGTGACTAATAAAAGAGCAATAAAAACTGATGATCGTGATACCGCAGATGTTCGCTCAATATTTTGTACGAAGAATTTGATACTATTATCTATGTTTTGTTTTTTTTATTTTTTTATTTTATTTATTTATTTATTTATTTATTTATTTTTTTGTTACAGAGTAATCAAGGGAACCAATGTTTTAGCGATAATCAGAAGAATGCAATCGAGGGACAAAGACTAGACATGGAAAACAAGACATACACAACAAAGAACATAAAGTAACTAAAATCATACATACAAAGTAACAAAAGCAAATGAACAGCTCGGACTCCACTAAAAACTGGGAGCATGGACCAGGTGCACCGGTAGGGAAAACGTCCTCTGCTTTTCTAAAAACACCCGCCGATTTGCTCATAAAAGTCAAGTCCGGGGTAGACAAACGAGGAAAGGAAAACTATGAACCATTGAATAAATCAGTTTTCATGGTGCTGATGGATACACCATAACGATCCACGAGTTCATGATGACGACCATAAAACTTCTGTAGTGATGACTTCAATCTTGTAGCAACATACCCCTGTCCCAGAAGCCTATTTGTTAGTTTTTTGTTTGTGCTACATCGGGGTCTTTGAAAACTGAGGTAGCTTTGGCACTCATTGACCTACTTAAAACTTTCATTTGTTTCAAAATATCTACAAAATTTGAAATATGAAAAGATCAATGGTAATAATTTACGTAAAGCATCTTAATTAAAGGGTGAATTTCAATATTGATAATAATAATTATATACATGTAAGCACCGTGCTGTGTTAGATCACTAATTGGGTTGTTGTTTTTTTTCTTTTTGACTTTGACAAGGTCATTATAAAAACATTGATTTAGGTTAGTCTTGGCTAAAAATGACAGTGATACTTCACAAGGTTAATTCTTTACTGGGGGAGAACATGACATTGTTATTTCTAATTATAAACCTCGAAAAGATTTTAAGTTTATCTGCCCTCGTAAAATAAACTGACTTAGTTGTAGACTCAAGTAATTGAAAAGCATACATATTCCAATGATTTTTAAATTATAATTTTGTATATAACCATAATATAAAATAACCTGAACTTTACAATTACATGCAGTTAAACTCAACGAAGAGACTCCTTTCTATGAAGTGGACTATTTAAAAAAATGAAGAAAAAGAAATGGCCACGAAGTGAACTTAACCCATTTGAGTTAATCTGGGGCGTTTTAAAGGGATATATTGGAAGGAAGACTTAACTTTAAAATAAACTGATATGAAAATGGAATCGAAAAAATATTAACGAAAGAATAATCGACAAAGGCTTGTGAACATGTCAGAGACGACGTTGGACGGTTTTAACCTACATCATTGGTCGAACATAATATCCAGGAGAACTTGGTTAATAATGTGGGACAGAGACGTTTCTGGGGATGAGACCGAGGGCTATGATATGTTATAAATGAATAGAAATTAATTATTTTCTCCCCTTTTGTCTTATTTTTAAAGGTAAAACACATACAAATTAATCTGAAAGAAATAATACTTGAACAAGGGTGACCATTGTTAAACTAGTCCAAAATCACATTAACGAAATGAAAACAAAGAAACAATAAAACAAAAACTCGATGTGAAGTTCACAGATACTAATAACACGTTTTTAAATGATACTTTGGACCACTGAAACTGGATATCGCATTGAAGGTCAAAAGCAATTTGTCTGAGTAACTTTTGCATACATTTTTTAATATCAACACTGATAGTAACTTATAATAAAAAGGGTCATGTTGAAGTGCCTGTGTAAGAATTTCTATGATTTTACATATACGTAAATATACCTGAAATATATTTTTTTCAAGTGAATTGGTGATACCAGCATACATTTTGTAGCCTCATTTTGTCAGACAAAAAACTTCTACGCAAATAAACTGACGAAACCTTTCTTTGTAGGTTTCAAAATCATACTAAAACTTTCATAGCATCTGCATGAAATAGATGCATAATATAATAAACCATTTGTACTTCCATTATTGGCACTGAAAAGATAATTGCCCTAACTACAACCTCCATTTTTAGAACAGTAAGAATGGAAATCTAAACTAATTTAACTGTTTAGTAAAGTATATTTGTGTATATAATGATTATACTATTTAAACTAATTTCAGAAGTTTATTTAACTAGGTCTATTGTATTGCTCTATGGCCTTAATCTTAATTCAAATTTGTCATATGGAAGACTAAATAAAAAAAATGCCCGCAGTCATGTTCATATTTACATTCACCTGGATATAACTTCTACCTGCACGCTTTCATCCATAAAGTGTTGACAAATGAGTGAAGAAAATAGAATTTAGGGTACCGGGGAAATGATTGTATATGTGGTATAGTGATTCAAAAATATTGGCAAAAAAATTCTTGATTTGACTGCTTTTAAAGGATTTTTAAATTATACTTTATGAATAAAACGGATTAGTGATAATCATAATAAAACATTTTTAAAAAATCCAAAATCTACAACAACTTTATGTCAAAGTTATATAGAATTTCAGAATTCCTTTTAATTCAGATATGCATTGTAAGCTTTTTAAAAAATATTGTTTAAATTGAACTATTAGATAGAGTATCATAATTATTTGAAGAATGACACCTTTTAGTCTTTTTTTATGGGCACCGATTTTGTGTTTTGTCGGTTCATTGTTTTTTTTAGTTTTTTGTTTTTTTTTGTAATAAACAGTATGGATTATGACTATTTTATAAAATACGAGAGTTCCTCGTAAATTAAATAAGTAAATAAATACTCCAGCAATGCTAGAGATTGTCTGGCAAGCTATTTTCTGACTTGGTGTCACCCTGTCAGGAATTTTCTTTCAGTATATGAAATAAATCTTTTAAGAAGGATTTAATCAGACCTTAGTAATCCGTAAACACGTAGATACATGTAATAATCCCTTCAAAAATAAAATACAAGATATGGAGCTTTGTTGAGGTCACCAATATAGCAATTCAACTGTATTTTCTGCCAGTAATATGAAGAATGCAATAAAAGCACATGCATGGGACGTAAAAACAAAAGACAGCGCATGAACAGTTCCCAGGGTGGATCGTTCATAAACATGTCGAGCACACCCCAACAGCAGATGGGTAATTTGACTTTCGCCATCCAAAATGCAAATGATATGCTTTACGGTCCACCACCATACCTCCAGAGCGCATCTCCAATAAACCCTAACGTCCAAGGAGTGCAACAAAATCAATTAGGGCCACAGTGTCAATCATCTACGCCAATACACAGTAATTTCCAATCAAACCCACCGCCACAACATATAAATTCCGTACAGGGTCAAGGACAATACACACAATTGTCAACATGGGACAGTTTCCTATTAACAATAGCATCGGTGTTGTTTTGAACGACATTCAAAATAAACTTACAAAATTAAACCTACTGGATAGTATCGTTGATAGATTACGAAACATAGAACAACGATTTAATGTGGTTGAAAATGACATTGTACAACTCAAAAGGTCGGTAACGGATCATCAAAACAATTTTGAAAAGAACAATAGTGATATGCAAATTTTTCATACAAGATTACTTGACCTAGAAGCAGCAAAGGGGGAGCTTGAGGACATGACTTATAAAATGCACGAATCGTTCTTGGACCAACAAACCCGTGCGATGAAGTACAACTTAATTTTTGAAAACATCCCCGAAGTGAAGCCTGATCCTACCACAATTGAAAATACAGAAAAGGTATTAATCGATTTTATTAAAAATGAAATGTAAAATTGACTCTAGCATATTGTTTCATAATGTTCATCGTTTAAAGCCACGACGTGATCGAAAACCACCATCAATTGTAGCAAAATTTCTTTACAACAACGAAAAGGAAAACGTTCTCACCGCTGCTAGAACCGAACTGTCGGGAAAACCGTATAAAGTATACCAGCAATACCCGCAGGAGATTAGCGATAGGAGAAGGCAGTTGGTGCCAGTCATAAAGGAACTACGCGAACAAAACCAAAGGGCATATATAGTACGTGATAAACTTTTCGTAAATGGTAGACCGTATATCACAGACGAACCAAGACAATTTAACCACATTAACAGGACGCAACAGGAAGGAATGAATTCCCAAAATGTGCGCGGTACAGTTCCGGATTCCAGACAAGTACATTTCAGGTAGGCCAGGCGGCATAGTGGTGCAAAAGAACAGTACAATAAAAATTGTAATGAACATTTTCTTAAGTTATCATGTCTTAACGTATGTGGTTTAATTTCAAAATTAAAAAACCCTGATTTCTTGCAATTTATTGAAAACTATGACATTTTATTTTTTCAAGAAACAAAAACTGATATATTTGATCACTTGTGTTTACCAAAAGGTTATAGTTACAAAGCCAAACACAGGAAAAAATGTCATAAGAAATCTGGTGGTATTATAATTATTTATAAAAATTATCAATCCAAATTTCTGGAATTTCCAGAAACAGAGTCCGATTATGTTCAGTGGGTGAAAATTGATAAATCCTTATTACAATCTGATCACAATTTTATTTTCGGATGTATTTATGTCCCACCCGAAAACACTAAATACTCTTCTCCCGAAGCATTCAATGAAATTGAATCGGAGATGATTGATATGGTGAAAGAGGGTGATTATATTGGATTTCTTGGTGATTATAATGCAAAAACTGGTACTTTACTAGATTATGTAGAAACAGACAAGTCATTATTAGATCTGTTTGATTTAGCTGAGGATGTAGACTTGATAAAGTTCATGTATGACTATGAAAATTTAACAAAAGCAGGTATACCATTAGATAGAAAAAATTCTTGTACAGGTCGACCAAATGCATACGGCCACAGGCTACTTGATTTTTGTAGAAAAAATAATATTTATATTGTTAATGGTCGAGTAGGTAAAGATAATATGAAAGGTGAATGTACAAGTGGTGACATATCACTAATTATTTCCATATATTATTGATTTTGAAGTAAAAGATTTTTCGCCATTATTTTCCGACGTACATAAACGGTTACACATTTCCCTTGGTATGTTGAAACGCGACCGGACGATTACCGAATCCGAGACACCTGATGATAGTATCCCGACTATACGTCCACGCGCTTGGTCCGAAGATAAAACTGAAAATTATATAGAATGTTTTCTGTCAGACTCGAGATTTGAAAATATAAATCGCTTTGTTGATTTACTTGATGAAAAGCATAATAACGGAGAAGTTATTACAGATGACTGTGTTAAAAAAATTTTGACGACATCGGCGAACTTTTTAATGACACAGCAAAATCTGTGTTCGGGATTAGAAAGAGTCCTACAAATCGAGATGGACCTAATAGTGATAATTCGCAACAAACCCCGTGGTTTAATACCGCTTGTAAAGATAAGCGCGAAATTTTTCATACAGCTAGAAAAAAATATAACGTTTGTAAAAGCGATTTAAATAAAGCGCGAATGAATCTTGCTAGTCGAGAACACAAAAAAGAGCTTAATAAAGCATACGATCAATTTCAAAACCAGATGACGGGTGAAATAAGAAGCGTTTCTAACAGTAATCCAAAGAAATTTTGGGATATTCTTCGCCGCTGTACCAACAGCAAGAAGTCAGATATTGATGTCCCGTTAAAAGATTTGTACGAATATTTTAAAGAAATAAATCGTGGTGACGACACTCAATTAGATTTTAATCCTGATGAGCAGAACGATATTAATTCTGAAATTTCAGACCGTATACTGAATGGTAAAATAACGGCAGCAGAAATAGAGCGTGTGGTGAAAAAATTACATAGTAATAAAGCATCTGGTTTAGATTTTATTACTAATGAATATTTAAAGCACACACTCATTATTATGCTTCCTGTTTATACAAAACTATTCAATATAATTTTTGAAACGGGTATTGTCCCCGAATCATGGACAACAGGTAATATACATCCGATCTATAAAAATAAAGGGAATTCGATGGATCCGAAAAACTACCGTCCTATAAGCCTAGTAAGCTGCTTCAGTAAAGTCTTTACTACTATTATAAATAACAAGCTTACTTCGTTTTCTGACGAAATTAACCTTATTTCGGAGGTACAATGTGGATTTAGAAAATCACATTCAACGGTTGATAATATCTTCATCTTGAATTCTTTTATTGATTTATATTTGCAAAGAAGAATAAGTTGTTTTGCACGTTCATAGATTTTAGTAAAGCCTTCGATAAGGTGAATCGAAGTGGTCTCTGGTCAAAAATGATAAAATCTAATATTCAGGGAAAATGTTTTAATATCATTAAGAATATGTATCAAAATATAAAGTCATGTGTAACTAAAGGGGGTATTAATTCAGATTTTTTTGCTTGTGAACTAGGTGTGAGGCAAGGGGAAAATCTTTCGCCCTTCCTCTTTGCAATCTTCATGAATGATTTAGAATCATATTTTGAAAATCATTATGCTGATTCATTACACATAGTTGACGATTTATTTTTCGAACATTTGAATATTTTCATGAAGGTTTTTCTCCTTCTTTATGCGGACGATACTTTGCTCTTTTCGGAAACTTTGGATGGCATGCAAAATACATTAAATATTTTTGATGATTACTGTAAATTATGGAAACTTGAGGTAAATACTGAAAAAACTAAAGTTGTGTTTTCTTCAAAAAGAAAATTTAGACCAGATGTAAAACTGAAGTTGAATGGGAAAGAACTAGATTATACTGATACTTATTCCTATTTGGGCATACTATTTCAATATAATGGTAGTTTTAATGCTGCAAAAAAGAAACTGGTCGAACAGTCACAAAAAGCTTTATATGCTGTTTATTATAAAATACGAAATTTACGACTACCAATAGATTTACAGTTAAAGATTTTTGATTCTTTGGTATCGCCTATTCTTTTATATGGTAGTGAAGTTTTGGGTATTGGAAAAAACGATAATATAGAAAAGGTGCATTTACAGTTTATGAAGAAAATACTTGGAGTCAGAATTACAACTCCTAATTTTCTAGTATATGGTGAATTAGGTCGATACCCATTATACATTAATATTAAGATTAAAATGTTGTGCTTTTGGAGTAGATTGTTAGTTACTAATAAGTTATCGTCAAAAATTTATAAATTGTTGTACTCTTTGTATATAGATGGTCAATATCAGTCAGCTTTTGTGAAAAATATTGCAAACATTTTTGATGATACTGGTTTAAGTTTTATATTTAATAGCCAGATGCCAGTTAATCCAATATGGATAAAAAAAATTATGTGAAACAGATATTTATTGATCAATTCATTAAAAAATGGCGTAGTGATATAGCTAATTCATCTCGTGGACACTTTTATTCTCTCTTTAAGCAAGACTTTTGTTTAGAGCATTATTTACTACGTCTTCAATATAATTATAGATGTTATATTACTAAATTCAGATTGAGTAATTTCAAAATACCTATCGAAACTGGCAGATGGCTAAATATAGCAAAGGAAGACAGAAAATGTCCAAAATGTTTAAATAATGATATAGGAGATGAATTCCACTATCTTTTTATATGTACTAATCCAGAAATCAGTAACCTCAGAATTAAATATATTCCCGATTATTATATCAAATATAGCAGTGTCGAGAAAATGGCTGGTATCTTTGCATTATGTCATGTTGATTTACTGAAAAATGTATCTTTTTTTCTAAAGAGTTTGAGCAAATTATTTGTGTAATACCGTACCATCTCTGTTAACCATGTTTTTTCCCTTTATGTGTTTGTATTTTGTTCTTTATCAATGTATATATGTTTGTAGTTAAAATGCTGTATTGTATTCTCATGTTGCACTCTGTGCCTGAGTTATTAAATAAAGTCTTTGAATCTTGAATCTTGAATCTAAGTGGTATTTGTGTTGAAATATTTTTTGTCTTCAGAAGTCACCCTAAATGAAATGATTGTGGTTGGTGACTGTTATATAGTGATTTGAGGTATAGTAACTGCTCATTGTAACATTTATAAAATCTTCATGGTTTGATTGATATAACGTAGATTATTAACAGGACCTGACCTTTTTTGTATTTGATGGTATATGTTTATAAACATGTGTAATTGTTACTAAACACCATTAGTACTGATCATACTCTTTCAACAATTTCTACTTCCTTGGCCACACATTTTTGTGAAATATGTTTGGTTACTATCATATAAATTATGTTATACAATCAAGTTTTTATTTCTTAGTAATATGTGTTGATAGGGTGAAGTAATTGCCTTAGGTCATGATATGAAGAATATTTTAGTTGATGTTGGTCTAAAAACTGTAAACTGTTTTTGATTTTAACTTTGTTTAGACTTGTATTTTTCAGACTTAAAAGTTTAGACTTGTGTATATATATATATATATATATATACACACATGTGCCATGTTGACAAACAAGCAATTCAACAGGTTGATCAGTTAAAATGTTTTACTTTATGAGCTCAGAAATAATTTTATGATGGTTCACCTGTTTAAATTACTGAGAAAATAATTCAAGATTTTCTATTTTGATTTTATCAGTATTGTACTAAACATTTGGTGTAAAGCAGCAAAGTTATCTATATGGTATTCTTGCTACGGTCTTTGCACTCATTACATAAATTCTCATACAATAAATAAGGTTATATGTTCAACATCCTTAATAATATTAATTTCAAATTTTTATGTTTGAGTATATATGGATCTTTGGATTATATATACTTATACATTGTAATCTTTTATTTTGTGACATTTTTCTGAGAAGGTTCCTTATTGGTCAGTAAAAGGTTTGTTTACTGGCAGCAAACTCATTTTATGTATTACTTAGTTTGTTCCAACTCTTTGAACATGCTATATTATACCCTTCTTTAACGAAGGCGAATGTAAGATAATGTTCCCTCATCCAAGCATATCGTAGAGATGTAAAGGATGAGGGGCATTATCATAATGAGCCTGAGGCTCAAGAAGGGTATAATATACCCTCCTCACGAGTTTGCCATATTTATTGTGACTGTCTGGTATCTCGCAATGTGATTGCTACTAATATCAGTACACTATATTTAAATATCTATTAAGTTGTTTCTTCTTGTTTCATTAATTCCCACCCTTTCTTTGCACTGTTGGAACAAACTCTCTTTAAAAAGTGAAGATAACACGTGGAACACGTCTTATATACGGGCCTAAGGTCAATGTCGTGGTATATGATTTTGACCTCTTTAAACGAGACTGATATGGCTTGTCTTGCGACACAGCTCAATTAATATGCTATATTATACCCTTCTTGAGCCTCAGGCTCATTATGATAATGCCCCTCATCCTTTACATTTTTACGATATGCTTGGATGAGGGAACATAGTATTGGGTAATTTCATAATTTGGAAATATTTCAGATCAAAGGCAGAAAGGCTTGGCGTATAAAAATTAATAACAAAATTAAATATAAATTATTAGCTATATTTCAGTCCATTACTAACAGCAATTGATTAGGTACTGAAAGCATGGAAGGCTTGACTTCTTACCTCTCGAAAGGATGGTCCGTTGTTGAATTTCTGGTAGACCATAAATCCGAGTACAAAACAAAACAGAATGATACACAACCTGAAATGTCCTCGGTTTTTGTTCATCGTCCATTTGCTTGTAGTTAGATCGATATTCCCATTACAAAAACACTAAGTTGTAGTTAGTAAGCATGTAGTTCGGAAGGAAACGATGTAAAATAAAATCCTATGTCATTAAACAAATGACTGTTACGGCTTGAGCAGAGGTATAACGTTATGGTTACTTTAAAATTCATGTTTGATTATTGGCTTTTTCTATAATCAAAAGCGCATGTACTTTTCATTACATTTAAATACAGTAAATTATTCATCCATGACGTTTGGGTTGAAAACGATTGGCCCAGTATGCTTAGCGCTGCCGCAGGCCTATTCTTTTAACACCCGGACCTGCACGGGGGTATATACAACAGTCACGGATATTTAATATTAATATGCTTTTACTTTAAAATGTTAGCTTTAGTTGAAGTGCATGTCTTTTAAGTAAATCATAAAATTCAGACAGGAGGTGATTCATGCATGTAAAAAAAACCACCAAGTTCTCATTTATATCCTGTTCAGAAAGAGAACTGGCATTTGTTTTTCAGTTGGTTATTGCGCTTTTGAAATTAATGTTAATGTATAGATTGTGTATGACACTAGCATTTTTAGGAGTTATCGTTCTTGATTTGGTTTGAATTGGTTGATTTTAGTGGGATATGAATGTGTGGTTCCCCCTTTTGTTAATTTCGTGCAACACTTTGACAAAAATAAGTAAAAATAGCCGGGAGATCACCTTTCCCCAATTTTCTGTATCCCATGCTGCTAGAACCTTGTTTGCTGAGAGAATTCCTTCTCCGTCCTGGTAGTCCAGATGAGTGTGCAGTATTGGGAGGCTAATTTTTATTCTGCTTGGTCGCTTCCCTGTGGTATAAATGTCAGAATATCAAAAAAAAAAGTCAAGTGTGTATTGAACGTTATGATTTTCTGGACTATATCATGGTGACTTTAGTGCTGGATTCTGTACGAATCAGACAAAATTGAAAAATAATTAATCATAGCCAGGAAAAAAAACGCACGAATTTGACAGTGTGGGGTATATTGAAGACAATTAATAGTTCGTTTGACTAAGTAACAACAGATGATGACTTGTAGACAATCGGAGTTTAAAAATTACACAACGATAGGGGGAATTAAGATGAGTTATCTCCCTTTGATGTCATAATTGTAATGCATTTGTAATGCATTTATCACATATACTTCGAATCACTGAAACTTAAAAAAAAAATTGAATGCCAGTTTTTGCATTTCAGATAACATTTGAATAAGATTTCATGGAAAGACTTGTGTGGTTTTTTTTTCCACCATGATTCACCCACTGTCTTGATTCTTACAGTGGATAGTGCTAAAACATTAGTGATGTGCAGAATAACCAGAATCAAATGGTCGTCTACTTAAACACGAACTGCATTTCTATAAGGTCGAGTCGGTGTTCATTTTTAGTTGAGCAAAATGTGAAGATTTGAAGGACGACAGACGCAAAATGATGACGTAATCTAACTGGAGGCTCTAAAGAGCCTGAACCGCTCACCTGGCTTGAGTAGCAACATTCTGTTTTTTTGTAAAAGCGGCCATGTTTTCCTTGAATAAAAGTTCGTAACACTTACAATTAAGGAATAATTATATCAATTTCCATTGAATTCTGTCCAGTAGTTTCCGAGGAGAATTTTTTTTAAAGTAATAACATTAAAAATAGCAAAAAGATGTCGAAGAAGGTCAATGATTCTAACGTGCGAGAACATGCGTGACTTAACATATTTACATGAAAATATGACCAAAGATAGATCTCATCAAGCTCAACACTTTCACCTCGTGTCAGAATCTTTTGTTCTATTTTTCAAGTTTTTCGACGGATCTAAAATCCCTACATCAGGTCTATGCAGTTATGACATCAAAGGGAGATAACTCATCTTAATTCCCCCTATCGTTGTGTAATTTTTAAACTCCGATTGTCTACAAGTCATCATCTGTTGTTACTTAGTCAAACGAACTATTAATTGTCTTCAATATACCCCACACTGTCAAATTGGTTCCAATCTACTATCTCTTGTCCAAGTAAAATATCCCATTTTGTTGAATTTTGATGAGATTTTATTTTACATCATTTCCTTCCGAACTACATGCTTACTAACTACAACTTAGTGTTTTTGTAATGGGAGTATCGATCTAACTACAGGCAAATGGACGATGAACAAAAACCGAGGACATTTCAGACTGTGTATTATTCTGTTTTGTTTTGTAATGGAAAAAGGCAAAGAAAAAATATGGTTCCAATCTACTATCTCTTGTTCAAGTAAAATATCCCATTTTGTTGAATTTTGATGGGATTTTTTGAACTTTTTTAAATAAATAATTTTAAATATAAATATATTAACTAAGTTTCTTGTCACTATCAATTTTTCTACAAGATTATTTTTTATTTCATGATTTTTTTGCTTTGCCAGTGTTCTTGGATTGCTGAGATGATGCCATAATACCAAAATGAAATGAAATTAAAGTCTGAAGTCTTCAAAGTCGTTAATTGTTAAATATTCTATACCACTGATTTTGGCTTTCAACACCCGGCAGGTGAATTCAATGCTCTACTAAACTTAAAACCTGGCATAGATTTATGTATGGACTTGGTTCTGAATTAAAAAAAAAACACAAAAAACTGAAGATTTTAGGTCGATTTGAGAAAGAGTATGCAAGGATGATAATATACATAATAATGAGTCATTTTGTTCTTTTCCATTTCAACTCTATTGCCATCGTACATTTGTACATTACTAGCAAAACAAGTGTATTCCTTTTTCGAAAATATATTTGACATATCAGAACTATTTTGATTGATTGGTTGTTGGCGTTTAACGCCCGAGCAGCAATATTTCAGCTATATTCAGGCGATGAACATGAAATGGATGATAAAATGAACATGGAATGATGATGATGAAATGAAAACAGGGATAGGTAACAAGGATAAAGGGTTGACAATTTTTGATTGCCACAATATAAATGGGAGGGATGGGTAGGGTCGGGCAATTTAGCCTCCTGTGGCGGAGTGCAAAGGTTCCTACTCCTATCGAATACCACAGCAGGGTTCTTTAACGTGCGAGGAACGTGGCATCTTTCCCAACACGGCGCACCACTATGGTTTGCGATCAGGTTTTCTGTATTATAGCCTAACACCCCCATTATGTAACACGCGAGGGGTACCCTATTCCACCACCTGGGGCACACAACCAGTTGCTCTGTGGGCAGAGTGCCCTAGCCCCCGGCTAGGTTTCTGAGCACTATTTAGTCGCCTTTTACGACAAGCTTAGCGCTGCTTCAGGCGTATTCTTTTGACACCCGGACCTGCACGGGGCCAGAACTATTTTGTGTTGGTTTTAAAAGTTCATTAGAACTTACGTTGTAATGTTTTATATGTACCGACTTTAAATAAAGCTTTTCAACTTTGAACTTCATTCTGTAACGCAACATTTCGTCAATGGGTAAACTTCGAACGAGTCTGAAATGGTACGAACTCAAGCGAAGTTGCACTATGCTCTTAAATCGGATAACTTCGTAACCATGATGACCTAAATGTTTCTCAATCAAAACAACTCGGAGACTAGGGGTTTGTCTGCTATATCACAGACAGTTCGATGCTAAGCGATGATTCCATCTTTTAATGTAAAATTCCAGCTCAAAACAAGTAAAAACATACGTAGAACACATGTGTACGATACATTTTGATCTCGTATGAAGCTAGTTCTAAATGACAGTTCAATGGCACCTGGTGGAGTAGTAATTTAATATAATTATAATTATGCAAATCATATACAAATTACAAGTACAAGAAGTCGCTAACAATATTAGCTACTTAAAAAAGTCTTACATGGCTTAAAAAATTAACAAGTAAATTTTACCACAGATAAATTTAACCATAGTTAACACTGTAATCCGGTAAGAATTAGGCTAAATCCCAACGGTTTTCAAGATATATGCGAGAAAATGCTGTCTGATCCATATGTTCTATTTTTAGTAACAGCAGTCATATTTTTCGACGGATCGAACATTCTAACACAAGTTCCATGCAAAATATTCTAAGGAACATTCACACCAAGTTTGGTTCTAATTAGTCTGGTAGTGTCAGAGAAGATTTTAAAAGAAATATTGAAATAGCAACAAACAAATCGTTGAAAAGGGCAATAACTCCAATATGGCATACATGCAACAGATTTATACGATAATTTGACGATTAATAGATGTCATCATGCTAAACATTTTTATCATATCAGAATTTTGCGAAATTTTTCGAGATAATCATATGCAAAACACGTCTGTTCGACCACTTTGTTCTGTTTTTAGTAACGGCGTCCATGTTTTTCGATGGATCACATGTCCTCACATCCGTTCGATGCAGAATACCCTAAAGAACATTCGTTCTAAGTTTTGCTCTTATTGGTTAAGCAGTTTTAGAGGAGAAGAGTTATGAAAAATTGTTAACGACGACGAAGGATGAAATGCACTAAAAGGGCATTTGCATAATTATTATATGTTTTCAATACTCCATGTATTATGTACACCAGCACATGTACACAGTGGTGTGATGGCCGATTAAGAGAGCACGAGTTGTAACTCCACTTTCGATTCTAGATAAGCAAATTTAAAGCTTCTCCATGAGTTTACCACAGTTTCATCAAACTAACGCCTGGATCTGAAGACGTTCCATGCCAGGTGGCCGTGACGTAGTTCTACCTGGTGACCGTGAAGTAGTTCTACCTGGTGGCCGTGACGTAGTTCTAGACCGACAAATAATGTCGTTCACTCCTCCATCGATACTTATTTGCTAAAAATGTTCATAGCCCAAGTTCCATCTTCACTTTAGAAACACGATCTTTCATTTCTTTTTTAACTTTAAACATTTTGGAGTCTGATGTTTTAGGAACCGTCATACAGTTTTTCCATTGTGCTACTTTAGGGCATTCTCGATAATGATGCATCACAACGCTGCTATTTGTTAGAACATATCTGCAATAAAATACACAGGCATTAGGTATAGTGTAGATGTGTACAGATTATTTATTTTACATTTGTTTGAAATAAAAACTCAAAACACAATCAGGAAAAATAATTTTCCCCTTTTTGTCAAGGAAGGCTGAACTTGACTTAAAGATCGTCGGCTAGTGGGATTCAACCGGAAGTGGGATATTGCCACATGGAACCGCCTAAATATTCCGCGGTCTGTTCTCTTTT
Source organism: Perna viridis (assembly GCA_037379345.1). NCBI lineage: Eukaryota > Metazoa > Mollusca > Bivalvia > Mytilida > Mytilidae > Perna > Perna viridis. Next base: position 12,414,610 of record CM074517.1, on the reverse strand, counting down.
CCCTCCCCCTTTTCCGCCTTGCAAAGTGTACGTTATTATATCGCTCCGCCGCCAATCATTCAATTATCCACACTCCCGTGTCAAGTTTAATATGGGATGTTTTATTTTTTGTAAGAGATGGAAGTATTATGACATTAAAGCTTTTGTTATATTTGTAGAATTGCATTTCTATGATTATGTGCTTATTTTAAACTATTTGAATTTTGTCTCAACAAGCAGGACTATTTTTCTAATTGACCTAAAGCAGGTCAAACACGGTACCTCCGATAACCGAAAACATATCTCTTTTCCGTAAACTACATGGAATCAAAGTGCTAAGGCACTGACTCAAGGAAGACCTCAAAGTAATCAAAAATATTTATGTAACCAAACTGTAAGCTAAATAAACCGATCAAAACTTAGTCCTTTTAAAGAATAACCTTTTTTAACACATTGTATATGTATACAGTACGTTCATCAATATTTATTTTGGATCTTCTTTTATTATTGTATTATTGCTTTTGGTCGACGTTTCTCAAATTTCCTAACACTTAAATCAGCATTTCTTACAAAATATGAATTCCACATGAAATAGATATGAATCATGAAGACTGGAGGAAGTTGAACAAAGGGCTAATCTCAAGAGAGAAATGAGCAAATAACTTTTCTTTGTTTGTGCTCACTTTGATGTAGAATTTTTTGTAATAACTTAAAACTAAAATTTGTCCTATTCATTGTTGTCTAGAATAGGCTAAGGGTTTAACTCGCCGAAACTGTGCACGTATTAGCAACAAATGATTACCTTTCACTAGAAATTTTTCAGTTCAAACAAGGACAAAAACTCACGTTGTAAAACTTACTGTGCAGTTTAAAGATCATTAAACTAAAAACAACTTAATAGCTCATAGATTTGAACAATTTAAGATTCCAATTAAGTTGGAAAGTCAATGGTATAGAGATGTGGTGAATACAGGGAATATGATGTTTTAATCACACATGCACTTTGAGTATAAATCCATCTTTTCTTCTCTCCAAAACAAAAAGTTACTAGTGAACCCATATCCCATGAGTACCACTTTTGTTATGATGAATCACTATTGCTGAATGTTTTATACCTGTCTGCCTTCAATAATGTATGTGCAATTCTTTCACTTTTTTTCTGCATGATTGGTTCACATACATGTATAAGATTACAATACAAGTAATTCTTATGTTTTGCAAATATATAAGTGCTAAGAAATCAGGCTTCATGTTTTTTATATTTTTCTTATTAAGAAATGTTGAAATGTACATTTACAGCTGCTTTATGCTACACATACAAGTACCAGCAATTGAGAATCATGAACTTTGTTTCATGCTTAAATATTGTCCCAACACAGAAATGGTCTGTTTTACTTTTGCTTTCTTCTCACTTCATCTAGTGAAACTTATAAGTGATAACCACTGAAAAGAAATCAAGGGAAAAGATCATAACAGTGTCTGATATATGCAAAATGTTACAATTTAAATTCATGAAAATATGCATACATTTTAACAATATGATATGGAGAAACCTCCTATTGTTGGGAAATAGTGTTACATGTACATATGATTTCGTGCAAATCAGGCAAAAATAAAGGTTTGGTGGTTATAACAGTACCAAGTTTTTACTGGTTTTTAAACCACCTAGTCAATATTCCCACAGTGATCAATACTGGTTGATTGAAAATTTGCAAACGATATTTCTGTCATTATTTAAAAATTTCATAGCTTTTGTCCTACGTTAAAAAATGTTAATATAGTATATATCTACTATAGTACTAACATAACATACTTTACAAAAATATACAGTGTATTTCATGAGCACATCTTTTTTCAATAACTATTAATAACAGGTAAGATACATGTAAGTAAAAGTAGAACAGGTTACTTTTCACCTGTCATTGTTAAAACAACATCCCCTCAAAACCAGATAGACCATAAAGAGTGGTTTGGAGTGTTGAATTTAAAACAATAAATTAAAGTCATTATAATAAATTCATATAGTTTTGTTTCTAAATGTATAGTGCAGTGCAAGCTAGCATTAATTTTCTTGAAAAAAAATTGCAATTTCTTTAAATTTAGATGAATTGAGATATTTAATACCATGATCCAGTTAAATACTAAAACCAATAAACATGAAATATTAAAGTTCAGATCTAGAAATATGTCACAAATTAATGCCAGCTTGCACTGCATTATTCAGTTAGGAACAGAACTATATGAATTTCAGATGTCAAATAATGTTTTAAACAGCTGTAGATTTATTCTAAAATATGTTTTTTTTACATTTTTGTTGTTAATGTTACATAGACGTTATAAAACATGTGTTGCTAAGTTTGACTTGCGCTTGTATGTCATATACATATAAAGATGCATTAAGCAATGTTTCAGTGCTAAATTTAATGTATTATTAAAGCTATGAATGAAAACATTTCATTAAGGAATGTTCTAGATATTGACTTTAGCTGAACTTAATCACACATGAAATTTTCCAATAAAAAGGAGGGGTGTCAACCCCATGCATCCTCCCCTGGATCCGCCACTGTAATCTATACTTACAACACAAAAAGTGTACATTGCAGCTCCGAAAATCTGTCATTAGAAGCTCCTGACATCTTCATTAAAAGGGTCAGATCGAGAGAAATAAATTATCAAATCTCTATTATAGAGATTTGCCAATAGTCTATCGAGCTTTCCTCCCTGCGAGTGCAAATGTTCGGGTCAATTTGACAAAATAGTCAAGATCTCTACGTCGAAATTTAGAAAGTTAATATATAATCATTGAAAACTTGCAGCTCAATATATATTAAATAGCCTTAATATCGCTATACGCCCATGTCGTACGTAAAGTAAACATCACATATTCGTCATGGAGTATGATCAGCGGCGGGGCAATCTTAATGCAAACTTTGCAAGGAGAATAACCCGCGGAGTGTTATTTTGGTAGTTATATGTTGAAATGTCTACCCTGGCTACATAATTTGGTTGCCGACGATCTCTAAGTCAAGTTCAGTCTATAAATAGACTTCCTTGACAAAAACCGAAAACCGGGTATATACATTTGAAAACCTCATTAAAATACGTATTTGTTGTATAATTGCTTCTTACATTGTTTAAATATACAATTATGAAGTTTTTTTCGTGAAATTTTTTAAAGTAAATTTCAACACTTTCTAACTACCCAACGAGTCTCTAATAATCAATATGGCGTCGGAAGGACAAGTGACTGATTCGTTAGGTAGCTAGAAAGTGTTGGAATACTAATAAAAAACTTATTTGCAAGTGTGTTTAAATAATACAGTTAGCAATTATACCACCCAAAAACGTGTTTTATTGAGGTTTCCGGATTTTCAATCTGGCTTCTGGTTAACACCGAGGTTTCTGGTTATTCGAGCAACCCGGTCTAACATTCATTAGAAGATGTCGGAAGTTTTTAATGACAGATCTTTGGACCTGCAATGTACACTCTTTGAGTTGTTAGTACATCGTTAATGTCTACGATTACAAGATGGGTCATGCAGGTTTGAAAGTGTAAATTTTTTGTCTATTTTACCGAGGAGTTAAATATAGACTACTATCATGACAATAAAAATCATTGATTTTCCTCAGTTATTGAGGATGTCGGGAGCTTCTAATAACGGATTTCCGGAGCTGCAGTGTACGCTTTTTGTGATGTAAAAAATGTATTGATAGTTTTAATGTTTATGATTACAGTGAGGGTGCAAGGGGTTGGCATCCCTCCTTTTTATGAGAAAATTTGTGATTTTCATGTGTAAAATTGACAAAAATAGCAAATGATGACCTAGAACCCCCTTTTTCTGAGAAACCCAAGCTGCCACCCTTCATTTTCAAATTGTGTGGATCCACCAAAACCAGATAGGTCCTGAAGGTTTGAGAAAGTGTTTTAGTGTTTGTAAATTACAGGTATTTTTGTGAACAATTTTGATAAAAAAAATATTTTTACACATGCTAAGAGTTTTCAAGTTGTTTTATATTTTATACAAATTGTACTTTTAAATACATATATATCTTATATATGACATGTGTTTGATTTGATCCCAAGAATTTAAAATGCAAGCAATGTGTACATGTACATGAATAAACATACAAATGTACATGTAGCAAACAATATGAAGTATTTAAACTAGAAAATAAACATTTAAATCATGGAGTTGTCAAATTATTATCATTTCAAAGCAGAGACATAAACAATGTCTGTTTCAAAGGTAAGAATGAAAGGCAATATAAATAAAATTAGATCTTAATTGCTTCCCCTTTTTTCTATGTCACATGAAGTCGTGTGTCAAAAGAAAGGGGGCAATTAAAATCTGATCTGAATTAGATTGTGATGAAATGAAGCCATGTAGCATATTTATCACATTCAGCAATTGATCTAGATCTATCAAAAAGGGGGCTATTTAGTAAAAATTAGGTATTTATATGTAGCCAAACAAAGTTTTAGTGCATAAAGAGTCCCCGTTTATGACATTCCTTTTAGAAATTTTCCTAAATATGTTAACAATGATTTGATTACATTTCGATTTTATAAGAAATTGCCTCATTCCCAAATTTTCAATCATTATGATTGTGGCTGACCTGTGATTTGAATACCCTATATCACACCCCTAGACCTATATCACATATCCTATATCACACCCCAAGAGTTATAGCGCATGCCCTAAATCACAGGCCTAAACCTATTTCGCGTACCCCTAGACCTAGATGGCATATTGTATATCACACCCTTAGACCTACATGTATATCCCATATCCTATATACCACCGCTGGTTTATATCGCACCCTTAGACATACATATATAGATCATAAACTGTATATCACTCCCCTAGACCTACATTTATACGTCATGCCCTATATTTCACCCCTAGACCTATATGGCATACCATATATCACACCCTTAGACCTATATTGCATACCTTATATCACACACTACACAGAATACACTTGAAGTATAATTAAGATATATGGCCCTAAGTGGGTTGACATAGGAGTCCTGTGTTGATACCGCATGTGATACACATTTTGGCATGTAATATTCAGAATGGAATGTAAATGTGTATTATATTCATATTCATGTAAGTCATAACTAATTATCAATATGGTTCTTTTCAGTGCATTGTCAAGATATACCAGATAAATTTATTTAGAATGTAGATCTTAAAGTTATATACAGGGTTTTCATGACATATGAAAGACACAGATGTAGCGTACGGTGTTGGTGTCATTTTTGCGACGTACATCGTTCTATAATTGTTACATGTAAAAAGAAGTGTGCTTACTTAATTTTTTTACATAAAATAACACACACGACATGAATGATGTTTTATTATTTATCCGATATGATATTAATTTTTCGTACGTTTTTGTCAATTTAAATGACCATATTAGATCCTGATATGGTAAATAGTTTGTCATCAACCATTTAAATATGATTTGAAGGAAATTTTATCCTATGAGAAAAATTTTAGGAATCATGAAAACAAATTTCGTGATGCGCTAATAAAAGTAAAGCACCCTCACTAAAACAGAAAGCTAACAAACGTACGAGCAAAAAAGTCAGTAACATCCGAATACATGTACTCGTTTCGAAATTCTAAGGTTTGTTACTAAACAAAAAACATTGCTAAACATTTAGAGAAAACAAAACCTTGGCAAAGCTCCCTCTTTGAGAAAATTTGAGAGCAAAATCTCCCGTTTTTATTATACGACGGAAAAAACTTGCGGTCGTATAATGTTATGGCGCAGTCGTCGTGGTCTCGGGACAATTCGTTTCTGTGCGATAACTTTAGTTGTGGTTGACAAATTGCTCTGAAATGTTGATATGATTTTACCAACAACTAAGAAGATTCCCCATTAATTTGGACTTTGTTGCCCCTGCCGCTTTAGAAAAAAAGGGGCCAAAAAGGGTAAAAATACATGTTTTATTAAAACCCATGTAGCAATATTCCTGCCTGCAATTTTCAATCAGATTTTGGATATCTCTTACGGTTTTCGAGTTATAAGGGGTCAAAAAGGCAACACCAGAATAAATCTTTTTTTTTGTTTTTGGTCCGGTTTGGAACAAAAATCCCAAAAATATTTTTGCAATATTTGTACAGCTTATTACATCTTATAGCTAAAATAACTGTCAAGAGGTAATTAAGACGACCTTGAAATACGTTGATTTTACAAGATTTCACTAGCAAAGTGCAAGCACATGTCTACACATTTCAAAATACTTTGATGCTGACACACTGATCCCGATTTGACCCAGGACATCATAGCATACGAACAGAGAGGAGTGCGCGCAAGGGGGGAGGGGATTTCTTTTTCCTGTTTTCTTTTCAACATTTCTTTCATCATTTTATCAGATTCGCTGAAATCGTATTTTTTTATTCATTACATCCACTGTCGTATTAATTTACTCTAGTATCGTAACTTTCCAAACCCTTTTATTGTTTTTAAAATTGACTTTAAAAGAGTTTTTACGTTGCAAAACATCTAACGTTACTTTGGAAACGTCAAAAATGCGTTTTGTGACATTTTTGTTAGACACGATTTTACATATATATAACCCATTTGTTGAGCCAAAGAAAAAGTGAAATGATAGAGGAGGATGAATAATTTTTAATTATATGAAGAAATCGACTCAACACCATTTGCCATTTTGAACAATTCGTTCGAATTTCGCATGATGTACGCGTGAATAAGTAAAATATACAAATATACAAATTTTAGATGTTGTGACATTTTGGTTATAGACACAGACAAAATGCTGCGGTAAGATACATGTTCAACCAAGTACCATTATTTTTAGAATATACTATCTGCAGCATATATACATATAAAACTCAAAATTTCATAGTTATTAGTTCACTCAAAGGTAACAAAAAAAGCTTTTGATAAAGACCGGGTAGCACGCAACGTGTAGAAAACGTCGGGAAAAAGACAACGTGACATCACAACATACGTGCGTATTTATCTACTATTAGACAATAAAACTCATTATTTTTTAGAATAAACATGATATTCTGAATATTTATACAGTCCTTTATGCATGAACATACATTGGTAAAAATGCTATTCGTTGTTACATTTTAAAACTGTAAACAAGAAAGTAGCCAACGACCAACGTTGAACGTTTAACAAGAAGACTGATCGAACATTTTATATATATTTTCACTGGGGTTATGTAATAAATTGTCAATATAATTAATAAAAGTTCCGATTAAAAAAAGCTGTCCGCATAACTTAAAAAAAATGTCTAACATTTTGTCTTCAAATCGATTTCTTTCCATTTTTACAATGTCCACATCAAAGGGGAGATATTTGTGATATTGTAATACGCTTTGATCTTATCATTACGTCATGAAAAATATCACGTCATCTGCAGCACAAACTGCTCTTTCCAAAAAGTTTGTTTTATCAAAATACGCCAAGAAACAAATTAGATATATTGGTGAAATGGGAAGCAAGCATTTCTTAATGTTACCCGTCCACATAGGAAAATGGACGTTCTTGTGATCGAGTAGTGCTTTCCCTCCACAATTAATGGCATCTTTCAAAGATTTATGATTATAATCCTAAAATAACAACCATTTTCGAACATTTTAATATCTATATTGCCTTTGATAACTCCACATTCTAATAGCAATATTTCGGTTTTCGTACCAAGCCCCGGTTCAATCGAATGTTACAACAACAACGTACGCAACGTCACAGTAAATTAGGTTAGAAATTCTATGTCCATGAAAGTGGATTGAAAATGTGATGGATATCAAGGCACCCAAAAGTATACCTTTTCTAAGAGCTGATTTTTAGGGACATTCATACATGTAGAATGTATTAGGTAAGTGAAGGTATGCATAAGTTTGTTCATATACTTCCAATGTAAACAATGATTTAAATTTTCAGAACTGGTGATAGGTCTATTGTAAGCATTGCTAGTGTAGAACAGGTGTCATATTTCTTAGCAAAATTTGTAGTTTGTACATTTGTATGTCTGTGAACAGGAAATTTATACTAAAAACTACAAAAATACATGTGCATGTACTCTAAGTATTGTTACTGGTATATGCAGTATAGTATTAATTGAAGATTTCATACTTGAAATTATGATATTTGTAATATGATAATACATGTATCTAATTTGTTATCTACTTTACAATGTGACATTAATTGCTCATAAATAAATCAACACACAGGGATGGATCCAGATATTTTGAAATGGGGGGTCCAGACATCATAAATCATCAGGTAACTAGAAACCATACATGGGAGAAGCCCTAAAGGAATATCATTAGTAAACTTTCCATTTTCTTTATTTAGAAGATTTTTGTCTAATATATGAAATGGCTTTAATTTATTGTTTTAAACTCACCACTTCAAACCACTTTAATGATCTTCCTGGATATGAGGGGATGTTGTTTTAACAATGACCACCTGTCAGTCAGGTGAAAAGTAACCTATTCTACTCTTACTTATGTTACCTGTTATTAACAGTTATTGGAACAAAAATGTGCTCATGAAGTACACTGTACTACATTTTTGTAAAGTTTGTTGTGTTTTATTTAAGATAAATTTGAATTATTTCAGAGACAGAAGTGTTTATTTTTTCTTAATTAATACAGCTGATAGAGATATTTTAAGGATAACATTTCAGAACACTAAAATATAATATATATTTATTGTATTAACTTTTATAATGTAGGACAGAAGTTATAATATTACAGAAATACTGTTTGCAAAATTTCAATTTATCAGTATTGACCGGGTGACTTAAAAACTAGAAAAAAAATACTGGGACAACGATAACCGCCCAACCTCTATATTTGCCTGATTTTGCACACAATTTCATGAACATGTAAGAATATTTCCCATCAAGAGGAGGTTTCTGTACTGCCATATCATGTGGTTAAAACACAAGTATATTGTCATGCATTAACATTGTAACATATTGCTTTTATCAAAGCCAATCCTTGATTTCTAATCAGTGGTAATCGCTTTTAAAGTTTCACTAGATGTAGGGAGAAGAAAGCAAAAGCAAAATGAACTATTCTTGTGCTGGGACACTATTTAAGCATGAAACAAAGTTCATGATTCTGGTGCTGGTACACGTCAACATCTCTAATGAAAACTATAAATATGAAGTCTCATATGATTGATTTCTTAGCACTTATTTGTTTGCAAAACATAAGAGTTACTTGTATCGTAATCTAATACATATACATATTTGTGAAACAATCATGTAGAAAAAAGTGAAAGAAATGCACATACATTATTGAAGGCAGACAGGTATAAAACACTCTGCTTTAGCGCAATAATGATTCATCATAAAAAATGGTACTCATGGCCCACGAGTCATGAGGTATGGGTTCACTAGTAACCTTTTTGTTTTGGAGAGTAGAAAAGATGGATTTATATTCAAAGTGCATTTGTTATAAAGATATAAAGACATAATTCCTGTATTCACTACATCTCTTTATCATTGGCTTTCCAACTTGATTGGAATCTTAAATTGCTAAAATATATGAGGTACAAAGTTTTTTTTTTTAGTTTAAAGGTTTTTAAGCTGCATATTAGTTTTGACAACAAGAGTTTGTATCCTTGTTTGAATTGAAAAATTCCTGAAAAAAAAAGTAATCATTTATTGTTAAAAAAAGTGTATAATTTAGACATTTTCAACTCAGGGCCTAATCTAGACAACAATTACAAGGACAAGTTTTAGTAAATTATGTTTGAAAACTAACAGTATTGACATATTTGTTCATTTAATCTATTACGAATCACTTTCAAAGTAAGCACAAACAAGGAGAAGTTTTTTGCTCATTTCTCCCTTTAGATTAGGTCGTTGGTCAACCCTCCCTAGTTCATATGATTTATATCTGCTTCAAGCATCTCCAACCTGAAGTTTCAAACTGTGGATTCATTCTTACTTTGAAAATTCATCCAATTTTGATAGTTAGTGATTCCCAGTGGATATCATATTTTGGAAGAAATTCTGGTTTAGGTGTAAAGTGTCAAGAAATTTGAGGAAACAGTCAGAAAAGCAATAATAGAACAGAAGATCCATAAATACATCAATAAACAGGCAGTATTGATATACATTTATTAAAACAGATGGTTACTCTTTAAAATGACTAAGTTTTTGATCGGTTTATTTAGCTTGCAATTTGGTTACATGAATATTTATGAGGCCATCCTTGACTCATTGCCTCAGCACTTTGATTGCTTTTCCGTTTCACTCATTTATTATATCACAATTATGTGTAACACTTAAAATATTCTAATTACCCTAAGGGTTAACTGATCTTTTTGGGGAGGTGTTCGTTTGCACCAATTCGGCGTCCTATCGCGCCACAACATATTTATTTTACTTTCCTCTGTTACTTACTCGAGGTACTTACGTTAGACTGATACAAATGAGTTTCCCAGTCCGATGCAATTTGAATATTTTTAAACACGTACAGGGCGCTAAAAATATGAGCATGACGCAAAAGGTGGTGCATGTAGTATTGTAATGCCATGTTTTGTGTAAATAACAAACGGTATGTTTTATTCTGGTGTTTTGATGTCTACCATAATTCTTTTAAGAATGACACATATTTTTTTTAAATTTCATATTGTATATAGTTTGTTCGTGGTGAAACTATAATACTTTATTGAATTGAATCTTGAATATGATTAGTAGTAATCAATATGATATTCATTGTTGAAACATTGACCTTAATAAGTAATTGTATTATTATTGTCTATTGATTTTTATGTACGATTGAACAATGTTACTTATTTTGATTTTTAAAATGTATTAATTTAAGTATTGCTACATGTATTAGTGTTATAATTTATCCTTTGGTCAAATTTATCAAATCAATCAAAAACCACATTAGGAAAAAATCATGTGCAACCTTCGCTTGTGTAGGAACTAATCAACATTCTGAAATCTGAAAAATTGACCAAAACTAAGTGATCAATTACACGTATGGTAATTTAGTATTCATTAGTCAACGTTTTTATACTTTTCATGGCGTCTTTGTATTCAGCCTTATACATGCATATTTGGTCGTATTATATAAGGTAACAAGTTGCACACGCTGACGTGCTAAGTCTAACCACACTTGTGATGAAAGGGCGGATAGCGAATATATTAATTTTCTACTTTTTTTCCCATCCTTTTTCTCCCTCCTCCAATCCCCTTTCTCCCTACCCTTTCTCTTTTCTCCTGTGCCCTTTTTTCCTGTCTCCCTTTACCCTGTCCACCAAACCTGTGATAAGCAAACATGGAAAACGGTAGACGTGATGAAAACCTGGAACGGAAGACACATTACAAGTCACCATGCCAAGTCCTTAAATTTTAGACATTGAAGATTCTTTCAAGTGCAATGATGTTTATAGTCATATATATCAGTAACCATGGTAAAACTATAAGAAATAATACAGATTTTATAAAATAGGGTCCTTACAAAGTAGCACATGCGCATAGAAGGCGTGAAAAATTTTTGTGTATTACAACGTTTCTTACGATTCATTTTTTTTTCGCAATGCTAGTTACTAAAATCCCCTGTTCGTCAACTTGTTATTAGATACTTTGTTTTTTGTTTTGTTTTGTTTTTTTTGTTTTGTTATTTTTTTTTGTTGTTTTTTGTTTCATCTGGAAAACATATATGAACGTTTGTAAGTTGTAATCATTTTCTTGTTTATCTATTTTTCTCTGTACATCGTGTGGTTTCAGAGAATAAAGATAGTATATCCTCAATGACTACTAGTATATATAAATTACAAATTGCATAACTGCAATATTATATATAATCCGTCGGATATAAACTATAATCATTAAGTGTAAGTGCTTGTAAGAATCGGGCAAAATGGGAAAAGTCAGAAACATGCATGTCAAAATTCCACCGATCTGCCAATAAAATATCACTCAAGGATGCTTTCTCTATTTGAAGACCATTATTTGATCTGTGAATCATTGGAGTTGCTCAGAAATCTTAGAAAAATTAGTTTTCTTGACAGAGTCATCTGCCCTTTAAGTGTTCATATTCAATGCATTTAATGAAATTGTTGTAACTCAGTGGTACAGCATGATATGGAAAATCTTGTCTGTTTTCCTTGATTCTGAAGGTGCAAATAGTCAAATTACACTATCAAAATGATGGGTTTTTTCATACCATGTTTCACCTATTGCCTGATTCTTACATGAAATGATATTTAAGATTGAATCCAATTTACAACTATTTGCCATACTATTATATCAAAGAACAAGGACAAAAGCAAGAAATACAAAAATAAGTTGGAAATGTCGTAACCCGTACCAACCAAAAAGTCAATATGTGTGTAACTGATAATAAATCTATGTGATACCAGGTACTACCATTGAAATTAAAGGGAAATCACTTAACTACCAAAAAGGATTTTATTAAAACGATCAATCAATTCAGGAGAAAATAAAAAGGATTTTTATTAAAACGATCAATCAATTCCGGAGAAAAAATGTTTATAATTAAAGTTTTTTACTTTGGAAGCGTAATAAGCCCACCATTTCTAACTGTTACTGAATGATTTGAAAATATTGGTAATTGTCAAGCCGGATCAACAGGTTTACCTTTGTTTTCACTATATATACTCGGCTTCAGTACTTTAAATTTGACTTTCATGGAGTGGGATTCTGTGTGGGTTTAAGGAGCGACAGGATGATATTTGAAATAAAAAAGCAGGATTGAAATTTCAAGAAATAAAATGGGAGGACAGCTCGTAAGAAAAAATAAAAAGGCAGGATTCATCATAGTCCCAATATTTTTTGAAATTATATAAAAAAATTTCGGTACTTTCCCAAGAAGAAGACAAGAGGCTCCCAGGAGCCTGAATCGTTCACCTTGTTAAAGTTTGTCTTTCAAGTCTTTCAAGGGCAATAAATTTAACAAAAAGTTGTCCAACAATTTTGACTCAAGAAGACTTTGGTAGGACTATCATAAGGATCATTTCAGTAAATTTTGAAAGTTTCTATCTATAATAGTGTTAGATATTGGCTGAAAACTGTAAAAAAATTTTCATCTTTCAAGGGCAAAAACTCTTACAAGGAATCGCCTGACAACTTTGATCCCTGAAGACTTTTGAAGGCCTTATAATAAGGGTCATTTCAGCAATTGAAATAATTTTCCTAAATCTAACGGTTTTGCAGATATATGCGAAAACTACTGTCTGACCCCTATATTCTATTTTAATAATGGTGGCCATGTGTTTCAACGGATCAAAAATCCCCACATCAGTTCTATGTAGGACACCCCAAGGAACATCCATTTAAAGTTTGGTTCCAATTGGTCAAGTAGTGTCAGATGAGATTTTTGAAAGAAATAACTTTAAAAATAGCAAAAAATGTCGAAAAAGGGCAATAACTCCAACATGGCTTATCAGATTAAAATGAAAATTTGACCACAGATAGATTTCATCATGCTGAACACTTTTATTTGGTGTCAAAATTTGGCTAAACCTAACGGTTTTGGAGATATATGCGAAAAACTACTGTCTGACCCCTTTGTTCTATTTTTAGTAACAGCTGCCATGTTTTTCGACGGATCAAAATCCCCACATCAGTTCTATGAAGGATACCTCAAGAAACATTCATACTAAGTTTGGTTCCAATTGGTCGAGTAGTGTCAGAGAAGAGGAGTTTTGAAAAATTGTTAACGACGACAATGGACGACGGACGCCAAGGGATGGCAAAATAGCTCACTGGCTTTCGACCAGGTGAGCTTAAAAGGCAGAATAAATAGAAAAGTTGATCCTTGCTTCCCCTAAAATCAAATGGTTGCTCCCTCCTAGTGTTGAAATCTGAAATAACTTTATTTATAACTACCTTTGTCTAAATTTTGTAAAATTACCCAGTCTAGCACAACGCTGCTGAACCACTGTCAAATGAATAATGCTCTTGAACTGATTTCGAATAATAGTGGTTCATCCAACTCTTCTGAAAACACGACATGTCCAAGCCAGAAAAACTAAGCTTATTTTTTACGTATTCTGTATCTGCAGTTTCATATTTATCAATGTAGATCGAAGATCAGAATTGATATAGCAGCCGCCAGAATCTGTAGATTTGTAAAGCCTGATATCATCTGGAATTATCTTACACTACGGCAGTAAAATAGTCCATTGGTATACCCCATTTAGGTTCAAATGCAAATAGTTAGGTCCATTTTATATGTATTTCTAATATATCAAACTTAATTCTATGTTAATTATGCCAATAAACAAACCCAATAAACAACTTTTACTGCGAACTTAATATGCTAATTAATTAGTATTGTACATTTATATGAACAACGATCCAATGAAATATAGTTAACATCTAACCTCTTATCAGTATCTGTTTATTTCTATATGCAATCAGTCTTTCACTGTCGATCTATTCAAGTTGTCTATTTATTTTTAGACGCATGATATAGATAGATTGAAATGAAAATCCTGCGAGGCTATAAATAGTCGGAATGCTGAAGCTGTCTTCTGATATTTCATGCAGGCCCTTGTGGATTCAAATATTTACTAAAAGGGGACAGTGGATCCGATCAAGAAACTTATATGAAGAAAGGGGTTCCATGCTATCATTTGCCACTCATTTGTTTGCCAAATGTTTTATAGAAGAGTAGCATAACCCACGAAACCATCCTGATGTATCGCTCACTGTATCGTGTATTTTATTAAAGTTACCGCCTCGTGACATCGGAAGCCCGGAGATGACAAATTAAAATAAAATTTTGCTAAGACGATGGCATAGGAATTTCGATAATGCATTTCTCGGGAATGGCGTCAGTCTGTGGTCTGGTGATATTGCTTTTTTTCGCAATAATCATGCTATTGGGCTATGTTGGCCATGTGTAAAGATAATAGAGCTGCAGGTGCTCAATTGCTCCAGGGGCTTAAAAGTGCATGGGTAGTGTTGCCTGCACCATACATAATTGTTGAAATTGTATTCTAAGACTTTGGCGTTTATGTAAATGTATGCGTGTCTGGAAACAGATGCCCAGAAACTAAGCGCTTTTAGATGACACACAGGTGTCTATGCGATAACTTGTAGGAATTGAGCTATATAGCTTATCAACTGATAAACGTAACAAGTTGATAGCGACATGTATCTAATGACATGATTTATTTCAATGATTGTGTCGGCTTAAGTTTGAATGATTTGACAAGCAGTTTCAACCTGGAACTCGATAAATTAAATTTCGACCTGAAAATATTTCAAAACTAGGAAAGGCCATCCAGTAGTTTGTAGTTCATTTACGCAGTATGTCGGATAGTTTTGTTTTCATTCATCTAGGTGTTCCTTATAAACCGACATCGAACTTGAATATTACGCAAACTTGCGCACTGTTACGATGCATTATGATGTTGGTGTGCGTGTGTGTGTGTTTTGTAATGCCCTTCGTAATCAAACGATCGATATAAATTTATTCCGTACATGAGTACTTTGACTATCAATTTTGATCGAAGATCAGTCGCCAGGGCCTTTGGATTTGTAAAGCCTGTTGGCATTTGCAATCATCTTATACTACAGCAGAAAAATAGTCCAATTGGTATACTCCATTAAGGTTCAAATGCAGATAGTCAGGTCGACTATATAGATATTTCTGATATAGCAAATTTAATTGCATGTTATTTATGCCTATAAACAACTTTTACTGCGAACTAAATATGCTGAATTAATAACGATGCAATTAAAAATAGTTGACCTCTAACCTAAGATTCTTATCAATACCTATTCATTTGTATGCATTAACCCGAATAACCGAGTCGTTCTCTGTCGATACATTCAAGCTTTTTTTCTTAGACGCATAATAAATAATTTGATGTTTACCTATGGAAGAAAACCCTACGAGATAATAAATAGTCATCAATGTAAAGAGGAATGCTGATTACCAATGGGAAGAATTGTTTCTAGATATTTCATTCAGGTACTAGCAGATCTAGTAGGGCCTTCAAGTGCGTGGCTATTGTTTCCTGCACAGACATAATTGTTGAAATTATATTCTAAGACTTTGGCGTTTATGTTAAAGTACATGTTCCTGGAACTAGGTGTCTAGAAGCTAAACGTTTTTACATGACACACATGTGTCTATAACCTGTACACATACAGTTTCGACCTGGAGGTCGATAAATTGAATTTCGACTTAAAAATTTAGAAACTAGTTCAATATGTTGGAGAGTTTTGTGTTCATTCATCTAGCCGACATCGAACCTGAATATTACGCAAACTGGCACACGGCTACAATACATCATATATTTTGGAGTGTGTATTTTTTTTTAAAGTCCTTCGTAATCAGAATGGTGAAGCAAAAAGTTCAATATTAACCATTTACAGCAATAAGCTTATGTTTGGATACGTTTGAATTTGTCCCCGTACCTGTTATCACCTATTATTGCAATTTGCCGATTACTTTAGGAGTAACAATTCAAACTATTGATATACATTGATTCAATAGATGAGTACTTTGCTACTGCTTTTGGTTATTTCTTGTGAGTTTGACTACAATCCCGAAAAAATCTGATAGGTCTTATTGTAGAACTGACGCACTTAAAGTTATCGCTCAACTACTTACATAATTGCTAAAATTCATTTAAAACACCACAGTAACAGTCCGGATGAATGGTACCGAAAAATGTGTCATACTTCTATTAACTTTGAACAAATTATATGGTAGTAAAATTCTCACTTACGCTTAAAGTGGAACAAAATGACTAACATCCAACAGTAAACAGCATATTTATATTCAAGTGGAACTAAATGTGCATAAACTACACAAACAAAATTAAATCACGATATTCACGCGAATTTTCACCTGAATTGAACTAATAAAATTTATGACAGATTTCACGTGAAATTCGGTTGAATTAAGCCTTCAGGTTAAATTCACATGCATTGTTCACGTGAAATTCGTGTTCAGTGAATTCACGTGAAAATCATGTTAATGTCATATAAATTTCACGTGAAGCTCGATTGACATGATTTTCACGTGAAAATATTTGCCTGTGTAACCACTGCGTAATAACGCAATGAATTGTAATGCATGTACTATCTGTTGTAGGACAAAAGTCCACAATCAGTCCATCTCTATTCATAGCATTACCGGGCATGATAAGGTCAAAGGCACGTACTGTTTACCCTTCAGGTGGTACCATGCTCCTCAATAATTATAGCTTTCTATGCGTTATCTTCTTTTTTTTTAATTTTTATGTTAACATTTTCTTTCATTTTAATTTCGGTATTTTCTCATTGATCAATTTTCCTACTTTAAGGTTCTCTCTTATATATCTTGTATCTCTTCTTTTTCTTAATACATCGATATCACAACCCTCACATTGTATTTAGAAATATACATTTTACTTTTCCTGCACCTCTTCCGTTAGCCACCGCTAAACATAACATAATGCTTCCTGCTTATTATGTTAATTGAATTGAACTTTTCAGAAATCTACCAATGGTAACAAGTAATCAAGTGTCTAACTTGATATTCAAAGGGGAATAATCAGTCGCAAAACTTTAAATACCCGAGATTTTTAAAAAGTAAAATGAAGATCCATTTTTATCAATTTAGATCGAGGATCATAATTGATATAGCAGTCGCCAGAGCCTTTAGATTTGTAAAGCCTGATAGCATCTGAAATTATCTTACACTACCGCAGGGAAATAGTCCCACTGGTATACCCCATTAAGGTTCATATGCAGATAGTTAGGTCCACTCTATTGTTATTTCTAATATATCATATTTAATTCCATATTATTTTACCTCCGAAACCATCCTGGTCTACCACACACTGTATCGTGTATTTTTTTTTAATCGGCCCATTTTTTAAAATTAAAACCAATGAGGGAGGGGAATATTTCTTGAACATTTTAAATATGAGGAGGGAAGTTTCTTTTTTGTTTTTATTTTATTGAAAGGGCAATGAAAATCTAGTCATCCTAGAATGGAAAAACGAGAGCATGATAACCAAGATCTTAAATTTTATGAAGCCCCATACGTGGCTGTGGTCGTATTTACCTTTTATAACCTCTTCTAGGTTCAAATGTATGAGTTGTGACTTCCTTCACTCTTTTAGGAATATACATATTTTTGAAGCACTCATAACGGGGTTCTGTTCGTTGTATATATCTAGTAAGATATAAATCATCGCTGCCCGTTTCTCCCCAGTCTAGTATAAAGAATGACACGTTGAAGGTGAATCCTGCAGCTTGTGGATATTTAGGCAATAAATCTATCTATAAAAAAAGACATGAAATGAAATTTAACGAACCACTGAAATAAATATTTAATTTGTAGCAGAGTATTTATTAAACAAAATAAACAAGACTGGTGATGCCCGCTTTCAATCTACTCCAGCAGTGCTAGAGGTTGTCTGGCAAGCTATTTTCTGACTTGGTGCCACCCTATGCACATGGAACAACGAAATTCCAACCGCTCACATTGTAGGAGTATCGTCCAAGCGCGATTTTAAGGAAAATAAACGAAGTCCACGTTAAACAGGAAGTTGTTGTCGAATAAATCCCGTTATATGGCATACATACAGGAAAAATGTGTAAAATTTCAAGCCACTGTGTTGAATAGTAAAATGAGAAAAATGCGACGAAAATTTTCATCCTTCAAAAATATAAAATAAATTAATAAACTAATTTTTCGTTAAACAGGAAGTTGTCGATTTTTTTCTAAAATGGGTCTCGCCATATGGTATACCTACTGGAAGAATGTGTAAAAAATTAAAGGCGCTGTGATGAGTAGTTGCTGAGAAAACTGTGACAGGAAAAATTGTTACGGACACAAGGGTGAAACAGTATAGTTATACTACCCTTCTCCTTCGGAGCGGAAGTATAAAAAACTGATTAAACTTAAGATTCCATTTATCAACATCCTCGTTGTTAGCAACATTAAGGTATATGCCTACTAATAACTGAACTAAGCTGTAACTATTTTCATGAGAAGCGAACGGATGCCAACAAACATTTCGTAGTGAATCACTTTTCAATTAATTCGGATGCACTCTTAATACATTTTGAAAAATGATGCACCGAAATACATTCGCTATAATTCAAATTTTTACACCTCTGACACCGATCTTATGCACCAAGGTAGACCGGTCATTCGCTATATTTCAACCTCTGACATCAATCTCCAACACCGAAGTACATTCACTACGCTTCAAACTTTTTTACCCCGCTGACACGTATTTCCTGTACCCAGGTAAAGTCGCTTTATTTAATGAATGTATTCAATTTCTTATTAGTTTATAGGCTATAACCTAATTTGGGTCCGTTTACGCTGAATAATCCGCGAAGAAATTGTATACATTCATTATATTTTAATTTTTAAAAAAATGATACATCCATCACTTTTATTAACACTGAGTAAACAGCAACTTTAATTTTCCCGCCGTGTAGTAATTTTAGTAAACAAATTGGCCGCCATTTTAAAATCAGCGACAAGACCCTGTCATTTCATCACTGGGAAATGTTCAGTTATTTTTCAAAGTTGAAGACACAGTTATTAAAGCAGGAATTTGACATAAATCCGACGGATATAAAGTTAGTTAATAATTTATTGTCACAATAACGTTTCAACGTTACAATGTGACTAAAAACGTTGTTTCGAATGTTGACAAACAAAAAGCAGTTCCATAAAAGGTGGGCGTGGCCTAAATAGCAAGTTAATTTATACAATTGAAACAATGTTGATTTTTGTCAACAAACCAATCAAATGACAGGATTCTCATCAAATTAAAATATTTCAAAATATTAACACCTGTGGCACTATCACCTCCTGGTAAAAAGACTACGCGTGCACCCCTTAATTTTGCAGGAAAAGACAATTATGGTTAAAATGAAAGAAAATCACCGAAGCGGGACGATGCACACCCCTCTTTTGGTTTTTTAAGTCCTGTATCCACCCTAGGGTAAAATTATCATAATTACACCCCTTCCATGCCGTTTCTTAATCCTGCTTTTCACGTCCCATTTATCTGTTTGAGAAGTTCACGTATCTAGTTGATAAATTTACGCGCATACTTTTTATAGCTTTTAACAATCAAGATAAACAATCGATGCACATGTTACGCACGTTATTGGTACGAACTCTGAAAATGGCGTCTAATTGCGAACAAGATTCAAATAGAAATTATTCTCTTTTACAAAATAAACTCTACCTGTATGTTAGGTAAATGCACTAAATCTACTTAAACATTGAAGCTATTTACCGTTATATTTTGTTTAAATGGTTGAATTCCCGGCAGTAATATGAAATAAATTGGTTATCTTGTGTTACGTAAATTCACTTGTATTTTATATGTTCAAAATGCTGGAAACCGATTAAAATCTGCTCCAAAATGCCTGAAATTATTAGGGATTCGTGTTTTCGTCATATATGTCATTAGGTGTAATGGTTCTGATATTGGGTTTTTCACACCAGTCATTGAAAGTTCTGGGATAGCAAAAAGTATGTCCAAGTAAACTTTTTGACGAATACACACTTAACATGGCCGAAAGACATATGGCAAATACAGAAAATAAATTAATTATGCACATTACCACACAGTACACGTTGTCCTTCCCAGATCGGTATATGTTCAATTTATCAAACATCTGCAAGTCTAGCCATTTAGTGTTTGTTTTAAAGCTAAATAAAATTGTATCAACAATATGACGTAGGAAATATTTTAACATTTCCGAAAGTATAAATGAACAAACCAACAGGGACATTAACAGTTGCAATGGGAACAAGAGTTTTTGTATACTATAATTAAGGCCATATACCACCGATGGTTAACCAATGAAGACAATTTATTTTATAGATGTTAACGAGACCCTTGTTTTTTCCAATCTACGAGTAACCTGGATCGAATATTATTGTAAAACTGTTATAACTGGGAACATCTTTGACAACATTTATTATTAAGTTTACCTCTAAAATATCTTTGTAAGTAAGGAAGTCGTCGTGAACAATGTACTCGTCAAAATCTATGACTCCTACGTAGTCATAACCTTGGAGTTTCTCTTGACAATGGTATACTCCTACTTGTTTGTCATGGGAGCATTGTGGTAGTGTAAATCTGTATTCTTCAAATCCCCTGTCTGGAAAGCCTGAAAAAAATATCTAATATGTACCGCTCACTGAAATACATTTGTATTCCAAGTATCATTACAGACGTGACAATTATATGTCCAATCTTATCGTATATTTGGCAGGAACACCAGTGGCGGGACCAGGGGGTTGGAACCCCTTTCGGATTACTTTTGGTTCATTCGTCAAATTTTAGCAAAAATGAGGAAATAATAGCCTAGAATATCTTTTATAAAGTACCTGGATCCATCTCAGAATACACACCAAAACAATGTATGATTTTTTCCGACATTTTTTTTAAAATAAAATTACATGTAGTCAGTTTTGTCGAATCTTTCAACAAATCAGTACCTACAGTGCATTTAAGTGTAAGTGTTGGTAAGAATCAGGTAAAATGGGGAAAAAACAGAAACATGCATGTCAAAACCCCACCGATCTGACAATGTAATATCACTCAAGGATACTTTCTCTATTTGAAAACACCATTATTTGATCTCTGCATCACTGGCTTTGCGCAGAAATTTTTCATTAGAATCTTAGAAAAATGAGGTTTTTTGACAGAGTTATCTTCCCCTGAAATGTTCATTTTCAGTGCAATTTAATGAAATTGTAACTCAATAGTCCAGCATATGGAATCTTGTCTGTTTTCCTTGATTCTGATGGTGCAAATAGTCAAATTACACAATCAAAATGATGGGTTTTTCATACCATGTTTCACCTACTGCCTGATTCTTACAGGGACTGACACTTAAATGACTTACTACACATAATAAGTGTCATATTTAGGCAAATTCATACTTATCCAGTGTAGTTTTATGTACACTAACAACACTAATACGTTTATTTCTTCTTATACTGTTTGATGGGAACTGAGTAATCGTTTGTTTTAAATCATTTTGTACCTACCTTCGTCAGGCTTACGGGCTATTTGCAGACAGGAATTCATATAACAAAAATAGCAATGTACAAAACTTGGCATATTCGAATTTACAATCCCTAACACATGTGGACGAAAGTAATACAAAAAATTCCTTTGAGCTCATGCTTTTACTACTATATAGCGTTTTTAAAACACTTTCATCCTGATTACATTTTTGTACTTAGTTTTTAAAATTGAAAGTAGGCAAATTAATTCTGGACTCTTATTGTTGTCTAAGATTTGCATTTTTTATCAACTTGTGTATTGATGCTGTGTTTGGACGACGATGAAAATCCAGTGAGGTATTGCCACGTGGATTAAATACATATTATATGCTTTGTTCGCTATGCTTTTCTACATTCTTTGTATATGTTCTGATATGCCTTAGTGTTTCCATGCATTGTCTCATTTATCTTGTCATCATGTCTGTTATATATTCGGTTAAAAGCTCACTAAAACTTATGTTTTATGTTATATACATCTCAAATCCAAATAAAGTTTTCTTAGTCTTAGTCTCAAGGTCTAAGACCTCTGGTAAACTCATCCATTTCGAAAACTAAACCATCCTTAACTTAGGCACCGAACATTTTTATTTTACCCTTAAAGGAGGGATTTGGTGTCGGATTAGAATTTTTATCGAGTGAGCGAAAAAATACTGTTTATATTTTAGCAGCAACCGAAATCAATATTTTTAATTGAAATTCAGCCTTATTAAGTAATTGGGAAAACACAGAATTATTATTTTTTTCCTCAATGGATGAGTAGAACATTAACAAAAATTTGAATCTTTTTTATTATTTTTTTTTATTATCAAAAAGACCCCCTCCCGCTAATGAACTAGAGGCTCACGAGAGCCTGAATTGCTCACCTGGTTAACCATTTGCTTATTTGAAAAACTTGAGGAATCAGACAGCCTAAGTTAAAATCCACTGAATTGTCAAATGCAAGAAATGCTTTTCATAGCATTTTCATGACCTGAACCAGAATTTTGCTAAAGGCAACAATTTTCGAATTTTTTTCAAAAACCTGTCTTATGACCCCTAAGTTCCAATTTTTAGTAAAGGCAGCCATATCTATTCACGGATTAAAAATCACAACAGTCATTTTGAGCAAAATACACTAAAGAACTATTATGCTTATTTCCATTTAATGATCTTAAATGGTTTTAGAGTTTTAGAGAAGAAGATTTTCAAAGTTGTACATGTGAAAAAAACAACAAAAATCAGTTTCAGGGGTCTTAACTCCTACACTAGTCAATGAATGGTTTTGAAAATTTCGGCATAGATCCTTCTCTTGATGCTTAACAATTTAACCCTATGCCAGAAATTTGCTAAAGGCAACGGTTTTTGAGTTATTTGCAAAAAAACTGCCATCTGACCCATATGTTCTATTTTAAGTAATGGTGGCCAATTTTTTCATGAATCAACAATCCCAACTGTCAATTTGTGTGGGATACCCTAAGGAACATATATGTCCACTTTCATTGAATTCTGCGCTATGGATTTTGAGAAGAAGATTTTCAAAGTTGCACATGCGAAAATACAAAAAAAAACTTTTTCAGGGACCGTAACTCCTACATCAGTTGACAATCGTTTTGAAAATTTTGGCACAGGTTTGTCTCATGATGCTGAACAATATTACCCATGCCATAAATTTGCTAAAGGCAACAGTTTTTGAGTTATTTGCAAAAAAACTGCCATCTGACCCCTATGTTCTATTTTTAGTAACGGCAGCCATGTCTTTTCATGGATCAAAAATCCCAAAGGTCATTTCGTGCAGAACACCCAAAGAAACAAGCATGCTAAGTTTAAAACCTGTCGGTCCAGTAGTTTCCGAGGAAAAGATTTTTTAAAATTTGTCCACGACGACGACGACGACGAACGCTAAGTAATGGCATAAGCTCACTTGGTCTTCGGCCAGGTGAGATAAAAACGGCGTACGTGAAGTTTGTCTTCTCCGTATGATTGTGATAAGCTTGATTCACAGTATTTCTATGGGTAAAAATTCAACATCATTGAACTTCAAACATAAAAAAGAAAATAAATCAAATATTACGTTATGAGTGTAAAAACTACACAGTAAAGACTACATCTTTTTTTATCCATAGGAATGAGACATTAAACAAGACTCTTTCCCCATAAACTGCGAGAAACTTGAAAGAAACTATTGTGGATAGATACAAGAGTAATCAAGGGAACCAAGCACATATTTGACATATCTTATTCCAGCACCCGTCTCAACCTCGCTAGTCAAGGGTTACAATTCTGTCCCCTGCCTTTACGTAGGGGCAGGACCGTAACCGGTGGCTAGCGAATATGCATCCATCTTTGTTGGAGCATCAATAAGCTTGCAAAAAAGCGTTTACAGATAACAGTCATTTATCTGTAAATAAATATAACTGCCCGATTTAAGTGTCTCCCAGTTAATGAATTAAAATTTCGCTCTATCTATGTGTTTCACTGAAAGTAATGTCGTTCAATCCAAAAAAAAAAAAAAAGTGAACATGTCGCCCAATTTATCATAATCAAGTCGTCCGATTGGGGCTTTATTTCAATTGTATTATGACTGTACGGAATCCTTTTAGGGCCATACAATTTACTTTTAATAATTTGTTATAACAGATTATTAATTTGATATAACAAGTTAGTAATTTGATATAACAAGTTAGTGATTAGTTATATCAGATTATTAACTTGTTATAACAGTATGACTGCCTTTTTTTGTATTACTTCCTTTGTGTGTGTCTTTTTGTCCTTAGTATACTATGCTTCCTATTGTCCAAGTAACAGTCTCTTCTCGGGGGCTAGGTTTCTACTACGTAAATAAAATTGCTACTTTTCGGAAAATCGATTAGCTTAAACATATTTTATTGAAAAATAACACACATTATGAAAATACAATATTCAATTTAAGAAATTGATTACCTGGAACATACCCCGGCAAAGGAGATGGGAATGCGTCTACATCCAATACACCATTCTTTTCATAATACTTTAAGACTCTGTAGGCATCGTCATTTAAATACTGAACCATAGCAAGAATCTTGTCAACTCCCATCAACCGCTGATACTCGAACCATTCGATTAGTCTCTGGGGAGAAAGTGTTCCATAAGCTATTTTGGCACAGATTGCTAATGATTTTGCATGTCTTTCCGGTACCGTTACAGACACTGTGTGCATAGTGGGATAACATTGTTTCCCTCTTACTATCATACCCATTTCTATAATATCCTTTTTAAGTCTTGGTATGGAACATTCGTACTGGCGAGCAACTAAAGTCGAATACCCAAAATTATTTTTTATGAAGGCATTAACTTGAATTGGGTTTCTTTTCTGTACGTCATGAAAAAGGCAACAAGAAAATTCTTTGTTCTGGCTTCCATCCCATACGTTAACTGTTACACTAGAAGCATTTTCCAAACCAGGTCCAAAATTAACAACTGCTGAATACAAGTAGATATGTCCGACTGGTTGTCTTATCAAGAAGTAAAGCCCGGTATGAAGATGCTGAAATAAACAAATACCCAATGTATAAACGAAGGAAAATAAGTAAAAATAATAACAGGAACACCTAACAGACAACATAGGAAGTAAAAATCATAGTACACAAAAGACCGAAAAGAAAAATTGTTAAACCGCGTGCTCACACTTTAAATCATTTAAAAAATCCCAGAGAATATGAATGGTATTAATACACGTTTATGTTTAATTATCTACTATTCCAAAAAGTAATGTAATCAGGCGCGGATCCAAGGACAGGCGTGTCGAGCGTATGCTCTATTTACGCCTCCTTAATCTGAAATCATGGATCCGCCCCTGGTAATTTATTAACGATAAAAAGTATCGAGACACGGCACATTGATTCGAAGTAGATTCTTCTGGCTGATTCTATACTCCGGTGTGAGTGTATAAAGTTCACGTGAAGACCGGAACCTTCATGAAAAACGTTTATATACTTTCTTTGCTACACTTAACTATCAAATTCACGATAAAATAGAAAGGATACATGCAATAGGCAGTTATTTTCCACAAAGACACATCAAGCCGGCCTAAACCACCCGAACAAACACAACACACTCAAATTAACATATCAAACCGGTATAATTGTACCGGAACAAACATATTAAGCCTGTCTACACAGCAGGCCAGCTGAGTTCTTCGGTCAGGTTTCCCGAAGACTGAGCTCCGCCACCAACACCAGTTGGTTCTACTAACTACTAACATCGACCGTGAGAGACCTGTATTGGTATTCAAGATTGTTAAAAAAATACCCAATCATCATCTTGAAATTGGTCACATTCGCTTAGACTATCAAACTGTTAAGTCGTTTTCGCTTAGACTATCGAACAACAAAGTTACTTTCGCTCAGACTATCGAACAGTAAAATTACTTTCGCTTAGACCAGCGAACAGTAAGGTCGATTGACAGATAGAATCGTGAATTTGAAAAGGTTTACATGTATTAGACTTTATACATTTTACAGAAAGATTTGTTTGAAAGCAACGATTAGACGACAACAGAACATAAACTGCTACATGGTGGAGACCTCATAACACACTAATGTACACCTCCTAGGTAACAGTCAAATTATAAAATATCTTGTTTGGTGAATGCATATAAATGCGACTTCCCATGTTATACTAGAACAATGACAGCACCAACTAAAACAAACATGCATATGTAATAGATAATAGACAATATTTTATTGGCACAAACACAATAAATTCAAATGGTTATGACCCATGGTATCACATATTATAAATCGAATCAAACAAATAAGTGAATGACAACAGTTTTTTAAGAACAAATGATATTATGCTAATACAGTTACTAAGTATTCACTTCTAAATGTTAACAAAAACTTAAATGTTTTTGAGGATTTGCTGTAGAAACACGATTTTAAAGAGACTGGATAGTTTTCTATTAATTGGATTCTCATTCTTTTGTAATTGTCACATTTAATGAAAAAATGTTCTTCATCCTCAATTGAGTCTGAGTTACACAAAGTCCATTTCTATTATTACAACGATTGGGATAGACATCAGGGGGCGGATACAGGATCTCAGGTTGGGGGGTGATGGGCGGGGCGTAAATAGAACTAAAGAAAACTTTGTTGGTAAAATTTGTTGAAAATCAAGATTTTATGCAAAAAAATGTTTTTTTTTTCGTTCTAGAGGGGGCGTACGTTCGACACACCCATCCTTGGATCCGCGCCTGGACATCTATTGCAATGTTATGAGATACGATTCTGCCAATATTCGATCTCTCAGATTTATTACCAGTGTATTAACATAAGGAGGCCTTTGACCATTGTAATTTTTCTTAAAGAAACATAATTTTGAAGAGTTTGATGAACTGGACTCCTGACTTTGTGATACTTGATCATGAATTCTTTGTTTTATAGATCCTACAAGATGTTTTATTGAGTTATTTTCATGAAGAACATAGGAGAACTCAAGACGGTGAGATAATATACTAATTTTCTTTGTCCAAGAGTTTGAACTTTTTGTAGACAAAAATACTTTATGTACCAATGGATCTTTACTTGACAATAAGTGATTATAAAGCTTAATACAAGAAAAGGAAATTTTCGACCACAGAGGTTGTTTACAATGCAGAGTTGATTGTTGGCAATTTACACATAGATTTCATTGAAAACGTTCAACAACCGATGAATCATTTTGTTTTATATCGGTTTCCCATATTCCACAATTATATAAAAGGATGGGGACAAATAAGGTATCAACATTTTTTCAAGAAGTCTACATGGGTTGTTAAAATCCAAAATTTTCTTTCTTTTCTAGCTTTTTCCATTAAAACTAATATGGCCACATTAAAATTACAATTACATTTTAACATAACACCTAGGTAATGTTTAATATTGTGAAATAATAAATAAAACATGAATAATAACGTATGGAAACGAAAACACTGGAATGAAACAGGTCTTTTATAAATTTAAAGAAAGATGATACTTTTGACATGCAAATGCGTATTAAGTTGAATTTATTACGTAGACCGCTCGTAACTATTGAGTCAATAAGTCTAATTAACGAGTTTTCTAAAAATTGCGACTTACCTCTAGAAATACATAGCCGATACTCCCTGTGTCAATTAGGAAATATGCTACAATGACCAAAAAGAACAGAAATAAAGAAATGTATATCCCATTGGATCCTCTAGCAATGACCATCTTCATTAACCTTCAGGTATAAACTCTCTATCAATACATGTTGGAGTAATCATTCACACATGCTCGTCTCATAGAAGCTCCATAATAGTGTTGATGAATATCATTAGTTTAACATCTCAGACGTACCTAGCAAAGACCATACTTCAAAATCTGTTAGTAAATACTAAGTGTACTGGATAAATTTTAGTATCATGTGATTGCATTTTGTTACTATGGAAATGGAATTTCCAATTAAATAACATTGACGACACCTGCCTTGAACTAAAGTGTCAAATGCCCGATCGATATATACACCAAGTTCATACTCTTAACAAAAAATGGTCTATAAAAATACTCATCTAAATACATATAAATGCATTTATCCATCTATGTCGCATTAGATCTCCTCCTGGTTACCTTTCCAGTTATGAGCAACGTCCAAAAAACAGGAAACAGGTAACGAGTTTAAAGGTGTCCTCGCCTAATGCCGCGCCCAATAGATTGCTGAAGAGTATTCAATGGAAACAAGATTCTAGCGGATATCAAAAGAATGTAATCCATGGACAAAGACCGGACATGAAAACAGTCAAACACACAACAAGAAACATAGAATAACCAAAATAATACATACAAAGTAACATAAGTAAATGGGCAACTCATACTCTACTAAAAACTGGGAGCAAGGACCAGGTGCACCATAAGCGCCCTCTGATTTTCTAAAAAAAGTCAAGTCCAGGGTAGACGAAAGAGGAAAGGGAAACTGGCACGTTGAACAAATGAGTTTTATGGTGCAGATGGATACACCGTAACGATCTACGAGTTTATGATGACTATAAAACTTCTGTAGTGATGACGTCAATCTTGTAGCCTGCTCCAGGAGCCTAGTTGTAAGAAGTCTAGCGCGATACAAAATGTTCGCGTAGATACGGCAAACTCTGGCATAACGTATGAGCTGTGATATAAAAACTCCATATGCAGGTGCTGAAGGGATGTTGACACAGATGAAAAAAAAAGTTAACAATACGGAATGAAAAGTCATCGCGTTTGTCGTGTAAGAGTTAGGTTAATATTTTTCCTTACCATCGTTCTCTTAGTGAAAAAAAAACCTCTTGGACAAACTTCGCATGTTTTATTAAGAAAATGTGCTCGCCAAATAATTTTGATATTTTCCGGCAAAATACATGTACTTTATATGTAGTTGTATACGTGTATATCTCCCCTTCACATTGTCAAGCGAGAGAAATGATCGTGAACAGATCGATAATATAAGTAAAGTATTGTAGCCTGATCGTGAATGGAGGATGTTAAGGATCGTGAATAACAACTAATCAATGGGTCACACGGAAGATCAGTCATTTTACTAAAAGTTTATTTTCAAGTTATTGAAAATTGAAGAAAAATGTATGTCTGTCAGAATGTTACTATATACAGTATATTTAACACTATAAAATAGTCAATGTCCGAAACCGCGAAGTTTTCACATATTCGCTTAAGGCATGTGATACCCCTGCTTGGCTCAAAAACTTGGTTCATGATTAATTCAATGCAGAAAACTGAGATCATGTTATTCTCTAATACCGAAATTTAATTTTTCTTTAAATTCTTATTAGGCGACGTGTTTTGACAAACTGCTTATCAAAATTAATGAAACATCATTACTTCATATATCCTTTGTAAATGATGATGATTTTGACAGACACCCTTGCTTTGTAAAATTTGCAGTTTTGCTGAAAAAGTAACAAAAAATGAACTGAAAAGCTCCTTATTCTTAACATCAAGCTGTAGTACTCGATCTGTTAACGCATGTTCATTTCTCTCGCTTGAAAGTATGACGGGTTTGTAGCTGTTTGTAATTCATTATGTAACAGTTAATTATTTGATGATTTTTCTTTATTTGGAGACACGGGTCGGGGAAATATATTTTCTGTTATTGGGCTTTAAAGTCATAAGCAATACTGCTGTACTTCCTTTGGCACTTTCTGTGCATACATTTTTATTATGCATTTTCACTTACAGTAAAGGATTTTTGTTCATAAAGATGCCCATTTTAAGAGTTTAATGAACCGAAATACCACGCTGCCGAATAAATACAAAACCGAATAAAATGCTTGGCATGGCGCAACTTGATACCACCGCACATGTCGAACCCTGAACAGTTGGGGCAAGTGTGGACACAATATTAGTTTTTAACACACTTAAGCTTAAGGACTTGCAATTTATTATGAACACAGCAAATGGTTTGGACACTTTATTGCACAAAATTCAATTAAAAATCAGACCAAAAATAAAAAAGTATTTTTTTCAGGTGTGGCTCCTTTGACCCCTTATACCTCGAAAATCGTATGAGATATCTGAAATCTGATTGAAATATTTCGGCAGGGATTTTTATGAGGAATCTAATAATTTTTTGGGCATAGCCCAACTTTAACCCCCCCCCCCCCTATAACTTGAAAGCGGTCCAAAACGCATAAAATCTGCTTATACATTTGTTTACCAGAATTAAATAAGGAACACAATAAAAAAATAATAATCAATATTAAAAAAAAAAAGAAAAAGAACACAACAGTCTGCATGGGCTTTAACTTTTTGGCCCCTTTTTCTAAAACAATAGGGGTCACAGAATCCAAATTAAGTAGACACCTTCCTTTGGTGTTAAGTATAATCATATCAAAATTTCAGTACAATTGGTTACCCACAACTAAAGTTATTGCACAGAAATGAAGTGTCCTCAGACAACGACAACTATGACAACTGCACCATAACATTATATGACCCCAATTTTTTTGTGGTTGTAATAAAAAACAATCCATCAAAGCATTATTGAGTTATTATCAGAAAACTGAAATATCCTCCCTCTTGTCTAAATGAAGTCTTATGACTCAGAAATGGAAAACTAGTAATTTATAGAAGACAGCTATGCATAGCCAAATGTCCCATGCCTTGGATGATTAAGTAAATGAAATCAAACTCAAGAAAATGCTTGTTGATAAAGTGGAATGAGTAAATTCAGATGTAATGGATAAAAGATTAAGATTTTAATATTTATGAAATCTTCTCCCATAGCTTCAACAAGCTTTGCTAAATCTAAATGGCAATGAAGTATGCACATTTACACTTCACAACAATACATAAAACCAAATGCACTGGTAAAAAGAATCCATCAGTTTCATCAGTTTCAGAGTTGCATCCACAAGACATCACGGATGGACAGTGAAATGGGAGCTCACACAAATAAATACACACATTTCACCAAATTTTTAATATTAAACTGTTAAAGTATTTTTCAATGATAATCCATTGTGTAAATAACGGATGTAATTCAAAATAGACAACACAAAATATGATAAATAAATCATCCATAGAGAGTATATCACTATTCAAATGGGTACAGGAATGATATTTTTAAACAAACTCACAATAGTTGCTATTAAGCATACCATGCAGATCCAGAAATTCAGAGAAAGGCCGGCTCAAGTGATTTACAAGATAATCTAGAGTCAAAGGGGGCAGGGAGGGTGTGCTTCGATCCACCTATGCACCTACAGGCAATAAGTTCAGCAAAAGGGCTATTGAAATAAGTGTACAGTTTTTGAATATATATAATTTGACATAAAACATAATTTACAAATTGAACAACATGCAATGTGTCATCCTTTTTCATCTAGAATGAATGAAATACATGTTCTTGCCTCCTTCAGTTGCTGAACCAATTCTGTTGGTAAATTGTCTGAATTTTTCTGTAAGCCTTGAACACAATTTGTCAATATATCTGTAAGTTTTCTTCGACAATCTGAGGTCAAAGGTTCTGTTCTAGCACGCTTGCTGACAGGCTGAAAGGATAAAGACCAAAAATAAACATTAACTTCCTTATTACATCACATTTTCGTATACTGGGGTTTAATTATTACTGAAAATGTATTAGTTTTCATAGTTGCTAATTTTTTTTTATCATAAAAATAATTAGGGTTAAACAGAGTTTAAAATCAATTTTGCATGCTTTTCTGTCCACTGCAAAAATACTGAAAATTAATACATGGTGAAAATCAATATATCTACAGTATTCATGGGGTACAAATATTTGTGGTTTTCCCTGATTGTCTGGAACCACAAAATTAAGAATCCAACAAACATTTAACTCCATGGATTATTGTAAAGTAATGTAAAATGATGTGGAAGTCCAATCCAAGTATAGAACTGTTGTCATCTTTTATTTATTGTTTATATAAACTGTAAATACATTTTTAAAAGAGATAACTGTGTTTTTTTTCATTTTTTTCATTTTCGAAAATGTGGATGTGTCAATTGTAGATTTAGGTTTACTGGTAATGCTTAACTTCACAGCATAAGTGGAGCCAGTAAACTGATATTTGCAACCATCAAATCTAGATAGATGACAGCAAATTTTCAAATATACTACGACTGAATCAATGCTAATGCAAAATATATCTGTGAAAATAAAAATAAAAAATCTTCAAAAATAACTCTCTGCATGTGTTAAAGATTTGAGGTAGACTATTGTGGAATGACACCCTGAAATTTACGGTGTTAACTTCATGTTACAACAAATGTATGAGAATGTTTATTAGCCCAATTAGCCTAATAGACTCAGGGCTTCCTATGTTATGTAATGTCAGGATTAACCAATAAGAAAAAAAATTTAGGAGTAACTATCAGCATAATCCGGTTTTTACAACCTTCCATTCATCATTAAAGTTTGTCATAAGATTTTAACAATTTTCAATTATCCATACACAGATTTTTTTTCTCCAGAACAGGATTCTTTGCTTGTAATCCAAGAAATAACAACAGGAGAAAAGATTTCCCAGACATGTGTATCATTAACAATTCTTATAAATCAGGGGTTTTTAATTGCAGTACAGGGATTTTTGTATGTTGTCAAACTTCTCACAAATGAGACATTGGAGCATAGATAAATAAATCCAATATACCCCAAAAAGTATAACAGACCTTTAGAAATATACCCCAAAAAGTATAACAGACCTTTAGAACATCATACCACACAAGTGTGTAAAGTTTGAATTTCATTAAGGAGTTTTCGAGCTACAGTGTTATGTGGAAAAAATCCTGTTTAAAATTTGAAAAAGTCCATAACTTTATCGACAAATAGTATACAGCCAGTAGTGTAAATTCAAAGTTAATTAAAACAAAGGGTTTTCAAATTAAAGTGTGGCATGTGAAAAATCAATAAAAATATCAAAAGTTCTGGAACTCTGAAACTAAAAATTTAATTTTCTCCAAAAGTGTACATACAATAAGACTATTATAACTAAATTTTGTGTAAAGTTAGAAGTTTATTGTACAAATTAAAGAATTCTCAAATTACGGTGGACAGACCAACATCATATACCATTTTTTTATGGTTGTATAAAAATTCAAGGTAAAGAAATATTGCTAAATACCGTCATAAAACAGCATGCAAAAACCTTTGTAAATTAATAACCGCCCCTCTTTTTACCTCATACACTTCTTCAATATCATCCAATCTACAACCATCCATCATTTCTCTGATATAATCCTCTCTTCTCACTGATGAGGGTGATGTAGTCTACAAGTTTAAAATGCTTTCAAAAATTGTCTGAACTTGACTGATTGTTGCAGAATAAGAAATGAATTTTTGCCAACATTTGCCCAGTAAACTAGGTCAGGATTTTTTCAACCTGCCTCAAAAATGACAAACTATGTCTGTAGTTTAAATATTTTGACTTGCTTTAAGAACAAGTTATGTTAAAAATGAGATTTTTAGTTGAACACCCCATTTTTAACTATATCTAGCAAGTATACATGTCCATATTTCATGCAATATGTTTTATTTAGAACACTTTTTAATGGGTTTGAACATATTTTGAATAAATTTCAGAATTTTCAAACATACCTTGCTTTGTGCTAGACTTAAATGTAAAATATTAGCTTAATAGAAACAATAACCTGTAGAAAGTCAGGTCATCCAATTAAGATACATCAATTTTGAACTCAAATCAGTATGT
Source organism: Perna viridis (assembly GCA_037379345.1). Taxonomy (NCBI): domain Eukaryota; kingdom Metazoa; phylum Mollusca; class Bivalvia; order Mytilida; family Mytilidae; genus Perna; species Perna viridis. Next base: position 12,380,413 of record CM074517.1, on the reverse strand, counting down.
TGTCCTATATATCCTAGTTTAACAGGACTATCAATTATGAAGTCTTCGACTTTGGCGTTTTCAGAGATCTGACCCATGGACCTCCTTCACCAACGTCAACCCAATTTTCGACTGAACTGAACAGTTTGTTCATTGCACAAGAAATTGGTAAGAAAAACAGGTTTGAAGATTACTAGAATCCCCATCCTTTATTTCACTTTCATAACTTTACAGTACCAGATAACCAGTTTTTTACATCATGAATATCATTGTTTTAAGGGCATTCAAAATCAATTTCTGAGTTCTCTGACCATATTACTTGAAAACTGCTAAAAAGCGGAATAAATCATCCTTGATACACTACCGCCCTTAAAAAATTTGACAAAAATAAAAAAAATTTGGGCAGGAATTTCAAATTAATTTTTTTTCAGTTTCTAGTATTGAAATTCTATAACACACAAAGCTTGTGTTTCTTGGTGACTAAAATGTTTCTTCTTTGAAACTGATGTGGCTATGGATTTAGTACATATCTATACTTCAAATAGCTAAAATTAAGGTAGAAAATATCTGGTAAGAAATAAAAAAATGAAATCTTCCCTCCCGCCCCATATTTTTTGAGAAGGTTGGATGAAAATCTACCATTTAAGTTTATTTGGCCTTATACAGCAATAGAAATTGGTAATAATGAATTACAAAATGACAAGGGAAAGTCTAAGAACTGAGAATTTTTCATAATTTGGCCTCAGAGAATGAGGATAGCTAGTATCAGTAACACATTTTGAAACAGTTCAAACCATTAAAGTCATGTGCATATTATACAATGAACAATTTCAACCAATACCTTGTTCAGAAAAGCAACAACTTTATCTTGCAAGTCTACATTATCTTGTATACACTGAGGAACGACTGATTCATGGACAGTAGTTTCAGCAAATTGGGTAAAACTTTCTAAAGCTACATGCTGTACCACAAGATCTGTATCTGTTAATAGACTGTGATATATCTCTGGGATCTTGCTCAATATTTGGCTTTGCTGGAAGAAGGCAAATAAAAAAATGCTATAAAGTTGCCATACAAGCTGCAGCACTACAAATGTTACAGACCTTAAGGAGGTAGACCTATGGTAAGGGACATTACTCTTGAAATCAGTGATATGTTTGTATCATATTCAATTTCACCAAGGCCTTTCAAGCTTTCATTTGAAACAGAATGAAATCAGTCCAAGTTACTCTGATAATTACTTGAGCATTCCAATGATTTGTAAGAGTTATGTCCCTTACCCCAGGTATACCTCCTTCAGTAATATTCTTAATTTTAATGGTAAATGATTCTTGATATTTTTATATTTTGCATCTAGAAAGGCAAAAAATTTGATCTACAGAAAACTGCTTAATTCTTTAAGTGAAGATGTTTTTATCAAAGTACAGGAGATGAGGATATTACAGGGTTTCATGGAATCAGGAATAAATGATGAAATTTAATAACAGACATGTAAGTGCTTCTAAAGAATTCATTTCTCATTGAAAACAAAAGTCACATGGAGTAGAAATCATCCATGTGACTTTCCCCGGGGTAATAGCTTGCAACGTCGGAGTATATGGCTTAGCTACACTCATGTATATGTTTTTTTTTTTTTTTTTAAACACGTGCCATCAACCAATCAAAATCCCAGATTTTTACAAAGCCAGGGATAATATATATTATAATGATTGAACTTACATTTAATTCCCAGAACAGTAATTTCCATTTCTCAAATAAGAAATCATATTTACGATAAAGATCAAAGCTAAAGACTTAGACAAGTATAAAAACCAGTCTTAAATCTCTGATATGATACATTAAATCCTAAAGTTGTACCTTACTTTCACAGGTAACTAAGCACATACTGTATAGTGTTTTTGTGTGCGTGTTTTAGCAGTCTGTCTAAAATACACCAAAATAAATCTGCAAAATATTTACTTAAGGCTTAAGTACTTAGTGCACCATTTAGCATCCACATAAATTAGAAATGCAAAATATTTGCCTAAAAATCACCAAATTTCACATCTTCAATACGCTAAGACCTTCCCAATACTATCAAAAACACATTAACAACTTCAATTGATAAGAAACCTGTTAACCCTCCAACATGGGAGGAAACCACAAAATATATGAAAGGGTAATCAAGGGAACCAATGTTATAGCGGTAATCAAAAGAATGTAATCCAGGGACAAAGATCAGACATGGAAAACAGACATACACAACAAAGAACATAAAGTAACTAAAATCATACATACAAAGTAACAAAAGCAAATGAGCAACTCGGACTCCACTTAAAGCTGGGAGCATGGACCAGGTGCACCGGTAGGATAATTGTCCTCTGCTTTTCTAGAGACACCTGCTGAGTTGCTCATAAAAAGTCAAGTCTGGGTTGGACAAACGAGGAAAGGGAAATTATGACACTTTGAACAAATCAGTAGCAGTACATACAAAGTAACAAAAGTAAATGAGCAACTCGGACTCCACTTAAAACTGGGAGCATGGACCAGGTGCACCGGTAGGGTAAGGAAAGTTGACAATTCTGAATGAAAAGTCATCATGTTTGTCGTAAAGTTTGGTCAATAGTTTTCCTTTACCATCGATTTCTAAGTATGTGTCAAGATAGAAGGCTGACTTCAGAATGTCTGTAGTATCCTTTATCTCAAGTTCTTTGGGGCAGATGTGATGTATCAAATCCCCGAAATTAGGATACATCATCTATATAGCGGAAACTGAGATTAAAGAATCTAGCCAAACAACATTCTTTCTTTCGGATCAGATCAGCTATAAAGTCAGCCTCATAAGAGTGAAGCCCTGTGCAGGTCCGGGTGTCAAAAGAACAGGCCTGCAGCAGTGCTAAGCTCGTCGTAAAAGGTGACTAAATAGTGCTCAGAACCCTAACCAGGTTGCTAGGGTGCTCTGCCCACAGAGCAACTGGGTTGTGTGCCCCAGGTGGTGGAATAGGGTACCCCTGGCATATTACATGCTGCGGTTGTCAGGCTATAATACAGGAAACCTGACTGCAAACCGTAGTGGTGCACCGTGTTGGGAAAGATGCCATATTCCTCGCACGTTAAAGAACCCTACCCACCTCTCCCTATTTCCAGTGGCAATCAAAATTTGTCGACCCCATTATCCTGGTGTCCCATCCCATTTTTTAATTTCATCATCATTTCATGTTAATTTCATCATCCACTTCATGTTCATTGCCTGAATAGAGCTGAAATATTGCTGCTCGGGCATTAAACTCCAACAATCAATCAATCAATCAATCGAGTGAAGGAATGGGTCAGCAAGTAAATGAGCACAGTTTGTTCCCACTGGAATGCCGACCGTTTGTTGAAAAACATGTCCACCACACTCAACAAATATGTTATTGATTAAAAATTCAAGCATTTTGTAAACATCTTCCTCCTTCCTCTGTATATGAAAAATCAGAATCTCCCACATAAAATTGTAAGATATATGGGAGGTTACAATTACTATAATTTTTTAGTAAAAAAAATTTGCTGCTATGTAAAAATCTCTCACATGTGTGAGTATTGATAGGGAAGAATCTCCCACATGATTTGTTCAAAAGGTTAACAGATATGAATCTCACCTCAAATGAAGGAGAAATTTTTAATTTCCCAAGCTGTTGTAAAAATCCTGTCACTGATATTTTCAAATACTGGTCGGAAATCTGCTTTAATGTTGATGACACAAGTAGTAAAATCTGTAAGGAAATTAAAAACAAAGCTTTAAAGAAAGATCATAACTGGGATGGAGAAATTGGGCATAAGCAAGAATGGCAGTCAAGGATACACATAAGTGAAGACAGTGTATCAAGACTCTATGTGTCAGTGGGCAAGAAGAGGATATGTGAGGTGAGAGATTAATGCCCTATAAACAACAGAACATATACACATAATTTAATATTATTTAATGTAATTTAACTTATGGAAAAATACCCTGCTTAATGAATGATATTATTGAGAAAGCCACTTCATTGCCATTTAAATTTTAATTTTTTACTTATTTTTCATCTGTGGTAATATTCAATCTGCTCCTGTGCATGGTGTTCTCAACTCATGCATGACTGCACAGCTTGCTAAAATTATAGTTTTTTTTTGGTATTATGCTGGTCATTTCAAAATTGTCTGAATTATTGAATATAATTATTACTCACATCTAATACTTCTTTGTTATTTAGATATTGAACAATATAACTAAAAAGTTGAATAATCTTGGCAAGACAAACTCTAGTCAGAGGTATAATTGTCCAATCAGAAATGCTGTTGACAAGACAGGTTGCCTTGGTAACAATAGTTGATTGGGCATCAGGCATCACATACTTTTCCACAACATTAATGTTTGAGAAGATGTTCAGTAGCACATCTATTGCTGATATCTGTGAACAAAACATATTTTGACAACAACTAAAATATTCTGCACAAACATATTTGACGGCTATACACTAGCTTATACAATGAACTTGGTAACAAGTTCAATAAAAAAAAGTTTTTGCTATTAATAAATATGAATTGCCTCATTTATTTATTCTGTTGTTTTGAGATGTTATGTAATGCTATGGCCAAATGGTCTTATGTTTGCATTAATAAAGTTAAAAGTACTATTATACTTACAAGGCTAAAACAACATTTATCATCCTTTTCTGTTGTATTGGAAAAGTTATGTATGACTTTAATGCAATGACTGAGCAGAGCATCCACAATGTTTCTAGCATTGGTAGATGTAAAGCCTGATATAGATAGGGCTGACCAAAGCTGAATATCTCTGTCTGGTGAGTATATCTTTATAATACCTTCCTGAAAATAGAAATCACCATAGCTGAATATCTATGTCTAGTGGGTATATATAATATCTTCCTGAAAATAGAAATCACCATAGCTGAATATCTATGTCTGGTGGGTATAATAGGGAAGAAGTGTCAGCAATGTTCTGTTTATGTAGGAGTGTCAGCAATGTCCTGTTTATGTAGAAGTGTCGGCAATGTCCTGTTTATGTAGGAGCGTCAGCAATGTCCTGTTTATGTAGGAGTGTCAGCAATGTCCTGTTCATGTAGAAGGAGTGTCAGCAATGTCCTGTTTATGTAGGAGTGTCAGCAATGTCCTGTTTATGTAGAAGGAGTGTCAGTAATGTCCTGTTTATGTAGAAGTGTCAGCAATGTCCTGTTTATGTAGAGGAATGTCAGCAATGTCCTGTTTATATAGGAGTGTCAGCAATGTCCTGTTTATGTAGAAGAAGTGTCAGCAATGTCCTGTTTATGGAGAAGGAGCGTCAGCAAAATCCTGTTTATGTAGGAGAGTCAGCAATGTCCTGTTTATGTAGGAGTGTCAGCAATGTCCTATTTATGTAGAAGGAGTGTCAGCAATGTCCTATATATGTAGAAGAGGCGTCAGCAATGTCCTGTTTATGTAGAAGGAGTGTCAGTAATGTCCTGTTTATGTAGAAGTGTCAGCAATGTCCTGTTTATGTAGAGGAATGTCAGCAATGTCCTGTTTATATAGGAGTGTCAGCAATGTCCTGTTTATGTAGAAGAAGTGTCAGCAATGTCCTGTTTATGGAGAAGAAGCGTCAGCAAAGTCCTGTTTATGTAGGAGAGTCAGCAATGTCCTGTTTATGTAGGAGTGTCAGCAATGTCCTATTTATGTAGAAGGAGTGTCAGCAATGTCCTATATATGTAGAAGAGGCGTCAGCAATGTCCTGTTTATGTAGGAGTGTCAGCAATGTCCTGTTTATGTAGAAGGAGCGTCAACAATGTCCTATTTATGTAGATGTTATGAAACATGAATGTAACAAATGATGTAGGAAGGGACTGTTTGAAGTTTTTAATGAAGACACACAGCTTGTGTTATAGGGAGTCTGACATATTCCTGATGGTTGAGACATCAGTGAAAAACTAAAATGCCATTTGAGTACAAATTGCTCTGTTTCTCATTAGCAAAGCCAAAATCATATAATCTTCCTGAAAATAGAAATCACTATAACTTAATATCTCTGTCTGGTGAATAATGTTCTTTATCTTTTTGAAAATAGAAATCATACCTGAATAACTTTGTGTGGTGGGCATATCTTTATATCTTCATGAAAATAGAAATCATCTTAATACTTTCAGTATTATTCGCAAAAATAATTTTCTGAAGTTCTAAATTGTGGAACATCTGTAAACAGCATTTTCAGTCAAATACCAGGGTCCTGCCCTTAAAGTATTTTAGAGGCGACTAAATAGTGCTCAGAACCCTAGCCGGGGGCTAGGTCGCTTTGCCCACAGAGCAACTGGGATGTGTGCCCAGGTGGTGGAATGGGGTACCCCTAGCGTGTTACATGCTGGGGTTGTCAGGCTATAATACGGAAAACCTGACCGCAAACCATAGTGGTGCACCGTGTTGGGAAAGATGTCACGTTCCTCGCACGTTTAAGAACCCTACTGTGGTATTCTCCCGGAGTAGGAACCATAGGACTCCACCACAGGAGACTAAATTGCCCGACCCTACCCACCTCTCCCTATTTCCAGTGGCAATCAAAATTTGTCTACCCCATTGTCCTTGTGTCCCATCCCTTTATCATTTCATGTTCATTTTATCATCAATTTCATGTTCATCGTCTGAATATAGCTGAAATATTGCTGCTCGGACGTTAAACCCCAACAAACAAACTAACTTAAAGTATTTTAGAACCTAACAACTAAAATGTATTTCCTCATAAAATCAACCTTTAGTACCTAAGTTCAGTTTATCAAAGAAGAAAGTAAAGCATTAAATTAAAAAAGAAAGAAACTACAAATTACAAATATGTGTTTGGAATGAAACGGAAGTTTCTAAATCCTAATAACTGAACAATGAAAAGTCAAACAATAAAGTCCATCTAGATACAATTATTTTGCTATCTTTCAGAACTTCTTCTATGATCAACTAGGAATACTATGAGCAAGCTAATAAAAAAAAAAAAACAAAAACAAAAACAAAAACAAACAAAAAACAAAAACAAAAACAAAAAAAATTCTTTGAAATGGTTTAAAGGGAGTTGTGCTTATGAGGGTTTAACATTTAAAATTCAAAATATGGATTATCTCCCTTTGGAGTCCCTGCCAGAAACTGTATTTCTTCATGCACAATGTAAATGTTGCAAAATTCATCAAAATCCCTTCAATGATTAAGAAGGAGTTGCACATACGAGGTTTCAACATGTAAAACTCTTAAGTTGGATTATCTCCCCTTGGAGTCCCCACCCCTCTAACCTCTGACAGTAACTACACTCCTTCATGCACATCTACATATGATGCCCAATAATCCTAAAAAGTTTCATCAAAATCCATTGAATGGTTTAAGAGGTTGCCCTTACAAGGTTTTAACATGTATAACCCTTAAGTTTGATTATCTCCCTTTAGAGTCCCCTATCAGTAAGTTGAGGAACTATATTTCTTCATGCATATCTACACATCAGGCCCAACCTTCCTATAAAGTTTCATCAAAATCAAAGTCCCTTGAGCGATTTAGGAGGAGTTTTGCTTTCAAGAAATGTGGACAGAGGGACAGACAGATAAGGGGGTTAATTATTTATTGATCAGTTAGCCTGATTGATTTTGCTAATGAAAACAAATACATGTACACTTAAAGTAATTATGAAAAGGTGTGGAAGTTAACTCAATAAAAGGTAAAAAATAATTAAATAAAGTTTATATTAGTTTATAGAGAAAATATATCAGTCAGGTCAGAAAATATCAACTAGTCGTACCATACGATACTGTTTCAAGTAAGTATCTCTCTCTCTCTCTCTCTCTCTTAAAAAAAATACATACAAAGCAGACAAATGCATGCATATCTATTCAACTTTCCATTTTGGACTTAAAATTGCAGCATTTGACTAAACCTCTTATAAAAATTCACCTGTCAGTTCACCTCACTTTTATCTTTCCCCAAATGGTGTCCGCTTAATCGAGGTTGCACTTTAGTATGTTGCTTTAAAGTGGTAATTCCTCAGTGTGTAAACCCTCAAAATTTTTTAAAACATACATTTATGTAAATATACAAAAAGAACCAAATTTCTAATATGGTTTGCTTCATCAGTCAATAAAGGTAGTCAGAATCACACAGAAGGGTTTTAAATTAGTGACCTACTCACTAGTTGCGCCTGAAACTTGGTGAGGGCTACTAAAATTTATACTGTGATTGTAAAGAGCTACATTGCCTACCAAGCTAAAATTTCAGGTTAAAAACCTGCATGATATTCAAGTACCAATCACCATGGCAGTACCAATTATATCACTATTAAGTTTATCCTTAAAATACCACCCCTAAGTTCTAAATCTGTCTACCGTACCCGATGTTCTTTGGCCAGAAACTTGATCATTCTATTTATCAGCACAGTAACATTTCTGTATTGTACACTGTGACCTTGAATGTCTTTCAGTACTTCTAACAGAAGCTTCACATGTATATCACATAGTTCAGCTGTACCATATCTATTAAATAGTAAATAAACAGTAATTTTGACTTTATTCTAAAATTACATACAATAACTGAATATTCAAGTTTTATCAAGGATTCCAATAACCTTGTTACATTAAGTACAAACTCAATGGTAAACATTGTAATCATTGTAATTCCATATAGTGAAAACTGGTGAAATCCTACATAACAGATAATTTATACAGGACAGCAACCAAAATTGGTTAAGACAAGAAACTGTGAACAAAAGAAACTTTGTCAATGTTAAATAGAAATAAAACCTACCTGACCAAGAAACACCAAACGTCAGCAGCTAGTTGTGAACAGACTGCATTAACAGATAGAAGGTTTGTTATCAATACCTCTTCCTGAAATGAACAGACTGCATTAACAGATAGAAGGTTTGTTATCAATACATCTTCCTGAAATATACAATGCAGTATAAGTACTTTTGATCAATGAAACAGACCATACTTTACACTAGTCCAACAGTGACTACTAACTATTTAAAGTTCTTAATATGACTGGCCCCAAGAATGTAATCATTGATTCCATAGGGTTCAATACATTTTTTCACCAACATTTTTTGAAGAATCTTGGGACCATATCATTCATCTTGATATAAAGGACCACTCAAATCAACTGAGATAGACCTCCAGCATTCAATTAGAATATCTTGAGGATATCTGATTTCTTTTTTCAGTATTTTCATAACCCCAAGGAAAAATGTAATGAGTCTGCCATGCCAACAAATAAACCAAGAAACAGGCACTGCTTTCATTTTCCAAAAAAAAAAAATCTTTCAAGTTAAACATTTTTTTGAAGCTTTCATAACATTGTAAAAGTTGTACCATTAATGCTAATGTCTGTTAAATGGTTTTTTAATCTATGAATAGTCCCTAATGGAACTTCATGTTTATTTAGAAATATGGGTTAAGTTAAACTTTTAGAAGGACTAGGTTTCATAAAAATATCTAAAGTTGAAAATTTCCTCAAGTCCTGTGTTTTCACTTATTATGACTTAACTATTACCAGTATGATTTAAACCCCATCCCTTTTTTTAAATATCTAAATTATCAAAACAGAACTTATTTTGCTATCAAAGAATTCATTATCTCATTATAATTAAAAATGATAACTTTATAATAATAAATATGCACATTAAAATTCAAAATCGCTCTTACTACTTTACTGAAACTACTGGCAGGCAAACTTCCTATAAATCCACAGATATGAACACATACTTCATCATACAGACTGACTTCCCTGAAATGAGATTAGTATTATGTTTAAATACATGTACTTGTGGTCTGGGGGTAATACAGTGTTAGTAGGTTAAGCCTTCAATTCCATTCATTCAATGGAAATTTTTTTTAGTCAAAAAGATAAATGAAAAATCACTTATTGAAAAATCTCATGGACCAAAATTTGGTAAACATTGATAAACAGCTTGAGCATGATGTGACAACCCGTCTTTTTGGTCATTTAAAGTTTCTGAAATGAAAAATTTTCTCTTATCATTTGATAAAGTGAAAACAAGTAAAGTCCCATAAAACAGAAAATTGATATAACATATGCACCTTTTATATAAAGCCAAAAACCAATTTTGAAAATCTATCCATCCTAAGGAAGTCGAGCTAATTCCTACAAAATTTGGACTGAAATAATGAGGGTGATTCCAATGTATTCCTCACTGGTTGAGTGGGGTATAAAAATAGCTATTCATATTTTACTTATCTAAAACCACCTTGTAATTGACTTACTTTTCTTTCTTACTACTGCTGGTATGCCCAGGTAAGTTGACAGGTAAACTGAACTCTACAGTACCTGGTCAAAAATGGAAAAAAAAGTTTTTGAATGACATATTTTAGCAATAAAACAGCTGCATTCCAGTACTCAAAATCCCTTGAATGGTTTAGAAGTTGTTGTTCTCATGAGCTTTTAACATGTTTGATTATCTTCCTTTGGAGTCCTCTGACAGTAACTAAATTTCTTCATGCACATCTACAAATGATGCCCAACCTTCCTATAAAACTTCATAAAAATCCCTTGAATGGTTTTGGAGGAGTTGCTCTTACAAGAAATGTTGACAGACAGTTGGATGGGCAGACAGATTGGTAGATATCTATATACTCCCCAGACTTTGTGTGCGGGGTATATAAAACATGAATTTATTTCACTGATTTTCAACATTAACAAATAACTTCTAGTGTTGGACACATCCATTTATTGTTCCAAATGTTTAGATGTTTTTCAAACCTATTCAAATCTTTAAGATAACAAAATCTCTCTTGTAAGTTTTACAACATTGATACTAGTGTAATTATTCTAGACATTCAACAACAAAAGCCTTATCTATAAGAAATTTAGAAATATATTCATTAATAACCAATCCCCAAATGCTAACATAAAGTACACATACCACAACTAGTACAAGAAGTTGTAATGAGACAGCAACCCAAAATCGCTGTCAGCATATGCCTCATCTATATAATTTGAAACCAATCCATCCCTTTGGAGCCAAGATTTTTGTAAAAAAATTCAAACAGACATAAAGAATGACATATCATGTCTGGACAAGGTGAATATGTGATAAAAAGACTCTTTTGTCTTAACTGTGGAGCAGTATTTTATGTATGCCAAATCTTTGGCATGAAATAATTTTGTTCTATCCTAAACCTTACCTCACAGAAGTACATATCACACATGCTCAGCAACTATTATAAACTTACACTTTTCAACACAGATAAAAATAGTATCTACAAGTCTGAATCTTTGGGTATCCTCTGGATTGTTCAGAGGAACCAACCAATGGTCTAAATCTTTTCCTGAAAAGAAGAGAAATGAGTAGAAATACAGGACAACTATATTATGGTGCAGATTTTGTTTGAGAAAATATGTGTTCAGAGATTTAAACATTCACATCTTCTTCTTGTTCTGTAGTTCTCTCCTGTAAAACTATTTTTGAAGTACATGTACACACAAATAAACCATTTTAACCTTTTTGTCAAGATTGAAGCATAATTTTTTTGTGTAAATAAAACTCACAGGTAGGTGAAGTGACAGATATATACAATTCTGTATGAATGATGCTATCTGGAAAGCATGTTCATTGCCAAAAATTTTTTTGACTCAAAATCTTTTTAGATGATTGAAAAATTATGTTGACTCAAGGGCTTCAATAAACAATATTCAACCCAGAAGAATCCCCGAGAATATACTATATTTAAATAAAGCTTTGTTTTCAGACAACATCTTTCAAATTAGAAAACTTTTCTAAGGCTAAAAAAAAAAAAAAAAAATATGCTAGGTTCTCAGGCCCTGCTGCATCCCTAAAAACCATCCTGCATCTGCAATTTTTATAAAGGTAAAATCAGGAAATAAAAAAACAAAGTGGCCTGAGAACCTAGGCATTTTTTTGTATGGCCTAAGGTTCTTTTTGGAAGGCTAAGTCATTTTATGTTCTACTCACCAGACAGTTTAGGAACTAAATCTAAAACTTGTATAGTCAATAATAAATGTGGAAGACTGTTTTCTTGAGACAACTGTTCAACTGAAACAAAAATTCTCCTGTTTAGCAAATGAAACTGAATTCTTCACTCACTGATTATTTGCAACTGAAAAACAAGTTCTACAGTCACTGACTGTTAAGCAGCTGAAACACAAGTTCCATGATCATTGATTGTTAAGCAGTTGAAACTGAGTTCTTCAGCCATTGACTGTTGAGCAGCTGAAACAGACATTCTTCAGTCATTGATAGGTAAGCAGTTGAAACAAGAGTTCTTCAGTCACTGACTGTTGAGCAGCTGTAACAGACATTTTTCAGTCACTGACTGTTAAGTAATTGAAACAAATTCTTCTACCATTGACTGATAAGCATCTGAAGCACTTATTCCTTGGCCATTGACAGTTAAGAGAAAATCAGTGTTTATAGGAATATCTTCCAAGAACACTGTTATCTATTTTAATTTTCTTGTTTTGGGATATAAATTATATTTTGCTACTATTTATTTTTCACCACTTGCACACTGCTTAAAATGTATTCCATAATGAATGAAGTTATTTGCAGTAATAAATTAATGCAATTGATTAATTAAAACAAAAAATAAGAAAGTACGTTTTTTGTACATTTCCAGTTATTTTCTTCTTGTTTAATCAAGATGTTTGAAGTGCTAATGTGGAAACTATGTTTCACAGAAAAAAATATTGTTGATATCATGAGCCAAACTCACTAAATGCTGGTAAACAGATAACCTGTCTTCAATAACAAATAAAATGCTTTGCAGGGTACAGCTTGATACAATCTTAGTGGTTGAACCTGAACAGTTGAGGCCAGTTTGAACACACCATTCAAGCTTGATACATCTCTTCATAAATTTTTGACACAGAATCCCAGTGGCCCCTTTTTGACCCTTAATAAGCAAAAACCACAAAATCAACCCCAGTCTAACTTTGGGGGTATTGCACTTTTGTAACAGTTTCAAAAAGATCCATTCACTTTCATTCAAGTTTTTTTTTCTGTACATCAGGAAAATGTTTGTTTCTGCCTCCTTAGGGCCCCTTATTCCTTATCAGTTCAAGTCACAATCCCAAGCTTCTTTTTGGGGTATGGCACCTTGTGGTATAGCTTCATAAAGATCTACATACTTATTCTAAAATTATAGTCTGAACATGAATTGTCTACAGACGACAACCACAACATTAAATGACTGCAACTTTTTAATGTCATAATAAAAAAGCCATGGTAACAATACTCCATGAGAGAAAAACTTTGTGGTCAACTAAACAATAGGTTACTGAGAGGTAAACTGTAAACATTGGAATCACAACCATTCTTCCTAATATGAAATTATGACAAACCATCAAGTTAACTCTTTAATGACTGTCAGTAAAATTGACGAGTGACTTACAGACCACGTGACTGGTCAAACTTTCAACAAACTTGACATTTGTAAGTAGATATGAAACAAGAGGTTCCGTAGCATTCAGAAGTTGCCGCTGTATTTCTTCACAATGTTGACTGTCAACAAACTTTCTATTGAGACATGGTGGCATCATCCTAAAGAAAATAACAAGAACTAAGGTGTCACATTCAGAAGACCACTTGCTTTGTTATTCACTGTTGTAGTGTATATGCTTTCTTTTGATAAGCATCGAAAATGTTTTAAAAAGCCATGTTCTTTTCAGACATCAAAAAGTTGACAATGTATTTTTAAAATTTTTCAACTACTATGTATTGTTGTAAGTGTTAGACAAATATCAGTTCTTTCCTTCAAAATTCTCAATGACCAGCCCGAATAATAAAGGACTATTTAGGATTCAACTAGCCTAAAACAAGAAAAATACACATCATTTCACTGGCCTGAATAATTTTTACCAGCCAAGGCTTCGGGCTAGTGGCTAAAGGCCAGCATTGACATATTTTAATGAGAATAATAACATTGTTTCAAATATTTTTTTTTATAGAATGCTCATATTCTTTCTCAAAGCATTAAGTCTAAAACATATCAGATAATGCATTACATATATCAGACATGAGTTTACAAGGTCTACAAACAAATGGGAAATTGGCAAAACTGGAAGTAAATATACAGTAAAAAAAGAATCGTAACAGTAAAATCTGGATTTAAAATAGCGGAATTCCGCTAAAAAGCGGAAAAAAATGTCTGATATATAATCATCCTAGGAGATTTGTTGGCTCTGAATACCAATTACTAAAAATGACAATTGATGTTGAGAATATAAGCAAATGCCAATGTTCTTAATCATAACAAGAGGTTATACACAAATGTGCTGAGGAGACCCCAACTTATAGTCCCAGTGTAAGCTACATAACAGATGATATAGTTCATCAAATCATAGCTATGCACTAACTATATCTTGAATTATTTGTTAAAAAAAGTATTTTAAAAATATATATAATTTACAGTCTACCCATCAAACCGGGTAATAAAAATATTGGAGCCTGGCAATTTACAAAAAAAAAAAAGAAAATCACATACAACTAATATGTACTAAATTCTAAAATATTCTGTAAAAAAGATGTTGTGAAAAGTGAAATTAATTTTAAAGAAACAGAATGACAAGAAGATTAAAATAAACATGTAGGTTACCTTTGTAAATGAACAAGGATTCTGTAGACATCTGCTCCACAAACTGAGAGAAAATCACTATACTCCCTAACCAGGCTAACCATGATCTTCATCTGAAAGCCTAAGATCTTCAAATATTTCTGAAAGCCTTTTTCATCTCCCTGGGAAAGTGCCTGAAAAATTGTTGACTATTGAGTAAAGATATGGGGAGTGTCCAAGAGACAGGTACATAATCAGTCATATACACATAAAACTAGACATTGCCCCTAATGAGACTAATACCCCTGCAGCCTGTTGAACCCTATACATTTGGGGACCAATGTGGAAGCACAAATCATATTGGACACAATTTTCATCTTGGATAGACTACACACTTTTGACACACAATTTGCTGCTGACTCCAAACAGCAATTAGTACTATTTTATGTTGACAACACAATAACAGAATATGTCAAATTGCTGACAATATGCCCAACTGAGTTTCATAACAATCCTACAAGTCAAGGAGGAATTGTGGACACCGAATGATAAAAACACATAAGTCCGACAGCCATCATTTTCACAATTTCTACCCATATCTAAATTCCAGACAGTTTGAACACCTTCATGTGGTAATCTAACACCCTATCACGATTCATAACAATCCTGTCAGTTGTTGAGGAGGAGTTGCCGACAACACATCAGATCAAGTTTTCCCGAAAAAATGCCAAAAGTCCAACAGCTGTCATTTCCACAATTTCTTCCAAACATTAATTCCTGACAATATGAATATCTCCATATGGTAATCTTACTCCTCATGAAGTTTTATAACAATTATGCAAGTTGTTAAGGAGGAGATGTGGACAATGCATAAGACCAAGGTTTGCTTAAAAATGCCTAGTTCAACAACCACCATTTCTCCAATTTTTGTCCAAACATAAATTTCTGACAGAACAGACAGACAGGGTGAAACCTATATACCCCCAAAACTTTATATAATAAAGAACAAAAGGCACAGTCTAGCTCTTATATCCCTGATACAAAACCTATATACATGTATAACCCTCTATTCTAAGTACATGTATTATGGCCTTCTCCTCCCCAACAGCCATTTCCTTTCCTCCCTTTTGTTATTTTTCCTAATTTGCATTAAGCCATTATAAAGTTACTCTTTACATCACATTAAAATTAAAAAAAAAAATATTCAAAATGTCTAATGAGTACATGAAAATGTCATTAATGCTTCTGTTCCTTTCTATCTTCTTCATGTGCTGCAGTTGGTTCACTCTTTCTCTTAGTTGATTTCTCTTCCTTGCTTTTAGAACTGCTTTCCTTGTCATCCTGCTTTTTTTTTTTAACTTTATAGATGATGGTGTTCATGATGTTTTGTACCATGCTTTGCTTGCATTGTCATCTTTTTCCCCAAAAGAAGTGACCTTTTGTAACACTGAGCTTTTCTCAATCTCCAACACTTTTTGTTTCTCTCTGATTTTTTCCAGCTCCTTTAAGGCTTTTTCTAATTTGCTTGTACCTGTATCAATCATCATTTGGGTAACCTGAAGAGATGATCTATCTATGTCTTTTTCCTTCATTATCTTTTCTAGTTTAATTTTTCTTTCTTTAAGGAGGGCACTGCCTGCATCTATATCAATCTTAACTTGTGTTTCTCTTTCTGAAAGTTGTAGCTCTCTTTGTGCAATTTTTTGGTACCTGCTAATTCTTCATTTCATTTCTCTTTAATCTTTCTTCATTTTCCCTTTTCTCCCTTGCTTCAGACAATTCCAGTTCTTTTTTGTGTCTTTCTTCTTCAATCCTTGCTTAGTTACAAGCCAGTGTTCTAGGATTTTTCTGAAATTGTAGTTTCCTTGGGAAAAATCCATATAAAATCAACTTTCCCACAGTCAATGACTGCTTTCTTAACAAAACAAATCCTTACAGCATATGAAGTTTTCAACTTGCCACGGGAAAGTGTAACTAAGTACCTAACTTTTCCTGACCCAAATTTCACTTGCCCTGGGTAATGGGAAATAGGAATCCTAGAACACTGCAAGCATGTGCAGTTTTCAAAGCAAGCTTTGATCAATCCCTCGTAAGGTATATTTCATGGCTGTTTATGTTAAGGATCATAAAATGCAACTACATCCTTCACCATTTGTATGCCATTAATGGCTTGCTCTGAAAGCAAAGTCCTATCATCAGTGACCACATTAATATTCACTGACAAACTCCTTTCTACAGCTGCATTTCCACAGGGCAATACAAAAGCTGTTTTAATTACTTTCTCCGATAGTTTTGCCATCTTCACCTTTCAAGTCAAATACTTCACTCCAGTAATGGTCAATTCTCTGGTTCTCAGCTGCTACAGGCAGACTTCTATACTACTGATAACATTTCCACTCATCAGTAACTAAGACAAGATCAATTACGGTTCTAGTTGCCTGGTTATTTGTTGAATACATCTGAAAGACTCACTGACTGTTCCAGTCTTTTTCAATGGATTGAGACAACTAATACTTATGATAAGGGCATTCCCAAGTGGCAGTCTCTTCTGTAAATGCTCGACTGATCTACGGTGAAATGCAGAAATTCCTAGCATTTGCTTTCTTTGCTGTTCAGGACTAAACTTTACCGTGTGATGTCTCACTTTATCACCTGTTACTATGTCCTGATCACTTAAGCAATTCTTAACATTATTGACATTAATGCTCAACAATTCTAACACACATATTTTTGCTTTTTGGCCTATAGTACTGAACCATAAAAACATCCACCTATACAAGGTAAGTGGGTCAAAATACTTTTTTTTTAGTTTCTGGTTGGGTTGTTGTCTTTTTTCACACTTTCCCATTGCAAGTTTATATTTCGATGTTGATTCCAGAATGATCAAAGTCTGAGGACTTGCAAATTTATTTTATTTATATCTTCCTTTACAGTGACCCTTCATTAATCCTCTTCCCTCAAGTATATCTTCATATGGCACCTTACATTCACATAAAATTTCATGAAAATCTGTCCAGCAGATTAGGTGAAGTAATGCTTATAAATTCCCTAGATTATCTTCCTTAATAGATACTGGACAATAATTATTTCCTTTCATGCATATCTACAAATGATGCTTACCCTCCCTTTAAAATTTCATAAAAATCCATGGCAGTGAGAGATTAATAGTTGTGCTTACAAAATATGTGTACAGACAGATTGGGTGATTTGTATATACCTCCTTAACTTAGTTTGCAAGGGGTATAAAAAGAAAAAAAAACATAGCCGATATTCTAAATACAGAAACCTTTTAACAGACTACCACAAACAAACGCTTCAAACACTGATCATCCGCAACAAAATTGTTTTCATAAACAACAGTTTTGCCTATCAACAATGCCTTTTTAATAAGTTTAATTGAATTTTTGATAAGGCTCTTTTTAACTCTATCAAATTTACAATACTCTATATATCTTTTAACATGCTTAATATAACTGACTTTCAAGAATAAGCAAGATGTCTCAATGAACTTACAATGCCATCCTCGTTGAAATGAGGTAAAAGTTGAAACAGATAGTTATATCCGTTGGTTATCTCTAAACAAAGGTACTGAATCATCTTATCAATGTCCAACTGATGTTTCAAATATTCTTTCTTCTGAATGACATGTCTAAAATACATCTATTATAGAATTACAAATAATGTTAAGTGAAATGCAAACTTTACCACTAGCTGAAATAACAGTGCTCAGATAATGCTCTTACAATATATTCATATGTTTCTGACCATCTATTTGTATATATGGAAGTGTTCCTGAAAAAGATTTCACATAAAGTGTTAAGCATAAAATTGACCATAAATGTATGGGTCACAATGCTACTATTCCACAGCAACAAAATCAACTATGACCTAATTCTGAAATAAAATTGTAAGCAATTACATATCTGTTAACCTTAGAGAATGAATACATGGGAGTTCTCCCTAATTTCAACTTTTCTATGTGGGGGACTTGGCCTGACAATTTTTTTTTGTCCTAAAATAATAAGATTTAAAAACAAAAACTATAAAAACAAAGAAGTGGATACTGTATCAATAATTTTATTAAAATGATTTGTCATGAAAGGATACACATTTCAGGGATTGCACATATACTTGTTCATCTTCAAATGTTCTTTTGGTGGGTGATTTCAATCACAGCAGGGTTTGACTAAGTAGCCCACAGGACTATTGGATAGATAAATTATGTAGTACTAAAGGACTACCACTTTAAATTTCAAAGAAGTCTTCTCTAAAATCAGGTAATCACAAGATACCAGACCACTGCTAGTGTTGAACCTGAGCTATACAGTGCATAATAAATCTTTCAAAGAGTGAGTTTTTAGCCTCCCAGGCAGGAGCCACACTCTTTGTGTGAGACAGAGCTTGAAAGTGGGAGTCCCTTGAAATGTGGGAGGATTAACAATTATGGCAATGCCTGCAAATCGTGTATTTGAAAAAGTTGGAAAGTTTGTTTCAAACCCAGTTAACATTCATTCCAACATTCAGATAAAAGTTAAACAAACTAGTACTGGTTACTTTTACAATCTTACTTAGATATAGCCTTCCACAGTGTAACTACCAGCTTAACATCAAGTGAAGTAACAATCTGACAGACTTCAAATAATCCGTAACTAACTGAAATAAAGATGTAATAGGAAATTACAAATAAGAATAAAGTGTTGGTATATTAATTGATATCTACATACCAGATTTTGCTTATATCAGCTACAGATACCACTAGCTTCACTTGGAACATAATCATGTAAGATCCACAAAATGGAATAAATCCATTTGCACGTAATGTAAAGATATAGTTGTCCTTCATGCACATTAAACGTCAAGTTACGTCAAGAATGAGTTGTGCTTACAAGAGACGTTGACAGATGGACACACAGATGGATGGAGAATTGCACATAAAAAAATATGCTGGATTTTCCTAAAACCCCTCCCGCATCTGAAATTTTTATTACGGTTAAATCTGCAAATTTTCATATCCAGTCCAGAATCAACTTTTAATTAGTTAACCGGTTCGGCTGCATGCTTGACAGAAAGGTAAAAAATATGATGTGAACAAGGCTGTTATTTAACACTGATCTTGCCACATCTCATATTCCAGTAAATGCCATGGAGTATTTTATTTAACTTCTCACCTTCTTCCAAAGTTTTCACAAAATTCATTCAGCAGTTCAGAAGTTGCCTTTATGAGAGATGGGATAGATTCATGAACAAAGTGATTCCTATCAATCGTCCTAACTTAAGTTTGTGGGGGTTTGAAAATATCCCTTACAGAAGACCTTAAGGCAAGCTGGAGTTATTTCGATACAAAAGATATAAAATATGAAGAAAAAGACCACTTGACAATTACTGACTTAATATTGTCACTTTAAGGGAGTTAACAAATTGGATATGGATAACATGATGGTCATTTTAAACACATCAAGACACTTTAATCAGTACACGACTGTGTCAAATTTTAATAAAATTTAAAGCAAAATAAAAAATTAAATAAAGTGATACCCCCGCATTTAACCTTCATACAGCTATATTATAACTCATAATTGTAAAAAGCACTTGGTCAGATCTGTTATTGTGTCTGTGAGATACAAATGATGCCCACCGCATGTAGTTTTGAGTAAAACTCAGCATAGCTGAACGAAACTTAAACTCAATCTGTAACTAATCATGACAAACTCACATACCAAAAAACCAGTCAAATATCTTCAAGCATTTACAAAAAAAAAAGCAAAAAACTATTATTTCAATACAATTTCTAAAGTGCAGGGCCCCTTATTTTGGTAAAACTCAGCATAGAAGAATGAAACTTACACTCGATTTGTAACTAATCATGACAGACTCACATACAAAAAATCAGTTCAATATCTTCAAGGGTTTACAAAAAAAGTGCGGAAAACTGTTATTTCCATGGAATTTTTTAAGTTGTGGACCCATAATTTTGGTAAAACTCAGCATAGCGGAACAGGGTTCGACATTAACGGTTGCCCGATTGCCCGGGGCAAGTAAATCGCTGGTCTGGGCAAGTAAAAACGACATCAAAGTTGCCCGACTGGGCAAGTGAAAAAAATATGTGCCCAAATTACATTATTTCTGATCATCGCAGCTCTAAAACATCGAAAATTACTTCTGTATAGTTCGCCGTTCTTCCCGACCTTGCTGACATAGATTATCATTGGATAGTTTTCTGATTTTCCATTTGCCAAAAATAGATCGTATGACATTAATGTCGACCAATCAGATGCGTCCAATTGTACATCTATTTTCGTTATCCAATTGAACATCGCGATTTATTTATGGAATTTCTTACTTTGGAAAACTGTAAGAAATCTGTATCGAAAACTTCGAAAATATGAGAGAAAAAGAGAAATAAAATTCTATTGAAGATAGTTATTGTTGTCCATTTGGTAAACTAAAGATGTGAAATAAAAACTCCTCACATGAATACTTGTAATTTCTTTGCTTCTTGTTTTACCCCTTATTCCCGCAAAAAATATGACGGCTTTTCGATTTATTTGGCTTGCAATTAATCAGTTCTCCCCAAGTGTCGAGGGAGTAAGCATGGCCAAGCAGGGGACACTTGAAAGTTCCGGGCAAGTATTTCAATATTTCGGGCAAGTGAATCACATGTCACTTGCCCGACTGGACAAGTGAATATAAAAGTTAACGTCGAACCCTGCGGAACGAAACTTTGACTCGATCTGTAACTAATCATGAAAGACTAACATACAAAAAATCAGTTCAAGATCATCAAGAATTTTCAAAAAAAGTGTGGAAAACTTACGGGACGGACAGGGGTAAAACAATATGCCCCCAACTTATTGTTGCGGGGACATAAAAAAAAAAAAAAAAAAAAAAAAAAATTGCACTCTTGAATAAAAAGACATGATGTATCCAGGGAAGGCATTTTTCACAATGGGAGTCACCCATACAAGTTTCATTGATATTTTGTATAAAACTATATTTTGTCAAGAGACCTGAGCATCCACCCATATACAAAGAATGAAAATGCATTCCCCCGTCCCTCATGTTTTACTGGAACAGCCCTTGATTCTTTTCTATTCAAAAGCAAGGAGTAGAGTTACCTCTCTTTGTATAAATTGTTAAGTAATAGTCCTGACTTTACATACTCACCTGAGCAGATACTTTGAACACCTTCATCTGTAATACTGCCACTTACTATCAATTTATCCAGCATGTTCAGGAACATCTAGAATCAGAAAATAGGTCACAATTCGGGACATGTTTAGTAACTAAAATACTTCTCCTTTAAATCACATAAGGCTGTCTTAAAATGCTGGTATATAACTATGGCATCAGTGAAACAAAACAAAAAAAATAGTTACTTGGAGGAGCAGTGAGACAAAATGTCATTTTTTTTTTTATGAAAACTCCTACAGCAAAATAGAAAAAGTTATGTACAGTTCTTAATACTAAAATATTGTGTCTTATACAATCACCATACCATCTGTAAACTGTGTGCTTTGCGGAATAATGCTGAGAGTGGTTCAGAAACTTGCACCAGTAAGTTTCCATATAGCTGATTACTAACCTACAAAATATATAACATACATAATAAAACACAAGAAATGTTCTTGAAATAACATGAGGTTGTACATGATATCCTGACTCATTACTTATTCCCGCTCAATAGGAGACTCCAAAAATCTGAATTCCCCTCATACGGTGCAAAATGTGACCCCCATTTTTTACAACAAAAAAAAAATCAATAAAAGTTTCAATAATTTAAACATAAAACGAAGAATCATCACAAAAAAATATACAGATCTTCAGATTGATAAAACAAACAAGTGTGTAAAGTTCTATGTAATAATCATAAATAGTTTCTGAGATACAATATGACATGTGAAGAAAAAAAAAACCAATAAACCTCAATAACTCGAAAATAAAATATTGAATCATCACCAAAAAGTATACCAATCTTTAGATTAATATAACTAACAAGTGTGTAAAGTTTAAATCAATAATCATAAATTGTTTGTGAGATATGGCACATGTGCAAAAAAAAAAACACCCCCTATTTCAGTTACAAAGTCCTGTACCTCGAAAAAGTTTTAATCCAAGTTTAAAGAAATTTGAATAAGTTGTTATCAAATTTGGACTGACAAGTTTACCATGGAGATGGATGGACATCGGACATTTGTATATCATAATCAGAGTAAGAAATAGAAGCCTGCCTGTCTGCCCATGACTGGCTAATTTTAGCAAAGAATTATATAGACGTATAGTAGATATATTGAAAAATTGTACTCAGGACTGGCTAGAATTAGAGTGAGTTTCCTACCCTGCCATAATACGTCAAGTCAAAATAGCCAGGCGTGTAAAAATGATAATAAGCCAAAGAAGTGCAAAAATGACCTGTCATGATACTCCAACAAGAAGTCATTCAATTTTAGTCCACTGAATGATTGCATGATTTACCTTAATACAGTATCTCTTTATCAGTAATATTTTCTTAAATATAAGCAGAACAGCATAGAAATTACCAAATTTTTTAAAGTAAAAAGTAATGACTTCTGCTGTAGGAATCATATGAAACTTTTGAACTGCTGTAGTAATTGTAACTCAACAAAGTATTTGTGTAAGTTTCTCCCTATCCATAATGGATTCTGATATATGCCAAAATGTGTCACACATGAAGTACAGTAACATACTCTTTTAAACTTAAGTACAGTTTTTGTGCTATAGTGCTGCATAAAATATTACAGCCTCCATGAGTCTGTAAATCATTTCCTTGATTCAATAATACTTCTCCTTATTATTTTCTGAAAGAGATGTCATATCAACTTTTAGAGTTGCATTTACAAAAAAATGCCCAATCTTCATTTAGATTTTTCTAAGTCCATTAAAGAAGGAAGACTTTCATTAACTACACGTACATATTGCAAGATATTTCTGGTAAACTCTTGCAGCTCTGTCAATACATCTATTACCAAATTCCTGAATAATCGACTAATGAAAAGTTGAACAACAAATCCCCAATATTACAATAGGAAAAACCATTTTTATTTAATGAAAATCCTTTACAAAATTCTCACTGTTGCATCTATACAATAACAAGTTCATAAGGTATTAACAAAGACGTATTGTCTGTTATAAATGCACCATTTCAACATTTAATATTTCCTGTAAACTAAGTTGGGTATTTAAAAAACTAATTGACATAAATATCTACATCTATATGTAAAAGATATAAAGATTAAATTTCTTTCAATTTTTTATTCATGTAAATTAGGCTAGGTCATTTACATGAAATGGTTTTCTATTGAACTTGGGAATGTACTACTTATCAATGGGAAATCCATTCCTTGACCTTCGTCATTAGAAATATCAACCAATCAAATCAATCCACTGTTATCTGATAGTACTACAGTATACATATATCATAGGTGAAAAAGTGTATTGGATTTTTAAATGAACCTAAATCTACTATGATCATGACTAGAATAATTGATTGACTGTAGGTAAGATATATTTTATTTTTCACTTAATGTTTATCTTTTACAGCACGTTTTTGTGTATATGTTAGCTGCATTTATTACACAGCAGCTGATTAGTTTGTACATCACTATGTTTTATTACACAGCAGCTTATTTGTTTGTACATCACTACGTTTTATGTATCAAAGTAGCATTTCAGTTTTCAGAAAATTTAAATCTGCTTACATAAATAGAGAAAACAACACATAGGATCAATAGATTCCAGCACTGACTTTTATAACAAACCAGATCAATACATTGGGCTCTGTGTCTCAATTATGAAATTTAAAAGGCATTTTAAACTTACATTCAACAAACAAGGGGAACATATACTTGTGACACTTCAAAGCAGGATGTGATCCTAGTAGATAGATTATGCTAATGAGGTAACACTATTTTCTTAAGAGTTTTTAAAAGTTTTGAAAAACATGTTACTTATATGAATGAATGACTTGGCAAATAAAATGTGAAATTATTTTAAAATTTTCAAAGAGGAATCAAGGGAACCAAGGTTATAGTGGTAATCAAAAGAATTTAATCCAGGGACAAAGACCAGACATGGAAAACAGACATACACAACAAAGAACATAAAGTAACTAAAATCATACATACAAAGTAACAAAAGTAAATGAGCAACTTGGACTCCACTAAAAACTGGGAGCATGGACCAGGTGCACCGGTAGGGTAAGCGTCCTCTGCTTGGCAAATGTTCAATGATCAATTAAGTACTAGTAACTCTTCACTGAAGACTTCAAAGGTTAATCTTTATCCTACTATTTTTGTAACAAGGAATAACAATTGGTTATATAGGAAGATCTGCTGTAAAAATAGTCTGTATACAGTAAAATCTGTCTAAAACGACCCAGCCCCAAAAAACAAACAACAGAAACAACAACCTGTCCAAACCAGACATTTTTTGAAGTCACTTAAAATCATTTAGAAAGTATTTTGAACCAAAGAAAACCTAACAACTGTCTTATACTGAACAAATGCTACAGTCCAAGAGATTCCAGGTTTTAATGTATACTACTGGTAAACATCATGACAGATATAACTACTGGTAAACATTGTGACTGATATACTACTGGTAAACGTCATGACTGATATACTACTGGTAAACATCATGACTGATATAACTATCATATCTTTATCAAAACACTTTCAATTGCATCAAAATGAAGTCCAGAATACGTAACAACATGGTTGACCTATAATCATCTTTTATTCACTTTGTGTAGTAAAATAAAAAAAAAAGTGGATGTGGGCAGCAAAAAAAAAAAAAAAAATCCCAAAAAAAACATAATGGTCCATATTTAACAACTGCACATAGTTGAAATAATATTCTTTGGTAGGTTCTCAAATAGAAATAAAAAGTTGGGGGATGACATTTATTCAAAACAACATAACTCATATTATAAATGAGGTTGTCCTGAAAATTAAAATTAATTTGTAGTTAATAGAATTAAGCACATTTGCAAAGATGGAATAAAACCCTTTCATCAATTTTCATGTTATCATCTGGAAATTACAAAAAGGGGGAGTCTGAAAATGCTCAAATCAGCATAACACTAAAACAACATACATTGTATTGGAAACCTTTAAAAAATGAACAGTATTGCATAGAAATGATAATTGTGGATGTATTTTGGAATATTAATGATGTTAAAATCTATAAATCTTAAATGCCAAGGTTATGTCATCTTTTAGAGATAAGTATATTCAAATTATACCTTTTGTATGGATAGATTAATATTTTCACACACACACACACAAAACTGCTATTAGCAAATACAGCCCTTTACATAAGGCACAAACATATAGATAAAATGTTGTTGGCTGGTATTGTTCTATTATAAATATGGAATAACCAAATATCTGGAAGATTCTGCCATTAAGTAATTCTGAGGGTATTATGGTAACATTTTTTCCCTTGTCCAATCAGGCAAGTTGAAAGAAAATTCGACTAGCCCAGATTGACAACTATGTTAATCCTCAGGCAGGCAAGTGTAATATTTTTTTTACTTGTTCCATGGTTATTTCACTTGTCAATGGCCTTTACCATCAAACCCTGGAATCCCCCAAGCTAAGCCTTTACCATCAGACCCTGGAATCCTCCGCACTCAACCTTTACCACCAGGCCCTAGAATCCCCCATGCTCAAACTTTACCATCAGATCCTGGAATCCCCTGTGCTCAACCTTTACCATCAGACCCTGGAATCCTCTGTGCTCAACCTTTACAATCAGACCCTGGAATCCCCAGCTAAATACAAAGATTGGTATGTTCTTTCTGTCTGTTTCCTTGTCATACCACATCCATTATCTAATGGACTTCAAAAAAACTGAGGAGCAATGAAATAACACAATGTAAAAGTGGACTTATTATGTTGAAGTGTGATTTGGATGAAATTAGAACAGTGATGGACTGGGAATATCCATTAATTAGTCATGACTGTAACATTCTCGAATTTTAGCAAGAAATTAAATGTCATAGTAAATATATTTTATATTTTTTTCCTTTAGAATTTCCAACATTATAGAAGTACTACTACTTAATGGTACCTTAAAAATGAACAGTAGGAAAAGAAAAAGCATTGATTCACAAAAAGAAAAATCAGCAAAGATAGTTCGAGGTAAGTCTTTCCAAATTATTACAGGACCAAACAGTCCTTTGGAATCACTGTTCTCAATGTGCTAACTAAATGTCTCCCCAAAACTGACCCTGCGGCTTAACAACAAGTGTGCTTTTTTTCAACGGAAGAAGTTATAGATATGACAACCTTGTGTTGTTTACTCGGGGAATACCCCGACCATAATGCAGTTTAATACACCCTATATACATGGTGGGAATGATATATCAGATCATTGATTTGGGTTGCATGCAAAAGGCAAAATATATCAAATAAATACATGCACTGGTTTATATTTAACAAAATTAATTTACTCAAGATTTAGAAATTTCTTCCCAAATTGAAATATAAGCTGCTGAAATATTGGACATAAGACAAGGACAGTCTTTAGTTTCAAATAAATATATACCCCCTTTACATTTTAAGAAGTTTTCAAGTTTTATCTTGTCTATATTAACCAACTAAGATTCTTAAAATAGAACAATTTCCATTTTATAGTAGATTCAGGTTATGACAGTGAATCCCTGACAGAAACAGACACATCTGAAGATGAAACAAAGGTAGAAACAGACATAGATAAAGATAAGAGGGACAATAAAGAGGACAAAAATGACAGTGTTTTCCAAATAGAGGTTTGTGTCAATGCTTTCTACAAAGCTGAAAACTTTCCAAGAAATAAGTAAACCTATAACATTCTACTATTACATTAACAAAGAACACCACTTCCAGGTAAAAGCTAGTAAAGTACGATAAAAACAGAATGTATAAGTACTTGAAATTTTTCCAAGAAATATAAAGTATGACTCAAGTTGTGGTTGAAAATTCTTTAGTTTGATTTCTAATAATTTAAATTCATCAATACAATTTATATTTAAAAAGAAGTTAATTCTAAAAAAGTTCATATGCAACATTTTCAGTCCGAGAAAATAACCACAGCTGAACAATGGAAGAATTTAACAAACCATGTTGTATCAGATAATCATGAAACAACACACAGGGCACAGTTGCGGTATATACCTGATGATTCCAACACCAAACCAAACTCATTCCTGATGGTTGATGATAATGGAATTATCAGCACCAATGGCAACCAGAATGATAATAGAAGTATGTACAAAATATATATACAGTAGGGAATTAACTTTAGTGTTCTCTATGCCCTTTTTGATGGGTTTCATAAGCGCTCTGCCTTTTTCTGTCAATTGCCTTCAAATACACCTCTATATGCAAGAGTGTCCCTTTTGACTTTTTAGGATTTCCCGGCCCTTTTTCAAGAGGCCGCAAGGACTACATTTAAAGTAGTAGTCTCTGTAAAAATCATGCAAATTATGTAACATGTGATATATCCTAAAAATGGCTACATATCTTTATTTTTGTTATTAAGTTGCTATACAGGTCTTTATGATTTAATGTTTAATTATTCATCCCAACCTGTCTGATCTTAGGAGATAATCCACACTGGAAATCCAACAGTTTCTATTTTTTTTAAGTGTCATTTACAGAATTATCTCTCTTAATTTTAAAATTCTACAGTATATTCGATATAATTTTTAATTCCTAAGAACAAAGGTTATATGAAAAGCCGCATGTTACTTTCTGTTTACTATAATATTTTAAACAAAATATTAGAAATAAAAATATGTAGGCTTTCCAACCATGAATCACATTTTGCATGATTCTTAGCTGGAGTGCTATTTAACTTACAGCAGAGATCTTACTCGTACATACTATTGAGAATTTACTTGAAAACACAGTAGAGGATGGAAATTTACTTGAATATACTTTAGGGAATTGAAATTCTCTTGAACATATATTGCGGAATTTACTCACCTGCTTAAACATCTTGAGCTATTAAATTTCTTATGGTTGAAAAAAGTCAGATGAAGGTTTAAAAAGGGTGCTGTGCATGACCAATTTCTTTTCATACTAGATTTTTGTTTTGCTTTTGAAGTTGACAGTTTAAGCCTTTCTTTATTCATTTCTTTAAACTTCACTAAGGTGTGTAAGTCTTTGAATATACAATGAAATGACCATTATAAAATTAAATAACCAAACACAGTGAAACCTGTCTAAAACAAACCCCTTTTTAAACATTAAAATTGGTTCAGTTTAGACAGGTGTTTGGTTTACATTTAAAAGAACTTTATAAGCTACAGACAGTACTTATACATTGGCAGAATCAGTTAGCACCATTATTCCATCTAAACTTGTTTAAGCATTTACAGATGATTTAAGAGTTTTTAAAGAATTCCATAAATGAACAAACATATTCCTACTATCAATAACAAAATGGGAGTTTTTGCAGAGGAGAAAATACCTGCAAACTCAATTTATGTAAATCACTTCTAGTTTTTATTATTTTTTAGCACTTTTTGACATAATCCATAACTACATGAATGACAAGTACAGACTGATATGTAAAGGTGGACCCTGCAAAGATTACATACTCTATATGGATTATGATCAATTAAAAGCAAAGGTAAGTTATACATAGACTTCACAGGACTTCTTCAAAACTTAACTGTACTCGGGATTCTCTATGACCTGTTTTATCATGGCGCAGCACAATGGTTAAAATAAAGTCTGCCATGGTTAAAATAATATGCGCCATGATTAAAATTTTTGTATTTAATTATCTTAATGAGTATGTATTTTATGGGCACTTACCTAGGACATGTGAGATCACCCCAATAACTGTTATATGACCACGGGGAATAAGAGAGGCAGGGGATTTTAATGCTTGATGTCATGTTTATGCTAATTAAGTGATCACTGTCATCGATTGGCTGTCAAGTGTGAATTTCTGTTCATGGGCCTATAACGCATCTGTTTTTATACAAGTACAGTACTTGTATAAAACAAATTCTATGTAGGCCCATGGACAGAAATCTTTTCAGGCGGTAGGCTTGAAAGAAGGTATTTAGACAAATTTTCTTAACATTAATTATGCTTAACCCATTTCAAACTTGTATTTAATGTTCTTTTGCTCCCCCTCCCCCTAATGTTTTACAGTTTAGAAAATATCATCAAGGAACAAGTAGGTTATAAAGACATTTCTAATGATCACAATAAACATCCATGTTTTATTTTTTAGGTGTTTTTGAAAACAAAAATAAGTAAATTGGAAGATTCCATGAAAATTAAATTTGTACCAAAAACAATGTGCATATATCACAATTCCTATTAACTACAATTTTCTTTTCTCCACAGAAAATGAAACCAAGAGAATTATACCCAGATGAGTCCACACTATTCAGTTTTACATCAAAAGACAACAGACAAATACCACCTTGGAAAGTATCATCCTTTAGTGGAATCCCTTTACAGTTTGGTAACAATGGACAATTCATCAATACTCCACATAAACTTGATCACAAAGACCTTTATTCCTTCTATGCTTATGTTGCACATACAATGAGAATATCAGCAGTATGATGTATCATGTGTTCTTAAATTCTGATTTTGGTTTTGGTAGAGGCTAAAAAGGTTGGTTAATTGTGTTTATAAAATATATCATCTATTGTCATTAGATGATGTATTTGACCATGATAGTCCATGAAAGCAAGTTCACTTTTAAACATACAATGTTTCCAAAATAGAAATTTCTGATAACATTTGAACAGATCACAGTTCTCTGTCCTAACAACTTTGTCTAATACCATTGTTGTGATAGATAAACATTTAAATAAGACTGATTCATTGGGTGTTGTTATGTCCACACCTTTTTTTCATCTTACTCACTTCTACACAAAGGTTGCTACCAGAGTGCAATAAGTAACACCTAAATTTTTTAACCAATGAATTCTGAAAGCAATACCAAAATGATTTGTAAGTAGGAAACATTTGTATCATATCCCCTTTTTCATCAAATATTATATTATTGTTAAATATTTTCATTTCATCAAAGTAACTGTGATTCAGTCCATTACAAGTCATTTATATACATCTTGACATCAAGGTTCACCATAGATTTATTGTACACTTCAGTGATGGTCCTAATTGTGGCAGTAGGTTTGTATTATTTGGTTTAAGTTTACGGGTATTGTGAAATAGTTCTACATTTAATGAAGAGAGTGTTCTTTTTTTTGTAATTTGCCACTGTACAGTGTTCTAGGATTTTTCAGAAATTGAGGTTTCCTCAGGAAAAATCTCTATAAAATGAACTTCCCGACAGTCAATGACCGCTTTCCTAACAAAACAAATCCTCACAGCATATGAAGTTTTCAACTTGCCACGGGAAAGTGTAACTTAGTACCTAACTTTCCCAGACCCAAATTTCACTTGACCCGGGTAACAGGAAATAGGAAGCCTAGAACACTGCTGTAATGGATTAGAAATGCCACCCTCACTAAAGTGTAAATGTAAATTGTACAGTATTCTTGGGTTTTTGAAAATTTTGTTTTCTTTGGTGAAGCTCAAAATGAAAATTTACTTTCACACATTTGATATTAAACTTCACAAATCCTTAAGAAATTCGAGTTTACAACTCACCAAAGGGAAAAATGAGTTATAAATAACTTTTCCTCACCCTAATTTTACCTGAATGGATATGGAAATCCTAGAACACTGGTTGTATCTGTCATGGGGAAGCAACTGTGGCGACATTTAAATGGTGATAGTTTTTAGAAAATTGATCTTATACTGTAACTGCTACCTTCCTTTTGCTTCATATGTTTAGCAGGGCAAAATGGCAGATTTTCATACAGTGCTACGGAATCAATGTTTCTGAAGTCCAAAGTTTGGTTATAAAATTCTGATTAAAACAAAAAGTTTTGTAATTAGAATTATCAATGCAATTTTTGGATTAAAGAACAATAAAACAAGAAATTCCCCCTGAAATTCCATACACATCTTACTTGAAAAGGTCAAGTGCCCTTTTCACTCGACTCTTTTTGACATACTATTAGAATGTGAAGCTGTCTATGGGTGTTAATAAATGTAACCCCAGTACTTCATACAGTGTTGGATGTTTTTTTTGTTGTTGTCATATATACGTTTATTGAAGTTCTTGTTGTAAAATTGGTTTACATGTAAAGTTAAAGTGCAGATCCAGAAATTTTAAATTTATAAAAAAGGTATAGGGAGGTTTTAGGGTATTAATTGGCACTTTATGCCAGAATAGTTTTCAACAAAAGCAGGGGACCCACTCTTCATCTGGACCTGCAGCTGATAACAATACAATGTGTTTTTTTTAACATTGAATTATAATGTTGATCAATAAAAGATGTAAACCTGTATCATCTTCCTGTATTTCATTCAATTAGTATGTTTTTAACATTTCCTCAAGTCATGTATGATGAGGCAAATTATTATGCAGATTAAAGTGAAGCATTGAATGTTTCCTGTTTATATTTCTTGATGACAATCCATATTTTTCACCATATTCTATGGCAATGATCCTTAAAATCCTGAACTCTGTGAAATCACAGGTACTATGGAGAGGTTCACAACCTGTAGAGCATAAGTTGCAGTCAAAATGCATAGAAATAAGTTTGTTTGTTTGTTTGTTGGGGTTTAACGTCCGAGCAGCAATATTTCAGCTATATTCAGACAATGAACATGAAATGGATGATAAAATGAACATGAAATGATAAAAAAAAGGATAGGACACAAGGACAACAGGGTCGACAAATTTTGATTGCCACTAGAAAAAGGGGGGATGGGTAAGGTCGGGCAATTTAGCCTCCTGTGGCGGAGCGCAAAGGTTCCTACTCCTATCGAATACCACAGCAGGGTTCTTTAACGTGTGAGGAACGTGGCATCTTTCCCAACACGGTGCACCACTATGGTTTGCGGTCAGGTTTTCCGTATTATAGCCTGACAACCCCAGCATGTAACATGCCAGGGGTACCCAATTCCACCACCTGGGGCACACATCCCAGTTGCTCTGTGGGCAGAGCGCCTAACCCCCGGCTAGGTTTCTGAGCACTATTTAGTCGCCTTTTACGACAAGCTTAGCGCTGCTGCAGGCCTATTCTTTTAAACACCCGGACCTGCACCATAGAAATAAGAAGAATCCATAGAAATAAACACCTTTGGTGTAATAAATTTTGACAATCAACATGTGGAGTAATTCTGTAATTATATTCTCCGATTTTATTCCAACCAAAATATCACAACATGTGTGTCCCTTTATTCAATGTCACTGATTATTTGGAGTATCAATTCACCCATCATAGAATTTAAAATTTTAGGGATGAACAATTGGATATAAATTAATTAGAATAAAAAATCACTTGAGCTAAGAACTCTAGGAGATTTAACTCATGCACTGTGTCAAACCATCCTTGAAATGTCCACAAATTCCAGCAGCAGGTTTCTTCAGAATTCATCCACAATATTCCTTTGATGAACAGATAGAAGAATGAAGTCCAGTTTTTAAGTCTCCCCGTTGTGTTTTGGATAGGGAAAACTTGTACAGAACACTCACAATAAATAAAACAAACTGAAAAAGTTTTTAAGTAAACAAACCTACCTTACAGTGGCCATATGTTCCCTTCAGAATGTGGACTGTCCCATCAGGTAATGATTTAACTGTTTCCCAGGCAACTGGTGTGTCTGTAGATCCAACATGTTTAATACAGGCTTCATAACAATCTAATATATCTGACAAGAGCTAAAAATAAAAAAATATGTCTCAAACAAAATTCATGAATTATTTGGGTCAAGTTTTATGTTTTTTTTTATATATGAATGAGTTGTTTCTCTTTAATTTTTGCTCAATTTTACACCTTGAAATCCATATGAGAAACAGTGTTCCTCTCACTAGAGATTGTTTAGTTCATGGCAAATGATTAGTTAAAGTTTCATTGCAATATCATCAAACACCACAAGCAAGCAACTGCTAGAAGTAGCTAAGAATGAATATATACTGATGTGAACATTCATTAGAGAATCATACACTGTATTTCTAGAAAAGCAGAGGACGCTTATCCTACCGGTGCACCTGGTCCATGCTCCCAGTTTTTAGTGGAGTCCAAGTTGCTCAATTGATTTTGTTACTTTGTATGTATGATTTTAGTTACTTTATGTTCTTTGTTTTCCATGTCTGGTCTTTGTCCCTGGATTACATTCTTTTCATTACCACTGTAACCTTGGTTCCCTTGATTACTCTTTCAAACTCTCACTGGTTAATTTTCAACTTTACAGCTTTTCCATTAAGAAAAATTAGGTACTGGAGGGTGACATTTTTCTCCATAGAAACAATTTTAAGCTGTCTATATATTTCATCCGTTTTGTCACGAGTTTCTGACAACCACCTATATACAAATTTAAAAAAGTAAAAAAAAGTGCTTACTCCTAGTAACTCATACGTTTTCCTGGAACAACCCTTAAAACATGAGACAAACAACATTTAAAATACTTTAAAACTATTGAACTATCTCCAGTGTAGAACGTACCTTAACACTGGATGTATTTGAAGATACTACATTTCTACCCTTCAAGATAATGTAATAGAAGACATTGAATTTATTTAAATCTGATAAGTAAATATCTTACCTCAAGGGAATTCAGTACTTTTTCTGTAAGGACTGTTACACTTTCTCTATCATCAAGCTGCTTCAACTCATCTATGATACAATCAAATGTACCACATCCCTAGAATTAAAAATTAATAATAAAGCAAATACCTCATTAAAATTCAATTAATGTTCATGATATTTAATGGTCCGGTGATTGTAATCAAAACAGGTCCTTATTACGGATTTGATCAGTAATAAAAACTTTCATAGCTTCAACGATGATCAAAGATGATGGTCAATCTTTTTACTACATACATGAGCATCTCAAAATGACTCCTATATAATTTGTTGAATCAAAATGGTTGTGCAGTACCCACATCTTCCCAGCAATACAATTCACCATACAAAATATGGAAGCAATCCACCAAATAGTTTTAGTGGAAATATTTCAAGTAGTTGATGAAGATAGGTAAAATTGCCATTCACTTGGCTAGTAATAGCAGGCGATCAAAAGAATAAGTTTACTCAAATCCCATCTCTTACTTCATAAAAAACTGGGCATTAATGGAACATTAAGTGATACCTTGCCATGTGTGAAAATAGTGAAAAAAGGGGGATGACAAAATCAAAATGGCATTACTTGAAAACATCTTTTTTTTAACTTTGCTGAAAATTTCCTGAAGGTAAATAATACAGGAGAATTACCAGAAAGATTTACAAATCAGCAGTTTCTACAAAGTAATGTACTCCAATTAAATAATCTGCCTTAGAAGTTCCATATTAAGTACAAGTCCATACAAATTTCAAACACTGACTATGGTAAAGTGCTTCACAGTAAATAAAAACCCACTGAACAAATGGTCCTTTTTTGGTCTACATATGCTATACTTTCATGTGACATTAGTCCTTTCTGTATCAAGGTCTGTATTTTTTAGAAAACCACACTTTATCCGCCCACTAAAATAAACAAAATCCAATGAAATCAAGAACGATAACTCTTGCAAGAGTAATCAAGGGAACCAAGGTTCTAGTGGAAATTAGAAGAATGTTATCCTGGGACAAAGACCAGACATGGAAAACAGACATACACAACAAAGAACATAAACTAACTAAAATGATAAAAACAAAGTAACAAAAGTAAATGAGCAACTCAGACTCCACTAAAAGCTGGGAGCATGGACCAGGTGCACCGGTAGGGTAAGCGTCCTCGGCTTTTCTAGAAACACCTGGCGAGTTGTTCATAAAAGTCAAATCCCACTTGCAAAGTGCGAATTTCAAAAACAATGTATGTAATTTTTATCTAAAAAGTGCAATAACCGAATGACATGGGTTTTCGACATGCATAAATCATCTACAGTCTGATTTTTATAAAGACTGCTACTTAAAATTTTTATCTACAATGGCTGACAGTATCAGTACTGTGGCTATTATATATGGTCACCTCAACAATACCATGCACTTTTTTGTTAAGCAGTAGTTAATGCATGTACATAATGTATATGCCATCAATTTCAAAAATGTAAACAAATGTTTGACACAGGTGGGTTTCAGACATAATCAAATAGATAGTGTAGTAGTAGATAAGTTGTCTTAACAAAAATATCTTTGCTACCTTATTGATAACATTACAGAACACTTTGTTCTCTACTTGATCCAAAGCTACACAGGGCAAAAACAGCTGACATATTATCTTGAGGATACCTGGAAAACATTTAAAAACGGGTACATAAACAGGCTTCATTCATGCCACACTTTAATGTTTGCTTTCCCTTACCAAAGCCTATCGCCTGGTAGGAAATTTTTTTTTTTCAATCTGTAAAAGCCATGAGCAAAGAAGTGAAGAATGTTGCTTTGCAAATAAAAAGAAAATCTTGTCAGAGAAAGGCAATAAAATTACATGGAAAGGATCAATTCTTATGGATAGGTAGAGTAAAGGAAAATAAACTTAATTTTAATTTTGGCCTCATTCTCCATACAAAATCCATTTGAAGAATCTTTATTCTTCCATACTAGCTTAGAAAAAGAAATCTTAGTTAACTGACAAAAAAATTACAGAGAATTATATCTACATGTATATCAATTGATAAAAATTAACCTTGATATTTTTCTAGTAAAATTTGATAATGAAGTGCAACATTATAGTGTAATTTGACTATTTGCACCATCAGAATCAGGAAACAGACAATATTTTCCATATCATGCTGGACCATTGAGTTACAATTTCATTGAAATGCACTGAAAATGAATATTTCAAGGGCAGATAACTCTGTCAATAACCTCATTTTTCTAACAAATTTCTGAGCAAATCCAACAATGCAGAGATCAAATAATGGTCTTTTCAAACAGATAATGTATCCTTGTGTGATCAGTGTTGTTTTGACTTGTATGTTTCTGATTTTTTCCATTTTGCCTGATTCTTACAGGGACTGACACTTAAAATAAAGTCATACTTTTGGCAATACAAATAATACACTTAAAAGTCTACAATTTATGTACTGTATGTAATTTAGATTAAAATATTTTATTCAAAGTTTAAACAGTCTCTGTTACATTATTGAAGACCAAACAACATTTAAACTAATAAAAAGATGAAAAACAATAAGGTCTGTTTTCTCATGTAGAATGACCTCAAATATAATACAAGTAATCATATAAATTTACACATTTGGTGCCAAAAGATCATATTTCTGTATTATCTTCTATTGAAGTATTTGTCTAAAGAGTCAAAGTGACAACCTAAAGATACCAGGTTA
This sequence comes from Perna viridis, assembly GCA_037379345.1. Lineage (NCBI taxonomy): Eukaryota > Metazoa > Mollusca > Bivalvia > Mytilida > Mytilidae > Perna > Perna viridis. The sequence continues at coordinate 12,343,520 of CM074517.1, read as the reverse complement.
TGTAATCATTCATGTAACAGTATTGCACTTTGCACATACCAGTACTTTTATCTTACCGACTTGCTCTTGAATAATTTCTGCATTCTGTAAATAATTCTGTCAGTGTTAAGGTAACCATATACATGAACTTCTCTATTTTTAACAATTGTGTTCAAGGATTTTAAAAAAAGTTTTATGTTCTGTACATGCTGTATTCTTAGAAAAAAAAAAACAAAACAAAACAAAACAAAAACAAAAAACAAAGTTGGCCCTCTAATTATTCTGAAGGATATTCTTACAACCTCACAATTGTGTAGGTATATTTCAAGCGCAACTGTATGGTAGAATGGTATTTCACTGGTAGGGTGGTCTTTGAAGGTATTTCCATACACTTGTTCTTAACACACAACTCAACAGAATTTCAACTTATAAATAACATTTATAAACCTGTCAGAAGTCAATAATTTAATACATACAATATATTATGTTAAAACCCTACCACTGAACGCTAAAGTATAAATGGAAGTCCCCCCAAAATATGATATGGGCTGCTAGGTTCTATAGGTCAGGTCGTAATCAAAAATATTTACTACTAAAAATACAGGGGCATACCACGGGTGTTCTCCTGGCGAGCTGGTAGCGCTCAGTGGTCAAAATCAAGCTGAGTATTACTAACTGCTCTCAGAATAACTCTGCCAGGATTAATTTCAGGACGCCGGCCCACAGTTTATATATAACTGCCCCACTTGTTGGAATTTTAGGCCCACTTTAAGGAATGTGGGGATTTGGCTAATATCACTGGTTTATCCTTGTGGGCCTCCAAACAATATGATTGGTTAAGAAATCTCTGCAGAAGTCTACATTCTCCTAACCAATTACTTCTGGTCTGCCAAATATAAACATGGTTGACATTGAGGTGAAAAATATAATAACAGGATGAAAAAGAAGGAAGATGGGACCTGCTACAGCTTATAATTTGGGGAAATAAGCCCATAACAATCATATCCCTTAGCAGAATATGTGAATATAATGACAGGTGAGAAATATGAATAAATAGACGAAATAAAGCTGGGGACTGGTCGACAGCCTGGGACTGACTGGATACAAGGGATGCAACAATGAGAACGGACTCTGTCTTGACCCTTAGAAAACATTCCCATAATAGTCCCAGTACAATAATACAAATACAATCATGTAACTATGTTTAAATTGTCCATATCGCCCATGAGTTCACTCAGATGGACACGAACAAACATGAAAAAGGAACCTGAGTGACACTCAAAAATACATCTTCATTATAAACCTACTGACCTAAACCCTATTTTGTAATAATATTAATGCTTTGCATTCACTTGGTACATGTAATAAAATGCTTCAGCAAGATATCAATAATTCTCATGAACAAATGAAGACTTAGTCAATCCATGATGTCTGTGTTCTGATTTATTTCCAAATCCCACTATTAATAATGAATAATGACCCTTTTTGCAATATTAAACATGTAAAACTCTCAAGTTAGATTATCTCCCTTTGCAAAACTCTGACAATATCATCCTGCTCAATCAACACACGGTAAATATATATCATATTGATGTTATTTAGCAAATAGTTCATGATGCTGAGGTCCAAATCAGTGGCAGATCCAAATGGGTGCAGGTGGTTGCCACCTCCCCTTTTTATTGGAAAATTTGTCATTTTCATGTGTAAAATTGACAAAAGTGGGCAAATTATGTCCTAGCACCCCCCCTTTTTCTGAGGAACATAGGCTTGCACACCTCCTTTTTAAAGTGTCTGGATACAGATCATTTGTGTGGAAGAATAGAGAAAACATAAACAACTTCTTACATTATGATATCACATTCTTAATTTGAAACAAGGCATCCATATAATTTCCTACCAGTCCATATAACGTTATATGGACTGGCAGCAATATCATAGAAAGTAAACAAATAAAAATCTAAGAAGTATAATATAGTACTAGTAATCTTTTAAGTTTCATAAAAAAAAATTATTATATTAAATTGTTCAGAAGCATCTCAGCTTACTAGCTTTAGAACATGTTAACCCTATGCAAAACTTCAAAGTTGGATTGTCTTCTATTGCAAGAATTCAACAAAAATCATGTTGCTTTACTCCTTAACTAAAGAAGTCGGCAACATGGTGCTAGTAGATGAAAGTATTGTGCAATGCCATGCTAAATAAGCCTAGACCAAAAAAAATAATCTTGTTTCCTGCTACCAGCAAGAAAAATTAGGGTAGGTAAGTAAGGATTTTTTTTATTAACCAAAATAGTTTTATAAGAGTTAAGGGGAAACAATCAAGACTTTAACAGTGCTTGAGCCAAAATGTATAGGCAGGCACAAAAAACTAGGGTAGGTAGGGTATCAGGAAACAGACATACTATTTTATTTGGCCAATAGGGAAATGTCTAATGTTGATGCCTTCCTACCCCACTGAAATTTTGTATGCAAGAGAAAGAGGTATAATTTTTCTGCAAAAAAAACATGGTGACAAGCTCCTGATATTTAAAGGATACAATCAGCTTTGGTAATGCTTCATCAAGATTCTGTGCACATTTCTGATGGTCCCAACTGACCACAGACTCCAAGAAGGTAGTCTGTGACATCTACAACTCATTACAACTTGTCCAAATCATACTACATTTTCTTGATCTAGTAAAGTACAAATAACCTGAATTATTTTTAATACGCACATAGAATACCACTAGTACTGAACCTTGGGACTGTATCATCAGCAGTATTAGGAGAGATGTGATATTTAAATTGCAGGGTATGACGTTAAAGATTGTCCTATTGCCCAGGACAAGTGAAAAAACTATTCGGACAAGTAAAAGTTAAATCAAATTTGCCTGGAAGACAACCAAACCTTATTTATTTTTCAACATGCAGTTACTAAAGGAGTAATTCGGCAAGTAGAATTTTCCTCAACTTGTTCAGTTGGACAAGGTTTATAAAATGTTAACATCATACCCTGAATTGATTCCAAACTTTCTGTAAAAACTGGGGTTCTTTTTTGGCAGTGATGTTGCAATTAGGTCAATGAATACCTATATATACTTACCTAAGTGTAAATCCTTTGATTGCTGATACTATATAATTAAAGAGTAACACAACTCAGGTAGATTCTGACCTTACAACTACCAAGTGATTTATTTAACGATCAAGTAATTAATTGCATGCAATAGTTTTGGTGTATCATTTGTAAATTTATACATGTAAAAGCCATTTGAAAATTAAAAGTAGATCATACACACAAAAATGTCAACACATCAGTGAATGATTACATTTTAGGCACTGTATGACTAAAAATTATGTTGATATAATACAATATACTACCAGTTTGATGTCTAATTACCAACTCAAAGAAACAAACTGAAATAATGTCAGATCTTAACATGAGATTGGGTGCCAGTGGTCTTGCCGCATAGCAAGTAGGATGAAAGCAAAAATCTTTCAGATGGGCTAGGAAGAACTATTAAAAAAAAATTATTGCAAAAAGTCAGTGGGAGTAATCTAATCTGTTTGATGCACTTATAACCTCCTTTGAACAATGCCTTCCTTAAAATTACATCTTTTCATGGAAGTTTCTAAAGATAAAGATTTGACTCTCAATTCTTTATCATAAATAAAGATAAATGTAACACAAAAGCAGAGAATGTGGTTAAAAAAGTCTGCGTCCTGTGCTCTAGCATTAAATTAGATTACAAAATTATAGAATAATGTATAAATACAAGTATAAACAAAAAAATTTCTCATTAATATTTGACAAGTAAAAAAAAAACAATTCACATGTACATATATGATCAAAATACATCTGCATTACATATTCAGGGGTAAAGATTGGGAAATACAAGCTGGTAGCCCAGACTACATTTTTGTTTAATATTTTCTATATGTTCAACAAAATTTATCCCAAAAATTTGGTAGTCCAGTTCAAAATCTAGTAGCCATGGGCAACAGCTAATTTTCATCCCTGCATATATTGTTTTACAGTGGTGGTACAATGAACTAAAAGAAATTAATTACAGGTCCAAAGATAATGTGTACATAAGAATTGTAAAGTAGAAGCCCTTAATCAAGACATTGTCAGTAATAATTATGTAAGTTTCAAGACGTCCAAATGAAGATGAGAAGGCGTCATCAGCCAGTTGTTTACGACCGCTAAAAATGCTTCAAGTTAACTCTGAGAAAATTCTTTTTTAAAGAACATTTCAAATACAACCTACATACTTTAATGATAAGTTTTGTTAGAAGGTTTAGAACTTTCACTGATGCCGACCAATGTTTACTCCTGCATAAAAATAATCCCTTGACAAACCTTGCACATATATACTTGTCTATTTTTAGAAATTTAAATGGACACATTTTTTACAATGTCTCCGATGTGTGTAAGGTCATCAAATGGACTGCAATTAATTATAACTCAATACAGAACAGTAATGAAGTATGTATCCGGATTCCCTTGTGATTTTCAGGGGTTCCCAATGAATTTTGGAGGTCAGTGACCTGGGAGCTCAGGTACTAACATCCATATTGTTGGTGATCGATGAGATAACTTCACCATGCTGGGTAATTTCACACCCAGGTCAGTGATTCTCCGTACACAATTAACAACTGGAATATACAATGTCCCAGCTGGCTGGCTATAACACTCACATTCCATCAAGAAAACATCCGACTGACAGTGTTTCACTGACTTACACGGATTTCAAAACTCCGACTTGAATGTTAGAGAAACATAAGTCGCTGAGCGTAGTGTAAATTGATAGACCCACTGTATCACGGTATGGCTGGATCAAGAACATGGAACAATGCTCATTTTCAGTATTTGTTGTGCTTGACCTAGGTATTAAGTGTAAACTTTGAAATCACTTATTTGTCAAGTTATCTCTAGCAATGGAAAATTATGGACCAACTTTTAATGTAATTTTCAACCATTTTTATAGTTTTTGATGATCATGTTTGGAAAATTGCTGTCAAACTGAATGAAGATGAAATAATGATATAAAAGTTACTTTGATCCACTTAGAAGTTGTTGTAGTCCATCCCTACAAATTACCATTGCAATGTTTTTGATAGAAATACCTTTAAAGAATTTTTTTCAATACAGTGATACAAAAGGAACATTTTTTTAGGCACATAAAATTACCTCATCTTTTGGCAAGCAATTTCTTTGTGTTAAAGATGCTGCATCAGAAAAATAGGTTTAATGTAATAAAAGGTTAGAGTTTGTACCAACTTCAGAAAAAATAAAAATCCACTTTCCTCAATCTAGAAGACATTTAACTACTGTGATACAGTGAGACCCCAGTATATACATAGTTTGGAAAAGAATTCCTTCAATATCTACTAAAGGTATCACCTGAAAACTATCATGGAACAGACACACAACCTTTCAGATGGTAAAAAATAATTTATCACAATAATAATAGGAGAGTTCTTCATGATGTCATCACTTACCTATGATTTGATTTTGGTTGGCAAAAAATCCAGTTGAGTGGCATGGGGCATCAACTTTAAATCATCATAACTTTTTCGTTTTTTAAGACAATTGAAAAATTCTTTTGGTTCCCTGAACTGCCAATAAAACTCTTTTTATCCATGGAATTTTTAAATATTCAGTAATCAGACTATATCAGCATAAAATTTCAGACAATTTTATATGGAAATAGAGGTTTACATATAAATATCATTTCAAATTTATTCTTCAAGTAAACAGTTATAAATTCACATATATAAAATATGAGTTCTTTTATGTAAATGAAACATTTTACAAAACCAAAATTGGATGTAAAAGAACAAAACTATAAAGTTTTGAAAATTGGGATTCTAATCATTAAATTGTTAATTGCTTATTTAGTTGTTTATTTGCCAACCAATTTGATACTTAATGATATGCAAATTAGAGATCGGTGAACTCTCCTATACCTGCATGGTCACTTTGCATAGCGCAGTCTGACCGAGGGTTTTAAACATTCTTGGGACCTGCATGGATGGAATGCAGGCCTGTTAAGTTTCATTAATTTTGTGTTAGACTAACATATTTTGAAGCTGATTTGGCAGCACTTTCCTTTGGATCTTTAAAACTTTTGCCAAATGATATCGCCTTGCATTAGTGTTTTGTAAACTACAGCCCTAAGCCTGGGAATGTGTGGCAGGGTGTAAAAAGTACAGCTTTTAAATGGAAGTATCACGAAGGAAGGAAGAAGATCTCGAATAAGGGTATATCCTCGTAACGTTTGGGGTACTACCCCTCGTATGGTATGGTACGGTGTTTTTTTTCTTTCTTTTATACATAAAGATGGTCATGCTCTTTCCATTTCAGTGCAGTGTTAATATTTTAAAATAAACATATGAAAAAAATCTGTACAGATTAACTCTAGTGAAGAGTTTAATAAGCATGTTGAGCCTATAAAACAGAACCTTTGATTTCTTCCATTTGCAAACGATCAAAATTTCCGCCAACTTTTATTTACATTTTAAACTTCCGGTTTATTCTATCTTCTTCGAGGGGTGTGGGAATAATTGCAAGAGCAATTTCAATGTACTTCAATAAATTTGTGCAACAAAAAACAGGAAGTCGTGATAAATTTTCGAAAATTCTTATTTCCAAGAAAATTGTAAGAAAAAAACATTGATTTTAATGACGAACGATTTTCTGGTTCATGCTGGTCGATCCACCTTACCCTTCTTTTGCAAGAATTAATTGGTCCGTTATTTCGCGGGAAATCAACAAAAACATTTAACTCCTTCAATTCTATGTATGTTAATGTAGGAGCGCAGCGATGCCAGGAATAATTGACATTGAAGAGAAGAATAACACAGATGTATATGAAAAGTATTTACATACCTGTAAAAAATATATAAGCATATTTTAAAGCTAATTAATGTGCGAAAGCAGGGCATTTGTTTCACGAAGAGGAGATGACCATTTTTTTTCGTATGTAACCAAATGCATGTGCCCCTGTCCTTCGTGAAAGTAGCAAAAAAGGGGATCTGATTTTTAACTTCAATCTTCATGCAGTTTTAAAAAAACCTTAGAATCATTTGAGCTGTAGCAGTATTAGCACTGACATGCTATGTTCAGTTAGCATGCATATCACATGAATTCTAATATGGGGTAGGCATTGCCTAAATCAGCGAGCACCGTGAGCTTTACCATACGTTTACCATCTGTACAAAATCAATATTCCTATTAGAAAATCTGTCTTGTTAAGTAATGGGGGAGTTTTTTTTAAATAAGTGAATAACTTGAACAATTTTTTTTCACAAAATTCCAATTCCATACCACCTTTGTAGCACTTTGCAATACTGTACATTTTTTATCCCTCAAGGGCAATATCCATTTCAGTTTCGGCCTGTCAGATCAATCTGTACAGTTACCGGAAATATTACAGTTCTCCACGGATAGTGGGAATATTTTATTCATATCATGTGACGTAAACAAAATGCAGATGACAGCTGCAAATTCCAAACAAGAAAATGATTGCCTTTCCTATCTTAGAAAAGCTATGCTTCGATTTTGATGATACAATCGGAGTAATATTTTTTTCCAAGATGGGTTAGGTTCTTAACAACAGCAACAGAGGAACTTTGGAGATACACGTACATACACATCCACGTGTTTCCCAAAATTTTTAAAAACATAACATTCACTTCTTTAAATAAGTAAAAAAAAAATAGAAAAAGACCTGAAAACTATCCGTCCAAATAATTCTATGCCTATGGGATTCAGAGCCTTCTTTTTGCTTGGTCACATCATTGCTAGTGAGCAAGGATTTTTTGCAATAGACTACTATAAAAATCCTTGGAGTGAGGCTTGAAAACGTTGCTGACTTGAAATGTTTCAAAAATGTCCTAATTATCTTGACCATATAGCCATGTAAAAATACACAAGCCAGGTATAGGAGAGTTAGCCAATCTTATTAGTGATGTCATATTCACTAATTTGCATGTCATTAAGTGTCAGATTGGTTGGCAAATAAACAACTAATTAAACAATTTACAATTTCATGATTAGAACCCATATTTTCAAATCTTGATCATTTTATTATTTATTGTCCAATTTTGATTCTGTAAAATGTTTCATTTAGATAAAATAATTCATTTTTGTATGTGAATTAATTACTCATTTACTTGAAGAATAAATTTGTAATGATAATTATATAAACCTTTATTTCCATATAGAATTATCTTTATAATTTGATACTCTTTTAGTGTTATTACTGAATAATTTCAAAATTTCGCAGATAAAAAGAGTTTTATTTGTAGTTTAGGGTACCAAAAGGGTCCAAAAGAATTTTTCAATTATCTTCAAAAATGAAAAAGTTACGATGATTTAATGTTGATGCTATGTGCCACTCAATGAATTTTTCTGCCAACCAAAACAAAATCACAAGTAAGTGATGACATCACAAAGATCTCACCTATTCTGTGATGAAAATAGGACAGTTTGATGCAGTTGTTAGAAAATATTAACAGCATAAAAATTCATGAACACATAGAAATAGATAAGAACATAGAAGAAGTTTAAGCCTTAAAGCTGTAAGGGAAAAAATCTAGAAGTCCATGCATTTTCACTAAAAAAAAACAACAAAAAACAGAAAAAAAAACAAAAAAACAAAAAACATTTAGATATAAAATTTTTGCAGTTGCTGGTCTTGATATTGTTAGACTGATAGGTCAATTGAAAAACAATGCTCATATTTAAATTATATTTAAATTACATGATTATAAGTTGTTGCTAATCTTTTATGTATTCTAGAATGAATTAAGTAGGAATGATGAACCTCTTTAATGCAATGGTTTTCAGTTGTCTGATTTAAAATGATGAAAGTTATGATTACTGGGTATTTTACTTATAGGTACTTGTGTTGTTGTTTTAGACATCAGAAATATGTTTATCATGAAAAGAACCTCACCAAAGACCATGCACAAATCTTGATTTATATTGGAAATATGGAATTCAGGTTGTATCACTTGCTTATTCCAGGTTAAAATTTATAGATGAAGAGTTCAAAGATGGTGATATTACAGAAAAGGTAATTCATGTATATACAAGCTGTAAAATTTAATTATTAAACTCTTTCATGATTTGAACCTTACAAAAAAATGTTAGGAGCCAAGTGGGCTCCCAAAAATTATAGTTTGGTTGCCCTCGTGAATATTTCGGGGGGCCACAGACTAACAACAATGTTGCATCCAGGAAATTACTTAAGTTTGCAGAAATATAAAATTGTCTCGATACCCACCAATAAATTCAACAAGTGTTCGTATCAAAACTACTGTTACATAGGTAAACTTTGTTTTAGCCTTGATACATCAGTTTGATTTTTTCTTCAGTTGGAAGTCGTTACTTTGTTGTTATTTTAGGGTTATTTGAAGAAGAAATATAAAGTGCTAAATGCTGTTCTGCCTGAAGAAACAAAAAAGGAAATATTGGAATTAGATCATGAACTGAAGGAAGAAAACATCACAGAGGTAGGGGTTTTCTAAACATCCTTTCAAGATAATCTATTTTCTTGCACACATGGAGCTGGTTTACAGTAACCACAATGAAATCTGAAATAGAAATAAATTCTTAAACATTATTGTTTTCTTAAACATGAAAGCAACATTAATAATGAAAAATGGTGTATATGTCAAAGTGATGACAACTCCACCGGGATGAAAATGTCAGCCAAATGTATTTAAACCCCAGGTTCAAAGAAGATGGGGATATATTGTTCATGCTCTGTCTGACTTTCTATCAGAAAACAGAACTTTCATAACATTTTACTCATGAACTACTGATTACAGCCACTTGATATTTAGCATGCAGCCTCAGCTAGTGGTCCTATTCCACGCTTACAGATTTCGGTCCTGTTGGACAACTACTTCCAACTGTAGAGAATCCTTGTTTATAAACTATCAAGGAGTTAATTTAATTGTGTTCAATGATTTGAAGAAGTTATCCAAATGAATAAGCCTTCATCCTCTCAAACTTATTTGTATGTAATTCTGCTGATCACATTTTATGACTAACAAATCTTCAAATAGTGACCTTAATTCTAGTGCAACCATCAAAGGAATCAGTGAAAATGGCTACTATAGATTTAAAAAATAGCCTGTGCATGCATGGATAACTTCAGGGGATCATTTACGGAAAATATTGCCTGAAATTTGCAACATTAATGTTTGATGTCACTACAAATATTGCATCTGAATTTTAACTGAATGAATTTGACTATATATAGGGAGAATGGATATGGTGAATATATCAAAAAGACAACATCCCCAGGGTGATGAAAAATGTCAACTCGAAGGCCACCCACCCATTGAATGACGAGGAAACCCTCACATCACTGGGCAGGCTGCAGCTAAAGTAGAGCTGAAGCTTATTCATATTAATATAAAATTTTAAGGTTTTTGTGATTGCCTGCTAATACTGGATAACTTGTACATGTAATGTTTACTTGTATTTTACAGAAGGGGTATTTTAAGAAACTTGGCAAATTGTTAGAAGCCTTTAGCAATGGAACAGTTCAGAGTAATGGTGATGCTTCAACAAATGGAAATACTCATTCTAATGGAAATTCAGAACAAAATGGCTCAAATGGGAAGGAGTTAGCAGAAGTAAAACCAGTTCAGGAAAATGGAGACAGTTGCCCAGCTACAAGGGATGTAAATGGCAGCAGTCCAGTGAAGAATACAAATGATCAGAATGGATGTGAAGTGAAGGATGATAGCACTGCCAAAAAGGTATCAGTGTATACGCTATCAGTGGTTCTAATTTACTTTCAAGGAAGAAAGGTCCTGGACTTCAGAAAGTTTCCAAACAATTGTCCACTTGAGGGACATTAAAAGCCCTGGCTTCTGAAAGTGGAATTTAAGGTTCTTTGTCCGAAATTGGGGGTCCTGTACCTTAAACTACAACTTAATTGAACTGTGCTTGACTTCAGCCACTAGCCCATAACCTGAGTCTAGGAAAAAGACAGGCTAGTGGAATGATGTGTAGTTATCATGGTTGTGGACTAGTAGAATGATGTGTAGAACTTTTCATTGATAGTGTACATTTGACTAGGTTCTAAAAATTTTCAAGAGAAGGATTGGCAGCATTGATACACTGCTTATATTTTCCATATTAACATGTTTTTCCTCATTTTCCATACATCTACTTAAATGTACAAAGGAATATGACTTGGTTTATAAAAAAGAGAACCATTGAATAATTCAAGCTCAATGGTGAAATGAAACAATAATTAAAACATGAAAACTGACCAAAAGTAAAATAATGATATCAGACTTGCATCTTGCCTTCAATTTGAAGTTCATTAACTTCGTCAACATACTAATCCTGTGCTGGCCATTTTAGTTACGCGCAGACTAAATTTTCTAATTTAAACAATTTTTCCTGTTATTGTAAAAACTAATAAATCTATTATTTTAAAGGATGATGAGATGGAGGAAATTAAAGATGAAGGTAAGATTTATGTTGTTTTCATTAGTGAGGTAGTAGACATGTATATATACATGTAGGAAAAAAATTGTCTTTTAATTTGATGATGTATGGCATGCAAGCAGTTCTATGTAGGTTGCTGCCTAAATTTATCCTTGTTGTAACTATAAAAGTCTTGGATGGAATGCTATCAAATTCAAATATAATGTAGGGCTGTATTGATTTTTTTTAACATTTTTGCTATTATTGTTCTTGAGTTATGGACCTTTTCAGAACTCTAACAAATGGGCTTCTGGAACAGGGTTATGTTGCTACAAGATTGAAGTCATCACTACAGAAGTTTTATGGTCGTCGTCATGAACTCGTGGATCATTATGGTGTATCCATCTGCATTATGAAAACTGATTTATTCAACGAGTCATAGTTTTCCTTTCCTCGTTTGTCTACCCCAGACTTAACTTTTTATGAGCAACTCAGCGGGTGTTTCTAGAAAAGCAGAGGACACTTACCCTACCGTTGCACCTGGTCCATGCTCCCAGTTTTTAGTGGAGTCCGAGTTGCTCATTTGCTTTTCTTATTTTGTATGTTTGATTTTAGTTACTTTATGTTCTTTGTTGTGTATGTCTATTTTCTATGTTTGGTCTTTGTCCCTGGATTACATTCTTTTGATTACTGCTATAACCTTGGTTCCCTTGATTACTCTTTCATAGGAATTACTGTGGGTTTGCAGAAAACTGGTTTGCTGTCAATTTGACAGCCTTGTGTATTATTTAGATTATAATTTACTTTGCAACTACTTGTAATATCATCCCTGATATCTATATACAGCTGTGCTATATTGTGGGGTTTTATTTAATGATAGGGGACAGCAACTTTAAGTTTCACAACCTGGTTTACAATTTATCACACAATGAAGTTAGGGTGTATGGGTATCACTAGTGGGCATTGGGTTAAAAATTTCTTGTTTTTATTAGATTGTGTGGATTTTGCCAACATCAGGCAAAATTATTTTGACTGCGCCAATATATTTGATTTGTTCAAGACCGTTTCATCTAAAAACATTATCGATTTCTTGCGGGACATCGGTTTATTTAATAAAATCTAAATTGGATACCTTCCTTGATTTTTCAATAATTTAAATGTTTTATCGAAGTTATGTTTCTATATGTATTTTATGTCTTAGGTTCACCTTTTATGTACCTTTTTATATGTAAATAGCTGTTTGTTTTAATTTCATTATTTTATGAAGAGACTTTGATCTTGCTTTTAATATTTTCCTTGCATTAAATGTTCTTGCCGTGATATGGCCCTGGTCGCCAAAACGGCAATAAACAACAACAATCAATCAATCAATCAATCTTGTTTTTATTTTAGAAACTCCAAACAAAAAGTCAAAAGGAAGAAGGAAGAAGTCCAATAACAACCAACCTACAATTTCCTCTATGTTTACAAGGACGTATGTATTTTCGCACTTCAGAATATTACAGAAATTTAAATTTAACATGGGTAGTTAGTAAAATATGCAGGAAACACTTGGTAGAGCATTGATTTTTTGTGATGTAATAAGCGATTGTTGAATAAATACCATTATCTTTTATGAAAAAAAGAATATTACTTGCAGCACTATGGTTTGCATTCTGCAGGGAATAAGCTTCAAAACTTCACTCTAGAGGGCCATCTAGCAAATAAAGAAAATGTTCAATATCGATAGTGAATAGTCCGGACCTCAACCAATTTTTGACGTACATTGAGTATTGGGGTCTCTTTAATGCTTATTTCAGATAACAACTTTGTTTTTGTAAAATAGTTAAGATACATGTAATTTCTCTTTTCTTAAGTGGATTCTCTTGCCTAACATCATAAAATACATGTAAATTTAAAAAATACTTCGTGTGGAAGACTGGTGTCTTCTTGTTTAATTTTGATTGATATTTTGCTGCCTAAAATTGTTTTCTTGTATTTCCCCAATCATTTTTTTTATTAACATCAAATGAAATAATAAATTTAATATAATTTTGCCATTACATAACATGCTTGTATTGATTACACGTTGAATCTAAATATCATACTCCAAATTATTTTGGGTTTTTTTTTATGTTACCCATGTTTATGATGTTTCATTATTTAAGACCTGGAAAGAGAAAGTCTACTGCTGATGATGAGGTTAAGAATGAAGTTGTAAGCGAAGAAAAAGACACCAAAAAGGCTAAAGTTGAAAGTGATGAGAATAATGAAGACATGGAGACTGATGATAAAGGGTGAATTGCATAAATTACTTTAAAACACTGTGTTTTACTGGTAACGTGCCAAAAAATAAAGGGTCTGTTTATTAAAAAGTTTTATATTAGTTGGACAAATCAAAACATTGCTATTGTAAACAGTACTGATTGAATGATATTTACAGAAGGTTTAGTGTAATGTTAGGTTCAGGAGTAAAAATGCCGTCAGTAGGTTACCAGAAACACTTCTTTAATGTTCAAACAAATATTTCAATACATGAATATTGTTTCATTATGGATAGGAAGTTGGATGAGTATATGAACATCATTTGAAGTCATTTACCTTTTGTTGATTCTTAAAAATCAACTGGTTCACGAATTACAGAATTGTTTACTTTTACAGATTCTTTTCAGTTTCAATGAAATTTGACATTCTGTGGATTGTGAATCTTTCCATATGTAACAATCACACATGGTTCAGGATTTTACAGATTGTTTGTGTAAAGCAGGTCCAAAAGTACAGATTGTTTGAAGTAGGATAAACAGGTCTGGAATAATGACTAACTAGAAAAATCATAAAAAATTATAACATCTACTCATCTTGAATAAAAATACATTTGGTCAGACCTGCATATGCATGTTCCTGGAAAACAAGTTTTAAATAAATGATCTTGAATTTCTACATTTTGTGTAGAAACTTCAAGCTTACAATGGAGTTAGAAGTATTTTGGTTAGCATCTGTTATCATCCTTTTTTAGATCATCAGCTGTTACGGAGGTGAAGGAAACAGTCAGTAAAGCTCCACCGTCTAAGTGTAGAGAATGTAAACAGCTGATTGATGCAGATTTAGCCATGTTTCCTGGGGATGCTGATGAAGCTGTAAGAACTTTTTCAGTCATATTTTGGCCAAATTGATATGCTACTTTTTGTCACATTAATGCATGTGCATGTCTAATGCATGTGTTCGCAGTTCTGGTTTTGTGGTAAGAAAAACAAACAGATTTTTATATTTTCTTGACACACTAGTAGAGTTCTAAAATGTTACTAAGAATGTTAAATGTAGAGTTACATCAATTTAGAAATACATGTAACGACAAACTGGTTGAATTTTACATAATATTTCAAGAATTTCACAATTGTTGTATCATACTGAAATACTTGTGTGGTAAACTAACATTGTCTAAAAGTGACAAATTTGTAATTATACTAATTAATCCCTTTCAAAGATGGGGAGTGTATACATGTAGAAGTATATACATGTTTGTCTATCTGTCTGTCCTCCCATCAATCCTGAACTGTCGGTAGATTTGATGAAAGTATTTGATGTCAGTGAAGTCACACTTTGTTTTACTTGAATTTTATAGGTAGAGGAATTTGTTGCCTTGACAGACCCTAAGCTCTCTGTATTTACTGGTGATGAGGAAGAAATTCATCAATACGATGAAAGACCTCAGCATAAAATAACCAATTTTAGGTAAAATGAATTTAATTTTTTTTTTTTCAACTTGCTGATTGATTTACATAGTGAAACCTGTCTATACCAGACACTGTCAATTTTAATGTATTTAGAATCTGAGTAAACCAAACACCTGTCTAAACCAAACAAATTTTATAATCATAAAGAGGTTCGTTTTAGACAGGTTTCACTGTAATCATGTTAAATTTTATTTCTTTATAATCTATTCTCTCCTTACATAGCATCATTTATACTGCAACTGTTCTATTTGAGCAGTCAAAATGCATTGACCCTTTATTTACATGTGATATATGGTCACTGACTGAATATAACTTTCTGTTGTGACTTCACAAATGTTACATTGTTTAAAAGTTTCTAGGATGTGTCCATCTTTGAATTAAATGTCCAGAATTTTTTATTAATTTCTGTTGCAGTATATTATAAGACAGTAACAGTGCAACGACTTTACAAGAACTTTGGCATACGAATTTGGTTTCAACCGGTGAAAATGCATAGCACAGCCTCACAATTTCTCACAGTTCTCAGCCTCATCTGTACATCAGCGTAATGTCTAGTCATTGCACTGTGTTGTTTATATTTCAGGTTGATTTTTTTACCCCCACTCAATGAGTTTGTGGTATATTGGAATCACCTTTTCTTCTGTCAATTTTTCCAATCGTCATTCTGTCATCATTCGTGTGTGGATTTTCATGTTAGTTAAACCAGCTGATCTCTGGTTACTTGGTTGGGTTTTTTTTGCACCTGTTTTAAAAAGGTTGAACTAATAAATTGACAAAGCAAACACTAACAGCTCTGTCGAAGTTTTCTATTATTGGGTACTTGATTTAGCACTGCTGTATAGTTTTGAATGAACGATATTAACCATTAAGACTTTATATTTCAGTGTTTATGACAAAAACACACATCTTTGTCCATTTGACTCTGGTTTGATTGAGAAAAACATCGAACTTTTCTTCAGTGGATATGTAAAACCTATATATGATGAAAATCCAGAAGTTGATGGTGAGTTTCCAAGATAGGATATTTATTCTTTAATAATTACTACAGGTTAATATCAAAGCAGCGAATGTGTGTAAGATGAAAATTTTGCCCAATCTCTCCTTAGTTCTATTTATTTAGTATCCCTTCACCATAACATCTCTGTAGGGGTATAGTTTCACATCTGTCTTTTTTACCTTTGTAAAATTACTGGTATCAACCTCCTTCAGTAGGTTTAGACCAAGGTCAAGGGTCAAAGATACTTAGTGTAATGAAATAGGTAAATGTTAATGTACATTTACCCAGGTTTTAACTTTCGTCAATTCTTACTACTGGTATGTATTTAAACTGATATGACTGTTTATACTTAAAGGTGGAATTCCTACAAGGAATATGGGTCCAATAAATGAATGGTGGACAGCTGGTTTTGATGGTGGTGAAAATGCTCTGATAGGATTTAGTACAGGTAATGAATGGTTGTAGTTCAAAAGATTTTATCCTTTTCCACCTGTCGTACTCCAGTTTCAGAAAAAAAAATTGAATAAATGGCATTTCTTGTATATTCTGTTAAAAATTTTTGGTGCCTGGTTTCTCTTGGTGCTGATTGAAATATATATATATATATATATATATATATATATATATATATATATATATATATATATATATATATATATATATATATATATATATATATATATATATATATGTAGTAACCTTTGTACACTATTGTACTCTGATAACAAGCAAAATAAGAAAATTACTGATTTTGTTCATTTTTAGGCTTATCTCAAGGATGCTTGATGTGTCTTTGAAATAAAACATTGTTTTGTAAATGCAGACAAATACATTGAATTATAATAGCTGCCTTTTAAAAATCTCTCTTTACCAACAGCTTTTGCTGAGTATATTCTTATGGCTCCTAGTGAAGCTTACAAGCCATTTATGGATACCATGAAGGAGAAGATACACATGAGTAAAGTTGTCATTGAATTTCTCCAAAGATTCCAAGATGCAACATATGAAGATTTACTTAATAAGATACAGGTGAGAATAAATCCATTAACTTGTTTCATTTAGAATTTAATAGGTTTATGCAAAGAAATGCAATAATTTGTTGATAAAAAAAAAGAGACAAACTTAATTTTCAAAAATTGAAGTTCCATAAACAAAATTTTATTCTTGAATTTCATGAAGATCTAATAATATGTGACAACTGACTAAATGCTGCTGGGCCCAGTTTTTGAAGTATGAAAGCATGGTTTCGACCCAGTGACAGATTATCATACATGCATATATAATGTGGATCTTTTGAAATTTGAATTACATCTGTTTTTTATGAATGTTCTCCATGAAATGTCTGCTAGCAATAAAAATAAATACCCACAAATATTAAATGAATCCACAGTATCTTAATTTGTCAGTTTTTGTCAACTTAAGTTGATCGAAAGGGCTTCGTCTTGTCTAAATAAAAACTTAATGTAGAATTCATGTGATTTCAGATTACAGTACCACCAACAGGATTGAATAGTTTTACAGAGGATTCCCTGCTGAGACATGCTCAGTTTGTAGTAGATCAGGTTAGTTTCTAGAATATGTTTTGGATAAAGAGGCAGTGGTAATTTTCTTTTTGGATTTTTGTTATTTGAAAGAATTGTCACTGGAAATTATGCGTTGTAGATTGCAAATCGGAAAATAGCTCTATTAATAAAGTTTGGAGAAGTTCAATATTATTACTGGCAGGTATAATGTACAACAATCAAAATTATTGAGTTACTGAGTTTTTTATTAACTTATCTGTGATGATGAGTTACAATACAGTAACCAGAAAATAGACCAATTTGTAAATGTAAATGCTCTCATTTAGACAATGCAGTGGTGATATTGCTACATACTTGCGGAACTATCTGTTATAGGTTCAGAGTTATGATGAGGCTGCTACTGATGATGAACAATTACTAATTGCCACACCTTGCATGAGGGCCCTGATCAAATTGGCTGGTGTTACACTTGGCAAAAGGTTGGTTAGGATGCAATGTTTTGTTAGGAACTATTTTAGGGACTTCATTAGCAACTTAACCACAAAGCAGGGAGAGTAAATATTTCATTATTTTAAAAATGGTCATCATTAAATGAATATTGTTTGGTAATACTTACATTTGAAGAGCCTAATTTATATTTTATAGGAAATGTTCTTCATTGATAAGGGTGGTATTCCTTTTTCACATGGTAACTTAAAAACGCTTTCAGTAGTGACCATGACATTTTTGTAAATCATTAATTTCTTTGGTTCTAAATGGGGACTGGCATATCATGCACTGATGGTGCACTTTTTATTCTACTGTACATTGACTTCAAATTTTGTAAATTTTTGTGAAACATGAAATGAAAATGTTTATAATGTTGATATCGTCGAATCTTTGTTTTGTGCAGGCGACAAATGAGAAAAGAGTTGAAAAGAGCACCAAAAGTAAAGAAACCAGCATTTACCATGGCAACCACTACTCCCCTTGTCACCCAGATATTTGATAGCATGTTTCAAGGTCAATTGGATGAGAAATGTCATAGCACAAAGAGGAGAAGATGTGGAATATGTGAAGTATGTGTGAACTTCTATATTTAGTTTTCATTACTGTCACTTTTGCTTTCAAACAAATTCATGAAGCTGCATTGTTTTCATAGCATTAATGCATATGTATTGTGGTATGAAAAACTGCAATTAAAAGTTATTAGTGCTCTGGTATTTTAAAGTTACTGCCTTACAGCAATCTGATCTTTACAGGCTGGGTATGTTTGACCTGTTTCTATGAAATGGATTAATCAAGATTTTGGGTGCTCATGTTCAGCCATTTTTGTCAGATTTTCAGACTCCTCTGGTTTTATCCATATCTTAGCTTAACTTTTTTTACCCACTGACCCTCCACTTTTCTTCTCATAATTTCACTATAAAATCCTTAAAATGTTGTTTATGCAATTCTTGTTATTTCTTCAGGGGTTTTAATAGATAAAACTTACTAAAAACAAAACTTATGCAGAATCAAGAGGAACCTTTTTTCCTGCCATAATTTCATTGCTTACATGTATCGTATTTTCCGGAATATAGGTCGATATTTTTTTTTCAGCAAAGTGTCAGCCTCGACTTATCGTCCACATCGACTGATTTCAGAATTTTTCGAGAAAAAATGTTCAAACTACAATGCATTTCATTAGATTTGTTAAGTTCACTTATGATTGCTTGAATTCAAATTTTTTAGGTAAACTGCAAGAACGAAAGCCATCATTCAAACAGTCAAACTGGTGATTGAATTCAAATATTATTGATCATTGACGCTATCCTTTATTAATGAATACAATGATGTTAATAAAAACTTTGAAACTGTTAAAATATATAAACAAACTCTAGAAGATAAGATAATAAAACTTATGAAATGTTTATAAATACAAATGTAATGTTCACATAGCAAAGTGAAATATAAAGTTAAAAATGCAAGAAATGCACCCTGGCACATATATACTCTTGTATGACTTCTGGAAAGACATTATTGAGAGATCTGGAGTTATTGGTCTTTTAATATGCAAATTTATACCCATTTAAGGAATGTCATAACACGTTCGGACGTGGCTCAAATTATAAGTTGTTAAGGTGTTATCTAAATGGCAAATTGCAGGTAATATTGTTTATTAATTACCACTCATAATTATGACCAATTCATCAAATGAATTTCCCACTTACTTCACACATGGGTGCCCATGTTTGACATGCTTATTATTTCACACGCCTGATGATTTAAGGCTTCAGAGCCATTGACACGGCATTTAATAAAAATAATTGAACTCGCGAACAAAGTGCAATTGAACAAAAACACAATTATTAATTTAATTCAGAAATATAATACTTAGTAACATCGCTGGATTAATATGCTGTTGAAAACTAACTGCTCAACTCGGATCTCTGTTGACATGTACGATATAAATGCCCACATCTGACCCTCAACTAATCTACGTTTTTTGTCAATATTGATCAAAATAAGGCGATACGACTTACAGTCCAGAAAATACAGTACATTTCAAAAATAAGCACACTAACCCATCAATTTTTTCCTCTTATTTTGTTCTCTGAATTCCTTGTTATTCTTAAACTGAGCAGTGAACATTCACAAGACATGATTATTTTTCAGACTTGCCAACAGCCTGACTGTGGTAAATGTTCTGCATGTAAAGACATGGTCAAGTTTGGTGGTTCTGGAAGAGCTAAACAAGCATGTGTTAATAGGAGGTAATTATACCAGAGTTATATGTATACTACAAGTGCAATTACATGTACATGTACCACATTTTTACATACCTGAACTCTTACTCTTTTCTCAAATCCTGATATTACTGTTGTAATTCTAAATTTTAATTCATATTGACTTTTGATTTTCTTCCGGTGTAATTCACAACAGTCTGTTATAATATGCATGCTTTAACACCTACATTTCAGTGTTAAACTTACTCTGATATATTTGTATATTACATAAAAAACAGCACAAATCTAATGAATACAGCTTTAATTTCCTCAGATAAGGATATTTCCTTTATTGAAGTCAGACTGATTCAGATAAGGATATTTCCTATATTGAAGTCAGACTGATTCAGATAAGGATATTTCCTATTTTGAAGTCAGACTGATTCAGATAAGGATATTTCCTATTTTGAAGTCAGATTGATTCAGACACGGATATTTCCTTTATTAAAGGAAGATTGATTCAGACAAGGATATTTCCTTTATTAAAGTCGGACTGATTCAGATAATAATTCACAATTGAATAATAATTCATAATAATTCATAATAAATATCATAATTGGAAATATATGGTGGCAATGGTAGATCCCACAATAAAATTCTACAAAGAAAAGGTCTGTTTTCATGTGTTATACTGTTTGAAACCCTAGTGAAAAAATTGCAATGTGGTGTCCATTTTCAGTTGAAAACTTATAATAAATGTAAGTAAAAGTTCATGAAATTGTGTGTTTTTAAGGTGCCCTAATATGGTGGTGAAAGAAGCTGAGGATGATGATCTTGGGGAAGAAGATGACAATGACTCCAAACTAAATGTAAGCTTGTATCATATTTTTATTGGCTAATTTCTGCTTTTCTGTGGCTACATAAAATCTTACCTTCAGATTTGTGACATTTCTGTGGACTTCTGTGTTACAAATCCATATTTAACTGTTCAGTTTTTATATCCCCACTTGTAAATAAGAAGGGACTATAGTGCAATCACCTTGTCTGTCCATCTGTCAGTTACAGTTACACAGATTGAACTGATTTCTCAGCTTCTATTAGAGGGAATGCTGAAATATTTGGTATATTGCTTTTGCATGATGACTTGTAGTTGTCTCCCAATTCCAGGTTCCTCGTGCATCTTCTTCAAGTATACTGTAGGACTTAGTAAATGTACAGAAAATTTTGTAATACATTTCTCAGCTGCTGTCGGAGAGAATGCTTAACTATTTGTTGTATTGCTTTTACATGATGACTTGTACAGTGTCTCCTGTTTATATTTTCCTTGCTCGTCTACTTTCTGTTTACTGTACAACTCTGTAATTTTTAAAATGATGCATAAAGGAAATTTTGTAAGAGATTTCTCAGCTTCAGAAAGAATAGCTTCGATATTTGTCATGTATCTTTTGCTTGATGACTTGTACTGTGTCTCCTCTTTCTAGGTTTGACAGAAATGGTTGAGTGGGGGTATTCTTACCATGATGTAGAATGTGACATCTTGTTTATTTTACCGTGAATTCACTTCTGGTTTTACCTGTTACTCCCTTTCTAAAATCGATATTACTTTTTTTTTAATTTCTGATATTACAGTTGTGGTTTTAGTATATATTAATAATGTCAGTGATTTAACCAAATTCAGATTCCTTGAGTACAATTATCTATAGTGTGGTAAAAAATTGTTACGCTGTTAAGGCAATTTCACATGAATTTAGGATTTGTTTTCATGTTAAAATGTTTTGTGAGAGACAATTATTAAAAAAAAAACATAACATTTTGTAATGATTAAAATTTAGAATTTTTGTGTGATTAGCCTTAATTTATCTGAAAGTACATATTTACTGTATACCTGAAATAATTTTTGTTGTTAGAACTGTCGCAAAATTTCCAAACAAAATAATGTATAATCACAATAAAATCAAGACTGCACAAAAATTTATTAATTCGTAAGGTAGTGAGAAAAAGACAGCAGGAAAATTTTTCTGTAACAAATTTCACTATAATTTTCAGGGAGATAGTAAAATCATCACACCTACCAAGACGCATAAAACTGCTTCAAATGCCAAGGTATGTATCATGTATTTTTATACGGGTGGGTCTATGTCACCTTTTTCAGTCTGATTGCACTTTTTGCATCCCCCCCATTACTACGTGGAAGGGGGCATAGAAAAACTGCTTCACAGATTTTATTCAAATTTTGTGGGATTGTTAGTCACCATTTGTAGTTGATTTGTACTTCTTCCTTTTTGAATCAGCAAATTTTACAGGAGTTATGGAACTTCATTTGTGGCAGTGGGGGACATATGGCTACGAGTTTCTTGTCTGTAACAGATTTCAGCTTCTGTTGGATCTATGCTTTTTGGTATATTGCTTTTGCATGATGACTTGTACTTTGTTTTCCCTTTCCTGGTTTGACAGAATTTGTATGAGGAGGTAATTTTAACATGACATAGTGTACTGATTATTTGATTAGCATCATCAGCTGTTTTCTATGTGTACATAGAAATATAAGTTTTTACTAGTATGAAAGCTATTTGTCACTGACTATTTCATTGGGTTATTTGTCTTGCATATTAATCAAATGATCATTTTGTGTTTAGGCATTCATATTTTTCCCTGTCTAACACATGTACTTGGATATTGTTGGTTTGCAATGCAAGTTACTGATTTTTATCACAAACACAAAATTTGTACCTCACAAACAATTATTTACCATATTTGCATTTTTTTCAGGCAAAACTGAAATGGAAAGGAGAACCTATAAAGGTGGATGGAAGAAACTCTTATTATGAAGCCATAAGTTTGGATGATGAAATTGTAAGTTCATTAGAAAACTTCTTGCAGACTTTAAGCAATTTACCAACAAAATGAAATTAATGTTTTGTTGATCCACTGTTCATTACATTGGCCATCAGCTAAATGTTAAGGCAACAATGAATAAAATCCTATGTATATTCTCATCCACGTTAGTCAAATTTGGGGCAGCATGCTAATTTTATTTTGTTTATTTTCTATTAAATTAGGTGAAAAATGCTGTCAATTTGAAAGAAATTTACCTAAATTGAACAAAATATCAGTGATTTTTTTTGGGGGGGATGATTATCTAGGATATTTTTTTTATTTTAGCCTAACAAAGTCGTTCAGAGGCAAAATATGCTGTCCTCTATCCCTCAGTACTACCCTTATTTTATCTTCATGCAGTGTGGTTCATATTTTGTTCATAGTAAAATCCTTAAACTCAACAGTTTCAGTGTCAAAGATCAAGGTAGTAGAGCCAGTTTTGAACACAGTGAGGGATGCCATGCTCTTGCATTGCTCTTATGTTGGATTTAACATAGTCTCTGTTTTACATGTAAAGTATAAGTTACACTTGAGCAATTATTTAATCATTATAAATGTTTTTTTTTTATTACAGATCAATATAAATGATTTTGTGGCAGTGAAGCCACAAGATTCTCATATTGCTGTTTATATAGCAAGGGTGGCCTACATGTGGGAGACAGGAGGTGGCCAGAAAATGTTCCATGCACATTGGTTTTGGTAAGTAAATACTGTGAATTCTGTCTAAACTGGACTCTGAATAAAACTTGAAACTTGTTTAAATCAGTTGTCTTTGGAGTTCAATACCAATATCAATGTATTTAGAACTCAACAGTCTTCTTTTCAAGTATGGTTCAGTTGTACTGGTGGATAGATGTGAAAAAAAAAATACAGCAGCAGGGGTTCAAATTTACTTCCAGGAGTGGGAGGTCTTGGACTTTTGGAAGTTGCAAATCTAAGGTCCATTGATTTGAAGCAAGTCAACATTAAAATGTCAATTGTAATGGTTGAAAGTCCAAGACCTTTGTACATGAAATTTTAATGGTAAAAGGTCCAGCAGTCCTTTCCACAAAAAATTTGTAAGTGAAGATTGCTAGGCCTCAGACTACCACTGATTTAAATCTTTGCTGCTGGTAGAACTGACTTAAAAGAATTAGAGGTTATAAGTACATTATGCATAGAAAAAACTTTTTTAAATGAGTTTTAGCTCACCTTGCCAAAGGCCAAGTGAACTATTGCCATCACTTGGCGTCTGTCGTTGTCGTTAACAATTTTTCAAAACTCTTCTCCTCTTAAACTACTTGACCAATTGGAACCAAACTTGGTATGAATGTTTTTGGGGTATCCTGCATAGAAATGATGTGGGGATTTTTGATCCATCGAAAAACATGGCCACCATTACTAAAAATAGAACATAGTGGTCACACAGTAGTTGTTTGAATATATTTCCAAAACGGTTAGGTTTAGCCCATTCTGAGAGCCTCTTGTTTTAGTACTTATAGCTTATATCGTAGACCAGATGCACAGTTACAAGTTTCCTGTTGATATAGTCAGAAATTTTCCATCAAATGAGATATCTACCATCCAGCAAACTTTATCTCAGTCCTAAAAACTGATGACAACCAATCAAAGATTCTACCACAGTATCCCAAATGAAACTATTGTTCATATTTCAGTCGGAGCAATGACACAGTCCTCGGTGAAGCCTCAGATAATCAGGAAGTGTTTATGATGGATGATTGTGAGGACATAAAATTTGAAGTAGCTTTGTTCAAAATAAAGGTAAAAATGATTATAAATGGATTAAAGATGTGCATATTATCAACGATGTGCATAAATGAATTTTGACAACCAAAAATTATGCTGTGGCTGTGTTAAAATGGAGTGCGGGGGCATCCATTTGTCTAGTTTTTTATGAGAATTTATATAGATTTTTTTTTTTTTTAAATAATGATGATATAGTAATAAAAATTATATAAAAGTGTTAAAACGACATTTGAATGAACAAAACTTTTATGTTACATATTCCTTTTTGGGTCAGTGTTTTATTGTTGGTTAACTTCATATTAAAGAAAGATTTCCTATTTGAGCTGTCAAAGATAAAGCTAGAATACCCATCTGAGTGAGATAACCAATGATTAACTGTTCTTCAATATATGACATCACCGAGACTTTCATTGACAATTAAGCATACCTCCATAGTTTCTAGTATTCAAATTTTTTCTCAAAGTTGCTAAGAAAAGAAATTAACAATTTGTAAAAACTGAAAAAAAAAGAAGAAAAAAAGGAAAAAAGAAAAGTTTTCCTTTCTTGTCTAACATTTTAGTTGTGAAGAATTATGGATTTGTTGTGATTCCACTTTGAATTTTGATTTTAAGGTGGTATACAAGGCACCAGCAGAAAACTGGCACATGCTGGGTGGTAAGAAGAACACTGATGATGACAGAGTTGTTGATCCAGAAGATGAGAGAAGTTACTTCTACCAAAAATGGTAATCCTTTTTGTACCCTGCCAAACAAAGTGGCTAGGTATTATGTGACACCCTCTGAAAAGTTGTTTGTCCATCCGTCCATCTGTCCATATGTCTGTCCTCCCCTGACAGGTTCCATATGATTACTTGAGAACAGATAAATGAATTACTTTGAAATTTTGCACAGTTGTTGAGTACCATAAAATAGTGGTCAAACTCAACTTTCAGCAATATCCAAAGTGTATTTTTCATGTTAGGCCATTTTGAACAATTTATCATTTTCCTTTTTCCTCCATAACCCGGCAGGGTATCACTTTATGTTGCATTAATGCCTCATTTTTACATAGGAACATACATTTAGAATCAGAAGTAAGATTATTATTAGGAAGAAGAAATTCATACAATTATGTTTATGATTCAATATCCTGGAAAAGTGGTTGTTATAACCCAGTAGGTAAATTAATTTATCCCAGGTAAACAAATGTTTTGTTGGCACAAAGTACTGGTAATAAACCTGCATTTATTTGGCCTCGTAAGAGCTGCACTGAATGTTTGGTAATAGATGCTGTGGTGGTATTTGATACACCAATTTTAAATCCAGATCATGCCTTGAGTTCTGATATATACATATTATTTCCAGGTACGACCCAGATCTTGCAAGGTTTGAAGACCCTCCCTTGGAGGAAGTGGAAATCTCAGAGAATCTGAAACACAAACAATGTCTCAGTTGTTACAGACTCAATAAAATCAGAAAGGTAATGCATCATTAATTGTTCCCATGGCATAGCTCCTGTGGAACAGTGCTATGGCATCTGTCTGTGTGTCAGTCAGCTTTGTAACACATTGGAGCATTAATTGTTCCCCATGGCATAGCTATAGAGGAACTGTGCTATGGTATCTGTCTGTGTGTCAGTCAGCTCAGGAACGCATTTCTCATGTGTTAGGGTGGAGTGATATGTAATCATGCAGATTTTTTTATGTCTTATTACACTCATGTGTATTAATTGTACTTTTTTCTGTTCACATGTCGTATGGTTCTTTTGAATGAAATATTTGTGTGTTTTTGTGAACGTATGTGTGTCCACATGTCAAATGTTTTTTTTTTGTTTTTTTTTTATTGTTTTTCTTTTACTGGCATACATGTGTAATAATTGTATACTTATATGTGTATAATGTTTGGAACAATGTTCATTATGGGAGGAATCTCTTTCCTAGATTTGTACTCTCTTGTGCTTTTCTTTAGGGGTATGTGTATTTGTGCATTAGTGCATGTCTATATACCCCCAGCAAACAAAGTTTTGGGGATATACAGGAATCACCTTGTCTCTCTCCAGATTTCTTGTAACTCCTCCTAAACCGCTCAAGGGAATTTTGGTGAAGTTTTATACCAAGATTTTGCATGGTACGTATATGTGCATGAAGGAATATGATATTTAACTATCAGATGGCTCCAGAAAGGGAAATATTTCAACTTAAGGGTTTCACATGTTTATAAATCATAAGCCCTACTCCTGCATAACAGCTCCAGAGATTTAGATGAAACTTTATAGGAAGGTTGAGATGTGACAAAAATTTTACCGTCAGAGGAGTTCAGAGGGAGATAATTGAACTCACGGGTTATACATTAGACTCCATTTGTATTGGGGTAATCTCTTAGTGAGCTTGCTCACAGTATTTCTAGTTAATTTCACCAAAAACTATAACCCAGAGTTCAAATTTGGCATGTAGGGTTTCATAAATTGGGCATATGTTGTAAGAGATTTTTGTTGCTGTACAATATCAACTTCCTATACATGTATGGGTATGCCTAGCAAGACGTGTGCATCTAACATCATTGTTATGGTTGTTTCTGTCATATGTTATAGTTAATGAATTGAAAGTTTATAGATTTAGTTGTAACTTATTATTCTATGTTTTGTAACACTTACATTCCAAGATAATTTTCATTAGAGAGAGATACCCAGTCTTGGTGAAGAGCTGGAAGATTCTACAGATACTAAAGTATTTTATAGTAGTGTGAGCAGAGATGGCATTGAATACAAGATAGGAGATAGCTGTTATGTTGAACCAGATGGTTTCAGCTTTAAAATTAAACAAGTGAAGAAATCTTCTAAATCAAAACAATCTCAGGTACAATATTATTCATCAAGTGAAGAAGTCTTTTAAGTCCAATCTCTGTTGAAATACAATATTATTACAATTTTTTTTATTGGAAAGAAAGTAGATATATGAATTAACTGGTTTATAATTTTGGAAATACTTAGTGAAGCATCAAGGTTATCTGAAGTGCTGGGAAATTTCATGGATGGTTGAATATGGTTGTTTTGATTTTTGAAAGTTTATTTTAGAAATGAATAGAATTATTAAATTTTGGGTGTTGCTTTTAAGGATAGATACTTTTATAACTCTGAAGCTCTTTGATCAGGTATACGAAATTGTAAACCTGTCAAGCGTGGGCACCCATGTGTGAAATGAGTCTGATGAGTTGGTCATTACTATGACTGGTAATTAATAAAAAATATAACCTGGTATTTCAAACTACAGACAGAAGTTTGTTAGATTTTAATTTAGTTACAATTAGTCATTTAGGTCACATTTAATTGAGTTTAGTTTGTGCCATGTGCAAATATGTTACAACATACTGTCATTTGGCATAAATTTGTAGATAAAAAGACCAATAACTCTGAAATACTCCGATTACTAGCAAAGAATTTTGTAAATGTGTTTTTTTTTTAGAGTTTGTTTATATATTCTAACAGTTTAAAAGCTGTGTATTCAAATAAGGATAAGACGTAAGTGGTGATTTTATATAACTGTCATATTCATTCACAAATGGATAGTATCTTCGATTGCTGGTTTGATTGATGACTTTCATTTTCCAAAGACATGTTTGCTGTAAATTATGAATGAATGTAATCAATTTATTGCAATCAAATCATTTTACAATGCAAGGACCCAAGCTCAGGTTGGGCAAACAATGGATTTGAAACTTCAAAAGTCTTACGAACAAAAGCCGGACGGTATATAATTAACTGGATTGAAATAGATCTTTATAAAATAAATAATTTTGTATATCTGTGAAATCTGATAAAGATACTACAATGAAATGCTTTGTAGATAAACATTTTTCTTGAAAAATCCTGACGTAAGTCGAAGTGGATGATAAGTTGAGGCTGGTAACTTGCTGAAAAAAAATCAACTTACAGTAAATACAGTAAATATGGCTGCATCACATAGAAATTTAGGGTCAATCATGACAAAGTATTGAAATGAACTTAAAATTTGCTACTTTTTGCCCTTCCATCCATCATTTTTACAAGAACATCCTTGTTAAAAAAATCAACATACTTCTGTAAATGTTAACAATATTTGGTACATATTTAGTCTTCAGGAGAGCTTAAATCCCTGTCAGTTACCAAGGTAAACATTTTAAGGTTTAGGTAATGGGGACTATTTCATTGTAACGCCAACATCATACTTAATAGCAATAATTTGTTAAGAATTTTTAAAGACTGGACTGTATATGAATCTAAATTGGAATAAAATAAAAAAATTCCTTTGTATTTAGAATTAATTCTTTGTATCTTGTACCTATAAAAGTTTTAAGGAACTTTCATTTATTTTTAAGGTTGATGAAGAGCTGTACACAGAAGCCTATAGGAAGTCAGAGTACATTAAAGGATCCAACGAAGACTTACCAACTCCATTCAGGATAGCTAGGATAACTGACATATACTGTAAAAAATCTCCTGGATCCAAGCTGCCAGACATGACTAACATTAAACTCAAAGTTTGTAAATACTACAGGTAAATATCTTAATCCTATTTTTAATAATAATGTCCCCTACAAAAGGGGAATACATGTTGTGTTTTTCCTGTCCCTCACACTGGTTCTATTTCAACAAGTATTACTGAAGTAAAATGTAAAAATATCCCTTCTAACTAATTATTAATACGTTACAAGTCACTAATCAAGAAATTTATGTTCGTAGCTCTAGGAAAGAGCATAAAATATATCTTAGTAATCTGTAATGTCAATTTAAATCAAGTATGCTTCTGGAGGAAGTTAAAGTGTGGAGAAGTCCAAAAATTGTAAAAAGTTCAATGATCTGATATACTACAGAACCCAATGAAATTCTGCAAAAAGGGGTCTCTGTCACATACTTTATATTTACTTGGTGTTATCCAAACTTACGTTAAGTTGGTCAAAGATCAGATCAGACCAAGTAGCTCTGAGACTATGTTGGAGTATGAACTTAAATTACTTTGGAAGCTTTTTCAGGTTTCACCTGTCTTACTATGAATGTTTTCTGAATTATTTTTTCATTCTATTTCAGACCTGAAGACACCCACAAAGGTGTAGCATCAACATACCATTGTGATCTGAATATGCTATACTGGTCTGAAGAAGGTATGTAGGATTAATAGGCAAAAGTTAAAATTTTGTTGAATGTATTCTACATTTTGTCTCAGCATGTAATTTTTAATCTTCTAATGAAACTTCAAATTTTTCAACAAAAAGAATCCTCATAATGTGTGTTTATAAGGACCATATGTGTATGGTTCAGACCTTAGGAATATCCTAAAAAGCAATTAAGGATTATTTTATCTAAATGGTTACACAGTGAAGGAACTTGAGGTGATCTGGTTTTAGTAAAACTAAGTTTATTTTGTCTACACACTTTATCAGTGATTTTTTTTGTTTTTGAAATCTGTACATGTTTTGGCCTAGACATATACAATATAGCTTCACTTCATTATCCAGTTTATTTTAGTGAAAGTTTGTGACAATTGTTTTTTGCAATCCAATTTATTCCAACTATTTTTCTATTGCAGAAGCCACCATAGATTTTGATTTAGTTAAAGGGAAATGTCAAGTTTTATACAGTGACAACTTACAAGACCTACAGGCTTACTTCCTTGGTGGTTCAGATAGGTTCTACTTTGCAGAGGTATACATGTGTATTATCAATTCACAACTTTTCATGAAATTAGATATCACCTCTAAAAACAATTTGGAATTTGAATTTTATATTGCTATTATCTTTCATTCCATAGCATTGATAATCTTTATCCTTCAATTATTTCTTAATAAATTACTGGATACCTGTTGATTTTCAAGTTCATATATAAAATGTCAACAGCACAAGGTCATGGTAGTGGAAATTTTTTTTCATGTTACTCATTTTTGCTTTTTTAAACTGGTAAACCTGTGTATAAGCTAGCGTTTATTTTAGGCATATGACAGTGAGATGAAAACATTTGAAGAACCACCTAGTAAAGCCAGATTGATTGGCAGCAAAGGAAAGGTTAGAGTTTTGGTTATGTTGTAGACTAGTTATATAGAAGTTCTGGTTTTTAACTCTGAGTACAGAAATTTAGAATTATTAGAGTTCTATGGCAGAAATTCATGGTACAAGTATTATGAATGTAATTCCTGAAAAAAATTTTCACCTCTGCTGGAAGTCAAGGATTACTTACTTACTCTATAAGAGAATAATTGAAGGTCAGCAGCATGTATAATGTCCATTCTTGGTGTATGAGCTTATACAAAATTCTGTCAGTTATTAACAAAGGAAAAGTAGAGTACTGTGACATTTCTTATAATTTGGGTTTCAATATTTGTGGCTTTGACAAAGCAGTCATCTTGTCTCATTTCTCTCATAGGGTAAAGGCAAGGGGAAAGGAAAAGGTAAAGGGAAATCATCAGCTATAGTAGAAGAAGCAGAAGAGGCAAAGATAAAATGGAAACCACTTAGATGTCTGGATGTATTTGCTGGATGTGGAGGTAGGTTTCTTATCTTTAGCTAGATTGATTGAATTTTTAAATTAATACTGATTGAGATTGATTGAATTTTTAAATTAATACTGATTGTATTGCATGTATCTAATTTTTGCTATGTTCTTGGTAACATGAATAATGCTAAAACCAGCCACAGCAAAAATTTCTCTTATTATAAGTTGCAGCATTTGATCTTTCAAAAAGGAATTATCCATTAATATATACCCTTTCCCCTTTGGCCTTGTCTTAATAAATTTTGCTTCAAAACACTTATTACAGGTTATAATTGCTACTTCAATTCATTATGCTACCCTAATTAGGTACCAATATAACAAAAGAATTGCTGGTATTGAATCTGCAGCTTGGATGCTAATCATGAAACTAATTAGAAGATAGCACATGACACCACAGATATCAATTCATGAGAGACTTAAAGATCTCTCCTACCAAGGATAACATCTAGAATTAGCCATATTAATGAAATATAGATATAGCATGCTGTAATTCCTTTATTAGCTTGGCGTCAGTCTTCGTTGTCATTAACAATTTCTTCAAACTTCTTCACCTCTGAAACTACTGAATGGATTTGGATGAAACTTAAGATGGTTGTTCCTTAGAGTATCTTGCACAAAATGATCGTTTGAATTTTTGATCAGTTAAAAAACATGGCCGTCGTTACTAAAATAGAACATAGGGATAAGACAGCAGATTTTTGCATGTATCTCCAAAAAGTTAGGTTTAACCAAATTCTGACAAGGGTGAAAGTATTCAGCATGATGAGGTCTATCTGTGGTCAAATTTTAGTGAAAATCTGTAGACCCATGTTGCAGTTATTGCCCTTTTTGGACTTTTTTGCTGTTTTTGATGTTATTATTTTTAAAAATCTTCTCCTCAGAAACTGCTTTACAGAATTCAAGGAAAATTGGTAGTTTTGTTTTATACAGTATCCTTAACAAAATGACCGTGTGGATTTTTTATCTGTTTAAAAACATGGCCACCATTACTAAAAATAAAACATTGGGGTCAGACAGCAGATTTTTGCAGATATCTCCAAAACAGGTAGGTTTATCCAAATTCTGACATCAGGTAAAAGTATTCAGCATGATGAGATCTATCTGTGGTTAAATTTTGGTGAAAATCTGTTGAATCATGTTGGAGATATTGCCCTTTTTGGAGGTTTTTTTGCTGTTTTTGATGTTATTACTTTCAAAAATCGATGAAAGTTGACATTTTTGTTTTATAGGGTATCTGTAACAAAATGACTATTTGGATTTTTGATCGTTAAAAAAAACATGGCTGCTGTTTCTAGAACAATGGGGTCAGACATCAGATTTTTGCATACATCTCCAAATCTGATAGGTTTAGCTAATGGCTTTAAATTGCTGAAATGATCCTTATTTTAAGGCTTACAAAAGTCTCCAATGAATCAAATGGAGTCAAAATTGTGCAACGCCTTGTTAGAGTTATTGCCCTTGAAAGGCAAAAATTAAACTAGATGAGCGATTCAGGCTCCTGGGAGCCTCTTGTTTTTTATTCAACTGAATTCAATCAAAACATCATGTTACTGATTAATTCTTAAAAATGCTCCTTACAGTGCATCTAAAGATGTCATGGTTCATTAGTTTCTTTTTCTGGAAATCTTGTTTCAAGTTTGGATGGTTATTTATACGAAGAAATTTTTGTGTATGTTAAAACATGAAATTTAAACACAGCAAAAATTTAACTGGCAACTTTTCCCTTTCAAACTGGTAAAAAAAATTTTATGCAAAAAATTCCTGATAAATAGTAACATTTTGGGCATTGCATGCACATAGAAATGATACCTGTTTTACATAATAATCTTTTCATGGAAAAATAATTTTTTATTCCCTGATACAATGTTACAGAGGGTTGTGGTAATGGTAATATATCTATCTACATCATTGTACAGATGCATCTCTGAAAATTTTTATCAGATTGCTTCACTTTGTTATTAAGTGTTAATGTGCTATCTACACCATCACTTAATTCATTGAAATTTGCAGGAGAAACAAATCTTGCTCTTCTTCTTATGTAATCAGTGGGGGACATATGAACATCTGTAGTAATCTTGTATTGTACATTCATGTATTTAACCACATTACAGGTTTATCTGAGGGATTCCACCAGGCAGGTATTGCAGATAGTAAGTGGGCTATAGAGAAAGAGGAGCCAGCTGCCCAAGCCTTTAGATTAAACAACCCTGGATGTACAGTATTTACTGATGACTGTAATGAACTTCTTAAACTAGTCATGGAGGTATGAAACATAGAACACTGAAGTGATATAGGGACGTGTGAATTAGAACATTTTAAAATTATAAAATTTGCATTTGAACAATGTATATCTGAATTGCTATCTAAAATAATGCTTTACTTAAATTTTGTGATATCAAGGCTAAGACTAGCAAATGTTTCATCAATACAAAAACAAAATTATGTAAGTCTTAACATTGTTTTTTTTCTCATATCTGATTTTTTTTTTTTATTATTTGAAGTCATGAATTTAAGAGCTTTCCTAAGCTAAAATATTTTTTTCCATTTTCTTAACGTTGAGGCCAAGAG
Source organism: Perna viridis (assembly GCA_037379345.1). Lineage (NCBI taxonomy): Eukaryota > Metazoa > Mollusca > Bivalvia > Mytilida > Mytilidae > Perna > Perna viridis. The sequence continues at coordinate 12,309,492 of CM074517.1, read as the reverse complement.
TTTTGAATGTTCTTTTTAGGGTGAGACAACAAACAGAATGGGACAGAAACTTCCACAGAAAGGAGAAGTAGAATTGTTATGTGGAGGACCACCATGCCAGGGATTCAGTGGGATGAACAGATTTAATTCCAGAGAATATTCCATGTTTAAGGTACTTTACACACATTGTAAAGTCAAAATGATCCCATTGCAAGCATGAAAATAGAAAGGGTAGAAGATTAACCTAGCTATTTACCCACTAATAGGTAAACAATGACGTTCACTAACCTGGCTATTTACCCACTAATAGGTAAACAATGACGTTCACTAACCTGGCTATTTACCCACTAATAGGTAAACAATGACATTCACTGACCTGGCTATTTACCCTATAATAGGTTAACAATGACTGATTCTGCTTCCTGTTAGTCTGGCATGTCTATAGTAAAAAAGTACTTTGAAACAGACTATTAAATTGAATACCATTCAGTGGCTATGCTGAACGAACCACACAGTAGGAAACACTCCTGCTTAAAAATCCCTATGTTAGTTTAAGCTACCCTATGGTACAAATGGTTAAGTCAGGAATATTGAGATTAAATATTTGCAGATGTATTAGATACTGCCAAGTGATGTAATCAACAGATAGTCTGAATGTTTCTGGCTTGGCGATTATGCCTAAGTTGTATATTTAATTTTACTATCCTAATTCATTCATGATTTTTTATGTACATTTTCAGAACTCGTTGATATCCTCCTACCTGAGTTACTGTGACTACTACAGACCCAAGTTCTTTCTGTTAGAGAATGTAAGAAACTTTGTATCATTTAAACGTAGTATGGTATTAAAGCTGGCATTACAGTGTCTGATCAGAATAGGATACCAGTGTACGTTTGGGGTACTACAGGCTGGCTCTTATGGTGTGGCACAGACACGCAGAAGGTAAGACATCAGGCTTGTTAAAAAGTTACTTTATTGCATTTTCTGTTGTTTAATGGGTAATTAAATGAAATATATCATTGTGTAGTTTTTTTAAACATTACTACATAAGGGTAGTTCCAAGAGTAACTATGTAAAAGGTCAAGTGATGAAGTACTAAATAACCCTGTTTTGAAAGTGGGAGATATATTGTGATCATTGTGTCTTTCCTGCCATCTATCCCTTATTCTGTATGTCCATTTGTTTGTTTGAACCTTTCTTCTAACAGTTTTCTCTGCAGCTACTTACTACAGCCGTTTGATATGTTTACAGAAATGCTTAGTCTTGGGATTCAATTTTAGACTCAAGCAACATCAACTTTCAGTTTGACAACTTTGTTTATTTTACAGAGCTATTATATTAGCAGCAGCACCAGGAGAGAAACTACCATTTTATCCAGAACCTCAGCATGTGTTTGCTCCCAGAGCCATGCAGTTATCTGTACAGGTGGATGAAAAGAGGGTAAGTGAATAATGGGGAAAGATGGTAAGGGAGATAATCACTAACTGTGAAAGTACAGTTGGATTTGTAAACTTAGTGAGAAAGGAAATGATATATTGCAATTTGTACTTATTGGGATGATGCAAAGAACAAAACATCTGAAATCATGCTGCTTCTTGTAAGGTTAAAAATGAATGCATTCAAGTTTTAAAAGATTCAGCTGAAGCTGAGATACTTTAGAAAATTGTTACTGTTTGAGTTATTTTTATTTACATGACGTGGCATTAACTTGTAGTACACTTAAACATAGTTTCTCTCACTATGGTCAGTGATCATGACTTGACTCCATATATATTACAGTTTATGTCAAACATTACTAGAATGGAGTCAGCTCCTTTTAAAACTATAACAATCAGAGATACAATGTCAGACTTACCTGAGATCAGAAATGGAGCCAAAGCAGAAGAAATCTCTTACCAAGGAGATCCACAATCTCATTTCCAGAAACTGGTAGGTTTTCATGTTGGGTGACAATAGGAAATTGGGGATCAAAGTTATTCAACTTTAATTTTTTTTTTTTAGAAACTTTAGAAAATTTGTTCAGTAACAACTGCATTTGACATCTTCTTTAATAATTATTTTTGTAAGAATCTCTTTCTCAGTGTTACAAGAATGTTAGACAATGCTATCCAGTCTAGGATTCTGTTTTCAATCTGCAGATTTTCCTTTTAATAAAAATTTAAAAAAGAAAAGATAATATACTTTTATATAGTAATTCAGAGCAACAATTACAATATTATTTGTTATTTACAGATCAGAGGCAAACAACATCAGCCTATTCTGAGGGACCACATCTGTAAAGATATGAGTCCATTGGTACATGCCAGGATGCAGCACATCCCCCTTGCCCCAGGGTCAGACTGGAGAGATCTTCCTAACTTAGAGGTTAGACTAAGTGATGGCACAAAGACTAAGAAATTGTAAGTTTTTAATGAAATTATGTAATGTAGTCTTCTATCCAGTAGCTTAAGGAATAGAAGGGCAAATTATAGTTAAAGATGACAGATGAAAGATCAATGCACACAATCAGATCTTTCTGAAAATCATGTCTAAATACAATTATGTGACCAAGTGGGGCTTGATGGTATTTGATGGCCCAAAGAAAACATGAATGTGAAAATACTAAATTCACATATAAAAGGCATTGAAAGGATCTTATCTACTGGCTGTACGGCTTTTTATTATATATATCTCGTGGCCTTCTAATTCCACATTGAAATACTGTACAAAGCTCTTGAGTATTTATACCAAAATGAGATACTAATCACGAGTGGAATATTTAGAACATCCAACCCCGTAGTAGATTTTAACCAATAACAGTAAGTCGATTTTAGGCTCAATGTGCATAGTAGATTTTAACCAATAACAGTAAGTCGATTTTAGGCTCAATGTGCATAGTAGATTTTAACCAATAACAGTAAGTCGATTTTAGGCTCAATGTGAAGCAAAATGCAATGGAGCGAATATTAACTTAGACCACTGTACAGTACAGATCAAATTTAAATAAATGACATGAATGACATACATAATTATTAAACTAATAAAAACCAGCTTGTCCACACTTAAATTTATAAATTTTGAATCTTAAATCTGAAAACCATTTTGCATCTTTATTTTAAAAGTTAGAAAACTATGTCTATAACCAAAAATTACGTGGATACATTATAAAACTAACTTATTTAATTTCCTTGACTTTCCTTATTGGTCTTGCTTGGACACCGAAGAACTTGGTTTTTTTTTATGTAATAACAGGCAATACACCCATCATGACAAGAGAAATGGTAAAGCATCTAATGGTAGTCTGAGAGGTGTTTGTACGTGTGCTAGGGGTAAGGAGTCATGTGACCCTATGGACAGACAGTTTAACACTTTGATTCCTTGGTGTCTACCTCATACTGGAAACAGACATAACAATTGGGCAGGACTGTATGGTAGACTGCAGTGGGATGGCTTCTTCAGTACCACAGTCACCAATCCTGAACCTATGGGAAAACAGGTGAGTCTAATCAGTATTCCAGTGACTAACTCAGAACATATTGATAGCAGGTTGGTTTAGTCAGTACCTCTGTAACTGACTGAATGTATTCGAAATAGATTGATGTAGTCAGAACTGCTGTAACTAACCCTGAACCTATGGGAAAGAGATGGGTCAAATCAGTACAAACTCTAGCTATTAGGAAATAAGTGGTTATAGTATCAACAGCAGTAACCAAATACTGGTCCCTTGTGAAACTTTTATTTAAATGTAAGTCAATATCTCAGTTTCTGAACCCATTTGGTTAGGTAAAATCAGTACTTTATTTAGTAACCCACCAACCTGTGGATAATCTGAAGCTGCAGTTTCAAAAAGTGAACCCAAAATAAATGATTTAAGATGAAATTGTATATTATTTGATAGTTCTGAAAAGGGACTGATTTACAAAATTAATTATTAATGCTGTAAATCAAAAAAAAAAAGCATTGCCCAGTGTTCTAATTTTTGTTATTTTAGTGGAACATGAATAAGCATGAAATTAGAAGAGTCAATTTTCATACTTATACAGTGGCATCTTATCCTTTTCTTAATCATGAAATATAACTTCCACAAATCATCAGACTACCAAGTCAGGATCCTGTATTCATGTTTATGGTGACATATTTCAGGGCAGAGTTTTACATCCAGAACAGCACAGAGTAGTTAGTGTAAGAGAATGTGCCAGATCTCAGGGTTTCCCAGATACATACAGATTCTTTGGAACTATCCTTGACAGGCATAGACAGGTGATTTATGTGAAATTGGCAAAAGTTGTGGAAGGGGGGAGTTATTAAGCTAAATACATGTAGTTGATGGTTTATAACAAAATGAATAAAACAATTCAATAAAAACTTGTTTCTGTTAAAATGTTGTTTCTGAACCAACAAATTGGATATCACAGATTATGTTCAGTTCTAAATATTCTTCATTTGTACAATAATATGATATTCAAAACTAAGACTGCAAATAAGATCTTGTTTTGAAATGTTCTACTCCATGTTAGAGGATAGATGCTGCCTTTATGTTGTGTTTTGATCCAACATTCGATTGTGAATATGGTGGTCCTATGGCCATTTTTACACCTTTTGAATTCACTATTATTGTATAGGTTGGAAATGCAGTACCTCCTCCAATGGGCAGAGCAATAGGACTAGAAATTAAGAAATGTCTGGAGTGGAAAGTTCAAATGGAACCAATAACAGAGGAAGAGTCAGAGGTCAAACAAGAAGAGGAAATGGAAACTGAATGTAAGGTGGAGGACTCACCTGTCAAACCTGGATCATCTAGATGCTGATATAGGACTTGTATACATGTATGTCAGACCCTTTGTATGATGAAACAAGATATTTTGTTAGACCTTGTTGTTAGGATACTAACTTATTGTTAAGAACATCTAGATGCTGATACAAGTAAACATCTTACTTTGAAGTGTTAAAACATAACAAATGTACTGATTATGATGGGAAAAATATCAAGGGTTCTCTCCTCACAAACAAAGAAAAGTGAGATAGAATAACTGTAGATAGAATAACAGATGAATGATTTTGGTTTATATTTATCACATTGTAGAATTTGTTCTTTTTGTCCTTGGATCTGTATTCATGAATTGTGATTCTGGTGAGCAAAAATACTTACAATTATACAATGTTTTACCTCTAGGAAGAATTTTGGAGATACAAATGATTAAATTATTGGCCTTCCAACTGTTTATAAAATCAAAGTGTGTTTTATGAGTGATATGTGATTGTGACAGAGTACAGTAATACAGCATCTGTCTTCATGGAAGGGATCTGCCTCAGGTTTATCATTCTTTTCTAATTAGTCTCACTTACCTCTGTGTATGCCTATTGAAATTAGCATTTTCATTACTGTGAAAGTACTATTATTTGTGAGGTACCAATTTTCGTGGTATTCATGGGAAGACCAAACCACAAAATTTGGTTCCCAATGAAACTGAAATTTCCATTGATGTGTATAATAAAAACCTCAAAACCATGAATTTAAATACTTTCACAGTATTTCATTGTGAATTCCCTGATCAAATGGTCTAATTGGTGCCTACCTGTAAAACTTACGAAAAAAAAAAGGTCACCAAAATCAATGTATTACTAGTGCGATGATCTTAGATACTGTTTTCCTAAATGATACTGAAAATCCACATATTTCTCTTCACTGCTAACTGACAGCATGGAGGCAAATTACTTGTCAACAATATTCCTAGACGTGTTATAATTGACAAATTTCATATTAATTACACATTGCCTGCTTTATTTGATTATAATTGATCAACATACACATGGTTTAAATTTGTCTTTGATACAACACTGTTGGGAGACTAAGTGGGACTATTCTTTGTTGCATGGTTATGGGACTTTATACGTTGTGAATGGGGGCATTCAATTCTCCAGCACAGCTGTTTATTAAACCTTTGATATCCAAAGAACAAAAACTTAACATTGAAATGAAAATAAATTGTTTGAAATGAAGTTGTTTAACAAATTTCAACCATTCATAATATTGAAAACTTAAGTAGTTATTTTTACGAGTTATTGATGTATATAATCTTTTCTGCGTGGTAAGATCAAAACAATATAAATTGTAATTATATTTTGTTACTTTGATTTACAAAATGAACATTTCCTATCAGTATTCTGATTTAAAGATTTGTAAATATGAATGTTGAGCAAGTTAATATATGTGTATATTTGTTATTTTTCCAGTTGTTGATAAGATTTAACATACCATATTAATTTGTAGAATGCAGTGCTTGTGTCCATACATTTTAAGTGCTAGTTGTGTACATGAGTTCAATGAATGTCATTTGTAGATAATTTATTAATAGATTTTTAATGTATATGAATATTCATAATCTATTTAGTATAAATATGAATTGGGTTACTGTTGTATACAAATATAACTTTTATTACTCAACTGTTTTTTTATTGTTGTTTTTTTTTTCAGGTTAGGTTAAATTTAATTAACAAGTTCTGTACCTACATAAAATGTACTAACACAGTCTTTTATTTATCATTTGGGTGATTTAATTTGGAATTAATTTTTTGTGTGTGCCTAACATGCTTTCTTCAAATAGGAAAATATATGTGCCAAAATATTGATAATCTTTACCTACATTAATAAATAGTTGAATTTGTAAATAGAATTGATGTAGTTAATTTACAAGTACAATTAACATGTAAGGTACTGGGTAAAGTGGGTTACATGAATTAACTGTTTTATGTCTTAATGCATATACAAGTAGCAATAAGTGTAAATGTCTGAATTAAATCTTGATTTAATTAAATACATGTAATATGCATTGTTTTAGAAGAAATCAAATTTTCTGATGATGTACAATAAATATTAGAGAATAAAAACATTCAAGATGTGAAGCAAGAAAATAAAATTCTCAAGTTTTCTTCATTTTGTTTTTTTTTATTTTCCATATATATTCATACAAACTTTAAAAACTTTTCATTGAATATAAAATCAACCAGAAATTCCACTGCACATATAAAGAAACAGCCATCAGACATGATGTATATCAGGATAAAACTACTAGGGTAAGATAGGAGAAAATGAATTTAACAAAATGTAATCATTCTTATGACAAAACCAACAGAAGCTTGGTACAACCCTGAACAGTTCGGGCAAGTATGGACACATCATTCAACTTGATACAGCCTTTAAATTTTGATTATGATAAGACATTTGCCACAGGAATAGAATTTGACCAGAATGTGGCCTTTAATTCCATTCATTAATGCCAAAATCAGTCCTAACCTTCATTTTTTGGGTTTTTCACAGCGATACATTTCTTTTTAATATGCTTTTATATGGCCTTTTTCAGCCCCTAATTGTCACCTGCTACAAGGTGCATAGTAACATAGTAATTATGTCCATTTGTTAATCACATTGTTTTTTGCATGCAACTCCTCTTACTCTAAAACAGCTGAATGTGTCTTCAAATTTTGTAGGATTGTAAGGCACCATACATAGTTAATCACATTATAGCGTCATTTTGATAAGAAAATTTCCAGTAGTTATTTTCCGGCATTGAACCTTTAGTGACACTTCATTTATACTGCTCATCTGACACTGCTGGATGGATTTTATTCAAATGTTATATAGTCCAGTCAATATAGCAAAATTGTATCCTTAATTGAAACAAATTGCAGCAGAAGATAATTTAAGTTTTAATCTATAACATTATGACCCAAATACAGAAAAAATTCTAACAAAATCTTAACGAGTGGAAACCTCAAAATAAGCAATTCAAATTTCAAATGGAAATTAACAGTGGAAAGGGGAGATAACAAAAAATGGCTGAAAAAAAAAACCAAAATTTTGTACAAAATCATGGTACATGTAATGTATCTGATACCGGTAAATAAAGTGTAGCAATAGTGGACATTTTAGCATTAATTAGAAGACCATCGAGTTTCTGAAGAGGTTCTATATCTTTCACCAAACAACTTGGATTTTGAAACTAAATAGTAAACCAGATAATGAAGTTCAGGAATTCCAATGTGATGAAGTTATTATTCCACTTTTTGTGGCTAAAAGATTCTTTTCATGAAGGCAAAATTATTGATAAATAGATAGCAGATGTAAACAATACCAATTTAAAAAAAAAGATAAAATAAAAAATGATGGAAGTGCCAGAAAATATGAATATTAAAAAATACCCAAAATTTCAATTTACCCATCATAACCAAATGTCTTGCATATTATGTGCGATGGTTGTTATGAAAAAAAGTTTGACATAAGCATATTTTACATGAAATCGAGAAAAAATAGAACAAAGTCTGAGAAAAAACAGTTTATTTTTACAGTTACCTCCCCTTTTCAATGTAACTTTCCATATTGATTTTCAATGCTTATTTTGAGTTTTCCACAACTTAGATTTTTAAATGCTTTTTCTTTCTGTGTATATATAGGAAATAATGCTATGTATTTGAATCAAAATATAGTCTGTTGCAATTTGTTTTAGTTTAAAATTTATTTTGACAGCACTATAGGATTGTGATGCACAATACCTTATTGATCATACCTTTCGGGCCAACCACAAATTTAATTTGACAAACTTCAAGGGAGTTACAGGACTTGGATCATTTTCTTCAAAGTGAATCTTAGTGTACACAGCTCCTCTGAAACCATGATTAGTTGCCTTTGTGGACATACAGAAATTGTTCCTAGTGTTGTTGTATTTACATTTCATAATACCTCCACATTGCATAGCGATTTCAATGATGTTTATTCTGTACTTCGATGAGTTTTAAACTTTTACTTGGTAGGGAACATTTAGCTAGGTGTAGCAACCTTTTTCTTATTTGCATCAAGTCACAATGCCCAAAATATAATCCAGCCTTTCTTCAGTGGTATGGCACCTTGTGGCAAAAAAAGAGATTCATTTACCTATAGTTGCTATTGTCTGGATATCAGTGAAATATTTGTTTTTCCCAAATGAATCCTAGTCTGATTTTTGTATAGAATGTTATGGAACAATTTTATAGACATCCATATGCCTTTTTTGAGTTATAAATTTAAATTCTATGAATTACCATTGTAACCTCTGGGACACACAGCAAGAAAGAGTTTTCAAATTCTTGATGAAGTGGACATGTATGTCCAATGAGTAGAATTTTTTTCTATTCATTTGATAAATCAAGACTGAAGTCTTCAAAGTCTTCAAAGTCGCTAATCATCAAATATACTTTGCCACTGATTTTGGCTGACTTTCAACATCCAAAATAACATGAATGCGATATGCTCTAAAATCAGATGACTTCTGCTAGAATCTTGGTTCCCTTGATATGATTACTCTTTTGAATGGAAGTGTGGGTAATGTTTTTGTTCCGCAAGTTTTTCTCAAATTTTTAGCGATCTTTGGATTGCTTATGATATTGAAAAGGAAACCAGATTAAAATATATATATTAATATATATCAGGGCTCTGTTAATGTTTATGACCAATGTAGTCAATTGTAACAAGCCTCTGTGTCTGAATCAGAGACTGAGTAATATTACATTGAGTTCAATGCTAACCGAACATTTCATCTCTTAATGTAAACTTCCTGTTCTCATACAAGTAAAAAACATACGTAGAACACCTGTGTATGGTATTTAAAAGGTTTCTTTTGATCTGGTATGAAGCTAGAATTGACAGTTTTACAGCACAGAACTGCAGCATAATGTGGTGTAGTAATATATAGTTATGCAAATCATATGCGAATGTTAAGTACTGAAATTACAACTTTACAGGTGCAAAAAGTTGCAAACAATATTAGCGACTTAAAAAGGTCCATGTTTTTATGCAATCTCAAAAATTTTGGTTATGTCAAAGTACAAAGATCATTTATGATTTTTATTTACATCAGCTTCTTCACTAACCACACTTCCATCACTTTCTGTGATATTATTGTCAGTATTTTCCTGTATATATTGTTTTTGTATAGAGTCAATGTCAACATTTTCTGTTGAAGATTGTAAGATTTTGTTGACTAAGGGTGATCTGTGTTGTCTCTCATGCTCCTTTCTCAGTTCATCTACTAAGATGTTAGTAAGAAAATACTTTGTTTCTCTTGGTTTTGGGATAACTGGTGGGTATGGGTTACCTACAACAGATAATTGAATATTCTGGTGATGAAAAACTCCAATGTAATAAGTAGCTATCCATCTAAGAACCATGCAGGGTGATTTGTGAATGGAATAATTACATATTTTACTATTTGTTCTGATGTTTAACATGCTTCAGAGAATTAAATTCTTGTAAGATTTTCATATGGTCTTTCTAGTTTAGAAAAAAATAATTGTGAGGTAAAGAATTTTCTTACAGGTAAGATAAGCTTATTTTGGTGACACATTCTTAAATAACTTTCACCTAAAACATCTTTTACCAGAAAGCTTCATCAGAAAAATCCAACTAAAAATATCTAAAGCTAAGTTACATAAAAAATAAAAATGCCATTTTTTCAAAATTGTTTAATTTTAATTTTGCATGACTTTTATGAAGACAGGTACATTCTACTTCTTTTCTTTACTAAAATGTATTGGCCCACTGGACCTTCCATGGATATCTTGTACAGCTTTTGACCAGAAATTAACCAGTATTTCTGTCTGACAATTTTCTGTAATTTTAGTTGAATAAAAGAAACCTGACTGATTATTCAAAAGGGCAGACTAAAGTGCTCCTCAGTATCAGACCAATTGTCAAATAAACTATAAAAGCTAAGTTTTTTTACACCTACAGATCTTCAATGAAACCAACACAAAATGAAATAAGGTGAAAAACTGTATCATGGTTTTTTTCATAATCTTCCTTTTTCTTTTTTTTTTAAATTCAACTAAAACAAACTTATACTTGTAGGTCAAGAATGATATATATATATATGTATAAATATGACAATAAGAATACCATTCAGTCAAGCATACACATCAAACATTTAATTTTATCCTTTAATACACATATTCTGTTGGTTTTTTTCCATGGAACCATAATTCATTTGAAGAACTTATGATCCATGAAAACCTTCCATGATGAAAGTTCCAATTTGCACCTGAACATTTGAATTATTTGTCATTTGTGATCAACAATATTCACAGATGATTTCACAAACATTTCCACCTGATTAATTATTATGTTTATTCAGTACCTTTTAGTTCTAAAATTCCTTGGTCTTGAGGGTATCCTGGTAACTGTTGTGGTAGCCTATATATCTGTGTGTAACTGCTCCTGTTGTTCTGATATCTTGGGACTAAGACTTTAAATAGTTTATGTACTAAATCTTTTTCCTGAAAAAAATTGTTGAGTTAAATTCTATTGCTTTAATATTAACCATTGATTGGGATTAGATAGGGCCATGCATCATTTATAAAGATGGAGCATCAGTAATGTCCTGGATAGATGGGGTATCTGTAACATGATTGGCTTAAATTGTTCTGAACTTGAAATGATGTATGACATATATTGTACCTAATTCAAGGTGATTGTTTGAACATATAACAAAGTCACACAGTTGGTGTTACTGTTCTAGAAACTTGTGCTTATTCCAGTTGGTTGAAACACCACTGATAACAAAATGGTGTTGCATCATCAATAAATAAAAATAAGTTATTATTTTAGTATAAATACATGTAGCCATGACCATCATAGGTAAAGCCTAAAATAATATGTATATTCAAACTAAACAAAATTTTCAGAAACAAACACAAATATTTATTTAGTATGTGAAGAAATGGCCCATTCTTAAAATCGTAGTAATCTGCATCATTGATTACTGGAAGTAAAGGTCTCAGACAACAAAAAATAATAAATAAATAAATAAATGATAACATCACTTGGTGTTGATTTTGACTACAACCTTGATGCCGATGTCACCAGTTGCTAATATCACTAGAATTTTGAGATGACACTGCATTATGGAAACATATCTAGCTTACATTCAACAATACACTTACTAAAAGCCAGTAGTCAGCCATTTCCATTGCATACTGATTCTTGTCCCCATGTTTGGCAGCTATCTGTATCAGCTGAAATCAATTGTAGAAATTTTTTTTAAAATTTATACAGATTACTACATGCATGTACAATTTTTGTATTAAGGTTAACATTTTTACTTCTAGTACCAGGGTACACATATATTTGTTGATGAAGGTATATGTGATAAGCAACTTGCGTTCTTGGCAGACATGAAATGGTAAAGAGCTGGAATGAGTAAGAAAGAACAGCATAGGATAGAGATGCATGGAGGTAACTTCTTGTAAGACAATAGACCGATATTTTGCACTCAATTGGTCAATTTATTTACCTTGACGCAATATTTCCTACAAAAGTATGAAGAAAAGAAATTTATATTCACACTAAAACATCATGTGTCAAGATCAGCAGCAACATAAATTAGATAATTATTATTTTAAAGCATGATAAAATTGCAACAGGATATACATGTATTTTGGGAATTTGTTAGCAGCAACCTTGATCATTGTCCTTGCAAGACAGAGGAGTCAAGGATGTTAAAATCCTCTCAGTCAGTCAGTCAGCTATGATATTGTATTACAACATGCAAGTAGAAATGCATAGATTTGCAAATTGAATTGAGTATTAAAGAGAAAATACGAAAAAAAAACTTTCATCAAATATGAAAACAACTGGAAAAACTACTTTGCCAGAAAAGTGTAGTTCTCAAACTTTAGAAAGTGCCCTTTTTAATTTCTAGTTGGAGCACTGATATGCCCCATGCATACATGTATATAGCCACACACCAAATTTGAAATTCATCCATCCACTGGGAGTAGGAAGTATATATTAAAAATAAAGTCCCTGCTGGGAGCCAAGATAATTGCACCATTTATGTAGTAGAAAAAATGAGGATAACAACAAAATTACCAAACACAAATCTGATCCTTAACTAAGTCAAGTCCAAAATAAATCTGTCAAAATACATATTACACTACCAGAGCTGGTAATGGTCCTGACTTGGTACATGCATTTCAAACGAAATGGTGGGTAAAATCTAGGTTTTACACTGCACTAAACCTCCCTCTTCTATTGTGGTGTGAATATACTATATAGTAGTGGTGATTGAATAGCATTTTTTATAGTGTGATGTGATGTTTACAAAATTCCTAACTTAACTTATGCAGAACCCAAAATCCACTGAAACTATTTCCATTGAATTTTAAAACCTAAATCATGAATCAAAAAGGAGAAAACCTACCCTTTCTGCATAACCGCGTGTTTCATCACATCGGGTATATGATGCTTCTATTCGTTCGTGCCTAATAAGTCCTGTCACACATTGTTGAAGACATCGTATTCTTTCGGATGGCCCGCTACCAAAACCTAAGGATTTCTTCAATTTGCGTGGAGTAGGTCTTATTGGAATTTTCAATGACATTATTTCCCAATCGCGGGATCTGGAACTTGCGGAAAATGTGATCGGGTCATAGATACTAATAATAATGGGAAACCAGTCGCCTGCGTAATATGCAAGTCTATGACGGATATAGTTCCGTACTTTCGTAATATACGACCGCAATTTTTTCCCGGTCGTATAATGGTATCACTCTGTCGTCGTCGACGTCGTAACCGTCTGTATTCGTTAACTTTAGTTTAAATATTCGATAACCTGAGTAAAATTGAACGTTCTTTTTGAAATATTAACACATTGTTTCGTAATAGCATGCTGTAGACCTGTAATTGAATTACAAGCCTATGTTCTAAGACTTGACGGAGGACCATACAGTTTTTGGAGGTTTTAACCCTACCCCTTTTGGAAATAAGAGACTAAAAGGGGAAATGGGTGTCGTCATTAGAATTGATAGGAAACATTTATAGTTGATCCGATTTTTATTCTTTGGAAATTATGCTATAAAATATTAATAAAACGCATAAAAACATAGAAATGAGGCCAGAATTTTCTGCCTTACGATCTTCGTCAGGGGAAAAAAGGTTCTTAAAGTGAAAACTGTCGACCCAACCTGTAGAGACAATGTGACCTTTGAAATTTAACTAGAACATTGTGAAGACGTACCAAGTTCAAGATGAAAACAATGATATTGCAAGTATGAATTATGAAAAACAAGTGAAAACTAAATAATGCGGGTTTCGACATTCATTCCTAAGGAATGGACAGTCCTAAGGAAACTAATGACCCGTTGTTCAAATAATGGTCGCTGAACATGTTTCTAAAAGGACAGACAGAGAGGCTATCCAAGCAACGTTTTGGGTCGAGCAATAGCACCAGCTTCCCAGGTTAATAGATATGAATGAATCAATGACAAATAGTATGAGAAACACCAGTGACCGTGTTTGGTTTTGACATACCATTCTCAAAATGTTACAATCCAGAATATTTTGATTCGCAACTTAAAATCCATTGTTCTCGCATAACTCATGTCGCCAGTATTCAACTTTAATATTTTTTGGTCAATTTTGAAAATTTTAAATTAATTTTCAAATTTTGTGCTTTTTTGTGTCCAATCCAGTTGTTGTGTGAATAATGAACAGTAGGCTCCTGTGCTTAAGTGTGTTAAAATCCACACTTGCCTCAAGTGAACTGAGTTTGACGGTTGTGGTCGTATCATGCTGTATTCCGCGAAGCTCTTTATTAAAAATGACTTGATTATATGCAAATGACAAACCATTCATGTTTTTTACGATGTATGAGTCACAAATATTCAGATTTACACAATTTTCACATAGGTTGATAAAATCCCCTTTTAACTATTCGAATAAAATTTTCTGGATTTTAATTTATGAATTGATTGCATGAATAGCCTGTATCTAAAAACATTTTCATAAGGAACTTTGCCGTTAGTTTTAGTGATGAAAATGGAATTTTAGATTGTCACAGACTGTTAGGCATAGACCATTTTCTTCTCGAGGGGCCTTGGATTTTATGTTGAGTTATAATTTTTTTCGCACAAGCTCGAAAATAATGATTTTGTTCAGCAGCAGCCGGAGTTTAAAAAATATTTAAAAAATAATCTACAAAGTTAAGTAATGGGGAAATATCGAATCATATATTTTTTTCTGTCCATGGTGGTTAAAAAAAATGTTTTTAACAGGTTTGATATAATTTTATTATTATTTTTAAGTAATCTAAGCCCCATCCCCTCACTATAAAAATGGTCGGTGCCTTCCTGTGAATTTTGCACAAGCTAATGGCATGAACGCATCAATTCTTTAAAATTATATCAATTACGGGCCAAGTGGTAATCGGAGATATGAGTTAGCCGAGATGTCCGGACCCCTTTTCGGTAGCCATGGAAGAGGGGATGGCTAGTATCAAATTTTGCGTCCAACTTGCATTTCCAGCCTTTTTAAATTTCTTCCTGGATTTTTTAATCATACATCATTGTCTTGCCTTTTTATTCAACTTTGAGCCCATGGTAAAAATTGTCCTAATATTTTTTTTGTTTAGAGAAAAAAAAATCCGCATTCTAAGCCGAAGAAAAAAGGGCAGGACCTCTATTTTCTCAAAATAAGAAGGTAGGAAAGAAAATTTGAACCAGCCCCCTAAAAATCAAATAATAGCTCCCTTGTATTAGAAAATGATTGTTTGATATCAAGAGTCTGATTTCTGATAGTTAGAATTGTCATTATTTTTATTATCATTTATACCAAACCACCGATTGGGATTTCCAGATATCAAGAAATTATTTGCTGATATATTGTTTTATTCTTTGTTCCAAAATTTTGTGCTGCCCATTTACAATTTTAAGCTGCCCTAGCTGTACCAAGTCAGGACAATTGCGGTGGTTTCTAGCATTCTGGTTTAGCCCTGGTATTGCCATTTGTTAAACAGATAGTCCATGAAGGTGCACCGTGCACCCCGAACAAATCAACTTCACGATGATTTTCATGTACCCACCGGATCATTTATCGCCCAAAAATATTGTCGGATTGTTCTCTATATCAGACTCTTTGTACCCCACTGAGACGAAAGTCAATGTTTTTATGAATCGCATGTTCGAGCGCCTAAGTCTTCCCAGAACATCATGTGAAAAGAATCTAAATATATATATAGATATCACCATGTAGCCTAATGTCTCCGCTTTTAAATGGTACCAAAAAAGTTGCGGTAATACTTAAGGTTATTGAGTAAAATGAAAAATATGTACCCCTGTCTCACCGAAAATTCTGTTTTATTGTCAACACCCTAGTGTTTTTATGCTTCAGTAAAAAATTCATATTGCCTCTCCTAACCCGGAAAAAGACTCCATAACGAACCTAAATGTTAATTTTCAACATATAAACGAGCTATTGTGTATTCAAATACATTTATAGCATCTAAGCTTTCTAATGAGACCTAGTACGTAGTGCATAATTATAAACTTATTTAAGGCCATTCGGGCGAAAGAATGGTACCCTAACCTACTAAATTCTGCCTCAATATGAAAGATGATCGTTTATAGCATACACAAAATGCACAATGTCTTTCTGGCATTTATCATGCAGATCTTTATGTATCAGTCATACAACTTGCCTAGCATAGCTGCTCAATTTCTCTGCTTAAATATACCAAAGACGACAAAATGTTCAAAAATGGAAAGTAATCAGAAGTACAGAATATCACTCATTTGATCAGAAAATCGTATATTTTAGTTTTAACATGATTTCGTTTATTTCATTACTGTGATAGCCTGTAAGATTTCAAAGAAGCATCTACGATGAATGATTGACACATCATTTAAAAATGTTAACCTAACACATAAGAACATATACAAGTTGTTTCAATTGATAGAGAACTTCTAGTTGTCTTTAATTAAATTGTTTAAATAACCACGAGAGCTAGTCTTTTAGTTCAAATAATTGAATATCATTTTTATTTGATATCTTATGAATTTCAGAGTTCCTATACATTTTATACCATTCTAAAATCCTGAAAATTTCCCTTTTCATCATTTTATAATCATTGTGACCAGAAATTAGGGCTTTTAGCGCCAGTCCTGGAGGAAATGTTGTAGATATCTTCAAGATACTATATGAACGTACTGTATTATACAAAAGCTAGTTTGAACTACGGTATTATGAATAAATGACAATAATGGGTGATATAGCAGAAAATCTTTAATTCTGAAAATTTCCCTTTTTACGATTTTATAATAGTTGTGAACTTAGCGCATGAATTGATCAGATATGTTGGATACATTATGACCTTAATTATGAATGCCTAAAATATAAGTTTTACAGTGTTCTGTGAATGAGAATTTTGTTTGATACCGAGACGAGTTTTTAAGGGGTAGGGTAATATTTCAACTTTTTTTTTGAAACTTCTTTCATGAAAATTAGTTTTTCGTAAGTTTATTCTTTAGAAAATTGAATTATCTATCGAATGATACCAAATTTGAGATGTTTTGGATGAGCAACAACATGGAGTGTCGAATTTATGCAACTTTTTTATGGGAAAATCGAAAACCGCATTTTTGCAATGTTTGATAAATTCTGACTATGATAAATACAAAACAAGCCATATTCTACTGAAGCATAGGTACTCTAGTTTTTTTTATATTGAAAAATATGCCAATTTATGTGATTTTTCGGTGGGGGTATGGGTACATATTTTTCATTTTTGTCTAAAGCCCTCGCTGCCATAAGTGTTACCGAAATTCTTTTGGTACCACTGGAAAGCTGAGGTATGTGCCTGTCTGATAATATCTATACATGTCAATTTACATCATTCTGTAGAAAGTAGAAGTTAGAAGAATAAAAAACACAAGAATTGGATATTTGCCCCAAGGTATAAAAAGTGGCAGACAAAAACAAAACAAAAAATAATTACAAAAAATGCGTTGGGGTGCACGGGGGTTATCCACCCACGTATTAAGACGGTCCTTTTGACTATTCCCTAAATACTATCAGTTCAGTAATTTTGCTTTTACCCTTCTTTGATATCATAAAATAAAAAAAATGGAGTCAGAAAGTTGCTTATCATCTTTTTTTTTAAGAAATCATTTTCTGATATTAGAAATATGAAAAATGAAACATTGCCTTAAAGAACTGTCTAAATCAATGCATGTCAAGACTGCTTATACAAAATGTATGTTCAAACTGATGCTCTTAATGTTACTTGTTTCAGTTTTGATCTTCATTTACTCAGATGATTAAGAAGACTTACTGCCCCAAAACATTCAATTCCTTTTAAAAATGTTACGTTAAATAAAGTTTTTATACTGCAACCATTCTCTTTGAAAATGTCAAAATGCATAAACAATTTGTTAACAAGTCATGAACTGAATTGAATTTGTGGCGTCACAAATTTTGTGAAGTTGCTAGGATGTTGCAATTTGATTTTCTGTCATTTTTAACTTTAAATACTACTAGTTTTAGAATGATGGGGAAGACCCAACATATCAACACATTCAGATGTTTTTATACCACTGCAGAAAAATTGCAGTTATGTGATGGTATCATGCTATCATCCTCATCAGTGTCAGTGGCTTTGTCATTGGCATCTGTCATCTCCTGAAATGAGTGTATCGATCTATATGGAAATGAAAACGATGCCATGCTACCAAATAAAGGTTGGGATTGACTTTGGGGGTTGTGACTTCTACCATATAGGAAACAGGGCAAGAAATATACAGTTTCCTGGTTTTGGAACAATACCTGGTAACTTGTGTAAAAATTAATGGATCTCTTTGATATTGTACCACACAGTGCCATAGTACAAAAGAAGGCTGGGATTGACATTGGAGGTTGTGACTTAAACCACATAGAAACTAAGAGCCAAATAATGTCCTGATTATAACTTGAATACACATGTTATAAACTGTTTGACATAGTAACACAAAAGGAAGACTGTGATTATTTTGGAGGTTGTATTGAATTACAGGCCACTTCTATTCTGAATGGTGTGTCCCTACTTTCCCCAACCTTTCCGGTGGTGAAAACAGCAGTTGTATCAAGCTGCACAGTTTTTGCAAACCTTTTTTTCTTAAATGGGGAAAACATTGCAGGAAGGTATGTAAAAAATTCAGTCAAATACCTACAATTCTAAGCAATGTTTACATATCAGGTTGTAAAAGTTCCTACAATTTTGTCTTTAAGCAAAATTTACAGATTGTAAAAATTCCTACAATTCTGTCTTTAAGCAATGTTTACAGGTTACAAAAAAACGATTTAATGTGATATTAGGATGTTAACTAAAACAATAAGAAGGCTGCTAAAAGAAGTGAAGATGATGACTCAAAAAAGAAATTCTTTTAATTTCTTTCAAATCAACACTATAACAACAAAACAAGAATAGGTAACAGCACTTACTCACAAACAGCCTAAACAACAAATCTATAACATATATTCATCGAAATGTTCAGGACATAACAAATTTACCAATACAATGTAAGCCTATACATAGGAAAAAATGAGAGCATTGACAGATTGAATGGTATACGCATGTTCTAAGATAACATTAAAGCAGGAATTTCTGGAAAGTGAGTGCACTTTCATATTACAGTGGTATAATAACATTTACCAAAAAGAATACATAAAACTTGTCTTACATAAAATGAAGCATTGTTAATAAAAATGAAATCTAAAGTATATGAATTGTTTCAATCATTCAACCACATGTATTTTACAAAGTAGAAATGCAGCATACTTCTTGTTTAATAGCAATTAAACTCAATAGTCAAACAATTTATAATGGTTTATATTTGTTAACATAATATTAAACTAAAGGCTCTAATGAGCCTGAATCACTCATCCGACTTGATAAGCAACATTCTGTTTTTGTAAAAGTGACTATGTTTCTTCTTGGATAAAAATTCCCAACCCTCAGACCTAAGGAACAATCATTCCAACTTTTATTGTTAAGTAGTTTCTGAGGAGAAGATTTTTGAAAGAAATAACATTTAAAATAGCAAAAAAAAAATGTCAAAAAATGGGCATTAACTCCAACATGGCAAAACAGATTAACTAAAAAACTTGACCACAGATTGATATCTTCGTGCTTAATATTTTTGCCCTATCAAAATTTGGGTTAACCAAACCAATTTGGAGATATATGTGAAATACTTCTGACTGACCCCTATGTTCTACTTTTAGTAATAGCTGCCATGTTTTTTCGAAGGCTAAAAAATCCAAACATAATTTTTTTGTGAAGGACATCCTAAGGTATAATCATGCCAAGTTTCAATGAATTCTGTTCAGTAGTTTCAAAGGAGAAGATGTTTGCACAAAATGTTAACAACAACAATGACTACAACGAAGCCAAGTGATGGCAAAAGCTCACATGGCCTATGGCCAGGTGAGCTAAAAATACAATGTTTTGTAAAATAACTTTGTCCATGGGCTGGAATCAGTGCAGTTCCTAAATGAGAACAATGATTTTGAAAAAAAAAAAATACATAGTATCATCTTTTAACAATGGTAAAATAATATATGAATAAAAACTTATGCACGCTAACCACCATACCATACAATACTGCAGCTATCATATAGTATTGGCCATACGTTTTTGATCTACTCCTGATCAAGATATTTACCATGTGTCTTTACTTAATTACAGAACTGCATAAAATTCTTACAAATACAATACAAAAGAATAAATATAATATACACAAAAACTCATATAAAAGGTTTTCCTAAAAAAATGATACAAAATGATACAGTATGAACACATTAGTTTCACATGATTTTGTCTCAATAACCCCCTCTTCCTCTATATCCACCTCCACTACTAAAGCCTCGTCCAAAACCTCCTCCTCCTTGACTAAATCCACCACCTCCAAAACCTCGTCCTCCACCTCCACTAAAACCCCTTCCTCCTCCACCACCACCAAACCCTCTGCCCCCTCCTCCACTACTGAACCCTCTGCCTCCATATCCTCCTCTACCACCAAATCCCCCTCCAAAACCACCTCCCCTTGACCCTCCACCAAAGTTTCCACCTCCTCTGCCACCAAATCCTCCACGTCCACCAAATCCGCCTCTTCCACCACCTCCTCCAAAATGTCCACCACCAAAACGACCTCTCTTGAACGATGGTCCTCCTAAACCTTTAGCCCTGGAAAATAAGAATAATTACATTTAAGAGTTACTGGTATATCAGAAAAGCTTTTTAATGTTTAAGACTGCCGTTATCATTATTTATTTTAGAAGTACATGGTGATATCAAAGTCAGGCAAATGATAAATCATGAAGTGCAAAAAATAATGAATCACTGTTACTACTGGGTGTGCCTGATTCTAACATGAACAATAGATACCATGACAATCTATTCACTACTAAACAATCTATACTTGTCATCTGTTTTTTAAAATGAATGGTTACTTCAAAGGTATTTTGTATTTACTTATCACAAATTTATTAGTTTTGCATACTGTTTCAAGCTTAAATAACTGATAAATTTCATTAAAACATGACACAAATCTTCCACAAGAAAGAAATTAGAAATGATATACATCATATAAATTGAGTTATCAAAAGAGAAATGTCAGGCTATTCATCTTTAAATGCCAATAACCCTATAATAACCACTGATCAATGATCAAGATTTAGAGGAATTAATTTCCTTGCTGTTGAGTAATTAGGTAGTCCTGTACCATCATGATAACCTATATCTATATCTTCTCTAATGAATGAATGAAATATTGAACACAGTGGTATTGTTAGGTGTGTCAAACATAAAACATCTCAAATCCCTTTATTCTATTTCATATCCTTTCTTTGAAAATTAGTTGGGTGTTTTTCCTGTTACTGTGAAAGAACTATTGTTTGTGGGGTACCAATTTACGTGTTTGTTTTTTTTTGTTGGTAGGCCAAACCAAGAAATTTGGTTCCCATCAAAAAAGAGATTTCTGTTAATGTGTATACTGAAAACCTCGAAACCACAAATTCAAGAATCCACAAAATTGTGTTTCTTTCCTAATTCATAAAAATTGGTACCCACGAATTAAGTACTTTCACATTATTATGAATAAATTGACTAGCTTATGATCACAATGGAATTTTTCATAAAACTGAAGTAGGATTTTTGCAAGAAGAGAAAACTGAAATCATATTTGTTTATTTATACATAATTTGAAAATTTGGCAAAAATACAAATATACAAAAGTTTAATAAATTGTCTATAATTTTTTTTTTTCAGCTGATCAAATATTTATAAGAAATCTCTCATGTGAGATGCTTTTTGCAGTAAGGTATGTTAAGAATGAAATGTGTTAAGATATTGAGAATAAGCACGAAAATTTAAAATCTATGCTGCTATATCTCAAACTTTCTGAATTCAGCAAGTTTCAGACTTCAAGAAAGAATTGTACAGAAAACTTCGACAAAATTTATGTCATTAACAGCAGTTTTCCTCAGTAAATGATTAAATCAAAAACTACCAGTAATCAAGATAAATAAATACATGTAATACACACTATGTCAATATTTTTAGTTTAAAAAACATGGAATCTGAAATACAAATAAAATCAAGTCAATTCATGTTAGATATAAAGATAAGTTAGAATGATATTTCAGGAAAGGAGGGGTACAAAGGAACAAATTCTGAAACCTGTTGGTTAAACAATAATGATTTACAGAGAACTGAATCTAATTTAATGCTGTTTTGCATTGGTCCCAGTTTTCCGTTACATCACTCACAATCTTTTTTAAATGGTAACACCACAGTCTCAGGTCAGTATGTATAGTAACACAACTGGATTAATCTCTCTGTGTAGGAAAGAAATCACATAATACACAAATATTTGACTTGTAATGTATTTTTTTTTAGATCACTGAAATTCCACCAAAATGCTTTTTTTAGATTCAACAAAAGAAGCAGTGTAAAATGTATTTATAAAACATTTCAGTATCAAGAGAAATGTGTGACTGGCGAAGCAAATCACTTCTATCTTATAACTTTGCTGGTGGGATAAGCTGCAATTTGATTACACTTCTGAGGTCACTCACATGTGACCAGGAAGCAGTTTTTGTTAGATCAATGATGGGAAATAATTGAAAACTGGGACCTACGTGAAATATTTTTTTACTTAGACAACTGTAGATGTAATTCTGTACAAGTGAAAATTAATCTATTTCAATTCATCTTATCAAATAGAGGATTTACTTATCATAGTAACAGAGTCACAATTAAGAAAAAAGAATTTTTTTTTTCTTTTCAGTTTCATATTAGCAGTAACAAAATGTATTACAATTATTTTCTTAATTTACAGCGATTACTTTATTTGACTGTTAAATATTGAACAGGTTTCAATAAACATAAACATTCCACATCCCTGTAACAAAACAATTTTCTTACGAATACTTTCTCTTCTTTTGTTGCTTAGCAACATACTTTTCCAGTGGTGATTTCCCTTTTGGAACATACTTGTTTTCCAAGGCATCAAAGTTATCTGGGCAAGCAATCAAATTTGAGCTATTTTTGCTTCCAGGTTCTCTTTCATTATAACTGAATTCTAAAGACTTCTGAAGATGTTCATGAGCATTGCAAATGTCAAAGGTCCCATCATTATCTGGATATCTTGTCTTCATGGATGTTTCACAATCAGATATTGCTTCCTTGCAATTCTTGTACATAAATGAATGGTTAAGGTCCATAAGAGTTTCCACAGCCAGGCTTTCAATACCCCTCATCTTCTCCATATAACCATCTTGCCCTTCCTGAAAGCAGTGAAGCCCTTCAGTTCGAACTTTTTCCACATTTTTTCCTAAAATGTCAAAACTTCTTGGTCCAGTAGGTTCTGAAATAATGACAGGAATGACATTGTTGTTTAAGTCTGTAACATTTGAACATGTGGCAGTTGGTACATGGTATTGAGGCCTATCACTATTGCTTAAGACTGTAACATTTGAACAAGTGGCAGTCAGTACATGGTATTGAGGCCTATCACTGTTACTCAAGTCTGTAACATTTAAACATGTGTCAGTCGGTACATGGTATCTAGGCCTATCACTATTGCTCAAGTCTGTAACATTTGAACAAGTGGCAGTTGGTACATGGTATTGAGGCCTATCACTGTTGCTCAAGTCTGTAACATTTGAGCATGTGCTATCTGATGCATGATATTGATGCCTGCCATCATCATATTGCTTGCTGTTGGTGGAACCTCCAGATTTGTCCATAGTTATGACTTGATGGGTATGCCCCTCAGTTTGTGGAGCTAGTAAATGCCCCTTTGTCTTGGAAAATGAGGGCATATTGAGTTTCTGATGAGCGTCTTTCCTTGCATCTGAAAGTCTGGGACTTTGTTTGAAAGCTGTTTTAGATGGACTGCCCTTTAGGACCCCTTTTCTTTTATTCATCTGTTCATTCTCAATGAACTGTGTCAGAATCTTATCTTTCTGCAGACAATGTTTGGCTATGATAGATGCATCAACATCCTCAATACTTACTTCATACACATTGGGATCAAACTTCACCTTTGGTATCCTCCAGTTCTTCATTGCATTATCCTTTTTTTCATCTGGAGAGCTCAGTGTCATGTTGGTTATCTTTTGTAACAACTTCCTCTGATTCAACATTTGTAATTTTGCCTTGTTATGGGCTTTCCTCAGTGTGATCCTCTCGTTTCCTTGCTTCTTTTTAAATGCACTTCGTAAGCTCTTCCCTATTGCACAGGTACTGCCTTCTTCCTTTAAAGGTGTCTTTCGCTTCACAATTTTTACCATACTCTCCAGGGATGTTGTACTAGGATTGTTTAAATCTTGAGACAGTGGCTGTGACAGGTCTTTTTCAACTTTAATTCCAGATGTTAACTCAGATCCTTTACTATCTCTCACTTTTACTTGGTTGTTTTCTATTTGGGAACTAGCAGTCTCCTTAGTGCAGGTAGTGTCGTTGATATTTCTATTATAAGGTGCCCCACTCTCATCTTCATTTTCAAAACATGTATACTGGCCAAGAAAACCTTTAATAGCTTTTATATCTCTATCTGTTAAATACTTAGACAAGCAATTGCTTACGCCAAGATAATTTGGATGCCTGGCTGTCATATCACTATCAGGTTCCTCCAGTTTAATTCTTGACATTCCGTCTTTGCTAGCTGGGAGATAAGTTTGTTCTATGGTTCCTATATTATCACAGACAATGCCTACTTTGTCCTCTGGGAAGTCTCCTACAATATCCATCCTCATTTTACTTGTAGATAATGGTGAGCCATGAAGGTTAAGACCATCTCTACACTGTGGTGCCTTTGATCCAGTATTTTTAACAACAAGACAACTAGAATCATCAGTAACATTTGTCATACCATCAACTTGATGCTGAAATCCATTGTTTCCAGAATGTTGTTTCTGTCCTTCTCCATGAAAGTCAGCACCATCCCTACATTTTGATATAACTAAGCCAGTCTCAACTTCAGCATGTTTAAAATCAAAAGTGAGCTCTGTTGTCCTATCTACCTGCTTTCCATTGTTCTCAGACAGCTGGCTTTGTGCTAGTCCACTTCCATATGGCATTAATTGGAAGTGTTGACTTATTTGAGAACCAGGGATAGGTAGCTGCTGTTCAGCATGGAAACTTTGCTGCAGGAACACTGATCGTTTTCTATTAATCTTTTTCTTGGTGTTTGTAACCTTTCTCCTGTGGTAGCTAACCAAAGAACAAAACATGCTTCATTAGTCAAACAATGGTGAGGACTATTCCAGTTTATCTGCTATGGGACTAGAATAGGCAAGCAATATACTTTTAGGCAAGTTTTAGTGGTTTGTAAACACATCTGAAATAAATCCTCTTTAGTAAGAATCAGGCAGTGGGTGAAACAGGGTTTGAAAAATAAACACCACTCTGATTTTCCTTATCACTTTAGTAATCTGAGTTATAATTTTATTGAAATGCACTAAAAATGAACATTCTAAGGGCAGATAACTCTGTCAAAAACCTTATTTTTATAACATTCTCTTGACAAATTTCTGAGCAAATCCAGTGAAGCAGAGATCAAATAATGGTCTTTAAAATAAAGAAAGCATCCTTGAGTGAAATTATATTTTCAGATTGGTGGGGTTTCTGATTTTGCCCATTATATCAGATTCTTACATAAACTTATGCTTAAAAAGCAAACTATGATTCTATGATAGTGTAAGTGGTGAAAATATTAGTCTTGGGGTTTAGAAATGTAACTGCATGTACATGTAAAAGCTGTTTATGTTTCCCCTCCAAGCTAAAACGTAAAAATACCAGACTATATAATGTTTCTTTTATTTAAACAAACAGAGGGACTGCAGAATACCATATTAAAGATAAACCCACACATTTCAAACTTGAGCATGTTCAGGAAACAAAAAATTGTATTCTAGCAAGACTTATCATTTACCATATTAAAACCAGACCATATATTAAATTCCTCCACCTAATACAAACTGAAAAAAAAATATATTATTGCAATTCAAATCCAAATATTCCTACAAAGTCAATAAAGTCCTATC
Source organism: Perna viridis (assembly GCA_037379345.1). Classification (NCBI taxonomy): domain Eukaryota; kingdom Metazoa; phylum Mollusca; class Bivalvia; order Mytilida; family Mytilidae; genus Perna; species Perna viridis. The sequence continues at coordinate 12,283,144 of CM074517.1, read as the reverse complement.
AAATAGGAACTTGTTGTCTGACAAAACAAGAAACGAGAAAATACACATGGCATCAAATTCTTCTGCAAAGAAGGAATTCAGAAAGTTGTGAACAAACAGACAAGGAGATTGCTCTTCAGTCCATCTGCTACCAGTGGAAGTACTAAAAAAGTATTAAGTTATAAAGACATATAATTTATTGCCTCATATCACAATAAGTGAACTTACACATTTTCATCTTGGGCAATACCAAACTTTCCTGCATTGACTTTTGATAGAGCTCTGAATGCAGCCATAAGTGGTTCCTCTTGAGGACCAGGATTACTGACAGCTTCAGGGTTTGTTGTCGCTCTGACAATCATTGCCTCCAAAGCTGGTCGTAGGCCTACTATCTTGGATGCAGCATCATAATCCATCTTCAAGTTTATCCTGAATAAGTAAAATTAAGAAATCATTGTAGACAGCTTCTTTTCAACATTATGACACACTGACTGTCAGGAGTTAAAATAATGTCGCTTATTTAAATAAGTAGAGGATTTTTTTTTTAATTTGGAAGTAAAGTATGTGTCTTTTTCTTAAAATGGTATTTCAATGTATTTACAATAAAATACAAAAGCATATGTTAAATGTGAAATAAATAGTATGTAACACAGTCCATCATGTTAAAAACACTACCGCTCAACCATTTCTGTCAAATCTGGGTAGAGCAGACACAGAACAAGTCATTGTGTAAACACAAATTACCACGAATCTAAGCATACCTTTAAAAATAGATGAGAAATCTGGTACAGAAAAGTGTAACAGATAGATGGACTGCCGAATAAAAACAAGGTGACTATAATATAGCTCCAACTATAACAGTGAAAACAGTAAAATATGGATTTTTGGAATTCAACTAGGTAAGTAATATTACCAGGTATCCAATACTATATCATTGTTCTGTACAGCAATATTTCTGGATCCAAAGAGCAGAAGTTGTAATGGCGTAACCATTGTCATCTGTTTACATGATACAGCTCTGGTGCGGATCTGAAAATACATCATTTATAGATTATCTGTCAATTCTATTGCCACTTTAATCCTAACTACCAGTACCTATAGAAGTTCATCAGGTAATTGTCACTTAATCAAGAAAAGACCAATTATATTTCCTAAACATCATCATTGTAAATGCTGTGACCAAAACTTGTCACAAGTATCACATCTCTCCCTGTCAGGTTTTCTACAGTAATGACAATAACTTCAGTTTAGAATTAGAAAATGGATATTTACTATGTTAATCTTACAAACAAGTGAAGTTTACCTTTTCACCAAAGATGAAGAATGGACTAGGAAATTTGATTTCATAGTTGCTACAGTTGACAGATGATTTATGGACTAGAGCTGCTCTACTTTCTGTTGTTAGAACTTTCCTCTTCTCCTTGTGGTAACATACATTGGGATATAAACCCAGGCACAACAAAGAGATCACCTACAAAGAATTAAAATGTATGGTTACTTGACTTTCAATAGTTAAAATATTGCAATTTTGGGATCTGACCAGTGACAAAGGAAATCTAAAGAGTATGATTCCATGACTTCAATGTTCATTCTAAGAGCTTCATTCTTGTGTGTTATGAATCAAGGTTTGATTCTGTGGTCAAAAAATGAAGTGTCAAGATCAGTTTATTATATGTTTTAATAGGGCCAGAAAATTACCATGGTAATTTTTTAAATAATATTTTCATGTGACCATATTTTAAAAAATTCACTTGTTTACTTCAAGGACTTCTATTTTGGAAAGTCAACACTAACTTCAGAACTGTTATCTCCTGGAAATGTACATGTATCATGATAATTCTCCCCAGTGTTATGGTTATACATACTACCACTACAGATAATTAAGATGCAAACCAAACTTTAAGTCCAAAATTATACAACTTTAGAATATTTACCACATCCAGATTGCTGTCAGGTCCATGGAAGTTGTAAGCCTGTGGCATCAGGCATTCCTCTGGGAATCCAGAGTTCACCAGGATATCAGCTAACTGTCTCTAGCAAAAATGGTATAAATAGATTATAACATAGGTAGCAGTGATTTACTGAATGTTCCCAGTGTCATTTTTTTTTGATAATTCACACTGTGAAATAAATTCGGTAATTTCACTCTCGTGCTTTCTCCCGCCAAAATGTCACAACAAGAATATCAATCCGCTGTTCCCAAAATTTTAATATTTTATGTTGAAAATGACAATGAATAATGGAGGAAATCTATATAATAAATAGGATAATCAATTGGTTATTGTGAATAACCAAAATATGATCACTCATGCCAAGAATGCTTTAAGATTTAATTCGTGTGCAGAACATGTTCTGCACACTCGTTATATCTAGGCATTCTTCAGCACTCGTGATAATATTTTGGTTATTCACTCTTTCCAATTAATTATCCTATTATTCTTACATCTATCAAAACTGATCATAATAGATGATTGATTGATTCTTGGTTGTTTAATGTTCAGCAACAAATACAGTTTGTCATCTTTGATCAGCCTGTGTGTGCAGTACTGTTTTATAAAATCCTTGCAAAGACTGGAAAATTTTTTACAGTTCCTACTGCATACCAAGATGAAGTAGACAAAAGTCAGTTGTGGTTGAAATTGGTTTTCAAAAAGTGTTTACATTATACCTTGGCTTCAGAAGTCATCCTAAGTGTAGGCATGGATAAGGATTTTTGGTCACAAAAATTCATCTCTGCCATTTCTCCTCCAGATCTGAAAAAAAAAATGTTATTGTTATAAGTCGTATTTAATTTACCTTTTTTCCCCAAAAAATTACTTTTGTTAGATGATGCTTTAGGTAATACATTTATATATGTGTGACTGTCAACAGAAGAAAAAAAAATAGCATGCACATGAATCCAAATTAAGTCTATCTAGAAAAGTAGACCAAAAGAAGTCTTATTTCTTGGTCTATGGTAACATATACTTATCATCTATCAAAATAAATAGTCAATATAAAATTTAATTATAGGAGTGAAATATTTCAATGTCCACTGCTAAGGCAATACACAAATTCTTTTTTTACAATGTCCAGTGGTTTCATTTAATACGGTGGGTATTAATTCTCATGCTCTGCCCACAAATAAAACTAAAACCATATGTTTTAGCAAATCAGAACCTTGCATTGGATTTAGATATGTGAACTTTTGTTCTTTTAAACTGAATGATATGTTGACTGGAATGATTTTATACATGTAAATTAAGTTACTAAACAAGTTCACTTGGGATTAAGTTTTTTAAACAAAAGCAAACTATAAAACAGGATTGGATATTAAACTGACTACAATTACTAACCTAGCATCTTCCCACAGTTGGAAAGCATTCAGTAATGCTACATGGTCACTGAATCTGTCACCAGCCAGAGATTTGTGTACCCATCCTAACCTACGTCTGTCCGTAGGAGTTATAAAAGGCTCAGGGAATGTTGTGCTGGCTGCTATCGTACAAACAGCATCTCCAACACTAGAGGAAGTTCAAAAACATTGTTTGTGATTGTAATTAAAATGATGATTTACAGCCTAGATCTGACTTCGGCATATACACTATTGAATGCTTGAGAAATGAAGTGAAGAGTTGCTGTCATGTTTTTCTCAACACTAATATATATTAGTATAGGAAAATTAATCCTCTTCTACTCTTTCACCTCTAGAAATACAAAACAAATGGACTTGATTCAGTCCATACCATTATTATAAATATCATAAATTCATGAAAATAATCTAGAATTAAAAACTCCTTTTTGAAGAGCAAATTTAAATCCCTTCCCCCAAATATTGCTGTATAGTAAACCAAATTATTTTCTATAAAAGAAAAATACATTTGTAAAATTGGAAATGAAAATTTATGTGTTAGAAAATCATACCCATCGTGTATATATCTATACTTACTAAAACATACAACCAAATATAATCATCTTTCCCAGTCTAGGTTCTATTGGCAGCTTGGCAAGAATTTTACCCAAGGGAGTTAACTCATCATTGGCATCTAATGCTCTCATCTCTAAAGATATAAAATAATAATATTTATAAACTTGGAATTTACAGCAAAATTAGAAATGGCAACTAATATTGCTTTAGACTACTGAACTAGAGAAAAGTACTAGATCTTTCTCTTATCCTTACTGTAAAAATATAAAGCTAGTCTAAAAAACTGAACTGGAGAAAACTATTATATACTCCCTACTGTAAAAACATAACTATTTATTATGTAAAAATCTTCAAATATGCATCCTAACATTTATATTATTAATACCTTTAGATACTTAGTTCAGAATCATATACAATAACAGTTTTAGAATAAGATTTCTTTTTCATATAAAGAAAAAGGTATGTTTATAGAACAAGAAGAAATCCAAAAATATCTAACCTTTAAGAAGAGCTTCTGCTTCTATAACAGCATCAATAGGCGGAGGTTCTACTGCTTTGGCCATGAATTTACCGATGGGACCAAGACGAAGTAACTTGATTGACAAGGCAAGTTCGTGCAGGGGAGTTCTGAAAATTTCTGGTGTTGTGTGCTGTTCTAGTCTAAAATCAAAAGCAAAATATTTTTTTAGTAAAATTATGGATTAATAGACAAGGAGGCAAAAACCAAAGTAAAAATAACTAATATTTGATAGGACTAGACTATTTGAAGTCACAAAGAATGGAGTCTATAACTTCATATTTATACAAGTCTCCACTTTTATTTTCATGACACTTACTTGTAAACTGAAATTAAAAAATAAATTAATTTTAGTTTTTAAAAGTTCCCAAGGTGGGAAGATATAAAAAAAATTATAAAAATTTACCTTTCAAACCTGGCTCTGCTACAGAGATGGAAGGCAAATCCAGGCCTAACACGACCAGCTCTACCTCTTCTTTGTTCTAAGTTTGTCTTAGATGCCCACACTGTGGCATAGTTAGTCATATTATTGTGAGATGTAAACAACTTCATCTTGGCTCTAAAAAATAAAATTTATGGCATAAATATCAAACAAGTAAGTGATGTATTTTATGACACTCATGACACCCCTTATAATTTAAACAAAAATATATGGTAATCAAAAATTAAATAAAAGAACAATACTAAATAACACATATATATATTGCCTAAAAGGGGGGATAAAAATAATAAGAAGACAACCTAACTTTAAGAACTCAAAAACATGATGTTCCATGTACACTGCCACTTAAACGTAAAGTTAACATTGAACAACAACAAAAAATCACTAACAACATATGCCCCATTTATAGAAAGCTACTCACCAAATTCAAAATCAATCCATCCATTGGGAAGAAAGATAATTACAACAAAAATAAGGATAGATGGATGAGGAGATTCCATTATACCTCTCACTCATTAATTTTCAGATCACTGATTTTACAATAATCATTCTCAAACCAATTAGTATTTTGAGTTGAATTGTTTGATCTACTGTACATTACAACAATTTTCCAATAGACTTACTTGCAACTATCAATCACAAATACAACGTCATTTATCGTCACACTTGTTTCCGCTATGTTGGTTGACAATATGATCTGAGAAATAAAATATACTATAACAAATGTTTAGCCAGAGCTCCTGTCAAGTCAATACTCAAATACAAACAGTTACAAAGGCAACAAAGAATTATAAGAATAAATTAAAAAGAAATAAAATATAAAAAACCAAAATGAATTCTGTACAATAAAATCAATGTTCATTACATGTATATGTATGTAATATAATTAAAATATTTAGATTATAAAGATTTTAGAAGTTATGTCTCTTAGACGATGTACGTACCAATGTTACGGAAAACTATTAGCCAATATAATTTCACAGACACCCAAATTCAAGATTTAGGATTTCATTCCAGTTTTGCGAAAATTTAATTTCACAACCAATACTCTTATTAAGATGTTTTACATTACAAAGAGACTTTTTCAGAGTATTTTGTTCCTGCATATGAAGTTGAGGGAAAAAAATAAACCAAGAAAATAAGTTGATTTACAATGCAAAGAAAGCACATGTATTTACCTTAGTTACACCATCTGGAACAGTTTCAAACACTTTCCTCTGGTCATCTCTAGGAATCTGTGAGTGAAGTGGTAGAAGTCTGTACTGGGGACCTCCTGCAATTGAAAGTTTTCACAAATGTATTGTAAAGGAATTTTTGTTCGTGTATATCAATTTTCATGGTCTGACAGTTCATTCTTGGTTTTTTTGAAATAATGGATTTTAAAAGGCATCAAAGCCTTTCTTTACTGAAATTTTAAATTTTGTTAGGAATTCAAATTGGTTTGAATGTATCAAAAACAACACCATGAAAATTGATATCCCATGAAAAGTTTTTCAACTCTATGCAGAAATAATATTATTCATAAAAACATTTCAAAACTCTAAGAAAGAAACAACACATTTTAAAGCTAACTTCTTGCTGCCATTTAGATAAACTTTAATGCAATGTAGTTATTTTGTGAAACATTTTGTTATAAGGATTGTTTGGTTAATGAAATCCATTTCCATAGTTATCAATTTCACTGCCTGATAAGAACTGCAGTTACTTTATGTAATTATGTTTCTTACCAAACTCTGGATGCATTTCTAAATGTTTATGGAGAGCAAATATCAGATTCCATCCTGGTAAAAATACCAATATTGCTCCTGGTATGTTCAGAGTCTTTATGTACTTAATAAGGGCCTAAAATAAAAGAACTGAAAATTGACTGAAGAAAAGCTACATCAAATACAACAATTGTATTGTCAGAAAATTTTATATACTCCATTTTAAAAAAAAACATTTTAACATCTTTTCAATTGTTTTTTTTTTAATTTCAAAAGGTTTCAATTTTGGAAGACAAAAATTATTGTAAATTCAGTCTTAACTTATCTTTGTTTCTTTTTATCTAGACAGATGTTCAGTATACATTAGTACACAGAGATTCAATATGTCCAATATACAGAAGTTCATAATGCAGAAATTGAAGATGTCTAAAATACAGAGCTCAAAGGATTAAGTATACACAGGCAAATATTTTTCATGTGAAATTCATGTTAATCAAGCTTCACATGAAAATAACGTGAGTTTCACATAAAATTCACATAACATAAATTTCACAAGAACTCTGTCATTAAGTTTATTTGCTCAATTCAGATCAAAATTACGTGAAATATTTTTACATGTGTAAAAGGTCAAAAGTGTTCAGAATAAAGAGATTCAGTATCTCACTTGGCAAGACTTGAAAAATTTGAAAGGTTAATTATGTTTCCATAATTCCAATTCTCCAATTCAGGATAAAACGGTGTCAACAATATTCTATCTTAAAAATTTGTCCCATTGACATGCATATATAAACTAACCTCAATAAGTTCAAAGGACATTTCTTTCTCATTCAGCATACTCATAGCCCTCTTTGTCTGTTCCGTATACTCAGAACTCACTTTAAGGTTACAATTCTCCTTTAACATAAAATAAAAAGCTGGCAATATCCTCTAAGTTGATTAACTACATTTCTCCTCTTGAAGGCAGTGATTAAAAATGCATGTGCTTTTTAACCACTCTGATGATTTAATTTCTGTGGCACTTTTTCCACTATTTTACATTTTTCCAAGTTTTCTATAGATTTCATTGTACAAACCAATTCTCCTTAAGCCTATTCTTGATGGAAATTATTTCTACACTCTCTATGGTAAAATTAAAATATTAACATGCTGAAATATTATTTTTACCATCTTGAATGGAGAAATAATTCAAACTAGACTCGCCGTCACATAAATAAGATACTGTTAAAATTTGAATAAAAATATTTTCTACGACTTTATTGGCACCTACTGTTGTTTAAATTGTCTTAAATGACTTGCTCATTTGTTTAGCCAAACGGCTTTTCCCTCAATATTGAATTGTTAAACTCCGTTGAGATTTTAAATTCTCGGCCCCAATATTTACATTGTCAAAAGTCGGTCATGTTTAGTGATTGGGTTGCTAGGAGATGTTGTTTACGCTTAAATGGTGTGTCCAAAAACCGAAGAACCCAGAATGTATATCGGCGATAGTTTGGATATCTCGGATTTACTCTCACGAATAAAGTACAATACTAAGAAGTTGATCAAGCAGACGATTGTCATCGGAGTTCGACAGGAACTTACGAACTTCATTTGTAAACATGTTGTCCCGTAGAAACCAATATGGCCGATGTTAGTATGGGATTTTCCTGTAAGGATTTTTTATGCACGATTTAAGTCAATAAGTGACTAGTACAGTTGGTACTAACACGTCATGCATATATACAAACTATCTTCAGAATAAATAAAAAAGAGAGTCAACTCTAGCAGTAGGACCCGACAGTTTAAAAAGTAGAGCTTCAATTGAGAAATGGGCTGTATGTGATGTCGACTCATTATTGAAGGAGAATCTACATGTATAATGTACAATAAACCAATTTCATGTATATACATGTAGTATTTTGAAAGTAAATCTCCCTATAACCATAAACATTGTACCTTAATACAGGAACTATTGTGAAACTTTTATATTTTCAGTCATTAGGAGATCACTGTACTCACATTTAATTTTTAAATGCAAATTTTTGAAGATTCTGTCAAGTAAACAAATTTGTAGATATCAATGTTTGTGGTCTAAAATATGATTACCCAATTCATAGTCTTAAAAACTAATTTTACAGGAAATATTTTTTGTGCTTACCTATCCACTGCAAGCAGTAATTAAAATTAAAGCAAGTTGGCCATAAAAGATGAAGATGTCCATTTATTAAACTTCGTTGTTATTCATTCAATATATGAATGAGTTTTCGTAGCCAAACTGGTATTTACCTTGAGCTCTTCCAGATCAACAAGGTCAGAGGTTATGGTCAACTCTCTTCAATATACTAACAGTAAATTTACCTCTTGTTCTCCTTCTTCAGCATCCATTTCATCTTTGTCCTTCTTTTTCTTCTTGTCACTGGGTGGTGGTATGAAATTCAACATCTGTATACAATCTTCAAGGTAATACTCTATGAACAACAAAAAATACACTTCTATTTCTATATACCATCATAAAATAAAACTTTCAAAACGTATAGAAAATTATGTAGTTTGCAAACTATACCAGTACATTGAATTGATAATTGATCATCAAAAATATAAATGTCAACAGACAGTATCACGTACTTGACAACATATAAACCTAAGAATCAACAGACCTGTTGAATATGTAAATTTTCCATAGACACTGAAATACAGTAAGTTCAGAGCTTCATTGGTTAAAATTACTGTATTTGTGCTCTATGTATCTCGAAATTCTGATGACAAAAACTGACTAAATTGTTTATCTTACCTTGTACAGGATGTGTTCTACCATAAACCTCCACAATCTTGCAATCTCCGAAGTACTCTGAGAACAGAGATGTATCTATGGTGGCAGACATCAATACTACTCGTAGCTGGGGGTATGTGTTAACCATGTCACGTAACATGATCAGTAAGAAATCAGTCTGAAAAGATAAGATCATCCATACTAATTTCTGAAAACAACAATCTATCAATGTTAAATCACAACAATGTAATGCCAGGACAGGTGAACATTCTTATTCTGAAGATCAAAGTGCCTCTATGATTACAGTACTTGACTTAAAATCATGATGACTGACATCACTTAGATCATAGTACAGGTAGTGCCAAAGTTTCAAAGGACCTACTGCAGCCCAAGGTATAATCACTTAGGATCTAAGTGTAGGTAGTGCCAAAGTTTGGTTGTAGGGTCCTACTTCAACCCTAGGTTTCCAGTTACTTCCTCCCACCTTAAGGTTTCCAGGGATCAACCCACTGCAGCCAAATATTTTAAGTCCTAAATGTAGATGTATAAAAAGGTGAAAGAGATTCATGTACTCAGTAACATGAAGAACAAGTAACTCTTAACCATATTTCCCTGCCGTCGCAAACAAAGTTGAAATGCAAAATTCCCGTAACTCCTGTTCAATTTGTTAAATTAAAATGGTGGTGCAATATAATCAACTACAAATGGTGACTAACAATTATACAAAATTTGAACAAAATCTGTCAAGCTGTTTCCACAAGCGAAACTGCATGGGCACAGGTATTCCTATGTCCCCTTCCTATAGCGGCAGGGGACAAATTGCACTGGGAATATCAGAGATAACATATGCAGCAAGCAAATAGTGTGTATATCTTACATTTATGTCTCTTTCATGGATTTCATCAACAATCACGTGAGAAATTCCTCTCATACCATTCTCTAATCTTCTCAGTAATGTACCTGGAAATAAACATTCAAACAAAATGTAAATCACTTATTTTTTTTCTCTCAACCCATGAACTTTGTAGCAGTATAGAGGATAAAATATTAATTACCGGCATATCAAATGTACAAGAAAATGTATCACTTAAATCAAAAACTAAAGCATATGAACAAATTTACCCGCAGTACAATATTGTACACTACAGTAGAGACTGCACAACCATTTCTTACCCACAGTACAACACAGTACTCTACAGTATGGACTGCACAACCAACCATTACTGTCCCATAGTACAACACAGGATACCACAATATGGTCTAGGAACCATTTCTTACTCACAATACAATGCAGTACACCACAGTATGGACTGCACAACCAACCATTATTGTCCTACAGTAAAACGCAGTATACCACAATATGGTCTGGGAACCATTTCTTACTCACAATACAAAGCAGTACACCACAGTATGGACTGCACAACCAACCATTATTGTCCTACAGTACAACACAGTATACCACAATATGGTCTGGGAACCATTTCTTACTCACAATACAATGCAGTACACCACAGTATGGACTGCACAACCAACCATTATTGTCCTACAGTACAACACAGTATACCACAAAATGGTCTGGGAACCATTTCTTACTCACAATACAATGCAGTACACCACAGTATGGACGGCACAACCAACCATTATTGTCCTACAGTACAACTTAGTATACCACAATATGGTCTGGGAACCATTTCTTACTCACAATACAATGCAATATAGTATACCACAGTATAATCTGTGGAACCATTACTTACTCACAGTACAGGACAGTACACCAAAGTATGGTCTGGGGAACCATTACTCACCCACAGTACAATACAATACACCACAGTATGGTCTTGGGAACCATTATGTACCCACAGTACAATACAGTACACCACAGTATGATCTTGGGAACCATTACTTACTTACAGTACAAGACAGTACACCACAGTATGGTCTTGGGAACCATTACTTACCCACAGTACAATACAGTACACCACAGTATGGTCTTGGGAACACTGATTCAAATCTAACACTGTATCCTACTGAAGTACCCAGATCCTCTGACCTCTCCTGGGCAACTCTTTCTGCTATAGATACTGCACTTATTCTTCTTGGCTGAAACCATTTTTTACTATTAATAGTTGTTCTAAAAAGACAGATTTATTTTTCAACTTGAACTTGAAAAGAAAAATTCAAATTTAACTTTACATGATTTCCTTGTAAAGAAATGATTTCTACATGCATAAGAACCTCAACTACAGGCATTCAAAATTACCTTTTCTTTCAAACATATCATACTTACATTTTTATTCATTTAATTAATTATAGACATGTGACATAACATACCTGGGTTATAACAATATTGCATTCTGCCCCTCTCCCTTGCTGTATCATCTGATCCATTATAAATTGTACTACCTATAAAATACATGTACATATAAACATAATACTATGAAAGTATTTTATATTTATGAGTATCAATTTTCATAGTTTTTTCTAAATTCAATTTGCTCATATAAGATTTTATACTAAGCAAAGCTAACTTTGTGATACTACCCTGCTTCCCTCCCCAGATACCATACAGGATACCCAATAAAAGAATTAAGTGATCAGGTGGAAAAACAAAATAGGAAGTGCACAATGGCATCATGTAGTTCAGAATCTGTTAAAGTTTCATCAAATTCAATTCAGAGGTTTCATAGGACTTGCAGATTAGAACAGGGGACAGATGGACAAACAAACTGACAGACAGACAGATGAACACCATGACCATTATAAACTTCCTGCTTTTTAAGCAGGGGATATAATTAGTAGTTCTTATGATTAGAGAAAGGTTTTAAAGGAAAATTTACATTTATTCTAATTTGAATTAGTGGCCTGACCGACAACAATACACTGCAAAAATTGGTAATAAGTTAACAATAGTTCTTTCAAAGTATCTATTGTGTTAAATTAATTGAAAACTTACTAATTATTTGGACTATATTTTAAATGAAAACAATTGCCATTGTTTGTTGCTGGCTACGTTTAGAAATTAATTCATAATATTTAAAATCAGAATTTCACTAATAACATAAATAATCTATAAACACTCGACAAATTTTGTTTGAATATTATTGTTGTGCTTAACACTGAAATCATGTTTTAGAATCATTTCCCACATCCTTTTTTAAAGTAATGTGATATCCTTCAATTCATTAGCAGACTTTGTTTTTTAAATATTTGATTTTAAATATAGGGTAACCAAGTTGCGCAAGCAAAAAAGTGACATAGGAGAATCAATTATCTACCTGAGTAGTTTTACCACAACCAGTTTCACCTCTGATAATAATAACTGAGTTGTTATTAATCTCATTCAAGATAAGGTCATGCGACTGGGCCACAGGCAGCTGGGACCTCTCTTCCATCATCTGAAAATTAAATTATATTATAAAAAACATACAATGTGTGGGTGATATCTTATACATGTAGGAGGTCTGAAACATGAATGGCTGAAGGTCGGAAAGGACAAATGTCATCCAGAGACTTTTAACACAGACGCAGAGCAAGTGTCCTAAAAGTATTACATTTCCCCATGTTCAAAGAAGTATTGAATTAATATATATATAATTATTATTTGTATTTGCAAATCTATCAATGCTGTAATGTAATATTTATCAGCATGAATTTTTAAGAAGTGAAATGTCTAGATTTAAACAATTACCAACAAAAAAGATATGTTAAGTGAATGTACACAGATCTTGTTTCTTCTCCATAATAAATCAGTTGGGTACAATAAACTGAAGAGCAATAAAGTATTTACCTTTTGAAGATTAGTGTCTGTGTTTCTATGGTTCTCTAAAGAGTCATACAAATCTCTACTGATCTGCTCCAGGCTGGCCTACAGTAAGGGATAAATACATTAAAAAGGCTGGCCTACAGTAAGGAATAATTCCATTAAAAAGGCTGGCCTACAGTAAGGAATAAATGCATTAAACAGGCTGGCCTACAGTAAGGAATAAATACATTAAAAAGGCTGCCTACAGTAAGGAATAAATACATTAAAAAGGCTGGCCTACAGTAAGGAATAAATACATTAAAAAGACTGGCCTACAGTAAAGAATAAATACATTAAACTATTTCAATAAGGAAATTTTCCCATTTGATGAATATAATAGTCAGATGTTACAGGTTTCTAGAATACCTGAATTACAGCAGATATGAGAAGTTACAGGGAAATCAACACAACACTTTACACATTACAGAGAAGATGACATGTTTTCCTTTTAGAGGAAGGATTACTAGTATATCAACACATTTGATGTATTCAACAACAGAAAGGTTTTAATCAATTCAACAACAGATAGATAGGTTTTGATCTATTCAACAACAGATAGGTTTGGATCTATTCAATAACAGATAGATAGGTTCTCACCTATTCAACAACAGATACAGTCGAACCTTGTTAAGTCGAAGTCAAAGAGACCAGGCAAAAATGTTCGAGTTATCCAAGGTTTGAGTCATCCGAGGTCGAGTAAAACCGGGAAATAGTTTGGTCGATGATTGTTTCTGCATTTACATCATTTATTTTATTTGTATATATTCAAGTTCTTCACATTACAGGGGTCTTTGTGATGACTTGCGTTTCATATCGGAAGATATTTTTGTGTGTTGTTTATCATGTTTTCAATACTGAATGGCATCGCATGCTCAAGGAAATTTTCTTTTTATTTTTATATGTCGAAAACATCATAAGTTCATAACATGAGCAATCCAGGTCTCACAATCAGGAGATTTATCAAACCATGTGTGCTACCTAAATATGATAAAATTTCAGATTCACAGGCGAAATGAATGTGGTTGTAGAAATACACATAATTATTATTGTCTGTTTGATGTTTAATTAATATTCAGATACATGTACCCATATAAATTCATTTGTATTTTTTAAATTTTTTTATCAAAATATCTGATATCACTGTTATTGTGAATACTGACATGTGATCAATAAAGTTTGTTTCTTTTCATTACATGCACTATTTTGGATAAATCAAGCAATAACGAGTGTCAGCAAATAATTTCAAAAGCCACACTATCGTTGTAAAAACACACTTCGATCATGGTTTGTAATAAAGCAATCAGTTTTCTGACTAATTAGTAGACTTCGAGACATCAGGGTTAATTATCCTCGAAGTCCTATCGAGGGGACTGATGGAAAACTTCAAGTTATCCGAGATTTGGATTCATCAGAGTTCGAGTCATCTGAGATATAATTGTATTGGAGTAAGGGGAGTTTTGCTGGGACTTTGGAATTAGTTCAAGTTATCTGAGATTTCATCTCTTCCGAGTTCGACACATCGAAGTTTGACTGTAGATAGGTTTTGATCTATTCAACAACAGATAGGTTTTACCACATTTAAGTACAGTGTCTTGATGAAACCCTTTCAGACTGAACTGTTTGGTTAAGGTAGATGTTTAATTTACCCAGGTTCAAATGAAACTTAATTAAAGGGTCTTTAGAAGATGACTGGTTCAGAAACTGGAATCATTGGATTACAGTACAGTTGGTATACTCTGGACATTATTCAGGGTTCAGTTTAGATAAGTTTTACTGTAATTAGATGTAAGCTTATTTACTATGTGAGATAAAACTTTCTTTTGTCAATAAAACTTTTGAATATTTCATTTTTTATTAACACTGTATGCTACTTACATGAGCTAATGGACCTTCATCTATGTTACAGTTAGTCCATGGGTTCCAGTTTTCTTGAGGTGGGGACCAAGGGACCACACCATTTGTCTGACGTTTAGGAGCAGGCTCAAATTCTTCCAATGATGTGTGACTCATCATTGACACTGGTTGGGAGGCATCACTTGGCTGAAACAAAAAATCAAATCTTTTTACATTAATAAACTTCCTTATCAGAACTAACCTTTGGTACTGTGGACCAAGACCTTAAATAATGGTATACACTGAAGGTAGATCATCATAGAAGTTTTATTTGCTTTTGCCAATTAAATATGTGAAATTCCATTCTTCACGGATCATATATAAATCATTTATGTAGCATATCACAAAATTTTAACATAGTTGTAAATTTCCAAGATTCATGAGAAAACCTACAAAATAGACCAGTTCAAGCAATTTCATGAATGAACTTCATGGCACTGCTCCAAAAAGGGCCAAAATTTTTGTTATATTACCATACCTTGGGTACAGGTTCTATGCTCCAAGCATCTATCGCTTTGTTTACCATGTTCTCAGTTTCACTACTTATGGCTACTTCATAGGCTTCCAGCTATGGGAATAGAATATCACAGATTTATATTCATATCAAATTGGATCTGACATTCCAAAAAGGAACAAGACAGCAGAAATGGGCTAAAATGAAACTCAAATAAGAATTGTAAGGGTAAAATCCTTAATAAAAAAATAGAATTCTACTTCAAAAAACATAAAAATGTGTCATGTTCAGCAACTGCTTACTTTCTCCTGGTCTTTCTTCTTGGTCAGTCCATTATAAGCCTCTATAACACCCATGTGAAATAATTGTCTAACTAAAGACAGAGCACAGGACTTTGATGCCACTTGTTTATTAGAACCATGTTCTCTGGCATGTATGTCTAGAAAAGAGGTAGAGTATATCTTAAAATGTGGTTTGGCATGTATGTCTGGATAAGCGGTAAAGTATATCATATAATGTGGTCTGGCATGTATATCTGAAAAAACATGTAAAGTATATCTTAAAATTTGGTCTGGAATTTATGTGAGGAAAAATATCTGAAGCATATTGCATCATGTAATATGGTATGTATGCCTACAACAAATGTGTAGTATATTGTATCATGTACATGTAGTCTGAATTCAGACATTGCACATTTAGTTCTGTCAAAGATATTAAGTAGTATTCCAGCTAAGAATCATGCAAAATGTGATTCATGTTGAAATTGTTATAGTAAACAGAAATTAACATGTGGCTTTTCATATAACCTGTGCTCTTAAGAAATAAAAATTGTATAGAATGTACTGTAAAATAAAAAATTAAGGGAGATAACTCAGTACAAGACACTAAAATACAAGAGATTCTGTATCATTTTCAATGTAGATTGGAATGAATGATTATACATTTCATTATATAGATCCATCATACAACTCAAAAACAAAAATAAGAATGTGTAGCTTTTTTGGAGGTGGTATCACATATTCCAGAATTTGCATGATTCTTACACATACTGCTAAATAAGAATCAACCACCTGTATGAGTGCAAGATACAGAAATCTCAAACACCTGACAGTAAGGTTTAATTGTTCTCTAACTTGGCAGAGCCTCATTAAAGAACTATTACATCTTACCCGAGAGTGTCTGAGATTACCCAATCTTGCATGAAAAAACTGTGTGTTTGGTTTTGAGTCAGTTTTCTGATAAAATGTGTAAATTAAAATGACCTGCATTTAACAGCTGATCAGGCCAGTGATACGTCACGACAAGGTGTAAAATTAAGGTCACTTCAAAACAGCATAAATCATACTGCAAGAAATTATCCGTCACTGGTCATTGGTAAGATATGATCATTTATTAATTCTATTAAAATCTGCCAATTCTTTACATGAAAGCACACATTCTGTCTCAACCAGTGGATGATATAAAAATAATCTAGCACAGCTAAAAATAGATATTTCCTTGACCTGTTAGTGAGAAAATCTTTTCATGATCAATAGATTTCAAATTTTTACATTTTTTTATGGATATTCTAATGATGTTGGAACTATTTCAAACCTTTTTCAAGATTTGTAAATATGAAAACATATATGAAGTTCTAAAACCCATCAAGCATACTGTAAACATATTCATTTTGCTACTTTCATGGCGGACCGAAAAGTGTGAAACATAGTACCTGTGAAATTGATTTTTAACAATATATAACTAACATTAATCATTTTTTTAAACCATGAATATTGATAC
This sequence comes from Perna viridis, assembly GCA_037379345.1. Classification (NCBI taxonomy): domain Eukaryota; kingdom Metazoa; phylum Mollusca; class Bivalvia; order Mytilida; family Mytilidae; genus Perna; species Perna viridis. The sequence continues at coordinate 12,265,916 of CM074517.1, read as the reverse complement.
CTGTGAATATTGCTGTACAGAATCAGCAAAAATTAGCAACCACAAAAATTAATATGTTTATAGTAATTGAAGACATTCAATGTCTTATTCTAATATTTCATTTCAAACTTGACAGAGCTAACATGAAAGTTAGTTCACTTACATTGTCTTAACTGATTGACATAGAATTTCATCTCAGCAATAAAACTCCTGAAAAAGACAAAATAAACAACTTTCTATCTTTATTTGTTACTTTCATAAACACAAACTTTAGATAAAAATTTCATAACAATACCAAATTTCTGAAATGTCATACCATTACATCATAAACCATATTGAAGTGACTGATTGGCTTCGTCTGGACTTCATATTCAGACTGGTAATTCATGTATTATTAGTGTTGGATCTCGTATGTAGTGTATGGTCATTGTCTCATAAACCTGAATTAACATTTTATTCCTGTCTAATTGCTATAAATGGTCATGTATTTTGCGGTCCTTCTTGTAACAGATACAGACACTGAACATGAAAGTTTTCATTTATTTAGATAAACTCTTAATCTTTATCATGAACAATCTAGTTAAAGGCCCATCAAAATATGCCTGACTACCTGGGATGGCAAGTGAATATTCAATCGGTCCAGTAATTTTTTTTTATTATTTTAGTAGCCCATATAGAAAGAAAGTAGTTATAAGTGCAAAATTCAGGAATTTGTCTGGTGAAGGCAAAATGAATTTTGATCGGTCTTGTTATTTTGATGGGTTACCCATCTTGGTATTTTATCAATAAACTTACCTCAGGGCTTTCATTAGTTTCCAAGGGTCTTACTGTCTCTTTCTGTTAACCACACTGCGACACAAATAAGTTCTTGTTTCAAACATTGATACATGTAATTAACCTTCCCATTACCAACAGGGTGACAAAATCCACCACAAAGGTAATGTTTATCAATCCTACCAGTTTAATAACAAATAAATCTTGCACAGAATACTGCCGTGTGTTAAAAAAAAAACACATGACTCTTAAATCACTAATATTTTTAGAATGTCATATATTTTTTAAAGAGATTTTTTAAAACAAAACTGAACTTTTATCACCTGACAATAACGAAGAAAAACAATAGTTTATGAGTTTAAGGTCATAAACTAACAAGGGAAAGAAAAATAAACTGATTTGACCTTTAACCCTTAAACTACAGTAATTCAATATGACATATCATTGTTGAAACAAGAAATTATTTGGCTGGCTGTAGTATGTGACCCTTAGAAACTACTGAAAACTAGCACAGCAATACCACCAGAACCAGACTGAAAACAGCCAGACTATCTCTGGTATAATACTCATATTGTATACAAATAACCTCTTTAATACCATTAATGAAGGCATGTCAATTTACAATTATTTACTTCTACTCTATTAAAAATATTGAGACATAAAATTATCGAAATCCCTCAGAGTCATCAGATGACTCATGAAACAGACAGACACTGGCATACTATACATCTATCAAAAGACAGGGGAGAAAAATGAAAAATATTTTGAGTAAATAAACACTTAAAAAATTAAATCTTCAAAGTAGAATAAAAATTAATTTTTTTAAAACCACTTTGTATGTTTACAAATGCAGACAGAATAATAATAAAAGTTCCTATTACAAATTTCTATGGCAACTGCAGAAATGAGTGATTCCATTCAGAATATCCTGTAGATTCAAAAAGGAAATGATTATTGAGTGAGTTTTTGAAAAAGAAATTGATATAATAAAGAATGCTGAAGTTTACAGCCCTGCAATCATCTAATTCAATAAACTTTTTATCTAAATCTGTAAGGAAAATAAAATGATAATAAAGCCAGAGTCAAGAAGTAAAAAACTTCAATTTTTATAGACGTTAAGTACTAAATAGCTAGAAGACAAGCTCAATTGTTTTTCTGTAATTTGATGATATAACATGGATGGCACTTAAATCTTCCACACCTTCTTACTGAATTACGGGATGACTTGTAAGTGGAAAATAAATTAGTTCATATAAGAAACCCTCCTGTATCTATAATATCAGAGTAATGGCAGTTTCATATATCAAAGCTACATCCCTCCTTTATGACAAAAATAAAATTTGGGAAGACAAAATCAGTAAAAGCTAACAACTCAGCAGTCCTTTTGCACAAAAAATCGTAAGTGTAAAATTAGTCGTAAGTTATGATGTCATAATGGAGTTAAGTACTGTGACGTCACAACTTACGACTAATTTTACTCTTACGATTTTTTGTGAAAAGGGCTACAGGAATGTTGATTTATATAACATGCACCTATACCACAAAAGGGAAAAATCACTAGAAGGTATAAGTGAAAAGGACAAAAAAATTAATGTTACGAAGTTGTCAACTCATCTTACATACCTATTGTGATCTGGTCCAACCATGTTGTATTTATAATCAGCCTGAATTTTATTCTGTTGTAGCCATTGGTGAAGTCGACTTTTGGCATTTTCTAAAGTCCAGTTTCCATGGATATCAGCATTGAAATCAACATCTTCTGACTGAAAATAAATATAAATATATAAGAAAAAATACTCAGAAAATAACCCACACAGGCATTCATTTCAGAAAGTTATCCTTAAGTCAATACACTATAATATACAGTGTTCTAGTAAGGATCTGAAAACAGAATGGCACAGATGGAGGACACTTAAGCACTTGACATGCTAAATGTTCTGTAGACTCTCAGATTTGTCGATTTGTTTTTATACACCTCGTATATACGGCACTTTATGGGGGAAGTCAATTGCAATGTTTACTTCATGTAGAGATGGCTTTGGTGACATTTATTATCAAAATTTCCTCAGGGCACCTTGCATTCTTAAGACAGTAACATGGCCACTCAGAGGAGGCAGATGCTGTGAGTCTTTGAGGACCTCCTTTTCTATCTCCTTTGCAACCAGCACTTGTTAAAGTATATAATAAATGCAAATATTTTAGACACAAATAAACAGCTGCATATGATCTGCTGGAGCATTTTTTCAGCATGTAATATAATACTCTGTTACTCTGAAACACAAAATCTTACAAACGATGAAAAGGAAAAAGCAGCTTCCTCCCTTGAAGCCTTACATTGAACTAAACTAGAAAAAAGACCTTGAGCAAAGCACATAAGGTGATACCTAGTTTAAGAGGAACTGCAGACAGATGGATGGAAAGACAAACAGGCAGAAAGATCCCAATATATACCATATTTTAGTGTGTATAATGGGCATATTTCTAAATATATAAATCATTTCCAGAGCATGAGGTGCATATTATTCATCAATATATAAGATTTGACCAAGAAATGAAAGATTTTCAAAAGAGAAAAGAGATTGCATAATGTAACCAAAGGGGAAGTGAAATGTTACCGAAAGAAAGTTTATCTAATCATCAATACATCTTTAAGTATTAAATTTTATATGAAATCTTAATAACACATTTCAGACATAGGTTGTACAATATTTCTTTCTTATATAACATGGTTAGAGATTAAAATGAAACAACTAAAAATCAAAAATTAACATACTTCTTTTTTGTCAAACCCTCTTAATTAAATTCTTTTGCAGCTGAAAATAATTGTTTTGAAACTAATGTTTACCGTAAATAATAATTTTCATCTTTAAAAACGAAAAATCATGAAATTTGAGTTACAACCAAATCCGGAAATGTTTAATTTTCCGGACTTTTGATTTTGTTTTGTAAGCCATTTCTTACATCCTGTGTCAACTTTATCACGCTTTGAAATTAAAATTATCCAATTTATGTAGCTACTGATCTTTACAAGATGTTTTAGTGTGAAAATAAGTATCTTTCTATCAAAATTTTGTAAGAAATACCAGTTAAGGTGAACAAATTGACCAATAAAGTGCAAAATAGCGATCTTTTGTCTTAAAAAATTCTACTGCAATCTATGTCTAAAAAATATCTTTTTTCACATGTTTTGATCTTCAAAATTACACTGTGTACAATACCAAAATGTGTATTATACACACCAAAATACAGTACCTTCGCTTTGCAAGGAGTATTAAATATTAAAAATAATGAGAATGGATATGGTGAATATGTCAAAGAGACAATAACCCCACTGGGATGAAAAATTTCAGCTAAATCCATTGAAGCATATTTGAGTTACAATACAAGTGGACTGACGGACAGTTATACACTTAAATAGACCAAAAAAAGACAGATTTATGAACATTGCAGAAATTTCCAGATGTTACCTCTTCTAGTTTTCTTTTTTCTGCCATTCTCTCCATATAACTTAATGGAGGACCTCTTTGATAAGGTGGAAATTCTCTTGGTTCCTCTTTCATAGCTCCCCCAAAACCTTCACCACCAAAGTTACCTGTAAAAACACAAAATTTATTCAGTTTTTAAAGCTCAATCTCATATCAATGGTATAAAAAATGATACCCAAGCTTACACTTGGATACTGAACAAACACAAACATTATAAATTGAAATTTGAATTATCTTCCTTCTTGAGCAACTGAAAATAACCATCTTGCTCCTTGCACAACTACCTCTGATATAAAAAAAAAGGAATTTGTTTTTTTTATGTCCATTTAACTAAACAGATATTTTCAAACAATGAACTTTTAACACTTAAATGTTATTCTCCATAACAGAAATTAACACCATTAATGGCATAGCAAAGGTACCTGGTCCACCAAGTCCTAGAGATTGATGTGGGGCTAATCCTCCTGGTAGACCACTAAAACCACTTGGCCCCTCACTTTCTGTTGGTACTTGTTCTATCTGGGATTGGAGCTGAAACAGAAACACCATTTGCATCTTTCAAAATAACTGAAACTTGGGTTATTTAACTTATTAATTTACCTACACACAATGACATCATAACATCAATAACTCCTTTACAAATAAAAAAAAACATTGTGCATATTTATTTAAATCAGTCATTATTTTCACTGAACACAAAACGAAAATCAAAGTGCTTGTAAGGGTTGGAGATTTTTTATTCTTGTGAAAATTGTAGCATGAATGAAGTTTCAAAGATTACATGATGTACAATTAAACTGTAATTATACATTAGCATTTCCCATAATATATGTTTTTAGAACTGTTTCCTAATTTGCATTAACTGAATGTTAATCTTTACATTTTCTGGAGTATAAAATGTAATAAATAGCTAGCATCCAACTTCATACACATTTACAAATTTAGTTTCATTTCACATCTATCACAAATTTTTAAACCTGTCCAAAAGTTAATTAGTATTTACAATCAAAGACTATTTTTAATAGAGTATTTATCCAACACAATAATTATACTCAAATAAAACCAATTTCAGCTTAAGAAGATGATGAATATAAGATTTTCAATAACTAAACACTTTTATTAATTTGAATTTCCACACCAATTTTACATGTTAAAATCACTTCTCTTCACTACCTGTTTGTCAATAATACAACATTGATGAAAAGATGAAGATTTTGACTGATAAGTACGTTTAATGGAACATGCTCAACATATATAAGTTTCCTGACACATTAGTGCAAGAACTAAATTCCCTAAATGTAAATTTATTACTAAACATCTTTCAAAGCCAAAAAAAGACTCCCTCAATTTTTCAGTTGATCTGAAGACACAAGTATATACAATGCAGATCCTAATTTTATCTGTAGAAATAATAGAATATCATTGAGCTGAATAATTGTCAGAAACTGGTAACAAAAAAGAGGCATTGAATGATATAAAATGAATTATATTTGGACTATATTTTTGTGTAGTGTTCACAAATAGTAGGGAAGTTCATGACATGAACCAGTGAAGTGACATAAGGTATTTTGATCCTGAAGGATCAAAAACTCCAAAATTACTATACTCACCTAGCAAGTCTAATTGCCATACTAAAAACTACTTAATTATCTTTTTTTCATAAAACAAAGATTAATCCATTTTCAATTGGTAGTTTTATGTCCTTTTGAAATTCTCTGATTAGAAACTTAGCTTCAGCTATCAGTAATTCTTATTCTACATCTGTCTGTAGGCCAACAGCCGCGGGTCATTTCTGGCTGAAAATTTATCCCTTTCATATAAAAGAAAATTATATTCTTTCAATTTCTTGAAATTGTAAATATCTCTGAAAAATCCTGAAAATGGCACCTTTTCAAAATTTCCTTCCCAACCAGTGTGAAGACCCATCCAAAGGCAAAAACAAACAGGTTACCCACACAATAATACAGTATGCAAGAAATTATTATCTGATCATACATACCCCAGTAGAAGGGACCTCTGACTGTTGCACCATTCCCTGTCTTACCAAAAACTGAACAAAATCTTTGGCACAGTTTGCCTGGGCATCTTTTTTGTTGGTGGAGTTACCAACACCAACATAATCAAATCCTTCAACTCTAACCTAAACAAATACAAATAAATAAACTAGGCTTTCTACCATACAAAATACAGGGTGTTAAATAAATCATTGTTATATTTGAATAGTAGCATAATATCATCTCCTGCATACCTTTTCATTCTAAGAAACACCTAATGCAGATAACAGGTAACATTTTTAGGTTTCTTCCTAATTAATATGTCTGCTTTCAAAAGATGGTATAAAATGATATGATTATTTGTCAATTTTCCTGTGTATAACAGATTTTCATTATAAGATACAGGTGCAGGATAAAAAGCAATACATGTACTGTAAAAGTATTAATTTCCGCGGTTGCTAATTTTCGGGGATTCTGTCAAGAGAACATACGTTCGCTGTTATCATTTTTTGCGGGTTGAAAAGATGATAAACCTTATAAAGTTTTAAAAATCAATTTTATGTTTACCTCAGAAAAAGGCGAAAACTAGTACACCATGAAAATTAATATTTTTACAGTATATTGCAAAAATTGATGTACTTGCAGAATCACTCATGACACCCTCATGTTTTTTTACCATTTCTAAAGCTTACAAACAAATAAATTTGATACATGTGTTTTCCTGCAATGTACATGTATTGTATATGTATGGTAAAATACCAAAGTATTGTTCAAGATAGTTGTTTGAAATTATAAATTTGATTGGTTGAAAATGAGGAAGTAGGTAATCAATATACAATGAATGTACTTCAAAATTTAAGGCTCATTGGTTATTGATGGTAAACTGTATTGTAATAAAAACTAGTAATATTTAATTTTTGGTCAAAAATAAGGTCCAGGGATATTCTTAACCTTTCTCAAGTCTACCTCATCCTTTTTTAATTCAGAACATTTGTGTCATTTTTTATAAATTTGAAAATTTGGAACAACTTAACATAATCATGAATTTGTGGTTAAAATAATAAAATTTTCAGAGGATGATTAACAAAATTTAGAAAAAAAACAAGTCATAAACATTCTTAAAGTGTAAGTTTTGTAAGAATCAGGCAAAATAGGTAAAATTAGAAACATGCATGTCATTAACCCACCAATCTAACAATATAATTTTACTCAAGGGTGCTTTCTATTTTATAAGACCATTATTTGATCTTTGCATCACTGGATTTGCCAAAATTTTTTTTAAAATATTGTTTTGACAGTTATCTGCATCCGAAAATTTCAGTGCATTTCAATGAATTTACAACTCAGTTTATTAACTGTGAAATAATTATTTATTTAGTCATTTTTAGACAAATTTGAAAACTTTCCTTGGGTGAAACAGTCACTTTCAGAGGTAATTTAAGACTAACAATATCTCTGCAGGTCAAGTGGTGTTCTTAGTCCTTTTATTCACATCAGCTTACCTCACATTTAAACCTTGGTTTGTGCTTTGATCCAGTCTGGCTGAATTCATAGCATGGTGTTATCTTCTTTTTTCCACACCAAGCATACAAAAACTGCTTCACATCACCCATCTTAAAAAAAATAAAAACAAAAAAAAAAGACTACATATAATTTTATAAAAATATATATGATCAAGAAATTAGGATTTTTACATTGCACATAACTCATACTTTTAGCATTTCTACTTAATGTTCCATTATCATTTAATTAAATTGTTAGAATTTTTCTATTGAAATTTTAATGAAGATATACAAGATAATGAACATGTTAATGCATTGCTTATTAAATCACTTCTGTAATAGAAATACCCAAAATTTACAAATATTTATTCATGTTTAAGGACTAGACAATAGGTGTTTCAGTGTGGGTAACATAGTACAAGTAGTTTGTGCTATTATGGTTATCCAACTATCCTGACTTATCATTCATACAGTGGTTTTATTTAATTGTGTGTGTATCAATTATCGTAGATATAAGAAAAAAGACATTTCATTAGGCATTTGAAATTGTGGTTTGTGTGTCAATATTTTTTTAAATTAACTATTTTTTCTGGCTTTCCGGAAAAGAAACTGTTATCAAAATCAATATTGCTGGATATTAAAACAAACATTTAGTTTTTATACAGCAACATGTTTCCCAACACTGACAGTTGAGACAGGCGTAAATTTATCCACAAATGGAAGTTAGGTTAATGACACATTTGAAGGAAAATTATGACCCATGTTAATAGGCTATCTACATGAATTACTCTGGAGGCTAACAACAGAGAATTTCATTTTTATGCCTCAGTTAACATTAGTCTGAATTTCCTCTGACCCTGCAACTCTCCTCTTTTTTATTTGGATATTGATATGTCAGGTTGGGGTCAGAACGATGTGTCATACAAAAAGTTGGAGATTTAGTTTTGTTGGCATTTTGAACCGTAATAGAGAGTAGGTGGAGATTGTTACTTTTAGAACAGAAGGGTAACGAGCACGTAATTTTTCTGCAGAATTTTGAAATATTCTGTTAAGATTCCGGTTTTAAAACTTGTTTCTGCTCCGTTCCGTTCCAAAGGTAACAAGCTCCGCCTACTCTCTATTAAGGTTCAAAATGTCAACAAAACAGGGTCTCTCATGGAAAATTATCGAAACTTCAATAATAAATGTAATTTTTGTAGCAAATTTGGTATCAGCATACAGGAAAATGATTCCGGAATCGAACTATACTCGGCGTCACATAAATAACATACTGTTAAAATTTGAATAAAAATATTTTCTACGACTTTATTGACACCTACCGTCGTTTAAATTGTCTTAAATGACTTGCTCATTCGTTTAGCCAAACGGCTTCTCCCTGAACAAGTCGCTTTTAGCTTAAATCATGCGTAACAAATCCTTACGGGAAAATCCCATACTAATATCCGCCATGTTGGTTTCTACGGGACGATTTGTTTACAAACGAAGTGCGTAAGTTCCCGTCGAACTCTGGTGACAATCGTCTGCTTGATTAACTTCTCGGTATTGTACGTTGTTCGCGTAAAATAAATCCGAGATATCCGAAATAACGCCGAAATGCATTCTGGGTTCTTCGGTTTTTGGACAAACCATTTAAACGTAAACAACATCTCCTAGCAACCCGATCACTGTAAACATGGCCGACTTTTTACAATGTAAATATTGGCACCTAGAATTAAAATCTGACCGGAATTTAACGATTCAATGTTCAGGGAGAAGCCGTTTGGCTAAACGAATGAGCAAGTCATTTAAGACAATTTAAACGACGGTAGGTGTCAATAAAGTCGTAGAAAATATTTTTATTCAAATTTTAACAGTATGTTATTTATGTGACGCCGAGTATAGATAGGTGTGACATGCACAATTTCAACTTGAAAGTCGTTACAAGTGGTTGAAGGGCGATACTCCGCAGTACCAGTAAATCTCCAACTTTTTGTATTACACATCGTTCTGACCCAAACCCAACACATCAATATCCAAATAAAAAAGAGGAGAGTTGCAGGGTCAGAGGAAATTCGGACTAAGTTAACATCTATATTATAAGAAGCTAAGTTACAGCATTTTCTGTTGTTACTTCTATGAAGACAACATCGAAGCATGATCTATTGACACGTGTAGATTAATTCTATAGTCTTTGGATTAAATGGTACACCTTTTTTGCTGTAAGTTTTATAATAATACCTCACAGTCACTTATTGAGCGACCCAAAATTGTCTCGTCGCTTACATCAATCAAAAGTAGGAAACAAATTAACATTAATGTGCTTATCAAAATCAGTATTATGTAATTCAGTTTCATAAACAAGATATTAAATCATCTTTTGACGATTGTATTATAAATGTTTTGAAATTTTAAAATATATTTACTTTAGTAAGTGATATAAGCGACAACAAGTTCTCGGAGATGTGCGCGAGAAGTGTTCGGTAGTTACCTGTAAACAACATGGAGGAGATCAAGTCATGTGGAAACATTAATTGCCTATATTTATCGATAAAATCTGATATAAAAAGATGTTCTATGGTGTAGTGCAATGAAACACGAATAATGTGATTCGAATACGACGTGTCACACAAAAACGGGGAATTAAACTCATTTAAAATGAAGAATCCCTGCAACTGGACCAGAGAGGATTATTTTCCTGCTCTTATGCATTCAGATAAACGTTCATTCCAGGCATTGGAATCATTTGTCGATGATCTTCACGCTGAAAAAGAGGCCACTATTACAACATTTTTAAGCCACTCTGGTGCTGAGGATTTTTTGTGGGGTCTTGCAAAACTTCTTGGCAGTGATAGTCCAAGGTAATCTTACAGTTACAATTACATTGTAAACCAGCATAATTACATTGGAAGTAATACATTTATAAGACATATACAACATGGTCCATTTTCATATAACAAAGTAAATTAAATGAATTTCTAGGGATTATGAACAGATTAATGCATTTTTTCTCCCATTTTCAACCATACACACATGAGTGTTAGTCAATATTTCAGTCCGTATGCATTGTACATTTAGTACATCTGATTGTATCATAAAATAAAATGTACTTTTTGGAATTTGGAAAAGTTGTTTTATTTGTTAGTGTTAATTACATTGGATTTTTTAACTTCCAACATTTAGGACACAGTGTTCTCGATAAGGCACCTACACTTGTCCTGGATGCAAGAAAAACTTGCTGGATGTGTCAAGTTAAAAAATTGTGCCTCTGCAGGATGCATCTGCACAATATCAGCTGTATCCTAACATTTGTAGTTTTTTTTTTTAAATCATTAAAACTATCCTAAAAATTGTGGAAATTTTTTTTTTGACAACTGGAAAACTGGAAGATTACAAAGTTACTCACACATGATGTTCATCATATGATTTTTTTTTACAAAAAATAGGTTACAAAGTATTTGATAAAAAATTGTGACAAATAATTTCAAAATGAGTAAAACAAATTCTATTCCAAAGAACCAGATATATTTCATCATGAAACCGGTTCAGAACTGGATTTTTTTTTCCTTGTACATCATTGTACTTTTTTGACGTCTTAATGGCATAATCAAAATAAGAAATACAAAACACTTCAAGCAAATGTTGCAAATGATTTTTTTCACAGTTGGAAATTTTGTTTGACTCTTCTTTTAATTTAGGCATTTGTTGTTTGTTTTACGTTTCAACTGTGAATAATGCACAGGAACTTGATCTAAATGTACAAATGTAGTCATGGCATGGGGTCAGTCTAGGTGAAAGATGATTATTTGTTTACACTCTCATTATCAGCAATTAAGATTCTCTGAAGTTATGTATTGGCTGTTTCTTTTATGATCATGAACTGGCTTTGAAGCCACAACTGTACTATGAGGTGACCAACATTATTTTTGTTTTTTGTTTCCACATTGACCAATAAAAATTTTCGGGTTATTTAAAAGGACCTGTTATTTCAATGTTGGTACATGTATCAGTTCCAATATGAGTCAACAACAATTACAGTCTTTCTTCAAGCGAAAGTTTCAAGACTATAAGTATTATAAATGTAGTTTACATAAGTACATGTCCATGTAACTACAGTAAATATACATTATATATGGAGTTACATTTGTATGTCATGAAGCCGGCAAACAGAATAAGTTTGTTTTCAAATAAAAAAAAGATGCTGTGTTTACTCTACACAATTTAATATGGATAACATGTATAATTGCTGTGAGATATGGTTTCATATGATTGTACATACAATGTATGTAGTACTGATGTACATACTAAAATGATGAATGTAGCGTTTGAACTCGTTTTAAACTAGGAAAAAGGGTGGGACCCACCAAGTTCATCTGGCACTCACCTTTCCAAAAAGTGATGAGTCGTAGGACTCGCTATGTAAAAATCCTAGTGAGAACCCTGAGGACAGTTCACACTAAAGAAAACAAAATCCCTATAAAGCCACAGCTATATATTGGACAAAAAATGTACATGCAATTGTAAGTTTGTGGGCCATGTCAGTGTCTACTACCAAATATTAATATCTAATACAATGAATGCCAACTACTATATGAAGTGCTGCCTAATTTTGCCATAGACAGCATTGATCAAACTACAAAATAAGTCCATGCATCTAGCTTTTTCTCTCTAGCAAGTTCTTTTCTTTGATTCAGTCTTTAAATGTTACAGTGTTAAAATTGGAAAAAAAATAAAACAAGAAGGATGGCACATGACAAATCCTTTTTAACTCCTTTGAACATTCTACATGTATTTTAAATGAGGAATTTTTATACTGAATAGTCCATACTGCAAAATTAAAGTTAAAGCTTAAGTATATGTAATCATGGTAATATACATGTACAAAATGTACCTTTAGGTGCTGGGAATAGTCATTGTTTTAAATGCACAATTGCACATTGCTTTTGATATCTTGAGATTCACATAAAATCGACCAATTAACTTTGACCAGGTATTGGAGAGGATACCTGTTGCTGACAGACTTCCTGTCATTTTTATTTACAAAACATGGGACCAAAATATCTCCAGTTGGTTATTTTTGTAGCCAAATCAAATAAAAAATTACTATTTGCGACATTGGTAAAACCAAGTGTGAACCCTGCTCCTGTAAATGTATATGTTATCATTGTTTTTATGTATATATTAGTGATCTTAATCATTTTTACCACGAGTATATAATAAAACCATCATGAAGTTTTCTTTTTAATTTCATTGTGCAGACTGTGTACATGTGGCTCTTAACCTGATAAATTCTTGTTCTTACTATGTGTACATGTTTTTGGAAATTTCTTTTGTCATTACATTTGAACAATTGTACAAGTTTACAATACATTTTTCCATATGTTTTTATATCCTCTACTTATTTGAAATTGAATTTTCTCTCATTCATTTCATTTCACTTTCAATCTTTCTGATTAAAATTTCACTAAATATATAAAAGGGTTGTTGAGACTGGTTAAACTTCATATGAAAAGAGAATCTGTATCTGTACATGTACTCGTCTTCATAAAGATCTATGACTATTTTACACACAACAGTATTCTAGAATCTCACCCTTTCTGCCACAAGACCAAATGTCTGAATAACAAAGTATATATGTACATGTGTGTAGGAGAGGATTTGTCAAAACATCAAATCTCAGAACTTGGCATTCATTAATGCAACTAAACAAATGCTACATTTGTTACAGTAATAAGAAAAGCACACAGTAATTTTCGAGTTTATGGTACCAGTATTTAATTTATCATGGAAAATGAATTTAAACATAAATTGTAAAACACTGGTCAACTCAAGGGAAAACTGTTGCAGTAGTTTCTTATTAATGACCTTCTTCATATTTTCTTTGAATCTTTTGTCAACAAAAAAAACTACTTTCTTATGACCAAATTAAAATAAAATTAATATCGGTTAACATAATATAACAAACACTTGAAACTCAATATAACCCTGGAGTGTATCTATTTTAATTCTTTTAATTCACACTTGTCATATTTGATAAGAGCATTTTACTAAAAATATCCTCTTACGGTTATTCTTATGAAAGTAACAGTCATAATAAACAAACCAATAATCACATAAATGAGTCCAGTATTACGGTAGATTAGCAGCTTTGTGTAATCTTACAGTTAATAAATGTAATATTGTGTTTTGTACATTTAATAGTGGTTGTTCCTTGACATTATTACCACTAATTATTGTAAAACCTACAAACCCAAAATCTATTAGCTACTCAGAACAATGGTGGGACTCCAGTATGAAGTAATCATTTTCATTTTAAACTTGTTACATATTTTATGTGAAATCTCAGATCAATAAGTTTACAGTATAGAATTGACTTTGATCCTTGTATATATATCCTTACATACAGATTTAAATCTTGGGTTATCTGTTTTGTACAAAGTTTCTCACTGCTAAGGTTATTGTATTAGTCAGCATTCTATTTCATTGTGAGATTTTTTTTAAATGCATTAGTTCAGTTATGTTATAATAAATGTTGATATGATCTTTCAAGAGTAGAGAAAAATCAGCATGAATTCTCAATTTATTTTAAATGTCAGTTAATGCATTAATTTTAATCCCTTGCTATCACCAGGTGAGCTTTGTAAATGTAGTAAATCATATTACTAGAACATGCCTCAACCACTCATTCAAGCATACTGCTGATAGTTAGTCAAAGCTTGTCACCTTTGGTGTCAAGGTCTGTTATAGCAGCCTAGCCTCACTGAGATGTTCTTTTTCATTTGCCTGTCATTTACAAGGTGTATTATGATATACCCCTGTCATGTCTGTTGTCTGTCTACATATGATAAAATAATTCAAAACATTTTAATGAATATTGGGATACAAGGTTAGTTTTCATTGAAGAGCTTAGTGCTTTTTTCTGTAAATGAAATAAGTTTTTATATTCGTGCACATCAATGAACTGGGATATATACATATATATATACACCCTTCCAAACAACATTTGGTTGAAAAATTCAATAACACTTTTTGATACTTGGATGATATTTTGGCTCTAAACAACCATGACTTCAATATTTATACTAAAGATATATATCCTGGAGAACTGTCTTTAAATAAAGCAAATATTGATAGTAAAGAATGTCCATTTCTTGATCTTAGTATAATCAATAATGGTAAACTTAGTACTAAAATTTACAAATTTAAATTTACGATAAAAAGGGATGATTTTTCATTTGCTATTGTCAACTATATGTTTTTAGATGGTGATGTTCCATTGTCAGCATCATATGGTTTACATATCACAATTGGTTCAGTTTGCTTGTATTTGTAACACTGTTTTCAATTTTAACAAAAGGAATCTTTGTTCATGTATAACTGAGAAATTATTACATCAAGGTTTTCAATACCACCAGGCATTCACAAAATTTTTCAACAGATACATGTACAAGGAATTCACTCTCAAATATACATGTAGATATACTTTTAAATGATTAATATGTGCAGGTATCTTTCACCTTTTGTTTTACAGTAATATTCTACACAAAGAACGGAAAGCTTGATACTCACCCAATAACTTAACTAAACCGTTGAATAGGCTAATTCATAAGGGATATAGTTATGATATTGTTGTCAAATCGTTAAGGAAAGCATTTTTTGGTATTTACATTGTTTCACTTATAGGGTCTTTTTTACCAGTTTTTTACTGATTTTTGGGTGTTGTTAATTGTGTAATATTTTTTCTAATGTGGCCAGATTTTAAAGGAGGAGGGTTGTGATCATTCCAAACTACTTTAAACCCTACAATTTTTTGCACCTGATGGGGTTGTTGTCTCTTTACCTATTCTCTTTATATTCCAAATGGGTTTGAAATTCTATATTTTCCCTAGTTAGTTCTGCAGTTTTCTACTTGGGAAAAGAATGAATTCCTCAAAACCATGAAAGTGTTCCCAGAAGTTTCATTAGTACACTACAATGTACATGTTCATCTCAGCATTTATTCTATTTGTTTATGTATGTACATGCATGTGGGTGGATGGGAATCTCCAAAGAAGTAAATTGAAAGATTTTATCACCTAGCATCATATGTTTTTTAGATGAACATCGTTGCTTTTCACTGAACTAAGGGAGTCATTGATAACTTGTTGACTTTCATGTCCTCTCTTGACTCAGTAGCTACAATGGGTATCAAACTGATTCATCATTGATTTTACTGAAAGCAAGCTTTTTATGAGGTCTTTAATATTTGCATATGCAGTATTGAATTTCATATGGCATTAGAACATATTTAAAATGGTATTCATACAAATTTAAATTTTTTATTTCTTTGGATATCAGAAACAGATTTAGTCTTTTTAAGCATAATAATTATATGGATACTTGATTTAAATGACTAAAAGTAATAATTTAAGGAAGATGTAATGATACATATCTATACTACATCTGTAATAAATGTATAGAAATATGGATGAAATTCCTGTTTACCTGAATATGAAGATTGTGCATACTATGTATCATTTACTACTTTGTATGACTACCACATAAAGAAGAAAACAAAGATAACTGAACATGTCTTTTTTTATCAAATTGATGTACCGGTACATGCATTTCTTTAATCACCCGTTCTTGCTTATGAACATTTTCAGGGATCGACACTTCCAGTAGTCCTATGCCACCCTGATTTTGGAGAGGACCTCCTAAAAAATGTTCATGGTAGTCGTATGGACTATCTAAATTTTGCCTTATTTAGAGCAAATACTATATAACTTCTTTTTTATGGTTGATTGGTCAATTAAAAGTTTTTAAAAATATGGGTTTTTGACCTCGTTTTCAAAATATTTAGATGTTTAATATGTCAATTTTACAATGGTTTGTCAAGGACGGTACCTTAAAAATACCCAAAACCTTTCCATGGGAAAAAGGTCCACCAATAGGTCCACCAATAGAAATCTTTCATTCTAGCCAACGAGTCACCTTTAACTACACAGAGTAATACAGGACTCATTCTGACAGTCACAAGTTTTAGATAAATTGGTGTTAAGGTTTATACTCTTGTTTCTCTTGTATTATGAAACCTACCTAGATTGAACTCTAAATAAGCCAAAAGTCCCCTTAGTCATCAACTACTGGTGTAAAATTTGACTGAAATTACATGTATGTTGTCATAATACTGTAGGGTGCTTACCCTACCGGTGCACCTGGTCCATGCTCCCAGTTTTTAGTGGAGTCTGAGTTGCTCATTTGCTTTTATTACTTTGTATGTATGTTACTTTATGTTCTTTGTTGTGTATGTCTGTTTTCCTTGTCTGGTCTTTGTCCCTGGATTACATTCTTTTGATAACTGCTATAACCTTGGTTCCCTTGATTACTCTTTTCTACTGTGACATCATTGAAAATACCAATTTTACACTATTACATTTGTAATAATATATTAATTGACCACAGAAAGCTATCTAGACTTGACATCCACTGAAATTCCTTCATTTTAGTTGCAATGCATATTGAACTTGTTTAAATGCACACCTGCATGAAGCAAACAAATCCCTCAGTCCAAGAGTGGTTCTGGTTTGAAACTGTACAGGTAGGATTTACTATTTAAAAGTAAGATAGCTACACATTTTGTGTTTTTGGTAATTGCTAATATAATGCTTAACAACTCTCCCATTATATCTTCATAATATATTTTGTACCATATAAGTAAAAGGTCATGAGACCTTATCTATCAGTAATACTGAATGACCTTGTAACAAGCTCTTAGGGTATCAGTTAATGTGATTATGTAAGGCTCAAGGTATTATGCAATTCAACAGAAGAATAATCATGTTTTCATTATTGTCTAACATAATGATAAGTAAATTACTTCTAAATAAAGGAAAGTTCAAAAATATTAAAAAGGGGGAGGTTGTTATGCAAAGAACTAAAAACCTATTTCTTAATACATGTGATAAAAACAGCTTAGAGCAAGAGAATGATCGTGAACTGATTTTTCTAAAAAATGTTGCCATATGTGTTCTAACATGTAAGTAAACATACTACCAATAAATTAAAAATATTACATATTCACAATTTTATACTTACATATACTTGGACTTATTCTACTTCATCCCACGGGGGGACATAGGGCAACTACAGTTTCTTTCCATCATTTCCTGTCCATTGCTGTTCTTTTTGCTTCTTTCCAGTTCTTATCAATTTTATTTAGCTCATTTGTGAGTCCCCTACACCGGGTACTTTTAGGCCTCTCCTTTTTTTCAGTGTGTCTGTAGATTCTAGTCCAGAGCTTGCATGGTGATGTTTTTGTCAATTTTTTTTGTAGTGTATGTCCAACCCATTTTCATTTTCTAGATCTTATAATCAGTGTTATTGGCTGTTTCTTAATTCTTTTCCATAGTTCAATTTTGGATATTTTGTTAAGCCGGAAAAACAAAAACCGTTAACAAAAGTTTGTAAAGATGCTTTAGTTTCTCTCCATGTTTCTGATCCATGTAGAAGAACAGATTTGACATCAGTATTAAATATTTTTATATTAGTGCTAGTTCTTAAAGCAGAACTTCTCCAAACAGCCTGTTGTGCTTTCTTTTAATTTGTGCCTTCTGAAGTACTGACAATACTTCCTAGATAAGTAAAGTTTGGTTGTAATTTTTGAGGAGGTCACCAATCTGAAGGCAATCTTTCTGGTTAGTATTTGGTCATAAGATTTAGTTTTCTGCAGGTTTATGTATAGACCTCTTTATTTTGCTGTTTCCTCGTGGTTGTTTTACTGACCTAGTCAACTACTGTTTTGAAAAGGAGAGGAGAGAGAAGACAACCTTGTTGTACACCCATTGTTACAGGGAACGATTTCGTCATACTCCATTGTGTATTACTTGGCAGAAAAATTGGTTGTAAAAGAGTTTTACCATTTTGATGATCTTTAGTGGAACTCCATAGTGTCCAAAAATGTTCCAAAGGACCTGGTGATCAATGCTATCAAATAGTTTTGGAAATCCACAAAATTCTGGTATAGTGCTGTTTGCCATTCTTTTGTCTGTTCTATGATAATTCTCTGTGTGGCTATTTGGTCTAAGCATGATCTTTCTTGCCTAAAGCCAGCTTGTTCATCTCTAAGTTTGTTGTTAATCTTCATTTTGAGCTCACTTGGCCACAGGCCATGTGAGTTATTGCCATCACTTGGGGTCTGTCATCGTCATCCGTCGTCAATTTAGGCCAATAGACATGTCAGACCATGAAAATTAGTATAATGCTTTAGGACATATATCATTTCAATATAGACCATATTTGAAGGCTATAAGTATAATATATCAAACCAGAGCTGACAAAAATTATCAAAGTTGTTTTTCATTAATGTTTCTTCGGGAGCGTTAAAAGGTTTCATCTTCATCATATCATTGTTAATTGGGGAAAAGTGTTCTACCTATTACTAGACTGTTTATGGCACAAAAATCAGCTAATAGTTCCCCATTTATATTCATTTCACCCCCATTCCACCCATTTAGTCCCATTTCTCTTTTTCTCCCTTTCCAGTCAGTACCAACTTTTGCATTTAAATCTCCAATTATCATTAGGATGTCTCATTTTGGTACTGAGTTTACAGTGGTTTGCAGTTGTTGAAGTCATTTATCTTCCTCATTGTTTTGTCTTCATCTTCATCTGCATTGTTTGTTGATGAGTAAACCTGGATTAAAGTTGATTTCTGATTTTGATGTCAAACCTGGCAGTGATGAGCCTAGGTGACACAGGATTCCATTCTAAGAGAGACTGTTTTGCTGTTTTGGTTAGCATAAATCCAACACCTTTATCGTGGGGGTCAGTAGTGTTGCTGTTGCCTGAATAAATGATTGTATGACTAGTGGAAAGTGTTGTCATGCTTGATGTATTCCACCTCACTTCACTAAGTCCTAAAATTTCAATATTGTATCTGACCATTTCTTTGGCAGCTTGTAAGCTCTTTCCACATTGATACAATGTTTGTACATTCCAAGTCCAAATTTTAGTGGGGTACTTTAGAGAGAACAGTTTGATCGTTGTTCGCCTCATATATTATCCTTTTGGTTGGGTTTGTGTTTTTGCCTCAACCTCTAGCCGTTGATGAGTAACAGGATTTTATTGTGTAGTAGTTTCTGTAACAAAGTTCTTAAACAAGTTGGAGGTGTTGGCCCTAAGCTAAACCTTCTGCAATGTTATAGGTCAACATAAAATAAATAGTGATTATTTCAACAGCAAAAAAATAGACAAAAAATGGAAATAGTGATATGATATCTTTATCAACATGCTATGATATATAGGGTGTAATGTTTGCATTTTATGAAAAATAATTTATTAAAATAGGAGACGTATTAGTCTATATCCTATGCAAATGGTAATCATTTGGACAGAAATTCTCGATTTGTTTGTAAAAATTTCCAGATTTGCTAAAATTGTTGAAAAGGTAGCAAACTTTTTGTTCACAATCCTTTTTCGGCGCCATTCATAATCAAGCTGCTTTATCCATCTGTTCATTTCTCACACTTTACAGTATGATGTTGGTATGTTTGCATTTGTTTTTGCCTTGTAAAAATTTGGAGATTGAGACATTCTCTTTTTGTTTCTATATCCTTGCAATAATTTTGATAAAATAGAGCCTTCTGAAATTATTCTGCTATACGTAAAATTGATTTTCATTCATAGAATTCTTATAATAAATATTGTTAAAATACTGCCAGGAAGAATAATTGTGAGATATAGTAATCATTCATTCTACAATATATGAAAAGATAAGTAGTCCCATTTTAGCTAATTGGCATAACCTTTCTATATGTTATATCATGCCATTTTATGCTGTACTACATGATGTATTGTTATTATGCAGTAAACGGTCCATTGTTCATACATTTGTATACTTTGTAGAAAGAATCCATTTTTGTAATGTTTACATACATTAGTACAATTGTTCAAACAAACAGCTGCATAGAAGCTAAGAAGAACAATAAGCTTCAGTTCATTTAAACAGGTGCTTTAATTCATAATGGTTCTATAAAGTCAAGTTTACCCTGTTATCATAGGGTATGAAATGACGAAGCATACTGTATGGTAATCTGTCAGAGTACTGGGTAATACACACTGTGGATTTGAGCATGAATATTTAACTAAAAATTATAATTGTTTTTTATGAAAGTTTTGCCATTTCTGTGTTAACTATTCACCCATGATGAACAATTTTTAAGAAAATACAGAAATGTTATAGGCTTTTTAATCTTACAGTAAACCTACAAAATTTATGTAGAAAGTTCTCTCACTGATTATACTGTGTCCTAAAAACATCTAGAATTATTTATCTATAATTTACAGTTTTTATACACCCGTCTAAGACGGGACATATTATAGTATACCATTGTCCATCTGTCTGTCCACACTTTGGACAATAACTCAAAAACATGTTCACCAACTTTAATGAAACTTTGGTGAATTGTTCATATCTATTGATGTAAGTTTCCTTTAGATTTTTAAAAATTTTAGATTTTTCTTTTCTGTGTTATGAATTTATATACTTAAAAAAAAGGGGGATTTTCCAGTTTTCGGACAATAACTCAAAAACACTTTCACCTACTTTCATGAAACTTTGGGGAATTGTTTATATCTACTGACATAAGCTCGCTTTCTATTTTTATAAATCTCAGATTTTTTGTTGCCCAGTAATGAATTTTTATTCTTAAAAAAAGGGGGATTTTCAAGTTTTTGGACAATAACTCATTAACACTTTCACTTTTATGAAACTTTGGTGAATTGTTCATATCTATTGAAGTAAGCTCCCTTCCAATTTGTATAAATGTCAAAAAAATTTTACGTTTCCATGTTATGAAGTTTTACTCTTTAAAAAAGGAGGAAACGGCCAAGGAAATTTTTTCGTTCAAATATCATTGAAAATGGACCATTTGTTATGATATTGCCAAATTTTTTGTGCATTTTTTATTTACTCTTTTTTGGGCTTGGAAGGGTATTTGACAGGGCTCACATTATTTCTAGTAGAAATAAAAAAGCATAAGGACAAGGGCAACAGGTGTATCACACACTTAAAGTGCAGCTCTTTATTATCCATTGGAAGAGGTAAAATTGTCTTAAACCTAAATGTATATGAATTCTTTTATTCAAATTTTGCATATGACTTTCAACCGCTGGACAGTGGTTTAAGTTCTGTGAGTAGTTTACCCTTATTTTATATATTTTAACTTTTTTACAAGCTATTTCTCCTTTGGTCAAGCCTGGCTTTGAAATATTTTCCCACTCTGTTTTGTAAATAACTTGTTTTTGAACATGTGTGCTAAAACCTTGCAAATCATTAAACATGTTGTAAATAAAAAATGCTTTCTCTAGTCCCACCTTAAGGAGAATACATAAGTGAGCAAACTTTTGTATTTAAAATCTTTTATCAAAACAATTGAGCATTTTTAAAGGGCAATCACTGACATACAGCCTAGTTTCTTGCCTCCCTACAGGTACAAATATATGCGAACAGTTCTATATGTACGCCTTTAAAATGTTTTATTTTCTCCAAGCCCTTTGTTGTTTAGCCTTCATGTAATCAGACTAAAGAAAAATCATTATGCACTTATACAAATGTTTACCTTCAATATTAGAAATCTCACTAAGAAGATTTCGGGTGCTACAATACTCGTTTACTAAAATGATTAAGAAATTAAAACATATCAGAATTATTTATGGAATATTGAAGAATCATAATATGCCTAATCTTTCTTTGAGACAAAACTTGAGAGTATTGAACCCATCGACCTGAAAATTACTTATTGCATATTACCAGCATTACCAATGTGATTTCTTGCAAGCATGTATTCATTCATTTAAGGGAGTGACTTTTATGTGTTTTGAGACTAATTTGTTTTCTTGAACTTACATTGTATGTAAGGTTGGCTTGTTGGTAGAAAGGGATTGCCCAGACAAATTTGAGTACATGAATTTTAATAGAACTGAGATTCAATTATTAATGTAGTAATAAATAAACTATATTTACAGTCCAAGGAACTTATATTGAACTTGTGTCAAGGTTGTTGGTATCACAAGCTTGTAAAAACATTCACAAAATTTTTCAGTGGATACATGGAATTCATTCTCAAATACAGATGTAGTTGTATATGATTAATATGTGTAGGTATCACCCATCCTATACGTTGGGAAGAATTGGGATTGATATTATATACCATGAAGACTAAACTTTTCTTTAAGGTTCTGAAGCTGCTTGTCAGTTAACTGCAAGTAGTCCTTTGTGCATTTGTGTAACATATAGTCATTTTTAACAAGGGACTCAGACCTTTTTGAACTGATTTTTAGATGTCTTTAATTGTGTAATATTTGTTTCCATCTGTCCCCAGTCATTTGTTTCATTTTCACTTCCAGTCTACTTTTATGTTACTGGAGTATATAGGGGCAACTATTTTATAGTATAAAGTTATTTTGGGGCCAGCTGCAGCATGCTCTGTGGTGTAAGGGTTTCTTCGCTGTTCATTGAAGACCCATGGGTGGCCTTGCTGACATTTTTCATCCAGGATGTTGCCTTTTTGCCATATTCACCACATCTCTTCTCATTATATCATTTAATAATATAGTGTGGAAAAGACCTTCTACATCAATATTTCGGACTGTCCAGATGTTTTTTTGCCATGAAGATGAGTTCTAAGTCTCTGTAGTACCCAACAATGAATAGTTATATTTTACATATTCTTATTGCTTAGATGTTGTTAACTTATGACGGGTCTACCTAATAGGGAGCTCTGTTATGAAGTATGAAAGTTACAAAGACATTATTTTTTGGAATGTAGAGCTGTGACAAATTTGATAAACAAGTTTGCTGTATCCAGCAACATAAACTCTCTTTTGTCCTATTTTTAACACATAACTTTTATCTGAAATGGAAACAAATACAGATGTTAGCTTTTTATTGCAGTAATCTAATATGTAAATATTTTCAATTTACAATACACATTTGTTTGTTTTAAAACATCAATATTTAAGAGAAATTTTAAAACCCATTATTGAGCTAATTTGGTTTCCTTTGTGGCATGCACAGATTTTTTTATTTGATTGTATTTTTAACTTTGAACTTATTTTAAGTCACATATTTTCAGTTTTACAATTTTAAATTATGATCAGCACACCCAGACCCTTTTAAACTAAACCATGGTGTGTAATGTGTCAAAGACATGAATGGGAGCATGCAAATGCCACAACTGTCTTAATTGGTGAACTTTAATTTCATGTGAAAAAAACATACAGCATTTAAATTTTCAGTATGTGCATCTGTCCTCATATCTGTTCTTTTTTGTCTGTCGTAGAATAGGCATAATTTTGAGTTGTTGCCTTTTTCCAACTAAGATATTGGTCACATCACCATGGAACTTTGTACACATGTTCTATATGATATCTAATTAACATCAACACTGTTTCTTCTGAAACCTGCACATCACAATGTGGATGACCAAAGGCCAATATTAAAGGAAGATAGGGTCTCTTTTATCATTGTACTTTTTACTGTTTTTAAACTTTTTAAAATAAAAGCTATAGTATGATTTTGAATTTTACCACTTGGCATCAGTGTGGTGTCTTCACATTCAATAATTTAATTAACAGTATATGGATATTATTTTGTTTTAATTACTTCTACAATTGATCTTTAATAACAGTATTTAGTATGATGTTCAAGTTGATGACTGCATTATTAAGACACCTTGGAAGGTGGCCTCATGGCAGCATTTACTTTTTTAGTACTTTTTTACCTTTTTCACCTGTAATTTACTGCTAAGGCGACATGGGAACACACCTACAAAAACAGTCTACTGTTTAATGTTGACATATAAAGTTTTGTTTTCCTCCCCTGTCTTTATCTTCCCTATTAAATCCATTATGTCAAAAATAGGATCAGGTTTCTGCTCCATCTTTAAATTATCCAGGTACATGTATTTTTTCATTATGAATTTCTGTTGGTTGTAAACTTGTGGGATTTTATATAGGTTCTTCTTCTGTTTCAAACTGCTCTATTTTTTTCCATCTTAAAAAATTCTTTTATAGAAGTTCCAATGGTTTCCCCAACAGTTCTTTAACTTTTCTGAAACTATTGACTGTGATGAGTGTGCCTCAAATTGATAGGAAAACCTGAAGAATCCTGCTCTGCTAGTCTGCACTTATTACATATGCACTGCTAATTCGTTTATCATATTTATTTAGATAATACTCAGATTCAATGACATTGTAAGCGTCAGTGTTGATTTGATATCAAAGCAGACTTTTGATTATTGTTAGAAGTCTGATATCCTGTGTTGAGGCTTATTTAGAAACAATCAGGAGTTATGTGTTCATTTAAATGCTTAAGTACATGTATTTAATTTTATCCAAATGGAATCCATTCTTGTCAGGTATATAATTAAACTTGCCCTACATTTTAAAACTGTGTTTTAATGTTGTTTTAATAACAGTCATTAAGCATTATGTTGCTAACATTGTTTTTCAATATCCTTTTAAGTTGAAAACTCAGGATTTAATTGGCATGTTCCTTGGATACAGGGGAGATAATTTGGGTATATTTTAAGCTGTCGCATGACTGGTATAATTAGCTACAGCTACTATACTGTGAGGGAAATGAGTTGTTTTTGTTCTTTTGACAGACTTGTGATATACATGAAAGACAAATTATATCTTATTGAACTTTGTCTTAATACATAGTAAGGTTCATCAAATAGTACATGATTAAAGTCACGATTGGCACTAATATAAGGATGTAATCATTAAACTAGATATTACATTAGTACACTGTCTTTTATCCATGGAAATGATTCAAGATGAGTGAAACAGATTAAGTGAAAATGTACTTTTTTATTTCATTGATGATACAACATGTATTTTTAAATTCATTCAGAGCCTTAAACAATTAGCCCAAAGTTCAATGGAGGCTGAATTGTAATGGTAGATTTAGATGTCAGTAAATTACTAAAATTTTGAAGAAATTAGTTAATATATTTTTATATGTTAAAATTTCTGCCACAACAATAGAATGTGTTCTAGAATAACATTTGAATTTCTGGGTCATTTGCAAATGTTTAGTACATGTGATACTCCCACTCAATGAGTGGGTTGGGTATATTGAAATCATCTTGTCTGTCTGTCCATCATTCTGTCCATCCAAATTTATCACAACTATCTTGACTCCCAATGAATGGATTAATTTCAAATTTTGTATGTGGCTATGTATAGATGGGATGACAATGTGTGAAATTATGATGACATTGAATATAAAGTATGTTTTTGCAGTATATGTACTGTTTCATTAAGTCCAAGATTAGTCTTCTATCCAAAGCAAATTTGTTTATCCTTAAAATGGCATTTCCTTAACTACAATTCCTAATAAATGCAATGATTGAAAGGTAAATTTAGATTTTTGCAAATCTACTGTCAAACTAGTGCCTGGTATGAGTTCTATTTAATAAAAATACATTAAGGAATATACATCAAACAGGTTTTCTAATTTTTCTATTTATTGATGTTTTTCAGAGTTGCTGGAAATGCTGCATATATCATTGGGACATTGGCTGAGTCAGAGTTGGGATGCTACAGAATTCTTGGTCTGGCAAAAGGCCAACATGTGGAAAGTAAAAGAATTTTACCAGACCTGGTCAATATGCTTGGGTTTGAAGACTCTGAAAGTGTGATGAATGCAGCTGGTACCATGGGAACATTGGTAAGCTATAGATTAATTATGTCAATTTATTGTTGCAAGTTGATGCTTTAGGACCAATACATTACAATATTATTGTTGTGACTTTATAGGATGAAAGAAATATGGGCCAAAAGGGACCATAAACTGTGTATTGCCTTGAACATTAAGGAATTATGATCCTAAAAGGGTTCGGAAAAAGTTTTCTTAAAGTTTGTAGAAATTCATTTGCTTATTTTAAATATCAAATTGCATTTTTAATATTCTTTGACCAGAAACTGATACTGTCTTAAAAATCACAATCCAATTCATAGTTAGCTTTATCTCGATTAAATGTTGCATCAATACTTGGGAAAAATGTCCAGGGTTCTAACTCTATGGTCAAATTTAGCTGTGAGCTGTGAAATGGTTTATTTGATAAAAAAGAAAGATACCATTTTGAGTATATTTGTGTTTTGTTTCAGGCGGAGAGTCATGAAGGTAGAGAATGGATACTGAGTGAGCCATGCTTGAAAGACATGATCACTAGGGTTACGACACTACTACATGCAGACAATCTCTGGACAGCCAGTAATGCTGCATTAGTTCTTGCAAGGTATAAGTCTTGATAAATGAAGAAACTAAGGCCTCAATTAGAGAAAAAAACCATACATGTATTTCTTGTTTGTAGGTACACAAGCATGCCTTGATGTAAAATAAACAAACAAACTTAAATTTGATTGGAAGAGGTTTGGTTAATTGTGTATTCCTCTAAGTTTTGTGTTTGATTGTCAGACTGGAAATGATAATATATATTATATTATTAAATTGATGATTTTTGGCAAAAAAGTAAATTTGCCTCTTGACCTTCTTTAAGGTATTATTGCTTCAAGCTTTTGTCTATGTCCGAAAAGAAAGCCAATACCAGCCACCTGTGGAGTGAACTGCATTAAATTGTTATATTAAACTATGCATATTAGTGTATGAAATTGTATTGCATTTTTAAAGGAAACCTTAGTATGATATTTCCAGGTTAGGTTAAAGTCCTCAAGAATTTGTGAAAACCCTTTACGGTCTTAACATGTTAACTTGATCTTGAATTTTTAATTTACGAATGTTTAAACATTTGTTCAGAGTTATTCATATACTGAACCCATTCAAAGTTCAAAAATACTCAAGATCTGCACAGTAAAGTCGTGTTTACACTTTAGTTGCACAACTGTTTAACTTAAAGAGTAAATGTCTCGATAGGTTCCTAAGATGCTCTAAAGTATATTTACATATCACTTCAAAACCTTTGGTTTGTTTATTTTTTTATTTTAGAATAGTGCAATAAAATTGTGTGTTCATTTACAGATCTGTTCAGTTGGTAATATTAAATTGAATAATTGGCATATAAATTATGAATTATGGGATTAGAAATGATTTGTTTACTACGCTGTATAACTTCATTATGATAAACATGTCATAATCTTTGGTGATAATGATTTTAAATGTCTTCATTGTTTTTCGGAATTTAGTCTTTGTTTTTGGCAACAGACTACATTGAAGTTTGATTTGTTTGGTATAATGATTAAAACAAGAAGATGCTTTATGGGTTGTTTGAGGACAGGCTTTATATGTGAGCTCTTTTGCATTTGTAAGGGTTCAACATTCAGGTTGTCCAGTGTAAAAAAAAGTTCATTCAAACTATTTAATTTTTCATAAAATACAACAATTTTTTTTTTATTAATTCAGAGCATTGTGTTTTCTTATGTCAAGTAGCATTTTAATGTGTTTTGAACCTTAGGCCAAGTTAACTTAAGTGATGGATTCTCATACGACCTTCATAAAAAATATGGGGTGGATGGGGGTATTTTATTTCTTATTTTTGAATTTCTTACCAGGTATTTGTTAGCCTAATGCTAGGTATTTTAAGTACAGATATGTTCTGCATCCATAGCCATATAAGTTTCAGGGAAGAAACATTGTTTTAGTTACCAAGAAATGAATAGTAACTCAATACCAGAAACTTGACACAAAAAATAATTCCCACCCCAATATTTTTATTTTTGACAATTTTTTAGGGGTGAGTGGATGAGAGTCTACTAATTAATTTTGTTCGACTATTTTTTAAGGGGCGGGAGGGGATGAGAGTCTACTAATTAATTTTGTTTGGCCTCATATTACAGCTATCAAAATTCTAAAAATGTTCTTACATGAGAAAATCAAGTGGTTATATGGAGGGAAATTCCAAGAAATATTAACTTGTAAAATGTAGACAAAAATGTTTTAGCCTACACATGACTTTTGACATTTAAGGTGATAGATTTCACACAAATTCAAAACAAAGACTGAAAAATCTTCAACAAGTTTTTTTAAAATTTATATGTCTCCTGTAAGTTTAAAAATGACATAATTATTTGCTTGTCCATCATTTTTAGAGTTGGCATATTTGTTTCTTCTGTAAATACTTAGTTTTTATGCCTGAAATGCCAATGAGCTTCCATTCAGATTAAGAGTACTAAATGTTACATTTGATTGACGAAAAATGAAAGTGACTGCAGGTTCCCCAAAGCATATTTGTTGATTTAATGAAGTTCTCGATGGTTGATTTTCTATTTTCCAGAATGAGCATCTCTGAGGATGGTTGTTTGAGCGTACTACGGCATGACAATTCACAGCAAATTCTCTCCAAAATTGTTCAGTCACTGGGTGTAGATGAAGCAGGTACATAAGTTTAAACATATACTAAATTATCTTTACATTTTTAATTATTACAATGTCCTTTATTGATATGTTACATTCTTGGATGAGCTTTTTGGCCTCTGTTATTTTTGTTATGTTTTTTATAATGAACTCAGTCAAATTGAAGGCTTTACTGCTTTTTTTCTCTATTCATCATTATTAATAGGACGAGGAATGAATGCAGCTTTTGCCATTGGCCGTCTTTGTGATATGGAAGAAGGAAGGAGGCGACTCCTGCAGCTGCCAGAATCAGAAAGAATGGTAAGTCTACATTTAGTTGTAAAGTAAAATATATGTGGAGAGACATATTGTAATATAGGCTTTTTTGCATATGAGTTTGAGGTTGAACTTCATGCATCCTTAATGCCTGGGGGGTAGAAGAAAATCTGTAACATATCCAAATGGCAGAAATATGTCCAGGTGTTGAAACATATAACATGAATTTTTCCATTTCACATCCACATCCCCAGGTCCCATATAAACCCCTAAGGTAGCTTCTCATATTTATACAGATGTCCCACAGTTGCTATATAAATCATGATACCCATAATGCAACAGTACTTCTGCCAAAAAATATATGCCAGCATTTAGTTATAACTTGATAGTAAAGGCAGTATACACACCAGTATTTCATGAACCCATATTTTTGTTTTTATTTTATCTTTGTAATTGTATGAAATCTGTAGTGTACCTACATTACATTTTTATTCTCTAGATTTCATCATTAGCAAAGATGTTGTGTTGTGAAGACACAGGTGCTAGTAAAAATGCATGCTTTGCATTAAGTTGTCTTGCCACAAATCCTGAAGGTCACTCAAGGATACTGAACAACCTTCACTCTGATGATGTCATTAATACTTTGACATTGTTGTTAAATGCAGAGGACAGTGAAACAGGGTGGTTTGCTGCCATGTAAGTTAATGTTGCCTTGGAGGTACTGATTCAAGACACTTTTTCCATTTTAACACTTGCAAAGTGTTTTTTTGTTGTTGAATATGAAATAGCAATACTGAAGGAAATTGTTGGACAAAATGCACAAGGAGAACAAAGTTTAAAACACTTAATAACTGTAAAAAACTATTTTTCATACTTATTTCTTGTTAGTTTAATGAAGCAAAAATACATTGCAAGTACATTGCGAAAAAGCAACATATACTTGCCAGGAGTTGACAGCAGGGATTGATTCTATAGGTTGACTTTGAGATTAAGTTATACTGCTTGTACTGGGATAAAGGAAAAGAATATAAAAAGTATGAGAACTGAACAAATGTAAGTTGATCTTTTTGTTTAAATAGGACATTGAGGACGTTGGCAAGTCAACCTAGAGGTTGTTTGAGGCTTAGAGAGCATTCAAAGGTCATCCCTTCTTTAAAGGTATAGAATATATACAGTAGTTTAATGTCTGCTCGTTAAAATGATATAAAACCTTACTAAGTAAGAAAAAGAAATTTGGAATGGACATAGACCTCTGAAAAAGTCTGACGGTGAAGAAGACAAAAATACAGATGGAGAGACATTGAGAAAATACAAATAAAAAATTACAGGAACAGAAAAGGCTGGTCATAATTATTCTCAAATGAAGTTATTCCTCCTATTCAACTTAAGAGACCAATCAGATTGCTGCAATCAAAGTGTAGAGGAAAAACTCATTAATTTTAGCAATCTCAAAATTTGTTTAAAACTAGACATTAACTAATAAAAGGGAGACAACCAAGTCTCATGTTGGGTGTTTTTACTTCAAATGAGCATTCTCTTAACACCAATATTGACAGAATTAATGAGTTAACAGCATGTAATTTGTTAATGAGTTAACAGCATGTAATTCGTTAATGAAGTTAAATGTGTTCTCTATATGATGTTGTTTTGAAATAACAGGTGATCTCACTAAAAGATGATGTCAATTCAGACCTAAAAGAAGAAGTTATTATTACTCTAGAAATATTAAAGAAATTAGAGAAACCTTCACCTCCTAAAGTAGAAGGTAATGGATGCATTTATAGTTTAGCTTTCTAAATGACCAGGCTTGATTTTTTGCCTAAAATGATATCCAATCTTTGTCTAAGTTAGTTCTATCATTAGTCTGTTCTTCTGTCTTTCTACCTTCATAATATGGTAAAACTATTTTTAGAAAGTAGATATTGTTTTATTTTTATGAAACTGTCATTTTATACATAGTTATCCAGATAATAACTAGAGAACAGATCTTTAATTTTTTTGAAACTTTGCAGAGGGGTTTAGTATCATAAAATACTTGTTGAGTTTAATTTTCATCAAAATACAAAATGTAGTTTTCTAGGCCATTTAGAATGTATAATTTTGTCATCCTCCATTTTTCACCAACATTTCCTGGTGGGGTATCACTTAATGTACCATTTATACACTATTTGTTTATAGAAGTTTTAATAAAACAATATTTGATGTATATTTTTCAGTGTCAGGCTCTAATACAGCAAGGTGTTCTTGGGAAGTCAGTACAACTAAGAGTGGGTTTCCTGTTAGGTACCAGATATTTGAAGGTACAGGCTTAATTACAAATTAATTAAACAAAACAAATCTGTAAGATTGTAGCAAGATATCTTCAACTTGTTGTTTTACTGTAATGGGTACCAGATTATTGTACTAGTATATATTCTACAGTCAAAGCCCTATTTTGACTGAGTTTTGTTAAATGACTAAATTATTTTAAGAAGTACATAAAATATGCAGTAGACTAAATCACTAGGCCTTCCTTATACCACTTTGATTTCAAACTGAGCAAGGGTTAAGATATTCAGTTTTCCATCTTTGTGCTTTCTTATCTCAGAAATTAGGTTATAAAACTGTTCTTATTTTCGACAGGGTTCAGGTTTTGTATTGGAAAAGTTTCAATATACACACTTATGTAATGAGTTACAAATTTTAAGGAGAAAATTATTTAGTACATATCAAATTTGCCATATTGTGCACACACTAGCACAATTTGTGTTCCTTCAAATGTCTTGCTCTGACATCTTCCTGAAATGTTTTAGGTACAAAATGTGTATATACGGGTAAAGAAACTTTCTGTGATGTCTCGGGATTGCTGCCATGTACTCAATACTCATATAAACTACGGGCTTATACAGAGGGAGATGAAAGTCCATTCAGTGACCCTGTCTCCATAACAACAGAAGAGGCTGGTAGGTCATAAGTTAGAACAAAGAAGTATTTTTGTGATACTCATAGCTCTTTTAACATTTATGAAATGAAAAAAAAAGTAGAAAGCATAATTTTGTACAAAACAAAAAAATAACAGTTTTTGTCTCGCCTGCAACAAAAGTTGCTGATGGTTTTGATTAGACTTAGGCAGAGGTGGTGATGGCAGTGTCCACAAACTTAATGTCAAGCTTTCTGATAAGTTTATTTCATCATTAACCCCTTAAACTAGGTCAATGATATTTTATGTACAGATGCATTGCCATCATTGCATCACAAATTCATGCCAATTTTACGCATATTGCATTTTGTAGTGGTAACACAAAAATGATAATTTTATAATTTCATATTATTATACAAATTATGAAAGCAACACAAAAAAATAATATTTAACAAACACATTATATTGACAATATGGAACAGGCGAGACTTATCTCTGTAATAACATTTGATCTGACTTATTTTATGATATAAAGTAATAATGTAATTCACTTATTTTTGGGTTGAACTGTAAATTTTCATAAATTTAAGATAATTTGCTTAGGTCAAAATTTGTCAATGCCATTTTTGGATGAGTCCATGACTCAATTACATTAAAATTAACTCCCTTGATTAATATGATTTGACACTTTCATGGAATGGATTGTGTCAAAAATTGTTTTTGTATTTCAGTTCCTGCAGCACCACAAAATGTAAGAGTAATAGGCTACACAATATCACAATTAAAAGTTGGCTGGGACCCTCCTGAGCAAATTAATGGGACCATGAAAGGGTACCATGTCTATTTAGGTAAGTTCTTGATGAATTATAGCTGGTTAAACTTTACATTCTGAAACAAGAATGTCTGAGGCAACTTTCTCTGTATTATTCAGTAAAGTAGGAAAGCATCTCGAATTTCTGCATTCATACTCGAAGGTTGAAAAGAAGTAAATTTAGCAAAGTTAACATACTCAATATTTCATTACATGGCGCTCATGTTTGTTTGGTGTTAATCTTTGTATATTTGGTTGAAACAGTTTTGAAGGTCAAAGGAAGAAGCTAAAACTACTTACTTTAAATAAAACTGTTACTTGCATACTGTCTCCATTTTGTATTATATTCTATAGCAGTTTATTACAGGGCCTAATCTAGACATTGATGACAAGGAGAAGTTTTAGTAAATTCTGTTTCAAAAAGAAGTAATAATGACATTTTTGTGTATGTAGTCTTTTGTAAAAAAAAACTTCTCCCTGTCAAAGTCAAATGGGAAAAGTGAGCACAAACAAGGAGCAGTTTTTGTTTATTTCTCCTTCTAGATAAGGACCTGTTATTAAAAGCACATGCACAAACGATACAAGTATATAACATCCCTCTTTGTGGTAATAATTATTTTCAATAATCCAGCAGATTTTATACTTAGTATGTAGCTGTGATTTAAACTAAATGACTAGTGTATTGTCCCCTTTTGTAGTTACACTGTTTCATACCCATAGCTTGTGCTCCGGTCATCCTTAGACTGCACATTGTTTTCTCTTTCAGGTGAAAAACTTCATGAACATACAACAGAATTACAGTCTATAATCTCAGGGTTACAACCCAGTACCTCCTATGAGATTTCTGTAAGTAGCTTCATTTTAAACTTTTGAGAAAATACCAGATCATTTTGTATAGATTCTCCTTCACTAATGAGTGGTTTAGATTATTTTACCCATGAGAGAAGATAAATAGAAGAATAGACTGAAGGAGAATCTGTTTCTCCCATGAAATCTGTTGAAAACTGGGAGGATACAAAATTGAGAAGAAGTTCTCTGAAATTTAATAACCTCCAGTAGTTGAAAAGTCACATGCATTTTTAATCACCATTTTATATTGGGAGAAGCCATGACTTAAAAAAAAAATGTGAATGCCGTCAATTAAAAAATTTGTGTATGCCTTTATTTTTTTATTTTCTCATTTTAGACTAAAATGTGATTTCAAACTCAGCTTTTTCAAGTAAAAATGCCCTGTATTCAAGTTTTTTTATTATTAAAAAGTCAACCCAGTCACAATTTATTTTCCACAATTACAATATCATAATAATTTTTATATTAAATATTTTTGTTGTCTTCTATTAGAATTTAATTTCTGGAAAAAGCTGACAGTTTTCAGTTACATTGTCAACTTCATACTGTTTGTTACAAAGCCTATACCAAACAATTGAGTTAGAGTGACACTTTTTAGCTTTTCTTTCAGGTTAGTGCTTCAACTTCAAAAGGAAAGGGAGAAAAGGCTTATGTTACTGGTACAACTTCAGAATTAGGTATGGGTATATTAAAGACTTCAAAATAATTATAAAAAAATGATGTGTGTTTTCTTTATTTCTTAACTTACAAAATTTACTTTCTTTATATCTAACACCTTGAGAAAAGAAACACTCTTCTTATTTTCATTTTAAATTTTCAGTTAAGTGTGTCCAGCAATATTATCTGATAATTTATTCCACTTTCAGGTGCTCATGCCCCATCTAAACCACATGTACAGGTTTTAGGTAGAAATGAACTACACATTTCCTGGGAGCCACCAGAGGTACCATTGGGGAAGATAAATCGTTATGACCTGTCTATGAACAGTAAAGTAGTGTATTCTGGGACAGACCATTCTTACACATGTCGAAGGTTGATACCTGACACGGAATATAATATTGTGGTAGGTAGAATTATGTCATGGAATATGACTTTAAGTATAGCTTATGAGTGACAAAGCCATTTGCACTCAACGATTTTGTTGTGTTGTAATTGGTGATGTTGGCCATTTGGAATATGCAAGACTTCCTTGAAGGTGCATTTAAAGTTCAAACAATCACTCCTGTATTACATATGTCATTTCTGACTGAGCAATCTTTAGTATTCAGACCCCTACATATGTAGGACAACACTGATACTCTGTTCCTATATTAGTAATGTACACCTACTTTTCACACACCATTACCGTAAATTAGGATATTTTGGCATAGGGTTATTTTGGTAGGTTTCTGTGAAATGTACATGTTTAATTTTGGTGCATTTAGAGTGATGAGTGATTTATTTTTGTGTTATCTTCATGATAGAATCAAACTATCCTTTATTATCCTAAAAAGAATCTAACACTACCAGTATCATTTTCATGACTACGTTTTACCTGGGTAAAACAAAGAGTCAGTTAAATTGCTATGCAGATACATATTACAATATTAATCTTATTTTTGTCCACACCTATCAATACACCGATATAAATTAGCTTCCTCAATTTTCGAAAACGTTGTATTTTGGTGTGTTTAATATGGCACTTTTAATTGTGAGATGCGCCAAATAAACCAAAATAAAACTACGGCCAAAATTTTCCAGTTTACAATAGTATTATTAGTAAAAGAGTGCAAGGTATAGATTGTACAACTACACTTGGCTGGTAATTTGCCATCATATCTACAAATCCATTAATTTTTTAAAAAGTCAGGAGTGTAAAATTTGTCATAAGTAATGATGCTAGAATGCTATTTTCTGTTATGGCGTCATTTCTTCTGACTAATTTTACTGTAACAACTTTTTGTGAAATAGACACTCCTTATTTTGCAATATTTTAATTGTTGGATAACTGTAGTTTTCACACCTTAGCCCTAAATGTGGATAAGATCACTACATTTTACACTTAAAACTATATATAAATCACTATACAAACATTTTGAAACTAATGAGTGTAATGTTTTTTTACTTCAAAAAACAAAAAGGCTATTACATTGTATTATATCATCAGGGCCATGTCAACATATTTTCTTGTTTATCATCTTAATATTTATTATGTAAGGTTACCTGTCTGACCAATGAAGGAAAGTTTGAAAGTAAACCAACAAAGAAAAGGACAGCCAAGGATGAATGTAAGAACATCATTAATTTATCAATAGAACTGTAGTGTAGTGGAACAAAAAAGAGCTTACAAACAGAAACCATAACAATTTTTAAACTAGATGAGTACCATTATTTGTCCTATGACATTTACAATCACCAGTTAAAGAACTGCAAAATAAAATGTGTACTTGCATTTTTTATATATAGAATAAACCCCAAAAAAACACATGTACATGTCTTTTTAATGAAGAATGAACCCAATATTTATTATCAGAAAATATCCAATACGTTGTATGTTTTTGCATGCTGTGAAAAAGGATCATAGGATTATCATTTTTTTCTAAATTCACACATTCTAACATTGTCTGGCATAGTTTCAGTATTTTGAATTACTTTGTCTTTCCTATAATGACTCAATGGCTTGAAAAGTAAATGTAGATACTGTGTTTGACTAAAGTAAAATGTAGATACTGTATTTGACTAAAGTAAAATGTAGATTCAGAGTTTGAATAAAGTTAAATGTAGATACAGTGTTTGACTAAAGTAAAATGTAGATACTTTGTTGAACTATAGTAAAATGTAGATACTGTGTATGATTGAATTTAAATGTAGATACATTGTTTTTATGCTTTGTCCTACAACAGATGATCCAGAGCGAGCTCCACTGTATAAGACCCCAACAGAGAGAAAGGATAGTCTCAGTTCAGATAAACCTCAACCAATTCTGGTGAAGAAAAAATCTAGTCTAATTGATAAAAAGAGGGTGTCTAGTGCTAAGGTTGGTATCTTTCTGAACCTCTACAAAAAGGTTTTATAAAAAATTGTATCATTTGTAGATGTGCTTGATGGAATATAATTACTGTCATAGTTTATTCATTTAATTTTCCACTTGATTCTTGTATTATTTACTACTTTTAATTATTTAAATTGTGTATCAAGTTCAAGATTAATTCTCATCCTAGTTGTTTTTCTTTTTATTGTACAGAGCTAAAAATTGCTGTACTATTTCTTTGTTAGTTTATTTGAATTGCTTTTCTCTATATATTCTCCGGCTGGAATCTTTGCGCCAATTGAGATTTTTTGTAGGTCGAAATTGTGCCACATTTTAACATTTTGGTGGTAGAAACTGCATCAAATATTAGAATCTTATTGCGCCACACTTACCTGTATACCTACCTGTGAGATTGACCCCAAGTAATTAACTTTTACTGAAAAGTAATCACATTTAAGTTCACTGTATGTTAGCTCAGTACAGATCAGTATTACGAAAATCTCCTGTCAAAATGTCTGATTTGGAAATAAAAAGATGGTATCCGACAGAGGAAACCCAGTAATCAGGTAGAAGATTACAAGTTTCACCAAGCATTTGTAAATAAAAAGCAGATATCCAATAGAGATATACAGTCAAGTCTTGTACAACCAGATTGTTCACAGATGCTAACTGTAATGTTGTACTGAGTGTAGAACTGGACCACATACATGAAATGAATCCTCAGATAAGGAAAGACAGATGTTCAGATCTGCCTGTAAGAGGAAAGCAGTTGACATGGTATCAGAGGGTCCATCAAAGGTCATCAGTGCAGGTAAATAATATTTATCTTTATTTATTCGATATATATATAAAGGGAGTGCAAATGGTGAATTGTTAAAGAGACAAACAACCCACTGGAATGAGAAAAAAATATCAGACTGAGGACTACCTAACAACACAGGGCAGGATGATTGTAGTCACTAAAACAACATTAGATATTAGTTTGTAACCTGGTGAATCTAGTATCTTCTTAAGCATTTTAGTTTGATGTGGAAACATTTTTACTTTTCATATTATGGTTTTATTTCAGAACTGTTCAACATTGAGGAAGAAAAGAATATAAAAGTATGTTCAGCAATCAATGTACAGAGAAGGTCAAAAGTTGTATCCAGCTGAACGTAAGAATCAAGCAGAATTCCACATTATTCTTGAGGATATTGACGTGAAAACAAAGGAAGGTGATAAATTTGTAGTGTGCAACAATGCCAAGAACTAATAATCATATTTGGATGTGAAACCAATCTCAAGTACAGAATCGGAAGATATTTTTACCGATGATACTTTTAAGTGCTGTTCAAAGTATTTTACACAAATATATACCATTCATGAATTTAAGAGGGGACACTACATTTCTTTAGTATTTTGTTTGCTACTACCCAAAACAGGGGAATGCTGCAGGAAGATGTTTACCTTGATTGATGAAAGCTGTAGGAGATTTAATCTGACTCTAAATATCAAAATCATTCATTTAGATTTTGAGGATCATGTGCATGTTATTGTGAAAGACATGTTTCCTGGTGTCATTATTAAAGCATGCAGATTCCATCTCTGTCAATTGTGGTGGAGGAATATTCAGGTCAAAGCACTGGCAATAGAGTATAAGAACAATGGTAGTGATATAAGTAAATGGTAACATTATTTCTTCAGCCTAGCATTCCTACCAACAGAGGAAATTGCAGACAGTTTTGTGGAGGATTTAATTCTTAACATGCCTACTGGTGCTAGAGTTGAAAAGGTTGATGACTGTGTTTTGTAAACGTACATTGATGAAAACACGCTGTTTCCACCTTTAGTATGGGCCAAACCTACATCACTCACACGAAGAACCAAGAACGGACCTGAGGCTTTCCACAGTCATTACAATGAACAATTTTATTCCTCTCACCCTTCAATGTTTGTATTCATAGACAATTTGATAAAGATGCAGGCAATGAAGTATAGTAAGATTGGAAGTACTGACTCCGAAGCAGTAAGAAGTTATCAGTATCAGCCTCTTCTTTAGACTTTGAATTTACCAGACACCGCTGGAGTTTCAAACCTTTTATGTAGACTATAATCAGTCACTGCTTTTTATCTGTAGATACATGTGTACTGTTTTAAACTTGCATGTAAACAATAGTGCTTTAAGATAAAATTAAAATATACTTTTACATACCTATACTTTTCATTGGTGCAATTTCTACCTAGGGTCTTTCAAAAAGAGTGGCTCAATTAGAGTACTGGCACAGTTTTATTGTGGCGCAATATGATTGGCTGAATTAGAGTACTGGCACAGTTTTATTGTGGTGCAATATGATTGGCTGAATTAGAGTACTGGCACAGTTTTATTGTGGTGCAATATGATTGGCTGAATTAGAGTACTGGCACAGTTTTATTGTGGTGCAATATGATTGGCTGAATTAGAGTACTGGCACAGTTTTATTGTGGTGCAATATGATTGGCTGAATTAGAGTACTGGCACAGTTTTATTGTGGTACAATATGATTTTGCCCTATTCTTCTTTGTCATTATATGTTCTAATATTCAGTATTTACTCTAATTAGCTCAAATTTTGTGAATGGCTGCCTACATTATTGTATTCCTCAGCTGAAGACTTGTTTGTTAAAAAATTATGGAACTTTTTAATTTACTTTAGACTTTTTATGTTTAAATTGTACATTTTGTGTTATTTACCTTTAAAAAATTGGCTATCCTTTTCTTGAATGTGTTTTGTCTGCTTTACTTACCTTGTTTGGACTGCAATCAATTCCCAGCAGGGTTTACTATACTGGGTATTGATGAAATGTTCTTGTGTTTACATCTATAGAATATCTGTATATGATTATAAAAATGGAGCGTCAATTAATCATACAAATCAATCAATGAACTAATCTGTTTTTGCAGCAGCAATCATTTAAAGACAGAAGTAAAACACCGGGAGATATGAACCTCAGCAATCGTCCTGCCTCAGGTTAGTTTTTACCCATTATATACTTTTAGCAGATATTTATAATCCAAATATGTGTTTTAAAAATTGTTGTTATTGACAATGGTTTTTAAATTTTGAAGTTTAAACTGAATATCTATATGGACATTCTTTTAAGTTTGGTTCTTATAGTCTTTTTTATCTTTGTTGATATTTTTTCACTATGGAAAAAATAACACAAAACATTTAAGAAATTGTTACAGCCAGTAACATTGTTTACTTCAGGGAATAGAGTTGGTCTTTTCTTAATTATATGACAATAATCTGATGAATAATTGAGAAGGAGATTTGAACTTACTACCATTCCATAGATATTTATATCTGCATCTGACAGACAGTTTTTAAAATATCCTTGTCAATTGTCCAGCTATCTACCAGAGACATAATATCAGGTCATGGTCATTTCATCAAGGGAAGACTAACTCTATTCTTTGAAAGTAACTACTTTACTTGCTGTAAAATGGTTAAATCCTATTGAAGTTTAAAGCTATTCAATGAAAAGTAGACCACAATGATGTCAGATATCCTTAAAACAGTAAAAGGTTTTTATTAGGTAAAACAGTTATATTTTTTTTTCTCTCTTGCTTGAACAATAAAACATTCATTGAACCAGTTAACCTTGTAAAGCACAAGGTAGAATGAACCTATTACCTACTAAAACTATCTTCATAAAGTAAAAAAAAAATGATTATTTTGGAGCTTGTAATAGGTATATTCTACCTTAAGTGCATGTGTGAATTACAAAAGG
Source organism: Perna viridis (assembly GCA_037379345.1). NCBI lineage: Eukaryota > Metazoa > Mollusca > Bivalvia > Mytilida > Mytilidae > Perna > Perna viridis. The sequence continues at coordinate 12,225,269 of CM074517.1, read as the reverse complement.
TTTATTTTTATAGTATAAAAATGAGTCTGGTTGACTTCCTTTACCAATAAATGAGCTATTACATAATGTATTTTTACAATAAATAGCATTTGAATATAGAATGGGTATGTAGATAGGAAACTTAATGTAGTTCAACACTAGGTTGACTTAGAATACTAGATGGTAGTTTGGAGATACTGCAGTTAATTTTATCTGAATGGTTCATGGTTTTCTTAAAATTCCTCTTACCAATTACAAGCCTTGATTTTTATTAGTATTTTCAGCAGATAAACTGGATTGTTGTTACAGCACATACAATGACCATGTTCAGGGAATAGGGATGGTCTTCCATTGATTAAATGACTATCACCTGATGAACTTACTTAGATAGTTGACTGGACAGGGGAAGGAGATTTAAAATTCTAGCAAAATTTAATAGATATAAATAGAAAGTTCTAATCTGCTTCTCAGCTGTCCAATCAACTACCAAAAGAAGTTCTTCGGGTACATGTAACTGTCATTTTAATCAAGGTAAGACCAAATCTATCACATAAACATTGTCATTGCATGCTCTATTATTGAGCTAATTTTATATGAGATTATTCAGAGTTGTATCAACCTGAAATCATTACTGCTTTGAATTTCTTTTTTTTTAGTGGGGTACTTGAATATTTTTCTACTGGAAAATAGGAAGCCAAGAGAAATGGACAAATTCAAAATTATACGAACCAATGATTATTTGGGAAACCATGAAAACTGGTACACATGGGGAAAAGTTCTTTCACATTTTTGTCAGTACATGGGTTGTGAATGCAATTAGTCAAGCTTAATTTATAAGAGCAAGGAACCAGTTTGTTCATTAAACAAGTCATGTCCCTTTCCTGAAGGTACTAATGAAAGAATCATGGTCAGTAATTAGTGAAAGATATTTTCAGGGTACTTCTAATTTTGGATGACTGATTACTTGTTTTTTCTTATTGGTGAAATTGTTCCTTATTTCTCCCTTTTTATGTGTCAATTCTTCCATGACAACTATCCTTTAAATAAAACTAAATTGTTCTTATTAATTACCATAGCGATATATTCTTGCGTTTGAATGAAACACAGATAAACACTTGTTACCATAAAATATATATCAGACGTTTTTTTTTCTAAAATAATTGCCTATGGTGTTAGACAGTGATTTTATAACATCTATATAATACTGATGGTAATATTTGGTATTTATTGATAGGACTTTTCTTTTACCCGTTATATCTTCTCTTAGTCCTCCATGTACTGTTGTAGGCTATGGTGCTTTCCTAAACTTATTTATTTACTTCTTCCCTCTCTTTTAGAAATAAGATAACAGGGCAGCTAAGTATTGAGCGTGGGCACAGTAAAAGATATCCTATTATTACTTTTAACTGTCCGTTGTTTAGTGTTTAATGGACACATGTGCCGTGAAGAAAAAAAATTGTTATTTGTCACACTTTAAGTCGTTCTTGTTTTGGATAAAATGTTTTCACATTTTATGTTTTTTTGTTTATGTAGCATGATACTTTTATTCTTTAGTAGCAAATAAAAGTTTATTACTAAAGGACTTGCTCTCCTTTGATATTTTTCTTGATTAAATTGGTCTTTAAAAATTAAGCAGTTAGGGTTTGGCAAGCAGTCTTGTTCTGTTACCACACTTCTTGTTTTAAGGAATGATATTACTTTTTAATTACTTAATTGTGGTGAACAGAAATTTTGACTGTTTACACTATAAAAAATAATCCATGAAGCAATATTTTACATGGTGTGACGGCAAATTTTTTTCTGCCTCAACAGAAAAATTTCAAATTAAAGTAATACCTTATAAACGAGTTATTTCTTTTCATAGAGTAATAAATGTGATAGAAACGCACACTGAATGAAAGAATTCCCAGTTTGATGGGCATGTCACCCATGAAAATTAAATATTGGGGTATAATAGAAATGATCCAATATCCAATCCAGTTACATAATTTTATTTGAATTTATTTCTTATTATTGGTATTTCTTTCCTATTTTCTTTTCAATTTATTTATTTTTCAACTTTGTTTTAGATATTTTTAGACACATTTAAGGTAGTTCATAAAACGTCTTTTTTTTATGTCTTGCAAATTAATATAGAATTTTGATAGACACAAATTTTTGACAGACAAAGGGTATTTCATATGATACTAAAGCATTTTTAAAAAATTTATATTTGCAAAAATATTACGACAAAAAGACACATTATGCAAATTAAAAAAAATGAAGTCCCTTTGAGAGAGAGATCATTTGCATAAAATGTATAGAATATTTTAGTTTTTAGAGATTATTAAAGAATATTAAACCAAATTAGAGAAATGTTATTTTGATAATTCTATGAGAAATTCTATACTCAAGTTTCTTTGTTGTATAAGAAAACTTGATTTTCCCTTAATACATTTGTATTTGTAAATAGTGGTTTTTCATATTTATGGAATGCAAACCATTTTAGCAAGTTTTTCAAAGGGGTGTAACCCACCAAGACACAACAACTTGGTTGGCTCTCTCATTGGGGAAAGGGAAATCAAAAAACATCTTTCTTGGAAACTTAAACTATTTTCACTTCGGTAAGTACCTGCTTGGTTTGAAATTAGTTATTTAAAAGTATCCAAGTACTTACCAAGGCGCTAACAAATTGAATATATGAATTTGAAGTCTGCTGCTGTCCATTACTCCAATCTGACTGTAAACCAGTCTGTCGGAAGACAAATTTGTAGAAAGTTACTCCCCTTTGCTTCAATTCTTAATAAATGAAGCCAAAGTCAGGAATATGAAAAAAGAACATTGGAAGACTTACTTTCTTTAATCAAGTTTGATCACCTGTGTTCTTTAAATTGATATAGGAAAAAAATGAAAACCTGTAGGGCAGAATTATTAGGTCTGATCATCTGATACGTTTACATTTAACATGACAAAAGAAAATCAAATATTTTAATATTTAAATAAGATCACTCACCCGGTTTATATTTAGAACTTACCATTTTTATACATGATATCTTCTCTATTTGTTTACTTGAGAAGAAAAAGTGTGAAGTCAACTTTCGGTCAAAATATTTCATTGACCACACAGTAGATACATGTATATATTTTGTTCTTATTTTCAACAAATAAGATTAGGAACACCACTATTTCTCACATTTTATGATGGAACTTGAATAGATATATTCCGAAGTCCAGTTTAGGTGGAAAAAATTGTACTGGTACATGTATTGCTCTCAACTTGCATGTATATTGCAGTGACAAAGTCTGTTAACCTGTATGACATTGTCTAATTGTACATGCTTATGGGGATTTCCTGTACAAAGCCTTCTCCTCATAAAATAAATTAACTTTATCTGACCTTCATTCTAGATGATGTTCACAAACATTTTATAGGTGAGTATTGTTTGCATGAATACCTGCCAACAACTTTTAATCAAAACAAGTTATAGGTTGTAAATATTTTGTATACTAGTACGCATTTTCAAGAAATGAATTATCTCCCTTTTCTTGTTTCAAATGAAACATTCCTAGAAAATCATTATCAAATGCAAAAATCTTTATTGTAATTTAACAAAACTTGTAAGGATTTTTTTCATAGTTTTATCAAATAAGGTTTTTTTGGAAGCTGAAAAAAAAGAATAAAACTTTCTATGTATCAATATTTTAGTATCAAAAGGTTGGCAAGTACAGATTTATTTATCCTCACAAGAATGTAAGGATGTTATTATTTTTTATAAGTACAGAGCTGGTAGTGTTGGGATAATGGATATAGTATTGTCTACAGGCTATGAACTCATATCTGCTGCATTTAGGGCGACTATAGGGATTTGTGTCTATATTCTTTAAATCATCTGTTACACAGTACCTGTAGCTAAGATATTACTCAGCATCAGTTCTGCACTGAGTGGGATAGAACATCAAACTGATTTTTTTATCACTGTGTATGATTATTGGATTCACTGTGGCATGAATAGACCTTCCCAAATATCATTGCATGGTTTTCATGGAGTTGTTCTTTCACATGATGGTGTTGAATTATGTACTTTTTAGATTGTATACTTATTTTTTTTATTTATAGAAAGGATAGCATTGTCATTTACCAATTTCTGTGGTTTTAAGAGTTAAAAAAATACTAAAATTTAATACCAAACATAATGATTGTTTACAAATGACATTTAAGATTCTCCACAAACAGTTCAGAACATTTTCAGACTTATAATAATTTATGTTTTGTGGTGCTTGGGCCTCTATTTTCAAGAAACTGAGGAATTATTATATTCACTGATTTAAGAAATTTTGTCAAGCCATAGAAATTGGTACAAATGTACTTACAATGTGGTATACTTTCACATTTAATCATAAAAACATTACTTCTTTATTTTTGTATTGAAAGCTGTACAAGAACTTTATTATTTTGTTTTTACTTCCAGATTCTAATGTATTTGATTATAATTTTCTTTTAACAGCAAAAAGTGAAGCCTCAACTTCCAGTGAGAACAGACAGACAAATGAACAAAATGACAATGTAAGTTTGTTAACACCATTGCAGAATGCATAATCAGAGTATGTCTTTATTTCACACATTTTATCAAGTTATTGTGAGTGTAAAATTGATGTTTTGCTAGTAAATTTGATTATTGAAAAATTATTTTCTTATATTTTCATGGCTTGTTGTAATTTTTGTGTGTGTCATTTTTTGTTTACTTACACTGCCCATCTTTTACACATTTGTTACAAAAAGGTGTAAACACAATCACAATCCACACATTTCCTAAAATGACACCATAACTTTCTATTGTCTATCACTCACAACTCTTTGTGAATACCATGCCTCGGTCAAAAGATTAACATAAACGATGAAAAATACCAGTGCATTAATTTCATACTCTCAACTGTTGATGTTCATGCCTGTTATTTAGTTAATATCTACATGTATTTCATACAGTTTAAGAGAAAACTTTATTTATAAAAAGCAGGAAATTCCATTTAGTTTCAATCTTCATTTAAATATTTATAGCACCACCTTCTTCCACTCCAAAAAATACTGATTATAGTTTTGTTAGAACTTTGTTTAACAAAGGCTCAGTTTTTGAAGCATATAGACAGAAAATTACTATCTAGAAGGGCCTATAGAAACAGGATAAAATACCAACAGGCAGAGGGTTGAGTTCTTTAAACAAGATAGACATAGATTAGAATATCAACAATTTAAGATGTTGAAGATGTTAGCAATAGAATTCCTCTATTATTTTTAAGATACTTAATACTTTGTTGTAAATGCATGTTATTTAGTTCCTCAGATACTTTAAGTAATTACAGATAATGTTGTGATATATTGAGTCTTGACAATAATTGTGATGCTATCACTCACTGTTTTCTGCTTTTCACCAGTGATCATTTGATTTATGCATGTTGTTTTAGCATGAAACAGCATTTATGTTTGTTAAGCTTGTTTGAAATGTTTATCTTTAGTACCAGCGACCCATTTTAAGGGTAACATTTGCCGATGAAGTTGAGTCGGTAGGTGTTTTTGACAGTTATCATGGTAATCTGGACAAATCCTTTTGATGTGAACAACGTGTCTCAAAGTTTTGCAATTAAACAACTCTGATGCTGAAAATTTCTCCTATTTTTTCTGACTTGGAACAACTGTTAAAGATAAATTTGATCGAATGAGTTTAATCATACTTTTCAACTGCTTTGTCAAAGAAGGAATTAGTGCAAGTAATTTTTTGCATTTAATATGGTACAACTCAATACTACCAATTAAAGTGTTTTTATTAAAGACTCCCTTAATGTTGATCAGAAAATATTCAGCTCTAACTTTGCTTCTTTCATTGGTAAATGATTCCTTCTGTACTACAATCTCATTATTTGTAGTTTAATGAAGACATGTTGTTCACTGTTTTTGACAAGCTTAATTCCTTCAGCAATCCTCAGAACTACTGCTTTATAAAATTTTATTGGGATGCAGCGCTGAACCTTGTAGTGTTTGTAGAAAAATTATATTGCTGTACATGGATGCTTGACTTTTTAGTGATTGCTAAGTAATATGGTAGCATATTGGATAATTGGAGTTACTTCCCTTACATTGCTTCTGGTGATTTTATAATATTTGTTTCAAAATTTTCTGCTGAATTTTAAAAAGTGAATGTACATTGTTTTTGTATATGTGTATGAAGTATTTTAGTGAGTAGTACATGTAGTTGCATTATAAAAAAAAAATAAAATGATTGGTTGAATTCAAGTAATTGAATAATAAATATAACTGCAAATAATAACAAAACACAGACTTATATATTTATTTTATTTGTTTTTATTTTTTTTTTGCTTTCAACTTACCCAGTTTATCTCAACAGGGCCTTGTTTTATAAAAAAAAAATACTCAAATTGAGATTTTCCTCCAATCTTCAAGTGAAGGCAACCAGATTGGTTGAAATTGGAGTTTAAGATGAGTTTTAGGAAAACCTCTCTTTGTAGTATTTTATGAAACTGGGGCCAGTTTGAATCTTGATACTTCGAAGCAGAAATTTATGATTGTTAGCAGATAAGATGTTTGTGAAAAAGATTGAGTTGGATTTTTATATCAGTACATGTAACACCTGATTATGACCTTTGTGAAGGAGATTGACAAATACCTAATCTGACCTCTGTGAAGTAGATTTAGTTGACCTTTGACACAGGTACATGTTGAACCTGTTATGACCTTTGTAAAGAAGATTCATTTGGCCTTTGACACATGTACTTATGAACCTGATATTACCTCTATGAAGTACAAATGTAGATTCAGTTGACCTTTGATACAGGTACTTGTGGAACCTGATATGACCTTTGTGAAGTAGATTCAGTTGATTTTTGACGATGGACCAATTCAGAAATTCATCTTCCATCCTTGTTAACAATGTTCCTTGTTGCAGTGTACCCATAAAATATGTCTTGCCCAATCAGGAAGATCATGAACAATAGCAATCTGACAATACCATAAAGTTTCTGAATTGGTCCATTGTGGTACCTGATTTTTCCCATTTACTTTTGTAGATTCAGCTCAAGTTCTAATTTTCCCTTCTGCTCTTGAAATTCAGTTGATGTTAATAAATTTAATGATACTTGTACTACAAAAAGTTGGCTTTTTTCCTTTGCATTCCATATTACTGGCTACAATTAGATTTTTTTTTAAATAAGGCTTTAATGTACAGTATCAGAATGTTAAATCAAAGGTTGATCTGACATATTATATGGACCTTGTTAATTTTGTTTTTGATGAGATTTGAACCATTATTTTCAAAAATGAATACCAATACATTTGTTGTGATTTCATTCACTGTAGCACTTATAAATTATTAACTCTTTAAGAAGTCTACATAATATTTCACTTGCTTAAAAAAAATACTTTAGGAAATGTACTGTAGTCAGATTTTAAAGTTATTGTTGACCAAAAAACCCAACTTGCTCAGGTTCTTAAATTTTCTTTTGTATTGTAGCCATATCGGGACCAGATCCGAGTTGTATCTCCTAAAAAATCTGAATCTCGACCAGGGTCCAGGAAAAGTCATGGTACATTCTCACCGGCTTTTAGGGAAAGTAAAACTTTTGCACCAAAACAAAATTCTCAGAGACCTGATAGGAGTTCTTCATTGAAATTGACAGTGCCATTGAGTATGAGTTGCGTTTCAATGCAGGATGACCCTGAAAAGAAATCTGATACTCATGAAAGCATTAAACGAGGTTTATCATTTGTTGAACAAACAAGTAGCTCTTCTATGAAGCTTGAAAGATCACGGACAATTGCTAATAGTGGTCGTTTTAGGAGTAGAGGGCAAAAAATGGAGGCTATGTTAGGTAACAATACAAAACTCAATGCAGATTTAATCCCTAGTGCAGTGACTGTTGATAAATCTTGTGTTCAACAACTTCAATCAGCCACTTCATCGAAGGACTCTATCAAACCAATTATAAATGACCTCTCACAAGGCAGAAACAAACATCACCATGGAAATGGTGATAAACATAAAAGCAATGTAGAATTTAAAGCATGTGATAAACAAACCGAAAAAGGTCATGGTTCAGTTGATAAAGTTCGCCATTCTGCAGATCAGAGACGTACCTCAATCGATAATGTGAGAAATTCTTTTGAACGGAGTAGTAATTTGGTGCAAAAGCCACAAACACCACAGGAAAAATTAAGAAATTCACATGAGTTGAAATCGTTACCTAAACCCAAACCTCCTAGTCAGCAATATTTAAAGGATTCTAATTCCAATACACCAATAGGCTCAAGATCGCTACCTAGTCCTAGAACTTCAAAGGAAATTTCCAGGGAGTTTGACCACCATGAACCAGATTGGCTAACGAGACGGTAGGTTTATATGTTAAATTTACATTATTAATGTTGCTTGTTTATGTATGTGAAGTCCTTGTATGTAAAGTCCATTTATAACAAACTAAAATCCCTTGGGTGATTTATGATTCTAGATCATTGTTTATTTTAGTTGATACTGTTTATTTAAGTTAGAATTATTCATTATTATTCAACTGGTAAAGTTTTTTTCTCAAGAAAACACAATTAATCTTATTGTTTTATGGGCATTGAGTTTATGTAGGACTAATTCAGAAGGTCTAGTTTTCTTTATTCTCTTGGCATTTTTTATAGCAAATATTATCCACACAATTTGAGACAATCTATTTGCCCTGAATCACTTTTCAATAAAAAAAAAATTCTGAATGTTTTTGTTTTACATCATTCAATTTGATTAAACTTACTGATCAAAGATACATGTACTCTAAAAGTCTTCAAATACATAGTTTTGTAACCATAGAGATGAACTCTTGATTGTTTATTACAGACAACACCATTGTGCACAATGTCTTCAGAAGAGTTCCTTTCATAAGAAAGAGTAAACATAATATATCAGATCTATTCCATCAGGCCATCCTATCAATCTATATTGTTTGATGTTTTCTGTGTTTAAATTTTCTTTAAATCACAGAAGATGTAGGATTTAAATTAACCCTGCCATGCTTATGTTGAATAAATTTGCTCTTTATTTGTTGTAGGCTTGGAACCCTTTTCATAAAATAATCCTTATGAAGACTTAAGGTGTTGATAAAGAGGAGAGGGGAGGGGATATTACTGTGCAAAACTTTGCATGAAATCTGGTTGACCTTTTATTTCACACTGAAACATTAAACCCATCTGATTTTTCCCCTCAAATGAAGAGGAAGGAAATGAGACTTGGCATTGGCCCACCTTTGAACTTTTCAGTGTCAATTTGCGAGTACATATAGTATGGCAATGAAAATTTAGTCTAGCAAAGATGTTTTGGTGTAACTTTTACCCACAGGACGAAAGTTTCTGAAATGAATGATCTATTAAGCTCTTTGTCAATTTAAAATTTAAATACTTCTCTGTTTAAGAATCAGGCAAAGTGTGTATAAAGTGTGGCACATGAAGAAAAAACACATATATTTTATGGCATTATCCAAGTCTTTATACATCATAACCTCCAGAATCTACCATCAAAGTGTTTGTGAAGTTTGCTTTTTTAAGATATTGACAAGTTTAACTGCATTATGAAAAAATGGCGGGAAAATTGCACTTTTTCCCTATATAAGCAGTAAAAAATATTTATGTCGTAGATGCTTCGGGATATATTTAAATAGCTCTTCAGTTGTTTCCTAGATGTATTGAATGTATTTGAGGCATTAAAGACCTAATTGAGAAAAATGATGTACTACTGCATGATTCTTACACAGAATGATACTTAATAGTGAATATCTGCAAAAAACATCAAACTTATGCAGGATGTGCCTGGAATACTGTTACTGGTGCTTTGGCTCTACACATTCACTTTCTCTATATAGAACTCCTTGATTTAACCTAAACAGAATTTAGACTGATAATACTATGTTTAACTTCAATATAAACTCATAATTTCACTATTTTGATATATTTTTAAAGGTTTCAGTCGTAGGGTATTATATATGTGAGGAAAGTTGAACTTTCCTGGTTTATTTAGTTTAAATGAAAATTTGAAAACGTTTGAACTGAATTGTCTTTATTTCCTAAAAAAAAATGTAGGTCTGCAGAGAGCAACACTATTTGTTATTCTTACAATTTTTTGTCAATATTTTGTTCCTTAAACTGCAAGTCAATCAGATTCTAGATTTCCCCTACATTTTGATGTATGCATATGTGTTTGCTGCTAAACTGCTAGAGCAGAATGTGCCAAAATAAACATTTTAGCTACTAGCCAATGCCAGAAATTTTTACTGTTCTCTGACTTATAAACAATGAAATTTTACTTAATTTTTACTAAATTTTGGGTTTCTATTGTAAGTATTGGAGACTGGATAGCTTTAGGCTAGTGGCCAAAATGCACAGACTGCTAGATGGGGGGAGCATAAGATTCTCTGTCTGCTTTGGGTTGCTGTGATAACCAGGAAAGCTCTGTAGTCATGTTGTTGAGTTTTAGTGTTTTATTTTGTTACTTTTGGGTTTTCAGCTTTTTAGATTTACCTGCTCGGATTCCAAAGAATTTTTTATCCCCTTCTGGTCACCCTAGCGACAGTTCATACTTCCTAGATATGCAGGAAGCATTTATACAACGACAAAATACATATGTAAATTCCCACAGGTAAACTGAAGTGCAACATTGTTTTTCTAAGCTAGCTTGTAGATGTAGAATTATAATGGAGACATAAGATTTCTATATACATGCATTAATGCTATTTCATTTATTTTGTGCACCAGTACTGAGTTATGCATACTTAACACTTTCCTTATGAACAATATTAATCTGAATATTGCTTTAAAAAGGTCATTGAATCAGTTTGATCATTGACTATGGATCCATCATTCATATCATATGATGTTCAACAAATCTAGTTCTATAACATAAAACCTCGCATTTTATGTTTATCACATTTTATGTTTATCTTTCATGTTTTCATCGGATATTTTCATTTTTTGTTTATAGTCAAAATGCGATTTAAGCTAAATGACTAGTGTATTGTTGCATTTTGACTATAAACAAAGAATGAAAATATCGGATGAAAACATGAAAGATAAACATAAAATGTGTGGTTTTATGTTATAGAACTACAACAAACCCAGAAGTGTTTCCTTTGAAGGATTCTTCATTATAAGTTTCTAAGAATTTTTTACTGTGAAATACACTCTACAGATCGGGAATCTCTCTATAGTTTCTGTATTAAAAATACATAAAATCAGGATTCATAGATCATTTTCATGACAAAAAGATGGCTAAAAAAATGTGTGATCAGGGTGTCGGTTTTTTTAGTACAATTTCTAAAGTTTTAGTACACAAGTATATTTCATTTTGCTAAATTTAAGTCCCTGATTACATCCATAGGGGTTACGAAAGCAACTGGAAAGAAAAAAATTAACACAATAACACTATTCTAAATTATATATATGTAAAAAAAAAATAGCTGAATGTTATCATCAGTGTATTATTCCGTTGTTTTTCTATGACAGACAGGTGCACATGACCATGTCTGTCACGGGTAAAATAGTCAATTGCAATACGCAGTAAAAGTAGTCCAGTTCAGAGGGTCAATGAATAAATTAATCAAACTTACTGTACAGATCCACATCTTTGGCAGTGTATGTTAAAATATTCAAATTATACAAAAAAATTTAAAATTAGTTTCTATATAACTGATTCTTTGGGTGATTACTGTTAATTGTATGTGTTTAATCAGCGCCCAGTAATACGACACATATTTTATGCAAATTACTCTTGGGCCTTTATTGTAATTCCACAGCTTTTGGCTTTAAGACAGAAGAAACACGTTCTTACACTTGTCATCTGTTGAAGATCTTGGATTTCTTCCACTCATCTGAGAAATTCTTAGTTTTTTCACCCCTTCGGCTGCACTTCACTCATAAAAAGACGGAATTTCTAGTGCTTGTAGAAGAAATCCGAGGTCTTCAATAGAGACTCATTTAAGACCTTATTATTATGATCAATGTTGACCTATATGAGTACTTGTCCATATATGGGGTTAATGCCAAATTTTAATCGGGTTCTAATTCCTAGTTCAAAAAGAATTGAAGACTTAAACACCAGGGACTGATCCAGAGATTTTTAAAAGTTGGGGTTTCAAGAAAAAGGAAGGATGTTCCAGACAATCATTTGCTTAATTTGAACAAAATTTTTCCATGAAATGATCAAAATGTTTTTTTAAAAGGGGGCTCAAGCCCCTGGAAAATCCTGAATCTGCCACTGTATTAAAGCTTTTTTAGGAAGGAAGACCTCTCACTATATAGGCTAAAAACCACTAATTCCACTTTCCATAGGCTTCTATGCTAATTTCACAATATTCAATGGCTTCTCTGGACTTTACCTTAACTTTAACCTGCAGAGGACTATATATCAGCATGATTCTACATATGTCAGCTCACAATCCTCAGAATGGCATGTGGGGTTAGCAGACTTGCAGTGCAGTACTGGTCACCGGAAGTGAAGGGTCTATAAATAGCATGGGAAATCCCAGTGTTTTCACAAGATAGGGGTATATTTAAAAATCATTATGGAGATTAGGCTTCACATCACAAGAAGCAAAATGCACCTATAAAATGTACAGAAATGTTTTTCCTTTCAGAAACTGTTTAAATTTTTTAAATAAGATGAGAACTTTTTTCACAGCACTATGAGGAACAGGGGTAATTTCTGCGTAGGACTATTTTTGCGTACGTTCCAAATGCTCATTGGTTGAATTGGTGGTCTGTAACCTAAAGAGTCACTTTTTGTCTTAGAAAAAATGAATAACTATACAGGTATCTTCCTACACACATACTGAATGCATTTGCAAAGTTTCAGTGAAATGTGATAAGCACTTTTTTAAATATTGGATTTTTAAATATAGGGTAACCAAGTTGTGCGAGCAAAAAAGTGACAATATTCTACCATACTTAAATGCATTAAATATTTGCAAAGAACTTTTTCTGACTTTTCAAATAAAAAATATCAATCACAACTTGTTTTTTAACAATATTAATGAAGAAATAGTTTTAAAAGTAATCATTTTCTGAGAAATTGGTCTATTTTTAAAAAATTATTTCTGACATGCCTCCCCCTTTTTCTTGATCACATGTCAAAAATCCTAAATCTTTAAATTTTCACAAAAGGTGATATATTTGGCTTTAAATTTGTAAATACAGTGTTTTCACATTAAAACATGACCAGTAAAGGGCACCTAAAGCAAAAAAAGTACTCAATAATGGATTTTCCATGTTGCCATAGGGGAATGCTGATATGGCGTTAACCGCAGTAATGAAAGTGAGTTTTTCCTCATTTCTAACCTAATTTTTGCTCAAATCTACACAAAACTTGATTTCAAGTGCTTATTACCACCATATTTAGGTAAATATAGCCCTCAAAGTTTAATATTTGATATTTTTACTAAATTTTCTACACTTTTTACAAGATAGGACATAAAAATCAGCCAAAAAGACCAATTTTCAATAATTTGGACCTATAACTTAAAAAAATGCATATTTTGAAGGATTTTTGTAGTGTATTCCTCTCATGGCAAAGTTAACAAGATCTTCAAGTAGTTTAAAGCTATTTCAAGAAACTTTTCATTTTGCCATGGCTTCAACTTAAGGCTAAAAACCACTAATTCCACTTTCCATAGGCTTCTATGCTAATTTCACAATATTCAATGGCTTCTCTGGACTTTACCTTAACTTTAACCTGCAGAGGACTATATATCAGCATGATTCTACATATGTCAGCTCACAATCCTCAGAATGGCATGTGGGGTTAGCAGACTTGCAGTGCAGTACTGGTCACCGGAAGTGAAGGGTCTATAAATAGCATGGGAAATCCCAGTGTTTTCACAAGATAGGGGTATATTTAAAAATCATTATGGAGATTAGGCTTCACATCACAAGAAGCAAAATGCACCTATAAAATGTACAGAAATGTTTTTCCTTTCAGAAACTGTTTAAATTTTTTAAATAAGATGAGAACTTTTTTCACAGCACTATGAGGAACAGGGGTAATTTCTGCGTAGGACTATTTTTGCGTACATTCCAAATGCTCATTGGTTGAATTGGTGGTCTGTAACCTATATACATGTAGCAATTTCTTAAATATTTAGATATATGCATTTTTTTATACCTCATAAGAATGAAGGTCAAGTTTGAGTTAGCTTAAAATTTGTGGACAAAGTGATGACAGTCCTGAATAATATTTACCAATTTCTTATCTAAATCTTTCATTGAAAATTGCCTAAATCTATGACAGGTTTTGCTGTGTTGATATAAATAATTGTCAAACAAAGGAAGATACAAAATGTTTTGTGGTTACATTTCTGGAAAACCAAGATGTCTTTTTTTCCAATTTTAGTGAGGCACAACAACCTCTCCTCCATACTCTGAATCACTGGTTGTTTAATTGTGGTATACACATATAAATACTGGTATTCATTTGATTCACAGATAAAAGGCAAAAATAGAAATAGAAATGAAATCATCAAACATTGCTCTGTTAAATAAATGCTTAGTCAATTATGAAATACTATAGCTTTGGATTGGATGGATAACTGCTATAGGATCTTATGTCTCCAATATGAACTTTATATGTTTGGCTAGCAACTTTGATGGGTAGGTGGGGACACTGTAGATCTAGCTTGTTTATCTTATATGTGTGTGTGATTCAATGTTTCACTCTTCCATTCATAGGTGGTGTTTTATATGTTGTGTCTTGTCTGTTTCTTGGAGAAAAAAATAATTCTTTTATGTAGATTTGAAATTATTACTTCCATCATGGCATTAAGGTACCATCGTACCAGTATGTTTGTCTAGTCTTATGCAAAATAGTTTTGAATCTTTTTGTTTAAGAATATGTTTCAGAATTTTTTCCAAATTTTGTTTTTTGATAGGGAGGGCTTACAACAACATGAATACCCCAGATTTTTGTTTGAACAGTGAAATTTCTTAAAGTTTTAACTGCACTTTGATTTGAACTGGGAAATAGTGTATATCAACTATGTTACTTATGTATTGAGTAGTATATGGTATGGGTGTGAAAAAGAAGATGCAAATTATTATAGCTGTATTTCACAAAAGTGGGAAGAGGGCTGTTCAGTTTTGCTTTCTGCCCTTCTGTCTGTCAGTTTGTTACTAGTTTCTGTCACGTAATTTTAGTTCGTATTTAGGATTTTTACTATTTTTGTTTAAGGTATGTGATTGTGTAAGGAAGAAAAAATTGCTTGAAGAATAGTTACAATGATATCGAAAGTGACTGGGTTTAGTAAAACATAATTTCTTAAAAATTTTGAGTTCAGTGCTAAGGAGAAATATGCACAGATCAATCTGATTAAAATTATATCTCAGTTACTGCATATAGGATCTACAGGTAATAACACTTTTTTCTACTTTCTGTTCAGCCATTCATGATTTTGTAAGCATTATATAGCTAAAAGAAAGAAAACAAAGGATTCTGATAAGATCATCTAAAGAGAAAGTAGAATTGAGAAATCTATATACAGCAACTGAATGAAACACTTCGTACATTTAGCTGTAATTCTAATCATCACATACATCAATCTATGGTTTTGGTACATCTACTGTTTCATGGTTACATGGTTTTAATTTTGTACCCCTTCTAGACTCAAACATATCCTGTTACTAATATATATATAGAAGTAAGATGTCATCATTGCCACTTCTTTTGGTATTGAAAGTATCAAGTATGTTTTCTTAGTGTAAAATTAATGGTGTACATTTTACACTCTGAACAGACATCACTCCAATAAGTCGAGCGATTGTGACAAGAGTTCAAGTGAATCATCAGTTACTCGACTACCCAGTATAAACAAGAGACATATCAGGTTTTTTCTTTGTTTTTGATTTTCCTAGATCCAGTCAAAGCATCTTTTTAATTCCTCTCACAAAAAGTAAGAGTAATCTCCTTTCTATAAGTATATAGTTGTATTTTCTGCTTTTAGTCATTGACTAAAATCTGTATTGATAATTTGTACTTTTTGCATATTTTTTATATATTAAAAACTCTTAGAAAAATGACTTCAACACAATCCAATAGATGTGACATATTTTAAATTTTTGAAAAATTATTGAATGAGGAAATGAAATGCTCTTGACAGGGTTTTACACATGTGTTGGTCGTTTTAGCACAGTCTAATCATGTTTACTTTTTTTTATAACATCTGAGGAAAGAAAATATTTTTATTCTTCATGTAGTAACAAGGTAAATTTGAATCTATTAATTATTGTTTAAATCAAAGTTAACAAATCAGAAGGTCTGTCAGAACCTGCTTATCAATTTTATGAAAAGAGCTGTTGTTACTGTGCAGTACAAACCACAAATTCAAGCTCCGATCATAATGAGGTGTATTTAGAGAAGTACATATAAGGTGGTCATACCTCTTACCACATTGAATAGTACACGCATATTACATGTAAAAATCATACACATAAAGTTTTGTAATAGTTATCATTAACTCTGTATATAGACCATTCTGGGTTAAAAAAATCTGTATGTTAACTTTGGTATAAAATAATGATACATTCAAATTCGATCCTGTCTAGTGTGGAGATTGAATTCTTTTATTTAGCGGTTTTTATGTGGTGAGTCAATGGTAGTGTTAATAGCTTGGTTGAAGCTAGATTTACCATAATGCAATGGCTTTTTTAATATATTGAATTTTATTTAAAAAATAATAAAAATAAATTTTTAATCAGCTGGATTAAAAACATATTAATTTTTTGTGTGTAAAATGTGATCCAGAATAAACAGTTCATACTATATTCTTCAGTAACAACTGTTAATGATACCATACACTCTCATCAAACCTACTTACTTGAATTTATCTGTACCGTTTTCAACCTATCAATTGCATGTTTTTTTTGTTATTTTTTTGTTTTTACTCGAATTTACTCTGTTTTTGACTTATTTCATTCAAGTTATTTCAGGTGTCAGTTTGACCAGGAGTCAATAATTGAACCAATCACTTTCTACATGTGTCCTTAGATGAAAGTAGATCTAGTAGCTTCTAGACTTCTTCCATCTGAGACACTTACAGGTACCTTTTTGGTGTAATCCTTAACTCAAAAGAATTAAATCAATATCATTCAAACTTTGCATAATGACTATATACAGCATCTCCTATAATGGAGACAATTAATTAATTTTTTTCTTAGATTTTTTTTTTCACTTTTTGTTATGAATGGTACCTAATCTGCAACTCAAAAAGTATTATAACAATATTATTAAAACTTTGCACAGTGATTATAAACATACAGTATGTAAAATGGGCACA
Source organism: Perna viridis (assembly GCA_037379345.1). Lineage (NCBI taxonomy): Eukaryota > Metazoa > Mollusca > Bivalvia > Mytilida > Mytilidae > Perna > Perna viridis. The sequence goes on along the minus strand of CM074517.1, from coordinate 12,207,959 downwards.
TTTTATTATTGAGAAGTGATAATTTTTTTTACGTTTTAGCATGTTTAACATAGCCATTTTTGCAGCAGTATATGTTATCATTAGTACTTTACTTGAGGAAATTTGTAACCCACACTTTAAATTTTTTTTTTACTTGCTTAGTGTTTATATGCATACTTGAGACATTTATATGGGCTGACAAATATTTGACGGTGACACAGTTTCAGATATGTGTTGATCTTGTTCTTTTTTTGTGATTTTTTGTTGTCTGGTAAGGACCTACTTTACCATGGAAACTAAATCAGTGGATATTTGATGTATTTTGACATTTATTAATTAAATTTATTTTATAATTTTACCATACCTTTAGGGTTTTTTATGCCCAGACATCAATGCGATGCGTATAACAGATCTAATTTATACATTTGCTTTCTTTTTCTGTCAAATATTCTACTCATGGTGCCTACAGGAACCCTGTGATGTAGATTCAGTATCAGTAAATGTTTTGGATTTGAGTCTTTTTCAGTTGTCAACAAGCTTTTTATCACCAAGACTTTACATGTATAATATATTTCATGGGTGTTTACTCTACTGAAACCAAATGATTTTTCATCACTGGTTCTAGAATCTCCTCCTTTGGTCTCCGTCTTCCAACGAGAGCTTAGACTCTTTCTTTTTTTGAACTTTCACTCCGTAAATAATAGTTTTCTTAGGTCTCACTAACCACTTCTAACGTTTCCATTACTTTACATGTTAAAAAAGTAATTTTCAAAGTCTCACAGTGAATTCCCAGGACAAATGACATCTTAAAGTTGCATACCGTTGCGAAGCTTGGAAAATAAGGCTTCCAAAATCATTATGCTAATGGTACGATGATAGTAGAAATTCTTCACAAAATTTACTTGAATAAATAATACTGAAAATCCACATTTTTACCTGTTCTGCTAACTGACAGCATGGAGGCAAATTACTCACACATGTAAACAATATTCATACACTTTTGTAGTTAATTACATATATGATTTTAAAGTACACATTCTCAGCTTCATTTTGACTACTTTTAATTTTAATACACACAAATAATGCACTTACAAGGCATATGTCTAGGTTCAGTGTGTTTTTGGTACTAAATAGGGGGATGGCCATTTGACCCAGAAGTGGTTAGTGAGACCTTAAAAAATTCAAATTGTTTGCTTTTATGCTGAAAATGAATTGTCAATATTCTAGTATATTTTTATTACAAAAAAGGTGACAGCTAAAGTATGGCAATAAATACATGCAATTTCAAATTACCGTCTTTATAAAAATTGTTGAGGAGGAGATCTCTCCCTTTTGAGTTTCTAAGTGACTTGTGCATGTTTTAACAATTGAAGACAACTGCAAACTAAAAAACATTTGAGGAAAACTACTTAAGAGTTACCTTACTTTTGGGTAAAGAATCTAAAAAAAAGTTTTGTTTTCCATACAGTTAGGATAAAACTTATTGTTATGATACATGTACTACATTTTGTTATTAATCTCAACCCAACTAACCAACTGTAACTGATATTGTCTATAAATCTTGCTATATGTGTTTAATTCTATTCTTAAAGTATATATTTTATAATTTTTAAATGATAATATCTATAGATGGCTAGGCTTAGTTTGCTGAATATATGACAAGTTAACAATGAGTAGCAGAAATGTTACGAAAATTCTAGTTAGACAAAACAGCAAGGAAATTTGTATGGTATAAAATGGAATTGAAAATTGAAGTTTGACTGTTTACTGAATTCATAATTTTAGAAACTAGGAATTTGTATAACTAAAGGATTTCATTTTATTAATTTCAGCAATGGTCATGTTTTTTTTTTAATATTACATATATCAATTTTTATTTTCAACTTTATGTTTCAAGTCATATTTATGTAACCATTCCAACTTTCTTATCAGATATATTCAGTCAGTTTCTTTGATCATATTTGATGTTTTTATAAAATTCTCTAACTTTTACAGACCGACAAACAAGAAACCAGAGAGATTGAGCAGCAGAATGCCCACTAATCCCACCATACCTATAGTTCCCAATGCCACATTTGCATTAGATTTACCAGGAGATAAGGCTAACCAAGCTGAATGGAACTCCAAGTTTATACCAATGCAGTTACGGACACAGCCAGCTAACTTGGGCATGAACCAGTTACAAAGAATGAATACTATTATAGCAGACCATAGAGGTAATTATCTCCCTTTAGGAAATGTTCAAATCCATTTCCTAAGTTGAATGCCTTCTGTATTTGAGGGAATTAGATTTAAAAATGTACTACTCTGCCAGTTACAAAAACTTGCAGGGGACCATGGAAATAATTAAAAAAAAATCGCAAATAATTCTCTGGAATGAAACTTTATAATTAGCAAGATACCAAAGTATGAATAAGCTATGGAGTGCATGAACAATATTACCTAAGAGGGCAATCTATTTGTCTGTTTGATATCAGTGGGTATTATGAAATCATTTGTCCAAAACATTTGTGACATAGTATTAATATACTGTCCTTGTAATTCCAATTTCTGGCAGGTTTTTATAGTAAAAACATCAGAGAGGACTATATGAATTTATTGTTTTTTGCTTCAGATAAGAAGCATTTATTTTGTTGAGAATATTATTTATCTTTTTACATTTCATTCCAGTGCCCAAAAAGAGGAAAAAGAGAGGTTGGTTTACTGCACGGAAAACACAAAATATTCTAACTACCCAGTAGTAAAATCATAGTTATCTCCCCTGGCATCTTAGATCCTTCCCTTTCTAGCCCTTGACATAGTATTAACTAGAATATACATTGTTCATATAAAAATATAATAGGAATTTTAAACCCACCTTTAATTTTTTGCAGGTGTACAGTTCAAAAGAGTTGAAGCAATGACCAGAAGTCATACCCTTATGGATATGAAGTCATCAAGGGAAGGCACACCCACCCTTCAGGATCAAATTGATCAGTTTCCAGTCAAGTCGGCTAAAGACCAGAGGTGTTTAAACAATTAATAAATTAGCACTTAAGAATTATCAAATACTTTGAATCATTAAAACATCATGCCTCAAATAGCTTATTAATCCTAATCTGTAAAGGAATTAAAATATGCATCAGAAATGCAAAAAATCTTGTGACAAACACATCTAATCAAAGCGACATGAAAATGTTTTCTTAATGCATGAAAATGTTACTTGGTGAATTGATGTTTATCACTTTTTGAAAGTAATTATTGCTATAGAATTGGTCTTTTATTCCACTTCATTCAGTTATCTAGACATTTTTTTGAAGTGGTATGATTTATGGACTTAATATTTGTTGTTCTATCTAGATAATTTGTAAATTACCCAGTAAGTTTGAATCTCAGTATAAGACTTTGTATTTTGTAGGAAATTTTGCTCTTTAGACAGTAAATAACAAGTAACAGTTCACTAACTTTGATATACAAGTTCAGCCTGAGCCAAAAAAAAAATGCTAGGCACAGCTTTAAATTGGTCTATGGTTTTAAGCCTTGTCAGTATATATGGGTTTTAAGCCTTGTCAGTATATATGGGTTTTATGTCAAGACAATGTATTGTTATTTTTTGTTTAATACTCTAATCTGCCATTCCTATTTAATTTGAGAGACTAGTTCTGATATACTTGGATTTTTTTTGTAAAACTAAATATAACATCTGTTCATTTTCATTTAATCTATCTATCTACTGTAGGGGGTCAGCAGCACATAAAACAAGACGAAGTCACAACAAACTAGTTAACAACACTGTACAGCGTGGAGAGCCTGATTCGTTGTTACTGCAACAGTCTTGGGCTGTTAATACATCTTTAGCTAGTGCAAGATGAAAATAAAAGTTGTTTATATTGTTGATCTATTTCTGACTGTTAACTCTTTTTCAGTTGTTAATATGAGAATATTCACTATCTAAGATAGTATGAGATGAAAACATTAGTTGTGAATTGTGTTAATGAAAAAATACTGTTCACTCTTGTTGTGAATTGATGAAGTTGATAACTTTCTAAAAAGCCTGTACAAGATGAAAACACTATTATTTTAGTGTTACTCGTCTTGGTCTGTTATCTATTCATTCGTTGTTAAAGGAATGCTAACACTCGATAAACCTGAAAACATCACATTTGTGTTTGTTAATAGTGTTCCTGGACAATTTTAGACTGTTAACTACCCATTCACTGTTGAAAAAATCGAAGGTTGTTAACACCATATTTAGCTAGTAGAATATGAAATATGTCACAATTGCCATGTGAATGCAGCATGTTAAACATTGTTATTGCAAATGAGATTAGTCTCATTCTAGCATAGCACAAAAAAAATTTCTATACAGAAAATTTATTCTTAACTGAATGGTGTAGGTTCTATTGGATGCATTTATATTATCTGAGTATTGTGGAACTTTTTGAGAGAGTGGCCATTAAGAATGAATGTCGGGCTGAGCAAGAAAATGTTTACTTTCTTTGCAATGATGTATAGGTTATTGAATTTTACATTTTCTTCTAGGTACTATGCCATTTTTACATGAAAATATCTTTGAGTTTTAAAGTGCTGATTGGCCAGTATGGTAAGGGAAGCAACTGTAGCCTGTTGTCAAAATATGTTTTAAATTGTTCTCTTGATTGGTCAAGTTTAAAAATCACCTCAAGTCTAACTGATCAAAATTCTATGAATTCTTAATACAGATTTTACACTTAATTTATTTCATACAGCAAAATGCAGTTTTAATTAATCAAATTCTCTTTTGTATGACAGTTTTACGGAACAGAATAAAAGTTGGTTATTAGCAAATGAACTATTAAAACTTGTGTAGATGTAGATTTTAGTTCCAATGCTTTTTGGTAGTACCTTTTATTTACAACAGATAACTTGATTGAAATTTATACATCCTTTTCAATAACCTCACTGCAATTTTTTTTTTTCATATCAATTTATTTTTCTGTATCCATTCAGTCTGTCTCTTTAAGTATAGCTTCCTCCAAGTTCTATGTGTAACTATGTGTTCTATGTGAAACTATTTTTTTTTAAATCAACAGGAGGTGTCTCTCTTTTTGAAGGATTTTTCTGGTAGTTTACACACTGATTTCATGTTATAATGATAATATTTTCATTCTGTTATAATTGTACAAAGCATTATTTTACAAATGAATCAGCATTTTTACTTAGAAATTGATGTTTCATTTATAACTTCATTAGAATAGCCATAGTGCATTTTATTATTATTTTTTCCCATTTTTATATATATATTTTTTTGTAAAAGAGACTTGATTGTGATAGAAGTGACCTGTGATATATATGTATTTTTATTTTTAAAGTATCTACTTTTTTGTGTAATGTTTGTTCCTCAGAATTATGGCAAGCAATATTCTATAGTCTTTCAATATCTACTTTCTTCAACATTTAAAATTTTATTATTTTCTCATCCAATTTTCATCTGTACAAAAAAAAACATATTTGTCCATTGTTTAGTATCTCTCTATTAAGATTAACATAATATAAAAGAAGTTTCGATATACTAATAAATCTTTTATTATTTCTGATACATCATTTGCTAAGGCACAGACCATTTTTGTCTGGAGGAGGGGATGGGCCTGGAATTTTATGTTGAGTAAAAAAAAATATCAAGTGTGAAAACAATATTTTTTAGCAGCTGCTGGAGTTAAAATGTTTATTTCAAAATCTACATTGTTATGTAATAGGGGAAGTATTGAATAATATTTTTTTCTGTCCATGGCTGAGTAAAAAATTTTAATGCTCAAATTTGAATAACTTTATTATTTATATCTGATGATTGTTTATAATGAATAACTTGTTTTTGTTTTCTTCCCTTCTCAGTCAGTGATTAAAAATACACATGACTTTTTAACCACTGGGCAGTGATTAAATTTCTGTGATAATTTTCTCACCCTTTTACATGTTCAAAGTTTTCTACAGATTTCATGGGAGAAACAGATTCTTCCTCAGTCTATTCTTGATTAAATTAATATTGTTCCACTCATTACTGAAGGAGAATCTATATTTCTTTACAAATTTACACAATTTTTTTCCTATATAATTCTATATTTCCCAGACTCTTTAACATGATATGATGGCTTTTGGTGTACACTAGTCCTATTAAAGATTAACGTTGACACCAGTGCAGCAACCATTTTAATGAGTTGAGGCCATAATGTCAGTTTATCAATGATGTCATGTAAAGTTCTGTATGCAGAGTTATGTGTAATAAAAATTCCTTTGGAATTCACAGTAATGATTGTAACTGCACGAAAATATTAAATATGATCTTCAGTTGTTCTCTAGTTGTTTCTTGTCGATCTTTTCAGAGTTTATGGATTTTTTATTAAGGAAGGATTAGTAGTTATTTCGGGCATCTTTATTTTCCAAGAATAATATTACATATATTTTCTGGAATGAAAATGGGTGTTATGATATCTATAAATTACATTGATGGATTTATAGCATGTTTTGCTAATAATAAAACATCTTTTTTTTTGGCAAGACAAATAATCAGCACAAGTTATTGTATTAAAAAGTGTTGATTAAACAAGTAGTTCTCAGCCTAGGGAATAACCAATTTGAAGGCAAGAAGTGGTATTTTTTTTCAATTTTCAGTTTAAATTTGGTAGCATGGTGTGCATAGATGTATAAAGTTAACTGAAAACTGGATGTCATCTTTTAAAAACTATCAAAATTGGAAAACCTCTGAAGCATGTAAGGAGGTAGACCTAGGATAAAGGACATAACTCATGAAATCAGTGATATGTTTGTATCATATTCAATTTCACCAAAACCTCTCAAGCTTTCGTTTGAAGCAGAATAAAATGAATCCAAGTTAATTAGATGCTTACATAAGATTGATGTAAAATGATAAATACAAACGTTCGAATGACTTTTAAGAGTTGTGTCCCTTACCCTAGGTCTACCTCATTAAGGTATAGAATTGTTGATGGCAAGTCATGAAAACAAGTGGTGTATTTTTTAAGTTTTATTTCATTACATACACGGTCTTAATCCACTAGGTATTAGTACATTTCCATTTGTGTAGATATCTTCTAATAATTCAAACAGTTTAGGATCATGTGACTGTATATTTTTCCTAGCTTCCATTTCATTGGGACATATAGTAGACATATGGTTACACCTAGGTAAAAGGACATAAAATTAATCAAAAATTGATGTATGATATGTATCACTAGAACTATTAAGGAAAACTGGGTGGTTCTTTAATTTTGTTTTGTATATGGTCATGATCAGTTTCTAGTTTTAGTATATATTGGGTGACAACTCTATAGCTTAGACACAGAATAAATTTCTGAGTTGAGTAAATTGACTTATATGCATTCTAGAATCAATAAATCTAATGCTATAGTCCACTCTGCTCCCCCCCCCAAAAAAAAAGAAACAACTCATCAACCATGATAATTTTTTCAGGTGTATAAATACATTGTACCTTCCATTTAGGAATCAATTTGTCATCAAAGAATATTCTCTGGTTCTTTTTCAGTATTTGCCTATTTTTGTACCCCAAAAAGATTTTTCTGACTCAGTTGTTTGAGCATCTAGGTCATCTTATGGCATCAAATTGGAAAAAACTAAATATAATAAATTATTTATATAGGTATAATTAATCATGTAGCCCAATATCTCAGTTTTCTTTTCTTTTTCTCAGGTATCTTTATCATTAGTTCCAAAAATAAGAGATTTGCCATTTTGATATTCTCTGTGCAAGCATTTTGTTTCATACTGAGACATTTTTTTTTTCATGGGGAAGAGGTACTTTCTTTAGTTTTCTAGGAAAATTCTTGCAAGAAAATAAGCTTGTTTTGGTTTCCAAATGTAGAATTTAATTGTCTATCAAGTGATATCAAATTTTAGGCGTTTTCATCCTGTAAGGACTTGAAAAGTCAAATATATAAGACTATTTATGGAAAAATTGAAAATCCTTTTAGCAATCTGAATATGAAAATCACCATATTTCATAAAAAAAAAAAAACTAGAAGTATTAACTATGATAGTACTAACTAGAAATACCAAAAATGCCACTTTACTGAAGGTTAAATACTCCGGAGGTTTTGACGTGGAAGAACACGTCAATTTAAGCGATTTTTTTTCGGTGAGGTAAAGGTATATATATAACCCCAATCATCAATAACCATGTAAGTGATGCGACAATTTTCGCACTACCGGTATATGACCTACATCATACCACATATACCCAAATAAAAAGCATTTTGTTTTTCGTTGTAACTAGAACAATTTATCAAAGGAAGTCTATGGTCAGATGGTATAACTATCGATACTGTATGACTTTCCCCTAAATTATCAACGAACCCTAAGAACTATAAGAATTTTCACAGATTGAAACGTGAACCCGTTTTGGGGGTGTACTTTATTCTTACAACCAGGTGGAGCAAAAATTTAGTTAAGCAGTTCATCGATTAATCAATATACTTCGATGAAATACCACCAAATGCAAACATCTAAGAATTAGAAAGCATGCTTAAAACATAATATATAAATCCACGTCATTACCAACTATAATCTTCCCACGGCCGCAACGAAAGAGTACGCATCGTGGTAATAAAAACATTGGCCAATTGCAGGTCAATGATTTAAGTAGCCTTGTAAATCGCGTACGTCAAAAACGTAGAAAACAAATGGAATATCACTTTTAAAACATAACCTCTCAATAACAGAACACATAAACAATTGCTCCATAGAGTGCGATCTTCTTTTCTTTGAACTGATTAACTGAAATGAGTGCTCGGGTTTAATACTGGTTTGCCCACTTTTAATTACCCCAATAATAAATCAGTTGTACAAACAAAAAAGACAAAGGGTTCACTGACCATGAATTTGTATAGTCCGTTTCAAAATAGGTGTCATACATGTACATGTATGTTTCTATGTATATTTGAAGCAATAGTTTTTTAATGTGTAAAAATGTAGAGAAAAGGAAAAGAAGTGCATATCTTAATATAATATTTATTTTTTTCAAATTTTACAAAATACTTCCGGACAGTCTGTACTAAAGAATATGTTTTTATTTCATCTTTTTACATATCGTCCAAATGTTCTGGTAGATGTGGCCACTTTATAAGTACAAATAATAAGTAAGAAACTAAATGGCTTATTTGACGATTAAAAAAAATCATATGAAGAAAATATTTTTTTTTAGTTAAAGATTAAACTTTCAACTTATCAGACATCAATATCCAAACATAATATACAAATATTTAATTTCAATATGAAATGATATAAAAGGTATGATGAAGTACAAATTTTTAAAAGTTTCACTTGATATTTTCACTGAAAACTCCGCTACATGTAAACCGTGAGTTTATTTCCCGCGACTTTTTTTCTGTAACTTTTTATATGTCACTTTTTTGTGTGTTTTTTTTTTTTTTGTATGACTTGTTTCTTAACATGTGTACAACTGTTGCTGGTGTATGGAAATGGATTACCTGCTCTGAACTCCGATCTTAGTTCTTGAGAATGCTAAAATAATGATGCATGCGTCTTGTGATTGCCGTTTCAAAACAAGACATTTATTCTCATAAACCAAATATAACAATGGTATAGAGAAAAAAGAAAGGAAAAGGAGAGTGAGAAAAAGAGAGAAAAGTTTATAAAAAGGAAGACAAAGATTACAAACACACATAAACATACACTATTTACAATACATCAGATTATTTAGAGTTCAGCCAAGAGAACAAATTTCTATATTAATTTTACGGATAAACTTTTTTCAAAACAATTTTATTTTCTGATTCCAAAAGGTTTTTGAGTTTTAGCGTATTTGGTCTTTGATATATATTTTGGCTAATATATTTCTTCCTATCTTCATTGAAAAAATTACACTCCAGTAGATAGTGATATTCATCCCCAATTGAACCGTTATTACATTTAATACATGTTCTGTTTTCTCTTGCAATGTTATTCCATCTGCCGGTTTCAATAAGTAGTTGAATATAATGTTCTTTATCAGATTTTACAGGTAAAATACAGGTAAAAAATATACCTACGTTTCAGAAACAAACTGTAATTGTTAAAACGACGCAATCAACTGTGTTTATTTAAACTATTAATCAAAAGTGGGCAAACCAGGATGACACCGAGTGCTCGTAACCCGATTTGTAAAAAAAATATATAAATATTCCTAATGTATACTTGTAGTGTATGGCAATAGATAGTAAAATGTAGAACATTGTTTAAACAGCATTTTATTACACCCCAGCATTTAATGGATCTACCTCACAACCAAAAGTCCCTGTGGTTATATTTATCAGTTCACTGCACCATTACGTATTCATGGTATCGCTTTTTGAGTACTTCACATCACCGTAGTCTAGTTCAGTATATAAGACTGATGATTTTTTGTTTTCTTTTACCTTCGATCAAAACTGAAGGGAAAATTAGCTTAATCATTTATAACGGTTTAGTATGGGTGGCGTTCTAACAGTCACGCACTTGAAAACTTCATGTAGTAAAAAAAAAAACAGCAAAATGCTGGGCAGTTCAGTACCCGACTTTCCAGAAATGAGAAAGCCATTGTCACGTTTTCTTATAGATTAAGGTATTCACGTCAGGCCCTGATGACAGTACTCACATGTTCATCCCACCTGATAGAGCTCTACCTCTGACGCTAGTTAAAAAGAAAGCGGTTGTAGACTCTGCCCAATATTCATGTGGTGTGGTCGTGGCATAGGACTTAGACCATAAATGTTGTTCTTGCGCGTTGTAATATGCTTGTTGTATCTACAAAACACCGAAAAGTTTGCATAAGATTATATCAGTATCCATGGAGGAATCCGATTGGCTCATTTGATGTTTGTATTCGATGTCGTAAATGCTTTTGGTCCACATATCTCTGTTGAACATTTATTATTTGACTCCCGATATTTAGTATGTCATCAAACCCGTGGAAACCACTAATTTTGCATCCATACAAACAACACTCTGCTAATTCCACTCTTACAACCAACGCGTGACCTTCATGTAAAGACGTGTTAAGTAATGTCGGGTTTCACTATAAAATGTACTTGTAAATTCGTAGTATGTTTAACATGAACAGATTTAAAAGTTTTCTATCTAAGTGTTGAGGCATGCATTCATTTATTGGTATGAAAGTAATTTATCATGATTTTTTGCTTTTCGATTGATAACTTTGCTTTCCTCGTTTTATTTTTGTTTTTGTCTTTGTGATTTTGATCTTTTCTCCTGTGCCATTCTATAGCATGCTTTCACCAAATATCTCTTGCATTATAATATGTTCTTGCATGAGTCTTTGTTTGAAGAGTGTGAGAAATTCTGTCTTTTCACGAGTGGAGCACAGTGGAACGAGTGAAAAAGACTATTCTTACTTATTCTAATACCTTATGTCTGTATGAGCTGGGTATGCTTTTAAATATCTGGTGAGAAAATTCGTGTGAAAGTACATTAAGCTGATGACTGTATGGGTCTTTATCGTTACACAGAACGTTATCCTCTAAAACTACTGACATATGATTGGTTACACCAGCTATTGTTTGATACTTTCGACCGTCTGCTGTACACGTGTGAGAACAGCTTCCGTTACATCTGCCTTTAAGTACATATAGTTATTTTTTCAGATTGTGATAACTAACATTTTAGTTGCCGAATTTTAGTTGCCGATGTTTGATAGGAGAACACATTGTTTGCATGTGAAGGATAGAATAAAGAGTGATTTCCTGATACATTACAGTTCATTGTCATAGACCAATAAACCTTGTTGCTTCTTGTGGTAAAACGATTCATTTAAAAAATGGGCCTCGTTGTGGTATCAAATTAAATGACAATGCTTGCTTGTGACGATTACACCTTACATGTACTCACCGTGACACTCAGGTGTGTCTTTTAAGTGTTGATTCTCGGGAAATATGGCCAATGTTTCTTCTCTGGTGAATATGCCAACACCTTTAGCCTTGCTTAATCCCAAGAAAACATCAAATGGTGTATGGCGTACCATTCGGCTTACAGTAGTAGCTGCCTATGGATAAATAAAAGACACAAATCGGGCTTTATTCTGTATAAACCACATCTATAGTTCTAGAGGATGGTTTGTAATGGAAAAAAAAAGAAAAAGATCGACACAATTTGATTGGAAATATGGTTTCAATCTAAGTACATGTATTTGTTTTCGACCTTCAGGCGCAGATCCAGAAATTTGGAGAGGGAGTAATTCTTTAGAAGCGGAATTGAGTTCTTGTCTATTGGTGCAAAAATGCACACAAGTAATGGTGCAAAAATGCACACAAGTAAAAAAAAATAAAAGAAAAGGGGTTCCAACCGCTTCATCCCTCCCCAGATTCACCAATGATAATGTCTCTATACGACAATTCTGATGTTTTTCATGTTCCGTCCAACTATGTAACCACATTTTTACAATAGACACCTTTTCAATGGCTAACTCTGACACGCTAGACGAAGCCTGTACAACCACAACCGGTGAAGATGGTTTGGAGTAGTGGATGACCCCACGATGATCGACATACCGGGACAAGAACTGGACGCCTGTACTGTCCGGTTGTGATAGGTAGCCAGTCTGACCATCTTCTTGTTTGAGGCTACAAAGAAAAGATTTTTAAATAATTTGTGCTGCTGGTTTCTTTCGTAACTGACTGCAAGCGAGTCTGGGTACTGCCACATCAACTGGACGAAAAACTTAAGAACAAGCTATTAGCCAACCACGGATATAGAAATGTAACTTTGCAAGAATAAGTACTTACTCATAATTAACTTTAAATAAAAGTAGAGTTGTATTCATCGTAAAGTGGCTTTATTATGGCTTCCAAAAACTACATGAACATTTCTTTCAATAATATGAATCTATAGGCGATCATGCACAGTATTATTGTTAAAATAATCTTTTCAATGAAAATAAAGTGTATTGTATAAAGTTTCTAACCTTTGATCAATGTCTGTTCCTAACGACGCAAGCCCCGAGAAGCCTGAAACGAGATTTCCTGGGTACGTATTTTCTTTTCTTATTTCCCCAAACAAGTTCCATTTAAGTCAGTATAATTTGAGCAGTTTAGAACAGAATTGAAACTAATGATAATGGATTTTAAATTATGTATTGCTATAACTGAGATGATAAAACGAAGTTTTTAGGGGTGTACACGAGACATCCATTAAACAGCAATACTTCGATCAAAGTCTGGCGTAAGTCCTTCAAAACGAGGACTCAAACTAAGTATGAAATAAAAAACCATTGATCATCTGTATGGTATAAAGGTACATAAATACCACTCATATAACTATTGCAATTATAAATTCCTTATGTTATACATTGTTTCGATGAGTAACCTCTCATCAACCTCATTAGAACCAAATACATATGATGATCGAAATACAAAAAAAAAAATTGTATACAGAAGTACTCAAAGCAAAAAAAAATATCTATATTAGGAGTCAAACTAGCACCGAGAAAATATATGAAATGAAACATCGATGTTTTAGGGGTTTTTAATTCTGTGATACCGCGAGCTACAGAAACAACTTACGAAAACGACGAATGAATGAAAAAAAAGGACAATACAGCCATCGATTAATGGCTGATCAGAACAACTAAAGGTGTACGCTGCTTGGGACTAAAAGTGGAACTTCACTTGTGCTCGTTGCTTGATTCCCTTGTGCTAACCAAGTGGGGATAAGAATACTATGATATCAGTAAAAGCAATGAAAATCAAACAAAGAAAAAGCCAAGTTACAACTTACTTTGTGCAAGGAGAAGTACTACTAAATGACCAGGCATTTTTCCTCTCAGCCTTATCTGTGTGTAAATACATTTATAGAAAGGTTATCCAAGTAGAGCACAAATCATGTTCGTCATATGACGTCCTGTATGGTTAGATTCCAAAATCACGTTTTCATCACAGTGTCAAAGATTCTGGAAATTACATGTATATCTGTCACCATTCATGCCAGTTTTTACCATCGATATTCTTTTCTTAACCGTAGTTTTCAAAGGCTAATATATTCGAAGGAAGAAAGTACTTATCTTTACGTTTCAAGTACTTGTAATGTGAACTATCCTCCTTATCTTGTTGACCTATTCCTCGTTTATGCATCTCCTCTCGACACTTACCACGAGCACTTAATGTATCAGTCTCCCTAGGAAACGGGCATTGGGAGGAACATGGTGTGAAACCCAAACCACTTTGACATGCTATTGTACAATCAGAATCAAGAAATAAAGTCAAGATTTTCCATATCATCTTGATGATATCAGTTATTATCTTATTTCAATGAACTGCAAATGAACACTTAGTCACTACAGTCCGAAATCTCAAGTTTCTGGCACTCTAATGAATAATTTCAAATGATATCAATTAGAGATCTGAATTATATACTTGCCCTTATGTTCTAGTGTAGCGGAAATGACCAAGTAGTTCCGATTAATTGATCAAATCGCGATAATTTCAAATAGAAAAGACTTCTTCAAGTGTTTTGGTGGGATTTAGGCATGCATGTTTCAGTTTTTTTTCCCATTTTGCCTGAATCTAACAAAGATTTGTAATTAATTGATGTTTTGGTGTAAGGAATATGGGATGGTTTCGATAAAAAAAAGTTATAAAACAACAGCCTATGCTGATAAAATATCAAATTTATAATTAGTATACTAAAATTTCATTTGAATTCCTTTGATATAAAATCAGTGTGTATAGCCTGTAAAACTGCAAACGGTCTTAATTGGTCCAGATTTTAGTCTTGCAAACTGGAAATCCTAGATGACACAAACCTGAAATCCTGGACCCAACAAACTTGAAATCCTCGATCCAAAAACCTGAAATCTTATACCCAACAAACTTGAAGTCCTGGAACTAACAAACTTGAATTCCTGGATCCAGAAGCCTAAAATCATCGATTCACTCTTTAATATGAATAGTTTATGTAGTGGCTCTCAATACGCGTAATATGTGAGTATAACGAGTTGACTTCCATAGGAACACCCAGATATTCATAAAAGGAGGATCCGATCCAAAAACTTATGTAAGGTAGCGTGAGTTTCAGGCTATCATTTGTTAATTTTCCCTTAAATCTGCGTAAAAAATAAAATATAATTTCCAACGAACAGAGGGTAAATATGGCAAGCCGTTTTCAAAATTACCATATAAGATATCTTATAAAGTATATGAGATATCATAAATAGTATATGCGATCATATCTTAATCACATATAAGATGTATTGAATATTACATGTCAAAATCTGTATCACATGCTGTATCAAACCGAGATTCCTATATCATCACAAAGGCCAAAGGCCCGCGGGGTAATATAGGTCGAGGGTTAATATAGCATGTGATATAGATTTTAACATGTCATATTTCAACCATACTCCAAGTACATGTATAGTCTGTGAAGGGGTGCGATATAAGGTATGAGTTATAGGTCTAGGGTGTGATATAGGATATGCGATATAGGGTAGACGATATAGGGTAGACGAAAGAAAGTTTAAACAAACACTTAAAATGCACATACATAAAAGTTATAATTTAATTTAAATATATGATATAGACCTATCTCATCTATCAATTTAGACATCTTATATATTAATTGAGATATCGTTTATGATATATAAGATATCTCATAAATATCAAAAAAGTAGGTTTGGTATGAATACAAAGGAGACAGTCATCCATCAAAAGCCAAACAACGAATAATAGAACTTCTACGGGTCAACGCACAGTCTCCGATTGTGGGCAAAGCCCAAACCATAAAGCAAGCTGTAAAAGGCCATAAAATAAATGAAGTGAACCTATTTATAAAAAACGAAAATCGACCATATGTTAATTTATATAAAATATTTTCTAGATTAAATAAGATATCTTATAAATCTATAACTAAGATATCTCATATGTTTTAAGAGGTATCTAAAATATAGAAAAATATTAAAACGGCCAAAACTTTCCTTGGATTCATACTGTATTCCATGATTGGCATCGTCCCATCACATGTTTCACGTGCACCATATTAAATTAAATAGCACACTTATAGCAGAAGACAATATATATGTATTCATGGATCTGTGCAACCTAGCCCAAAAAATATTTCCAGTCGTTTCAGGTGCTACATATTCCCGCGCTTATGTATATACGCGAAATTTAAACAAACTGTATTGTGATGTCATTCTTTTAAAACGTTAAATATCTGAAGCTAACATTATGGCATCCGACTTCCGGCGGTGGGTATGGTACTTGTTTTTTTTTCTTCACAAAACAGATCTGGATTGTAAAAAGTTAACCTGATTATTCATGGTTTGAAAAAAAAAGATACAAGAAAATTTAGTGACTTTTGCATTTTCAGAATGACCGCCAAAGTTTTGCTACATTCCCATTCCGGTCCATGTAGAGTCATCAAAACCAAACCAAGTTCATTGGCATAATATAAAGAAACTCAACTATCATATGTATGAGAAAGCAACTTAATTTCTCTCAACCACTACAGCAATGAATTCTTCTAAGAATTAACTGCTCATTTGACGCGAAATTTGAGGAAGAAAGAGAGAATGAGAGATAGACAGACAGATACACAGACACAGTCGTGGCGAGATCAGGATATAGATAGTTTTTGTTAAAATTTTACTTAGAAGGATAAGCCTACGTTCGTTCTTAAACACATAATCTTTTGACATACGCAGGTACGAGAACACAATTAATTCCCCTTGGTTTTAGTTCCAACTTTGGTAGTAGGTACCTTCCACATTTTTTCATATTTTTACTGGAAACTTATTTGCTGAAGTTTTGCCTCTAATTGGTAGAAACTAGGTTAAAATTACATGGGATTTTTTTTCATTAATCAATTCTGACTGAAAGTTGTGATTTGGTTCAGTGGAAGAAGGTTAAAATTTAGGACTTTTAACTCAGTTCATTTGTCATGTTTACCCCATCTCCGAATTATATGTATTAATTTCAGAAAATGAGGGTAAAATTTTCTACAATTTATATATAAAATCCTGTTTGTTCATATCTTTAGGCCAGAGAAGTTTTATTCAGTTTGCGCCGGTGGAATTTTTTTAATCTGCTCAAATGTGTATATTGAAATGCACTTGAAAATTAATTGCGGTCTCGTGCCCGCATTTATTTACCTCTCCATTGATTTGAGATTGAATACAATACACCATAAAACATGGTCGGGCACCTGCCTGAACAGTATTGCTTTATTAGACTGCGAATCCAATCCATGATTACTACACAACGTTGTACACAAAATATGCTTAACTGTAAGGCTTTGCTAGTGCATTTTCTTTAAACACTATTTTTGTCTGTGTCCGCCTCTAGGTATCATTTTACTGCTGTACGTACATGAATACGTCGATCCCATAAAAATCTCAACTGTTCATGGGAAGGACTCGAAATTTTGTATTCAGCTTCAGTTTGAAGTGATGTATATGTAACCGTGTGTCACTGTACAGCTTGGTCAACTCCCTGCATGACAGTTTAGTTGCTGTTTTAAGGTTTCTTAGATTTTCGTCGTAAAAACCCCAGCAACTGTTCATGGGAACGACTCGAAATTTTGTATTCAGCTTCAACTTGCTCGCGCACCAACTTACTGTTTGTTGTTGGGATTTTATTCTGTCTGAGACTTTTGGATTATTTCCACATCCATAGCCTGTTCAACGCCCTTTGCATTTTAATGATGGTAGTGCATCCGCGTCCAATTTCTTAATCTGTTAAAAAAATGTCTTTGGAATTGCGTAAAGAAAATTTGAAGACAAATGATCGTTTTAAAAAAAACAATAATAGGTAATGTCGATAGGTAGTTGTCCTGTTGGTATAAGTCTTGTACATTATAATCTGGTCTGATGCAGAGCGGATTCAGTTAGGCGGGGGCTCGGCGGGCCTGCGCCCCCTTAAAATTTGCAAAGCATGGGTTGTCAGGGACAGATTTAGGCGGTTTTAAGTTGAAACTTTAATGTCTTGCTAATTTTACCACAAACGATATCTACATTGCACCCACTCTAGAAGAATATTTCAAAAATTTAACCTCAGAAATGTTTACTGTGCGCCCCCTAACCTAAAATCCTGGACCCGTCCCTGGTCTAATGTGGTATGCTTTTAATTACAAACCAATGGGTCTCGGATACATTCACTTGACGACTTGTTTATATCCAATGAATCGGACCGAGTCTGTAATTTATTTGTTGTTCTCTGTAGCCATGGCGATTTGTAAAACGTACGGAATGAACGGATATGGTGTTATTGTCAACTGATTACATGACATTTTTTTTTGTATCAATCAAATCGGATGAAGATCGAATAAATTAAATATTGATTGCCCCAGTAATTGTACTTGTTTAAAGGCTATGCATTTCCTGTCATTTAAACCCCGAGTATCGGCTTAACAATCAAAGGCTGTCTTTGTTGTGAAGCCTTGAATTTGTGTGCAACTTGGTTCTACGTATAACTGTATATGACGACAGCGTGACTGTTTTAATTTTTGTATACTTACAAACACATACAAATATGTATCCTAAGTAAAGGATTTTTTATCAGTAATAAAAAAGTTATCGGATAGGATTGGGCAGTTTCTGCTTTATGAACAAGATTAGGTTTCAAACTCATATATGCATAAGCTGGCCAAAGCCATGGCCGTAACTAAGGGCTTAAGTTAGAGTAGGCAGGGGTTAGGGGGCCGGCAATTGAGGCCCTTAGAAGGGGGTTCGGGGGCAAAGCCCCCCCTCCGTCGAATTCTGTAATGGCATTAAATTGGACCTTTTCCATGAGTTTGGCAACATAGATTCTTGAATTGATGTAAATATATATTAAAAAAGTAATTATTTGTTTTTGTACGTATCTTTGACAGTATTCCACATTTTCTTTCTCTATACTAAATTTCAGCACTATTGGTCAGAGTTTCCTTTACAAAATACATGCCATTCGAATAATCTGATGTACACACTATATGTCTATTGTTCTATTCTGCTCCGAATGCACTATGGATTTTCTTACTACCATCCATATGGCTACAGCCCTTTAATTATTGATTCCATAGGGTTCCATACATTTTTGCACTGACATTTTTGGCCCGTAGCTCGGACCATATTATATATTTGGATATAATGAACCACTCAAATCGACCAGTATAAACCTAGGACACTCCATTTGAAATATCGGGGGACGAAGTGGAATTGATTTTTCCACTAATCTCCAAACCCCGAGGTAATGCCTAAATGTCCTCCAGAATACCAACAACAATCCTTGAAACTGGCATTTGGCTTGTATCGTAAATAAATATTTTCATTATATATTTTATTTTATCTATCTTCAACCTAACCTGATGGATTTTGCTACCCATCTTTCTACTTCTTGAGGAAAGTCATTTCGGGTTGGTAAATCATCCATGTACATCACAGGGACTTGCTCCGACTACAGTATCTAATATGCAGCCCCACTAGTATATAACTACAGGTTATATACTAGTGAGGCTGCATGTTTGATAGTGGGAGCAAGCTATAGTGTGTACATGTACTGCGTTTTCATAATATCAACAACTTCAGCGGTCAAGGTTTTTTTTTATCAACGACGGTACCAGATAATTGCCATAGAAAACGGATTGCAGTTTCTCTGGGAATCGATCTTTCAAAGGCATGATTATATTTAGAAAATCTTATTTTTAATGTTGCTGAAATTCTAGGGAAGGCAATTGCCTCCGTTGGCTCAATGGTAGTTACGGCCCTGAAAGCCAAAGTCAAACACACACAAAAATCTTGATGAATTAATTTCTAATCAATTTCAGTCAATGTTAAAAACAGCATTATTCAGTTATATGCTATTCGAAACGCGAATTGTAGAGTATCAAGTAAAACAACGACACAGTACAATCCATGTTATACAAAATAATCGAGTTTGCCCAAAAGAGGACCAACTACTCAGAGTGCTTGTGACAAATCAAGAAAAACGTTACATAGTATTGTGACAGATTTAAACGCATTTAAATGCAGCACGGTTGATAAAATCACAAGTTTCTACATGTACTAATTGTCGTAAATTCGATACAATAATGAACGATCGAAATACAATTCCTCTGGCCTCATCGTTTAAGAATGAAATTGCAAAATCATTATCGGAAAACTATCAAAGATACGGGTAGTTAGTATTAATCAATAGAAGAATGCTTTTATTTGCGCATTTTATCCCCCGTTTTGTACCCTTCAACAGTTCGCGTAAGGCCATCTCAGTTGTCACGACTGTATCTCTGCTATAATTTAAATGTTATATCAAAGGAGCTATTGTTTTATAAAACACTGAGGAATTCATTACTACTTTATTACAATAACTATTTTGAATTGTGTATTGATTTGTAGGTATAGAAGATAAATAGTGTCTTGGGATTGTTAGCATCCGGGTTGTATCTTACAGAAAATGGATGAAACTGTTTAAGAAATGTCGACGAGTAACAAAGTCGCCCCAGAAGGTAAGTCTCCATAAAAAATGTATCTCTTAAAAAAATGATTCTTTGATATCAAAACATAAGGGAAAATATATAAGGAAAGATAGGTACAACCGAAAATGATTGGTATACTGAACTAAATAGCTTCGTGGTGATTTATTGTGTGAACTGTTCTATCATCAAAAACTAACATGTTAAAATAGTTCTGTGATGGTTTTTATATTAACAATTATATAATCTCTCTTACGCAGTCACTCATTCCGACTGAAAACATATTTTAAAGTAGAATTGCATTAGTAATGTGTTTATATTACCAAAATAGTTGTATTTATAAAGCGTAGTTTTCTTCACCACATAATAATCGAAAGACGAGTGGGACACCAGCAAATAAACGCATGTTTGAAAAATGCATCGGGGAGGTGCGGAAATTTTGGAAAAGGAGGAAGGGTCCAGGCTACTCTGGTAAATTTGTGTACAACTTTCAAACAAAGAGGGTGGCCAATGGGTTCAGATCGGTAGATCACACATGATCAGCCAATGTTAACCAATTCATTACACATGATAGTTCGTGCTTTCGTATTTTTTCCGGGCTGTACGCATTCAGTTGCTCTGTTTTAGTTGCTGTGTTTTTTTTGTCTTTGCTTTTAAGAGTTTATTTTGCCCATTGTTCAAACAGGTACTTATTTTTAATATACACTCTAGCTCCCTGGTTTGAATATTCAGTCCCTTTATCCGTAGAATAATGATCATATATGTTCATCCTTTGAGTAAGACATCTGTCTAAGACCCAAAGTAATGTGGAGAGAATTACTTATAAATATTGAAGATACGGAAATCAAGACATACCACAAAAAAACTATGGCACTATCAAAATGATTAACTCCCACAAACAAAAAGGGAGTGACATCAATTGATCCAAGTGATTTACTCTTAAACCGATATACCATAAAAAAAAACAACAACAACAACAAAAAAGAACAAAAGCAAATACAAAGACAAAAAAAACCAAAAACAAAACAAACAAAAGTTTACTAAACACATTCAATATCCAACGCATTATACTTTAGATAAATATGTTTCGGTCCCCAATTTCAAATACTCCCCTCCTCAACCCACTATTTGTTTTGTCAGATATTTTCTTGTTCCTTTCCCCTTTACTCCCAGCCCCTTACGACATGAAAAGCCGATTTGATAGGACGTTATAAGAAATGTATGTAAGTTTCTAGTTTGGGAGGATCCATGATTTCATGTCAGGATGGCGTAAATTATATCTGCACTGTTAATTAGATAATTTTCGAACTTGGCGATTTGAGGAATAGAATTCCAACCTTTAACGTTGCAGAATCAGTCCTCAATTAAAAGCAAAGTGAGGCTAGGAAAGGTCATTTGGGGTTAGAATTTGTGAAGATAAAATCAAGATATGAGGCAAATAGAACTTTCCCCAACATCAGGAAATGGGCATGCTTCTAGCACACCTTTCTTGGGAACCATGCCTGCCTTAATTATGAAAGTACTATATGTTATTTAGCGTGATAAAACATGTCATCATTAAAACAAGTGAATGAAATTCCTATTTTTTTCTTAAAGAAAAAGTTTAAGCCCCTATTGTAAATCTTAAAACATTAAAAGGGACGTACCTAATATTTTATGTATGAGTCAGCAGAAATCTTGCTGCAAGGGGTCTGGGGACTGCTGAAGGTCTCCAGTAGGCCCAGGGCAGGACCCTAGTAGGGGATCAGGGGGGGCATAGCCCTCTGAGTACCTGAGGAATTGAAGGGGGTTTTTGAACTAGAAAAACTTGATTATTTACCATAGTTTAGAGTAGACTATTTTGCTGAATCTGATTATCTAAAGCATGATTATTAGGATATATGGGTGAGAATTTCTCTTATTCAGATTCTCTGATTCCTGTCATTCTTTGAAGATTATTCTTGGAATTGTAGTACTCAATAAATACTGCGCTAGCTAATTGTATTTTGAAGCCTGAATAATTCTTCTTTACAGTTAACAAGGAAATGTGTCGTCCATATATGAAAAAAACTGTCCATTTTTCATTCTATTTGTTGTCCATGTTGCACCCAACTGTACAAAGTTTCATGAATATGCCACTTAAGGTCTCTGAAAAATCTATTTAAACACAAAGCTAAGCTTAAGTGCACTGAACAGATGGATCAATGGATTGCTGAACAAAGAGCCAACATGAGGCTGCATGGTTGACCCATTTCCCCAAAACTTCAGAGAACTTTCCATTTAACAGAAAGTTAATATTGAAGAGAAAAGACAGCTGTCGTAATGCGCTGAAGGACCTTTTAGTGGTTGGCATGTTTATGGACATGATTATAAAGATAGATATAATTGCAAAACAGAAGGATACAGATCTTTGTAACAGACTGAGTAGACATAAGTGAAGTTGGTTTGTCTGTTACGTCCAGATCCGACCAGTGTCTCTTCCAATTTTGGATCTCGGACTTGAAAAGCTATTTGTTCTCTTTGAGGTCATACCTGTATGTTTCCTAGGGTTCTACAGAATCTTCATTCAAGGATTTCAAACCTAAAGGTATAGGTTTCTGGCCTTGAAAATGGTCAGAATTATCCATCAAATGCCCTCTGAGTTCATCAATGTAGTAATCTAGAAAGTGGTTAGTCCTGTTTGTTTGTTTGTTTTTTTTTGACAATACGATGTGCAAGCTAATATTTTGCATATATGGTAGCTACTTGCCTGAATCTTTAGATTCTCTTCACTGTGATATATAATAGTAGATTAATTTGCAAAATTTTACATTCATTCATTCATTCATGGTACACATGAAATGCTAGTCTGTCATATTTCACGAAAATTGATGTGAAACTCACAAATTTTAAAACCTATTTTCTTGATATTTAAAAAATGGCCAGATCTTATGTATTTGTGTCTTGAAAGCTTGACAACCCAGGAAATGTGTGTTTATCAAGTGCATGTAAGATATTCACAAACTGAATTCTTCTGATTGATGTCCTGCTATTAGTAAACATTAGATGAGATATATATGAAAAAGAAAGTGTTAATAGAAAAGAGATGGTCTAAGTAACACTACGATTTACAAACAATGATGAAGTGAAACAATTTTCTTCAATGACCCGTGTGTGGGACAATTGATAACTAAACAGATTGTAAAAAATCAAAGTAAATAATCGTCTACCAGATTACTAATACTTTTAAATCCCTTTATCTGGAAACCAAACTATTTTTTTGTTGTCAAATTCTGAATTTATTTACAAGTATTAAGGTTTTATATTATAAGATATTATGTTCTCTTTTGTCTTATCATGTATGTATATTGTGTCAGAGTTAAGGACCCAAAGTTTGTTCTACATACATTGTATCATCTGCTTTTTAGTGAAATTCGAAGTTGTGTATATTAATAGTAGATAGATAAAGCTGTGGGGGAATTGTCCATGGGACAAACACTCAAGCTGTCATATACAATAAAACAAGCAATAAGAGGGCATTGTCTAGTCTTTAACTATGAGTACATCTTGCATTAAAGAGTAAGCTCTTGTTGGAGTCCCTGTACCTACATTTATATGATATTTTGACCCTTTATTCAAGCCTTAATAGGACCCTATATTCAGGCCTCTGTTAGACCCTTAGAATACTCCAACATCAATTGGATCTTATACCCTGGCCTCTGTCGGACCCTATATCCTGGCCTCTATTGAACCCTATATACTGGCCTCTTTTGAACCCTATATCCTGGCCTTAATTTGACTTTATATATTGGCCTCTATTGGACACTAAATATATGGGTCTCTATTGAACCCTATACCCAGGCCTTCATTGGAAACTAAGCCCTTGATTCTCTTGGACCCTATACCAAGGCCTTAATTTGATCCTACATTCTGGCCTCTATTGGACCCTATACCTTGGCCTCTCTTGGACCCTACATCCTGGCCTCTATTAGACCCTACATCCTGGCCTCTATTGGACCCTATACCTTGGTCTCTCTTGGACCCTATATCTATGCCTCTAGAACAAAGAGTATACAAAGATTTACCAACCAACTAATAACTAAGAGTTAGTCAGATTCTAAATATTTTGTGTCACACAGTTTTAAGCCTTTGGTCATGGCATTTTCTTTATACATATAAAATAAACCCAGGAAATAGCTGTTATTGGCCAAAGAATTGAAATGAACTTGCTATTCTTGTTTTTCTTTCGAAGATATGGCTATTGTTAATTTAGTTACACAGTGAAAATCCACCACACTTTTCATTATGTAATGAGTAAAATATCTGGAAACAACGCATTTTGAAATGAACAAGACATATTGGTTTGTATTACATTAAAATCATTGCATTTAAGCCCAAAGTGGTCTTCTAATTATTGCCAAATACTTACATGGAATGGTACTTTTTTAAAACTTGGTACTAAAATGTCTGATACAATCAATTTTAATTTTGGTTTAACTTGTGCCAAGTTAAAATCTGTTGAAGTTAATTTAAATTTGATTGAAACCAGCTATAATAGAGGTGCACTACTACAAAAAACTGGGTTCTACATGGACATTTCAATCTGACTCAAGAATGACAATAATATTGAAAAAATAAAAATGTTTTTATTCCAGAATGTAGTTCCTCTTGTAAGACAATATACATTTGTATCTGTAAAGTAAAACTACACACACACATGCACACTTTTAATGACCACTGCATACATTAGTATCACACTAAGTCACAGAAAAACACCATGTTATGTTTTTGTTTCCATACATCAGGGTCCTGTTTCACAAAAAAACTGCAAACTGAGAGTGTCGTCAAGCTTGAAATTCAAAGGACCTGAATGGGAAAAATATGCATGATTTTTGTATGAAACTGGACACATGGATATATTCTGGTGTACATTGAGGTGAGCGTACTGTATGCATCCACATTCTAACAGTTGAAACATTCAGAAATACTGTCTCACCTGAAAAAGACTAAATACCACTAACTGCTATCACTTTAATTAAGTGTCTTGTACAGAATGTCAAATATACAGTCTAATGGATGGTTTTATTCTATTTCACAAAATCCATGAAAATATTGTGTTCAATTTCAGATCAGACTATACAGTATGATCCAGATTTTAATGGACCAATTAAGAAAAGGTAAACAAATGGAATTGTTTAGATGTATATGTTATTTTTATTCTAATAACCATTATTATATACATGTATATACAGTCTGGGGCTGTTTTCCGATTTTTTTTTTGCAATTTTATTTTTAACTTGGAAAACCTCAATTTGATTTCATCTACACACTGAGTGAATGTGTTTTTAAACGAGACTATCTTATATGGAGTTTTCATCAAAAATAGGTACTTGAGAGCTGAACAAGATGTAAAGAGTAAGGGTGGCCACAAAAAGTTGTGATTTTTTTAGGGGAAGGCTTCATTTCTCAGCTTCTAACAACAGCAGAATCAATCCATACTGCTTCATTTCACCTGGTTTCTATAGAATAATGATGTCTCTCACCACTCCCACAATGTCTACCCCATACACTAACAGTTTCTGGTTTTGGGTCAATCTGATGCCAAAAATTGTGAAATATCCTCATTTATTCTCAGGAATGACACTTTTGGGACCCTTGACCTTCCAATTACCACTGTTATGAACCTTATTTGGCTTAAATGACCATCAGAGGTAACAAGCTTTTGAAAGATTGCACTTTGGGCAGTATTTTACCTCTGGTGAGCCCATCATCCAGCAAAAAATGACAAAAAAAAATAGCCAAAAATGACCATTTTCAGGCAACAGACCAATTTTTCCGTGCATGCCCACCCACCCTCTTAATTTATAAAGCTTAAAGAATAAGAATCACTTGTTTCTGTATAATTACCTAACCATGATCACATGATTATTTAACCAATAACAATTGGTTATGTTTGTTTTCTAGATCCTGTACAGATATAATTTGCTGTCTGTTATTTTTCATATTCCTAGCAGGGTTTGGTGTCGTGTCCTACTTTGGTGAGTTTACTGTTAACATGGCTGAAGTGATATGTTGATAATGTATTGTGCATGTACATGTATTCTAGCTTTTAATGTCTAGAAATTGGCTATTTTAGCATAGTGCCAAGAATGTATTTATGATTTTCCATAATTTGAAAGGCAGGTATTGATAGAAAATATACCCCAAAATTATGTTCTTTTTTTACTGATATTATTGCAGAAAAAAATGTTTTTACTGAAGACTTGGAAATTAAGTTTGTTTTTGCTTTCAGCATTTAAGTATGGAGATCCCTCATTGTTGCTCAACCCTGTCAACTCTGATGGGGAGATGTGTGGTACAGGGAACCAAAAGTAAGTTGACATCATTCTTTTATTCTTGTACTGGTACTTTAAACTCTATACAAATGGTAGGCTACATAGTTATGTAATTACAAATGGGGGAAGTGTATCTAGACAAAGTCTTATAAATTCATCAATTTGACAGTATCTTATAACTTTTCAAGGTCAGTTTAGTACCTGTAAACTGATGTTATATATTTAAGATTGACAACTAATAAATCTGTAGGATTCAGTATATCTAATTCTATGTACCCTTAGTTGTCAATACATGATGAAGTATATAGATATTGTACTATCTGGGATTTATACGTTTGGGGGATATATAGATAGTGTTGGCAGTTAGAGTTTTATACCACTTAATAGCCTTAAAATCACAGGACAATTTGTCAAACTGGTCTGTCATATTAAATCTATTGTAACACATTTTCTTGCTTACTACACAGTATTTTGTATTAAGATAACTACAAATGCTTTACTGATCATTTGAAAATGTTGAAGGTGGCATTTGAGAAACCAAGAAACTTTGGAAGAAAAATACATACAATTATTGACCAGCTTATGACCCCTTTTTTAAAATGAGTCAATGTAATTTAGATGGAGAAGAACTAAAAGCCAAATTAAACCAAAATTATTCAGTCCCTCACCAAATCCCATTTTCTTCTATTCAGTAATGGAGTGAAAGTTGGGAACATAATACAGTGACTGAACTTGAACATCGGTTACTGACATTTGTTTCCATTGGTCATATCCGACAAATATTGTCATACTTATACCCCAAAAAGTACAGATATGTAGATTAAGTTTGATCTTTCTTGAAGTTTGGATTGTTGTACCTGAATAAAATATACTTCAAAAGCTTTTGGTAAAACTGTTTCCCTGTTAAACTGTTAAACCTCAATTTCTTTCAGATATTTACAATAAATGAGTTTGTAATATTACATTATTCTTTCTGTTAGAAGGGATTAAGTTCATGGAATATGTTTTGACTAACTTGAGGAAATGAAAAAAGAATAATGAATTATACACTGCAATGTGTAATATTGAACCTAAGAATCTCTACAGTATAATGACTTCTCTCATTTTATTTGAATTACTATGTATAATATTCTCACAAATTTAAGAACCAATGATATTTCAAATAAGTTTTTACTGTTGAAATTAGTTTTTTAATTAGCCCCTTCACTCATAAACTGTTTCCATAACATAACATAACTTATAGTTTGCTGAGATCAATTTTAATGACACTCGCAGAGATGAAATTAAAGATTCATGTACAAAGACACCTATAATTACCATAGATTTTGAGGTAAAAGGACCTTGAGAACTACTCTTGTTTATTCTATAATTTTCTTGTGAAAGGAATTATAGACTTTCTTTTATGCATCTATGTTCTAGCTAACAACAATATTTTTGCCTCTCAGGATAATAAAATGAGGATGACTAACACTATCTGTTTCAATGTTCAGTATTAGATTATTGAATATTTTTTCAATGAGATGAGCATGAGAAACTCCAGTGAGTTGAAAAATTCTTTGATAATCAGTTTATCGCTGTTTTGCTGAAGTGTAAGTTTTCTTTTATTTTCATTTTCCTGACCTAAATATGTAAGTTTTATAAGCGCTGCAAAGTTTCTTTACGGCACCATTTTTCGTCAACGTGCTACGTGATGTCACGTATGGTGTGCAGTATCAGTAAACTATGACGGTTGAGTTTAAAATTTGTGGAATAATTTAGGGATTTATTCATTCTTATTGAGTAAGTTACTGTATTTAATCATTTTCCATTACAGACTAGAAAATATAATGCCACAAATTAGCCATTATTTCATGCACAGTAAACAAACAGACAGTTATTTGGGTCGTCAAATATTCTTACGCTGTTGCTTGCATGTCACATGAGAACATAGAAACTAGCGATAATTTTTATTCTCACTTGACTGCCTTGAGATTGAAAATCATTGTATATCAAGATCAAAGGGATTTTAAACAAAATAGGGATAATTCATATTACTGGTAACATTGTGTTTAATCTACTTTTGTTTCATAGATGTATCTTTGAAATGACATTTTTACAGAGGCAAGGATTACCTTTTCTTCTTTGATCTTGTTACTTGTGGAAGGATGGGTATTGGTGTATTTGTAAAGGGATGTCCCACACCACAGGTATGTGATGATTACGTATAGTTATGTAATGAGTGGTTTCATAATTGTAGTAAAATTAAAATTTTCAGCATGCAAGGTTGTTTTTTACCATATAGATTTGAGAAATGGTTGATTGAAGAATTTATAGGCTCTCCTATAAAATCTGAAGAAAATATAGAAAGTGTAAAATGGTAGGAAACATTTCACAAAAATTAAATTGCTGGCCAGTGGTTAAAAAGACACATACACTGTACATCCCTACATTGCTTCACAATTTCCAAAGACAAAAAGAAGTAGGAATTAACCTGTAATTTTCTTAACAAGTTGTCTTTCAATGTTTGAATAATTTCATTTTCAGATTTGTGTGTCACAGTGTCCCACAGAAAACTTTGTTTACAACCCACTTGGTCCAAGTAGCCAGTTCGAACCTGTATACTGTAAAAACACTTATGACGCCTCAAAGGTATGGTTTGAGGAGAAGCTATCAGGGAAATAACAGATGGAGACTCAAGTTTATCAGTTCTTTTACCACACAGTAGATTTGCATTTTCTGGTGAATTTTATGACCCTAATGATTGAATTGGCAGGGGTAAAATAAGGAGCCTGTCATATGTCTTGCATGGTTTGTGGAAGTTCCAATTTCCACCTGTTGGAATTATGCTTTTATATTTTGTATCCAAATGTGATTTTGTAGAAAATTGAAGTTTTTACACCCCAGTAGAATGAATGGTAAAAGTTATTTACATGAAAAGTTATGTCTAAGTTATATGACGTATACATTACTGAAAATTTAACTGAAATTGATGTGAGATCTTTTTGCATGTTAATGAAGTTATTACCCACATTTGTGGTTAAATTCTTATGTATTAAGTTCAAGTTAAAATTGAATTATATGAAAAACATATTGATTATATGAATACCAAGTAAGATATTGCTGTTTGGTCTCATTTTCATTAATATAGATAAAAGACCTTGAAATGGGCAGTATCTCTAATGGGGATTTTCTCAAAGATAATTGGTAAATTTTTTAAAAGTTCTATTTAGTTTTCATTCTGAAAAATGAAATAAAATGTTAATAGGTCTGTGTTTGCTTAAAGAGTATGTCTATTGAGAATTTTTGACAAACATAAAGTAATTTCCAAGAATCAATTAGAGCCTAAGTAAATTGCTTTATGGTGTTTTACTAAGAACTTAATGTGGATAACTTTCATTAAATTGTTTTTCAGGCAACAGCTGATATAGCAAGGAATGATATTTGTCCAACCTATTACCTTAAAAGTGAGGCAGGTATGTTGTATCTTATAATTATTGATTCCATTTGTGGATTTTCATATTTTATTTTTGTTAAGTAAAGTTCAACTTAACTTAAAAATTCAATTTTATTCCATATGCTGTTGATTATGGAAGCCACTTAGGTCCAATTTAAAAAAAGATATTATGTTGTAATTATGACATCATATGTCGAAAATATGATATTGTTATGTCATAATTACAATATATGATGTCGAAGTTACAGTTAAGTTATGTCGAAATTACTGTTAAGTTCTGTCAAAATTATGACACAGTTATGTCAAACTTATAGCATAGTGAATTTGGACATACTAGTAGCTATATTTTAATTTTGACATAGGATGTGGCAATTATGAGATAGTATTTTTATTCAAAAGGCCTGAATACCATGGTTTCCACAGTTGTGCTCAGATGGGGACAAATGTCTTACAATAAATGAAAGTGTTTTGAGCGTTTCTGATGAAGAATTTGAATATTTAATTTTGTATCGTTTTCCAGTATTTCATTTTTAAGAGGTATGGGAATTCAAACATCAAATGGAAGACTGAAGTCCTCAAAGTTGCTAATTGTCAAATATTCACTGTCACCGATTTTGGCATACTTTCAACATCTGAAATGGTACAAAT
Organism: Perna viridis; assembly: GCA_037379345.1. Lineage (NCBI taxonomy): Eukaryota > Metazoa > Mollusca > Bivalvia > Mytilida > Mytilidae > Perna > Perna viridis. Next base: position 12,177,185 of record CM074517.1, on the reverse strand, counting down.
GTGATATGCTCTAAAATCTGGTGACTTCCACTAAAATCTTGGTTCCTTTGATATTGTTGCGTACTCTTCTGTAGCTGTTATGACCGGAATGGCTATATATAGATATTGGTGTCCTGATAATATATATGACCTTTATATGATCAATTGTAATGAACGCCTGTGTTTGAATCGGAAACTGGGTAATATTATACAAATTCAATGCTAACCGATCATTTTATCTTTTAATGTAAACTTCCCATTCTAATACAAGAAAAAAACATGCTAGACGTGTATGATATGTTTTAGAAAAGGTATGTTGTAGGGATCTTTGGGTCTCTTATGATATTGACCAGGGAACCAGTTTATGAACCAGATGAAGCAGCTGGCAATGAATATTCATAAATATCGGGGCATGCTAATGCATATGACCTATATAGTCTTGTAACGAGTCTGAGTGCCTGAAATCGGAAACTGAGTAACATTCAAAGCTAATCAATCATTTCATGTAAACTTCCCATTCTCGTACAAGCAAGAAACACATGTAGAACACACTTGTATGATAATAAAGAGGTACATTTTTATCTCGTATGAAGCTAGAACTATGACTCTCAATGGTGGTAAACACGGTGAGGACCTGCAGCATTTGGTGGCGTATAACTACATATTTATGCAAATCATATGCAAATATTAAGTACTGAAATTGAAGTGGAAGAAGTCGCTAACAATATTAGTGACTTAAATGTGGGGGCAGATCTGTTGTGTGGTTGGTGCAGCAGTACATGCACACAATGAAAAAATAATCCATAATCAGTCCTATTTGAAACATCTTATTTAGACCAAAAACTGGGTCAGATAATGCAGGTCATTTAAATACACAGATTGTGAAATGATAATATCAATTGAATGGCTGACAACTTATTGTCACATTTAATTGAAATGTGCAATACTTATTTGGCAAACTTTAGGAAAAACTTAAATTTGAAAAAATTCTATTAATTTTGCATCCTCAGATAAAAGTACTTTTTAAAACTAGTTGAGAGTTGCTGTGACATGAAGCTTGATAGTATTATTATGTATATCCCAGGCAATAAGTTACCCATTCATTTGTCAGTCTATCATTGTTTCAAAGCAGGTTGTTGTGTAAATAGTATCTTCATTATGTTACCCATTTCGTTCAAATTTTGGTGAATGGTTAGTAGCCATAAAAGTTTGAGTAGGATTGATTTGCACCCATAACAGAGTTAGGGGACCACTCTTTTTTGGAAGGGGTCTTAGTTGAAAAATTGTTTAATTAGGCTTGTAGCCTATATTGAGGCACCATTTTTTTATTGACTTTCTTTAAACTTGAGATAAATGGTTAGTAGCTGTATTCATTTTTTTGCATGGATAGCCTGTTCATTTTTTTGACAATTTACCTTCAAACTTCAGTGAATGGTTAGTAGCAACAAAAGCTTGGATAAGATTGGTTTACACAGAAGTTGGTCAGGGGGCCACTTTCTTTTGGTATAGAGACAGGACTTTTCTAAAGAGTGCAATTGTGGGTGCTTGGGATGTTGTGAACATGCTTACTATGGTTCTTTAATTAAGTAATGTAATTTTTGTGGCATTGAAGTTATGTGCCTGCAACTTTTTTCACAGGAAATCTTAAGAGTAAAATTGGTTGTAAGTTATGACATCACAATACTTTGATCTATTATGACTTCATAATAAATTATGACTGATTTTACAGTTACATTTTTTTTATTCCAATGTACTTCTGGTAGTCATTTAGCATCATACTAAGTTGACCTACAGTGAACAATTTTTTTTCAGTGATCAAGAGATGTACACCCTCCATTGTGGTGGATTTCATAAACAATGCAGGAGATTTATTGACCAAAGTCCAGGGTGAAAATCTCACTGATGTTGTGGACAGCTCTGGTTCTGCTTTTACAAATGATGTAATTGCCTCAGGATTAGAGTAAGTAGTAGCACCTTATTCTAACTGCAATTTGGTAGTTTTGTTTAAACCTGGAGACAAAAGGAGTTTTAAGATCTTGAATACTTATATCTATTTATAACATTAATCTTCTCTCTTTTGGATGGAGACATACTCCCTCTTAAAGACATTTTTATCCTCTTTAAATTTGACTCGTTAGAGGAAGCTTTTTGGATAATTAGATATTGAAGATGGTTTAATAATATAATAAGCAACAAGTTGAAAAGTTTGCCAAAGTATGCTATATCTCCCTCTTAGAGAATTTTGAAAGATGGAGGTCTTCTAGGTGTAAACAGGTATTTTATGTGGTAACCAGAGGCAACCATAAGATATAAAACCTCAACTAATCAATCAACTGATATTCTGTGATAATTATTCAGCTAGTTGTATCCAGTCTTCAGATATGGATGTTATGGTCTGAAATCAATATGAAAAATGTAATAATTATAGTAGTGGAAGAAGAAGGTGAATATTTAAGGTTTTTAAACGGTTTCTTACTTGGCTTAGAAAATTTTGCAATCTTGAAAGTCACCTTAGAAGCTCAGCATTGTTTCCAACTACCAATAATGCTCTTTTAAGTCACTTTAGAAAGAAATTTTAATTTTTGACTTGATAGTTAAGCTACAATACAGTTGGAAATACTTTACGTTTTTGTCCAAAAAAAAATAATTAAGGCTATCATGATACTTTGATGACATAATCTAAAACTTGTTTTGAATTTATCAGATATTTGACAGTTGTACTTAAAAAGTATTTTCTTGCTAATTCTCATCATGAAATGAACTCACTGATGCAATATGAGGCCTATAGTGTTTTTAAAGTGCTATTGATCTCTTAGGATGAATGATTGATGAATTGAATGAACACCAAGATCACTTAAATCCAGGAATGGTAAAGCTATCATAAACCCAGTGTATCAATTATAGAAGCAGATAATACATTGTTTTACAGATGGATGCTATCTAATAAATTGCATCAATTATTTACAGTTGTTGTTGGGGTACTAAAGTATTGTTGATGAATTAAGTATGAAATTGTTTTGTGGCCAGTTGGAATAAATTGAATTATCATATTGATAGTGGTGATTTTAGTGAATAATCATTAAGATATTTGAAAATATCAAAACTCCCTTTTGAGCTCACCTGGCTTAAGGCAATCTGAGCTATTGCCATCACGTAGCATTTGTTATTGTCGTCATCTGTTGTCATCCATCATCATCATTAACAATTTTTCAAAACTTTTCTACACTGAAACTGCTGGACTAATCAGGGCCAAACTTGGTATGAATGTTCTTTAGGATATAGTGCATATAACTTATGTGGGGATTTTTGATCCGTCAGAAAACATGACCACCATGACTAAAAATAGAACATAGGGGTCAGATAAAAGTTTTTTGTATATATATCCAAAACCACTAGATTAAGCCAAATTCTGTTATGCAACAGCGTTCAGCATGATGAGATCTATTTGTGGTCAAAATGTTGGAGTTCTTGCCCTTTTTTGACATTTTTTTGGCTGTTTTCAATGATATTTCTTTTAAAATCTTCTCCTCTGACACTACTTGACCAATTAGAATCAAACTTAGTGTGAATGTTTCTTAGGGTATTCTGCATAGAACTGATGTGGGGATTTTTGGTCTGTCCAAAACATGGCCACTATTACTGAAAATAGAACCTAGGGGTTAGACAGAAGTTTTTCTCATATATATCCATAACTGTTAGGTTTAGCCAATTCTTTCAATTGCCAAAACGGTCTTTATAATAAGGCCTTCAAATGTCTGTATTGGATTAAAGTTGTTGAATGACTCCTAGTTATTGCCCTTGAAAGGCAAAAAATGACAATTTTTAGCCGATATCTTGAAAACTATGATAAATAGAAAGAAACTTTCAATTGTTAAAATCATCCTTATGATAAGCATACAAAATTGAAAGGTAAAAATTTAACCAGGTGAGTGATCCAGGCTCTTGGGAGCCTCTTGTTTGTTATATTTAACTGTTTTTTTTATATACTTATATACTTGTCTGTAAGGAACAAGCTCCACAGTTGTCTTGGTCCCCATTTTGATATTCTTATATACTTGTCTGTAAGGAACAAGCTCCACAGTTGTCTTGGTCCCCATTTTGATATTCTTATTTTATTTATATCAAATGTTCTCTAACTCTAACAGAGGAACAATAAAAACTTCAGTAATAAATAAGAAAGCTAGACAAACCTATCTTAATGTTCGTGTGGTTGTCTCATGGATATTTCTCCCTATCTTTACTTTACTATGTTATTTGGAGTAAAAAGAGATATGGGCTATCCCTGTCTCATTCAACAAAACCTTTAATGCATTTTTGAATACATTTTATAAAATAATCTAGCTGATAATTTTTTTGTAAATATCACAGGAAGAAATTTCTGTGTTATTTACCTAAAGAACAAGAATTAAAAACTTCTTTGATGAAAATGGATATTAATGGATCATATATTTTGTAGAGCATTTGGATTATTTCTGAAAGCCAAGGAATATGCAGAGAAGATTATAGAAGATGTTGTTACTACATGGTGGATGATACTTATGTAAGATAACATTCTGAGATCCTCTGAAGTTTCTTGTCCATCGGTCTGTCCTGCACTAAGTTTGTACTATCCTTAGTAGATTTGCAAAACTCATTTTGATTTTTTAACATGAACATAGGGATTTCGACAGTAAGAAAAGAAGAAAGAAGATTTTGTAATCTGAATTTTATACCTGTACCCTAAAATTTCCACATGTGTGCTTGGCTCAACTTTTATATAGTTCAACAGAATCTTATGGTATGACTCTTTGATATGGTAAGTTGTTACACCCAGATTTTTTTATATCTAACTTTTTTTTCACCAAGGATTTGATAGATGAATATTATGTATAGGATATCTTTTAGATGAACAGTGTTCTAATTTTTCATATGTTGCCTGGTGGACAATTTGAAGTAATTATTTAAAACTTGCCTTCAAATTGACATTTTTTTTCCATGATGCTGCTACCCTTTAGTTTTTAATTTCCACTGTCATTTTCTGCTGTGGTAGGCAAGTGGGCAAACGCTCATTTCTAACATTACATATACATCCCGCAGTTTTGTTCTGTTAGAATGAAAATCACTTTATTAAAGGCATGAAGTGTCATTTAAAAAGAGATGTATTTCTTTTCCATTCAGAGGTGTATTGATAGCCATGATTATTTCACTGATCTGGATCATTATTATGAGATGGATTGCTGGTATAATGGTCTGGGTGACAATTTTTGCCTTTGTTGGTGGGTTTGGATATGGTAGGTACAGTAACCCTAGATTGTGACTGTTTGTATTGGTAGATCAGTTATGTTTGTAACAGGTTTCTGTCATTTATCTACTGTTATGTTTTTCTCTCCATCCCTGGATTTATAAAAAGGAGTTACTTTTAATGAAATGTCAGTATCAGTGTGAATTGTTACAATATTATAATTTCTAAACAGTAAATTAAAACTTAAACAGTAATATTGATTTTTCAATTACATTTTGCAAAATCTTTCTTTTTGTTTGAAAACAAACTTTCAAAGAAGTTACTCACTTCAACAAAGTTCACCTGAATTCAAGAATAAGATAATTCTCAAGTAATTATATGGGGTATCCATTTAAATCTAACTGTCTTAACTGAAGCAGGACTGAAGGATTTGTTTGGCGTGTAGTCAGTTTATGCAGATCATAATGCATTAAAACTAACATGATGGAACATCTGATTTAGACAGTGTTCATTTTCATAGTTTGGTTTTGACAGTACTATACATTTTTTAGATTATAAATTGCTTCATTTTTTTCTCTATTTAGCTACCTACTATATTTTTTAGATTATAAACTATAATTTTATTTTTCTCTGTATTTAGCTACCTACTACTGTTTCTGGAATTACTTTCAACTAAAGGACAGCAATGAACAATTTACAATTAGTTTTTCTTCTGTCAATCTCAGTTGGTCCAAAGCAAAGATGTTACTTGGTTTTGGTAAGTTCTCTTTATGTCCAAATCTGTCTGTCTGGTATTTAAATATTTTTTCACCAGAATGTTTGTCTTGAGATATGAACAAAAACAGCCAGAGGAAGAGTTGGTTCCTACCATCAAAATTGTAGAAAATCAGAAAAAAAAATGGTGAGAAGCCTCTCAATGAGATTTAATTGCTGTCTGAAGTAAGAGTTGCATGCATAATGTGAAAGTACTTTAATTCGTGGATACCAATTTTGGTGGATGAGGGAAGAAACACAAGATTTTTTAATTTATAGTTTTGAGATTTTCAGTAGACACATCAATGGAAATCTCCTTTTTATTGGAAACCGTATTTCATAGTTTGGCCTACCAAGAAAACCATGAAAATTGGTACCCCATGAACATTAGTACTTTAACAGTATTTAATTTGACATGTGTTAAGAATTTGAGATAGTACCTAAACCTTAGCATATTGTTATTCTACATAGATTGATATTATTTATAGGTATAATAGCTGGTGTTTTACTGCTGATTATCTTGCTGATTTTACTATTCCTGTGTCAGAGGATCAGAATAGCTATAGCACTCATCAAGGAGGGCAGTAGGTAAGTAATGTTAAAAACAATAAAAAAAGACATGGAAACAAAACAAAAAAAGGTTTGTGAATGTTTCAGTTAAAATCTGGAATTGAAATACAAAAAGAAAAGTCGTAACTGTAAATTGATTATACGTTCTGATAGAACAATGGGAGAATGTATTGTGACATTTTGACATATTTGATGACTTTTTGTGAATTTGATTGCGTAATGTTATTTAATGGATGTCTGATGTAACAAGCTTTTTAAAGTTCGTATAAGAAAAACTGGTTAAAATAATTTTCAATTTTGAAAGACAAAGACAAAGAATAAGTAAAGAAAATTTACAGATAAAATACCACACAAAGAATTTAAGGCAAACACCATAAATTTAAATTTTACCTTAAACAGTGGATGTATTGCACTATGGTAGTAACATTGCCTCAGTCCTATTTCCTATATTTATAAATGATATAACTATGAATTACAGAGCTGTAGGCAGTATGATGTTTACGTTAGTGTGGCCAGTCATCCCTTTCATACTACAGATTGCTGTGTTGGGTTACTGGTTGACCATTGCAGTGTATCCTTTAAGAAAATTTAATCCCTTTAGTCACAAGAAAGGAAAGTAAACTATGTCCATTAAACCTTTAAATGGAACTTAAATGGTTACTTGTCTTTTGTATAACAGTTTTTTGTTGAAGAAGTTTTACTTTACACTAATTTATTTTGGCATTTTAGGGTTTCCATGGAATATTTTGGCTATTAAATTTTGTTATGAACATTCTCAAAACTTTTTTTGCCACAATGTGTTTTGATGATTTTTCCATGCTTGCAAAAATGTTTTTGATTATAGTATACCCAAGCTTAGGGACAGAAAGATTTTTGATGCTATCCTGTCTTTTGTTCATTAGGTTTTATAATTATTTTTTATGACAATGGGGCAATTAGAGGCATGTCCTTTGTTGCTCTATATCTTGTGGATATCATTAACATAAAGCTTGTTCAGTGTCAAGTGTTTTTTTGTTTTTTTTTTGTTGTTGTAAATATTATGAATTTTATCTCCCTTAATATCTGGAAGATTTTTAGCTTCCACAGGTCGTTCTCAGAGTTTTGACTTCAATAACAAATCAGTATATGCCTATCCCAATGGTAGCTGGAAGATTGATGAGATCAAAAGTGCTACATCATCGTTCTTTGGTGAAGTTTGTGAAGATAGTGTAAGTTATTGGGTTGTATACTTAATACTATGTGAAGATATTCATACTTAATCTTGGTCAAATTCATGCCTCCGTACTACTTTAAAAAACTTATGTTGTTCTGGCAACATTTTTTTTTCAGGGGAACCAAACTGACAGTGAATTCTGTACATTCCTAAAGAACCAGGAGGAAAAGTAAGTCAGTCAATAACATAAAGGTTTTATTTTATTATTAATTGATAACTTTAAATCCATGGTTTGCCAACCTGTAGAATAGAAAAGCTTGATTTGAAATGCAAAATTCTATCATTTTTCTCTTACATGTATTTGTCATTGTGTTTTTCCTATTCTTTATAACTAAACTCCCTAAAGTATCTCTTATTTTTTAATACATGATTTCATTTCAAAATTTGTATTTGATGAAGACTGACACATGATATTCTATAACTTCTGATATTGTTTGATTAAGGTAGATGACATCTAATGTTTTCAGCATATAGATTCTCTTTCATTTTTCCCAAAGATGACCTTTTACAAATGTGCTGTAAAATTTTAATTTAATAAACATAGTTCAGCAAACTTAATTCATAGATAAAAGAGCATTAATATTTTTTTTTACATTTCATGTAGATTCTGCAGGCAATTTTCACTACTTTCCAAACTATTAAAAAACTGGTATAATAAATTTCTTTAAAATTCATATAAAGAACACTTATCTGACTTTTTTTCATAAAAAATAGGATTCAATGAACATTATTTTTTTGTATTTTTAAAATAACTAAAATTCTTTTTTCATTTCTATAGAACATTTTTCTGCAAATTATCTCCCCCTTGAAAAAGACTTTTCAAAGTCTAAATTTGTAATTTTACCATAAAATTCTTTTTTAAATAGTTTAATGACAATATTATCAATTCAACAACATGATTTTTGAACGTTGGCGGAAAAAAATATTCCATGTATTAGTTATGATCTACCTTATTTTGACTACCTTCATGTTCACATTCCTGTGCATAGTGATATCATGCACAATATTTTGATGAAAAGTGATACTGCCTCAGTTATTTTTGGACATGCTATGTTACAAGGAAACAACTACCGTCTCTTGTATTAGACAGTATAAGTTTATTTATGGACACAAGATATCAATATTAACCTCAGTGTATAGGTTAAGTCAGTATAAAAATCTTAGGTCAATAAAATCTCATATTGACTCCTACAAAAGACTATAATAGTATAGTACAAATATAAATTTATTTTTTTTTTACCAAATTTGATAATTAGTGGAGGTTAAAATACATGGATTTTTACTGTGTAACATTTAAAAACAGCACAATTACTTTACCAGCAAACAAGATAAATAAATTTTAATTTCAATTTCAGCTTTGTGATATATTCCCAGGTGTTCAGTTTGTTTATGTTTTTCTGGCTGATAAATTTTGTTATTGCCCTCGGACAGATGGTTTTAGCAGGTGCCTTTGCTTCCTATTATTGGACTTTCTTTAAATCAACAGATTTACCTTCATTCCCATTGGCTGGTTCCTTCTGGAGATCATTTAGGTTAGTACTGTTACAGGACTGATAAATTTAGATGATTGATGTTGTTAACAATTAATTATCTTATAACCATTAATCCAGGAATGTTGCCTGATTGCTACTGGATTGGCAGTAGAAGAAGCTTATGCCGGTAACATGTTTTGAAATCAGTGTGACTCTGATATGACTTCCAAGATTTTGTTTTTCAAGTCTTTGTATTTATCTACATGACTTAATTTGTTCTTCATCTCAAACTATTTTATTTTCATTTTTAATCATCTTTTACAGTTTTTCATTAATTGATTTGTACACTCCAACAGAAAGGAGATAACTTACTTTAAGTTATGACAGTGTTTATTGACTTACAATTGTTTCATTGTTTTCAGGTACCACACAGGATCATTAGCATTTGGATCTTTGATTATTGCCATCATACAGATGATAAGAGTGGTCCTTGAATATATTGATCACAAAGTGAAAGGCTCTGAAAATCCTGTGGCAAAGTTTTTTGTGAAGTAAGTGGAGATAACTCATTGAATGTAATATTGATTACAGCTGCTATTCATGCAGGATTTCCTAGCATTGTATGAAATGAAAAAAATATTTATTTCCTGAATGATGAAATTATTCGGACGGAAAATGAACATAGTACATTGTATATTTACATTGGTATTGTATTGATCAAAGGGGATGAATTTCTTAGTGGTCATGTGCACCAAAGTTATTAATGCACAATATACTTCTTCCACAAAACATGCCCACTTGTAATTTAAGTTGAAATGAAGTTAAGGAGATAGACCAAGTGTAAGGGACATAACTCATAAAGTCGGGGATATGTTTGTTTCATATTGAATTTCACCAACGCCTTTCAAGCTTTCGTTTGAAGCAGAATAAAATGAATCCAAGTTAATTAGATGCTTATATAAGATTGATGTAAAATGCTGAATACAAACGTTCCAATGATTTTTAAGAGTTGTGTCCCTTACCCCAGGTCTACCTCCTTAAGTGAATTTTCAGCAATAATTTAGAAGGGTACTATCTTGATAGATTGTTTTGATATAGAGTCTTCTGAATGTTTAACTAATTACAATGCTGATTTCATATTCCTTTGAATGTTCAGTTCATTTATTAAGTAGCACTCCACCTAAGAATCATGCAAATGTGATTCATGGTTGGAAAGCCTACATATTTTTATTTTTGATATTTTGTTTAAATTCTTATAGTAAACAGAAGTTGACATGTGGTTTTTCATATAACCCATGCTCTTAGCAGATAAAAAATATATCGCAGGCACTGTAGATTTCCAAACTAGGGGAGATAACTCTGTAAATGATACTTAAATACAATAGAATCTTGGATTTTCAATGTTGATTATCTTGTAAGAGCAGACAAATTGGAATGATTAATTACACATTTCATAATATAGACCCATAAAACAACTTAATGTCAAAAATAAAAATATGTAGCCTTTTTTGGGGTGTATCACATTTTACAGATTTTGCATGATTCTTACAAAGACTACTATTTAATTTGTCAAGATATTGTTTATTATGAGGTCTTTGCTGCTATTTCTATTACACAGGTGTATGAAATGTTGTTTTTGGTGTCTAGAAAAGTTTATGAAGTTCCTGAACAAAAATGCCTACATTGAGGTGAGCTTTCAGTACATTCAGTATTAATAGGTTATTACTAATGTTCCAGTGAAGATCTTGTTTTCAGCTAAAAGTGTGAGAAGTGTGACTATTTTAAGTGTGGAACATATTAGAGTGAGTGATAATAATAATTCTGAATTGAGACCCATTCTGTCTTGGGCTGAAACTCTGGTATAAGTACTTTTTATTGTATTTTATACTGTGCTGAATGAATTGGCCTGGTAGAATGTGATACCCTATGAAAAGTTGCATGTCTGTCTGTTTGTTCTTGATGGTTTCCAGATGATAACTTTAAACTTCATTAAAAGATCTTTTTCAAATTTTGTTCAGTTATTTAGTCAAAAAAATTAATTTCAGTTTGATAGGATAATTAACAAAAAAAAATATGGCCATTTGAATTTGTCTTTATCCCAAATATTTTCTTGCAATGTGGCAGGGTATCATGCCCTATTTTTGAGAAACTTTACAGAGGTTATAGACAGGACATAATTATAAAAAAATCTATATCTTAGTAAACTTTAAATATGTTGTTGTTATAAATGTAAAGTTAAATGGACATATATTTTCAATTTATTTTTAGATAAAACTAGTATCAATCAAATAAAATAATATTTTGTCACAATTTATGATATTTTAGGGTTTTTTTGTTTAAAGTATTCCATTAATCTTACATGCTTAGGATCCTTAACAACCCCCTTGAAATAAACTTATTGTAAGAACTCTTTTGAGAAGTTTCCTAATCTACATATGTATGTTGAACTTAAGCCTTGTTAGTGATAGTGGTTGATCAATTTTTAATATGTTTTCATCTTTGTTGCAGATAGCAGCTCATGGTAAAAACTTCTGTATTTCGGCTAAGAATGCCTTCATGCTAATTCTGAGAAATATTGTCAGGTGAGTTTTCTAATTTTTTTTTCACAACCCGTCTGTTAAAAAACATCTAATTTTCATTAGGTCATCAATAAGAAGGGCGATAGTTAATAATAAAATGAAGGTATATGAACAGAGTGCTTTCTAGTATGGTGTTACTGTACAGTAAATACAGAATGACATAAGTTTTGATGTCAAGATAGGAAATATTACATTGAGCAGATTAGGGTGACAGGAAATATTACAGTGAGCACATTAGGGCGACTGGAAATATTAAAGTGAGCATATTAGGGTGACAGAAAATATTACATTGAGCACATTAGGGTGACAGGAGATATTACAGTGAACACATTAGGGCGACAGAAAATATTACACTGAGCACATCAGGGCGACAGGAAATATTACAGTGAGCACATTAGGGCAACAGAAAATATTACATTGAGCACATTAGGGTGACAGGAGATATTACAGTGAACACATTAGGGCGACAGAAAATATTACATTGAGCACATTAGGGTGACAGGAAATATTACAGTGAGCACATTAGGGCGACTGGAAATATTACAGTGAGCACATTAGGGTGACAGGAAATATTACATTGAGCACATTAGGGTGACAGGAGATATTACAGTGAGCACATTAGGGTGACAGGAAATATTACATTGAGCACATTAGGGTGACAGGAGATATTACAGTGAGCACATTAGGGTGAGATATGTTCTGTTGAAACATTCATAGTTGATGTTATTTTGTTTATTGGCGACATCACAGCTGGTTGGTATAATAAAGTCATTTGAAATTACCAATATTTTTTCAGTATCATAACAGTAGCCTTAGTGAGAAATAATTTGGAAGTATGAACAATAGAAAACAATAAAGTTGCCAATAAACAAAGTTATATGTCTGTCTTTTGACATATATTACTGTATACCACTGTTCATCCAGCTATCTGTCTGTCTGTCTGTCCATCATACTACTTATTTTACATTATTTTAAGATTTTGGTGCTTAAAGATTATTTGTATGTAGATATGCCACTTCTGGTACATCAGTATCATGTATTGTTATTAGAACTTTTATTAGTATTTGGAAGAATGCTGAAGTTAATTGTTCATCAAAATGACAGTGCCATTTTAGGAAGGGGTAATGGTGAATATGTTATGTGCTTTGGTACTGCTGTTTATTTGTAGTACATTGTATTCTGATATTCAACACTCTCAAAGTGCACTCATGAACATTGTTTCCCAAACAATTATTTTATTCATCACTTCCAGAACTGCATGCTACATGTATTATTGAGCATGCAGAATATTTTTCCTATAGAAAGTTAGGGCCCTTCCTACTGTCACCTCTTAGATCCACTCCTGAATGAGAGATAATTCCAACTTACATGCAAGATTAATTTTTGTCTATATATTTACAGAGTGGTGGTATTAGATAAAGTGACAGACTTTCTCCTGTTTATTGGTATTCTTGTTGTAGTAGCTGCATCAGGTAATAAATCTTTCAAAACCAAAGGAGACTAATAAGTCCAAAGTATCTAAGGCTAGACTTCAAAATATTTCAATTCGCTAAAGCTTGAGGGCTAAAAAAAAAAAGGGGGTTGGAAGATTAATAAAGTTTTTTACACAAATCATTCATAGTCTAAACTTTATTTTTCGAAAGATTAATATAGGGACAAGATGTATATTATAGTGATACTTGTATTACTAATATTTGTGCTGGTTATGTTGTACGTTCATCATCTCTTAAAGAGACAGAAAAAATTACTTACAAAAACTTGGAAGTCAGAAAAAAAGGGAGAAGAAAAAAAATCAATTATACTGTCCCTGAGCAGAGCCACACAACTATGTGATGGATCCATAACTGCTAATTGATGACCGATCTGATTGTAGTTTTGTTATGTGAAATGATGGATGACCTGTTCATGTAAATTTGAGAATTTCCATTAGAACGAATCCAATATAATACTACATTAAATTTGAGAATTTCCATTAGAACGAATCCAATATAATACTACATTAAATTTGAGAATTTCCATTGGAACGAATCCAATATAATACTACATTAAATTTATCTTAAAGATATTTTAAAAATCCACACATTGTATTTTTTAAAATGAAACAAATGTAGTATAAAAGTAATTAATTGATGTTTAAATCTATTACATTAAGTAAATATGCCTCAAAGTTGACCAACAAAATAACTGAGTCCATAAAATATATGTTCTGCTCAATGGTCACGTGATGTGATCACCAGTTTAATTAATCAGTTTGATGGATTGATGACTGATTGGAAACTGATTGGTGATTGATGATAATTATAATTGCACGTATTTGTTTAGGCACTGCATTCCTCCAATAAAAAAAAAATTCACAGAATATTCCTCAATTTTTAGTTTTTACACAAAATGCTGAACTTTAGATGCAACGTCTTATCTTAAGCATAACCAGACCCTAATACTTTAAATGTTTTCTGTAGGTGCTCTTGCCTTCTTTTTCTTTGATGGCAGAATAACATTCCTGAACACGTATACACCATCACTGAACTTCTACGTAGTTCCCATAGTGGTAAGTTGTGTTTTACACCTGTCATCAGGGAGATTCCTGAACACGTACCCTCCATCACTGAACTTCTATGTAGTTTCCATAGTGGTAAGTTGTGTTTTACAGCTGACATCAGGGAGATTCCTGAACACATACCCTCCATCACTGAACTTCTACGTAGTTCCCATAGTGGTAAGTTGTGTTTTACACCTGACATCAGGGAGATTCCTGAACATGTACCCTCCATCACTGAACTTCTGCGTAGTTCCCATAGTGGTAAGTTGTGTTTTACACCTGACATCAGGGAGGTGTGCTGAACACGTATACACCATCACTGAACTTCTATGTAGTTCCCATAGTAGTAAGTAGTGTTTTACACTTGTCATTAGGGAGATAAGCATTTATAGGCATCCTCTTTCTATTGTTCTAATTCTTTTGCTGCTTTGCCTCCAAGGGACTAGCCTGAATTCAATTCAGCATTTTTCTCAAGAAGGAAATGTTTGCAGATATGAGAGTTTTTTTTCATTTTTCTAACGAACCCATGTCTTCTTTTTGTTGAAAATGACAGGACAAATTAATATATGTCAAAGCTCTAAAAAAATTTTAATACATAAGTGGGTATTTGGAGTCAAATCTTATCTAGTTCTTGCTTTGTTTTGTTGAATTTTAGTCCATCAATGATTTCTCAATTATTTTTCCTTTCAGCTAGTAGTGATTGGAGCCTATTTTATAGCCAGTAGTTTCTTCAGTGTGTATGGTATGGCTGTGGATACACTGTTTCTATGCTTCTGTAAGTACATGTACTGGTAACAGTGGCAGATTGTGAAAGGATGCCGGGGTGAAAATTTGTCATTTTAATGTGTAAAAATTTACAATAAATGGCAAGTAATGTCCTTTTTTAAGGAACCTCAGCTTACACACTTCCTTTTCAAATGGTCTGGATCCATCCCTGGGTAGCATATGTGAAGTTGCCCATACTTCCATTCATGTCATTTACAGAATTAATCTTGGTTTGTTTCTAAAATATTGACTGGCAGCAGATAAAGAAGATTTAATGAAAGTTCAATACTGATTCTTGAATGGACTCCCACTTTTGCAATTTTATAATATTTACATCATAATCTGTTTTATCATTATCTGCATTTGTAAATAATTTAATTTCAGAAGTAACAAGCTTTCTGATTGGATACAAAATTTTGTCCATTATCTCATGGACCAAATTTTGTAATGTGACTGTGACGTCATCAACCTGTTTTGATGAAATACTCGTTAAAATTTGAAACAAAAAGTTAAATTATAAGGAATGACTGTTATATATTTTGGTGTATTTAAAATAAACTCAGTGCCCGTGGTGCACACTAGAAAATAATCTGCTAAGCAGGTTATGTAGAGTACACCACACAATTGAGGTTATTTCTTCATAGACCAAAAAAATATAACAATCATTCCTTAAATGGAGAGCTGTTATTTCACATTCTTCAGCTGTTTTGCCATCACAACATTCCACAGTGCATTAAATCTTTATTGGTTTACTTATTTATAAGAATGAAAGTTGACTGTTTATTCTTGTTTAACAAATGAAGTCTTGAATGCTTAGTTGTAATGGAACCCCCCACCCCCACAAAAAAAAACAAAAACACAAAACAAAACAAAACAAAAAAAAAAACCCAAAAAACAGAAACAAAACAAAAAAAAACCAAAAAAAAAGCATTAAAATTGAAATAAAAATGTTTTTTGGTCTGTTCTATATATTCTTATTCTGGACTTCATTATCATTAACTACATGTGATGTATTTACCTGTTTTAGTGGAAGATTTGGAAAGAAATGATGGTAGCGCAGAAAAACCTTACTACATGAGTAAAGATCTAATGAAAGTCCTTGGGAAGAAAAATGTGCTGGAGAAGAGCTCCAGAAGATAATAGAGAAAATACAGAATTACTTAGATTTAAAAATACCTTAATAAAATCAGACTGTGATAAAATATAACTGATTTATTGATTTGAAATATAATCTCATAGTTGTATGATTTATTGTTTAACAGAAACATTTTTGATTTTTCTTAAAGATTGCATTTAGTCAGTGTATTTTTTTAAAGAGTTTGTGACGATCACGTTCTGAAAACATGAAGATTAGACAAATGTTTATTTTTTTTCAGATATATTTTATTGTGTAGATGCCAATGAACAAATGGTAATATTAAAATCTCTAGTTTCTAAAACTAACTAGTGTATCAATTACGTATTAAAGGAATGTAAAGATTCTTCAGCTTAATGAGATTTCCATTTCTATATTCCTTAGTCTAATGTACTTAATTGTGGATATAAATTTTTGTGGTTGGAAAAATAATTTGTTTCTCAAAATTAATTTCATGGTTACTATTTAACATGTTTTGTTTTGTGCACTGCAAAAAATAGCAAAAACTAGGACACTGCAAAAACATTTATAGTGTTTCAAACTTTAGTGTAAATTGTTGTCTTTGTGGTGTCTCATTTTTCCCCAAGACATACATCTAAGGTGATATGAAAATTTTAGTGAAGATAGGGAGATATTGATTGTTTTTTTTTTCATTAAAATTTATTCCATTAATATGTGATTTTTTTTTATGTTGTAGTTTTAATAGAAACATTAATAGAATGAAAGATTTTGTGGCAAATTAGAATTTATAGGTTTTGACTGAATTGTGTAAATCATGATATAATTGATTCCCACAAAAACAGTTCTTTCACAGCATTTTTATGTTTCTCTCGGAAAATGGACAAAAAATGGGAAGTAGTAGTTAGGTCTTACAGATCTGGGAATTAGGGGATCTAGGCTTGAAATGAGCAAGCTTATTTTTTAAATGGAGAAGTAGTGCTAGAAAGCCTTGTCAGTGTTGTTTTATCGATGTTTATTATATGTAATGATTACTGTTTAATCTGATCAAAAGCTTATCTGTGATTTTTTAAATTAGTTTTATTAATTTGTTAATTGTATTGTTTACTCAGGTTTGGTTTCACAGAACTGTTATGGAAGAATTACTTTCATAGATGCTTCTTCTGTTTAGAAATAAATCAACTAAAAAATATGTTTAAAAAAAAAAAGCAAAATCTGACTTGAGAAGCTTCATGCAGTTGACACCAAATATGGTTAAGGAATTCATTGTAATGTTTGTTACATTTCGTAAGGCATTTTTTAGCTGCTAGGCAACTAATATACCTTAAATGTGAAAATTCATCTTACTTTTATCTTGTACACATTTAAACAGGTGTGGATTCAGAGATTTTGAAAGGGGGAGGGGTGTAGAAAAGGAGGGTACAACCCCTCGAAATCACCCCTCCCGAGATCTTTTCACATGTTTACATAATTTAGGTTAATAAGGTGAAATTAAAATATTGATACTTGTTTCATATAAAAAAGTCCTATGTGTTCTTAACCAGAATATTGTAGCCTTGAGGTTAGATGAAACAGACTTAGTAAAAAAAATGTCCATGAAGGATGAAACAGACTAAGTTAAAAAATCTCCATGAAGGATGAAATCTTTTTCACACAAACCAAACGATAACCTATTTGAAACAATTAAGAGATGCTGGAAAGTTTTTCTGTTCAAATACAGGCAGAAATGTTTTGAACTTCCTTTTTTATCTTCATAGAATCAATTTCACCTGGAAACATAACTTGCCCTTTACTAGCAATAAGGGTGATAGGTTCCAAGTTAAGCCATAATTATCAGAAAAAAGTCTGCCTAGTACAGTTTGATGTGAACAAACTCATACAATTCTATGTGCATGAGAGTAACCAAATGAATAGACCTGAAGAAGTGGAAAGTGTACAATCTTACCATATATGTATCGCTTTGTTTGCATGAAAGGGGTAGGTTCTATTTATACCAAATTTGGCCCTGAAAGTAAACATATTCAAAGAAGTATGTAAATTGCATAATATTGAGTAAAATATCTTACTTTGCTAACAAACATTTTTTTGTGCAGTTCATTCACATTTAAAGTGGAAACCTGCAAAGAACTATTTTAACCATACAAGTCTATTGTATCTAATGTTTAAATAATTTAGGTGGGGACGTGACCACCTTTTTTAGGTGGGATGTGACCTCCTTTTTTGGGTGGGTTGTGACCTCCTTTTTTAGGTGGGTTTTGACCTCCTTTTTTGCAAAATATATAGTTTGTTGAATCATGTGGCCATTATGATTGGGTAAAATAAAACTACCTGCTAAGCTCCTAACTTCATGAGAATGGTGATGTCATTTTGACAGGTAAATCTTGTAATAATTAACACAAAAAAATTGCCAATTCTGTCTTTTTAGTGGGTAAGCTATAACTTTCACTATATAACAGGGCCAGAATCTGGTATGAACAGATATTCCTCTGTTTTAATTTCAACAGAAATCTTTGCTCTTTGCTCTTTGCTTTACACCTGGTTGCTGTAACCCCACCCGAAGCAGTCAGATATTATGTGACACTCTCCAAAAAGTTGCATATCTGTGTGTTCGTTCGTCCATTTATCTGTCTGTCAGTCTGTCCTGAGAGTTTCCAGATGGTATCTTGAGAACGTATTATTGTATTTTTTGAAACTTTATGCTGTTGTAAAGTACCATAAAATTCAAATTAAGTTCAATTTTGAGGAAATCTTAAATCCATTTTTCGTATAACAGCGTTTTGACCATTTTTCTATCCCCCTTTTTTCACACTACGTGGCGTGGTATCAACGTTCCACTAATGCCGTAATATTTATTTTATTTTAGCTTTGATTATTTTGTATAATGCTTGTTTTCTTTAGGTAATATTATAAATCTAAAGGAGTAGCGAGTAGAATATCATTCGTTTTTTTTTCATATTATATCCAGTAACAGACTTGATTGTGACATAGGATTTAAAACAAAATTCTACTTTTGTTGAGAAGACTTTTTATCAGCAAATCCGATTTAAGCTTTCATGATTGTGAAAGCATTAAAAAACTGGAGGAATCTTTAATGGTTGAACAGAAAGTAGAATCGAGTGTTTTTAGATCCTTTAAGACCTATCAGTAAGTCTATTTTTTATTGTATTTATCCAGTAATAACCCAAGAGCTGGCTTTTGTGTTTTTATGGTTTAAGGTGTTATAATTAGGTGTTTTATGACAAAAACCAGTACCGTTTTTCGTTTTATAATGTTTTAACAACTAGACGTATTTCATTATAAATCATTTGGCATGTTTTTTTGTGCAAGATTTTTAATCAAGTTTTAGACTTGAATGTGCCTAACTTTGGAACAAATGAAAATGTACAACAATTTGTAAAATCTAAACATTCCGTCCAAAAATAATATTTTGTTTATGAGATGGCAATCTAAAAATGTATGTGATTTTTTCTTTCAGATTTTTATATTTTTTTGTTCCCATTACTGTTAATGACTTATTTTTAATTGATTAAAGTTTTTGTTTGATATATATTTTTACTTGTTAATTAGAACGTTTCTATGTCAAATATACATACATTTAAAAAATACAAACAACCACTTCTGAAAACCGATGACAGAAAAATGTGCCAGATTGAGAGCCCAGAATCGAAAGTTGACAGTATGAGGACTGAATAGCCCGAGATTATGTCATCATAATTGGTTACTTCAGAAAACAGTGAAGAGAAAACAGCTGATGTCAAACTGAACAGTGGTAGATGATGAAACTGAATGAATCTTGAGTGTTTTGAACCAATTTAAGGAATAAATCAATTCTTATAAACTTGGTAATGGATTGAGATTTCCGTCAATGGTAGGGAAGATACAAGATTCGGAAAAAAACACTGAGCAAACATTGTCTTTTCGGTCACATGTGCCCTATTTTCATGAAACTATAGTCCTATTTTCAGATCTGTATTGAGGATAATAGCATACATTCATCTCACCCTGAAACCAACCAAAAACATCTACAAACCGGCACTTCCATATACATTTCGTGCAATCTATCTAAATTTTATCTTGTGAAGTGTAACAACCAAATGACAAACTAAGACTGATTAACGTGGTCGATAACTTTTACTGAATTAGAAATTAAAATGAATTCTGTGGTTTTTTGACATGCATCACCTTCTGTTTTTATGGTTTATTAAGACTGCTAGCTTACATTTTTCATCTCCAATTGGGGTTGCTGTCTCTTTTAAATAATTATCATTTCCATTTTCGGTATATTTTGTAATATTTCAATATTGCAAAAATTATTTAGTATTAATTGTTTCACAGACATGGTCAAATCCGTATGTCTTCGAATCATTTAATTAGGCTGACTACATAGCTGATCTGATCCAAAAGAAGGAAACATCGTTAACATAGATACTTTGATCTCAATTCCGCTGTATGGATGGCACAAAATCTTTAAACAGTCCTGGTTTCGGTGATTTTGTACATTGCGTCTAGCCCAAGGACTAACTAGGAGATAAAGAACACTTCAGAAACTTTGAAGTCAGCCCAATATTTTGACCTGCATTTAGAAATTGATGATAAAGGAGAACTCATGACAAAACTACACGACAAATGTGGATCTCGTGGATCATTGTGGTGTATCCATGTGCACCATGAGAACTGATTATAGTTTTCCTTTTCTCGTTTGTCTACCCCAGACTTGACATTTTATGAGAAACTCTGCAGAAGTTTCTAGAAAAGCAGAGGAAGTTTACCCTACCTCGGCCTCTAATGCATGGTCTCAGATTTAGGAGAGTCCAAGTTGATTATTTGTTTCTGTTTCTTGGTACGTTTTTCTTTGATTATTTCGTGTTCTTTGTTGTGTGTGTCTGTTTTCCCTGTCTGGTCTTTATCGTAATATTTTTTTTATTTATGCTCGAAACTCGGTTTCCTTGATTACTCTTTTATACTTGTAAATCAATTGGCATCAGCCTTATATCTTGACCTA
This sequence comes from Perna viridis, assembly GCA_037379345.1. Classification (NCBI taxonomy): domain Eukaryota; kingdom Metazoa; phylum Mollusca; class Bivalvia; order Mytilida; family Mytilidae; genus Perna; species Perna viridis. Next base: position 12,155,999 of record CM074517.1, on the reverse strand, counting down.
CACTTCAAAATCGATGGTTAAAGAAATCTATTGACCAAACTATACGACAAACGCGACGACTTTTCACTTCGTATAGTAAACTTCCCGTTCATTTGTGAGAGCATCCTTTCAGCACCTGCGTGTGGAGTCAGAATTGCTCATTTACTTTTGTTACTTTTCGTGTATTATTTTGGTTTTTATATGTTTTTCGTTGTCTGTGTCGTTTGTTTTCCATGTCTGGTCTTTGTCAAAAGATTACATTCTTTTGATAACCGCTAGAATATTTGTTCCCATGAATGCTGTTTTATATGGACTGGTAATTCAGTACCTGTAAGAAATTCAAGTTACAGTTGTACATAAACATTAGATACAATGTATAATGGCCAAACAAGACGACACATTAGCGGTACCCCCGCTTTCCATCACGATATATATATCCTATCATGTTTAATCGACAGGAAAGTAGATGTACGAGCGAGAAAACGCATTCCATGATTCAGTTTACCCATATAAATTAGAAGTTTTGTATAAACAGCCGGTGATTACCTGTGCAGGGTACAGGAACTGAGAATAATTTTTTTAATTAAAAATGTTTTACGAAATGACAGACATAGAAATAACAGTATACTCCTCCCCTATGGAGCTGGGGTATAAAATATATATCCATATACTTTATGTTTCGAATCATGTATATAGTTTTAGTATAAAGTGTTTGTTCAAATCTAACAAAACCAGTAATGTTACTCATTCAATTGAATTGATCAATCTTATAAGCTCACAGGAATTACACTAAAATAGAAAGTTGTCAGTTATGAAAAGAAGACCATATAAAACTGCAAGCTGTAACAAACAAGTGGCCCTAGAGGGCCTGTATCAGTCACATGGAACTAACTTCATTGCCTTATATTGAATATTTGATGTCAGGAAGAGAAAAAAAATAATCCTGGAATCAACATTTTTCCCTATCAAAACAGCAAAACAAAAAACAAAAAAAAAAAAGAAAAAAAAACATAAAACAAAAACAAAAACAAAAACAAACAAACAAACAAATAAATAAAAAAAAACTGCATAAAAAGCTACTTTTATTAATGACAGAAACTCCTAATTATATCAAATAAAATTTGCTGATATAGATGCGATATGATGTTTAATGTAAAATTATAAAGGGAAATTCAAATGTAATCACTTTATCACTGCAGATAAATAAAGCTAATTGACAAAAAAAAAAAAAAAAAAAAAAAAAAAAAAATGCAATGAGTATCCAGTAAATTTGTTACCGGAATGAATATCCTATCCAATTATGGCTAGAAACCACCAATTCCACTTCCCATAGGCTTCTATGCAAATTTCACAACATTCAATGGCTTCTCTGGACTTAACATTAACTTTATCCTGCAGAGGACTATATATCAGCATGATTCTACATATATCAGCTCACAATCCTCAGAATGGCATGTGGGGTTAGCAGACTTGCAGTGCAGTACTGGCCACCGGAAGTGAAGTGTCTATCAATAGCATGGGAAATACCAGTGTTTTCACAAGATAGGGGTATATTTAGAAATCATTATGGAGATTAGGCTTCACATCACAAGAAGCAAAATGCACCTATAAAATGTACAGAAATGTTTTTCCTTTCAGAAACTGTTTAAATTTTTTAAATAAGATGACAACTTTTTTTCACAGCACTATGAGGAACAGGGGTAATTTCTGCGTTGGACTATTTTTGCGTACGTTCCAAATGCTCATTGGTTGAATTGGTGGTCTGTAACCTTATCAAATATATATGACGTCTCAGAATGTGACGACTCTATTCGCTACACTGCTCCATCGGATCAAATTGATACAGGGAAGATATGTAAACGTAAAGAAAGGTCTGAAAAATTCCCAACGATGTTAGAACTGTCAAATTTGCGATGCAAATTTTTGGTCGTTCCCTCCGCGGGACTCGCAAATTTGACAGTTCTAACATCGTTGGGAATTTTTCAGACCTTTCTATACGTTTACATATCTTCCCTGTATCAATTTGATCCGCTGGAGCAGTGTAGCAAATAGAGTCGTCACATTCTGAGATGTTGTATAATATTGATTTGTTGTGACATGCATCATTAATTTGATTCTCTATCCTACATAATAACATCTAAATGAACTGTCCCGTACTTCCATACATCGTGTACCAAGTTCCAGCCCTAGATTAATCCTACGAGGAGGAATGACCCGGCCAGCGAAAGCTATATTTTTTATATAGCCTAGCTGGCCGAGTGGTCTAGGGCGCTGGACTTTGTGCAGGCGGTGTTGCCATATTGCCATAGATGTCACAGCGGAACGAGTTCGAGTCCCGCGGAGGGAACGACCAAAAATTTGCATCGCAAATTTGACAGTTCTAACATCGTTGAAAATTTTCAGACTTTCTATATATATATAAATCACTGCCTGAATAGTCCAGATGATGTTGTTTTTGTTATCTCGCCCTTCCAAACAAACAAGCAAACAAAACAAAACAAAACAAAAACAATTATATTTCAGAAAAAATGAAGACAAATGGCAACTTTATTACTTGAATTGACTGTAATTAAAAATCTTTTCTTATCGAAGCCTCTTCTATAATTGTACTGTGAGTATACTTCTATACTCACAGCTGTCAAAGAGGGTCTCCGGTCCTACCATAACACTTTTTACTTCCGTAGCTGTATTAACTCAAAGTGGATCCTGAAAAATTCGAAAGATGTTCTTGAGACCCTCAATTCAAGATTATTATCAGAATATAAGAGCATTCACCCTATGATTTTTCAACACTGTGTACTTTTATTCCCCATAATTAATTAAAATCCCGACTTAAAAACATTATATATAGTTGTTTTTCCAAAAAAGATGGTACACCTAGATATAAATATATAGTTCTTGGTAGAGATTCCCCATACTTTATAAAAATAATTCCAAATCATCTTCCAAATATACAGAAGATGTTTTCAAAATTCTGGAATTTTTGATCGACAACATATTTGTCCAGTGTGGTGGACGCGTTTTTCAACAAATGGCCGGAATTCCAATGGGAATAAATTGTGCTTCTCTGCTTTCTGACCTATTCCTTCACTCTTATGAGGCTGACTTTATAGCTGATCTGATCCTTAAGAAAGAATATCGTTTAACTAGATCCTTTAATCTCGGTTTAGCTATATAGATGACGTGTTATCTTTAAACAATCCTAGTTTCGGGGATTTGATACATCGCATCTACCTCAAAGAACTCGAGATAAAGGATACTACAGACACTGTGAAGTCAGCCTCATATCTTGACCTACACTTAGAGATCGATGGTAAAGGAAAATTATTGACCAAACGATATACGAATATTACTTTAAATATGTAGAATCTAAGACCAGAACTATAAATGACAGAAAAATATTCTGATGGAAGTGGCGAAAATTGTTGATATAGAAGAAGACGATACAACTATTATTGTAACATTGTTTTGTACATGTTATAACTAGTATTGTTGGGTCATTCAAGTTATGATATATACGGAATCTTTGTACAAGTCATAATATGTACACAACATATATAATGTATTTTTAAAGATAAATGCAGGATTAAGGTAGATCGTACACAATTCTTTTAATATATATTTTCACATTGTTTTTCAAATAGTAATTAAGGGAACCGATATTCTAGCTGGAGTCAAAAGAATGTAATACAGGGACAAAGACTGGACATGGAAAACAGACAGCACATACTATAAAATAACCAATATAATACACATGAAGTAACAAAGTTTAATGAGCAAACTGGACTCTACTAAAAACTGTGAATATGGACAATGTGCATCGGTAGGATAAGCGTTCTCTGCTTTTTTGGAAACATCTGCCGAGTCGCTCATAAAAAGTTAAGTCCAGGGTAGAGGAAAGAGGAATGGAACGAGTTCTCTACGATGACCATAAAAATTCTGTAATGATGAATTCAGTCTTGTAGCAACATAATTTTGTTCCAGAACTCCAATTATAAGAAGTGTAGCGCGATACAAAAAGTCTGCGTAGTAAAGGCAAGCTCTAGCATAAGGTATGCGTTGTGATATGAAAAATCCATACGCTGGCGGTGAAGGGCCACAGATGAAAGGAAAGTTGACAATACAGAATGACAAGTCATCATGTTTGTCGTATAGTTTGGTCAATAGCCTTTCTTTACTTTGGTCTTTAATTGTGGGTCAAGATGTGAGGCTGATCTCATAGTGTCTGTAGTATCATTTTATCTCATGTTCTTTAGGGTTGATGTATAAAATCCCCTAAACTAGGATTGTTAATGATGATACCTCTTCTGTATAGCGGATACTGAGATCAAAGGATCTAGCTAAACGATGTCCCTTCTTTTTGATAAGATTAACTATCAAGTCAGCCTCATAAGAGTGAAGGAATAGGTCAGCAAGTACACAATTTGTTTCCATTGGAACAAAGATGACATTGAACGAACATACTGTAAAATTTTAAGATAAAAAAGTTGGTCATCAAACTTAATTTTGAGATAATTGAGCCTAAATATAACAGAGTTGTCACTAGGATTTTTACACACTTTTATAATATGCAATTTTTCAAAACATCTTAAATAGATTCTGTAGTGAATTATCACAGTTTCGCTTACTATTAAAAAAGATGGTAGATAACATTTCTTCACAAAATGTATAGTGAGTACTTATCTGACACTATTTCATATTTCTAAAAGAAAATTCGGGGTTCCTGAACTTTTTTTCTTGTAAAGTTACAAAACTGAAATTCACATTGTATAAAAAGAAAGAAAATGGATATGAAGAAACACAACACATGCACCAGTGTATAACCTACAAACAAAACATAAGCAAAAAATACTGAAGCGTCAGTAGTAGGATAATTCAAGTACTTAAAATGTCCTGAACATGAAGACAGGAAACAGTGACCATCCACATTTAAAGCACTAGCAATAAAGACTTCCACAAAAAAAAAAAAAAAAAATTGATACATCCAGAGATCACCAGCATACTTTTATTAAACTCTGAAAGGCACAGACAACAAAAGTAATTAAATCCTAGGTAAAAGAACGATGATACTTTTTTCTATTAAACTAAAAATTGAAATAACGTCACAAAGACGCATTAATGGATAACATTTCCTGACTGTGGACAAGAGCATGAAATTCACAGTGAGATTCAACTAATTTTATAAGGCTTAAACCATCCCTCTTTAAGGTTAAAACAGTAACTAAAACAAAAAATAAATATACCATAAAATTCATTCATTGATACATCCACTTATCTCCACGGAATACCTCAAAGTACATGATATAGACAAAATAAGATATCCACTTAAAAAACGCTTGTAGTTAGTGAAAGCTAGTCAGGAAAATGAAAATATCACCATAACTACCAACATTAGACATAATTAGTCACTACAATTCCAGTTGACTGAGTAATAACGGCAAGTACTAAATAGGCAAGATTTGATGTAGTGCAACACTTCAAGCAAGTTGACCCCAAGATCTGTCAAGGAAAAAACCAGTTTTGTTAAGTGAACTTCTTTATTGAATTAGTAACAATGAAGTTTAATCGCCATGGTCACTTACAAAAATATAGACACTTTCATTCATGGAGTTAAACAGCTGTAGGTGAAGGTAACAGATTTTTACGGTTAAGAGTTTCAGTAGGTAACCACTGTAATGTGATAAAATAATGATAATAATAAAAAACCTCACGTACTTGTGAAATCAGTTTTCAAATAACAAAATGCTGTTCCCATTTATTATACGTTCTCTATAATTTATTTCACATGTAATCATTTGAAGCAAATATTAATGTAAGATATGATTAGCACTTGTTCATTCTCAAGTTGTCGGAAGGAAATATCTGCTTTGAACTTATGCTTTTATTTACATCTACATTTACTAATTTGAAGCAATTATGAGCAACACGACGGGTGTTTCTAGAAAAGCAGAGGATGCTTACCCTACCGGTGCACATGGTCCATGCTCCCAGTTTTTAGCGGAGTCCAAGTTGCTCATTTGCTTTTGTTACTTTGTGTGTATGGTTTTAGTTACTTTATGTTCTTTGTTGTGTATGTCTGTTTTCCATGTCTGGTCTTTGTCCCTGGATTACATTCTTTTGCTTGCCGCTATAACTTTGGTTCCCTTGATTACTCTTGAATAAGGTTTGCCATCAAAGGTGGAGAGAACTGTTAATTTTACTTTATTCATTATCCTTAATAATACAAGTACTAAGTTTACGAAGTGATTTGGTTGATTTTTTTCTGTTTCTTCATTTCAATAATGTTCAACATTATAAAATGACATATACATGAAAGAAAAATATCAAGAAATTATACACTGCGTATGCATTGTGCCACATTTGGTTTATTGTAGAAAACATGTTGGACAAATCAACTGTATTATACCTACAAAAACAATTTTCTCAAAATTTCATTACGTCACCATACTCATTCATCATTAATTTTGCGTTATTCAACTTTTAATCTCAAGATTATGAGGACTTTTTTCCGTTGAATTTGAAAACTGATAATCAAGTTTTGTTTTGTTTTTTTCCATGTGGGCAAAAATCTCACACTGTGCAGATAAAAATCTCTACCTTCAGCTATTTAACTTCATGAATGTAAGTGTCTATTTTAATGGCCACAAAGATTAAACTCCATTGTTACTAATTCAATAGATGGGTTCATTTAGCAAAACAAACAAAAAACAAAAACAACAACAAAAAACAAAGAAACTGGCTGAGCAGCACTCTTTTTAAATAAAGAACCTGCAACATCTGTTATATTTATATTGAGTGATTTTAAGTGATTCTTGTTTTAACTGACCTTATCAAAAATTTAAAATTACAATCTTAACAAGAAATTTCAAGGTCAATCATAAAACAGGTACGGAATTGTGATACGGCGATGCTAATGCAACTGCATGTTTAGAAGAAAGAGCAGTTGAGACTGGCCTTGTCATCAGCATAAGAAATACCGAAGTGCTTAAGGTAAATAATGACAACCGTACCAGACTCAAAATAAAAACAGCTCCTCTTCAATAAATCGGCTCCTTCACATATCTTTGCAGTGTCACGGATGGTTAAGAATGCTCTGAAAAGATATCAAGTGGAAAAGGAAAAGGAATAATAGCCTTTAGAATGATGACAACTATTTGCAGAGCAGGCAATACCATTAATACCAAAATCAAATTGTTCGACTCCAATATTAAGACCATCCTATTATATGACTGTGAGACTTTTTTTGAAAATTACAAAATATCTCACAGACAGGTTACAAGTCTTTATTTACAACTGCTTAAAACAAATACTGAAGATCATATGACCCGAGAAAATCACAAATGTAGATCTATGGAAGAAGACCAAACAACTACCTATAGAATTAAAACAAAAGAAGTGGAAATGGCGCTGGATGGGTTACACCTTACGAAACCAAGCAAACTCTATCACCAGAAAAGCGTTGCAATGGAATCCTCAAGGGAAAAGAAAGTTTGAAGGCCAAGAAACACATGAAGAGGAAATCTACAAGCTGAAATGGAAGCAGAGGAATACAAGAGGCAAGACATGGTCAAACTGTCACAAAATAGAACTATATGGAGGAGTATTGTTGGTGGCCTGTGCCCCATCGGTACCAAAGGCATAAGCAAGTAGGCAAGTATACAATGCAACCGCACAGTAAATATGATTGACCTAGCACAAGTAGTTCATACAAAACTGACAAAATTTGAAAACTTAACAAAAAAAAAAAAAAAAAAAAAAAAAAAACATGGATGAATACGACGCCGACAAAGCAATAGTTTAGCTTTGACTTCTGCGACATTTGTCGCATGTGGAACAAATATAAGCCAATTCATGAAGTTTTCAATTAAAAAAATAAGAATTGTAGCAAAACCATACATGTTAACCCTTCCAATTTACCGGATGACTCCTACAAAATCAATGAATATACTGGAAATTTTTCGATCTCGGAGGTAAGAACGAGAAATAATTGTACGAGAGTTGTAGTACAGAACGACATAAATAAAATGGCAAGTTTTTTAAAGGAACTTTTGAGCAATAAAAAAATTAATCTAAAAAAAAAATTCAAACATGCTGAGGTGAATTCGAGTATAGAATCTCGCACATAAAAATAGAAGATTTGTGGGAGGTTTTTGGTTAGAATTACTATATTTTCTGTGATAAATACCAAATGAACGATTTTGTATAGATATTTCCCACAAAGGTCGTGTCTATGGAGAAAAATCTCTCACATGAACTTTCCAAAGGCTAACAGTAGTGCCAAAACTCTTGCCTTGAATACTCCGATTTAATAACCAATTCCATATATTTATAATAAACACAAGCCACGTGGAAAATTTGTTTCAAATCAGTCGAGGTTGAGTAAAGTCACTGCATAAATAAGATAACAAGATTCATATAGTAAAATTACATGTGTTTTTTAGGGTCACATATATCCAAGACCCAGTTAGATGTATTTAAAAAACCATTTTACGCTGATAATGATGTTGTCTGGGACATATTCATCACAACAGCAGTCCTAAACTTCGAAATAGAATTATTGATAAATTGTTCCTGTAAGTTTTTGAGGCTTTAAGTAAACTAATTATCTTAGAATTTCAGAAATATTGTTTTTATCTTTCTGAGAATATCAGATATATTCTAAGAAAGATAAAACTAATCAATCAGTTATTGACTTCGTATTTTTAAAACTCTTCATACCCATCACTTAGGCACTAGAATTACATGTGTCATGCCACACAATGAAGCCAATCCCCCATAAGTTCATTCATGTTTTTTATTATGAAAAACACTTAATCTAAAAGTTCAATGGCTTCCTCAATTGTTAGGAAAGACGACTAAATAGAAAACATGAAATATTCGGAAAAATAAATTAATTTAACTTTTATCCTGATGATTTTTCTTTAAATAAAAGCTTTTAAGTTATTTCCACAATGAAAGATGACCCTGCTTAGTTACACTTCATTTTTTCTGGAGTTCCTCATCAAGGTCACTACATGAATTCATATGACCCCTGTCAATATGAGATTTGAAGTTACCTGTATTTCGAAACTCCGACAAAATTTGTTTCGTCATAATGCAGTGTAGTGTACACACCTACATGTCATAACAGTATAGACCTTTGTGAGTAACCAAGTTTAATGCATTTTTTTCTGCAATGTCAATATACTTCTGGGTTTCTTTCTTGTGCATGGCACACCTTGTAATAGTGATAAATAATCATGTAAAACTTTATAGCACTAAAAGGTATTGCTATTATAGAGCGAACTTTAATACAGGTAACTTTGGCTGGGGAAACCAAGTTTAACAAATTTCTGTAATATTTTTTCTTTTGTGCATGACATACTTTCTTGTAGTGCTTAATAATCTTGCAAAAATTCAGCAATGCATTTTTAAAGTTATTACTTTTATAGAGTAGACTTTGATACATGTCACTTTCAAATTTTTATGCAATATCTTTAGACTTTTTTTATGTGTACAAAACATTCTTTCTAGTAGTGCGGAATAGGAATAATCTTGCCAAGTATTGACACGGAACACTAAAAGATATTTAAGTTACGAAATCTGTGATGGGCCAACGGAGAAATGAAAAAGGCGATTATCATAAATTGGTCAGCGGGCCCTTATTAATGAAAAACATCACATAACAACTGTGAGGTCTTTATATATAATGCATCTATCGAGATTAGATACAAATCAATAACTTTAGTGCATCAAATTGGTCTTCATTAGACTACATGTACATGACAATGATAAAAACAATGAAAACACAAAAAAGAAAAAAAAAAAAAAAGAAACACCCCCCCCCAAAAAAAAACAATAAAAGAACAAAACAAAAACAGATATTAACATTACACAGAAAAGATCATGTCTTGCACAGTCATATATTTTTCAGCCTGATATAATCTAATCACTTTTACTGTGTAATGTATGACATATACTTTAAAAAAAAATATTAAATAATACTTTTGGCTCAGCAGTCTAGGATGTAAGATAGACTGCTGAGCCAAAAATAGTATTTAATAACAACATATAAGGTCAATATATTTTAATATGTTCCGTCGAAATCTCTACCAATGTCTAATATCCTTCCTCATTTCTGTCCCATTATAAATCTTTACTTATTTTGATATCCTAATTTGTTTAATTCTAGTCTGACATACCAAAACTATAAATTAAATATTTGTTTTCGTATATAGATTACAATATCGGCCCTGAACAAGTGCATTGAAGTTTAAAAGTTTAAATTTATAAATGTCTTGGAGTACATAAATTAAAATATCACACCTAAAAAAATCACGAAAGTTAAAGAGTAATCAAGGGAACCAAGTTTATAGCAGTAATAAAAAAATGTAATCCAGGGACAAAGACCAGACATGGAAAACAGACATACACAACAAAGAACATAAAGTAACTAAAATCATACATACAAAGTAACAAAATCAAATGAGCAACCAGGACTCCGCTAAAAACTGGGAGCATGGACCATGTGCACCGGTAGGGTAAGCGTCCTCTGCTTTTTTAGAAACACCCACCGAGTTGCTCATACAAAAGTCAAGTACGTGGTGGACGGAAACGTGGTAAACAAAAGAGTTTAAACTTTTAACACAATATTTTCATAGAAATAAAGTTTTTTTTACCGCCAAAGTACGTTAATTCTTGTTACTTAATTGTTATAACGAAACTTGGTTTTATGACAACACACCTTCCAAAATATTGTTAGGTGGGATATGGGATAGGTTATTAGTATAAGTGAGTTTATGCAATTTTTAGTATTACAGTGATTGCTAAAACAAATTAAGTGTCTGATTCGTCAATTTTCACCGCTTTTATAAACTACAATAAAACACACAAACACACACACACATAAAGCAAAAAAAAACAAAAACAAAAACAAACACAAACAACGAAAAAAAAAAAACAAAAACAAAAACAAAATAAATTAAAGGTGTATTTTAGGGTTGGGGAAATTGGTATTTACATAATCGCTAACCATGTAGACCCCTTTCAACATATTCAACAGACAATAGTTTGATAAACACTATAGACTCCTGAGTTAGGAGCGCCTTTCAAAACATGTAATTCATTAAATTAAACAACCTAATCGTTTGGTTCTTTCCAGTGAACCAAATCTTCTTAAACAAAAATAATTTTAGTACTCATAAATGTGATACGTGAAAATCACAAATATTTCAATTCCCTTCTGAAAAAGTGTTTATTCCATATAAAAACTCTTAACTGAGTTTATATTTCGTATAAAAGAATCCAATCAAATGAAATCATTTAGCGTATTATCTCCAAGTAATTTAAAACAAAACAGGCAAAGTTATACATGTTATCGTTACTCTATTCGGTAAAGAGGTAGCTACTAAATACTTCCTAATTCTGATGCGGTAACCCAGTGACGACAATGGCGAAATTCAACACATGTTGCTTCCATCATTTTTCTTGTTGGGTGTTGGATCAATTGGGATTTTTGCCTGCTTGTCTCACAAATACTTAACATGAAATACATGTTGAATTTGTCAAATTTACTTAAAATGCCTGGAATGGTAGAGACTAGAAAAAGATGATATTATCATAACAGAGTACACTCAGGACCCTTCCGCTTAGATTAATGAAGTACCCCCCCCCCCCAAAAAAAAAAAAAAAAAAAAAAAGGAAAAAAAAGTGCTGAATAGTGCTTTATTACATTACTGACCTCTTAAAGGTAATAAATTTATAAGTCTGTGACAAATGGAAAAGCTGATAAATACAAGTTGGTCAGAGGGTGCTTATTAAAAGGAAATCATGACAAAGTCATGACAAAATCACCTAGATATGAGGAATCTACCAAAATTAGATGCATATCGAATATTACTTTACTACTTTAGTGCAGCGATTTTGTCTTCCCTGGATTACATAACAATTATCTGATTAATCTTTTTAAACTGATTTTTGGATGTGTTTAATTGTGTTATATTTTTTTTCCACAGTGGCACATTTTTAAGGGGGAGGGTTGTGATCATGCCAAGAAACTTTAACCCCGCCGCATTTTGTGCGTGTCCAAAGTCAGGAATTTCATACCTTTGTGCATTTGTTTGTCTTGTTTCGTTTTCACATTTAGTTTATTTTTATTTTACACGAGTTTATAGGGCAACTCCATCACTGTACCTGTGTATAAGGATGTTTGGGTCCAGCTACAGCCTGCCCTGTGATGTACAATGGGTGACCTTGGGATGACATTTTCACCCCGGTGGGGTCATTGTCTCTTTGACATATTAAACATTCCTATTCTCGTTATATCATTAAGAAAATTTTCCACATAACTAGACAATTATTGAGAACGTTTTCCACATATCTAGACAATCAATGCAATTTAAAGGCATGTCTGATAGATAATTAAGCAATTCTTCTCTTTCATTGATCGTCATTTAATCAAAGATCGATGGCCAATACATTTAAAAATCATCACTGTATGTGTTATACTGATAGCACGGTCTTATATGTACGAGTTCCTCAAATAGACTTTGAACCTGCAATCGCTTAAGAGATTTGAAATACAAATACACAGCATTTAATGACAATATCAGGCTGTAATCTGACAGAAAAAAATATCTCAGAATTGAAAAATCCGAAGGCGACACTTTTCAAAATAGAAATTGGTATTAAAGACATAACGTATTAATTGAGTTTTAAGTAACAGTAGAAATTAGAAAACATCATTTAAAAATTCATTTTTGTATGCACATTAAAAAAAATCTTTTCTTCAAATGTACTATGATGAAAGCAGTAAACTCAAGAAGTAAAATCAAAGATATTGTATTCATATCATCTGTAGCAGTTACAATCACCATTACGTATATATCCTGATATTTATGGGCATTTTTTTATTTAGGGTACAAAAACAATGATTACTTATTAACTGTCAGTCATTTTTTTATATAGACACATTTATAGCTGCAATGTTGTTGTTGCAAATTTGATGTGTATTTATTTGTTACTTTGAATGTATTATTTTAGTTACTTTATGTTCTTTGTAATGTCGGTTTTCCATGTCTGGTCTTTGTCCCTGGATTACATTATTTTGATTTCCGCTATAATCTTGGTTCATTTGATTACTCTTCCATGTCTGGTCCTTGTCCCTGGATTACATTATTTTGATTACCCCTCTAACTTTGGTTCCCTTGATTACTCTTCCATGTCTGTTCCTTGTCCCTGGATTACATTATTTTGATTACCGCTATAATCTGGGTTCCCTTGATTACTCTTCCATGTCTGGTCTTTGTCCCTGGAATACATTATTTTGATTTCCGCTATAACTTTGGATCCCTTGATTACTTTTCCATGTCTGGTCTTTGTCCCTGGAATACATTACTTTGATTTCCGCTATAACCTTGGTTACCTTGGTTTGGTTACTCTTTAACTTTATAGTTCATATATAATAATCACATTCAAGGAATACGATTGGTCTTCCCTTAATTATATCACCTTTACCAGATAAACTTTCTTAGTTATATGGAGTTAACTGCAAATTGAACAAAGGTTAAAATATATATTGTTAAATGATACAAAGTTTAAACCTCCTTGTCATTTGTTTATTCTACTACCGATGAACATTAATAAAAAAATGAACGTTTTGAAAAAAGAGGAAATCTTTACCTTAAAGTCATTTAATTTTATTCGCTTTTCATCGAAATTGATTTGTATTTTGTCGTTTTATTTATATTATATAAAACTACAAAATATTACAGTAAATATTTGTCAACATTCAAAACCTCCTGCAATTTTGAAATGGATTGAAGGTGATATTCTGCAAAGAGTTTACAAAAGTTACAGTTATGATTTTTAAGCCTGAAAGCGAATGAACCAAAAATGTACATATCACACTGGACAAATAGAATTGATGTAAACAATACAATTGATTTTTCAAAACAATGCAGACATTATAACGACCTATTTTGTTTCTCTATTTCTACAATGCCTCAAATTTCCCGTCTTATATAGGTGCGCAACATTGATAGATTTATTATGAAATTACCTGAAATTATGTACTTTCATAAAGACTAATAAATAAGTAATATATGATGGAACAGTTTGGAATGTTTTTGTGTGTGTGGAAGAAAAGGCATTAAACAATGAAGTTGGAAAATAGTATAACTTATTTATGCAAGTCGCATATATTTCTCTATTTGCAAATTGTAAATTCTAAATCCAATTCATCTAGAATTTTCTGCTCTATGTTCTTGACCAATTCATGAACAAAATTTTACAACTAAAATGAGTGTTTTAACCATTGGAGACACCAAAGATTTAGAATCCATTCATAGATCAAATTTTCAAGTGGAATAGAAAGAAACACAAGACAATATTGACTTGTTTACATGCAGACACGACATAAGCATTCACATTGAAGTGTCTCATATTCTACTATACCATCAGGCCTTAGTTAAAATATATATTGGCCCTTTGTCGACTTAAAATGGTAACTGTGGATTGGCAGGTAGAAAAATAATCATTTACAATTTAGAATCCTAAATTTGGAAATAAAACAATGAAATGTTACATATCTTTCCAATGATAAAAAATAAGAATAAAACTTTTTGTGTAGGTCATTTTTCTTCTGGGTACTAAGTGAAAGGCAAAAAAATATAAGTTGAACGCTCAGGTATACCCCACTGATACAGAACGCCTTTTCGTGCTAGAAGTACCCCAGTGATACAGAACGCATTCTCGTGCTAGGAGTACCCCAGTGATACAGAACTCTTGTCGTACTAAGGATACCCCAATGATGCAGAACGACTTTTCGTGCTAGGTATACCCCAGTGATACAGAACGCCTTGTCGCGCTAGGCGTACCCCATTGATACAGAACGCATTCTCGTGCTAAGAGTACCCCAGTAATACAGACCAACTTGTCGTACTAAGGATACCCCAGTGATACAGAACGCCTTTTCGTGCTAGGTATACCCCACTGATACAGAACGCCTTCTCGTGCTAGGTGTACCCCACTGATACATAACGCCTTGTCGTACTGGGTATACCCATTGATACAGAACGCCTTGTTATACTAAGTATACGCCACTTATGCAGTAAGTTGATGGCAGACAGCAACCTTTGTCGCTTACAAAGTATGCCTCATCCATTGAAAGCCGTATACTAAATTAAAATTAATCTGTCTTTTAGGAGCCAAGAATTTTTTTGCTTCGAAAACTTAGATGGTAGATGGATGGATAGATGGATAGACAGAAGAACAGAGGGACTGGCGGACATACAATGCGATTTTAAGATACCACCACCAGATGAGTGAGGTATTATAACGGGCCTCACAGTTCAAAAATGGCATCTTACAAATAATAGTTAGTATTTTTGCAACATTGTGTTTGTGAGTTTTATATGTACTATGTCATTTGTAGTTAATATATAAACTACTCATCATTTGTATCTTATCTTTAGAAGATTTTGTCCTGAGATCATTGATCCAATCTGATTTATCAAACTTTAGATATGTAAAGCCTGTCTTTGGTATAGTAGATATCGTATTAAAATGACTTTGATAAAGAAATCAAATAATCATTTCCCTGACTTCTTGTAGGATATCTTTATGAAATAGTACAAGCCTGTGAAAATATAATCTATTTTAATTGTAGCTATTCAATCAATCAAATCTGTGACCTTTGATACCCACCTTTACAGTCATCCCCTCACAAAAAAACCTAAAGTCAAAATAAAAAAAAATCACCAAACCAGTACTTGATGTTGCGTCAGTCTTAATTCAAACCAACAATATGGCACACTTATATCAAACTTCAAATGTTAAAAGTAATTGCAGAGAAAACTTTAGAAAAGGAGGGATAGACAGAAACGTCATTTTCATTACAATATCAAAACATGAATCACTCCCAATATTACTTACTGCCCACTTTCCAACATTCTTATGGCTTAATTGACTACAGTCTGATGTTATATTTAAAACGAAGTATAATTTTTTCCACTTTCATACTCTCCAATTAATCAAATATTTTGATTTTACACCATGGGGCATTCCAAAAACAGGCAACTTGACACAACACTGAGCTTTTAATTATCTCTGATGGACGTTTAGGCACATACATGTACAATATACCATTATCCTAGCAAATAGATTATTAACACCACACTGCTATTTTTTAAGTAATGTTAATTAGCTATAAAGTGGACCAGTAATAAACAAATTCCATTCTTAGAACATTCATACTTTAAACCAAAACAAACAAACAATCAAAAAAGAAAAACAAAATCAATAAATAAAAATAAACAACAACAACAATAAAAACAACAAAACCACCTATGAATTGATGAAATGTTACATAACTTCATTATTATACTGGAAAATGTTTTATGTTTAATACATATGGAAATATTATGTTTAGGACCAGTATGGACAAATGTGTTTCATACACATCAAAATTCATTCAAATGTGTTGTCAAAAAATTATATGAAATTTATATGCTATTCAGATAAAAAAAAAACTTCACACATAATGTCTATGCACATGTTCTTAAGTAGCAGTCTTTATGATAAACAACTGCGCCTAGAGAGTACCTGTCCCCATGATGGATTTAGGGTGAAACAATGTCCAAAATTATCCTCGCAATCAAAATAACAGTTGTGTAAAAGTTCAAAATGAGTAAAACGAAGGGTACTGAATTAACTGAAATAATCCCTTAAAAATATGGAAAATTCATAAATAGGAATTTCACCAAAATATACACTCACAAACTTAATAACAAATAACTGCATGGTTAGAAGAAAAAGTCGAAAAAAGTAAACAGACCGTTGCAACATCATTACAAACACGTGTAAAGTTTGAAGTTTATTGAACAAGCACTTCTCGACTTATGGCGCCAGATATTAATACAGACGGACAGACGAACGGACATTAGTATACCATAAGACGACCCGTTTTTCAAAGGTGCATAAAATTAGACAGGAGATACTTATGCATGTCAAAAACCCACAATATTAGCATATATATTTCTAACTCAGAAACAGATACAGACAACATAACCAGTCTTAGTTTTTCATTCGGTTGTTGCACTTTTGATATTAAAATGAAATAGATTATGTTAATATTTGACACGTTAGAAAAGTAATTGTTCATGATTTGGATTATTTCTGTGAAAGAATTGTGTATGGTTTTCACAAATTTTCAAATGCTTAACATGAAAGTCCTAAATATATAAAGGAATATGTTAATTTGACTTGCAACAAGCTTTCTGATTTGTTTGTTCTCTTGAAGTCAACTAAGTAATTTTGTAGAACGTGCTTTGGTACTGTAACGTCAGAAACGTCGATCGCTCTTCATTCCGCGATAGAAATTATCCAAAATAAAAGATCGTTTTGATAACGAACAAATTCTTTATATTTAGAATTTAATCCATTCAAAATTAGAAATGCTTTTAATTTTTGAACAGGTTATACAAATGGTTTTGGTCAGTTTAGACTTGGAACGGTTTATAGGGGTAAACTGCCACAAACCATATTATTTCGTATAACCTGTTACACTATGAGAAACGTTCCATAAACAAAATGCTGCCCAGGGCACGGTCTTTGTACGACCACAGAACTATAGACACAGACATGATATAGGTTTTTTATTTTGATTGCGACATTAATATGATATTTGACACATGATTAAAATTGACCAGAATCAAATGGTTGCAGTAAAATCAATCAAGACCTTCCGTATGGCACCTTGTAGTACAATTTCAAGGCAATCCATTTACTTTTACTCAAGTTATCAGTCAGAAATGAGGAAAAATACATGTTTTTGACCCCCCTGTGGCTCTTTATTCTGACTTTAATCAAGTCACAAACCCCCCAAAATCAATCAATCCCAGCCTTTCTTTCATGCATGACACTTATAGAAAATTAAAAGAAATTTTTGTCTGGACACAAGGAAAATGTTTGTTTTGGCCCATATTTTGCTCCTTATTCCTAAAACCTTTCAGTCTTAACTCCAAAATCAATCTCAGTCTTCATTTCGTGGTTTGGCACCTTGTTATACAGTTTCTAAGAGATCTATTCACTAATCGTCTTTGTCTGTACATTAGGAAAATGCTTGTTTCTGGTTTCTCTTTTTTTTCAAAATTAACCTTTGTCTGACCATTGCGGTATAGAATATTGTGGAATAATATCGTTGACATTGATATGCTTTTACTGGAGTCGAATAGGTCAATTCTACGAAATGCTTATTTTTTTTTATTTGCTTGGGCCTACTTGGTCCCTAATTCTATAATTTTTGGGGCTATAACCTCCAAAACCGAAACAAACACCCTGTAGTAGTTTGGAACCTTGTTATTTTAATTTCATAAAGATCAACCAACAAATATTTAAGTTATAGCACGAAAACCAAGAGTCTACGGACGACAACAATGGCAATGACAGCGTCATAGCATTATCCGACCGCCACTTTCTTGATCACTTAAGACAGGTGTTTTTATATACAGTTAAATTTTACATAGAATGCACTACAGATCAGATCGATAAATTTCTTTTCAGACAGGGTATTGTTGATTTCAGGTGGTCGCTTAGAGTTTTAACTGTACTACAATTTTACCTGAGTTTATAGTACCAAGTGCAATCGGTGCAAGTTTCATTAATATTCTTTTGTTTCCTTCGTGAAAAGTCAAAATTTATTCTCTATAAAATGATATCCAAGCCAAAGAAATTCTGTATTCTCGCCATTTCAAAAGCCAATACTTGACATTTATTTAATCTTCAGAATATTTATGTCATCCTGCATTTAAAACCAGTTGTAATTGAAGACAGATCATTAAATATGATTTGCGAATAAAAATCTTTATTTTCTAAAGCTTTCTGTCACTTGTATATACTAGACTACATGAACAAAAAGGATCATGCACTCATAAAATTCTTTATTTACTTGTAACAGAACCAAATTAAATTTTTAGGTAATTTGACAAAAGAAAAAAAAAACTAATGTAACTGAAGCAAAATCAGTGTATCCTCTAGAAAATTACAGTAAATACAATAAAGCTGCAACTTATTTGAAAAAAAAAATGAAAATCAAATAATTAACATGTTTCTAATCTTCAGAATTGTGTTTTGTCATACTACAGTAAAAACCATTGTTACCAGTGCAATTAATATACTATATGTTACCAATGTATGTGCAATTATCTTTTAACAAACGTTTCAAAGTAACATATTATTTCACGAAACAGTAATAATGAAATGTATACTAGGTATGAGGATGAACAATGTACTTAGTAAACAAATACAAGCCGCGTTTTTTTCACAGTATTTGAAAACGTGAGACAGTGTGGGTTTTTGTCTACATTAACGACTCATTACATGATATTAAACGTTCAAATCCTAAAGCTGGTTATATTGATATCATTAGATATGCCCCATCTCTTGCAGATGATACCAATCATCGGTAATAACCGACTATTGTCCAACATATGCTGAATGTCTGCTTCGATTATTTTAGAAAGTGGCGCTTTCGATTCAGTGCAAACAGTTATCCTAAAGAAAGAATATCGTTTGGCTAGATCATTCAATCTCAGCTTTCGCGATATAGATGACGTATTATCTTTAAACAATCCTAATTTCGGGGATTTGATACATCGCATCTACCCAAAAGAACTTGAGATAAAGGATACTACAGACACTGTAAAGTCAGCCTCTTATCTTGACCTACACTTAGAAATCGATGGTAAAGGAAAACTATTGACCAAACTTTACGACAAACGTGATGACTTTTCATTCAGAATTGTCAACTTTCCTTTCATCTGTGGCAACATCCCTTCAGCACCTGCGTATGGAGTGTTCATATCACAACTCATACGTTATGCCAGAGCTTGCCGAAACTACGCAGACTTTTTGTATCGCACTAGAACTCTACAAATAGGCTTCTGGAACAGGTTTATGTTGCTACAAGATTGAAGTCATCACTACAGAAGTTTTATGGTCGTCATCATGAACTCGTGGATCATTATGGTGTATCCATCTGCACCATGAAAACTGATTTATTCAACGGTTCAATGTTTTCCTTTCCTCGTTTGTCTACCCCGTTTGACTTTATATGAGCAACTCGGCGGGTGTTTCTAGAAAAGCAGAGGACGCTTACCCTACCGGTGCACATGGTCCATGCTCCCAGTTTTTAGTGGAGTCTGAGTTGCTCTTTTGCTTTTGTTACTTTGTCTGTATGATTTTAGTTACTGTATGTTCTTTGTTGTGTATGTCTGTTTTCCATGTCTGGTCTTTGTCCCTGTATTACATTTTTTTGATTACCGCTGTAACCTTGGTTCCCTTGATTACTCCTTCATTTTTCTTCGAATTTGAGACATCCTCCGGTAGACAACGTATGGAAAATAAGTGGAAACATTGCACCTGTGGCAATTTAAGTATTTAACTGAACTCGCATTTCAAATAATTTGACAGAACTTTTAATTTTTTTGTACAAAAAGAAATTGCAACTACGCTATTATAAAGGAATTTTATCCGATGGTACCAACCCAAATGTTATAATACAACTTAATTAGTCTTCTACTTTTCCGTCTTTAGTGTATAGTTGCGAAATGTAGACTAATTTGTAAACTAAAGATTTGTCATTGTTGAATGAGTAATCAAGGGAACCAAGGTTCTAGCGGTAATCAAAAGAATGTAATCCAGGGATAAAGACCAGACATGTTAAACAGACAAACACAACAAAGAACATAAAGTAACTAAATACATACAAAGTAACAAAAGCAAATGAGCAACTCGGATTTCACTAAAAACTGGGAGCATGGACCAGGTGCACTGGTAGGGTAAGCGTCCTCTGCTTTTCTAGAAACACCCGCCGAGTTGCTAATAAAAAGTGAAGTCCTGGGTAGAACAAGAGGAAAGAAAAAGTATGACTAGTTGAACAAATCAGTTTTCATGGCGCAGATGGATACACCATAACGATCCACGAGTTCATGATGACGACCTGTGTGTTAGCGATGGACGTTTCTGGCATAAACAAGTTTTGAAGAAAATAGTGAATCGAAATAGCTCTTTAACTCAAACTCACAATTAGAAGTATATAGAATCAACAACAGTGATTTTTCTACATTTCGAAATACCAAAACATCTCTGACATGCTAGGATTATATACTGAGAAATTTGAATGAATGAATACATTATTTCTTAAATGTTTCCTAATTAGCCATCATAAATATCATTCTCCCATACATTTAATGTGTGATCGACATGATCTTGTATCTGGTACAACCATACAGATGGTTGGATAATTGAAGCACAAACACATTTCATGATCAAATTACGGTATATCAATAGGCATTCTATTACAAATTAATGTGTAGGGATATCACACTTGGCTTTTAATATCATAGAGAAAAAAATTCAACGGTTCAAAAATATATATAGCAGGATAATATCTGATATATAATGAATGTGGATGACATCATACTACTGTGGAAGATGACTGTGTTAAGTGAAAATCTTCTAACCGCCTTTTGTTGTATCCAATAGAAACAGGTATATTTATTCTTGCTTTGATCATTAATGGATTATTGTTCATGAAATACTAACTAAATAATCATTTCACTTTCAGTAAAGGTGTTCCTGATTGGAAAACTGATAATATATATATATATATTTATATATATCTTAAATATGAATGAGACAACAAGTAGCGGTAGAGGAAATTTTGTAGCAGCTGGCTTAAATATTGGATCAGCAATTCTTTCATTGGTGATGAATTCTATAGTTTTCCTTGTTTTCATGGTGACACCAGGGTTGCGGAAGAACTTATTTTACCGTCTCTTGTTCGTAATTTATTTGTATCACTCCATAGGATCCCTAGCAATCATTATACAATATGTACAGTTATATATTGCAGTCGAACTTAATTTCATTTGTAAATTATCTACAATTTTTGGAGCTGGAACAAGAACAGCATCCATCACACAAATAGGAATCATAGCTCTGGACCGATATCAAGCTTCCATAGCAACTAATAAAGCAATATCTTTGCGAAGAAGATTGCGACTCGGGATTTTTTCGGGTGTTATTAATTGTTTAATATTTGCATCATATACAACACTGGGTTTTGTTTGGTCTGATGGAAAATCTTGTTTTACAGGTGATATCGATCGCTATGGAGCAATCTCGGAAACAGTTTACAGGGTAACATCTTTTTGGATTCTTATATGTGTGTTTTGCATAGAAATACCACTTTGCTTACTCACATTTCTTAGAATCAAAAAATTATGCAGGAAAATTGGAGTAGATATGCCTTTACGTAGCAGAGGAGAACACAAAGTACCCCAGGAGATTTTACCATCACCATTTGTACAAGGAAACATGAAATTGAAAATCAAAGCACTAAAAGTACTCTCTCTTCTAGTAACTGCTCATCTTGTTGTTTTTGTGCCACAAGTGATCATGGTTTTCTTAAATCATTTTCACCAAACAGACATTCTCATATATCTCTATAATTATGGACTCCTGATACAAATGATTAATTTCCTGACTGATGCTATCATATGTCTTGTTACAGTTAAGCCATTCCAAGAAGCATGTTCCTTGTTTATGAATAAATTTCCAGAATGTTGTGGTAAATAAAAACAGGTATTATAAATTTGAGGAAATCATAATTATGACCATGTTCAATTTTAAGCAATTTATAACCAAGAAAATATCTACAATTGAAATTATCAAAATCATGACAAGTCCACTTGTTGACTAACCAAAACCATTACAATGTTAACATTTGGTCACTTAGAGATCGATGGCAAAGGAAAACTATTGACCAAACTTTATGACAAACGTAATGACTTTTCATTCAGAATTGTCAAATTTCCTTTCATCTGTGGCACTATTGCTTCAGCAGCTGCGTATGGAGTCACACGTTATGCCAAAGCTAGCCGTCATACGACAATTTAAACAAAACCTTGTTGTTTCGGTTTATTTTGACTTCACATTTGTAATTCCGTCGGGGTAATTTTGTACTCGGCGGAGGGGAACCTCAACAAACCAATACTAATACCCATATAAATAAAAAATAGTGAAATACTTTGTCTTGGTTTAATAAGCTTATTTAAAAAAGAAAACAATTTTTATCTTAAAATGAATACTATCACAAAATAAGTTATATTGAAATCATCAAAGATAAATGCACACCTTAAACAAATCAAATTCACTTCTAAGATTACATCCGCCACTCTTGTAACTAGCTAAGTGACAAAGGTGTTTTTCGTCAAACTTAAATAGCGAACTGGTTAGCTGGAGTCATAAGGTAAAGTGTACATTGTCCGAATGGTGAATTTTTCAACTAGTATTTTCTTTCCAAAAGAAGTTAAGTAAATATAACTTATACTTTTTTCGCCCTTAAAAATTATGCAATATTAGTTCTATTTACCCGAAGGTTATCTTTAAAACATTTCCGTTGCGTAATCAAACCCTAATTTTCGTTTTTATTATTTATCACTTTTGCCTATAAACATCATGAACTAACTTTATATTAAAATCTGACATTTATCACAGAACAAAATTCATTTCAAAACATTGCTGAATTGATCGATAATAAAAAAAAAAAATATGAAACATCATTTCTTTTTGTTTACTATCGGTGAAAAATCCGATTTTCTGATTGGATAAAAGTTAGCCATGTGTCATTCTTAATTCCACAGATGCAGTGTTCATATCACAACTCATACGTTATGCCAGAGCTTGCCGAAACTACGCAGACTTTTTGTATCACGCTAGAACTCTAACAAATACGCTTCTTCTGCAACAGGGTTATGTTGCTACAATATTGAAGTCATCACTACAGACGTTTTATGGTCGTCATCGTGAACTCGTGGATCGTTATGGTGTATCCATGAAAACTGATTTATTCAACGGGTCATAGTTTTCCTTTCCTCGTTTGTCTACCCCGGACTTGACTTTATATGAGCAACTCGGCGGGTGTTTCTAGAAAAGCAGAGGATGTTTACCCTACCGATGCACCCGGTCCATGCTCCTAGTTTTAGTGGAGTCCGAGTTGCTCATTTGTTTTTGTTACTTTGTATGTATGATTTTAGTTACTGTATGTTCTTTGTTGTGTATGTCTGTTTTCCATGTCTGGTCTTTGTCCCTGTATTACATTCTCATTCTTTTGATTACCGCTATAACCTTGGTTCCCTTGATTACTCTTTTGAATCTCCACCAGCCAATACCCGAAGAAAAACGGACCAAAAACCGGTCATTATCATAACATTTCACGATAATGACCAGCAGGAGATTTTGAGTGACGTTAATAAAACGCAGTTGCGATTCAGACGTGCATGTGACAAAGTCACACTTCTTTATATGTTCAACAAATGATCAAGGATATGGTTCCTCAATGAAATAAACATAATAGTTGTTATATTTGGGTTCTTCATGGCCACGTAATCTATGTGCCAGGTTACGAAAACATCTTTGAAACACTCTTTTTCTTCATTACATGATTCGAAATTTCCTTATACCAGAATGTGTTGAAGATGAATAACTCATACATCACCAGATAAACTTTCCTCTATAGTACATTTTCATATATACGGAAAGAGTAATCAAGGGAACCAAGGTTATAGCGGTAATCAAAAAAATGTAATCCAGGGACAAAGACCAGACATGGAAAACAGACATACACAACAAAGAAATAAAGTAACTAAAATCATACATACAAAGTAACAAAAGCAAATGAGTAACTCGGACTCCACTAAAAACTGCGAGCATGAAGGATGGACACATATAATGGTGGTGGCATAAGGAAAAATATCAGAAGGAACGACAAAAATCCTGGTGATGACGAAAGAATGGATAGCAGAAGGAAGGACAGATATCGCGATAATGATAGCAGGGCAGATGGGTAGAAGGATAGAGAGATAACACAGTGATGATAGAAGGAAGATTGGCAGAAAGAAAACAATAGACATCCTGGCAATGACAGATGGGCAGATGGGCAGAAGGAAGAACAGACATCCTGATCATATTACACAACCAATTCTAAAATAGAATCAATTAATCTCAAAAACTACAAACAAATTTTAACACTTATTAGAAACATAAATTGCCTAATGTTCCCTTAGTCTTGTTCATACCAAATTATAGACAGAATCATTAGACCCATAGAATGAATCACTAAAATACCTAGTCTTCATAAGAACTAAGTACAGTAAAACCTGACTATACGTATATCAATTTGAATGCATTTTGAACTTAGGTAAACCAAACACCTGTCTAAATCTATCTAATTTTAATTTATGGAGGTAGACCCAGGGTAAGGGACATAACACTTGAAATCAGTGATTTGTTTGTATCATATTCAATTTCCTAACATATCAAACTATCATTTGAAACAGAATGAAATCAATCAAATTACTTTTATGCGTACTTGATATTGATGTTAAATGCTTACCCAAACGTACCAATGATTTGTATGAGTTATGTCCCTCAGCCTAGGTCTGCCTCCTTAAGTCCATAAGAAGTTAGGTATAGACCGTTTTAATTGTATCATGTCTCCTCATTTACTATTGTTTTTTTTATATAAAAAAGGTTTAAGTTCACATTTTATATAATGTCTTCTGTTTATTATAATATTTCTAAGTTCATTTCATATATGCGCTATCATAAATTTTGGATAGATGATTAAAAAGTGCTGTTGTTAGTGTGTTATATATATATATATGACAATGGATGGTGACGTATGTAGACCTAGTGGTAGATATTAGAAGAAAAAAGCGCATATGGTGAAACGCAACAAGTGCACCAGCGTATAACTTTGATACAAAATCTTAAATACTATCAGAGATCACCAAAAGGTCCTTCAGTAAGCTATGGAAGCCCTGGTAACAACAGTAATATAATTTGCGGTAAGAGTAGGATTTCACTTCTTCAATATAAATATAAAAAGTAAAATAACGACCAAAAGTCACATTAATGGCCAACATTTCTTGACTTTAACAGTAGAACATGGTGTTTTAGGTGCCTCTTCAAAAACAAACAAGAGTAAGACCCGCACTTTAGTCCACTCAATGTAGCAAAATGTTACCCTTAATCTAAACAAATTGCAACAGAAGATATTTAAGTACTAAGCTATGACATTATAACCAAATGTAAAGAACCTCGAGATTGAGGACTTCAAGGCTAAACTACTTGACTGTTCTTGCAAAAACTCTCCATTCAAATATGGTCTTTCCGGTCACGTCGTTACGGGAGATTTGTCCATCATCAAACACGAATCTCTGCGTAATATCATTTCTAAAGGTCCCAAGTACCTTGAACCACGCTCCATAAATTGGAATTGTAACTTTAAAGTTCTTATGGATGCCATAGAGGACTACACACGAAAATGGATAAAACAAAAACAAGAAGACATTGATTCTCTGTCGGAGTGGTTGAAGACCGTGAGGTCTTTAATTTTGAAAAGTTTTAAGTAGGTCAATGAGTGCCAATGCTACATCAATTTTCAAAGACCCAGATGTAGCAAAAACATTGTCTACTATACATGAAAAATATGTTGTTGTACCAGCAAAGCCCAAAACAACATTGTTTTTGTCTGCAAAACGTTTTACATCCAATGTTTATTATCAGCGGTAGACGTAGAGGATAATAGCAGTGATAAGACCTATACTGCTACCACACTCTCCAAAGACCAGACATGGAAAACAGACATACATAACACAGAACAAAAAGTAACTAAAATCATACATACAAAGTAACAAAAGCAAATGAGCAACTCGGACTCCACTAAAAACAGGAAGCATGGACCAGGTGCACAGGTAGGGTAAGCGCCCTCTGCTTTTCTAGAAACACTAGAAATACATCGCACTCTATCATCTTATTCCTTGATAAGGTTTCTTGATCACCATATTTTGATGTGTTACAAATCCAATTTATATTGCTACAATGTAGGACAAGTCAATTAACTTTGTCATAAATGCCATTACAAGGAATAGTCCAATTTTTCCATTGATACCATAAAGGATTCCAGTTAAGCAAAAATAGATAAAACAAAGTTATAGGTTTCCTATGTGACACCTAAAATTGATTGTATGAGAGTCGGGTGTCATTTCTATTTTGTTTTAGTAGTTGATTTCACTCAACAGTGGAAGTATCCTGGTTCCCGGGACTACGCTCCAGGTATTAGCTACTAGCAATACTATCTCACAAGTAAAATATTCTGAATTTTACAGTGTATAAAAACTATGCATCACCTGACAACTCAAACTGAATGAAAATTCATATTTTCCAAGACGAATTTGTAATGCTACCCACACTAACCATACGACAAAACGGACTAAACTGCAAAAGAGAAATAAACTTTTCATTTGTTTTCAATGGGTATTAAGATTTTATAAACATAGTAATTTCTGTTGATCTATATTTGTATATGTGTAACATACTGAATATTACGATCGGGAACCAGTCTACAGTGGAAGTTGCTCAGAACTGAATGAATGCAACTTCATAGTAATAAACAATTATGTAAAAACACAACTTGAACTTGCTTGGTCAATGCTCCCAGTGTTTAGTGGAGTCCGAGTTGTCCATTTACTTTTGATACTTATCTTATGTTCTTTGTTGTGTGTGTCTGTTTTCCAAGTCCGCTCATTGGCGCTGGATTACATTCTTTTAATTTTCACAAGAATCTTGGTTTCCTTGATTACCCTTCCAACATTTTCTACAACTGACTGCCAAATACAACGTAGCAGCTGACTTTTCACATTGTAAATAGCTAACAGAGCCTCATTAGATTTAACACTTTGACTGTCTTGATTGTAGAAATAATTATCACTAGCTGAGTGAGATGTATATGTATTAAATGGAAAGCCATGAAAACTGATTTATTCATCGTGTTATAGTTTTCCTTTCTTCTTTCGTCTACCTCGGACTTGATTCTTATAAGCAACTCGGCGGGTGTTTCTAGAAAAGCAGAGGACGCTTACCCTACCGGTGCACCTGGTCCATGCTCCCAGTTTTTTAGAGTCCGAGTTGCTTTTTTGATTTTGATACTTTGAATGTATTATTTTAGTTACTTCATGTTCTTTGTTGTGTATGTCTGTTTTCCATGTCTGGTCTGTGTCCCTTGATTACATTCTTTTGATTACCGCTATAACCTTGGTTCCCTTGATTATTCTTCCCGTATTCGAATTTGATTGTTTCATTTATGGAAATAACACTTGATGTTTTACTTATGTGCTTGTTCCCAACACAACATTAACTTTATAAAAGGCGCTTATATCATTCTTTGTTATTTCAGTGCATGTGTCTTTGTTGATAGAAAAGGTTGACTCCTATGGAAAGAAAATAAAAATATTTGCCATAACAGGGAAACTACAATATGCTACCAGGTTCATGTTACAAATAGAATGACATGCGAAAGGACTAAAAGCAGCTGATAGTTTCTCATTGTTACAGAACTAGTTTTATTCAAAATATCAACAGTTTACCTTAGAAGCTATTTCTTCAGTTAAACAACTTTCTAAAGTCTAATTGAAGTTTTTACCATACTACTACCAGTACATCACTATATAGATATACAGCAAATACATCTGGGATCAACATAAAATGTTGATACAATGATGAATTTATTGTGCTTAGCCAATGGCATTTGGTAAATTTATTTTTTCCCATTACTTTGTTTGTTGATTCATATTTTTTTCAAAAGCGAAATGAAGCATAATTATTTACAAAAAAAACCAAAGGATTAATTTGTAGCTGATTTGTTTTAATGCATGTATTCAGCTGGTAAAAAATAATTAAATAATTTCTCTATTAAAATCATTTGAATGTTTCTATTTATGAAGATAAATAAGACAAATTTATAATTTACCAATTGTAAATTATTCATCACATATCAAAACAAAAATATCTAATAAAATTGGTTGTGTATGGACCTAGAATTGAATGTAAAAAAAGGGTTACTGATGACCTACATTTGACAACTAATGTATATATATTGCATTAAGGACTAAGAATACTACAGAAAGTATCTTTCATCAGGCCAAAGAAAACTAAATATTCTTAAAAGCCTGAATTGCTTGTTTGGAGAATGAATTTAAAATTATTTGATCCATTGGGAGAAAAGGTCCTATAGTTACATCATTCTTTCTGGCTAACCAGCAGTTTAGATAGCTTCTGGTGGCCATCTATATAAAAAACCAAAGTTTTATCCCTCGTAGAAATCAGCCTTGTGATTATTTCCGACAAGTGAAGGCCATAATATGTTTTCACAATTTTGAATGGCCATACCCGCCCGTTGAGCCATCTGGGCCATACAAAAAGTCATGTGTAAAGACCATTAAGATTAACAATCTTATAAAATCACAAACCATTGGAAACCTTTAGTTTAAGAGAAGATGTTTTTTGAAAATTCGTCAACCAGAAGCTTAGATATTATCTGGTTGCCATCTTGTTAAATAAAGCAGGACCGACATTTTATCACATTTGGATATTGTTTTATTTCATTTTTATTATTTCTGCCAAGTTTGTCACCATTGGGTGGGTATAAAATGATAAAGGCATACATGACAATTTAGAGTGTAAGGCTGCAGCCACCCACTGAGCCACCTACGCTACACAAACTTAGAACGTTTGAAGAATCAACACATTAATGTTTCAAAACATTGGCACATGTGTTTCAGAGAAGTTAATCTTTAAAACGCATGGGTCAACAGAATTTCACGAAAATTTCGCTATTGATACATTTAATCTTTCTGAACACTTTTATTTTGTCAAATTTGTTTCATGCCTTTCAAAAACTCCAACTAGTTCTTGTTCTGATTACCATTAAGTGTGACATGGGTTCTCTCAAAAATACAGATCTGAATACAGAAAGGACTGTCGTTACATTTACTAAGAAAACAAACAAGGTGGGTCATTCTCCATCTCGAATCATCACCACCATAGGCAGTGTCTGAATTTTATACGGATTGTCACTTATAAATAACCAGACTATTTAACGTGTCTTACAGAGGCCTATAGCAAAGGGTTATAACACAAAAGACTTAAACGATACTGTAATTAGTTATTATGTGTCACTGAAATGGATTTGTAAAGCAAAATGTTTGGTTTAATACACTGCAAAACATTTTTGTAATGGAAATATTATAATCATTTAAAACATGTGTTTTTATATGCAACATCAGACATTTTAACTACAAAATGAGTTTTAAAGATGAAGATGATACGAATAATCCTTGAAGGACTTTCTTCAATATCATTTATAATTGAAGTTTCTATGCAGCATCTCAAGTCCCGTTTCATTTTATTTTACTTTCTTTGGTCAATAGATATGTGTACGGACTATACAAGTATGGTGTACTTGAGTTTCAATTTTCTGTCATTAATCAAATTACTATGAATCCTTAATAAATGACAAAGACTTGCCGGCTTCCTCCTTTTATCAAGGCAGGAGCTATCCTTATTTTTTTAACACCAGAATAACATTATCAGCAGGACATTGACTGAAGTTGTATTCTTTCTGACAGAAATCTGCTATTTCACGAATTTTCATTTGGTCCGATTTGATCATTTGTTTAATGTTTTTTGTCTAAAAATCATATTAAAGATTTGATACATTTCTAAAAGAATAGAGAAAAGAATTTCATTTGAGTTTTACCAAACTGCATCAAATAGGATATTACAGATTATAACAAGAATGGATATGATGAATATGTCAGAGACAACAACAGCAACGGGATGAAAAATCTCAGCTCAAGGCTATCCATGTGTCTTCAATAAACGACGAGGAAACCTTTTCACCACAGGGTATGCTGCATTTACACCCAAAACAACACTTTGAACAGATACAGCGAAATAATTGCACTTATAGACTCCACTAATATAAAAGTAAATTCAAGTTGAAGCCAACACGAAGCAAGACATAAATCTAGAGGCCAGAAAACCTGACTTGGGACAGGTGCAAAAATGCGGCGGGGTTAAAGCACTTATGGCGTGACCACTACTATCCCACGTATACATCTGGTCACTGTGAAAGTTCCTTTCAGCCAATGATGTAGAATCTATAAAAATCTACATTCCATTTTTTGTTCGAATGACCTTTTTATACCACAATAAAATTTCGGCTTTCATGATGGTGACAACATTACTTAAAGGGAAAAGGTCATCGAAACAAAATGTAGTACAGAGTGTTGTTATATTGTACAAACAACGAATGACTGGAGCAGCAATTAGTAGGACTAACTTCTATTAGATTTATCCAATAACCAGGCACAGATTCAATGTGTTGTTCATGAAATGGCGATCTGAAAATGCATGTGATTTTTTACTTTATTTGTTTCCCTCAATAATGTTAATGACATTTTTTTAGTTGAATAAATATTTGCTTTATATGTATTTTCTCTTGTTTATTAGAACGATTTGATTTCAAAAATGCATAAATTCTACAGAATACAAACAACCACTTCATAAAACCTAATGACAGAAAATGTGACAGAAAAAGATGTGAAAGCTCAGAATCACAATAAAAAATCGAAAGTTGACAGTATGAGGAAAATATAGGCCTGAAATAAAGTTTCGGAAAGAAAAGGTTCACCTGACCTAAGAATCATGCAGTAGATACTATATGCATATTTGTATCAACTCAATAATGTAAGCTTATATGTATATAATATGTTTAAATATTGATTTGAAAACCAATAAAAAATCGACATATCAAAGAGATTTATTTCCTTAACTCAAGTTAAAACATCCGGACATCAGGAAAAAGCTTGTTTCTGACACCTTTAGCCCCACATTTCTTAATAATTCGTCTTTATCCCCAAATCAACCCCAGGCTGAGCTTAGTGTTACAGAATATTACGAATATTCTGGACATCAGTCAGCTTTTACCAGTGTTAATATCTATGAAATGTTTGATTTTAGCCCCTTTTGACCCCGTAATAAAAAAAGCAAGTTTGTGGCCATAATCTCCCTAAATTAACACTAAACTTCCTTTTGTTATTTGGAACTTTGTTGTAAACTTTTATTATTCAAGCGAATGCATGAAAATCAAATATTTTTGGATGACACAGCCAACACCATTGACAGCGACATATTATCATACGACAACATTTTTTTTTGTGTCGGTATAGAAACACTCAATCATTGATTTATTGAACTTTAGGAAATTTCGATCAATTATCTATGGAAGAAGAGTAAGTCGAATCCTGAGCGTTTTTTTTTACGAATTTATAAAATATACTATGAATTTATAAATTAAACTATGAGCTTACTGGTGATGGCGGAGATTCCCTTAAAAAGGTTAGAATAATAATTTTGTCGGTTTTCCCCTTTACTACCTTAGCTTAATCAAGCATCTTTTTAAAAATTTTATCAGTTTAAATGCCAACTCATAGAATTCAAACACTGACTATGGTAGTGGTTTTTCAAGATACAAAGAACCCAATATACGCAACATCATCAACAGCGCCATGTACCATTATACAAACGAAATTTTTTTTGCGATCGTATAAAAACATGGAATCCCTGATTTATTGAATTTTTCGGTTGATCAATCAATTTCCCATGGAGATGGAGCTGAATCCCGAGTGAATTTTTCCACCAACTTAAAATAAAACTTAAAAATAAACCTTTTGGTTATGACGGAGATGTCCTTAAATAGAAACAAAACATTTTGTCGTTTTTTTCCCTTACTCTCATCTTAGGTAGCCATCTAAGATTTTACCAGTTTAAGGGCAAATCATGTAGAATTGATAGAATTCAGACGCTGCAAATGGTACAGGTGGTACAAGATATCCCCCATACCCTTCCCAAAAGAAACCCCAAAAAACAAAATATAACACTGAACAAACAATGCTTTTTTCGGTCACATATTTTCTTTGTAATTGTAGTCACTTATATTTTAAGGAAAACTATTCTTTCGCCTCTCACTTAAACCAGACAGATCAATTTCGATAACACCTATAAAATATCACTTCGATATACATTTTGTACAATTTATACAATTTTTGTCTCACGATCAAATGACAACATTAGATTGGTCTGTTCCCTTAACTAAACTAAAAATAAAAGTAAAATTTTCTTTTGTCATGCATGTATCAACTTCCGTATTATAGGGACTGTTATTGTAGCATGTCTATTATTACAAAAATCATTTAGTATTAATTTGTACACAGACAAGGAAGGTAGAGATTTTGGTAACAGTTTGTCGGGATTTATAAAGAGTAATCAAGGGAACCAAGGTTATAACGGTAGTCAAAAGAATGTGATTCAGGGACAAAGACCAGACATGGAAAACAGACATACATAACACAGAACACAAAGTAACTAAAATCATATATACAAAGTAGCAAAAGCAAATGAACAACTCGGAATCCACTAAAAACTGGGAGCATGGGCCAGGTGCACCGGTAGGGTAAGCGTCCTCTGCTTTTCTAGAAACACCTGCCGAGTTGCTCATAAAAAGAAAGTTCTTTCTTTTCATATTTGGTTATATATCATACAATATTCTAGATACATATATAAAAGTACTTGAAATAAGTATATATGTACATTCTGTATCTGAAGTAATAAAAGGAATGTCTAAATATCAATAATGATTGGTTCGATGATATTTCTAAGGATGAAATTGTGGGCATTAATCAAAATATCAATGACCATGGATAATTGTCAGTTTCTCTAACTTTAAGAATTTCATTGATGGAAATAGTACTATTTCCATGTCGGGTCTTTGTCCCTGGATTACATTCTTTTGATTACCGCTATAACCTTGGGTCCCTTGATTACTCTTCCATAATGTGCTTTTTCCCAACCCACCAATAATTTCAGTGCAAGTGTCTGTGATGACACAAAATATCTTAATTCTATGGGGAGAAAATCAACAGCTTTGCCATAACAGGGAAACTTAAATATGATTCCAGGTTCATGTTTAATATAGGAAAATGTATTCGAATGTAAATGTATTTAACGCAGTTGGTAGTTTCTCATAGTTACAAAATTTTAAAGAATGGGACTTAACATTGAAAGTAAAATAAAGGGTAACTTATAACCTACATTTGACAAAATAATGTATGCATGTTGCATTAATGCCTAGGGATACTACAGGAAGTAATTTTCTGCAAGGCAAAAGAGAACTAAAGGCTCTTAAGGGAGTAGACCTAAGGTATAGGCCACAACTCTTACAAATCATTGGAATGTTCGTAGTTTTTTACATCACTATCTTTTAA
The DNA here is from genome assembly GCA_037379345.1 of Perna viridis. NCBI lineage: Eukaryota > Metazoa > Mollusca > Bivalvia > Mytilida > Mytilidae > Perna > Perna viridis. The sequence goes on along the minus strand of CM074517.1, from coordinate 12,121,812 downwards.
GAATCAAAGTAATTTGGATTTATTTCATTCTGGTTCAAATGAAACCTTGAAAGTCTGGTGAAATTGAATATGATACAAACATATCACTGGTTTCAACACTTATGTCCCTTTCCCTAGGTCTACCTCCGTAAGTGCCTGAATCGCTCATTAGGAGAATTTGAAATTATTTGATCCATTGGAAAAAAGTTAATCATTTAAAGAGGCCGTTTAGTTAAAACATTCCTTCTACCCAATGAGTGACTGAAAAAAAAACTAACATTTGTAGAAGACTGTGAGGTCTACAACTCTATCAATAATAAAGTTTCAAAACATTGTCCTCTGGTGTTACACAATTGATCTTTGAAAATTGGCAAACCAGCAGTTTAGATGGTCGCTGGTGGCCATTGTGTTAGAATGAGCAGAGCTATAAATTAAGGCCAAAATGTGTTTTCACATATGGCATCAATGGCAACTTTAAATGGCAACAGTCACCCGTTTAACTATCTTACTAAATGTCGATCATTCGTATAGAGCATTATGATCAACAAACCAATGGTTTAAGAGAAGTTGGTCTTTGAAAATTGTCCATTCTGAAGGTTTGATATTATCTGGTGGCCATCTTGTCAAATAAAGCAGAACCAACATTTTATCACGTGTGTATTTTTTATATATTACATTTTTATTATTTCTGCCCATTTTGTCACCATTGTTTTGGTATAAAATGATAAAGGCATACATGTTTTTTCCGCATTATGTTTACATTGCAATTTAGAATGTAAGGTTACTGCAACCACTAGTACACTTTTATGATGTCAAATTTGTTTGGCTAAGTGGGACACGAAAGTATGGTTTTCTATAAAAAAAAAATAATAAAAAAAATAAAAAAAATAAAAAAAGATAAAAAAAAAAAAAAAAAAAAAAAAAATCTGAATACAGAAAGGACTATCGTTACGTTTACTAATAAATCAAACAAGGCGGGTCGTTCTCCATCTTGAACCAATACCACCAAAGGCAATCTCTGAATTTTATACGAATTGTACGGATTGGCATTTATAAATAACCAGACTATTTAGCGCATCATACAGAGGCCTGTAGCAAGGGGTTACAACACAAAAGACTAAGGCCAGATAAAGAAAATACTGTAATTAATTGTTATGTGTCACTGAAATGAATTTGTAAAGCAAAATGTTTAGCTTAATATACATCAAAACATTTTTGTAATGTAAAAATTGTAATCTTTCAAAATATGTGTTTTATTTGCAAGATAAAACATTTTAACTTCAAAATCAGTTTCAAAGATGATGATGGTAAGATTAATCCTAGAAGGACTTTTTTGAGGCTACTCCTTGAAACACGTGTACAGCATATCGAAATTCACAATATATATATAAAACTGGTATTTTTTGTATTCAATGTCATTTATAAATGAGGTTTCTATATAGGGAATTTTTCAGACCCTCCTATACCTACATAATCTTCCCTGTATCAATTTGATCCGATGGAGCATTGTAGCAAATAGAGTCGTCACATTTTGAGACGTTGTATGACATTGATTTGTTGTGATATGTATCGTTAATCTTATGAACAACTCGGCAGGTGTTTCTAGAAAAGCTGAGGACGCTTACCCTACCGATGCACCTGGTCCATGCTCCCAATTTTTAGTGGAGTCCGAGTTGCTTAATTGCTTTTGTTACTTTGTATGTATGATTTTAGTTACTTTGTGTTCTTTGTTGTGTATGTCTGTTTTCCATGTCTGGTCTTTGTCCCTGGATTACATTATTTGATTACCATATAACCTTGGTTCCCTTGACTACTCTTCGATCCTCTATCCTTTGATAATAGATGAACTGTCCTGTACTACCATATATCGTGTACTAAGTTACAGCCCTAGATTAATCCTACGAGGAGGAATAACCAGGCCAGCGAAAGCTGTATTTTTATATAGACTAGCTGGCCGAGTGGCCTAGGGCGCTGGACTTTGTGCAGGCGGTGTTATCCCGAGAATGGATGTGGTGAATACATCACAAACAACAAAACAGCCGGGATGAAAAATCTCCGCTCAATGCCACCCATGTGTCTTTAATGAACGACGAGGAAATCTACACACCACAGGGAAGGTTTTCCATGTCTGGTCTGTCCTTGAATTACATACTTTTGATTACTGCTATAACCTTGGTTGCCCTGATTACTCTGCAGCAACACCCAGAACAACATTATACACAGATACAACAAAATTGATGGACTACAGTAATATAAAAGTCAATTCAAGTTAGTTTAAACATATTTTATTTCAAAGAATACATCAATATATGAGGTGACGATATTATAATACAACACAAGGTTTCGGAAACAAGCTGAAGCTTATCCTAATCTGTCTCCTAATAAACAACGAACTTAAGACAATAATAGCATGCTCTTATATAATTATTTATCTTTGATGTAACTATCTATTGGAGATGTAAGGGTTGAATAAAGAATATATATCGAAATTGAAGAGGGATAGATAGGAAAGTATACAAAAAGTGTATTTACGAGTTGAAATGCACAGAGGGTGACACACAATACAAAGAGTTATATGTATATACACAATTAAGCATTGACAAATCGTTTACTTTTTTAATTGTAAGTTTGCACCTCTAAGAATAAATCTGTGTTATGTTCTAAAAGCATGAGACCCTTTGAGAAGAATGTCAATGTCTATATGGAAATTCAAAGTATGTATAGTGTTATGTCGAATCTCTGAGTAATTGTTACATTCAAGTAGAAAGCGGCTGTTTGTTTCTATTTGTCTGCAGATACATTTCGGACTGGACACCAAACCTCGCCTGTACAGATGTTCATTGAGAGAGCTGCTGTCCATGCGCAATCTGGCGTGCAAGACCTGATCGGATCTACTATCAATATTATAGTAGATAGGTTTTTTACGATCGTTCGAAATATTAATACGCGTTTTGAATATATTCAAAGACCTAGAATCCCGAGTGGTGACTGGAAGGTCGTTCCACATTTTGAAGTGGACGATAGAAAATAATGGGAGTATAATGACGTCCTAGTTCGTAACTCGGTTAACTTATGTGATTGGCGGGTAAAGTGGGTAAAGTGAGGGGTACTCAAATACTCGGGGTATCATCATTCACCATCCTATACATCATCACAAGTTAATGTTTTTTCCTCCTATCGGAGAGTTTTTCCCAACCGGTTTCGCGATATAACTCGTCCAGCAATGTTAATTTGGTATCACCTGTAACAATTCGCATGGCTCTACTTGGACTCCCACGATCTTGTTAATCAAGATTTGTAAATCGTTATCCCACAAAACTTCTCCGTATTCTAAGATAGGTCTGATAAACGACATATATATTTTTCTAGTGTAAAACGATCAAGAACCAATCGCGCACGTCGTAGGATATTAATCCTATTGCATACCTTCTTAATGATATAATCAACATGATCATTACAGGAACCGTCGTCGGAGAAATAGACACCGAGAGGCTTGTGACTGATGACCTCTTGAAGGACAGAATTATTCATCTGTAATAGAGGGTGGTCTTGACTTGCATTTTTACGTGTTATCAACATCGTTTCCGTTTTATGAGGATTAAATCGCACCAACCATCTCGTAGCCCATTGATGGATTTTTTCCATATCACTATTCAATGTTCGAGCTGTAATATCTGACGTCTCTACTATGACGTAAAGACTAGTCTCGTCGGCGAATAATTTAATACAAATAATTTAATACAAGCATCGATGTCATTGACGATGTCGTTAATAAAAACAAGAAATAATATAGGGCCGAGTATAGATCCTTGCGGAACTTCAGCTCGCACTGGTTTCCAATTAGGAAGGCAACCGTTTAAAAGAACTCGCTGATGTCGGTCCGACATATAACTACTAAACCATCGAAAAAGACGTTCTGTTATACCGTACTGTTGTAACTTGTACAGTAAACCTTTATGCCAAACACGGTCAAAGGCCTTGGAGATATCGAAGAAATCAAAGCTTGGGCAAATGAATTTGAAATATCTAGTGGATGCTAGCTGAATCACAATGAGTAATGCTGATTGTTGTTGAGTAATAATCCGATTATCTCTCAGAAAATTATGTTCGTGCTTATAAACGCAACGTTCTATACATTTTGAAATAATACTCAGTAGCGAAATAGGCCGATAATTTTTAACTTCTCGCCCATTTCCGCTCTTAAAAACTGGCGTCTAGTTCGCTCTTTTTGACATAGATGGAAAGAGAGACTTCGAGAGAGAGTGGTTGAAATAAGGGACTCTTCAGTTCCGAGTATGCGGCCTTCAGAAGTCTAGGGCTAGTAAGGTCAGGGCCGGAAACACATCTTCCACCTCGGATTCACTGATTACGCATTCGTTAATCTCATTTTCACCTATGATAGGAAGTTGAGTGTTAGAGTTGTCTAGTTCCGTTTTAAGACAAAAAACTCGTTAAGTTCACCCATTACCATTTATTTGCAACGGAGGTATACGAACTAAGCGCTGTTTCATACCTGAAATTTGGTTACATATCTGCCACCAAGACTTCGTAGACGGGTGGTTATGTTTTAGCTTTTCTACTAGCTGGGCTTGATAGCTCTGTTGACTATCCGTACTTGTAAAGTAACAACGTTTCTTACACGTCTAAACTTGGCCCAGTCATCTTGACTATTCGTACGTCGCGCTTTGGAGTGCATACACCTCTTTTTACGGATCAGTCTCCGTAGATCATTCGTCAAACATCTGGGTTCCGCCCACCTACCCTTTACCAATTTTTTTTGGGATCGATTCGCCGGCCGAATCCAAGATGACTTCAGAAACACTAGATACAGTTCGGTCAATATCATCTGACAAGAATACTCGATGCCAATCGGTATTTGATAATAATTGACGATAATTATCATTATCGCCTGTGTCGTACAGCAATATTCTACGCTGAAAAGAACTGTTGGTGGGTTTGGGAGAATTTAATATCCCAATTACAGGACAATGATACCTAACCTGGTCTAATAAAGGAGGTTCCTTGTTTATCATTAAAATCGCCAGTTAAGATTACCTTGTCTCAAGAATCATCATTTACGGCAGACTCTACAAAACTTTCTATCCTACTCCATACCATATTATTACTTTGAGGTGGGATATAAAAAGTCCCATATAAAACCTTTCTATTACGTATCTTTAGTGGTATCCATATTACCTCTAGGTCAGGTAATTCTAATTCGGATCGCCTGGTGGCATTGACATTGTCCTTGACATATACTATGACCCACCCCCACTTCGACTTCCCTCCCTGTCCCCACGAAATGGTTTTTCGTAATGAATTAATTCTGTAGAGTCATCCGCATCAGATGCTTTCAACCATGTTTCAGTAAACGATAATATATCTATTTCACTATATTTGGCTAATATTAGCTCTATCTTAGATAATAAAGTCTGTATATTTAGAAACGAAACCGAATTTGACAACAAATCATAAATATGTGAAAATTCAGAAATTGAACTTCCGTCCCCAGATAAATTACCATCGACGTTAACAGGAGGGCCTGGATTGAATTCCAATCCAGATATAAGGAGTGACATCTCAATTATCAACAACAATAGAGTTGTCGTGAGACTAAGCCATAATGGTTCTTCGAAAAAGGACTTGTTTCTCATTTTGCACAGAGTTATTAAAATGAATACATTCTGATTTGATAATTAACAGTAACAAACAAATATATGGTAGGGAGTTAATCTTGTATATAGCGAACAGATATATACAGATTACATCAAGCAATGTCAAAAGCCTATGCCTATTGTGTTTCATTGACAAATTGAATAGACCCACTCTCATACGGTATTGTTAAATTCAAGTTGAAATGAAAACGAAACGAGACATAGATGAAATTAGTGCACAATTGCATAAAATGTATACAAATGCTGACAGTTTATTCAACAAATTGGGTAAACACTGGTCACTGAAAAGAAATTTGACATTATAGCAATAACAGAAATCTTCCCAAGACAACATACCAATAATTTAGATTACAATGACAGTATATGGAACATACCAGGTTACACACTACACAACCCCCACAAAAAAAAATTTCAGTGAAAAAGGATGTGCAATATACATAAACAAATACCATAAATGAATATCTTATTGACAGTGAAGCTCTAAACTCTGTAAAGCATATGCAAATTAGTAACGAAAACTCAGAATAGTCCAAATATACTAATATTATGCATTTACAGAAGCCCTACTGCTACAAATGAGGAAGTTGTAAGAGCTATTTCTAATACTGTCAAAAAGAAAGTACTGCAATATCAAATATGATATTATTCAGCATATGGGAGACTTCAACTTTAGGGAAAAAAATGTGTGAACAATACCACAACAGTGGCAAGTGAACATCTGGCAGCTAAATTTCCATAGAAAATCATGGATATCTTTTTATTTCAACATGTATCAAAACCAAAATATAAAGAGGGGAAAATGAACCTACCACCTTGTATTTTTTTTTAATGACTTGGGTATGGTTGATAACCTGGAGCACTGCGCTCTACTGGGAAACAGTGACCATGAAGTTTAAGATTTTTACTTTGTATGTAAGTCTTGTATTTTAACCAATGAAAAAAGTGTTACTTCAAAGGAGATTAAGACTCTATAAATAGAATGTTAAAAGACATTGAATGGGAACCGTTTCTGGGAAAAGAAGGACCAACGACACATGGAATAGATTGCCGATAAACTATCATTTATTTGCAGTGAGCAAATCTAAACATGTCATATGATACGCCCTGGATGAACAAAGTCACACTAGCTGCAGTACAAACAAAAGGAAAATTAAAGAAAAAGTACAAATGTTGCAGAACACCACAGGTAATAGATACAAGATTTATAAAAAACACTGCCAAACAAATAAGAGGAAATCACTGCCAGAAGCATCTGTAGAAGCCAGAAACATAAACATTTTTAACAGATCCCTCAATATTCTTGGAAAAACAATCCATTAAAATTTGTGCCTGGTTTATATGGACCGGAGCAGGTATTGGAAAAAAAAATTGAAATGAATCAAAGAGACGATGCCTAAGAAGATCTAAACGACAAGGTAAAAGGATAACAAGGTAGATCTAGAGGCTTTGAACTTTATGTTCTGGATCCGCATTTGACAGAAGCCTTGACCCAAAAGCCTGTTAAGGGTTTAAATGAATTGAAGTGTAAATTTTGTTTTCAATCATATGGGATGTATAAAGGATTTTATGGATATCAGCCTACTAGACTAGATTGATATGGTTGTCGGAGTTTCAGCCATTGTCATATATGCAGAAAACTCGTATTTTTTGTTTACTAGATATCTGATTAAGTACTGTTACTTATGTTCGTTTATGCTTGATGGAGCAAGATTTTGGGCTTCTGGATTTTTACTTTGAGTGTCAACCATAATCGAGTTGTCACTTTGCTGTTAGCAAAGAATCTAAGTGGAAACTACAATTTGCCCATTGTAGGCAGTTTTCTTTCAAATCATGACTGATTGAGACAGGTTTCATACGAATGTTAAATAAATAATAAAAACAGTGATATTCTACAATATTTTTAACTTTGATTATATGTGCCTAAATTTGCTAATAATGAAAATATACAACAATTTTTAACACAACATTTTTTTTCATGAGATGACAATCTGAAAATGCAATGACATATTTTCAATTCATTAAATATTTGCTTGGTATGTATTGTTTCTTCTTAATCAGAACGATTTCTTGTAAAATATGTATACAATTTACAAAATACAAATAAGCACTTCTTAAAATGGAATGACAGAAAAATGTGGCAGAAAAAGACGTGGACGCCCTGAATCGCAATAAAAATCGGAAGCTGACAGTATGAGGACTGAATGGCCCAAAATAAAGTTGGTAGCTTAAGAAAACAATGGAGAGAGAACAGCCGATAACAACCTGACAACAGCAAATAAACACACACACAAAAGAGGGCACTCTCAATAAGAATAGTGCTGTAAAGGATCCAGAAACAAACAGTACGTTTCGTCATGTTTCAATATCAAAAGGCAGGTTACTCATTTCCCAAGCTAACACTTTAAGAACTGATTCACAGAATTTTAAAAATTATCGATCAATTAACAATGGCATGAAGCTGAATCCTGAATGTTTTTTCACGAATTTAAAAAATATACTAATTTTGATGAATTTAAGTTTGAATTTATTAGTGATGACAGAGATTCCGTTAAATATAAAAAAATAATAATTTTGTTGGTTTTTTCCTTTGCTTTCTGATTTTAATTGTATCAGCTTAGTCGATTAACTTTCCAATATCTTACCAATTTGATTGCCAACTCGTATTGACTTCAGGCAGTGCCAATGGTCGAGGTGATACAAGATACACAAAACCCAAGTTTATGCATTTTTTAAGAAAACTCTACATTCATCTCCCACTTAAACCAAACAAATCGATTTTGATAACTTCTACAAAATATCACTTCGATATAAAACTTGTACAAAACTGTATAAAATTTTCATCTCATACGTGCAATTATCGAATGAAATGATAAAACTGGTTTTGTGGTCTATCTTTTACTGAATTAGAAGTAAAAATGAATTATGTGAGTTTTTGACATGCATGTATCAACATCTGTTTTATATTTTATATGGACTGCTATTTTAGCATTTCTCATATTACAATAATCAATTTTGTATACATACAGTGAAGGTAAAGATTCTGGTTACAGTCTGAACTTAGAGATTTTTCTCCTTTTTTAAACAAATCTGGTTATCACACACAAGTTCAAATACACGTATAATAGTACTTGAAACAATCCTGATTCAGACAAGTTTCTGTAGAATTTTGAATTTATATAAAACACTTGTAAAGTATTTTTAATTATGTTACAGAATTACCGATTACATGTGAATAAATTGGCCTGTTATGAAAATGTGCAATAATTTGTAAATTCCGCCCAACAGTAATATCTTGTCCATGAGATAACCATCTAAAAATGTATGACTTTTTCTTTAAGATCCTTTTTTTATATTTCTGTTCCCATTATTGTTAATAATATATTTTTTAGATGATTCAAGTTTTGCTTAACGTGTATTGTTACTTATTAATAAGAACAATTTGATGTAAAAAAGGCACATTTCTCAAAAAATGCAAACGACCACTTTATAAAACCGTATGACAAGTCAAAAAAAAATGGGGTGGAAAAAAGATGTCAGACTAACAATAAGTATTGAAAGTTGGCTTGGAATTAAGTCCTCAGAACTGGTTGCTTCAGAAAACAGTGAAGAGACGACACCTGGTAACGACTTGCAACTGCAAATGTTGAGGAAAAACACACAAGGCACCTACTTTAAAATTGGTTATAGAATATCAATTAGTATGGAGCTGTAATTGAACAAACACGTTTTAAATTTCTTGGTTGTTTTTGCAATTATTACCTGTTTATCCGGGTTTCAATGTCAAAGGGAGGCTACACATTTCCCTGGTTACCACTTGTAGGTGGTTAATAATTAAAAGAGTAATCAAGATGGCCAAGAAATCTCAGAATATAATCCAAGGCTAGAGACTAGACAGGGAGAACGGGCACTCACAACAAAAACCAACACAAAACAACGCGTACTAAGAAACAAAAATACGACTCGGACTCCACTTAGAACTTGATGCATGAACCAGAATAGTGGAGTCCGGGTTGCTCATTTGCTTTTGTTACTTTGTATGTATGATTTTAGTAACTTCATGTTCTTTGTTGTGTATGTCTGTTTTTTTTTTGTCCCCGGATTACATTCCTTTTATTACCGTAATAACCTTGGTTCTCTTAATTACACTTACACTTAGAACTTAATGCATGAACCAGTACAAAAGTTACCTGTCCTGAGAGGGGGCTTTATTTTTATCAATTCAACAGTGTAAATGCATTAAAGTATGTTCCAATTATATCGTTCTTTACATAGCAATTAAAGTGATAAGAAGGTAGGGAAAAGGGAAAAAACTGATAATTAAGTAATGATCAAATACAGAAAAAAAATTGACAGGAAATATATTTCGATATAATCTAACTTTGATATTTTGACTTTTTTATAGCTTTCCCAACCTTACGTACGGCACTTTCTGTATTTATTTCATAAAAGTGATTTTTTTGATAGATTTTTTTTAGATTTCTATTACCTGCTCCTTTTTCTTATATGTAACTAAGTAGGATATGTCCTTACGAATAATTGTAATGTTTTGTTTATATAAATACAACAACTGTATAATTATCAAATGTGTACTGAAAATACAGATATTTGCATTCCCGCACATTAACTTTCTTAGAACTAGAAGACATGTGAGCAAAGAGTAACCAAGGGAACCAAGGTTATAGCGGTAATCAAAAGAATGTAATCCAGGGACAAAGACCAAACATGGAAAACAGACATACACAACAAAGAACATAAAGTGACTAAACTCATACATACAAAGTAACAAAAGTAAATGAGCAAAAGATACCCCCTCTTAACTCTCCACTGACCATGCAGTCAGAACATAAACATATTCTCACAAGGAAGTTTATGTTGTTTCCATCGGAAATTAAATCAAATAAATTCCACAATTTGCAGACCTATATGCAAAAGGTTGTGGTCAGACGAATGGACGGACACCATGATCCCTATATACATGCTGCAAGGGGGTATACAAATCATTCCCATCATATCAAATAAAAATGAATGGCAGAAAAACAGACTAAAGAAAACATTTATCAATTAAGCCATAGAACAAAAATTCTATAAATTATTTATTCCTTATCAAACAGAAAATAGAAAGAAACAATATTCATATTGAAATAAACTAGCAACTGAAGGCTGTATTCACAGTGTATAGTGCACCTTTAAAGGACACCCATTAGGAGCAAACTAAGTACAAATAGTTAGTGTATGTATACTTATTATTTGGAATGAGAATGTCTAGAATGTAAAAAAGTGTTAGACAAACTTTCTTTGGATAAACAAATAAAATGCTTTGAAAGTGACAGCTTTCTAACCATGTATCAGTTTATGTCAAAATGGTTCACAAATCCTACAATAAATCCCAGCTTTACTTTTATGGAATGGCACATTGAGGTACAATTAAAAGCCATTTTGAATGTCAGAACCTCCTCCCCCAAAAAAAGTAAATTTGAGACTCCCTTTTTTGTTTTGGTACATTACAGTACAATATCAAAGAAATTTATTCTCTTGAACTCAAACTATTATCCAGACATCAGGAAAAAGCTTGTTTCTGATCCATTTCAGCCCCACATTCCTCAATTTTCCATCTTAACCTCCAAAATCTACTCCTTAGTCAGACCTTTGTAGTACAGAATATTGTGAAACAATAGACATTATTTGCAATACCATAGTTATATAGTTAAAATATACATGAAATGTTTGATATTGGCCCCTTTTGACTACCAATTCTTATAAAATTCATTTTGTACAATCTATATATATTTTGTTTCTCAACCGAATAACAAACTAAGACTTGTTGTATTGTCTGTACTATTACTGAATTATAAAAAAAGTAAAATATGTGGATTTTGGACATGCATGTATCACCTTCTGTTTTATATTTATATGGACTGCTATTTTAGCATTTCTAATATTGCAATAATCAATTTTGTATACAGACAGTGAATGTATAGATTTGGCTTACAGTCTGAACTTAAAAATTTTGTCTTTTCCATTTAACATCTTTGTTCATCATACTATTTTTCATCCCAGTGACCCTGTGCAGGTCCGGGTGTTAAAAGAATAGGCCTGCAGCAGCGCTAAGCTTGTCGTAAAAGGCAACTAAATAATGCTCAGAAACCTATGTTGTCATATCAGTAAGTTTTTGACAAACATATTTCAGATTATTCCCATTTTACCTGATTCTTTCAAAGACTAGTACTGACTTTGTTTACAGTAAATTGAAACAAGAGTAATGATAACATTTGATATCATTTTATTCTAAGACGGACACATTACTCATAATTAAAAGAATCATGAAATATGTGACTATGTTATTAAGAATCATTTTCATTAAACCACATGCTTTTGTGTAGAGAGATAATTGGAAGTCTGTAGGGCATTGGCAGTTCCAATGATTTTTCAAGCAGGAGTATCATTGCCCAACCCTCTTCAAATTATCTTTCTTCACAAAAGCCTGTGACAGACATCTGTAGAAATATTATTCCAAGAAAAATCGCAACAATAGAAAACAATTAAATTTTATAAATCACAACCTCTTCCAATACAAATAAAAATATGTATAGGTAGAAAAAATGCACAGAAAAATAATATTTACAAGTTTGCTAATTAGTAATACTATATTATGAAGTAGCAAAAATTATCACAAATCAAATCAACAATGATAAAGTAAAGCACTAAACAAGGATGAACTTACACGGTCAACAAAAAGTGTGAAGCACTGAATAAACACATATATAAACATACAAAAGACTGGAATCAGAAGTGTAATTTACACTCATAATTTGTAGAAACTATGAAGAATCGGGCACCTCGGCAGCACCTGTCCAATGACGCAAAAGATTAGTGCAGTAATTGTACATTCAAACATTTTTTTTAAAAGTATTTAAGTTCAGGTCATGTTAAAAGTTACCATATGCTTAACACTTCATTGGAATTCATTTTTGTGGGTACTTAATTTGTGAGTAAGGAGACAACCATTTTATTTGGGGGTGGGGGGGAAGGTAGCAGTAGTGATTGGGGCAGAATATTCATTTTCAAAATTTGGGAATTTGAAAATTGTTTAAATGCTATACGGCTAGATTATTTATTTTCATTACATAGTACAGTAAAATAGGAGTCAGAAATACACTGCAATAATATATAGAATTAAACAGATTTAATTCAGACTGTTGTATTTTTATGGTTATATTGATAATGAGGAATAAACCTATTATCTTGAAGCCTCAGCTGTTTCTCACACATTGAAGGAAAGTTTATGTAAGCAATTAGTCAGTGCTTAAAGACTAAATATGACTGCATGTGTAACAAAAACAGCAACATTCATAGATACTATTTATTATAGCTGTACAAACTATGTAACAAATTGGCAGATCAAAATGCTTACAGTCTCAGATATACTAGACATATAATGTATAGTTTAACGTTAAAATATAGATTTAGGTATGGAAGGACTTTTTAATTAAGAAACCAAGGTATATGGAAATAATAAGTAAATGCAACAAAGCAACAAAATGCAATGTTACTCAATTACATTCAATTATCAAATACTCAAATCACTGCACGAGTACTCTGGATTATATTATTTTCATTTTTTTCCGCCACCTAAAAAATCATATTAGAAGTTTCAGTCAAATGTTCACTTGACTTGACTTTAATTAGTAATCTCAATTTTATTTTCTAATCAAAGCATTTTCTATTTAATTTCACAATGGTTTTTGTACCAAGTACTTTGAAGTGTAGTCTACATAAAAAATCATCATTATTTAAATTATGTGTACAGAGATTAACATTAACTTTCTTTGATGCTAATGGTTATTTGTTTGAAATCTCTTAATCTTTGTCATGTACTAATTTTCCCTTTTTTTGAGGGACATATATAGGGAAAAATAGTACCTGCAAAAAGGATTTTTATAAAACTATAATCGTCTTATAATTGTGTTTGCATTCATTATCCAATGGATTCAGTTTCAGATCATTGTTTTGTTTGATCATTTGTTCCTGGAAATTTTTTTTTCTTAACGGAATTATCATTTGATTTTTATGTGGAAGCTAGGATAAAATTTAGAATAAAAAGACAGGATTGAAACTTTAAAGAAATAAAAAGCCAGGACAGACAATAAGAAAAAATAAAAAGGCAGGATCTATTATTGTCTAATATTTTTTCTTTTTTGTTTTTATTTAAAAGAAAATATTGTACTGGAGAAAAAAGTCAGTACCTTAATTTTCTAAAAATAAAAATTAGAATCAGTATGGCACTTGAAAAAAAAAAAAAATGGATTGTGTTCATTACAAAAGCGCCAAATTAACCATGATTAAAGTTTGTTTATTCATACTGTCGATCACAACAACAACAACAACAAAAAAATGAAGTTATCAAGGACACTAATTTGCATTACAATAAACACCACGATCGAAGGTTTCTGATGCATATTTTTATGTATGAAACATGAAATGACCAAACATGTGCCAATGTCAAAGTAGACGGCAAAATATTTACACTGCAATTATAATAGTGTAAATGTATTAACTTTCATGGATTCTGACCACAGAACATGTTGTAGGTATCAATTTATGGATTCTGACCAGGGAACATGTTTGTGGGCATCAATCCATGGATTCTGACCAGGGAACATGTTGTGGGCATCAATCTATGGATTCTGACCACGGAACATGTTCGTGGGCATCAATCCATGGATTCTAACCAGGGAACATGTGGGCATCAATTTATGGATTCTGACCAGGGAACATGTTCATGAGCATCAATCCATGAATTCTGACCAGTGAACATGTTCGTGGGCATCAATCCATGGATTCTGACCAGGGAACATATTCATGGGCATCAATCCATGGACTCTGACCAGGGAACATGTTCATGGGCATCAAATCATGGATTCTGAACGGGGAACATGTTCGATCAATTTTTATGGTTTTGAAAATTGGTTACATATTATACTTTTATAAAAATCCTTTTTTACAGGTACTACTTTTCCCTATATATGTCAATCCATGAATTCTGACCAGTGAACATGTTCGTGGGCATCAATCCATGGATTCTGACCAGGGAACATATTCATGGGCATCAATCCATGGACTCTGACCAGGGAACATGTTCATGGGCATCAAATCATGGATTCTGAACGGGGAACATGTTCGATCAATTTTTATGGTTTTGAAAATTGGTTACATATTATAGTTTTATAAAAATCCTTTTTTACAGGTACTATTTTTCCCTATATATGTCCCTCAAAAGAGGGAACATTAGTACATGACAAAGATTAATACATTTACAATGATGATTATTAAGGCACATTGTTATAGGTATCACAGACAGGCTAAGCAGTCTAGTAATCTTCATCCTTATCTGTCTTTTCAGGCTTCTTGTTTTTCTTACCAAGAACTTTCATTAGAGATTTGCTCAT
Source organism: Perna viridis (assembly GCA_037379345.1). Classification (NCBI taxonomy): domain Eukaryota; kingdom Metazoa; phylum Mollusca; class Bivalvia; order Mytilida; family Mytilidae; genus Perna; species Perna viridis. The sequence continues at coordinate 12,106,712 of CM074517.1, read as the reverse complement.
GAAGTATGGCTTTTCTGCTGAGCCATCATTTCTCTCAAGATCTTCCACTAGAAAAAGTAATAAAAGATTTGTCATGCACTACAAAACAGTTATTGCTTACAGGGTACATATTTTCATATTTTTCAGTTACAGTTAAAATAATTTTTCATTTGGGAAATTAGGTTGAGTGGCTACAACAGTCGTATTATAGCGAGTAGCACAATTAACTTCTGGGAATAGAGTTGGTTTTGGCTAGATTAAATAACAACCGCTTGATGAACTACAGGACAAAGATTTTATATTTTCAACCAAACTAAGACTAAAATACCTATGAAATGATAGAAAGTTTATTTGTCATGTTAATGTCCAGTTAACTACCTAAAATATTCAATCAGATAATGATCATTTAAATAAAGGAAGACCAACTCTACTTCTGTTCAAATATTAATATTCACTATTTTTTACAGTGGACTTTAAAGCATCAAAAACGGTGAGTGCAAACTTGGTTAACATTATCTGAAGTGTCAAAATGGACTGACAGACAAGGGGATTCCAACATAAAATACAATTATTGAGCAAGGGTATAAAAAAAAATGATACAACAGGATTGCAATGCCTAGCTATATGTCTCCCAGTACTACAAAAAAAAGTCTGAAAGCAAAAGTCCCATAACTCCTGTAAATTTGTAAAATTTGTCATGACTAACAATCTTGAAAACTTTGAAAAAAATTTATACAGCAGTCTTTGAAGTTGCATTCACAAAAAGTTCTTATAGAGTAGCATGTACAAATTAAAAAAAGTCCCATAACTCACGAAAAATTTGTGGAATCAAAATGGTGGCCTAATATGATCCATTACATATAGTAAAGAATAATCCTACAAAATTTGAACAAAAAATGATAAACAGTTTCCAACGAGTTTGGTCCATGAAGTCAATTGTAATGGATGGACAATTTTATGTTCCCTTCCGGTTTTCAGATCTAGAGGGGGACAAAATATAAAAGTTAAATTGGATAACACTCAAAATATCATGTCAGATTAAAAAAAATAAACAAGTACTATCTTTAAAAAAGATAGCCAACGCATATTCTCAGTTTGTTAGTACCCAAAACTGACAAAGATTTTATTTGGTGAATTGTGTGGTCACTATACTATATTTCGTACTCCAATTATTTTATTGGTTCAACAAGAAAACTAATTCCATTTATTCAATACATAAAAGATTATTCAATGTATAAAAATGATTGAAAAAATTCTGGACACTAATGCCCCAAATGGAGCCTTAAATTTCACTGTTGCTATTACATTTGTCCAATGAAATGCTACGTTGTAAGCTACATCGGTTAGGTTGTCATGGTTAAGCATCATGAATGTCATGTGATGTAAAAGCAAACTCAATACTGACTGTCAGACAAAAAAAAAAAAAAAACTAGGAATGTTATGACTAGTTAATACCATCTAATAACAAAATGATGCAGGTTTATGGTATTCAGTGTCTTACAGGAAAATCAGACAAGGTGATTATGTATACAAAGATCTTACATCAACTAAGCCATGAGATATTGACATTTACGGCTACGAATGAGAACCTTTTTTATGTTAGTAGTTTTAGCCAAATCCTGTCAAATTAGTACCAATAGAGAGAATATTTTATTAGCAGCACATTCAGTTATTTTTTGGCATAACAGATTACCCCTATAGAATCAGTATACAATATAACGTAATATGATGATAGTTCTTCACTTTCTACACACAGATATCTATAGTAATCCTCAATGAATGGTTAATGGCCTCTTACTTCTAATAAAATCATCTTATCTTCACAATTTCAGAATGTAAGGTTTGTTATTACTGAAGTTCAATTTGTGTTTATTAATTTTTGAATTAGATAATTCTTTTTAAGCTCCCTTAATGACAAATAAAACTAGAAATACTGTAGGGAAGCTTACAAAGAAAATACCCCCGCTTCAAATGGACTAAAACGTAAAACCTTTAATTTGGATTATCTCCCTTTCTTAAAGCACATCTAAATATGATACCCAACCTTCCTATAAACTAACATAAAAATTGGTAGAGTGGTTTAGGAGTAGTTGTGCTACGAGGTAAAAACATGTTAAGCCATTAATATGGATTACCCCCTTTGGAGTCTCCTCACAGTAATTGTATCCATCGTGAAGGAGCAGCTGAATTTAAAAGGTTTTACCATGTTAAACCCTTGATTTTGATTATCTTCCTTTGGAGTTATCCAACAGTAGTTATATTTTCATTGGTCCAGTCAACTAACTAAAGATTCCTCAGGTAATGGTCATTCAACCAAGGGAAGACCAAATTTATTCCCTGAAATTAACTATATTACTCACTGTAAATCTGTGTGTCAGATAAAAAGTTTAAATCTCCATTGTCCAGTTAAACATTGAAGATTTACTGTCTCATTTACATTTCAATCATGAAATCACCAATTTAGTATGATCTTCTCTGAGATTTTGACATGTTTTCTGAGAACTAAAAAATCAGTAAAGAGATTTAGATTGTAACATTGCCAGAATCTACATATTCAAACAAATACTTACAGAAGCACAAAAATAATGTATCTACAGCCATGTCATAGACACTGAAGAAGCAACTGGCTATCACATACGACCCTATGGTAATTAACTGAAACATACAAATAGAAATTCACAGTATTAAAATATGCTTATATGATTTTTGACTTTGCCTGTAACTGATGAAGATATTTGTACTCAAAAAACTTTGCTCAAAATGCACCACTATGTTGTTATAAAGATGACCAACAGTAATATACAAGACTTTCTTTAAAGTACATCTACATTAAAAGTTCAACAAAGCATCACATCCTAATGGCTTACTTCATTTCCGAAATATGTCACTTCCCAGAGAATATTTATGTATCAGATCATCTACAAATAAAGGACTTAGCTGATGTTACATCCCCCATAATGAATAGCTTTGGTATATATGATATTTTACATTTTCCCTTTTTTTAAGGGGGAGGGAGGAAAAGGTCAAGGAAAAATAGTTAAAGGAATATTTGTTCAAATTATTGACTATATACACCTGAAGATTCTTTTTTCAAGAAACAAACAACTTTTGGACAATTTATTATATAATTTATAATTTTTATTATTGTGAATTTTTCACACAATTTTTCAAAAAATTAAAGGGAGATTCTCAGTATGGATACATAGACTTTCAGAAAGTTTCAATTTAATTGGCACAAGTGTTTTTAAGTTGTCATTCAAAAATATGCAGGAAGGACGGAGGAGGGACAGATGAGGGTAAAACAATATGCTCCCACCTTTTGATGCAGGGCACAACAAAATCATTGTATTGTATTCTAACATTTCCATTTAATTGCCCTATATTTGTGCTGAAAATTTGACAAATGGAAGTTTCATACACTGTAATTGCTTGATTTAGAAGGAATATTTTCATCAGTATAAGTTTCAATGTATCTCAGAGTAACTTCACAAATCATACATCTCAGAATTACTTCACAAATCATACACCTCAGAGATCCAGGATTGTGTGCCAAAATCTTGGCCCCAATGAAAGGAATGATAAATATTAAGGAGAATTTCATTACAATAAAGAGAACCATTTTGTACATGTGGATGTCTATCTGCAGATTCACTATAGCAAATATCAATTAACCGAGTACTTCGATCCCCTAAACATTGCTAGGTACACCCATTGGCAACAGTAGAACTACACAAAAATATCTTTTGTATACAATAAAGTGCTGTCTCAAAGAGCCATGTATGCTTTATCTAACCTTACTATGTTACGCCAAATCTTACATGGCTGAAAAATTTGTAGGCCAGACATTTGTCACTGGACGCCGTCAGTTTTCAGAAACATTCAAGATATTGACAAATACAAGCCACATTCAAATCCATTGGGTCATTGTGTAAACAAACCACATCCAATCATAAATTAGACGAGTTTTCCAGAATCACCAGTCTCCATCATCCTAGTACATGTATGTACTAAACTTTATTTACTAAATCATTTCTAAGGTGACAATAATGTAGTCTGGGACATAGAAAGATCTGAAAAATTCCCAACAATGTTAGAACTATCAAATTTTTCAGACCTTTCCATACCTTAACATTATCTTCCCTGTATCAATTTGATCCAATGGAGCAGTGTAGCGAATAGTTGTCACATTCTGAGGTGTTGTATAATATTGATTTGTTGTGACATGCATCATTAATTTGATCCTCTATTCTACATAATAACACCTAGATGAACTGTCCTGTACAACCATACATCATGTACTAAGTTATAGCCCTAGATCAATCCTACGAGGAGGAATGACCCGGCCAGCGAAAGCTATATTTTTATAAAGCTTAGCTGGCCGAGTGGTCTAGAGCACTGGACTTTGTGCAGGTGGTGTTGCCAAAGATGTAACAGCGCTACGAGTTTGAGTCCCGCAGAGGGAACGACCAAAAATTTGCAAATTTGACAGTTCTAACATCGTTGGGAATTTTTCAGACCTTTCTGCTTTCTATATATATATCCCAATCATAAATCTAAAATAGAATTGTTGAGTGTAATTATTCTTGTAAATCAATATAAGGGGTCTGAGGGAAGCTCATTATATTTAGTCTAGGAGAGGTCCAGCTATCAATAGATAAGTCAAAAAATGGTTTTTAAGTACCATTCTGTGTAAGAATCAGGCAATGAGTGGTATATCATTTTTCTCAATTTGATCTTTTATGCCTCAAATTTATTCAAATGCATCTAGATAATAACTGAAAAGCTTAAATTTATCCTTAAGCGTTGGTGACAAAGATATTTTTTTTACTGCTTATATAAGGAAAAAGTTCTGGAAAATTTTCCCACCATTTTCCCATAGTGCATTTCAACTAAATTTGAACTATCAATATTTTAAAGGCAAACTTTGCAAACACTTTCACATTAATGTTTTGAGGTTATGAGGTATAAATACTTGGATAATGCAATAAAATCTCTGTTTATTTTTACTTCTTGTGCCAAACCTTATACACTTATTGCCTGATTCTTTGATGGAGAAGTAGTTAACTTTTCCATACCCATCAATTAGGTCGTAAAATTATGGAATGTCATACAACACAATATGAGTCAATCCCTGAGGAGTTAACTCAACTTTATTTATGGGAAGCAATAAGTTACTTAGTATTTGAAAGTTCAACATATTCCTGGATTGTCAAGGAAAAACAATAAAATAGAAAAACATGAAGTTTTCACAAATAACCAACCTATGTTAACTATTATCATCATAAATCATTCCATGAGACACATGCCTAGCTTTGATTTTGAAGTAATGACTTGAAATCTTTTCTACAAACTTAAGAAAAGACAGTTGCAAGTTATGATCAATAAATGATACTATGTATGTATCTGCTTATGGAATGTAAAAAGTACCGTTAATGGAGAGGGTTATTTTTAGATTTATAGTTAAAATGTGTAGCATAGTCTTGTTGTTAGGGTATTCCTAAACTCTTGCATCGCATTTCAGGACTCTCTGGCTTGTATACTGTACATTTATTCATTTTCCCAGGTGCTAATTCATGGGTGTCAATTTGTGGTTCTCAAGGTTAAAAAAGCAATATTTTTCAAGAGTCTTTGCCAGTGTATGATTCAAAATTTGATCAGATTAGTGTACCATTATTGTTTTTATAAACTTTATCAACCTATTGACTAGTCATTCATTTGCAAGTTACACTTCAAACAGGTTGAAATGATAGCTACTTCATTTGTCAGTTTGTTTGTTGGGGTTTAACGTCCGAGCAGCAATATTTCAGCTATATTCAGATGATGAACATGAAATTGATGATAAAATGAACATAAAATGATGATGAAATGAAAAAGGGATGGGACAAAAGGACAATGGGGTCGACAAATTTTGATTGCCACTGGAAATAGGAAGAGGTGGGTAGGGTCAGGCAATTTAGCCTCCTGTGGCGGAGCCCTATGGTTCCTACTCCGAGAGAATACCACAGTAGGGTTCTTTAACGTGCGAGGAATGTGGCATCTTTCCCAACATGGTGCACCACTATGGTTTGCGGGCAGGTTTTCCGTATTATAGCCTGACAACCCCAGCATGCAACATGCCAGGGGTACCCCATTCCACCACCTGGGGCACACATCCCAGATGCTCTGTGGGCAAAGCGCCCTAGCCCCCGACTAGGGTTCTGAGCACTATTTAGTCGCCTTTTACGACAAGCTTAGCACTGCTGCAGGCCTATTCTTTTAACACCCGGACCATGATTGATTGATTGATTGTTAGGGTTTAATGCCCGAGCAGCAATATTACAGCTATATTCAGGCGATGAACATGAAATGGATGATAAAATGAACATGAAATGATGATGAAATGAAAAATGGGATTTGACACAAGGATAATGGGGTCGACAAATTTTGATTGCCACTGGAAAGAGGGAGAGGTGGGCAGGGTTGGGCAATTTAGTCTCCTGTGGCGGATCCAAATGGTTCCTTCTCCGAGAGAATACCACAGAAGGGTTCTTTAACGTACGAGGAATGTGGTATCTTTCCCAACACATTGCAACACTATGGTTTGAGGTCAGGTTTTCGGCATTATTGCCTAACGACCCTAGCATGTAACATGCCAGGGATTACCCATTCCACCACCTGGGGCACACAACAGAGTTGCTCAGTGGGCAGAGTGCCCTAGCCCACGGCCAGGGTTCTAAGCATTATTCAGTCGTCTTTTACGACAAGCTTAGTGCTGCTGCGGGCCTATTTTTTTTATGCCAGGACCAGCATGGGGCAGTTAATATGTACATAATTACTCATTTTTGCAGGGCAAATTTTACCCTAAATGTACTCAATCCTTTCTAAGAACTTAAGATCACTTACCACTATAGGAACAACGTAGAAGTTGAGGGATGGTGTGTACGATCGTAAGAAATCTATCCTTCCATCAAAGAAGAAAAATGACAAAGCACCTACAAGGTAATCAAGTGAATATTCATTATATCAGGTATTACATGAACTACCACATTCAATGTACTTTAAAATACAAACTTCATTTAAGGATGTTCACTGCTCATGTTCAGTCATTTTTTTAGACTTTTGTACTCTTCTGTTTCTATCCATTTCATAGCATTCATATTTTTTGCCAAGTGACCCACAATTTCCTTTTCATAATTTAATAAACATACCTTAATATGTTATTTCAGTAGTTTTCATGAAATCCTTGTTATTTCTTCGGTGTTTTTTTTTTTTATAAAATATAAGCTGCTAAGATAAAACCTTTGGAAAATCCTTTTCCTGCCAAATGCCAAAGTTCAAATACTTATACATTGTATCTCAAAATCGATCACAATGACTCGTCAATTTTTTCTCTTAATTATGTTCTACCATGAAAGGCCTAAAAAGATTTTACAACCCTATGAAATCCCTGTTATTTTTAAACTGAGCAGCAAAATTTTTAAGTCATCTGTCAAAGGAGAGTAAAATCATGGTCACACAAGTCAACTGCAGCCATTATATACAGGTATTAAATAAAATAGATGACAAATGGATATTGTCGTTTATGGCAGGTGGTCATTAAGACAGGTTTAATTGTTGATCTTACTTTTATCAGAGTAAGCAGGTAACATACATGTATAACCATGCCTAATTTCTTTACACAAATTTTAATACACAAAAGAGAACAGTAAAAAAGATCTTCAAAAAATATGAAGTTGCACATGTTGTCCTGCTAGGCATACCCCCATTCATTCATTCATACAGGAAGCTGATATTGGACAGCAACCAAAATTGCTTACATTGAAGTCCCCAGCTATTTAATGCCACACAAAAATTTTAAATTCCATCCAATGGGAGCTTAGATTTTTTGTGATGAAAGACAGATGGACTAGGTGATTTTAATATACCACTCACTGATTGTGTGTTGGTACATGTATAACATCACTTAAATGGTAAGGAATATATAATATACTTGTAATCAATAACTAGAAATACTGTAAGCAAGCTCACAAATAGAATACCCTTGCTTCACATGAACTTAAATGTAAAACACTTGTTGGATTATCTCCCATTGGAGTCATCCAACATTAATTATATTTCTTCATGCACATCCACATATGATACACAACCTTCTTCAAATTCAATAAAAATTCCTCAAAATGCCTTGAGCAGTTCAGGAGGAGTAGTGCTAACAAGAAATGTGGACAGACACACAGACAGACAGATGGGGTATTCCTATATATCCCCATATTTTGTTTGAGGGATTATAAAACTTCAATATGGATAGGAGGGTCTACACTATGATATTAAACAGATGTAGCTTCACCTACGTTCACATACTTGCTTGTTATGACTTCAAGCCAATAAATGGCCAATGCCTGAAACTACTACAACAAGTCTAGACATTTATATAATTTGTCACACAGACTGACAGACAGAACACTGTAATCCAATTTGCTTTCACAAGTAGGAAACTCATAGTTGAAAATAAAAAAAAAACATGTTACAACTTATCATAAACAGTCAACCTAAACACAAAATCAGAAAGGCAAGAAACATTCTCTTCCACAGTGACAAGGTGATTATTTCTTCTATCTACTATTTCTAAGTGACCTCCCTGACAAGGTAAGTCACTCCCTCAGCCTACATACGTATATTAAAAAAAATACTTCCTGACAAGGTGAGTGGTCCTTTTTATTATTTCTAAACCAACTTCCTGACAATGAAAGAGGCTCCCACAGTCTACCTGTACTACATGTATATTTTTAAAGAACTTCCTGACAAGGTGAATGACTACAGTTTCTGAAAGACTAAATCAACCTCTTTAACTCCTTTACTTACCAGATCCAGCAACTATCACAAGTTTCCCAATCAACAGTAGGAAATCTGTTACTTTGTCTATTACAACAACTCTGTAATGAAAACAAATGGAGAAAGTTAATTTCAGAAATTTATTTGATGTTTTTTTTTATAGTAATGTAAATGCAAGAGAGCTGTAATTACATGGACAGTTTCAAGTATAAAGAAGTGGGTAAAACATGGTAAAATATACACAAAGCTGTCAAATCAACCATAAAACCAGATTTTCTCACAATGAATGTTAATGATTAATTAGTTGCAACTCAAACATGACAACATTGAAAGTTCCTACTTTTGTTAAATTAGAAGAGTTTTTACTTTTGCAAAAAGTGTGATGAAGCTGTAAGTGAAAAAATTAATATTTGCACCTTATAGGTATTGTCCATACAGGTAAATATAAACAGGGATTTTTTAAATGCCAAAAAAAAAAACAAAAAACCACCAAACAAACAAATCAAATAAGAATTTAGTGTTCATTTAAACAAGAGGCTCTTGAAGAGCCTGAATCGCTCACCTGACAAACCATACCTATTAACTAAGTAAGTAAAGGTATCATGCTTTGTTACCATGTTTGACAAAAAATTGCTGAAAAAGAGCATATATTGAAGAATGCTGTAAGTTCCAAAGAGAACCTAAGGCACTGTAAGATGTTGGAAAGGCCTTCAAAGTGTTTTTGGAACCTCTGGAAAAAAATTGGCAGGGGTCCCTTATGTCCTGTTATTCCACCAGATTTGAGGGGGCATTAGCCCAGTACAGATTTGCTGAAAAAGAACATAAAATAAAGTTAAACCACGGCAATCCAAAATTTTCATCATCACCATCCATTTCAGGAGACCATGTTTACTATATAAACCAATTATTGTTGAAATCACAGCAAGTATGAAAACTATCGGAAAAATGGCTGCCAAGAACAATCTTTTGTCATCACCATTCAATTTAAAAACCTAGTTTCCTAAAAATGGAATCTGAGCAACTGGTAAAAATGGTTGTGAAAATGGCCCCACAAAAAAAAATTCTATACTGCCCGTCAATTCAGAATATCATGTTTATTTTATGGGTAGCTTTCATTTTCATTATTCTATAGTTGAGGGAAAAAAAGCAAAAAAAAGCATTTTGACCCTTGCATTCTATTTTTAGTAATGGTGGTCATGTTTTTTTTTTGACTGATGAAAAATATTAAATGATCAGTTTATGGAGGAAACCCTACAAAAATCATGCAAACTTTATTAAATTTTGTAGCAATTGGTTTCAGAAATTTATACACATTAAAATGACAAAAAAATCTGTTTCAGGGGCCATAAATCCTACACCAGGCAAACCAAATTTTGAAAATTTTGGCAAAGGTCGATCTACTGGTGGTGAACAATATTATTCTCCATCAGAATGTGACTAAATTAAACCGTTTTTGAGTTGTTTGCAAAAAAATGTATTTCGACCCTTTTGTTCTATTTCTAGTAACAGCGGCCATGTTTTTTTTATCAATCCAAATGGTCACTTTGTGCAGGATACCCTAAAAACAGTAATATCAACTCTGATTAAATTGTGTACAGTAGATTCTGAGTAGAAGATTTTTGAAAGTAATAACATCAAAAACAGCAAAAAATGTCCAAAAAGAGCAATAACTCCAACATGGGTCAACAGATCTTCACCAAAATTACATTACAGATAGATCTCATCATGCTGAACACTTTTACCTGTGTCAGAATTTGGTTAAACCTAACAGTTTTGAAGATATATGCAAAAAAAAACTGCTGTCTGACCCCTATGTTCTATTTTTAGAAACGATGGCCATGTTTTTTTAACAGATCAAAAATCAAAACAGTCATTTTGTGCAGAATACTCTTAAAAACAATCATATTTAGTTTCATCCAAATTCATTCAGTAGTTTCAGAGGAAACGATGTTTGAAGAATTGTTGACGACAGACAACAGATGACGATGAACACCATGTGATGGCAATACCTCACAAGACCTATGGCCAGGTAAACTAAAAAAAACAATAAATGCATACACTAATACAGGATTTATTGGCACCTATTTAAAACCAGGAAGTTTGGTCTTACAGAAACACATACATACACATATACATTTACCTGCAAATCCTACCACAATAGAGAGAATGACTCCCACAAAATCAAAGCATAATTTATAATCTACCAGATCAAAATGTAAGATTTGTGGGAAGATTTTGGTTAAAATTGTATATTTTCTGTGAAAAATACAAGACAATTGAGTTTTTACATAAAAAAAATTTGCTTTATGTAAATGTCTCCCACGCGAGTCTGTGTCAGTGTGGGACAATCTCACATATGAATGGTTCCAAAGGTTAACAAGTATGCACATATCCCTGAGTTTTGTTGATGTCAACATGCCAAAGTAGAAAAAACAAGAGGTTCTCAGGAGCTTGAATCCCTAACCTGGTTAAATTTTGACTTTCAAGGGCAATAAATCTAATAAGGATCGTTTCAGTAATTGAAGAATTCTTTCTATCTATCATAGTTTTCAAGATATTGGCTGACAATTGTAAACGAAAACTAGATAAAGTGATGCCCCCACATTTAACCTTCATACAGCTATATCACAACTCATAATTGTAAAAAGCACTTTGTCAGATGTGTTATTGTGTCTGTGAGACACAAATGATGCCCCCGCATGTGGTTTTGAGTAAAACTCAACATAGCTGAACGAAACTTAAACTCAATCTGTAACTAATCATGACAGACTCACATACCAAAAACCAGTCAAATATCTTCAAGCATTTACAAAAAAAAAAAAAAGCAAAAAACTACTATTTCAATACAATTTTTAAAGTGCAGGGCCCATTATTTTGGTAAAACTCAGCGTAGAAGAATGAAACTTATACTTGATTTGTAACTAATCATGACAGACTCACATACCAAAAAGCACTTCAATATCTTCAAGGGTTTACAAAAAATATGCGGAAAACTGTTATTTCCATGGAATTTTTAAAGTCCAGGGCCCATATTTTTGGTAAAACTCAGCATAGCGGAAAGAAATTTTAATTCATTCTGTAACTAATCATGACAGACTCACAAACAAAAAATCAGTTCAATATCTTCAAGGGTTTACAAAAAAAAGTGCTGAAAACTGTTATTTCCATGGAATTTTTTAAGTCCAGGGACCATAATTTTGGTAAAACTCAGCGTGGCGGAACGAAACTTTATCTCGATCTGTAACTAATCATGAAAGACTCACATACAAAAAATCAGTTCAATATCTTCAAGGATTTTCAAAAAAAAGCATAAAACTTATGGGATGGACAGAATTACGGACGGTAGGACAGGGGAAAAACAATATGCCCCCAACTTATCGTTGCGGGGGCATAAAAATAAGTAATTTTTCACCTTTCAAGGGCAATAACTCTTCTGACCCTTGTTCTAGTTTTAGTAACAGCAGCCATGTTTTTCGATAGATTAAAAATCCCCACATCAGTTCTATGCAGGATACCCCAAGTAACATTCATAACAAGTTTGGTTCAAATTGGTCCAGTAGTTTCAGAGGAGAAGATTTTTGAAAGAAATAACATTAAAAATAACCAAAAAAAAGAAAAGGTTAAAAAAAGGACAACTTCCAAATGACTTAACAGGAAAATTTCACCACAGATAGATCTCATCATGCTGAACACTTTTATCCATGTCAGAATTAGGCTAAACCTAATGTTTTGGAGATAAATGTGAAAAAACTACTGTCTGACCCCTATCTTATATTTTTAGTAACAGCAGCTATGTTTTTCGACAGGTCAAAAATCCCAACATCAGTTCTATGCAGGATACCATAAGGAATATTCATACAAAGTTCGGTCCAAACTAGTCTAGTAGTTTCAGAGAAGAAGATTTTCGATAGAAATAACATTTAAAACAGCAAAAATACATCGAAAAAGGGTAAGAACTTCAACATGGCTTAACAGATAAAAACCAAAATTTGACCACAGATAGATCTCATCACGCTGAACACTTTTACCCTTATGTCAGAATTTGTCTAAATCTAATGGTTTTGGAGATTTATACGAAAAACTACTGTCTGTCCCCTGTATTCTATATTTGGTAATGGCAGCCATGTTTTTTAACGGATCAAAAGTCCCCATGGTAATTCTATGCAGGATACCTCAAGGAACATTCATACCAATTTTGGTTCCAATTGGTCAAGAAAATTTTGAAAGAAATAACATTAAAAATAACAAAAAAAAACATCAAAAAAGGGCAATAACTCCAAGTAGTGAATAATCTTCATATAACATAAACCCTATAGAAACTTTTGTAGCCGAAGCAAACCTGTTATATTTATAGCCTTTATATTTCTTTCTTTGAGATATAATTTAAAAAAGCACTATACATCCCCATTTAAGTTGGGGTATAATAAGTGACTTTACTCCCTTTTTGCCACAGTTCTACAGATAGATGTAGCCATGTTTGTTGCCCAAATGGTGAGTCGACGGTGATGGTGAGGACAACAGACAACAATGGACTAATAAATGATGGAGCTCACACAAACCAGATGAGATAAAACCATGAAGAGACAAGATTCAAATCCTGCTTACTATAAAAATTTTGCACAAACATCGGCAGTCTTCAAGTATCTTATATATTAAATACTTCATTTCACCATACTAATCATTTTACCATACGCCATACCTAACAACATTTCTCATAATCAACATGAAGGCATCTTTTGCTGATGAACAGAAATTCTTTCCATGAGCTGCCACCTGAAAGTATATAAGACATCTTCAATCACCTAACAGCTGGATTATATTTGAGAAAAAATATAAACAATATAATGTAGGCATGTGCAGTACCAAAGGAAGTGAGCACTGAGCTGTTAAAAAATCTTAAACTCTCAATTTTAACCTTTTTTAACTGCTCCTAGCTATATCCTTTTAGATTTCAGCCAGTTGAATTCATTAAATGTACAGATTTCGGAAACATAAGTTCTCCATGGATAGAAGGAATTTTAAACATATAATCTATGTAAACAAATGAACATCAAACTGACCTAACTGACAGCATTGCAAAAATTCAAAAAAATCATGGACTTTTTATCTTAGAAAAGCGTTGATCTGACTTGAATAATACTAACAGAGCCATATTTTTTCCAAGGCAGGTTATATTCTTGAACAGCAAATGGAATATTAAAGAAAAAATGCATACCAGGTAAGTACATGCTACTTTTCCTGAACTTTCATTGATTATTGTATGAAGCAGAAAAAAATATGAAAGGAATGAATTGCAGAGATGTGTACATTATCAAATTGAAAGGTGAAAATTTGATAAATTGAAAAAATAATTAAAGCTCATCTTCAAGGGAAAAGAATTAAACCTAAAATCAACTGGATGTAATACCTTTCAACCCTTTCCTTATAATGATCCAATTCACAACAATTCAAGGTCCTTCAAGGTTATGAAATTCTCATGTCATTTTTCAGGAACACCAAAAAGTTTCGAGGAATAGATGCATTTTCTTTTTAGCATTATATTGCCCCAAAAATTGATGAGGGATTCTTTTACATTAACAATAAACAGAAACAAGAGGCTCCCAGGAGTCTGAATTGCTAACCTAGTTAAAAAAATGTCAAAAAGGACAATAACTCCAACATAGCTTAACAGATTAAAAGGAAAAACCACTGATAAATCTCATCATGCTGAACACTTAAACTACATCAAAATTGGCTAAACCTTACAATTTCGGAGATATATGCGAAAAACTACTGTCGGACTCCTATGTTCTATTGTTAGTAACGGCGGCCATAATTTTCAAGGGATCAAAAATGTCTGCATCAGTTTTATGCAGAATATCCCAAGCAACATTCTTACAAAGTTCAATGAACACTTTTAATAAATGTCAAAATTGGCTAAACCATACGGTTTTGGAGATACATAAGAAAAACTACTGTCTGACCCCTTTGTTCTATTTTTAGTAAAGGCGGCCATGTTTTTAGACGGACATAAAATCCCCACAACAGTGCTATGCACGATACCCCAAGGAACATACATACTAAGTTTGGTTCCAATTGGTCGAGTAGCGTCAGAGGAAAATAGTTTTGAAAAATTGTTGACGAGGATGGATGCAGAGGAAGATGGATGCCAAGTGATGGTAATAGCTCACATGGCCTTCAGTCAGGTGGGCTAAAAATGATAAGGAAGTTGCATTTTTGCTTTTGTTTGTTTTTTTATTTATTGATATGAAAATACAATGGGTGATGAGTCACCCTAAGAAGAGCCAAGAAGGGTCCGAGAAACAAGTAAATAAAATTAACTTTGTGAGGCCTAAATAAATATAAATGTGATACATTCAAAGGGGAAAGACGGGGCTATTAGACCACAGTTGTTAGCTTGTTTAATCTGTTCCATTTTAAGTACACAAAATACGGCATTAATGGAACATTAAATGATACACTACCACATAATAGGGAAAAAAGGGGGGATAGCAAAATGTTCAAAATGGCCACACTCAAAATCTACAATTTGGATTTCGCTCAATATTGAATTTGACCTATATTTTATAATACTGTGTAAAGTTTGAAAAAGAAATCATTGATCCATTCTATCACAATCGTCTGGAAACCATTGGGGGATGAACAGACAGCAGACGGGCATGTAACTTTTGAAGGGTATCACATAATACCTTGCCACTTCATGTGGTATAATATAAAAACTGATATGATATAACTACATACCATGATGTAAGCATTCTTGTTCAGAAACTTCAGAAATTTTTCCAGACACCAAAAGCAGCATTTCAAGCATCTGAAAAAATATCAAAACAAACTTTCCACATCATTCCATGGTAGAAGTAAATACAAAATTTTCAAATCAATGAAAATGAGTAGGTTCACTAAGGTCCAATATGGGCCCTGATATATGCCTGAATTTTCATTTTATTGAAATATAACTTAATTTCATCAACAAATATCTAATAGTATCCAATCTTGACATCAGTAATTGGATTACAAAGGAGTGCATTAATATTATGGGTATTGCGACGTCATAAAGACAAAGCAAAAAGAACAAATCTCAAATTTTTGACAATTTTGACCATTTTTACGTTGGTTTTTGCTAAAAATGACAATAGCTGCATACCTTGACCATTGTAACAATTTGCTTATCTGTACCTACCACAAAATGTATTTTGTCGATGAGTGCCGCCAATGTTGTTGAAAAGGATTTGTACATGGAAACCTCTGAAAATTGTCATGAATTACGATTTCCAGAAAATCAGTCCATGTTTTGGTCAATCACCATCCACACTGATGTACAATTCTTGCCTTTTATAATTTGTTTCATAAAACATGGAGTCTTATGTCTGCCCAAGCAGTATATTTTAGTGACATCACAGTTGAGATTTTGGGCCAAATTAGGACCTTTCTGAACCTACCCCTTTCTATGATAAGGTAGATCATTCTATGAAATAAATTTTCCTAGTTTTTCTTGAAGATGACCTTGAATGAACAAACTGCAGAATTTTAATGTAAATAAAAAGCTTTGCGAAGCACAGTTGACCCTTGAATAGTTGGGACAAGTATGTGGACACAATATCAGTTTTTCACACACTTAAGCATTAGGACTTACCATTTATGATGGACACAAGAAATGGTTTAGACACTATATTGCATAAAATTTTTAATTAAATTAAAAATGTTCAAAATCAGACCAAAAACAAAATTATTTGTTTTTTTGTTTTTTTTAGGTGTGGCCCCTCTGACCCCTTATTTATAACTCGAAAACCATAAGAGAAAAAAATGGAAAATGGACAAAAAAAAAAAAAAAAAAGTCAATTTCTTCAGGTGTGGCCCCTTTCAACTTAAAACTGCAAGGGATATCAGAAATCTGACTGAAAAACACGAGCAGAGATTTTTAAGAGGTATCCAATAAATAATACAATTTTTCAAATCTGATCAAAAATAAGAGTTGAATTTTTTGGTCATTGCCCAACTTTGACCCCCTATAACTTGAAACGATCCAAAACACATAAAATCTGCTGATGCCAGAATTTGATAAAAACAAACATTCAACATGGGTTTAAAAAAAACATCTATTTTTACCCTTTTTCTAAAGTGGTAAGGTCACAAAAACCAAATTAAATAGGAACCTTCCTTTAGTGGTAAATAAAATCATATCAAAGTTTCAGAACAATTGGTCAACCACAACTAAAGTTATCCCACAGAAACTAAGTGTCCCCCCTCCACCTCCCCATCCCCAGAAGATAACATTGACATCCACACAAGGACATTATATAATCACAATTTTCTTGTGGTAGTATAAAAACATAGCTTACCAAACTTTTGGATATTGGCTATTTTTTACAACATTTTATATGGATTCTGAAGGAAATTTTCATTATTTTGATAATGGAAGATAAGAGGCTTATAAATATAAAGAACAATTACCTGAAATTCTTTCATAATTCAATAAGAAAATTGGGGTCACTAAACTCTTTTTTTTGGGTAAATTTTCAGAAAAAAGATCTTTCCTTGATCGAATGACAATTACCTGACGAATTTCCTTAGGTTGTTAACTGGACAGTAGATAAGGAGATCTAAATTGTCTATTAATCCAAAGGTTTCAGATAGAAAGGCTTCATTCCCTTGTCATTTGTCCAGTTAACTAATTTCATCAGGTCATACGATCAATGAAACCATCTCTATTCCCTTAAGTTAACTATCTTACTCAATGTAATTGACACAGTGAAACCTGTATACAGCACATCTTGTATAATCAGAAAATACTGTTAAAAAAGACAGGCTATTATTATAAATAAGCTCGTAATCTATTTTAAGTATTGTTGAAGTATGTAGTACAATATATGTGTCTTATTAACTAGGTTTGTTTGTTTTAACTACATTTCTAAAAAAATCAAAATTACACACACACATTCAAACACAGACTAACTAGAAATACTTCTGTTTCAAATAGATAAAAATGTTAAAACCCTTCAGTTTGATTACGTCCCTTTGCAGAAATCGGACAATTATAAAAAATCCTTTACATTAAATTCACATTTACAGTACATATGATCCTGAACTTTCCCATAAAATATCATGCAAGTCCCTTGAGTACTTAAGGAGAAGTTGTGCATAAGATGTTTTAGCATCTAAAACCTTAAAGTTTGATTACCTCTCTTTGCAGGCATCTAACAATTATTATATTCCTTTATGCCCATTTACATATGATTCTTATCGATGAAAATCCATTGAGCAGTTTAGGAAAGGTTGTGCTTACAAAATATGTCGACAGAAGAAAGGATGGACAGACAGACAGGAAATGACAATATAACTGCCAAACACTTTGTGAGTCAATATTCAAAAAAAATACTAGATAGAAGGTGTCCCTGGGATTAGACAAAAATGTACCCTATATACCTAAAAGTGTTGACAGAAATCCAACTAGATATTCTCATATGTGATCAAATGAAAGGAGAGATACAAATTTTTACTGTCTTCAAAACAACTGCAAAAGTTTTAGAAGTTACTTATAAGGTAACATTAAATGGGAATTTGCCTTTGATGACACAGGTAAAAAAAATATGTGAAAAATTACATCTTACTTTAGAAAGAACTTGGCGACTGGGTTTTCAGATCCTTTAAGTTTTCCATCAATGTATTCCAGTAAAACTCTGGCTATCTGTACAAGTGCAATTATCAGAGAGCCAAAGGCTAAAGTTCCGAGGTGATATCTACAAAAAATAAAAATAAATAAGGACTAGAGATAATTAAATTACCAAAATTAACTTTATAAAGAAGACTGATATTAAGGTGTCATATTACCTTAACTTTTTTTCACAGCTGATTATTTCTAGACTGATAATTTACAACTTAATAAATTTCAGCAGTTCTTCTCTAGTCATCAATTTACAGTATCACAGCAAGTAAAACAATGAACTTTACAGGATAAAGTAGATCTTTCCTTGCAGATGAATTTTAAAATTCCTTGTTAATTGTCAAGAAAAGTACCTAGGGAACTTTGTCAGGTTATACCCAAAAAATCAAGGATAGACTAACTCTATGCCCTGAACATCATAAATGTATGTGCTATAATACCATTGTCATGACAATGCAACGTTACTGCTATAATGTTTATAACATATTCTGTAAAAGTTACATTTAATTCCATATATTGATGTGGGAGGAGCATTCAATAAATGATTGGTATCCATCTACTAACTAGAGTATTGACAGAAGGACCGACGCCCCTATCATTGTATGCCCCCACTTTGCAAAGTGGGAGTTTGAAAAAAAAAATAAAAGTGAAATAGAACTGCTTGTTGTCAGAAAATTCAGAAATTCAGTCTCTAAAGCCCAAAGAAAAACCTTCATATGTTAAGTTTATAGCATTAGTGTTAAAAGTAAAAGATTACTATCTATAGCCGTATTTATTGTCAACAAATGGCCATTACTAAAATCTTATTACCATTGCTTTCCCTAGAAATTAAAATGCTGAAAAAAAGCTTCATATTAAAACAAGTTATTATGTCTAGAAAATAAGCCATTCCCATAAAAAATTTATTAATTGTCTTAAGTATCGTTTTGGAAAGAAATATGAGAAGAAAGACCAACAATTCAGTAAGCCTAAGATATTGTTTTTGTTCAATATTGTCAGCTGAATCTCCTTTCGAAGGCAATATGAGGTTCAGAGATTGTTAATTATTTCAAAAATTAAAATACTCTTTCTAGATTGAATATACAACAGAGCTTTCTTGACTTCTTTATCTTTGATGCAGTCATAAGCCATTTTTTTAAATGATACTGATAAAAATCTTTACAATGAGTGTTACAGTGCAAATAATGATGGTGTTCAGAAGACATAGTTGGTTTTCCATTGATTAAATAACAATTATTTAATGAACTTCCTAAGGTAGTTAGCTGAACATTTTTACAAGTAGATATTGACAGAAAGTGTCTAAAGGTAGTTAGCTAAACAATTGACCAGAAGATATTGATAGAAAGTTTAAAATTCTTCTCAACAATGTGTTCAGTCAGCCAACAAGGGAAATTCATCAGGTGATTGTCACTGCAAATCTACCCCATGAACATCATCATTACATATGCTATAATCTTGAGAAAAACACTCTTTTTACAATCCTAACACATCTGGTAATTATAATCCAGCTTCTCTGTAGAATTTGATGATTTTTTTTTCATATGTATTAATAGAACAAGAATTAAATGTCAAACAAAGACAATTAAGAATAAATAAGTAAGGAATAAATAAGGAAAATATGACAAAAACACTTTGAAGACAGGTCCTAACATATATATAGTACCTACCAAGATATCTAATATCAACTAATAGATACTTCATAGACCAAAATTGCAACATTGATCTTTTAACAATATTAATGATTTCTTGATTTCAATCAAAAAGACACATTATTTCTAAAAATATTATATCTATCAGACAGAACCTGTGTGTCATTTAACATCTATCAGACAGAACCTGTGTGTCATTTAACAGCTATCAGACAGAACCTGTGTGTCATTTAACAGCTATCAGACAGAACCTGTGTGTCATTTAACAACTATCAGACAGGACCTGTGCGTCATTTAACAGCTATCAGACAGAACCTGTGTGTCATTTAACAGCTATCAGACAGAACCTGTGTGTCATTTAACAGCTATCAGACAGAACCTGTGTGTCATTTAACAGCTATCAGACAGAACCTGTGTGTCATTTAACAGCTATCAGACAGAACCTGTGTGTCATTTAACAGCTATCAGACAGAACCTGTGTGTCATTTAACAGCTATCAGACAGAACCTGTGTGTCATTTAACAGCTATCAGACAGAACCTGTGTGTCATTTAACAGTTATCAGACAGAACCTGTGTGTCATTTAACAACTATCAGACAGGACCTGTGTGTCATTTAACAGTTATCAGACAGAACCTGTGTGTCATTTAACAGCTATCAGACAGAACCTGTGTGTCATTTAACAGCTATCAGACAGAACCTGTGTGTCATTTAACAGTTATCAGACAGGACCTGTGTGTCATTTAACAGTTATCAGACAGAACCTGTGTGTCATTTAACAGCTATCAGACAGGACCTGTGTGTCATTTAACAGCTATCAGACAGAACCTGTATGTCATTTAACAGTTATCAGACAGAACCTGTGTGTCATTTAACAGTTATCAGACAGAACCTGTGTGTCATTTAACAGCTATCAGACAGAACCTGTGTGTCATTTAACAGCTATCAGACAGGACATGTGTGTCATTTAACAGTTATCAGACAGAACCTGTGTGTCATTTAACAGCTATCAGACAGGACCTGTGTGTCATTTAACAGTTATCAGACAGAACCTGTGTGTCATTTAACAGTTATCAGACAGGACCTGTGTGTCATTTAACAGCTATCAGACAGAACCTGTGTGTCATTTAACATCTATCAGACAGAACCTGTGTGTCATTTAACAGCTATCAGACAGAACCTGTGTGTCATTTAACAGTTATCAGACAGAACCTGTGTGTCATTTAACAGCTATCAGACAGAACCTGTGTGTCATTTAACAGCTATCAGACAGAACCTGTGTGTCATTTAACAGCTATCAGACAGAACCTGTGTGTCATTTAACAGCTATCAGACAGAACCTGTGTGTCATTTAACAGCTATCAGACAGGACCTGTGTGTCATTTAACAGTTATCAGACAGGACCTGTGTGTCATTTAACAGCTATCAGACAGAACCTGTGTGTCATTTAACAGTTATCAGACAGGACCTGTGTGTCATTTAACAGCTATCAGACAGGACCTGTGTGTCATTTAACAGTTATCAGACAGGACCTGTGTGTCATTTAACAGCTATCAGACAGAACCTGTGTGTCATTTAACAGCTATCAGACAGAACCTGTGTGTCATTTAACAGCTATCAGACAGAACCTGTGTGTCATTTAACAGTTATCAGACAGAACCTGTGTGTCATTTAACAACTATCAGACAGGACCTGTGTGTCATTTAACAGTTATCAGACAGAACCTGTGTGTCATTTAACAGCTATCAGACAGAACCTGTGTGTCATTTAACAGCTATCAGACAGAACCTGTGTGTCATTTAACAGTTATCAGACAGGACCTGTGTGTCATTTAACAGTTATCAGACAGAACCTGTGTGTCATTTAACAGCTATCAGACAGGACCTGTGTGTCATTTAACAGCTATCAGACAGAACCTGTATGTCATTTAACAGTTATCAGACAGAACCTGTGTGTCATTTAACAGTTATCAGACAGAACCTGTGTGTCATTTAACAGCTATCAGACAGAACCTGTGTGTCATTTAACAGCTATCAGACAGAACCTGTGTGTCATTTAACAGTTATCAGACAGAACCTGTGTGTCATTTAACAGCTATCAGACAGGACATGTGTGTCATTTAACAGTTATCAGACAGAACCTGTGTGTCATTTAACAGCTATCAGACAGGACCTGTGTGTCATTTAACAGTTATCAGACAGAACCTGTGTGTCATTTAACAGTTATCAGACAGGACCTGTGTGTCATTTAACAGCTATCAGACAGAACCTGTGTGTCATTTAACAGTTATCAGACAGAACCTGTGTGTCATTTAACAGCTATCAGACAGGACCTGTGTGTCATTTAACAGCTATCAGACAGAACCTGTGTGTCATTTAACAGCTATCAGACAGGACCTGTGTGTCATTTAACAGCTATCAGACAGGACCTGTGTGTCATTTAACAGTTATCAGACAGGACCTGTGTGTCATTTAACAGTTATCAGACAGAACCTGTGTGTCATTTAACAGCTATCAGACAGAACCTGTGTGTCATTTAACAGTTATCAGACAGGACCTGTGTGTCATTTAACAGCTATCAGACAGGACCTGTGTGTCATTTAACAGCTATCAGACAGGACCTGTGTGTCATTTAACAGCTATCAGACAGAACCTGTGTGTCATTTAACAGTTATCAGACAGAACCTGTGTGTCATTTAACAGCTATCAGACAGGACCTGTGTGTCATTTAACAGTTATCAGACAGAACCTGTGTGTCATTTAACAGCTATCAGACAGGACCTGTGTGTCATTTAACAGCTATCAGACAGAACCTGTGTGTCATTTAACAGTTATCAGACAGGACCTGTGTGTCATTTAACAGTTATCAGACAGGACCTGTGTGTCATTTAACAGCTATCAGACAGGACCTGTGTGTCATTTAACAGCTATCAGACAGAACCTGTGTGTCATTTAACAGTTATCAGACAGAACCTGTGTGTCATTTAACATCTATCAGACAGAACCTGTGTGTCATTTAACAGTTATCAGACAGAACCTGTGTGTCATTTAACATCTATCAGACAGGACCTGTGTGTCATTTAACAACTATCAGACAGAACCTGTGTGTCATTTAACAGCTATCAGACAGAACCTGTGTGTCATTTAACAGCTATCAGACAGAACCTGTGTGTCATTTAACAACTATCAGACAGAACCTGTGTGTCATTTAACAGCTATCAGACAGAACCTGTGTGTCATTTAACAACTATCAGACAGAACCTGTGTGTCATTTAACAGTTATCAGACAGAACCTGTGTGTCATTTAACATCTATCAGACAGGACCTGTGTGTCATTTAACAGCTATCAGACAGAACCTGTATGTCATTTAACAACTACCAGACAGAACCTGTGTGTCATTTAACAGCTATCAGACAGGACCTGTGTGTCATTTAACAGCTATCAGACAGAACCTGTGTGTCATTTAACAACTATCAGACAGAACCTGTGTGTCATTTAACAACTATCAGACAGGACCTGTGTGTCATTTAACAGTTATCAGACAGGACATGTGTGTCATTTAACAGCTATCAGACAGGACCTGTGTGTCATTTAACAACTACCAGACAGAACCTGTGTGTCATTTAACAGCTATCAGACAGAACCTGTGTGTCATTTAACAGCTATCAGACAGAACCTGTGTGTCATTTAACAGTTATCAGACAGAACCTGTGTGTCATTTAACAACTACCAGACAGAACCTGTGTGTCATTTAACAGTTATCAGACAGGACCTGTGTGTCATTTAACAACTACCAGACAGAACCTGTGTGTCATTTAACAGCTATCAGACAGGACATGTGTGTCATTTAACAGCTATCAGACAGAACCTGTGTGTCATTTAACAGCTATCAGACAGAACCTGTGTGTCATTTAACAGCTATCAGACAGGACCTGTGTGTCATTTAACAGTTATCAGACAGAACCTGTGTGTCATTTAACAGCTATCAGACAGAACCTGTGTGTCATTTAACAGCTATCAGACAGGACCTGTGTGTCATTTAACAGTTATCAGACAGAACCTGTGTGTCATTTAACAGCTATCAGACAGAACCTGTGTGTCATTTAACAGCTATCAGACAGAACCTGTGTGTCATTTAACAACTATCAGACAGAACCTGTATGTCATTTAACAGCTATCAGACAGAACCTGTGTGTCATTTAACAGTTATCAGACAGAACCTGTGTGTCATTTAACAGCTATCAGACAGAACCTGTGTGTCATTTAACAACTATCAGACAGAACCTGTGTGTCATTTAACAGTTATCAGACAGAACCTGTGTGTCATTTAACAGTTATCAGACAGAACCTGTGTGTCATTTAACAGCTATCAGACAGGACATGTGTGTCATTTAACAGTTATCAGACAGAACCTGTGTGTCATTTAACAGCTATCAGACAGGACCTGTGTGTCATTTAACAGCTATCAGACAGAACCTGTGTGTCATTTAACAGTTATCAGACAGAACCTGTATGTCATTTAACAGTTATCAGACAGAACCTGTGTGTCATTTAACAGCTATCAGACAGGACCTGTGTGTCATTTAACAGTTATCAGACAGAACCTGTATGTCATTTAACAGTTATCAGACAGGACCTGTGTGTCATTTAACAGCTATCAGACAGAACCTGTGTGTCATTTAACAGTTATCAGACAGGACCTGTGTGTCATTTAACAGCTATCAGACAGAACCTGTGTGTCATTTAACAGTTATCAGACAGGACCTGTGTGTCATTTAACAGCTATCAGACAGAACCTGTGTGTCATTTAACAGTTATCAGACAGAACCTGTATGTCATTTAACAGTTATCAGACAGGACCTGTGTGTCATTTAACAGCTATCAGACAGAACCTGTGTGTCATTTAACAGTTATCAGACAGAACCTGTGTGTCATTTAACAGCTATCAGACAGGACCTGTGTGTCATTTAACAGTTATCAGACAGGACCTGTGTGTCATTTAACAGCTATCAGACAGAACCTGTGTGTCATTTAACAGTTATCAGACAGAACCTGTATGTCATTTAACAGTTATCAGACAGGACCTGTGTGTCATTTAACAGCTATCAGACAGAACCTGTGTGTCATTTAACAGTTATCAGACAGGACCTGTGTGTCATTTAACAGCTATCAGACAGAACCTGTGTGTCATTTAACAGTTATCAGACAGGACCTGTGTGTCATTTAACAGCTATCAGACAGAACCTGTGTGTCATTTAACAGTTATCAGACAGAACCTGTATGTCATTTAACAGTTATCAGACAGGACCTGTGTGTCATTTAACAGCTATCAGACAGAACCTGTGTGTCATTTAACAGTTATCAGACAGGACCTGTGTGTCATTTAACAGCTATCAGACAGGACCTGTGTGTCATTTAACAGCTATCAGACAGAACCTGTGTGTCATTTAACAGTTATCAGACAGAACCTGTATGTCATTTAACAGTTATCAGACAGGACCTGTGTGTCATTTAACAGCTATCAGACAGAACCTGTGTGTCATTTAACAGTTATCAGACAGGACCTGTGTGTCATTTAACAGCTATCAGACAGAACCTGTGTGTCATTTAACAGTTATCAGACAGGACCTGTGTGTCATTTAACAGCTATCAGACAGAACCTGTGTGTCATTTAACAGTTATCAGACAGGACCTGTGTGTCATTTAACAGCTATCAGACAGAACCTGTGTGTCATTTAACAGCTATCAGACAGGACCTGTGTGTCATTTAACAGCTATCAGACAGGACATGTGTGTCATTTAACAGCTATCAGACAGGACCTGTGTGTCATTTAACAGCTATCAGACAGGACATGTGTGTCATTTAACAGCTATCAGACAGGACCTGTGTGTCATTTAACAGCTATCAGACAGAACCTGTGTGTCATTTAACAGCTATCAGACAGGACATGTGTGTCATTTAACAGCTATCAGACAGGACCTGTGTGTCATTTAACAGTTATCAGACAGAACCTGTGTGTCATTTAACAGCTATCAGACAGGACCTGTGTGTCATTTAACAGCTATCAGACAGAACCTGTGTGTCATTTAACAGCTATCAGACAGGACCTGTGTGTCATTTAACAGTTATCAGACAGAACCTGTGTGTCATTTAACAGCTATCAGACAGGACCTGTGTGTCATTTAACAGCTATCAGACAGAACCTGTATGTCATTTAACAGCTATCAGACAGGACCTGTGTGTCATTTAACAGTTATCAGACAGAACCTGTGTGTCATTTAACAGTTATCAGACAGAACCTGTGTGTCATTTAACAGCTATCAGACAGAACCTGTGTGTCATTTAACAGCTATCAGACAGGACCTGTATGTCATTTAACAGTTATCAGACAGAACCTGTGTGTCATTTAACAGCTATCAGACAGAACCTGTGTGTCATTTAACAGCTATCAGACAGAACCTGTGTGTCATTTAACAGCTATCAGACAGGACCTGTGTGTCATTTAACAGCTATCAGACAGAACCTGTGTGTCATTTAACAGCTATCAGACAGAACCTGTGTGTCATTTAACAGCTATCAGACAGAACCTGTGTGTCATTTAACAACTATCAGACAGAACCTGTGTGTCATTTAACAGCTATCAGACAGAACCTGTGTGTCATTTAACAGCTATCAGACAGGACCTGTGTGTCATTTAACAGTTATCAGACAGAACCTGTGTGTCATTTAACAACTATCAGACAGAACCTGTGTGTCATTTAACAGCTATCAGACAGAACCTGTGTGTCATTTAACAGCTATCAGACAGGACCTGTGTGTCATTTAACAGCTATCAGACAGAACCTGTGTGTCATTTAACAGCTATCAGACAGAACCTGTGTGTCATTTAACAGCTATCAGACAGAACCTGTGTGTCATTTAACAGTTATCAGACAGGACCTGTGTGTCATTTAACAGCTATCAGACAGAACCTGTGTGTCATTTAACAGCTATCAGACAGAACCTGTGTGTCATTTAACATTTATCAGACAGGACCTGTGTGTCATTTAACAGCTATCAGACAGAACCTGTGTGTCATTTAACAGCTATCAGACAGAACCTGTGTGTCATTTAACAGTTATCAGACAGGACATGTGTGTCATTTAACAGCTATCAGACAGAACCTGTGTGTCATTTAACAGTTATCAGACAGGACATGTGTGTCATTTAACAGCTATCAGACAGAACCTGTGTGTCATTTAACAGTTATCAGACAGGACATGTGTGTCATTTAACAGCTACCAGACAGAACCTGTGTGTCATTTAACAGTTATCAGACAGAACCTGTGTGTCATTTAACAGCTATCAGACAGAACCTGTGTGTCATTTAACAGCTATCAGACAGAACCTGTGTGTCATTTAACAGTTATCAGACAGGACATGTGTGTCATTTAACAGCTATCAGACAGGACCTGTGTGTCATTTAACAGTTATCAGACAGGACCTGTGTGTCATTTAACAGCTATCAGACAGGACCTGTGTGTCATTTAACAGTTATCAGACAGAACCTGTGTGTCATTTAACAGCTATCAGACAGAACCTGTGTGTCATTTAACAGTTATCAGACAGAACCTGTATGTCATTTAACAGTTATCAGACAGGACCTGTGTGTCATTTAACAGTTATCAGACAGGACCTGTGTGTCATTTAACAGTTATCAGACAGAACCTGTGTGTCATTTAACAGTTATCAGACAGGACATGTGTGTCATTTAACAGCTATCAGAGAACCTGTGCGTCATTTAACAGCTATCAGACAGAACCTGTGTGTCATTTAACATCTATCAGACAGAACCTGTGTGTCATTTAACAGCTATCAGACAGAACCTGTGTGTCATTTAACAGTTATCAGACAGGACCTGTGTGTCATTTAACAGCTATCAGACAGGACATGTGTGTCATTTAACAGTTACCAGACAGAACCTGTGTGTCATTTAACAGCTATCAGACAGAACCTGTGTGTCATTTAACAGTTATCAGACAGAACCTGTGTGTCATTTAACAACTACCAGACAGGACCTGTGTGTCATTTAACAGCTATCAGACAGAACCTGTGTGTCATTTAACAGCTATCAGACAGAACCTGTGTGTCATTTAACAGCTATCAGACAGAACCTGTGTGTCATTTAACAGCTATCAGACAGAACCTGTGTGTCATTTAACAGCTATCAGACAGGACCTGTGTGTCATTTAACAGCTATCAGACAGGACCTGTGTGTCATTTAACAACTATCAGACAGAACCTGTGTGTCATTTAACAGCTATCAGACAGGACCTGTGTGTCATTTAACAGCTATCAGACAGGACCTGTGTGTCATTTAACAGCTATCAGACAGAACCTGTGTGTCATTTAACAGTTATCAGACAGAACCTGTGTGTCATTTAACAGCTATCAGACAGAACCTGTGTGTCATTTAACAGCTATCAGACAGAACCTGTGTGTCATTTAACAGCTATCAGACAGGACCTGTGTGTCATTTAACAGCTATCAGACAGAACCTGTGTGTCATTTAACAGTTATCAGACAGAACCTGTGTGTCATTTAACAGCTATCAGACAGAACCTGTGTGTCATTTAACAGCTATCAGACAGAACCTGTGTGTCATTTAACAGCTATCAGACAGAACCTGTGTGTCATTTAACAGTTATCAGACAGAACCTGTGTGTCATTTAACAGTTATCAGACAGGACCTGTGTGTCATTTAACAGTTATCAGACAGGACCTGTGTGTCATTTAACAGTTATCAGACAGGACCTGTGTGTCATTTAACAGCTATCAGACAGAACCTGTGTGTCATTTAACAGCTATCAGACAGAACCTGTGTGTCATTTAACAGTTATCAGACAGGACCTGTGTGTCATTTAACAGTTATCAGACAGAACCTGTGTGTCATTTAACAGTTATCAGACAGAACCTGTGTGTCATTTAACAGCTATCAGACAGAACCTGTGTGTCATTTAACAGCTATCAGACAGGACCTGTGTGTCATTTAACAGCTATCAGACAGAACCTGTGTGTCATTTAACAGCTATCAGACAGAACCTGTGTGTCATTTAACAGCTATCAGACAGGACCTGTGTGTCATTTAACAGCTATCAGACAGAACCTGTGTGTCATTTAACAGTTATCAGACAGAACCTGTGTGTCATTTAACAGCTATCAGACAGAACCTGTGTGTCATTTAACAGCTATCAGACAGAACCTGTGTGTCATTTAACAGCTACCAGACAGAACCTGTGTGTCATTTAACAGCTATCAGACAGAACCTGTGTGTCATTTAACAGCTATCAGACAGAACCTGTGTGTCATTTAACAGCTATCAGACAGAACCTGTGTGTCATTTAACAGCTATCAGACAGAACCTGTGTGTCATTTAACAGCTATCAGACAGGACCTGTGTGTCATTTAACAACTATCAGACAGAACCTGTGTGTCATTTAACAGCTACCAGACAGGACATGTGTGTCATTTAACAGCTATCAGACAGAACCTGTGTGTCATTTAACAGCTATCAGACAGAACCTGTGTGTCATTTAACAACTATCAGACAGAACCTGTGTGTCATTTAACAGTTATCAGACAGAACCTGTGTGTCATTTAACAACTATCAGACAGAACCTGTGTGTCATTTAACAACTATCAGACAGAACCTGTGTGTCATTTAACAGCTATCAGACAGGACCTGTGTGTCATTTAACAACTATCAGACAGAACCTGTGTGTCATTTAACAGCTACCAGACAGGACATGTGTGTCATTTAACAGCTATCAGACAGAACCTGTGTGTCATTTAACAGCTATCAGACAGAACCTGTGTGTCATTTAACAGTTATCAGACAGAACCTGTGTGTCATTTAACAGTTATCAGACAGAACCTGTGTGTCATTTAACAACTATCAGACAGAACCTGTGTGTCATTTAACAGCTATCAGACAGGACATGTGTGTCATTTAACAACTATCAGACAGAACCTGTGTGTCATTTAACAGCTATCAGACAGAACCTGTGTGTCATTTAACAGCTATCAGACAGAACCTGTGTGTCATTTAACAGCTATCAGACAGAACCTGTGTGTCATTTAACAGCTATCAGACAGGACCTGTGTGTCATTTAACAACTATCAGACAGAACCTGTGTGTCATTTAACAGCTATCAGACAGAACCTGTGTGTCATTTAACAGCTATCAGACAGAACCTGTGTGTCATTTAACAGCTATCAGACAGGACCTGTGTGTCATTTAACAGTTATCAGACAGGACCTGTGTGTCATTTAACAGCTATCAGACAGGACCTGTGTGTCATTTAACAGTTATCAGACAGAACCTGTGTGTCATTTAACAGCTATCAGACAGAACCTGTGTGTCATTTAACAGTTATCAGACAGAACCTGTATGTCATTTAACAGTTATCAGACAGGACCTGTGTGTCATTTAACAGTTATCAGACAGGACCTGTGTGTCATTTAACAGTTATCAGACAGGACCTGTGTGTCATTTAACAGTTATCAGACAGAACCTGTGTGTCATTTAACAGTTATCAGACAGGACCTGTGTGTCATTTAACAGTTATCAGACAGAACCTGTGTGTCATTTAACAGTTATCAGACAGGACCTGTGTGTCATTTAACAGCTATCAGACAGAACCTGTGTGTCATTTAACAGCTATCAGACAGAACATGTGTGTCATTTAACAGTTATCAGACAGGACCTGTGTGTCATTTAACAGTTATCAGACAGAACCTGTGTGTCATTTAACAGCTATCAGACAGGACCTGTGTGTCATTTAACAGTTATCAGACAGGACCTGTGTGTCATTTAACAGTTATCAGACAGAACCTGTGTGTCATTTAACATCTATCAGACAGGACCTGTGTGTCATTTAACAGCTATCAGACAGAACCTGTGTGT
This sequence comes from Perna viridis, assembly GCA_037379345.1. Lineage (NCBI taxonomy): Eukaryota > Metazoa > Mollusca > Bivalvia > Mytilida > Mytilidae > Perna > Perna viridis. The sequence continues at coordinate 12,075,670 of CM074517.1, read as the reverse complement.
CATTTAACAGCTATCAGACAGAACCTGTGTGTCATTTAACAGTTATCAGACAGGACCTGTGTGTCATTTAACAGCTATCAGACAGAACCTGTGTGTCATTTAACAGCTATCAGACAGAACCTGTGTGTCATTTAACAGTTATCAGACAGGACCTGTGTGTCATTTAACAGTTATCAGACAGGACCTGTGTGTCATTTAACAGTTATCAGACAGAACCTGTGTGTCATTTAACATCTATCAGACAGAACCTGTGTGTCATTTAACAGCTATCAGACAGAACCTGTGTGTCATTTAACAGCTATCAGACAGAACCTGTGTGTCATTTAACAGCTATCAGACAGAACCTGTGTGTCATTTAACAGTTATCAGACAGAACCTGTGTGTCATTAACAGCTATCAGACAGGACCTGTGTGTCATTTAACAGCTACCAGACAGGACCTGTGTGTCATTTAACAGCTATCAGACAGAACCTGTGTGTCATTTAACAGCTATCAGACAGAACCTGTGTGTCATTTAACAGTTATCAGACAGAACCTGTGTGTCATTTAACAGTTATCAGACAGAACCTGTGTGTCATTTAACAGTTATCAGACAGAACCTGTGTGTCATTTAACAACTATCAGACAGAACCTGTGTGTCATTTAACAGCTATCAGACAGAACCTGTGTGTCATTTAACAGCTATCAGACAGAACCTGTGTGTCATTTAACAGCTATCAGACAGAACCTGTGTGTCATTTAACAGCTATCAGACAGAACCTGTGTGTCATTTAACAGTTATCAGACAGAACCTGTGTGTCATTTAACAGTTATCAGACAGAACCTGTGTGTCATTTAACAGTTATCAGACAGAACCTGTGTGTCATTTAACAGCTATCAGACAGAACCTGTGTGTCATTTAACAGCTATCAGACAGAACCTGTGTGTCATTTAACAGCTATCAGACAGAACCTGTATGTCATTTAACAGTTATCAGACAGAACCTGTGTGTCATTTAACAGCTATCAGACAGAACCTGTGTGTCATTTAACAGCTATCAGACAGAACCTGTATGTCATTTAACAGTTATCAGACAGGACATGTGTGTCATTTAACAGTTATCAGACAGAACCTGTGTGTCATTTAACAGTTATCAGACAGAACCTGTGTGTCATTTAACAGCTATCAGACAGAACCTGTGTGTCATTTAACAGCTATCAGACAGAACCTGTGTGTCATTTAACAGCTATCAGACAGAACCTGTATGTCATTTAACAGTTATCAGACAGAACCTGTGTGTCATTTAACAGCTATCAGACAGAACCTGTGTGTCATTTAACAGCTATCAGACAGAACCTGTGTGTCATTTAACAGCTATCAGACAGAACCTGTATGTCATTTAACAGTTATCAGACAGAACCTGTGTGTCATTTAACAGCTATCAGACAGAACCTGTGTGTCATTTAACAGCTATCAGACAGAACCTGTGTGTCATTTAACAGCTATCAGACAGAACCTGTGTGTCATTTAACAGCTATCAGACAGGACATGTGTGTCATTTAACAGCTATCAGACAGGACCTGTGTGTCATTTAACAGTTATCAGACAGGACCTGTGTGTCATTTAACAGTTATCAGACAGAACCTGTGTGTCATTTAACAGCTATCAGACAGAACCTGTGTGTCATTTAACAGCTATCAGACAGAACCTGTGTGTCATTTAACAGCTATCAGACAGGACCTGTGTGTCATTTAACAGCTATCAGACAGAACCTGTGTGTCATTTAACAGCTATCAGACAGGACATGTGTGTCATTTAACAGCTATCAGACAGAACCTGTGTGTCATTTAACAGCTATCAGACAGAACCTGTGTGTCATTTAACAGCTATCAGACAGAACCTGTGTGTCATTTAACAGCTATCAGACAGAACCTGTGTGTCATTTAACAGCTATCAGACAGAACCTGTGTGTCATTTAACAGCTATCAGACAGAACCTGTGTGTCATTTAACAGCTATCAGACAGAACCTGTGTGTCATTTAACAGCTATCAGACAGAACCTGTGTGTCATTTAACAGCTATCAGACAGAACCTGTGTGTCATTTAACAGTTATCAGACAGAACCTGTGTGTCATTTAACAGCTATCAGACAGAACCTGTGTGTCATTTAACAGCTATCAGACAGGACCTGTGTGTCATTTAACAGCTATCAGACAGAACCTGTGTGTCATTTAACAGCTATCAGACAGAACCTGTGTGTCATTTAACAACTATCAGACAGAACCTGTGTGTCATTTAACAGCTATCAGACAGGACCTGTGTGTCATTTAACAGCTATCAGACAGAACCTGTGTGTCATTTAACAGCTATCAGACAGGACCTGTGTGTCATTTAACAGCTATCAGACAGAACCTGTGTGTCATTTAACAGCTATCAGACAGAACCTGTGTGTCATTTAACAGCTATCAGACAGAACCTGTGTGTCATTTAACAGTTATCAGACAGAACCTGTGTGTCATTTAACAGCTATCAGACAGAACCTGTGTGTCATTTAACAGCTATCAGACAGGACCTGTGTGTCATTTAACAGCTATCAGACAGGACATGTGTGTCATTTAACAGTTATCAGACAGAACCTGTGTGTCATTTAACAGCTATCAGACAGAACCTGTGTGTCATTTAACAGCTATCAGACAGAACCTGTGTGTCATTTAACAGCTATCAGACAGGACCTGTGTGTCATTTAACAGCTATCAGACAGAACCTGTGTGTCATTTAACAGCTACCAGACAGAACCTGTGTGTCATTTAACAGCTACCAGACAGGACCTGTGTGTCATTTAACAGCTATCAGACAGAACCTGTGTGTCATTTAACAGCTACCAGACAGAACCTGTGTGTCATTTAACAGCTATCAGACAGAACCTGTGTGTCATTTAACAGCTATCAGACAGAACCTTTATGTCATTTAACAGCTATCAGACAGAACCTGTGTGTCATTTAACAGCTATCAGACAGAACCTGTGTGTCATTTAACAGCTATCAGACAGAACCTGTGTGTCATTTAACAGTTATCAGACAGAACCTGTGCGTCATTTAACAGCTATCAGACAGAACCTGTGTGTCATTTAACAGCTATCAGACAGAACCTGTGTGTCATTTAACAGCTATCAGACAGAACCTGTGTGTCATTTAACAGCTATCAGACAGAACCTTTATGTCATTTAACAGTTATCAGACAGAACCTGTGCGTCATTTAACAGCTATCAGACAGAACCTGTGTGTCATTTAACAGCTATCAGACAGAACCTGTGTGTCATTTAACAGCTATCAGACAGAACCTGTGTGTCATTTAACAGCTATCAGACAGAACCTTTATGTCATTTAACAGTTATCAGACAGGACATGTGTGTCATTTAACAGCTATCAGACAGGACCTGTGTGTCATTTAACAGCTATCAGACAGAACCTGTGTGTCATTTAACAGTTATCAGACAGAACCTTTATGTCATTTAACAGCTATCAGACAGAACCTGTGTGTCATTTAACAGCTATCAGACAGAACCTGTGTGTCATTTAACAGCTATCAGACAGAACCTTTATGTCATTTAACAGTTATCAGACAGAACCTTTATGTCATTTAACAGTTATCAGACAGAACCTTTATGTCATTTAACAGTTATCAGACAGAACCTTTATGTCATTTAACAGCTATCAGACAGAACCTGTGTGTCATTTAACAGCTATCAGAGAACCTGTGCGTCATTTAACAGCTATCAGACAGAACCTGTGTGTCATTTAACAGCTATCAGACAGAACCTGTGTGTCATTTAACAGCTATCAGACAGAACCTGTGTGTCATTTAACAGCTATCAGACAGGACCTGTGTGTCATTTAACAGCTATCAGACAGAACCTGTGTGTCATTTAACAGTTATCAGACAGAACCTGTGTGTCATTTAACAGCTATCAGACAGAACCTGTGTGTCATTTAACAGCTATCAGACAGAACCTGTGTGTCATTTAACAGCTATCAGACAGAACCTGTGTGTCATTTAACAGATATCAGACAGTACCTGTGTGTCATTTAACAGTTATCAGACAGAACCTGTGTGTCATTTAACAGTTATCAGACAGGACCTGTGTGTCATTTAACAGCTATCAGACAGAACCTGTGTGTCATTTAACAGCTATCAGACAGAACCTGTGTGTCATTTAACAGCTATCAGACAGAACCTGTGTGTCATTAACAGCTATCAGACAGAACCTGTGTGTCATTTAACAGCTATCAGACAGAACCTGTGTGTCATTTAACAGCTATCAGACAGAACCTGTGTGTCATTTAACAGCTATCAGACAGAACCTGTGTGTCATTTAACAGTTATCAGACAGAACCTGTGTGTCATTTAACAGCTATCAGACAGAACCTTTATGTCATTTAACAGTTATCAGACAGAACCTTTATGTCATTTAACAGCTATCAGACAGAACCTGTGTGTCATTTAACATCTATCAGACAGGACCTGTGTGTCATTTAACAGCTATCAGACAGGACATGTGTGTCATTTAACATCTATCAGACAGGACCTGTGTGTCATTTAACAGTTATCAGACAGAACCTTTATGTCATTTAACAGCTATCAGACAGAACCTGTGTGTCATTTAACATCTATCAGACAGGACCTGTGTGTCATTTAACAGTTATCAGACAGAACCTTTATGTCATTTAACAGCTATCAGACAGAACCTGTGTGTCATTTAACATCTATCAGACAGGACATGTGTGTCATTTAACAACTATCAGACAGGACCTGTGTGTCATTTAACAGTTATCAGACAGAACCTTTATGTCATTTAACAGCTATCAGACAGAACCTGTGTGTCATTTAACATCTATCAGACAGGACCTGTGTGTCATTTAACAGCTATCAGACAGGACATGTGTGTCATTTAACATCTATCAGACAGGACCTGTGTGTCATTTAACAACTATCAGACAGGACCTGTGTGTCATTTAACAGCTATCAGACAGAACCTGTGTGTCATTTAACAGCTATCAGACAGAACCTGTGTGTCATTTAACAGTTATCAGACAGGACCTGTGTGTCATTTAACAGCTATCAGACAGAACCTGTGTGTCATTTAACAGTTATCAGACAGAACCTGTGTGTCATTTAACAGTTATCAGACAGAACCTGTGTGTCATTTAACAGCTATCAGACAGAACCTGTGTGTCATTTAACAGTTATCAGACAGGACCTGTGTGTCATTTAACAGCTATCAGACAGGACCTGTGTGTCATTTAACAGCTATCAGACAGAACCTGTGTGTCATTTAACAGTTATCAGACAGAACCTGTGTGTCATTTAACAGCTATCAGACAGGACCTGTGTGTCATTTAACAGCTATCAGACAGAACCTGTGTGTCATTTAACAGTTATCAGACAGAACCTGTGTGTCATTTAACAGCTATCAGACAGAACCTGTGTGTCATTTAACAGTTATCAGACAGAACCTGTGTGTCATTTAACAGCTATCAGACAGGAACCTGTGTGTCATTTAACAGCTATCAGACAGGACCTGTGTGTCATTTAACAGCTATCAGACAGAACCTGTGTGTCATTTAACAGTTATCAGACAGAACCTGTGTGTCATTTAACAGCTATCAGACAGAACCTGTGTGTCATTTAACAGTTATCAGACAGAACCTGTGTGTCATTTAACAGCTATCAGACAGAACCTGTGTGTCATTTAACAGTTATCAGACAGAACCTGTGTGTCATTTAACAGCTATCAGACAGAACCTGTGTGTCATTTAACAGTTATCAGACAGGACCTGTGTGTCATTTAACAGCTATCAGACAGGACCTGTGTGTCATTTAACAGCTATCAGACAGAACCTGTGTGTCATTTAACAGTTATCAGACAGAACCTGTGTGTCATTTAACAGCTATCAGACAGAACCTGTGTGTCATTTAACAGCTATCAGACAGAACCTGTGTGTCATTTAACAGTTATCAGACAGGACCTGTGTGTCATTTAACAGCTATCAGACAGGACCTGTGTGTCATTTAACAGCTATCAGACAGAACCTGTGTGTCATTTAACAGTTATCAGACAGAACCTGTGTGTCATTTAACAGTTATCAGACAGGACCTGTATGTCATTTAACAGCTATCAGACAGGACCTGTGTGTCATTTAACAGCTATCAGACAGAACCTGTGTGTCATTTAACAGCTATCAGACAGGACCTGTGTGTCATTTAACAGTTATCAGACAGGACCTGTGTGTCATTTAACAGCTATCAGACAGGACCTGTGTGTCATTTAACAGCTATCAGACAGAACCTGTATGTCATTTAACAACTATCAGACAGGACCTGTGTGTCATTTAACAGCTATCAGACAGAACCTGTATGTCATTTAACAACTATCAGACAGAACCTGTGTGTCATTTAACAGCTATCAGACAGAACCTGTATGTCATTTAACAGTTATCAGACAGAACCTGTGTGTCATTTAACAGTTATCAGACAGAACCTGTGTGTCATTTAACAGTTATCAGACAGAACCTGTGTGTCATTTAACAGTTATCAGACAGAACCTGTGTGTCATTTAACAGCTATCAGACAGAACCTGTGTGTCATTTAACAGCTATCAGACAGGACGTGTGTCATTTAACAGTTATCAGACAGAACCTGTGTGTCATTTAACAGTTATCAGACAGAACCTGTGTGTCATTTAACAGTTATCAGACAGAACCTGTGTGTCATTTAACAGTTATCAGACAGAACCTGTGTGTCATTTAACAGCTATCAGACAGAACCTGTGTGTCATTTAACAGCTATCAGACAGAACCTGTGTGTCATTTAACAGCTATCAGACAGAACCTGTGTGTCATTTAACAGCTATCAGACAGAACCTGTGTGTCATTTAACAACTATCAGACAGAACCTGTGTGTCATTTAACAGCTATCAGACAGAACCTGTATGTCATTTAACAACTATCAGACAGAACCTGTATGTCATTTAACAACTATCAGACAGAACCTGTGTGTCATTTAACAGCTATCAGACAGAACCTGTATGTCATTTAACAACTATCAGACAGAACCTGTGTGTCATTTAACAGCTATCAGACAGAACCTGTATGTCATTTAACAGTTATCAGACAGAACCTGTGTGTCATTTAACAGTTATCAGACAGAACCTGTGTGTCATTTAACAGTTATCAGACAGAACCTGTGTGTCATTTAACAGTTATCAGACAGAACCTGTGTGTCATTTAACAGCTATCAGACAGAACCTGTGTGTCATTTAACAGCTATCAGACAGGACATGTGTGTCATTTAACAGTTATCAGACAGAACCTGTGTGTCATTTAACAGTTATCAGACAGAACCTGTGTGTCATTTAACAGTTATCAGACAGAACCTGTGTGTCATTTAACAGTTATCAGACAGAACCTGTGTGTCATTTAACAGCTATCAGACAGAACCTGTGTGTCATTTAACAGCTATCAGACAGAACCTGTGTGTCATTTAACAGCTATCAGACAGAACCTGTGTGTCATTTAACAGCTATCAGACAGAACCTGTGTGTCATTTAACAGCTATCAGACAGAACCTGTATGTCATTTAACAGTTATCAGACAGAACCTGTGTGTCATTTAACAGCTATCAGACAGAACCTGTGTGTCATTTAACAGCTTATCAGACAGAACCTGTGTGTCATTTAACAGCTATCAGACAGAACCTGTGTGTCATTTAACAGTTATCAGACAGAACCTGTGTGTCATTTAACAGCTATCAGACAGAACCTGTGTGTCATTTAACAGCTATCAGACAGGACCTGTGTGTCATTTAACAGCTATCAGACAGAACCTGTGTGTCATTTAACAGTTATCAGACAGAACCTGTGTGTCATTTAACAGTTATCAGACAGAACCTGTGTGTCATTTAACAGTTATCAGACAGAACCTGTGTGTCATTTAACAGTTATCAGACAGAACCTGTGTGTCATTTAACAGCTATCAGACAGAACCTGTGTGTCATTTAACAGCTATCAGACAGGACCTGTGTGTCATTTAACAGTTATCAGACAGAACCTGTATGTCATTTAACAGTTATCAGACAGGAACCTGAGTGTCAATTATCAGCTATCAGACAGAACCTGTGTGTCATTTAACAGCTATCAGACAGGACATGTGTGTCATTTAACAGTTATCAGACAGAACCTGTGTGTCATTTAACAGTTATCAGACAGAACCTGTGTGTCATTTAACAGCTATCAGACAGAACCTGTGTGTCATTTAACAACTATCAGACAGGACCTGTGTGTCATTTAGAAGATATCAGACAGAACCTGTGTGTCATTTAACAACTATCAGACAGGACCTGTGCGTCATTTAACAGCTATCAGACAGAACCTGTGTGTCATTTAACAGCTATCAGACAGAACCTGTGTGTCATTTAACAGCTATCAGACAGAACCTGTGTGTCATTTAACAGCTATCAGACAGAACCTGTGTGTCATTTAACAGTTATCAGACAGAACCTGTGTGTCATTTAACAGCTATCAGACAGGACCTGTGTGTCATTTAACAGCTATCAGACAGAACCTGTGTGTCATTTAACAGCTATCAGACAGAACCTGTGTGTCATTTAACAGTTATCAGACAGAACCTGTGTGTCATTTAACAGCTATCAGACAGGACCTGTGTGTCATTTAACAGCTATCAGACAGGACCTGTGTGTCATTTAACAGTTATCAGACAGAACCTGTGTGTCATTTAACAGCTATCAGACAGAACCTGTGTGTCATTTAACAGTTATCAGACAGAACCTGTGTGTCATTTAACAGCTATCAGACAGAACCTGTGTGTCATTTAACAGCTATCAGACAGGACCTGTGTGTCATTTAACAGTTATCAGACAGAACCTGTGTGTCATTTAACAGCTATCAGACAGAACCTGTGTGTCATTTAACAGTTATCAGACAGGACCTGTGTGTCATTTAACAGCTATCAGACAGAACCTGTGTGTCATTTAACAGTTATCAGACAGAACCTGTGTGTCATTTAACAGCTATCAGACAGAACCTGTGTGTCATTTAACAGTTATCAGACAGAACCTGTGTGTCATTTAACAGCTATCAGACAGAACCTGTGTGTCATTTAACAGCTATCAGACAGAACCTGTGTGTCATTTAACAGCTATCAGACAGAACCTGTGTGTCATTTAACAGTTATCAGACAGAACCTGTGTGTCATTTAACAGCTATCAGACAGAACCTGTGTGTCATTTAACAGCTATCAGACAGAACCTGTGTGTCATTTAACAGTTATCAGACAGGACCTGTGTGTCATTTAACAGCTATCAGACAGGACATGTGTGTCATTTAACAGTTATCAGACAGGACCTGTGTGTCATTTAACAGTTATCAGACAGAACCTGTGTGTCATTTAACAGCTATCAGACAGAACCTGTGTGTCATTTAACAGCTATCAGACAGGACCTGTGTGTCATTTAACAGTTATCAGACAGAACCTGTGTGTCATTTAACAGCTATCAGACAGAACCTGTGTGTCATTTAACAGCTATCAGACAGAACCTGTGTGTCATTTAACAGCTATCAGACAGGACCTGTGTGTCATTTAACAGCTATCAGACAGAACCTGTGTGTCATTTAACAGCTATCAGACAGAACCTGTGTGTCATTTAACAGCTATCAGACAGAACCTGTGTGTCATTTAACAGTTATCAGACAGAACCTGTGTGTCATTTAACAGCTATCAGACAGAACCTGTGTGTCATTTAACAGCTATCAGACAGAACCTGTGTGTCATTTAACAGTTATCAGACAGGACCTGTGTGTCATTTAACAGCTATCAGACAGGACATGTGTGTCATTTAACAGCTATCAGACAGGACATGTGTGTCATTTAACAGCTATCAGACAGAACCTGTGTGTCATTTAACATCTATCAGACAGAACCTGTGTGTCATTTAACAGCTATCAGACAGGACCTGTGTGTCATTTAACAGCTATCAGACAGAACCTGTGTGTCATTTAACAGCTATCAGACAGAACCTGTGTGTCATTTAACATCTATCAGACAGAACCTGTGTGTCATTTAACAGCTATCAGACAGAACCTGTGTGTCATTTAACAGTTATCAGACAGGACCTGTGTGTCATTTAACAGCTATCAGACAGGACATGTGTGTCATTTAACAGCTATCAGACAGGACATGTGTGTCATTTAACAGCTATCAGACAGAACCTGTGTGTCATTTAACAGCTATCAGACAGGACCTGTGTGTCATTTAACATCTATCAGACAGAACCTGTGTGTCATTTAACAGCTATCAGACAGAACCTGTGTGTCATTTAACAGTTATCAGACAGAACCTGTGTGTCATTTAACAGCTATCAGACAGAACCTGTGTGTCATTTAACAGCTATCAGACAGAACCTGTGTGTCATTTAACAGTTATCAGACAGAACCTGTGTGTCATTTAACAGCTTATCAGACAGGACCTGTGTGTCATTTAACAGCTATCAGACAGGAACCTGTGTGTCATTTAACAGTTATCAGACAGAACCTGTGTGTCATTTAACAGTTATCAGACAGAACCTGTGTGTCATTTAACAGCTATCAGACAGAACCTGTGTGTCATTTAACAGCTATCAGACAGAACCTGTGTGTCATTTAACAGCTATCAGACAGAACCTGTGTGTCATTTAACAGCTATCAGACAGGACCTGTGTGTCATTTAACAGCTATCAGACAGAACCTGTGTGTCATTTAACAGCTATCAGACAGAACCTGTGTGTCATTTAACAGCTATCAGACAGAACCTGTGTGTCATTTAACAGCTATCAGACAGGACCTGTGTGTCATTTAACAGCTATCAGACAGAACCTGTGTGTCATTTAACAGTTATCAGACAGAACCTGTGTGTCATTTAACAGCTATCAGACAGGACCTGTGTGTCATTTAACAGCTATCAGACAGAACCTGTGTGTCATTTAACAGCTATCAGACAGGACCTGTGTGTCATTTAACAACTATCAGACAGGACCTGTGTGTCATTTAACAGCTATCAGACAGAACCTGTGTGTCATTTAACAGTTATCAGACAGAACCTGTGTGTCATTTAACAGCTATCAGACAGAACCTGTGTGTCATTTAACAGCTATCAGACAGAACCTGTGTGTCATTTAACAGTTATCAGACAGAACCTGTGTGTCATTTAACAGCTATCAGACAGAACCTGTGTGTCATTTAACAGCTATCAGACAGAACCTGTGTGTCATTTAACAGCTATCAGACAGAACCTGTGTGTCATTTAACAGCTATCAGACAGAACCTGTGTGTCATTTAACAGCTATCAGACAGAACCTGTGTGTCATTTAACAGTTATCAGACAGAACCTGTGTGTCATTTAACAGCTATCAGACAGAACCTGTGTGTCATTTAACAGCTATCAGACAGAACCTGTGTGTCATTTAACAGCTATCAGACAGAACCTGTGTGTCATTTAACAGTTATCAGACAGAACCTGTGTGTCATTTAACAGTTATCAGACAGAACCTGTGTGTCATTTAACAGCTATCAGACAGAACCTGTGTGTCATTTAACAGCTATCAGACAGAACCTGTGTGTCATTTAACAGTTATCAGACAGAACCTGTGTGTCATTTAACAGTTATCAGACAGAACCTGTGTGTCATTTAACAGTTATCAGACAGGAACCTGTGTGTCATTTAACAGCTATCAGACAGAACCTGTGTGTCATTTAACAGCTACCAGACAGACCTGTGTGTCATTTAACAGTTATCAGACAGGACCTGTGTGTCATTTAACAGCTATCAGACAGAACCTGTGTGTCATTTAACAGTTATCAGACAGAACCTGTGTGTCATTTAACAGCTTATCAGACAGAACCTGTGTGTCATTTAACAGCTATCAGACAGAAGACCTGTGTGTCATTTAACAGTTATCAGACAGAACCTGTGTGTCATTTAACAGTTATCAGACAGAACCTGTGTGTCATTTAACAGCTATCAGACAGGAACCTGTGTGTCATTTAACAGCTATCAGACAGAACCTGTGTGTCATTTAACAGTTATCAGACAGACCTGTGTGTCATTTAACAGTTATCAGACAGAACCTGTGTGTCATTTAACAGTTATCAGACAGAACCTGTGTGTCATTTAACAGCTATCAGACAGAACCTGTGTGTCATTTAACAGTTATCAGACAGAACCTGTGTGTCATTTAACAGTTATCAGACAGAACCTGTGTGTCATTTAACAGCTATCAGACAGGAACCTGTGTGTCATTTAACAGTTATCAGACAGAACCTGTGTGTCATTTAACAGTTATCAGACAGAACCTGTGTGTCATTTAACAGCTATCAGACAGAACCTGTGTGTCATTTAACAGTTATCAGACAGGACCTGTGTGTCATTTAACAGCTATCAGACAGAACCTGTGTGTCATTTAACAGCTATCAGACAGAACCTGTGTGTCATTTAACAGCTATCAGACAGAACCTGTGTGTCATTTAACAGCTATCAGACAGGACCTGTGTGTCATTAACAGCTACCAGACAGGATCTGTGTGTCATTTAACAGCTATCAGACAGAACCTGTGTGTCATTTAACAGCTATCAGACAGAACCTGTGTGTCATTTAACAGCTATCAGACAGAACCTGTGTGTCATTTAACAGCTATCAGACAGAACCTGTGTGTCATTTAACAGCTATCAGACAGAACCTGTGTGTCATTAACAGCTATCAGACAGAACCTGTGTGTCATTTAACAGCTACCAGAGAACCTGTGTGTCATTAACAGCTATCAGACAGAACCTGTGTGTCATTTAACAGCTACCAGAGAACCTGTGTGTCATTAACAGCTACCAGACAGGATCTGTGTGTCATTAACAGCTATCAGACAGAACCTGTGTGTCATTTAACAGCTATCAGACAGGACCTGTGTGTCATTTAACAGCTACCAGACAGAACCTGTGTGTCATTTAACAGCTATCAGACAGAACCTGTGTGTCATTTAACAGCTATCAGACAGAACCTGTGTGTCATTTAACAGTTATCAGACAGAACCTGTGTGTCATTTAACAGTTATCAGACAGAACCTTTATGTCATTTAACAGCTATCAGACAGAACCTGTGTGTCATTTAACAGCTATCAGACAGAACCTTTATGTCATTTAACAGCTATCAGACAGAACCTGTGTGTCATTTAACAGCTATCAGACAGAACCTGTGTGTCATTTAACAGCTATCAGACAGAACCTGTGTGTCATTTAACAGTTATCAGACAGAACCTGTGTGTCATTTAACAGCTATCAGACAGAACCTGTGTGTCATTTAACAGCTATCAGACAGAACCTGTGTGTCATTTAACAGCTATCAGACAGAACCTGTGTGTCATTTAACAGCTATCAGACAGAACCTGTGTGTCATTTAACAGTTATCAGACAGAACCTTTATGTCATTTAACAGCTATCAGACAGAACCTGTGTGTCATTTAACAGCTATCAGACAGAACCTGTGTGTCATTTAACAGCTATCAGACAGAACCTTTATGTCATTTAACAGCTATCAGACAGAACCTGTGTGTCATTTAACAGCTATCAGACAGAACCTGTGTGTCATTTAACAGCTATCAGACAGAACCTTTATGTCATTTAACAGTTATCAGACAGAACCTTTATGTCATTTAACAGTTATCAGACAGAACCTTTATGTCATTTAACAGCTATCAGACAGAACCTGTGTGTCATTTAACAGCTATCAGACAGAACCTTTATGTCATTTAACAGTTATCAGACAGAACCTTTATGTCATTTAACAGTTACCAGACAGAACCTGTGTGTCATTTAACAGCTATCAGAGAACCTGTGCGTCATTTAACAGCTATCAGACAGAACCTGTGTGTCATTTAACAGCTATCAGACAGAACCTGTGTGTCATTTAACAGCTATCAGACAGAACCTGTGTGTCATTTAACAGCTATCAGACAGGACCTGTGTGTCATTTAACAGCTATCAGACAGAACCTGTGTGTCATTTAACAGTTATCAGACAGAACCTGTGTGTCATTTAACAGTTATCAGACAGAACCTGTGTGTCATTTAACAGCTATCAGACAGAACCTGTGTGTCATTTAACAGCTATCAGACAGAACCTGTGTGTCATTTAACAGTTATCAGACAGGACATGTGTGTCATTTAACAGTTATCAGACAGAACCTGTGTGTCATTTAACAGTTATCAGACAGGACCTGTGTGTCATTTAACAGCTATCAGACAGAACCTGTGTGTCATTTAACAGCTATCAGACAGAACCTGTGTGTCATTTAACAGCTATCAGACAGAACCTGTGTGTCATTAACAGCTATCAGACAGAACCTGTGTGTCATTTAACAGCTATCAGACAGAACCTGTGTGTCATTTAACAGCTATCAGACAGAACCTGTGTGTCATTTAACAGCTATCAGACAGAACCTGTGTGTCATTTAACAGTTATCAGACAGAACCTGTGTGTCATTTAACAGCTATCAGACAGAACCTTTATGTCATTTAACAGTTATCAGACAGAACCTTTATGTCATTTAACAGCTATCAGACAGAACCTGTGTGTCATTTAACAGCTATCAGACAGAACCTGTGTGTCATTTAACAGCTATCAGACAGAACCTGTGTGTCATTTAACAGCTATCAGACAGAACCTGTGTGTCATTTAACAGCTATCAGACAGGACCTGTGTGTCATTTAACAGCTATCAGACAGGACATGTGTGTCATTTAACATCTATCAGACAGGACCTGTGTGTCATTTAACAACTATCAGACAGGACCTGTGTGTCATTTAACAGCTATCAGACAGAACCTGTGTGTCATTTAACAGCTATCAGACAGAACCTGTGTGTCATTTAACAGTTATCAGACAGGACCTGTGTGTCATTTAACAGCTATCAGACAGAACCTGTGTGTCATTTAACAGTTATCAGACAGAACCTGTGTGTCATTTAACAGTTATCAGACAGAACCTGTGTGTCATTTAACAGCTATCAGACAGAACCTGTGTGTCATTTAACAGTTATCAGACAGGACCTGTGTGTCATTTAACAGCTATCAGACAGGACCTGTGTGTCATTTAACAGCTATCAGACAGAACCTGTGTGTCATTTAACAGTTATCAGACAGAACCTGTGTGTCATTTAACAGCTATCAGACAGGACCTGTGTGTCATTTAACAGCTATCAGACAGAACCTGTGTGTCATTTAACAGTTATCAGACAGAACCTGTGTGTCATTTAACAGCTATCAGACAGAACCTGTGTGTCATTTAACAGTTATCAGACAGAACCTGTGTGTCATTTAACAGTTATCAGACAGGACCTGTGTGTCATTTAACAGCTATCAGACAGGACCTGTGTGTCATTTAACAGCTATCAGACAGAACCTGTGTGTCATTTAACAGTTATCAGACAGAACCTGTGTGTCATTTAACAGCTATCAGACAGAACCTGTGTGTCATTTAACAGTTATCAGACAGAACCTGTGTGTCATTTAACAGCTATCAGACAGAACCTGTGTGTCATTTAACAGTTATCAGACAGAACCTGTGTGTCATTTAACAGCTATCAGACAGAACCTGTGTGTCATTTAACAGTTATCAGACAGGACCTGTGTGTCATTTAACAGCTATCAGACAGGACCTGTGTGTCATTTAACAGCTATCAGACAGAACCTGTGTGTCATTTAACAGTTATCAGACAGAACCTGTGTGTCATTTAACAGCTATCAGACAGAACCTGTGTGTCATTTAACAGCTATCAGACAGAACCTGTGTGTCATTTAACAGTTATCAGACAGGACCTGTGTGTCATTTAACAGCTATCAGACAGGACCTGTGTGTCATTTAACAGCTATCAGACAGAACCTGTGTGTCATTTAACAGTTATCAGACAGAACCTGTGTGTCATTTAACAGTTATCAGACAGGACCTGTATGTCATTTAACAGCTATCAGACAGGACCTGTGTGTCATTTAACAGCTATCAGACAGAACCTGTGTGTCATTTAACAGCTATCAGACAGGACCTGTGTGTCATTTAACAGCTATCAGACAGGACCTGTGTGTCATTTAACAGCTATCAGACAGAACCTGTATGTCATTTAACAACTATCAGACAGGACCTGTGTGTCATTTAACAGCTATCAGACAGAACCTGTATGTCATTTAACAGTTATCAGACAGAACCTGTGTGTCATTTAACAGCTATCAGACAGAACCTGTATGTCATTTAACAGCTATCAGACAGAACCTGTATGTCATTTAACAGTTATCAGACAGAACCTGTGTGTCATTTAACAGTTATCAGACAGAACCTGTGTGTCATTTAACAGTTATCAGACAGAACCTGTGTGTCATTTAACAGTTATCAGACAGAACCTGTGTGTCATTTAACAGCTATCAGACAGAACCTGTGTGTCATTTAACAGCTATCAGACAGGACATGTGTGTCATTTAACAGTTATCAGACAGAACCTGTGTGTCATTTAACAGTTATCAGACAGAACCTGTGTGTCATTTAACAGTTATCAGACAGAACCTGTGTGTCATTTAACAGTTATCAGACAGAACCTGTGTGTCATTTAACAGCTATCAGACAGAACCTGTGTGTCATTTAACAGCTATCAGACAGAACCTGTGTGTCATTTAACAGCTATCAGACAGAACCTGTGTGTCATTTAACAACTATCAGACAGAACCTGTGTGTCATTTAACAGCTATCAGACAGAACCTGTATGTCATTTAACAGTTATCAGACAGAACCTGTGTGTCATTTAACAGTTATCAGACAGAACCTGTGTGTCATTTAACAGTTATCAGACAGAACCTGTGTGTCATTTAACAGTTATCAGACAGAACCTGTGTGTCATTTAACAGCTATCAGACAGAACCTGTGTGTCATTTAACAGCTATCAGACAGGACATGTGTGTCATTTAACAGTTATCAGACAGAACCTGTGTGTCATTTAACAGTTATCAGACAGAACCTGTGTGTCATTTAACAGTTATCAGACAGAACCTGTGTGTCATTTAACAGTTATCAGACAGAACCTGTGTGTCATTTAACAGCTATCAGACAGAACCTGTGTGTCATTTAACAGCTATCAGACAGAACCTGTGTGTCATTTAACAGCTATCAGACAGAACCTGTGTGTCATTTAACAGCTATCAGACAGAACCTGTGTGTCATTTAACAACTATCAGACAGAACCTGTGTGTCATTTAACAGCTATCAGACAGAACCTGTATGTCATTTAACAACTATCAGACAGAACCTGTATGTCATTTAACAACTATCAGACAGAACCTGTGTGTCATTTAACAGCTATCAGACAGAACCTGTATGTCATTTAACAACTATCAGACAGAACCTGTGTGTCATTTAACAGCTATCAGACAGAACCTGTATGTCATTTAACAGTTATCAGACAGAACCTGTGTGTCATTTAACAGTTATCAGACAGAACCTGTGTGTCATTTAACAGTTATCAGACAGAACCTGTGTGTCATTTAACAGTTATCAGACAGAACCTGTGTGTCATTTAACAGCTATCAGACAGAACCTGTGTGTCATTTAACAGCTATCAGACAGGACATGTGTGTCATTTAACAGTTATCAGACAGAACCTGTGTGTCATTTAACAGTTATCAGACAGAACCTGTGTGTCATTTAACAGTTATCAGACAGAACCTGTGTGTCATTTAACAGTTATCAGACAGAACCTGTGTGTCATTTAACAGCTATCAGACAGAACCTGTGTGTCATTTAACAGCTATCAGACAGAACCTGTGTGTCATTTAACAGCTATCAGACAGAACCTGTGTGTCATTTAACAGCTATCAGACAGAACCTGTGTGTCATTTAACAGCTATCAGACAGAACCTGTGTGTCATTTAACAGCTATCAGACAGAACCTGTGTGTCATTTAACAGCTATCAGACAGAACCTGTGTGTCATTTAACAGCTATCAGACAGAACCTGTGTGTCATTTAACAGCTATCAGACAGAACCTGTGTGTCATTTAACAGCTATCAGACAGGACCTGTGTGTCATTTAACAGCTATCAGACAGAACCTGTGTGTCATTTAACAGTTATCAGACAGGACCTGTGTGTCATTTAACAGCTATCAGACAGGACCTGTGTGTCATTTAACAGCTATCAGACAGAACCTGTATGTCATTTAACAGTTATCAGACAGAACCTGTGTGTCATTTAACAGCTATCAGACAGAACCTGTGTGTCATTTAACAGTTATCAGACAGAACCTGTGTGTCATTTAACAGTTATCAGACAGAACCTGTGTGTCATTTAACAGTTATCAGACAGAACCTGTGTGTCATTTAACAGCTATCAGACAGAACCTGTGTGTCATTTAACAGCTATCAGACAGGACCTGTGTGTCATTTAACAGCTATCAGACAGAACCTGTATGTCATTTAACAGTTATCAGACAGAACCTGTGTGTCATTTAACAGTTATCAGACAGAACCTGTGTGTCATTTAACAGTTATCAGACAGAACCTGTGTGTCATTTAACAGTTATCAGACAGAACCTGTGTGTCATTTAACAGCTATCAGACAGAACCTGTATGTCATTTAACAGCTATCAGACAGGACCTGTGTGTCATTTAACAGTTATCAGACAGAACCTGTATGTCATTTAACAGTTATCAGACAGGACCTGTGTGTCATTTAACAGCTATCAGACAGAACCTGTGTGTCATTTAACAGCTATCAGACAGGACATGTGTGTCATTTAACAGTTATCAGACAGAACCTGTGTGTCATTTAACAGTTATCAGACAGAACCTGTGTGTCATTTAACAGCTATCAGACAGAACCTGTGTGTCATTTAACAACTATCAGACAGGACCTGTGTGTCATTTAGAAGATATCAGACAGAACCTGTGTGTCATTTAACAACTATCAGACAGGACCTGTGCGTCATTTAACAGCTATCAGACAGAACCTGTGTGTCATTTAACAGCTATCAGACAGAACCTGTGTGTCATTTAACAGCTATCAGACAGAACCTGTGTGTCATTTAACAGCTATCAGACAGAACCTGTGTGTCATTTAACAGCTATCAGACAGAACCTGTGTGTCATTTAACAGCTATCAGACAGAACCTGTGTGTCATTTAACAGCTATCAGACAGAACCTGTGTGTCATTTAACAGTTATCAGACAGAACCTGTGTGTCATTTAACAGCTATCAGACAGGACCTGTGTGTCATTTAACAGCTATCAGACAGGACCTGTGTGTCATTTAACAGTTATCAGACAGAACCTGTGTGTCATTTAACAGCTATCAGACAGGACCTGTGTGTCATTTAACAGTTATCAGACAGGACCTGTGTGTCATTTAACAGTTATCAGACAGAACCTGTGTGTCATTTAACAGCTATCAGACAGAACCTGTGTGTCATTTAACAGTTATCAGACAGAACCTGTGTGTCATTTAACAGCTATCAGACAGGACCTGTGTGTCATTTAACAGCTATCAGACAGAACCTGTGTGTCATTTAACAGCTATCAGACAGAACCTGTGTGTCATTTAACAGTTATCAGACAGAACCTGTGTGTCATTTAACAGCTATCAGACAGGACCTGTGTGTCATTTAACAGCTATCAGACAGGACCTGTGTGTCATTTAACAGTTATCAGACAGAACCTGTGTGTCATTTAACAGCTATCAGACAGAACCTGTGTGTCATTTAACAGTTATCAGACAGAACCTGTGTGTCATTTAACAGCTATCAGACAGAACCTGTGTGTCATTTAACAGCTATCAGACAGGACCTGTGTGTCATTTAACAGTTATCAGACAGAACCTGTGTGTCATTTAACAGCTATCAGACAGAACCTGTGTGTCATTTAACAGTTATCAGACAGGACCTGTGTGTCATTTAACAGCTATCAGACAGAACCTGTGTGTCATTTAACAGTTATCAGACAGAACCTGTGTGTCATTTAACAGCTATCAGACAGAACCTGTGTGTCATTTAACAGCTATCAGACAGAACCTGTGTGTCATTTAACAGCTATCAGACAGAACCTGTGTGTCATTTAACAGTTATCAGACAGAACCTGTGTGTCATTTAACAGCTATCAGACAGAACCTGTGTGTCATTTAACAGTTATCAGACAGGACCTGTGTGTCATTTAACAGCTATCAGACAGGACATGTGTGTCATTTAACAGTTATCAGACAGGACCTGTGTGTCATTTAACAGTTATCAGACAGAACCTGTGTGTCATTTAACAGCTATCAGACAGAACCTGTGTGTCATTTAACAGCTATCAGACAGGACCTGTGTGTCATTTAACAGTTATCAGACAGAACCTGTGTGTCATTTAACAGCTATCAGACAGAACCTGTGTGTCATTTAACAGCTATCAGACAGAACCTGTGTGTCATTTAACAGCTATCAGACAGGACCTGTGTGTCATTTAACAGCTATCAGACAGAACCTGTGTGTCATTTAACAGCTATCAGACAGAACCTGTGTGTCATTTAACAGCTATCAGACAGAACCTGTGTGTCATTTAACAGTTATCAGACAGAACCTGTGTGTCATTTAACAGCTATCAGACAGAACCTGTGTGTCATTTAACAGCTATCAGACAGAACCTGTGTGTCATTTAACAGTTATCAGACAGGACCTGTGTGTCATTTAACAGCTATCAGACAGGACATGTGTGTCATTTAACAGCTATCAGACAGGACATGTGTGTCATTTAACAGCTATCAGACAGAACCTGTGTGTCATTTAACATCTATCAGACAGAACCTGTGTGTCATTTAACAGCTATCAGACAGGACCTGTGTGTCATTTAACAGCTATCAGACAGAACCTGTGTGTCATTTAACAGCTATCAGACAGAACCTGTGTGTCATTTAACAGTTATCAGACAGAACCTGTGTGTCATTTAACAGCTATCAGACAGAACCTGTGTGTCATTTAACAGTTATCAGACAGGACCTGTGTGTCATTTAACAGCTATCAGACAGGACATGTGTGTCATTTAACAGCTATCAGACAGGACATGTGTGTCATTTAACAGCTATCAGACAGAACCTGTGTGTCATTTAACAGCTATCAGACAGGACCTGTGTGTCATTTAACATCTATCAGACAGAACCTGTGTGTCATTTAACAGCTATCAGACAGAACCTGTGTGTCATTTAACAGTTATCAGACAGGACCTGTGTGTCATTTAACAGCTATCAGACAGGACATGTGTGTCATTTAACAGCTATCAGACAGAACCTGTGTGTCATTTAACAGCTATCAGACAGAACCTGTGTGTCATTTAACAGTTATCAGACAGGACCTGTGTGTCATTTAACAGCTATCAGACAGGACCTGTGTGTCATTTAACAGTTATCAGACAGAACCTGTGTGTCATTTAACAGTTATCAGACAGAACCTGTGTGTCATTTAACAGTTATCAGACAGAACCTGTGTGTCATTTAACAGCTATCAGACAGAACCTGTGTGTCATTTAACAGCTATCAGACAGAACCTGTGTGTCATTTAACAGTTATCAGACAGAACCTGTGTGTCATTTAACAGTTATCAGACAGAACCTGTGTGTCATTTAACAGTTATCAGACAGAACCTGTGTGTCATTTAACAGCTATCAGACAGAACCTGTGTGTCATTTAACAGTTATCAGACAGAACCTGTGTGTCATTTAACAGCTATCAGACAGAACCTGTGTGTCATTTAACAGTTATCAGACAGAACCTGTGTGTCATTTAACAGCTATCAGACAGGACCTGTGTGTCATTTAACAGCTATCAGACAGAACCTGTGTGTCATTTAACAACTATCAGACAGGACCTGTGTGTCATTTAACAACTATCAGACAGGACCTGTGTGTCATTTAACAGCTATCAGACAGAACCTGTGTGTCATTTAACAGTTATCAGACAGAACCTGTGTGTCATTTAACAGCTATCAGACAGGACCTGTGTGTCATTTAACAGCTATCAGACAGGACCTGTGTGTCATTTAACAGTTATCAGACAGAACCTGTGTGTCATTTAACAGCTATCAGACAGGACCTGTGTGTCATTTAACAGCTATCAGACAGAACCTGTGTGTCATTTAACAACTATCAGACAGGACCTGTGTGTCATTTAACAACTATCAGACAGGACCTGTGTGTCATTTAACAGCTATCAGACAGAACCTGTGTGTCATTTAACAGTTATCAGACAGGACATGTGTGTCATTTAACAGCTATCAGACAGAACCTGTGTGTCATTTAACAACTATCAGACAGAACCTGTGTGTCATTTAACAGTTATCAGACAGAACCTGTGTGTCATTTAACAGCTATCAGACAGAACCTGTGTGTCATTTAACAGCTATCAGACAGGACATGTGTGTCATTTAACAGCTATCAGACAGAACCTGTGTGTCATTTAACAACTATCAGACAGAACCTGTGTGTCATTTAACAGTTATCAGACAGAACCTGTGTGTCATTTAACAGCTATCAGACAGGACCTGTGTGTCATTTAACAGTTATCAGACAGGACCTGTGTGTCATTTAACAGCTATCAGACAGAACCTGTGTGTCATTTAACAGCTATCAGACAGGACCTGTGTGTCATTTAACAGTTATCAGACAGAACCTGTGTGTCATTTAACAGTTATCAGACAGAACCTGTGTGTCATTTAACAGTTATCAGACAGAACCTGTGTGTCATTTAACAGCTATCAGACAGAACCTGTGTGTCATTTAACAGCTATCAGACAGGACCTGTGTGTCATTTAACAGTTATCAGACAGAACCTGTGTGTCATTTAACAGTTATCAGACAGAACCTGTGTGTCATTTAACAGCTATCAGACAGGACCTGTGTGTCATTTAACAGCTATCAGACAGAACCTGTGTGTCATTTAACAGTTATCAGACAGAACCTGTGTGTCATTTAACAGTTATCAGACAGAACCTGTGTGTCATTTAACAGTTATCAGACAGGACCTGTGTGTCATTTAACAGCTATCAGACAGAACCTGTGTGTCATTTAACAGTTATCAGACAGAACCTGTGTGTCATTTAACAGCTATCAGACAGAACCTGTGTGTCATTTAACAGTTATCAGACAGAACCTGTGTGTCATTTAACAGTTATCAGACAGAACCTGTGTGTCATTTAACAACTATCAGACAGAACCTGTGTGTCATTTAACAGCTATCAGACAGGACCTGTGTGTCATTTAACAGCTATCAGACAGAACCTGTGTGTCATTTAACAGCTATCAGACAGAACCTGTGTGTCATTAACAGCTATCAGACAGGACCTGTGTGTCATTTAACAGCTACCAGACAGGACCTGTGTGTCATTTAACAGCTATCAGACAGAACCTGTGTGTCATTTAACAGCTATCAGACAGGACCTGTGTGTCATTTAACAGCTATCAGACAGGACATGTGTGTCATTTAACAGCTATCAGACAGGACCTGTGTGTCATTTAACAGCTATCAGACAGAACCTGTGTGTCATTTAACAGCTATCAGACAGGACCTGTGTGTCATTTAACAGTTATCAGACAGAACCTGTGTGTCATTTAACAGTTATCAGACAGAACCTGTGTGTCATTTAACAGCTATCAGACAGGACATGTGTGTCATTTAACAGTTATCAGACAGAACCTGTGTGTCATTTAACAGCTATCAGACAGAACCTGTGTGTCATTTAACAGCTATCAGACAGAACCTGTGTGTCATTTAACAGCTATCAGACAGGACCTGTGTGTCATTTAACAGTTATCAGACAGAACCTGTGTGTCATTTAACAGCTATCAGACAGAACCTGTGTGTCATTAACAGCTATCAATATTGGATTGATAGTATAAACTGAGACATATGAAAACATTGTCATGCTAGGTATAACCCCACTTCTACAGGAGACAGCATCCAAAAAATAGCTAACAAAGTACAATTAAACCTGTATAAACGAAAACCTCAATTACCAAAAAATCTGTCTAAACCAGACACCTGTTTAAACTGTACAAATTCTTCAGTACAAAAACCTTTTGGTTTGTACAGGTTTCACTGTATGCCTCATCCAAATAAAGCCTTACATCAAATTTGATATCAATCCATTAACTGGGAACAGACATGATTGCAACAAATTTCAGATGGATGGAATGACTGACAGAAATGCCGATACCGGTATACCATCCACTTGTTGAGTGCATGTATAAAACTATAAGCATAAGTATTCCCTTAGCCATGCCAGCATGACAAACCCCACTCAGTAAGTGTTAGATTCACAAATTATTTTTTTTTAGTCAAAGATACTTTATTTCACCCAAATAACATACAGATAATTTTTTTTACATGTAATCTAGGATGATCAACCTTCAATTTATGGTTGATCTTATAACAATTGTATGGTAAATTTTTAGTAAAATCAACATATTTATAGGGTTAAGAGTGTTTTAAAAATCACAGTACTGTTGAAAAAGCTTTCATCATAAACTGACTTCACTTTTGAGGTAAGTATTGTTACCATAACCCGCAGAGGATATACATTGCTGATATCAATATAATATCTAAAGATGCATTTTAGGGTACAATTACAGTATTTTCTTCTTGGTTTCTATTCAAAACTGATGCTAAAAAAAAGTTTTGATTTGATAAAAATCTGCATTTAATCTGACTTTGTTTTATGCAGTGACATTGTTGGCTTTTTTAAAACTACCTCATCCCTTTTTTTTATTGGGAAAAAAAGATGTCAAGAAAAGAATAAGTCTTAAACAATCAATCTGTAGTTTTGAACAGAAACACAACATCCTACATGTGTCATTATCTTGTTTTTGACAAATTGGAAAACTTTCATCAGGGAAAACAGCTTTATTTCAGAGGAAATTTAAGGCAAACTATATCACTGAACACTGAAGACTGTCCATGTAGAAATAAGGCAGTACCTATGATATCAATGGTGTATGGAAAATTTTATTCGACAGAATTTTTTGTTCCCATGTAATATTTATATGATATGAGTGTCAAACAATATGAAGATTTTTTTAAAATCTACAATGAATGGCTCAGAAAATGATTTTAACGTTCCATAAGAAAGCAACCAACTTAACTGCCAAAAATTAAAGTGTTATCTCCCTTTATTTATTGAATTTCAATGTTTCTCTATGTAATTTATTTCTCTTTAGCCATTGCAGTAAATCAAAAACCAACATTAAACTTTGAGAAAGGATTCATTTGTGATATGAAATGGATGATTTTTTTTGTTAAACAAAATTTGTTATGTGCCACCCACTGCCTGGTTTTTGTGTGGATGCCCTTTTAAGTCAATATCACCATGTATGACTTGACATTCAAACATGGCAAATTTGGGAGCCAAAGTAGTTGTGAAAGTCAAAGTAAATTTTACCTTCGATTGATATACATTATATAGTTAGGTGTATGTTAGGTGGGTGAATTAGAAATAAAAATATTTCTGGCAGATTACTGCTTTATTAGTCCTTCATATCTGCATACATATAATAGCTCCCAACCCCAATAAATCCACAGTAAGGATATGAGCAATGTCCCCAAACAGAAAGTTGATGTTGCTACTGTAAAATTTATACCCATGACAAGGCATGCCTATATAAAGTTTCTGTCAAAATATCACATGTCAGTTGCAGACTTTAGTAGATTAAAATAAAACATGATGCAGTATACTTTTTATGCTTTACTTGTTAACAGTACATGTCATTTAGTAATTGCTGTGCACTTTGTAATTTATCACCTTAATATAGCTTAATCAACCACATTCTTCTGACACTTTTAACAGATTTTTTTTTTTTAAATTCATTTTTTTTTAATTCACCATATACAACACCAGTGCAAATTACTTGTTCACAAAAACAAATTAGGATATGATTCTGTAATGTTAATTTTCTCTGCTTCACATTTAAGACGCTTAGTTCTAACTAAATTATCCTAGCATGTGGGTTTACAGACACCAGGAAAGTGACAAATATAAATTACTTCTTTTGCTTTTAAGTAATAAATTTACCATAATATACATGGACAGGAGAAACAAAGAAGAATTCTAATGAGCTTACATTGAAAAAATGAATGTTACAAGTTACTTACGTTCATATCCATACATTAAGATTTTTTACACCTGAAGTACCAAAGTACCCCCTGGGGCCAAAGGATACACGGGATAATGAAAGTGTACAAAATCTTGGTATCTACGGAACATATGCAATATTTATTCTTGATGTTAGTCCAAGAATGTATATTTTACACTCGTATGTCCAAAAAAATCTAGAAGTATGGTTTTCGTAGGCATCATTTTGATATTGCTGCAAATTTGAGAAAATCGAGTGGTAGGAAGCTACTTTTGGTGCTGAAAAAAAAAAAACAAAAAAAAAAAACAGGTGTTAAGAGGTTGTTGTTTTTTTTTTTTAATTTTCTAATTTCGATTTAGTGCCATATTTTACTGTTAATACTATCATAAATAACAGATGTTGATAAAGTTAACTTGCATATACCGGTGATAACAAGAAATCTGTGAGCAACGGCCTACTAGTGATACCCCCAAACAATATAAGGAATATTCATGTTTTTTTTTTTTTTGGCAAACAAGCAGCAGAGTTGATGTCATGTGGGCAGGAAAACACATCGCACAATACAACATCCCTATAGGATGCTTAGTATAACATATCAGCAACACAACAATTAATATTAGCCAAGAAAAATATGGCAAAAATTTTGTATATCACCTTAATTAAGGTAAATTCAGATTTTTTTTTAAAGCAGAACATGTTCCACAATTCAGTATACCCATATGAAGCTTTCTTTAAAATATCAACAGCTCGTGATTTACGGAAGCTAAAAACTTTGGTGCTAAAAATGTGTTATGGAATGATGGACACAATGAAGCAAGAGTACAAATATGTGTGCAGTACAAAGAAAAAACAATCTCTCCCAATGTAACAGCAGATTCAGTTCAAGTCATTTGTAAATACTTTTTTTCTGTTGCTAGAAAATGTATCAAGCATTTCAATTGTTTTTTTCTTAAACCCAAAGATGAACAAGAGATGTAAATCTTCTAATATATTTGAAATGGGTGCTGTGTATGTGCTCAGTGATGCTTGAATTTCAATGGGAAAATGGTAAGTTACATCAGGTATATAGGTGATTTGTGAAGACATGCTCCTAGCCAATCAAAATCCTAGAAATTTACTAATGGGGGAAAAGGACATTTACATTTATACTTTAAAATAATTGTTTTTATGTTAATATTAATCATATACACAGGAACAATTTTGCAACATAACCTTTTCATGTTTTAATACATATGTTAACATATTATTAAGAACAGGTTGGAAATATTTGTTTTTTATGCAAATTAAAGCACATCAAACTATCCTTTCTAATATAATATAAAAATCATATATCATTATCATATATAATTTTCATGCACATGTTCTTAATTGGATGATTTTTCTGTTCTAAACGTGGTTTTCATATGTATCGCATGATAATCCTTAATATATAGAAGAAAAACATTTGAAAACAAATTTTTCTTAGTTTAGTGTGTAAAGTTTTTAACTACAAAAATCAAAATTTTGTTTTCTATAGAGCTTTTTCAAGCCACTGAATTACTCAGTTCTAAATGTTTTATAATACAATAATGATCTTTCATTTTGATTTGTTTGAATATTTTTGTTAACTTGCATATTAAGATTCTGATTTTCTGAATCTCTAAATTAGCAAGAAAAAAAAATGTCAAAAAGGGCAATAACTCCAACATGGCTGGACAGATTTACACCAAAATGTGACCAAAGATAGATTTCCTCAAGCTGAGCACTTTTACCCTCTCAAAAATTTGCTAGACCTTAAGGTTCTTAAGATATATGTAAAAAACTTACATCTGACCCCTATTTTCTATTTTTAGTAACAATGGCCAGATTTTTTGACAGATAAAAATCCCCACGTCAGCTTGAAGCAGAATACCCTAAGACACATTCACACCAAATTTAGTTCTATTTTGTCTGGTAGTGTCAGAGAAGACGTTTTTGAAAGAAATAACATTGAAAATAGTAAAAAAAAAAAAACAATGAAAAAGGGCAATAGCTCCAACATGGCTTAACACATTAACATGAAAATTTGACCACAGATAGATCTCATTGTGCTGAACACTTTTATTATTATGTCAGAATATGTGAAAAACTTCTGTCTGAGCCCTATGTTCTCTTTTAAAAAACAGCGGTCATATTTTTTGACGGAACAAAAATCTCCACCTCATTTCTATGCAGGATGCCCTAAGGAATATTCATACCAAGTTTGGTTCTATGTAATTGGTCAAGTAGTGTCAGAGGAGAAGAGTTTTTCAAAAGACAACAACAGACACTGACAGATGTCAAGTGATGGCAATAGCTCACATGGCCTTAGGCCTGGTGAGCTTAAAAGTTAAAGCCCCTATACATTTCGAAGTAGACTGGAAGATCTTTGACAGGGTATCTCATAACTCCTTTTTTCAAGAAACACAAATCATGTAATGTTTTACATCATAACCAGATTAAGGAAAAAAGGGCGGATGGAAAGAAGACCTTTCATTCTTTGAAGACCCAAAGGTGGCCTTGAGCTGACATTTTTCAGTTTCTTTTAGTCTCTTTATCCATTTTCATTATATTGTATTACTAAATTCCTTTGTGAAAAAAGAATTTGTTTGAGATGGGAAGAAATGATAATTACTGTGATAATATCATTGTTTGTGGGGTTTCAATTATCATGGTTTTCTGTGGATTTGATGAACCTCAAAATTTGGTTCCAAACCAAAAGGAAATTTCAAATACAGTTCTAAGGTGGAGTTTTCAAATCCAAGAATTCAAGAATCTATGAACTAAATTTTTATCCCTAAACCACAAAAATTGGTACCCACAAATAAAAGTACTTTCCCAGTAATCAATATTGAATACATCATAATTCAATTTCATCAAATTTTTAGATGAAACAAAGAAATGAAGTTACAAGTTAATGTTTTCTGAAATTTTTCTTAATGAGCTATTAAAAATACCATTCTCCTTGATATTAAAGTGTGACTGACAGGGTGTTATTAAATGAAACAATTCTACATTTACGATACAACCATATAGATGTCAGATTAGAGTAACGAATCAAACAGACTCATAATGAACAGAACTCATTGCTGTAAAAGGATGGTGAGCTTGGCTTTCAATATTTCTTGGAAAAAACTGAACAGTTTAAAAAGTAATTCAAACAGGAACATATAAATATCTGCCACATATGAATCTAAAAGAATTACTTTGCCTAGTAGTAGATTAATTAGCCACCTTTTATTGAAATCCAACCTTGCTTTCATTGAAGATGGATTTTTTTGTCAGTTCTGACTGGAGTAATATTTCATTATCTACTTCAGTTAAACAGGATCTACAAAAGTGACACTTGATAGCTTGGAAAGCTGATTATAAATATATATTTATATACGTAGTGATGTGTGTTAAAGAGTACTCTTAAAGCAGAAACTTTACAAGGATTCTGCCTTGTAAAAAGCCAAAAAATATTTGTTGATGTTAAACTTTGTGTGATATATTGATGAAAAAAATGGAAGATTTATTAAATATGAATAAAACAACACCTAACAGTACGCAAAATTTCTTAGCAGCTGGCTTAAATATTGGATCGGCAATTCTTTCGTTGGTGATGAATTCTACAATTTTCATTGTATTCATGGTGACACCAGAGTTGCGGAAGAACTTATTTTACCGTCTCCTGTTCATTGTTTACTTGTATCACTCCGTAGGGTCACTAGCAATCACTATACAATATGTACAATGGTATATTACAATTGAACTAAATTTCATTTGTAAATTATCTACAGTAGTAGCAACTGGAACAAGGACAGCATCCATCACACAAATAGGAATCATAGCTCTGGACCGATATCTAGCATCCAAAACTACTACTAAAACAATATCTTTGCAAAGAAGATTGCGACTGGGGATTTTTTCTAGTGTTATCAGTTGTTTAATTTTTGTATCATATACAACACTGGGTTTTATTTGGTCTGATGGAAGATCTTGTTCAACAGGTCATATCTATCGCTATGGAGCAATCTCTAAGACAATTTTTAAGGTAACATCTTTTTGGATTCTCATTTGTGTTTTTGTAATAGAAATACCGCTTTGCTTACTCACATTTCTTAGAATCAGAAAACTGTGCGGGAAAATTGGAGTAAACATGCCTTTACATAGCAGAGGAGAATACAAAATACCCCAGGAGCTTTTACCATCACCATTTGTACAAGGAAACATGAAATTGAAAATCAAAGCACTAAAAGTACTCTCTCTTCTAGTAACTGCTCATTTTGTTGTTTTTGTGCCACAGGTGATTATGGTTTTCTTAAATCTGTTTCACAAAGCAGATATTCTTGTAGACCTCTATAATTATGGAGTTTTGATACAAATGATTAATTTTCTGACTGATGCCATTGTATGTCTTGTGACAATTAAACCTTTCCAAGAGGCATGTTGCATGTGTTTGATTAAAGTCTCTGGATGTAAAGGTAACTGATAGCAGGCAACTAAATTTGGGCAACATATAATCATGACAATGTCTACATTTTGACAAATCATAATCAACACAATGTCTACATTTGAGCAAATCATAATCAAGATAATGTGTACATTTGGACAAAGCATAATCATGACAATGTCTACATTTGAGCAAATTGCAATCATTGCAATCTCAACTTTTCGACAAATTATCATCCAGGCAACATCCGTATTTGACCAAATCATTATCAAGAAAATATCTACATTTTTGCAAATCAAAATCATGACAATGTCTACATTTGGACAAAACAAAATCATGACAATGTCTACATTTGGACAAAACAAAATCATGACAATGTATACTTTAGGCAAATTATAATCATGATTGGCTGATTAATCAAATGGTCAACTACATGCATATACATTATTTACATGTATGAACTCTTAACCTGCTCATAATTTATATATATGCCTTAAAATATTATTGTTGTACAAATGTAAATCATTCTTAAATTTATTGTATTGTATATTTTGAAATAATAAATCTACTTTTCAATCTGGAAAGGTTATTCTTAGTTTGTAGGCACATAGTTCAATTTTAAATACACCATAAGTATTTTTGCAACCTTTCCATTTCTTGAAAATGATATAAATTTTTGGTTATTTTCAACAACAAAAAAAGAAACTATAAATCACCATAATTCTTAGATTACTCACTGTTTACTTTGCATTAAAGAAAATATAAGCAATATACTTACTGGCCCATAGTAAAATATTATATTTTTTTTTTCAAATACTAAAGAACATGTATTGATGAAAAATAAATGGAAAATAACAAAAAATCATGTATTGTTGATATTTAAAACAAACTTATAAACTCATGAATGAGGAAAAAATACTTGTATATAATATAGATGAAATACAAGTATATTCCCTTTGGAATACATATTGATTCTCATTTTATGAACTTAACCTTCATAAGTGTTACCTGCAGGTTAAGTGTCAACCACCCAAAATATCATGAACATGGATCTCTTTATAATATGTAAAATATGTTTTAATCAAAAGTTTAAGTGATAAACGTTCCCATGCAAACTAGGTAATGACCATCCTTGATAGGTCACAGGGACTTCCTTACTATCTAATAGGTAGCCTGTCTTGGATATAAATGTGCATGTATATTACTAGCCAGGGGGCAATTTTTTGAAAGTGGGAGCAAGTGCCTATGGATGGGCTGAAAATCAGTACAATAAAAAAAAATCAAAACTTGCAAAAAACCTCTAAAATCTACATGGCCCCCACCATGTCCTTAAGAACGATATCTTTAAATTCTTTAAATTTCAAAAAGATCGAATTAGTTTTAGTCAAGTTTTCATAAGAAAACAAACGTTTACAGATAACAACTATGCATTAAGAGCAGGGAGATACCGAAAACAAATTGCAGTTGAACAAGAAATTTGTGAGTGATGGCTGACTACTGATACACCTGCTTTCAATCACGATATAGGGAAAATAAACAAATTCCTCAGTAAACAGGAAAATGTCAAATTTTTCCAAAAATTAATTCAACCATATGGTACACCTACAGAAGAATGTGTTAAAATTTCAAGCTGCTGTGATGGGTAGTTGCATCAAAACAGACAAGGGTAAAACAGGATACCCCCTTCCCTTTGGAATGGGGATATAGATATGACTTAACTCTACACCCTATTAAATGGGTATCCTCTACACTCTAGGTTTAGGAGTTGTATATACAAGAGATTTATTATGATGACAGTAGTAATGGCAGACATATTTATCACTATACAAAAACCAACTAAAATACACAAAAAAAAAAATAAAAAAGGAATACGAAACCAAGAATAAATTAATCAATATCAATCTTACAAATTCTAACACACCAACTGCCTAATGTTTATCAAATCTGGTACAAACCAATATCAACAGAATTAGCAGCCTCATATATTGAAGCACCAAAATATCCTCTCATCATAAGAAGTAAGTATTACGTCTCCCGATTTAAGTATTTCTCTGTCTAAGAATCAGACAAAATATGTTTAAAGTGTGGCACATAAAGAAAAGAAACGAGATTTTATTGCATTGTCCAAGTATTTTTACATCATAACCCCAAGAAATAAAAATAAGTGTTTGTAAAGTTTGCCTTCCTAAGATATTGAATCATCAAGTTTAGTTGAAATGCAATATGGAAAAAAGGCCGAAAAATTTTCCTGCACTTTTTCCCTAGATAAGCAGTCAAATAATGTCTATGTCATAAAAATTTAATGCAAAAATGATAAAATTGAGGGAAAAAAAATGATGTGTCACCCACTGCCTGATTCTTACACAGAAGGATACTTAATATGATTAAA
This sequence comes from Perna viridis, assembly GCA_037379345.1. Taxonomy (NCBI): domain Eukaryota; kingdom Metazoa; phylum Mollusca; class Bivalvia; order Mytilida; family Mytilidae; genus Perna; species Perna viridis. The sequence goes on along the minus strand of CM074517.1, from coordinate 12,042,659 downwards.
ACCTTAAAAGAATAAATGCCAAGGAGTGAAATCAATAGCTATTATATTCTATCATTTCTAAAACATATTACCAACTAAATTCCATTCTTATTAAAACACAAAAACCTGATATAAACCATCAAATGTCATTTCTCTTGTGAATCAGTGTCTAAAATCGTTATTTGAACATTCCAATACAGTTTATGCCAATCTTTAACTGTGCTACTCCCATTTAAAGCTGGTGATTACAAATATACAACATGACTTTTTAACCAGGTGGTGATTAAATTTCTACAAGAGATTGCCTGCCATATTACATTTACAGATTTCATGGGAGAAACTAAATCACATCAACCTTACTTGACTTAAACTATTTTACTGCTCTCAATGGGAAAATTAAGATTTTAACATACTTGCTAGAGCCTACATGTTGTAAATCTAAATTTTACCATCTTGACTTGAGAAATAATTTAAATCATTAATAACTTAAGGAGAATCTACATATATCAGTGCAGTATTTAAACACACCACTATGTCAAATTTCATGTGAATCAGAAAAGATCAAATTTTTCAGTCTTTTTTATTTTTATTTTTAAAGTCGTACGTTATGATGTCATAATAGAGTTAAGTATTGTGACATCACAACTTAAAGACTAATTTTACTCATACAATTTTTTGTGGAAAGGGTTGCTGTATCCTTCAATATCATCATTCTATTCTCTATAAAGCAATTTCTTAAGTTCATAATTAAAGGGACAAAATGAAAGAAAGATGACTGAGACAAAAACAAATAACCAGAGGTTCTCAAGAGACTGAATGGCTCAACTGGCTTGATAAAGAACACTCTGCCTATCTGTAAAAGTGGCCATGTTTTTCATGAATAAAAAAGCCCAACATAAGGAACATTCATAACAAGTTTCATTGAATTCTGTACAGTAGTTTGTTTAACAGGAGAAGATTTTGAAAGTAACAACATTGAAAACAGAAACAACAAAAAATGTCAAAAAAAGGCATTAACTCTAATACTGGTAAATAGTTTTTCACAAAAATTTGACCAAAGATAGATCTCTTCAAGTTAGTATTGAGACACTATAACACACAAACCTTTCATTTCTTGGTGACTAAATTGATGTTTCTTCTTCATAAACTGATGTGGCTTTTACCTTGTAAGAAATTGGCTATACCTACCAATTTAGGAAATATATGCAAAAAAAACTGCTGTCTTATCCCTATAATCTCTTTTGAAATCAAAGACTGAAGTCTTCAAAGTCGCTAATAGTAAAATATTCACTGTCACTGATTTTGGTATACTTTAAACATCCAAAATGGAACAAATGCAACATGCTCTAAAATCAGAGGACTTATGCAAAAACCTTGGTTCCCTTGATATTATTGCATACTCTCTTGCAACCGTTATGACCCAAATGGCTATATATAGATACTGATAATATATAGGACCTTTATATTGCAACGAATGCCTGTGTTTGAAATGGAATCTGGGTAATATTACATAAATTCACTGATCATTTTATCTTTAAATGTAAACTTCCCGTTCTAGTAGAAGCAAAAAAACATGCATAGACATGTGTATGATATGTTTTTAAAAAGGTACGTTGTAGCTATCTTTGGGGTTGCTTATGATATTGAAAGGGAACCAGTTTATGAACCAGATTAAGCAGGTGGCAATGAATATTAAAAATATTGGGCGTACTAATGCATATCACCTATAAAGTCTTCTGATAAGCCTCATTGCCTGAATCGGAAACTGGGTAATGTTAAAAGCTAACTGGTCATTTCATGTAAACTTCTCGCTCTCATTCAAGCAAGAAACACACATAGAACACATGTATTTGATATTTAAGAGGTACATTTTTATCTAATATGAATCTAGAACTGTAACGCTGTGGTGGTGAACATTGCGAAGATCTGCTGGATTATGTGGCGTATAACTACATTAATGCAAATCATATGTGAATATTAAATACAGAAAATACGAGTGCAAGAAGTTGCTAACATTATTAACAACTTAAAAAAGCAGCCATGTTTTTTTTTCATAAACCAAATATCCCAATAATCAACTCATGCTGGATACCCAAAGGAACTTCCATTTAATTCTGTCTAGTAAATTCTGAAGAGAAGATTTTTGAAATTAATAACATAAAAAATAGCAAAAATATGTCCAAAAAGGGCAATAACTCCAACATGGGTCAACATATTTTCAGGAAACTGACACAAGACTGATCTCATCATGTTGAACACTTTTATCCATTCAGTGTTTGGCTAAACCTAACAGTTTTAGAAATGCTACCAGACCCCTAGTACCATGTTTGTCTACAGATAAAGAATCAGTTCAAAGCAGAATAACCTAAAAAGCATTCATACCAAGTTTGGTTATAATTGGTCCTGTAGTGTCAGAGAAGATTTTTTAAAGTAATAGCATTAAAAATAACAAAAACAAAAACAAAAAAAAAAAACACCCAAAAAAGGCATTAATCTGGGTAAACAGATTTTCATGAAAATTTGACCACAGATAGATCTCAGTATGCTGAACACTTTAACCCTGTAAGAATTTGGTTGAACCTTATGGTTTAGGAAATATAATGAAAAGACTGCTGTCTGACTACTATGTTCTACTTTTTCTACAGATAAAAAATCCCCACATCAGTTCCAGGTAGAATACACTATGGAACATTCACACAAAGTTTAGTTCTTATTGGTCCTGTAGTGTCAGAGCAGAAGAGTTTTGAGGGATGGACGCTAAGTGATGGCAAAAGCTCACATGACCCTTTGGGACAGGTGAGCAAAAAAACAGAAAAAAATGTGACCAAAATATAAATTATTCCAGGATACCTATAATCATCTCTCCAAAAAGCCTACAAACAGGAAGCTGATTTGGCTCAAGTCTGAAATTGTGTTAATTGTATGATACGGCATACCTTTATAAAGCTAATGTCACAATATCAAATGTCTGTGTATTGTAAACAGTAAAACAAACTAAGCAGACAGGTAAACAGTGTTCAGAAGGAGGGACAAAGACTAGACACCAAGATAATCTTTTTCTCCCACTTTCAAAGTCTGGCATATTCAATATAGCTATAAAAATAGCAAGATAATTAATATCCTGTATATTGTAGGTATTTAATATCACGTTGGATATAAAAGATAATGTGATTTTGCTTTGTATTCATGCCTCCCTATAAAGCCTTTATAAGTATCAAGGATAATTTTGTTGTCATGTACTCATTTATGACAAAGTTTGATATCTTGTCGTGACAAGTAAATATTGAAATTTTAGCAATACGAATCAGAAATTAAACACTGGTTCTAAAACATGTACACATAATATTATGATCAGGAACCCATACCATTACATAAGAATAGTACTACCAGTAATAGGATTTAACTGAAAACAAAAATATAATATAAAAACTGACCAGATGTCCAGGAATTGATTGGTCACTGTCCAAGATATAAACCCAGTACTTTCAATAATGACAGACTTAAGTATTAGAGATGCAACATTTTATTCAACACATAGACTAAGCTTGTTATTATAAATCAAATCTTTAAGTCTTGTATTAGAATCAGACCAATAGAAATTAACATCTAGTCTTCAGAAAGTCTAAACTACTCACATACAAACACCAGAATGTCTAAACTACTCACATATAAACACCAGAAAGTCTAAACTACTCACATACAAACACCAGAAAGGCTAAACTACTCACATACAAACACCAGAAAGTCTAAACTACTCACATATAAACACCAGAAAGTCTAAACTACTCACATACAAACACCAGAAAGGCTAAACTACTCACATACAAACACCAGAAAGTCTAAACTACTCACATACAAACACCAGAAAGTCTAAACTACTCACATAAAAACACCAGAAAGTCTAAACTACTCACATACAAACACCAGAAAGTCTAAACTACTCACATACAAACACCAGAAAGGCTAAAATACTCACATACAAACACCAGAAAGGCTTAACTACTCACATACAAACACCAGAAAGGCTAAACTACTCACATACAAACACCAGAAAGGTTAAACTACTCACATACAAACACCAGAAAGGCTAAACTACTCACATACAAACACCAGAAAGGCTAAACTACTCACATACAAACACCAGAAAGGCTAAACTACTCACATACAAACACCAGAAAGTCTAAACTACTCACATACAAACACCAGAAAGGCTAAACTACTCACATACAAACACCAGAAAGTCTAAACTACTCACATACAAACACCAGAAAGTCTAAACTACTCACATACAAACACCAGAAAGGCTAAACTACTCACATACAAACACCAGAAAGGCTAAACTACTCACATACAAACACCAGAAAGGCTAAACTACTCACATACAAACACCAGAAAGTCTAAACTACTCACATACAAACACCAGAAAGGCTTAACTACTCACATACAAACACCAGAAAGGCTAAACTACTCACATACAAACACCAGAAAGGCTAAACTACTCACATACAAACACCAGAAAGGCTAAACTACTCACATACAAACACCAGAAAGGCTAAACTACTCACATACAAACACCAGAAAGGCTAAACTACTCACATACAAACACCAGAAAGGCTAAACTACTCACATACAAACACCAGAAAGGCTAAACTACTCACATACAAACACCAGAAAGGCTAAACTACTCACATACAAACACCAGAAAGGCTAAACTACTCACATACAAACACCAGAAAGGCTAAACTACTCACATACAAACACCAGAAAGGCTAAACTACTCACATACAAACACCAGAAAGGCTAAACTACTCACATACAAACACCAGAAAGGCTAAACTACTCACATACAAACACCAGAAAGGCTAAACTACTCACATACAAACACCAGAAAGGCTAAACTACTCACATACAAACACCAGAAAGGCTAAACTACTCACATACAAACACCAGAAAGGCTAAACTACTCACATACAAACACCAGAAAGGCTAAACTACTCACATACAAACACCAGAAAGTCTAAACTACTCACATACAAACACCAGAAAGTCTAAACTACTCACATACAAACACCAGATAGGCTTAACTACTCACATACAAACACCAGAAAGGCTAAACTACTCACATACAAACACAAGAAAGGCTTATCTACTCACATACAAACACCAGAAAGGCTTATCTACTCACATACAAACACCAGAAAGTCTAAACTACTCACATACAAACACAAGAAAGGCTTAACTACTAACATACAAACACCAGATAGGCTTAACTACTCACATACAAACACCAGAAAGGCTAAACTACTCACATACAAACATCAGAAAGGCTTATCTACTCACATACAAACACCAGAAAGTCTAAACTACTCACATACAAACACAAGAAAGGCTTAACTACTAACATACAAACACCAGATAGGCTTAACTACTCACATACAAACACCAGAAAGGCTAAACTACTCACATACAAACACCAGATAGGCTTAACTACTCACATACAAACACCAGAAAGGCTTATCTACTCACATACAAACACCAGATAGGCTTAACTACTCACATACAAACACCAGAAAGGCTTAACTACTCACATACAAACACCAGAAAGGCTTAACTACTCACATACAAACACCAGAAAGGCTTAACTACTCACATACAAACACCAGAAAGCATTCTTCTGATTATTCAAAGAAGGTTAGACTTTAAAGACGACCTTGAAGTAACTCATTAAAATAGAAACATTAATAAAATTCAGGGAAATAGCCAAAAACAGCAAAGGTATGATTTTAAACTTATAAGGGGAAATTACTCCTATAAGAAACATTAATACTTATTGAAAGTTTCTATCTTTCACAATTTTCAAGGATTATGCAAACTATTGCAAAAATTGTCTTTCAATGCAGTCATAGTTCATATAGCAAGATTATATTCAACACAGAAAACAATCAAACTAAGCATGCAATAAATATCATATCATACTCGTCCAAATATGGATTTAATTATTGACACTCAGAAGCTCATGCAATGTCTGTGCATGGCAATATTCAAAAATATAAATGCAATACCCCTGCATAATGAATTGTCATGCAAGATGGAATAGAGAAGAAACTTATTATGAATTATCATATTTATTCAAATTAAGGTCAAAATTTCCTCAAGGTAATTGTACAACTTAACTGACACAATGGACTCTGAGCTGAGAAGGGTCACATTAATTTGTATATATTTTTCTCAGCTAGAATATTTGTCATTTAACCACAGTGTTCTCAAAATGGTCACGGCAGTATTTTTTACTCTCAAACAGCATTACACACTTTTGGTTATTTTGTAACCCTCAAAAAATGTTTGTATTAAAATCTGGTTACAAGTGATGATTTTAGATTTTCAGGAATAGAGTTGTTTCCCTTGATCACCTTAGGTAGTTATATGGACAATTGACAAAGAGATTTAAACTTTCCTTGAAACTTAACAATACCTATAGAATGATTGAAAGTTTAAATCTGTTAATTTTCTAGTTAACCATCTAAGACATTTTATCAGGTAATGGACATTCAATCAAGGGAAGACAACTCTATTTCCTGCAGTTAACTAAAATAACAGTTGAACTGTTTATCTCATTGTCAGTTGTCCAGTTGACTTCTATGAAAGTTTTCAGGTAATTGTCATTCAACCAAGGGAAGGCCAAGTTATAACTACATGTATCATACTTGCTATTAAAGGTAAAATACTAATTTTCTATACATTTTTGTACAATAAATACATTAAGTATCAACATTTCCCAAACATAATTTACTGCAAGTAATAACTTCCGGGGGAACAGAGTTTAAATACTTTTCCCTTGATAAAATGACAATTACCTGATTATCATAGGTAATTTTATAAAATTTGTTGTGAAGTATTAAATCTCTTTTTCAATTGTCAGTCCCATGAGGGTCCGGGTGTCAAAAGAATAGGCTATCAGCAGTGCTAAACTTGTTGTAAATAGCACTCAGAATGCAGGGGTCATCTAGTCATAATGCAGTAAACCTGACAGCAAAACATATTGGTGTACTATGTTGTGAATAATACCATGATCCTTCTGTGGTTTTTTTAATAGGAGCCTTGGCTTCACTACACAAGTCTAAATTACTCTACCCTACCCACCTCTCCCCATTTCCAGTGGTAATCTAAATTCATCGATCCTATTATTTTTGTGTCCCATCCCATTTTGCATTTCATCATCATTCATTTCATGTTCATTGCCCAGATATAGCTGTAAATGTGCTGCTTCGGCATAAAACACCAATCAATCAATATTTCAATTAATTAAAGAGGGAGTCCATGCAACAACCAGGCAGTGGGGCTGCGAAAGACAAATTTTGTTTAAAAAAAAATTTCATCCATTTTATATCGCAAATGCATCCTTTCTCAAAGTTGAATGTTGGTTTTGATTTATTGCAATGATTAAAGAGGAATAAATTACATAGAAAGCATTGAAATTCATTGAAGAAAGGGACATAAGTCTTTAATTTGAAAAATTTGGAGAATTTTAAAATAAATTTCAGAGTCATCTATTGTTGATTTAAAACAACTTTATACTATTTGACATACATTTGATGTATCCATTACATTAGAAAAATCATCAATAGGATAAAATTTACCCTATGCCACCCAGATCATAGGAACTGCCTGATTTTTACAAGGACAGCCACTTAATTGTGCAGTTAACTACCAAAGACCTGATATCAATTAATCATGGTTAGACCAACTTTTATTATTTAAGTTAACTATATTACTGGCTGTAATGCAGCGTCGTACAGCTACATTAAATTTATTGTGATTTAAGAATTGGCTACGATAAAAATTTTATCTATTGAAAAATAACATAAATTTTCCATGTGCATATTGTTTATTGCGCAAAGTGCAAAGACAAAATTTTTATCATAGCCAATTCCTATAAATTAATTTTAGAACATATTTTTATCTTTAAACATGAGAGAAGTAGCTCTGAATTTAACTAAATAGGGGCGTGTCAATATTTTTTTTTATCCATTGAGATATAACAAAATTATTTTAACCAATAATTTAACAGTATTTATCTCAAATTAATTTATATCTACATACAGTGAATATTAGGAATATCCTAATAATATTCCTTTTGAGAACCTGGTAATTAATATGGTTTTATTAACAAATAATATGAAATTAATGACCTGGTTTTTAACTGCTTTTCATTCATCAAATACAATATTAGAATATCAAAATCTTGATTCTCAAATAAATTCAAGAAAAGCAAAAAGGGGAGAGCATCCATTCTGTGCCTTTGAAATTCACTTTAAAAAATTATTTTAGCGCTAGCTAGATATGTACTAAGTTTTTGTCAAAATCAATTTAATCACCCTGATAATTTCTTGTTTATTGAGTATTCACAAGAATGTTGATGGCAAAATTACCACTTCAAGCTAATTTGGCATCTGCAGAAATCTACCTACCTAAAACACCTCCATACAGATCCTAGAAGCGGGAATGCTGGGATATCCTTTGGTTTATTGAATGCCCAGTAGTATGATGCAAAAGCCCCAGCAAGCGTCATCTGTCCAAGGGCAATACAGAAGTTGGCTAACCAAAATAACATGAACAGATTGTAAATCTGGGTGTAGAAGACAAAACTGAAAGAGAAGTTAGAAAATTATGAAAACAAATTTGGAAAAGTACCTTGTCTGCTGCGGAAACATTTTTTCTGACATTTATACACCTATTGATTAACTTTTGGTAAAAGTTATTGACTGGAAATCAAAATTTGAACTTGCAACCATTGCATCAACTCTCTGTTTCAGACAGGGTTCAGAAGTGTACAAAGAACTATTGGGACATAAATATGCTGCCAATTAAATTTAGGTTGTCAATTCAAAAGCAGTATTATCATCTTTAAAAAGTCTGATTCAGATTTTTGTCTTGCACTCAAAGCAGTGTTTTATTCTTAGTCACTTAGCTTTGGAACATATTTTAGAAAAAGTACAGTATTCTACCAGTTACAACAAGTAACAAAGTTTACTTCAGGAAATTGAGTTGGTATTCTCTTCCTATTGAATGACCATTACCTGACAATTAAGACAGAAATTTAAGCTTTCATTTTTAACATGTATTTTAACCTAAATTAGACAGAAAGCTTAAATCTGTGTGACAAATTATCCAGTAAACCAGTAAACTACCTAGGGAATTCACTAAGTTGAGTGTTGTTTAATCAATGTAAGACCAATTCTATCCTCTGAAGTTAACTACAGTATTCACTGTAAACTTTCTATCATTCCATAAGTATTTAAATCTGTCCGATAGATATATCAATGTCCTTGTCAATTGTCCAGTTAATTATCTACGGAAGTTGATCAGATAAAGGGAAGACCAACTCTATCCCGTGAAGTTAACTATTTGACTTGCTGTAAGTGTTAAAGCACTTACAATGATAATGATTTAAACTCTCTAGTAGAAATCAATTCAAATATCTGTAGAATGATAAAAAAATTTAATTTTCATCAGTGATATTATTAGTTGATTGGCATTTAATCAAGCACCCAACTCATCTGCAGAACATCATCATTGTATCAGCTTATCTGACCATGAATCATTTCATATATTACTTATTGAAATTTGCACTATTATAAATTTTAAAATTCACAAAATACCAAGGTTTGATTCCTTGTATTGCACACGTTAGAACTTCTTGGTGCTGACTTTGGATTCTATTTCGATACTATAGGTTTTGAGAACAGTCATTTATACTGAATCAGCATGTTCCAACATAAAATTCATGAATTTTAGTGGTAAAAATATTATAGGATAGACTTTAAAAAAAAAAAATAAATACTTACTTTTCTTCTTGGCTTTTCAGAAAAGTACACAGTTCATTGCTTGTTTTGTTGGGCTTAAAATGAAAAGATTATAATTTTATTTATACAAGAGACAATCCCAAATAGTTTAATTTGATTAGTAAGACTTGTTTTGATTGGCTAACATTATTAGGACTATTTTCCATAAAGAAAATGTCTCTGTTGTAATGATATCACAGCTTTATGTTTATTTTAGAAGATGATTTAAAGCATAAAAATTATGCTTTAGCTTCAACTAAAAGAAAGTATAATTTTTGAAAAGTAAAAACTGTAAGCAATATTCACTACCCTGATCCCTGTGTTGAATGACATGTGTTACTATGTAAGATTTTAAACAAATATTCAAAATCTTAAAAAGCAATACCCAATGGGAATATGTAATAAAAATTCTGTGAAGATAATGTCAAAATCTGTCATATGATGTAGGAGGACTTGTTGGTAAGAGATGGGTACCATTTATTCATAAAAGGCAAAGACCATGTTTTGCTATTTGCAGTTTCCGCTATATAGATGAAGTATTATCTTTAAACAATCCTAATTTCAGGGATTTGATACATCGCATCTACCCAAAAGAACTTCAGATAAAGGATACTACAGACACTGAAGTCAGCCTCATATCTTGACCTACACTTAGAAATCGATGGTAAAGGAAAACTATTGACCAAAATTTACGACAAACGTGATGACTTTTCATTAGGAATTGTCAACTTTCCTTTCATCTGTGGCAACATCCGTTTGTATCCGTCTGTATCACAACTCGTACATTATGCCAGAGCTTGCCGAAACTATGCAGACTTTTTGTATCACGCTAGAACTCTAACAAATAGACTTCTGGAACAGGGTTATGTTGCTACAAGATTAAGTCATCACTACAGAAGTTTTATGGTCGTCATCATGAACTCGTCGATCACTATGGTGTATCCATCAGCACCATGAAAACTGATTTATTCAACGGGTCATAGTTTTCCTTTCCTCTTTTGTCTACCCCAGACTTGACTTTTTATGAGCAACTCAGCAGGTGTTTCTAGAAAAGCAGAGGACGCTTACCCTACCGGTGCACCTGATCCATGCTCCCAGTTTTTAGTGGAGTCCGATTTGCTCATTTGCTTTTGTTACTTTATATGTATGATTTTAGTTACTTTATGTTCTTTGTTGTGTATGTCTGTTTTCCATGTCTGGTCTTTGTCCCTGGATTACATTCTTTTGATTACAGTATAACCTTGGTTCCCTTGATTACTCTTTCTTTGAAGCACCCAAAAAAAAAACATTCAGATGAAAATCTGAAATAAGAAGTGCACATCTTCAACATTAAAGAATTATAAAATTAATATTCTGTGAAAGTTTAATTAAAAGGTGTAGGAGTAACTACACATAAGAGGGTATCCAACCGTGTAATAGAAGTACAGACTGACGGGCAGGGCTATCAGTAAATACCCCCGCTTTACACGCAAGGAAATCAAATTCACCATCATTCCTTAAAATATCATACTTTATCTGTCTTCCTCTTTTCTCTATCATATTCCTATATTATTGGTAAACTGTACTTTTTTCCTTTAATTGACAGATTTTTTTATATCTCTAATACATGATCAAATATTCAAAAATTGTAAGTGATTGTGAAACCATCAGATCTTCTTCAAAGTTTTGATTTAAAAAGACGTCAAGCACCAACAGCTATCAGATATTTTGCTTGACTAAAGTAATGAAAATATTAAGTTTGTTTTTGTCTGCAAAAACATATGGCTCCCCCCCTCCCCCCGTCCCACAAACTGGATCCACTTGCAGTATCAACCGGTTTAGTAGTTTCAGAGAATTTGAACTGATAAGATAATTATGAGGATTTTTTTGCAATTTTTTTTTTAGTTCAAAGGGGCACAACTCCTACAAAAATTAGGATATTCAAAATTTCCTGGTAATATACACAACTACACATGATGTTCTTACAATATACATTTTGTAAAAATTTGGTTCAATAGTTTCAGAGGAGTTGCACCGACAAGGTAATTTATGAGGATTTTTGGCAAATTTCTAAGTTAAAAGAGGCATAAGTCCTACAAAAATTAGGGTATCAAAATTTCCTAGTAATATACACTACTACATATGAAGTTCTTGCATTATACCATGTTTCGTAAAATTTAGTTCAATAGTTTTGGAGGTGTTGCACTGACAAAGTGATTTATGAGGATTTTAGGCAATTTCTAAGTTAGAAGGGGCACAAATCCTACAAAAATAAGGGTATCAAAATTTTCATGTTAATATGCATGACTACAAATGATGTTCTACATACTAAGTTTCATAAAATTCAGTTCAGTAGTTTCAGAGAAGTTGCACTGACAAACTTATTGACGGACAAACAGACCCACAAACAGATGGACCGATGGACAAGTAAAAAACAATATGTCTCCCCACAAAAGTTGGGGGGAGACATACTAAATATATATTGAAAGGATAAATAATGCCATAATTGGATTACCAATAAACAGATTAATAACAACTTTTAATCTTGACAATCAACAAATATCAAAATCTAAAGTAACAATTATTCAATTTTACACTCCAATTTAAACCCACTGACTAAGCTACAAGACTTCACATGTACAATCAAAAGTAAATAAAATAGACAACTACCTCATCTTTACATCCAATATCACCAAAGTATCTACTGGAAGCTGTTTTAATCTCCTCAAACTTCCATGAGCCATTTGTCATTCTGTAGTCACTACCATTGAATTCACTAAAGTTCTGTGTTCTTCCAGTACTGGCTAAAAATCTTAATATTATTTAGGAAAATTATAAAGTTTCTTTAAAATATCACAAGCCGGTATTTTTAGTACAGTTTTATCACTTTTTAAACATCTAACAGGTGTGAAAAAAACTTTTCTCTATGCAGTTTTCATAGCCACAATCATTTTCTAACTTCTAAAGAACCATAGTGATCATGATCGAATTTGTTATGTATTCAAAACACATGACTGTGCTATGAATATCCCCATTCAACCATTTCTGTCAAATAAGGTTGTATGGTAAACAGTCTAAAGACAAGCTAGGTACTTAGTAAGGGGAGACAACTAAAAGTCATCATGCAGTAGTAATATCTAAGCATTCCCTCCAATAGAAACTGAGAAATCTGTTGCTGAAAAGTGTTAGGATGGACAGACTGACAGACAGTCCAATTAAGATGATTGCAATATATCAGGTAAAGCATTCTATAAATTGAAATACTTTCAAAAGTTTTACTTTTGTGGTAGGAATTATTAGGCCAAAATAGAACTCACAAATATGATCACCAGTAGATGCTAATACATTCAATCTGAAAAATAATTTTGAATTAAAAACTTCATGCAATAAGACTGACTGGAAAACTAGAGCAACTTTCTAACATTTATAGTGAAGGTCATACCAAACCAAGACAAATACATGTAGTTTTAACATCTGACTCTACTAAAACCAATAACGACAAGAACTCTAAATGTCCACTAGCGATACCCTCCTACAACAAAAATTTAGAATATGGTCGAAATATGAAGCCATCAAACATGAAGTTTTCCAAACAAGACATCAAATCCCACAATATGGTACACCTACATAAAGCATGTAACAAACTATCAAGTGACAAGTTGTTGCTGAGAAAATGGTAAACGTGATGATGAGCCAGATGGACAAACAAGATTAAAGAGTATACTCCTGGGTATAACAAAATGCTCCACCAAGTCCATATTGATATGACCTCAAATGTTGGACCCTAAAGAGTTTTGACAAGTATGGACACACAAATCTGTTATGAAAATTATTAAACTAAAACCACTTAAAATTTGTGAAGACAAAAGCTATCAGTTATTTATAATAAATTTCATAAATTACAAATCAGTAAGTAAAATAACCCCAAAAATCAAACCAGTTTTTCTTTGGTGATAAACGTTTACCAAGATATTTTCATATCTAAGTTATCATGCAAAACCAAGTGTCTATGAATGATAAATGGACATTAATGGCCACAATGACAATGATAGTGCTACATGTACCAGTATATACAATCTTGTGTTCATATAAAAACTAAGTGTCTACAAATGTCAATAATAACTGTAACAATACCCCTACACAAGGATACACTGCAACTGTTATCCAGAATCCTATTACAGCTAACTGTAGTACATAAGGAAATAATGGGAAAATCAATGTGAACATCATACTTCCTACTGCCCTGAAACATAAAAAAATCAGAATGAACATCATACTTCCTACTGCCCTGAAACATAAAAAAAACAGAATGAACAACATTTACCCTTCTGTCTTGAAACATACAAAAAATAGAGTGAACATTATACTCTCTACTGCTATTAAAATACACAAAAACCAGTAAGAACATCATACTTCAAAAATACAAAAATAATTGTGAACATCATGCATCCTACTGCCCTGAAACATACAAAAAATAGAGAGAACATCATACTCTCCACTGCCCTGAAACATACAAAAATAATTGTGAACATCATACTTCCTACTGCCCTGAAACATACAAAAATCAGAATGAACATCATACTCTCTACTGCCTTGATCAATACAAAAATCAGTTTGAACATCATACTCTCAACTGCCCTGAAACATTCAAAAATTAGTGTGAACATCATACTTTCTGTGAATGTCATACTACCTTCTGCCCCGAAACATACAAAAATCAGTGTGAAAATAATAATCTCTACTGCCCCAAAACATACAAAAATCAGAATAAACATAATAGTCTCCACTGCTCTGAAATATACAAATATCAGTGTGAACATCATCCCTAGTGCCCTGAAACATCATACTGTTTTTTTTGCATTGAAACATACAAAAAAAAACACACTGGGAATATTAGTTATTTTTAAAGAATTTTTACCATAGACTGTAATGGCAAAATTACAAATATTAGTTGGAAAAAAAGTCTGTTTTTAAGGGGAGATAACTGGTGGGAATATGTTCAATAAAAAATTTATTTTTTTAATGTAATATATCAAGAAAAACTTTAGTGACTCCAAAATTTCTTTCTCTTTCAGTGACCTATATTTTTTACTTTTAAATTCTAAAGCATATTCATTCAAGGTCATATTTGAGGAAAATAAGGCAAATCTATATACACAAATATTATGCATGATATTCTTATAGATTAAATTTCTATATTGTGAAATTATGATAATTAAACTGCATGCCAAGTAAAAATTTGTATTAATTCAATGTTTTTATATAAAACAAAATTCAGAATCTCACTGATGGAAGTAACAAAGTCTTCACTGATGTGATAGTCCCTATACCATAAAACAATTTTATAATAAATGGTTGAATTTTTCCTGGAATCTTAAAAGAAAGTGTCTGTGTTTATCTTTTTGGATCACTGATGATAATAATTGTATCCTTCCAGAAAGAAATCAACAGCTTTGCAATAATAACAAAACTCGAATATGCTTCCAGGTACATGTATCAAATAGGGTAAATTCATCTACAGGATCAGAACTCAGCTGTTTTTTTTCTCATAGTTAAAGAACAAATTTATTCAAAATAACCATACTTTTTCCTGAGAAGCAGTTTCTACAACTTTTAAAATAACTTCCTAAATTAAATCTTTGTCATTATAAAATTACATTACCCCAAGATAGGAAGCTACCAGGATATGTATAATTAGTAAATAGCCAAAGGAATTTTTAAAATTTCTTAATTTTTTTCAATACTTTTTTCATTAATTCACATTTTTTTACAGAAATAGAGTTCACCTGAAGCCAATCAATTTTCATGGAATGTTTTATAAAAGTAAAAGGAAACATTTGCAGGTTGTTTGTAAATTAAACCAGTTTGACCCGTCTTCTCACTTAATATGTACAGTTGTCCAAAGATACAAAAAAACATATAACTATCAGATAAAATACAGATAAATTAAAGAAGTCGTAATTTAGAAATGAAATTACATCATTCCCATTTCAAAATAAAACATAGGAAATATATAATTAAAAAGACAATAACTGCACAAATATTTTCTGGTTATTTAATGCATATTTCATCAAAATTGGTTGTGTATTGGCTTAGAATTTATTTTGGAAAATTACATTTCATCATTGAAATTAAAGGGGAATTTATAAAGTGTCAATATATTTGACAACATATATTACTACATAGGAATACACAGAAGTATTAATACAGGAATTGTTCTTTCTAAAACTATTTATTTTAATAGTCAAATATTGATTTTAGGATTCAATATCTGATAATAACATAAAACATACAAATTTCATAGTGAGTTACAAAGATAAAGATATACTAATAATCCGTAGGATTTTTCAAAATATCATTTACAACTGAACTTTCTTTGTTGAAGCTCAAATTCTTGTTCATTTTATTACTAAGGCTTTTAATAGCTTACTATATAATCAGAATCTGTATTGTTGAGTTATCAATAAAACCTTAAACCTACAAAACATCTTTATTGACAAAAACTTACCGACTACCTTCTTTTATCACAGCAATAGCTATCCGTATTCTGTCACACAAGAATAACAATATCAGCAGGACAACTGCTAAAATAATGGCAGCAATAATACCTACAAAAATATCATGAATGAATTATATCAAGCAATTAAGGATACCTATTGACATTGGGGTCAGTGTTCTTATTTTATTATTAAGTTAAAATTTTCTTTTTAGAAACTTATAGGGTCACAAACCTGTCAGAGTTTGTCTGGATCTAATAACCTAAGAAATTATCATCTCACACCTGCTCCATTAAATCTGTTAGACAGTGGGAAAAGCAATTATTTTGTCACAAACTCACCCCTAGACATGGTGATTCCAATACACCATTCAGACAACTGGAACGACAGAACAGACGTGGCAATTCCAATACACTATTCAGACAAGGGGAACGATGGACAGACATAGCAATTCTAATACACTATTCAGACAAGGGGAATGATGGACAGACATAGCGATTCCAATACACTATTCAGACAAGGGGAATAATGGACAGACATGGTGATTCCAATACACCATTCCGACAAGTGGAACGATGGACAGACATGGCAATTCCAATACACCATTCAGACAAGTGGAACGATGGACACAACATGGCAATTCCAATACACCATTCAGACAAGGGGAACGATGGACAAACATGGCGATTCCAATACACCATTCAGACAAGGGGAATGATGGACAGACATGGCGATTCCAATACACTATTCAGAGAAGGGGAATGATGGACAGACATGGCGATTCCAATACACTATTCAGAGAAGGGGAATGATGGACAGACATGGCGATTCCAATACACCACCAACTCATTGAGTGGGGTTATAAAATTCCAAGTAATTTCTAAATACTGTATTAAAGTCCAGATAACATCATAAACATACCAAATGCTAGAAACATCTTTGGTTTGGAAAAGTTGAACTGCATAACAGCAAAATGGATGGTAAAGGTCTCATTGGTGTCTTTTAGAGTAATATAGTTGTATAGACAGTACCAAGTAACTACAAATAAACAAATGTCATTCTATAAATAGGAAGTTGACAAATGGTAACAGTCAGTACAACTCTCATTCTGCTCAAGTGACTTTTTTTTTTAAATTTTCAAATTTAATTGTTGTTTTGAAGATGCACCAAGGCTTTGCTGATGAAAATATTAAAGACTATAATAATAATAGACTTTATTTGTAAGAAAATAAAGTGTGCAGAGTAGCAAAACTTAATAATTTATGCCTGGAGGCTAAGGTCTGAAAAAAAAACAAAAAACGTTTTCTTAGCAAAATACTATACATAAAATAGTCTTGTCATTTAAATCAGTTGAATGGTTATCATACTCATTAAACTGAATAAGTAAAAAATATGGTCTGCATTTGAAATGGAACATTAGACAAAGACAAGGCAATTACTGTATTCAACCTCAGACACATGCGTGTACAAGACAATTTTTAAATTATGTATCCTATCTATAAGAATGATGTGTAAGTAACATCTTTATGTTCCTGCTACTTTTCATTATGTACCAGTCCACATAAAATTCTGACACCTCTGACACTGCCAATGGTAAAGTGATTCATGGTAAAGAAAACCCACCAAACAAACAATGCTTTTTCAGCCTACGTATGCTGTACTTTCACATAACAACAACCTATTCTGTATTCAGATCTGCACTTTTTAGAAAGTCATATATTTATCTCCCACTAAAATCAACCGAATGAAACCAAATCAAGAACGATAACTCTTGCAAAGTGCACATTTCATGTACAATCTACACAAATTTTCATCTCAAAAGTGCAACAACCAAATGAAAAACTATGACTGGTTATGTGATCTGTAACTGATTCTGAGTAAGAAATAAAACGGACTTTGGTGGGTTTTTGACATGCATTAATCACCTTCTGTCTGATTTTTAGAAAGTCTGCTACTTAAACACTTTTAGGTTTACTAAAAAAAATGTTACAAAGATTTTCATGGAAAAAGTTTTCATTGGACAAAACTCAAAAGTAGTTAATTAATTGGAAAACTTTACACTAAAATTTCTCAGTTTACAAAAAAATATGTAAAGGATACATATAATACATACCAAATCCAAACAGAGCAACAAAGGCCAGTATTGTGAACCAAACCATAATACCAGCAACCCATCGCATTATAATGATCCAGATCAAAGACAAGATCATTGCTATCAGGAGACCTCTGTAATATAAACAATAGAAAAATGGGTCAGACAGAAATAACCTAGTTGATGTAAAGCTGAAAAATACACCAAATCAGTAAACAGGAAATAGAAGAGCAACAGACCTGTAATCGTATCCTACAATATGAAACCCCATACTGAAGTTGTGTGCTAAATATCTAGTGGATGTGATTTATGTTTGCCGAGAAAAATGCTATGAAAATATTTTTCCCACCTGCCACACCCACATTCACCATTCTGTTAGCCATTTTACACAAGAGCAACATGACCAAAAACAGCAAATGTATCCCCGTGCAGGACCGGGTGTTTAAAAGAATAGGCCTGCAGCCGCGCTAAGCTTGTCGTAAAAGGCGACTAAATAGTGCTCAGAAACCTAGCCGGGGGTTAGGCGCTCTGCCCACAGAGCAACTGGGATGTGTGCCCCAGGTGGTGGAATGGAGTACCCCTGGCATGTTACATGCTGGGGTTGTTTGGCAATAATACGGAAAACCTGACCGCAAACCATAGTGGTGCACCGTGTTGGGAAAGATGCCACGTTCCTCGCACGTTAAAGAACCCTGCTGTGGTATTCGATAGGAGTAGGAACATTTGCGCTCCGCCACAGGAGGCTAAATTGCCCGACCTTACCCATCCCCCCTTTTTCTAGTGGCAATCAAAATTTGTCGACCCTGTTGTCCTTGTGACCCATCCTTTTTTTTTTATCATTTCATGTTCATTTTATCCATTTCATGTTCATTGTCTGAATATAGCTGAAATATTGCTGCTCGGACGTTAAACCCCAACAAACAAACAAAACAGTAAATGTACACATAATTGAAGAAACTAAATTTATAATCCCTAGTAACTAGAGTGTCAATTACCACATCAAGGTCAATATATTGTCCTTAACAGTAAAATAAGTATATAGTGATCATACTTGTTAACATAGTCAAACCTAATTGTGGGAGATCTCCTGCAATCCATCATAAAATTGCGGGAGATTTTGCATGGAGACATTAAAGACATATTTTGTTATGTTATAAATTAAATTTTGTTATGTTCTAAATTAAATAAAACAAAGGATTTTAAATATTTTTTTCGAAACCATAAATACCTGATATATACAAATGAATTGACAAAATGAATCATGCATGTATTCACAGAAGTGATATTTGGTATGGCATAAAATAGATTTGCCCAGTTCCAATGTTCATCAATGTAAATGAATCTGGTTTTGATGGACCTGCTTCCATCTTTAAAAATGCGAACAAGAGTAACACTTTCTGGCACCCCTACCATTGTTTTCATCACATAAAATACTAAATGGTTTCCGTTTACAGTTTTCAATCACTGTACATTTGTAGCATCAAGACTGGGTGCGATAACCTGCTTCATGATTTGGGTGCATTTAGTCCTTTTACATTAAAATTTCTCTGCAATTTGATTGTCAGGGAATTTCTTTTCAAAAAGTCAGTAAAATTATCAGAAATATGTAACGGCAAGTTGTGTTCGACCACTAAGTTTGTAAAATCTTAACATAACTATCCATTCGAAATTGTAAATAATGCTGACCCACAAGGTTGTTGACATAAACAAAAATGGCGGACAAAAATTGACGAAAATTTGATAATTTCAATTACAGGAGGTTTTTACAAGAGGAATTCTTGAAACCAGGAGATCGATGCCTCCGATCCAGGAGACTTTTTCATTGTAGGTCAAAAGGTAAAATAACGGTAGACTCCCGAAGAAAAAGGGAGGGTTAACATCTATGACAGTGATTGATATCTTAATTTATAAGTTAAAAAAAAAAGATTTATATGCAAGACCTTATGAACACACAAAATTTAACAAAAGATTATCTACCTTTGTAAATATCAGACAATAATGAACTTCTTTCATTAACATCCTTTATTGTTGCCCAATCTTTATATTAAGATTCATCAACTTTCATTCTACAGTTTTGAATGAGCTTTGTACAATTTTTATATGACATAAATAAGGCAGTTGATATAATCTGGGAGCAGATAAGTGGAAAAAACATTTAGTGATTAAAGATTACATTTACCAGGGTAAACAAACAAACTGCTCTATAAGTTAAAAATTAATATATAAGTAGTCAAGAAAAACTTACAATAAAATCATCCACCAGGAGGCTACTATATCCTCCACAATCTTCTCTCCATACTCTTTGGCCTTCAGAAATACTCCGTATACACTGTAGTAATAATGAAACTAAACTAATTACAGCTCATTGAAGACAAATATATCGTTTTTTAGCCATATCATAAAGTCCCTCAATAAACTAGAAAACAAGTGAGTAAAGATCACTTAAGGATACCCTACTCCCCTTTCTTGTAACAATATTGTCAAAATATATCAAATTAAGAAATCTGAGAGTGATGGCTCATTAGTGATACCCCTGCTTTCAATAAGGATATTCGGAAAATATACAAAGTCATCAGTAAACAGGAAGTTGCTGTTGAGTTTTTTTCACAAACGGATTCCTCTGTATGGCATGTCTACAGGATGTGTTGAAATTTCAAGCTGCTGTGATGAGTAGTTGCTGAGAAAATTGTGACAGAAACAATTGTTACAGATATACAGACCCACTGAAACATGGACACAAAGTCAAGGGTAAAACAGTATACCCCCTCTCTTTCAGAGTGGGGGCATAAAAATCATCAAACAAGAAGTTGATGTTTGAAATTGAGTCCCATAAAATAGCATACCTAAACTACTATTAAAATATCAAGTAGCTGTAATAAGTAGTTAAAGAGAAAATAACACAAAAAAGTTGTGGACAAACATCATGACCACTATATACTACCCACTTTCAGAGGGGTGTTTAAAAACTAGCACCAAGCACACTCCCCAATAGCATGTGGTGCCATTGGTGATAAAGGTAGACATTCATTCAGAATGTACTTCCTAAGTATTCTAATGAATAAATATCTAAATACATCTCCTTATTCTCTACCAAACTAAGAAAACTAGTGGCAAAGCTCACTACAGGATATTGTTCTCTGCACTCTAGTAACTAATGGTAAAAATATACAAAGTCATCAATCAGGAAGTTGAGGCAGTGCTAATCTAAAATCAAATCATATTTCAGAAAAATCAATAATAAAAAATTTTGGGTGGAGGAGCAAAAGGATGGGCTTTATGACCACTTTTTACCATCGGCATATAGGAATATAACAAGACTTTGAAATCAACCAAACATTCTAGGCTACTTACTTTAGTCCCTCAGATATGACTTCATTACTCAGTGTACTATTGCTACCATCAAGCACATTATTCAAACTCTCATTCTTAACTTTCTCTAGCAAACTTCCTCCATTTTTCAAAAAATCAAACAGAAAAGATGGCACACATCTGTTTATCACTGAAAAAAAAAAAAAAAAAATAGCTCAGTATTACCTGAATGTTTAGTTTAAGAAACTGTGTTGTTCATAAAATTTTACTGACTGGTTGAAATTCATTGTGATGTTGTGTGAATACATGAAAATATATGAAAAGCTGCTGATACAAAATTAATGACCTTATACACATTAATTTGATGTACAAGGTTTTAAAGCCTGTTGAAAAATGGCTTCTCCCAACATGTGTTATATGATTTTTGATACTGACAAAATTTGAAACCTGTGGCACTAGATACAGAGTGCCAAATGGGACTTAATCTTTTTGTAATCAAAATCAATTTTGTGTACACAAAATCCTCTGGATATGCAAATGAATACTCTCATCACAATTTTGTAAGAAGGTTTCTCATTGGATATAGTAACCCCAGGTCTCACAGGTTTCTGATTACTTCGAGCAAGGGCATAATCATATAGTTGATACACTATTCTGCAAAAGTAAGTAATACCTAATAAAATATACAAGTCAGATATAGGACATTTTGTACAATATTGATTATTCTAATATGACGTCCTTCTTTGGCTTAATACGGAGAATTCATTTGCATATCCAAAAGATTCTGTTAACTAATTTGCATGCAAAATTGACTTTGGTGACACAAAATTGACTTCTGTGACACAAAAATGACGTTGTGACACAAAAGTGAAGTTTGTGTTAAATTGCATGCAAAAGTGATCTTTTTATGACAGAATTCAATTTTGTAAACACAAAATTGAATTTTGTCATAATATTTCTCAGTTTTTAAGCGAAGTAGTACACAGAATCCAAACTTAACTAATTTGCATATAAAATTAACTTTTGTTACCTAACTTTTGTCCACTGAAAGACTACTTTGTATGACAAAATTTAAATTTATAGCATGTTATACATTTTGTATATATGAACTCATTTTTGTAGAACAAAACCACACGAGTCCCATTCAGGCCCCATACCAGAAGAGCAACATCTTCATTTTATACAAGTAATACATAAATTATGCCATAATACTAGCTATTTTAAGACAGGGAACCAGTAAGCTCAACACAGACAACAAAGTCAGCACAGTAAGATTTTCAAGTATTGATGATAGTAAATTCTTTAAACCACAGCCATGGTAATAAACATGTCCAACCTCATAGACATATGACAGTTTTATTTCTGATGTCAATGATAAGTTTGACCTTATTTTACTGATGTAGGAACAGAATTTTGCTCTATAGTGGTTGCCATTTCGTGGAAAAAAGATGCTGCATCTTTTTAAAAATATGAAGAAACTGGTCCTATTAGAATCGAAATAAAGCACAGAAACTCCATTTTTATCATTGTTTTAACATTGGCTAGCCCTTTATATTGATATTTAATCCCTCGCTATCAGCCAGGGTAAAATTATGTGACATAAATTGCCAGTCAGTGGTAATTAAAACAATGACAAAATGGAGTTTCCCTGATTTATTTCTTAATTAAATCATGATTATTTAATCATTCCTGATTGACAAAATAAATGACCTCCTCTTTTTATACATAACTTATAAAAATGGTATTTCTTACATGGCTGACTTTTGAAGTAATATGGAGAGCATATATCTTTCTTCACAATGTCCATACCATTCTGAAATGACAAGAAAAAACAAACTAGAAATACCTCAATACTTCAAGTAGTATATGTGCAGTATGTGGCTTTTTCATATTAATGTGTATACATATGATTTTTATGCCTATAATTGATGTGATGTGCTGTATGATACCTATTAACTTGTTTTAGTGATTTGTTTTCTATTCTACAGATGATCATGGACCAGTGCTTAGTATATCAGTACATTTATTTACCTTTAGATATACCTGTATGTTTTGATTTTAAAGTACATGTGTTTTACTTATTCATAAAATGCTAATTAGAGTGGCCTTAGGTCAAGCATGATACTGGCCTCATGAAGTTTGGTTCTGGAGGGAAATTTCTATTGTGTTGGTTAGTTAGTTCTTATTAGTCGGTAGCCATATTCTTGTCTCATAGTTTGTAGAAGGCTGAGTTGACTTGAAGTTTTCAGGTCATTTATTCTTATGTTGACATTTATAAACTAACATTCTAGTCCTTAATTTTGAAAGATTGAGATTTCTAGTGTGAATGTGTAAAATTGTAGTGAACTTGAGAAGCTAGTAAAAATCATATAAAACTATTTCCATACTTAAACAGAAGTTAAAACTAAATATAAATAACTTGAACTAGATAAATGTGTGATTTTATAAACTCATACAATAATTAAAGCGTAAAATTAGATATCTGATAGTATTACTTATTCATATAACACTGTATCATTGATACAAGCATTTGAGCTAAAATTTTTGTGGTCATGGGAAAACATGACTTATGATTATAAATTTTATTGTGTAGGTATTCATGCATTTTTTAGAATAGATCAGTAGTAAGTGTAAATATCAGATGAATCTTTTGCACCTCATGTGAAATATGGTATTTAGTTTAAATATTGATGTTAGAATATGAATTTTATTATTTTTGATCAATAACTTGTTTCATGCCCTTGACTCTCCTCAAGCTGTTGAATTAGTGTAGAGGGGCAAAAGCATTATTTTTCACATAAATATGCAAATAATCTAATCTTTCAGACTTGAGCCATCTCAGGCATATATTTTTATACACCATAAATTTATGAGTGTAAACAGGATAACTGCAATATTCGTTTTTAGATATTTGGTGTAATGAATTTCATTAAAGGATGATAGAGTTCTCTTTCTTTGCACTTGAGTTATAATGTTACTTTTGTTTTATAGGGAATTTCGTCTGGAATATTACATCTTGAATAAACAGTAAACAATTACAAGTTATATTCATTCAAAGCCCTGTTCAAATGTACACTATAGAATTAAAAGAGCCTTTCAACTTACTAGTGATGAATCAAAATTTTCTTTACAGTACTTTCCGTCGAACTGTTCGCCATTTTTAGCAGGATTGTATATAAAGTTTTTATCAGGACACTCTGACACACAAATCTACAAAAAATATCAACAAGAAGGTAGAAATTTTAACTCGTTCAATTAAAATCAAATGCTAATCTGCTTTCAGACCACACATTAATTATAGGATAAAAACAACAGAAAAATTGACAGAAAATATTAAGACCTATTGCAATGATATATACACAGTATCATAAACATACATGTATGCAACATTTCATAATAATTACATTTACTGTGCATATCATTGAAATACGCTAATCTCATTGGATAATCGGCTTCATAAATTATGTTTTTAATGATACAACACATCTTCTAGCTATTCATATTGGCCTTGCTCAAAATTATTGCATCCTTGGCCTTACAAGAGACCTTCATCAAGATGTTCATATGATGTCAAATTTGAAATGAACTGAAACAAGTAAACAAGTAACTATAACATTATTAGTGAACCTGTCCTGAAGATGGAAGTGGCCACACCGGTACCATTACGATCAACAAGTTTATTACATTGACCTTAAACCTTTTGAAATGCTGACCTTAGTTTTGTGGCTATACGACCTTTTTCCAATATTTAAACAATTCCTATAGTAAACAGAAATTAGCATGTGGCTTTCATATGACCTGTTCTTAGGAGATAAAAATAATATAGAATGTACTGTAGAATTCAAAATCAAGGGAGATAATGACTTTTTTTATCAATGTGTATTGATTATATTTTGTGTATTTCTACAAATGAAATAGAAATAAAATAAGAAAAATGTATCAAATGTAATAAAAGAACTGAATGTTTCATTTTTGAGTATGCTTCATTAAGTCTTTATAAAAATCAGGCAAAATGGGAAAAATGTCAAAAACCCACCAATCTGACAATATCATTTCACTCAAGGATGCTGTCTTTATTTGAAGACACCATTATCACAGGACGTGCTCAGAACTTTTTCAACAGAATGTTAGAAAAATCAGTTTTTGACCGAGTTATCTACCCTTGAAATGTTAATTTTCAGTGCATTTCAATGAAATTATAACTCATTTAACTTGTCTTTTGTCCTTGATTCTGATCGTGTAAATAGTCAAATTAAACCTTCAAAATTGTGGGGTTTTTCACACCATGTTTCACTTACTCCTTGATTCTTACAGAGACTGACACTTAAAACATAAAAAAATGAAACATTCAATTCTTAAATCAATTGTTCGTAAAACGAAGAATAAGGAGATATGACAGCACTTTCAATATATTTCAAGCCTGTATGACATTCTACATTCTACTTCAATATAAATAAGTATATAAAACTTGTTAATGGCTACTGGGACCTGTGAAATTGAAAATCTAACTTAAAATAAAAAATATGTGAGAAATGGCCAAAGAGTAATTGTTCCACTTTGCATCACAAGTAAAGTTCATGTTTTTCTGTAGATGTAAGAAAGTACATCCCACTATACACCACCGCTATAGGAAGCTTAGTACAATATAGCAGTAGTTGAGGAAAAATGTGAGGAAAATTTTGGATATTACCACTGTATAGGGAAAATACAAGTAAAACCCATCATACTTCTTAAAAAATATCAACAGCCTGTGATTTACAGAAGCTGAGAATTTAGTTACAAATTCCAAATGATAGAATGCTGGACACAGATCTGACATGTTCTGATAGACTGTTAGATCCTGCTGCTTTTTGTTATGTTTTTTTTCTTTAAGAAATCTATTAACTCATATAATTCTTTCCCTGTGGTCCCAGGAGCCTGAATCGCTCACCAGATTGAATTTTGCCTATCAAGGACAATAAATTAAACAAGAAGTTGTCCAACAATTTTGACTCAAGAAAACTTTGATAGGACTTAATATAAGGATCAATTCAGTAAATGAAAGTCGAAATCCATCATAGTTTTCAAGACATTGCTGAAAACTGTAAAAAAAAAAAAACTTGTGACTTCCATTGTGCTCATCATCAGTAATACGCTTGGATTTACATGATATAAATCAGTCTCCTATTCAAACGCTATTGTGACCTGGTTTTAAACATACTTTTGGTTTTACCAGAAATGATCCGTATTATACCGGAAATTGGCGGAAATTACCGATTTTTGTTAATTTTGGGGAAAAAATGTATTAGGGTCGGTCGGTCGGGAAACCCGAAACAGACATTTTTTTTGGCCTTGTTAAAGCATGTGGCAAATATGTCCTGACCAAAAAACCGCCTACCAAAGTCCAAATTTCTTAAGAAAATTATTGGAAATTGCATAAAATGATATTGTGACCTTAACAATAAACCTGTAACATAAAAATGTGCCAATAAGTCTTTTTAATATTTATTTAAAAACAAGGCTGGAAACTGATATAAACAACAATAACCCTTTCTGCGATATCCACTTGTAACTGCTGATACACCCTGTCACTTTGATACCACTTTTACATAAAATGTCGGCAAAATGATATACACATGGGGAAGGCTGATAAAAGAATTGTTATCAAATTTTTTTTATATTCTGTCAATTTTACCTGCTCTAGGTTTTACAGAAGTTACACAAACCTGAGGTGTAGGACACCCAGTCACAAATACACCAACGCCCATCCTGCCACATGATACAAGATCAAAGAAAAATAAGTAGTTCTTCCCCCTGAAAAATGAGAAATAGTAAAAACAGTAAAAATATTGTTGTAAGTACAACATTATAGCACATACAATTATGATTTTCATGGGAGTTGATGTAGATAAATCAATGGAAGACCAACTCTATAGAGTTTATTGATTTATTGACAATTACCTGGTGAACTTCTTTAAGTAGTTGACTGAGCTATTCGAAAAGAGATTTAAACTTGCGGTGAAAAGTTCCTGAAGTTTAAATTTCCTTCACATTTGCCCATAGACTTGCCAAATACCTCTCTTTAAATTTAAGAACAAATGAAAAATTTCATTGATTAGCAAAAGTACTAATTGTTGGTGATACGGCAATTAGTGGCTGTATCAAGGAGGTCATTTTTTTTTCAGATTTTTTGTGTCAGCGAGGGACTTGAAGCAAGGCTAAAATACCCAGTCAGCAACCTTTTCGAGGTTTTGTTTTGTGCGAGATATTTTCAAGGATGCTATTTGGAGGTTTTGTTTTGTGTGAGATATTTTCAAGGATGCTATCTGGAGGTTTTGTTTTGTGCGAGATATTTTCAAGGATGCTATTTGGAGGTTTTGTTTTGTGTGAGATATTTTCAAGGATGCTATTTGGAGGTTTTGTCTTGTGTGAGATATTTTCAAGGATGCTATTTGGTTGTGAATAGTGTTTGATATGTGTTGTGGTGTCACATTATTGTTGATAGATATATTCCATTGCAATACAATGGGTGCTGCAGGCAGAGCAGGACATCCTTACCCTTACGAAGCACCTGATGTCACTCTCTTTTGTGGGAGTTCATATTGCTAATGCTTTTTGTGTGACATCTTGTTTCCCTTAACTTCAGTTTTTTTTGTGTTATCTTATTTGGTTCATTACATTGTGTATGTAGGTTGTCAAAGTCTCATGTGTTCAATGTTTAGGCCAAGTTTTGGGATTTTGACATATTTGAATCATCCTACTGCTGATGATTCTGTATTTTTTAGGGGATATTTAGCTACAATATTAATATTCTACATGTACATTAGTATTTTTTTGTTACCGGTATGCTATCCCTAATCATTGATATTTATCATTATATATAGTTTCTACCACAGAATTTTCCACAGTAAAAAGTAAATTAAACTTAAGACAATACATTTAACACAGATCATTTGGAGTAGAAATACATGTTTCTGAATAAGCCAATATGAATAAGGGTAACAATAAAATTACTTAACACTAAAATAAATTGATATGAAAAAAATATTTTTCATCCAACATCCCAACAGTGAAAATAAAGAAAAATCAATAGACAAAAATATTCGGTATGATCTATATCTTAATTAAATAAATTTAAAGGTTGCAAATTTCCAACTGAAATGTACCACAATTAATTGGCTATGGGGAATAATTTATCTAAACAAATTTATTAGCCTGGTATAGATAAAGCTTACCTTTGTTTACCATACCCACACAGCTCTTTATCAGAATTTTGTGGGTACAACAATAGTTTTGGATCACCATACTTAAAGGCTAAAATAGAAAAAATCAAAAACTAAATAAGAGGTGTAATTGTTGGTAGGACAGACAAATGGACACAAAACTTAGTTGGTAGAAAAATGAGAAGTGAACTTATCATATTGTAAGGTCCTTTGAATTACATGTATACCTAGGACTCCAGGGTAGAAAACTCACTCACAATTCTAGCCAGTCCCGAATATAATTTTTCAATAAATTTACTATATAAATGTTTGCTTTAATTGGCCACTCTTGCCCAAAAATAGCGTCATGGGCGGCAAGCAGGCTACTATTTCTAACTCTGCTGGACTTTGGTCCATTTAATTACAAGTATACCCTGGACTCAACACTTTGGTCCATTGAATTACCAGTATACCCTGGACTCAACACTTTGGTCCATTGAATTACAAGTATACCCTGGACTCAACACTTTGGTCCATTGAATTACAAGTATACCCTGGACTCAACACTTTGGTCCATTGAATTACAAGTATACCCTGGACTCAACACTTTGGTCCATTGAATTACCAGTATACCCTGGACTCAACACTTTGGTCCATTGAATTACAAGTATACCCTGGACTCAACACTTTGGTCCATTGAATAACAAGTACACCCTGGACTCAACACTTTGGTCCATTGAATTACCAGTATACCCTGGACTCAACACTTTATGAGCAACTCCTCAGTTGTTTCTAGTCAAGCAGAGGACACTTGTCCATTCTCCAAGTTTCTTGGCAGAGTTTGAATTGCCCATTTGTATTTGTTTCTTTGTACATGTTATTTTTGTTATTTCATGGTCTTTGTTGTGTTTGTCTGATTTCCCTGTCTGGTCATTAACTTTGGATTATATTCTTTTGATTTCCACTCAAATCTTGGTTCTCTTGATTATCTTTCTTCCATCAAATATTTCATGTAGGGAACCAGAACCAGAGGTGATTTGCTGAATAGTGGAAACCAGTGATAAACTCATTTTCTATTTGCCCTATTTGATCTCTTACTTATATCCATCTCCATTTGCAGCTCAATGAACACAAGATAAATATGATCTTAGCATTAAATAAAAAAATGTTAATCTGTAAGTACTTGTTTGACTTAGACATACCAATAAGTACTAGATCAATATCACATTACCATATAATGACTGAATGAAACTCAATATTACACTGGTAACATATTGAGAAAAAAAAAACAACTAATTTGTCACATATTTATCTCACAAGACAACACAGAAAAAAAGCACATGGTGGTTGATGACCAATAGTATAGCTACATTCTGACCAAATGAGCAGAGTCACAGCTAGGAAAACATAGAAAGGAATAAGTTAAAATGTTTTGAAAAAAAAACATCTAGGAAGGATGTGTTTAAAAAGTTTACAAAAACTTCGTTTTTTTTTTCAGTGAAGTAGTAGTTGTTTGTGTCAATTTTGCCTACGAACATAAATTATTTTTGTGTACCAGGTATGGTGATGGTCTCAAGATTTGTAATGTAATCTGAAAAAAAGGTATTCAGTTACAACTTTAACTCAAACTAAACAATTTATCAAGTTCTGTATTAAAAATAGCAAGGATCTTCTATTTAAACGAATTATTCTATGTGTAATCCCTTTTAAGGAAAATATGACTCAACATATCATAAACTCACACTGACTGGTACCCTAGTTTGCAATACTTAAAAAAAAAATAATCCTTGAGTTGGATTATCTCCCTTTACAAGCATCTGACAATAATCATGTTGCTTCATGCATATCTACATATGATCCAATACTTTGTATAAAGTTTCATCATCAGGAGAAGTCACACATATACACATTATAACATTGAAAACCTATTTTTAACTCCTTAGTTTATTATCTGCCTTTGCAAGCATTCAAAAATAATTACTTTGCTTCATGCATATCAATATGTAATGCCCAATCTTCATTAAGTGCAAGTCTGTAAGAATCAGGCAAAAAGGGAAAAAATCAGAAACATGCATTTCAAAATCCCACCATTCTGACTATATAATTTCACTCTATCTAAAAAGACCATTATTTAATATATGCATAACTGAACACAATGTACTTACCAAACACAGCCACTACAACCAGACCTCCTATGAACACCAGAAAAAGGAGACAACATATTATATCTGTACAGGACCTGTAAAAATTGAAACATTTTTGTCTGAAGATTCAGTATCCACTGGATATAAAGTCCAGGTCTCAATTTCACAAAAAATTGCAAGTGGGAAATTGATTGTAAGCTGATGACACAATGCTATTTTCTGTTGTGACAACATGACTAATGATCAAATTTACACTTACGACTTTCTGTGAAACTGAAGCCTGAACCTTGAAATCCTAAGCTATAATACTCAGGATAAAATTTCACGAAAAGACGAAAGTGTTAAGTTGTTCGTAACTTATGACGTCACAACTGAATAGCATTGTGACGTCACAACTTACGATTAATTTCACACTTAAGACTTTTTATAAAATCGACACCAGTAGTCATTTTTAACCTGGTAATTGGCCTAGATTATTGAAAGGACTACCTCTTTATCATATATTTAAATTAAGAGTACTGCATGCTCATTGAACTTTTTTCCTTAGTTTTACTGCTGGCTAATAAAACATTATGATCTAAATTTATCTTTCATAGCAATATGGTAGTTTCTGATTCTTCATGATTTTGTACATAAGTTCCTAATAGTTTTAATTAAGAAAATATAGACATTGATAATTTTAAATGTGCAAAACTTCCAACAGTTGTACCCTAGGTAGCTTTAGAACAAATTCACAATACAAATATACTATTGCTATATCATAAAGTTGGTCTCTAGACATATTTTATGGATATATACCAGTATTGTTCTCAAACAATCACTGTATAAATCAAGAAAAATATGAAACAGCCAATAAAAAGAAAATAGGTTTTTTTAAATGTATGACACTTGATTTGGTATTGATTTTCTTCAACTTTGCTTTGACAGAATCTTGAAATGTTACAATTGTTTAAAAATTGATAAGAATCGCACAGTAAAAAAATAATAAAATGCCTGTAGAACATGTATCAAATTTAGGGGGATTAAATCTAATCAAAAATAATATTCAATGTTACCCTTTCCTTTAAAGGTCTGTTTTATATAGATGATTAGACAATTTATTGGAGGTATCATCAGGAGTAACCATGAAATCAGTTTCGATTCACTCAGACCAACTGTGAAGTACTTGCCAAATTATGAATCAACAATCATATATCGTGTATAAAAATTGATATCTCATGCAGGTCAAAATGAGATTTCATACCTTTAACATTGGGTATTTACTGTAAATTTTAGATTTAACCAGTTTTGCATGTGAGGGTTTTGAATGTCCTTCACTATACATATCTTGCATGGATGGCACTGGAACCTTTTCTTTTCCTGACTTTAAAATATTTTTCACTGGATGGATCAAAGGTGGCCTCAGTTGAAAGGTGCTTTGGCTTGTTGTTTCGTTATGTTGCTAGTTTTAACTATGTTTTTTTTTTTGTAAGGGCCAGGTCATCTATCTTCTACCGACCAGGTGCTGAAGATGAGATGGTTGAGTCCAAATCATGGCTAAATTTATACTATTGTTAAATATTCCATATAAACAAGAGTTTTTCATCCACTGGGAACATGGTCAGTGAGAAGTCCTAGTAGAATTCAGAGATTGTAACAGATGTAATGACTACTACGAGACTGTGATCATGATGTAAGTGATACACAAGATTTGTCCGATTTGAAAAATATGTACCATTTCTAGCAGTTACCTGTTTTTGACTGGTCCCTTGAAATTTGGGTCATGTTTCAGTGGAGTACCTGAAAAAAAAAGAACAAATTATAATGTCTCTTCACCCAACTTTTGATAGCAAAACTAATAACTCTTTTCTAAATAATATGTGAATCCCAGTAAAATTTACAGTAGGTGAAAAGAAAGGGGTTTCCAGTACATTTATAACAGGGCAATAACTCTGACATTGGTCAGCAGATCTACATGAAAATTTTGGCAAAGGTACATTCATGCCAAGGTTTGGTTACAATCCATCCAGTAGTTTAGGAAAATTTTCAATATTGGAAATACAAAACTTCTGGATAAAAACCCATCTCGGGACCCATAACTCATTCATCTGTTAATGGATCTTTCTGAAAATTTTGGCATAGGTCCAACTCATCATGTTGAACAATTTTACTCCCTGCCAGATTTAAGCTTAATCTAATTGTTTTTGAGTTATGAGCAAAATTCTGCGATTTGACCCCATGGTCTATTTTTAGTAACAGCTGTCACAAATAAAAAAAAATCAAAAATCTTTACTTATTGATTGATAAAGATGTTCTATGAAACACTTATATTAAGTTTTATTTGAATCCAGCCAATTGTTTCAAAGGAGAAGATTTTCTAAGTGGAAGTGTAAAATTTCGTAAAAATCCATTTCAGGACCTGTAACTCATTCATCCATGAACGAGACTTTCCGAAAATTATGGCATGGGTCCATTACATCATGTTGAACAGTTTAATTCCCTGTGAGATTTTAGATCCTATGGTCTATTTTTAATAATGGTGCATGCACATATTGTTAAAAATGTTCTAAAAAACATTCATGCTAATTTTTGTTTCAATACATCAAGAGGTTTCAGAGGAGAACATTTTCAAAGTTTGATTTATTAAATTTGGCGAAAAAATCCATTTCAGGACCCACAACTCATTGGTCAATGGACCTTTCTGAAAATTAGGGGTAGGTTCAACCCCTATAATGAACAATTATACCTTCTGCCAGATTTTAGCTAAATGCAACTCTTATTGAGTTATTTCCAAAATTCTGTGATTTGACCCCTATGGTCTATTTTTAGTAATGACTGCCATGTTTATTTGGCCAGATAAAAAATCCACACACAAGGATTGTTAAAAATACCCTAAGGAATATTCATGCAGAGCTTGGTTACTTTCTGTTAAGTAGTTTCAGATGAGAAGATATTTGAAAAAGTTAACAGACGACAAAGACAGACAACAGACACATAATGAGGGCAATATCTCATAGTCTTTCAGCGAGGTGAGCTAAAAAATTTCAAACATACTGGAACCACAAATGTATAGAACAAAGGATGAATAATTGGATGGATGGATGGACAGACACCAGTTTAATGCTTCTTACACAACTATTAACAGTAGTAGCAGAAGAAAGATTTTAGTATTTCATGTTAACAATATGTGAAATAATTCATAAAGTAAACACTGATGTCAGGTCATCAATCATTTGACCTTTTGAGATTTTTTATCAAGGAAGTTTAACACTTCAAAAAGGAAAACTTTGTCATTTTTATTTTCATCCATGGATAAAATCACTATTAAGGCTGGTTATGTTTTTTTTCCCAGGTAGTCTGCAGAGAAAGTGGTTTTGTCTTAAAATTAGGTTGAAAAAACTCAAAATTTAACCTATAGATCTATTGCAAATTTTGAAGGTTGAGGTTGAAGGTCAACACCTCGGTTAATGAAATTTCAGAATTGTCAGAAATTGAGTCCTGGTGCTCTGACCAACACTTATTTTAACCTTTGTAAAACAAAACCAACATAGACCTTTCATGTCCAAAGACATGATGATGGAGTGAATATTACTGTTCATCAAAGTAATGCACAATAATTCTGATGATAATTAAAAATAATATAAAACCAACCCCTCATGAAATAGAAGTATAGTGTGTCCACAAATTCATTTCAAAAGCTTTTACAGAGGGAGATCAATTTTACAGAATGTTCCATGAAAAGTTACAATTTAGACCATAATGTGTACTTATGGCCTTGTCGTAATTTTCTCATCAAAATTCTTAAATTATATTGTGGAAATGTACAACTCAATACCAAGAAGGCCACTTTTTGATTTAAAACACAAAGTATTTTTCTTCATTGGCTAGTTAACAAAATACTTGTTGCATCATTCAAATAAATGCAATATCCAATGTCTATTGAGAAAAGGGTTGTCCATACATACACACACTATCTAAAACACTGACTAATCACTAATTTTCTTACTTGTTTGTCCTGTTTCAACTGTTTCAGTTTTATCATCCATAATCAGAATCAAAGATAGTAAGATGAAATACAAAATAAAGTAAACAGGAACTAACACTTGAACATTTAACACAATAAAATACAAAAAAAATATATAAGTAAACTACAAACTGTTGTACAGAAACAGTATCTTTCCTGTCAGGAAATAAACTAGAGAAGTTAGATATATGGTGAAATGGTTAAATTGACTATATTCTATAAACAAATTTTTGCTAATTTAGCAAGTAAGAAAAAATTGCAAAAATAATTAGCAGCAAAAATGTCCCCCCTTTTTATGGAATGCATGTTTTACAGAATGATAGTCACATTAACAAATTGTAGCAATATTTGATTGATATCATGAAACATGAAAAATTAGTATCTGAAGCATAGAGCTCAGAAAGCTGGTCCATAGTACAAGAATTATAAATTTTAATATACTAATTCAAAAGTCTGCATTTACCAAATCCATATTTGACCACAGGATTACAAAATCATAATATAGTTTAACAAATACAAATACAAAAACTTTATGCCCCATGCAGGTCCGGCTGTCAAAAGAATAGGCTTGCAGCAGCACTAAACTTGTCGTAAAAGGCGACTAAATAGTGCTCAGAACCTTAGCCCGGGGCTAAGGCACTCTGCCCACAGAGTGACTGGGTTGTGTGCCCCAGGTGGTGGAATGGGGTATCCCTTGTGTGTTACATGCTGGGGTTGTCAGGCTATAATACGAAAAACCTGACTGCAAACCATAGTGGTGCACCGTGTTGGGAAGATGCCACATTCCTCGCACATTAAAAAAACCCTACTGTGGTATTCTCCCAGAGTAGGAACCATACGGCTCCACCACAGGAGGCTAAATTGCCCGACCCTACCCACCTCTCCCTATTTCCAGTGGCAATCAAAATTTCTCGACCCCATTATCCTTGCGTCCCCTCCCATTTTTAATTTCATCATCATTTCATGGTCATTTTATCAACCACTTCATGTTCATCGCCTGAATATAGCTGAAATATTGCTGCTCAGGCGTGGGATGGGACACAAGGACAATGGGGTTGACAAATTTTGATTGCCACTGGAAATAGGGAGAGGTGGGTAGGGTCGGGCAATTTAGCCTCCTGTGGCGGAGCCCTATGGTTCCTACTCCGGGAGAATACCACAGTAGGGTTCTTTAACGTGGGAGAAACGTGGCATCTTTCCCAACATGGTGTACCACTATGGTTTGCGGTCAGGTTTTCCATATTATAGCCTGACAACCCCAGCATGTAACACGCCAGGGGTACCCCATTCAACCACCTGGGGCACACATCCCAGTTGCTCTGTGGGCAGAGCGCCCTAGCCCCCGGCTAGGGTTCTGAGCACTATTTAGTCGTCTTTTACGACAAGCTCAGCGCTGGTGCAGGCCTACTCTTTTAACACCCGGACCTGCACGGGGCTAGGGCTAATTTAAATCACAACTATCACATTGAGGTATCAGTCTTGTATTACATATTCCTGAGCAGGTGAACATCAAAACATGGAGGCTAAAAAATAGTGCGCTTCCTTTTTGCCTTTTCCTGTTTTTGTTTCTTGGCAAATGGCTATCATTTTTCATCAAAGTACAGGGTAAATATCAAGCTATGACACAATAAACTTGTTTTTGAAGAAAAACAGTATTTTCATGAAAAATAATGCATCAGAAAAGGGGTCTATTTTATGAACTCAAAATAAAAGTGAAAGAAGAAAAAGTCTTTTTTTAGTTTGACCTGTCCTGGTGTACCAAAGTTTGTGCCTTTTTTTCTAAAATGGACCTAAAAATTATTTTTGACATTTCCTTAATTGAAAAACATGGTTAAAAGTTAGATTGAAACTAATTGTGTATTTTTTAAAAAATCATGAAAATTTAAGGCATACAATAGAAGTCTATGGGGCAAAGAATACAAGACTGAGACCTTGAGTAGCATAGTTAATGTCAGGAGATAGAGTTGTCTTCCCTGATTAAATGACCATTATCTGATGATACATTTGTAGGTAGTTAATTGGACAATTGAAAAGAAGATTTAAACTTTCTATCAGACACAGATTAAAATTCCTATGGAATGATAGTAAGTTTGAATCTCAGTCCTTGTCAATTGTCCAGCTAACTACCTACTATCTATAAAAGTCATCTGGTGATGGCCATTCAATCGAGGGAAGGCTAGCTCTATTCCCTGAAGCTCACTATAATACTTGCTGTAAAAATGAAATTGAAACATGATGAAGTACAACACATGTAATTTCAACTTTTTGTTGCATGGAACATATTTTTCCCCTCTTTTGGCATAACTGATATAGCAGAATGACATCATCCAATATTTAGGATGACTTAACAGACACACACCTGTTTGGACTGGATAAGAAATGATAATCAGTAGTTGTTCTACTTCACTTCTTCAGTCTCCTATCTTATGAGACAATTAAAAATGCACATGTATAAGTACTACATGTAAGATAAAATTTCTAAACTACAAAACCTATTAAAAGGCCAGACAATGGAAATCAATAAAAGATAAAGATCACTACATGTATCAAATTGTCCAAAAAATTTCTTTATCCATAAAAAATAAACTAAACTTTTATAACCACATAAACTGGGATACCAAATATTTTAGATAGAAGTAGGAACATTTATCTTCCTGATTTGTACTGGGCATTCAACTTTGGCAGTTAATCAATTTATGGTAGATAATATACACAGGATAACTGTACATTGTAAAATAAAGTTTGTTTTTTTCCTTATGTCTCTCTTATTGTTCATATACTGGTTTGATGTCTAAACAAAACAAAATATATGTGAGCTACTATTCATTCCATGTATCCCTGCTCTCCCTCTTAAAATTAAATGTTAATAAAATACCAGACTTTACCATAAATGTTAAAAAAAACAGACTATGTCAAACAGAAAGTAGTTATCTCATAGATCTAGTTTCTTATTTTGACCTCAATGGCTCTTGAAATTGTTGTGTAGAGATAAATGTACACTGCTTGCATTGTAGAATAGAGTAAAGATTGATAAGCATGTAAAAGACAGTATACCCTAAAACAAATACACAATAAAGCTTCTGAATTAGTATGTTTTGTTTCTGACCAAAGATTTCTGACATGCTCATAAAGAAAGGCAAGCTAGAAATTTGTGAACCAAAGTTTACATAAAAAAATCAATAAAAAAGAAGCTCTTGTCTGACAAGTCCAAAATAAAATCCCCCAGTGAGGCAAACCTATAAAGATTTTTATAAGATATCAAGTGAATGCACAGAAAACTGTTACAAAACTTTCATATTCAGACCATATTATTAATATAGCAGAGTAGGCAAATGCACAAGTTAAAAATCAAATCACAAAATATGGTATACCTATATAGGGAACGAACTATAACAGATATATGGAGTAAAATGGTATATCTCTTATCTTTGAGAGTATTGCATGGCAAGACAAAGTCCCCTACTGTAAGAAAATAGAATGCAAACTCCATACATAATTTGTTGATCAAAAACAATGGGGAAAAATGGCCTTAACTCAGCAAAAAGTTATAAAATACAAACTAGTTCTAGAAAGGGGTCGATACAAAAACATATTTGTAAATCATGTGATAGTGGGAACATAGAGGATGAATATTATTTCTTCTCAGTGTGCACCCACTACACACCGCAAAGAAATAAATACAGAATGAAATTGGACAACCATAATTTAATTTCTTCATCAAAACCTCAGCTCACACCAAGAGACATAGCATACATGTTAAACAGCAGCTCTATAGAAATACTAAAAATAACTATCAAATTCATAAGTGAATGTTGGAATCGAAGGTCAATTTAATTTAACAGAAATTATATTAATATATAACGTTAAAACTAAAGATTAATCTGTTTTGATCAGATTTACACCACTGTCGCACCATGGTCATAAATTTAGTTTATATGTAATGTATATTACATTGTTATGTTTTTTTTCATGCCATAACCATTTACTGTAAATGTGTTTGTGCAAATAAAATTGTAAATTGTCTATTAAAGCAATGCATCAGATATTAAATTTTAATTTGCAAGTCAGATGAAAAAAAATTTTTCCATTAGTTTTCAAAGTACAAGGGCCAAAACTCAATAAATAATTTACAAACCTGAGGACCAAATTCAAACTTGATCTGTAACTTGTTATTGTTGAACAATGTGTAAAATACCAAATGAATCTATGCAAGTATGACAAAATAATGTGCCGAAAACAGAGTTTATATTCAAAGTAAAAGGGCTCAGCTAAAAATTAATTAACAAGAACAAAATTAGAACTTCATCCATAACTTATCATGGTTAAACAATGTGACAAATATCTGAATAATTGCAAGCATGATGGGAAAAATCAGGAAACTAATTTACAACACAGACTGACAGACAGAGTGCAAACATTAAATCTTCCTCATTTAATGAAAGTTGCAAGGAGGGAACTATAAAATCGACATCTATATACCTCCCTACCAATTTAAACCTCTATGTATAAAATTCAGTACACCTGAAATATCTAATTGCAGATTTTAATTTGTAATACTAATATTTGGTGAAACATGAAAAGGGGAAACATGCTGAAAATCCATAAAAGTTGGCTTCACATGATAAGAACAGATAAGGTAGGCCTTATATGAATTGGGGTGCAGATACTGATATAAAGGCTGGTCTAACATGAAAAAGAGAACAGATACTGATTGATTGTTGTTTTTAATGTCATTTCGGCGACCAGGGCCACATCACGGCAAGAACATTTAATGAAATGAAAACATTAAAAGCAAGATCAAAGTCTTCATAAAATCATGAAATTAAAACAAAAAGCTATTTACATAAAAAAAGGTACATACAAGGTAAATCTAAGACATAAATTATACATAGACACATTACCCCGATAAAACATTTAAAATATTGAAAAATCAAGCAAGGTATCAAATTTAGATTTTAATAAATAAACCGATATCCTGCAAGAAATCGATAATGCTTTTAGATGAAACAGTCTTGAACACATCAAACATATTGGCGCAGTCAAAATAATTTTGCCTGGTGTTGGCAAAATCCACACAATCTAGAAGAACGTTTGATAGAGAAAGGGCAATCGCATGGAATACACTCAGGTCGAGGATCACCAACCAGCAAATGGCCAAGTGTAGATCTAGAATGTCAAATACTACATCTAGTCATGACCACCTGCTCTTTGCGATTGCCTGATCCGGATTGATGAATGCCTAAATCGGGTTTTATGAAATGGAGCTTGTTGGAGAGCAGATACAGTTATAAAGTGGATACAGATATAACGGCTGGCCTAACATGAAAAGGCAGAACAAATACAGATATAAAGTGGATACAGATATAACGGCTGGCCTAACATGGAAAGGGGGAACAAATACAGATGTAAAGTGGATACAGATATAAAGCCGGCCTAACATGGAAAGGGGGAACAAATACAGATATAAAGCTGGCCTAACATGGAAAGGGGGAACAAATGCAGATAAAAAGGAAGGTCTAACATGAAAAGAATATAAGCTGGCTTAACATGAGAAAGAGAACAAACACAAATATAAAAGTTTTCCAAACATAAAAAGAGGAAACAGATACTGAAAATCTACAAAGGTTGGCCTAACATGAATATAAATAACATTTACATGATAGAGACCAATCCCTAGTTATGTAAGTACATCTGTAAGTCAATAACTTTCCTATAACTAATCAAATACTATAGTACCTGATGTACAAGCACACATAAGCTATTTCTCTTCGATCAAAGGAGACTAAAGAAAAAATAATTCCCATTGAAGATCATGACAAATATTCACAACAGCTGGTAAAAAACATACATATGAATATATTGCCTGAAGGTCCATACATGGACTGTTAGATGCATCTATATATTGACAGATCATTTTTATGATGACGAGCTGATCTTCGGTCAATGACTTCAGGTCTATATGGAAGTTCTTTAATAATACCAGGTATTCAGAAAAATATGACCCAGAATAAATTCGGTCTTGTAGGTGGCTTATATTAGGACTGTATCATCCTACTTTCTTAAAATGAAATAGCTTTTCTACAAAAATGCTAAAAATTTCTAATTTTACTAGATTTTATCTAGAAAAATATCTGGAAGTTCAGCAAAATAAGTTTCTCAAAGGTTTCTTACTAACAAATATTAAATAGATATCATTTGTTTTCTATTTGTATTACAGGTCTTTTTTTTAATTTTTCAAAGAAAGTAAAAAAAAAAAACGAAAAATATTCATACTAATTGCCAAAAAATATACCAGAAATCGGTATATTTGCAAATGAAATGTATTTAAAGAAAAAAGTATTCTGGGTTTATTGAACAAATGAATGTTAGTCCATGGGCTGGGAAGGTCCACCATGCAACCCTCCACTCATCAACCAAAATATGGTTTTCAGCTACCCTTATACCTCCCATTCACAAATCACCAAAAAATAAAGTTGAGACATTGGGCTACATGTTGATACCTATATATGTTAATTTACTTCGTTTCGTAGAAAGAAGTTCAAAGAATCAAAAATAGTAACAAATGGATTTTTGCCTCAAACAGGTATAAAAAGAATACAAAAATAATTCAGTTTGTTTATGTCAATAAAAAGATTCTTAATGGCAGGTTTAATGGTAGCAGCAAATGGTATTTTGGCTAATGAGTGGACGGATTGCAATGGGGGGTTATCTATGTACTATGTACTGTTTTTTTTTTTGTTTTTTTTTGTTGTTACTTCTAATCCAAAACCAAGGGTAAAAAATGAACCATAAAAATCTCAGA
Source organism: Perna viridis (assembly GCA_037379345.1). Lineage (NCBI taxonomy): Eukaryota > Metazoa > Mollusca > Bivalvia > Mytilida > Mytilidae > Perna > Perna viridis. The sequence goes on along the minus strand of CM074517.1, from coordinate 12,000,831 downwards.
TTCCTTCAGTAATTCAATGGTTCCTGCCTTGTAATTATATTTCACAACGAAAACTTTGTCAGAATGTTTCATTCATGAAAAAAGTTTTTATGGCTGGATATTATTTGTATTTATTATCATATGTTCGAGGAAAACAAAAAAAAATATTGCATTAAGTTTTGCATAAAAGTATTTTGAAATGGATATCTATTTTACCATTTAATTCAATAGAATGTTGATAAATCTTGCTTTTTTTATCAGGTTATCTGCCCTTGAAAATGTACATGTATTGAAAGAACAAATCATTCCTTTCACCAAATATAGGTTAAAGATATTGTGAAACAGGAAGTAGTCATTCAACAGGCCTGAAATCAAACCCCATTATATGGGACCCATACCTGATGATCACAGGTGCAAACTACATGTAAATATAAAGAGGATATGGAACCCCATAATTAAGGAGGTAGACCTATGGAAAGGGACATAACTAATGAAATCAGTGATGTGTTTGTATCACATTAAATTTCACAAAAGTCTTTCAAGCTTTCATTTGAAACAGAATGAAATCAGTCCAAGTTACTTTGGTGCTTACATGAGATTGATGTAAAATGCAGAATACAAATGTTCCACTAATTTGTAAGAGTTGTGTCCCTTACCCTAGGTCTACCTCCTTAAGTTGGCCATTATATATCTAGTGGTGATTTATAGTTGCCAAGAAAAATTTTACAATAAATAATGTATTTGATCTGTAATGTTGAAAAACACACAAAATCTATAAACAGGTAGATGTAAAACAGGCCTGAGATCTGATCCCACTATATAGGACCTGTACCTAATACTATATATCAAATATCAAGAGGATACATTTAATAGTTGCTGAGAAAAGTATTAAAAAAATAATTTCCCCACTGGCCTGCCCCCCTAACCTACATTCATCATACTATATTAACCCAATCTCAACTATGTGAAATTTGGCCAAAAATAAATATGGGTTTTGTACATTTAGTTGATGGGTATTAAAGCTATATAAAGTGTGAATTATCAATTTAAAAAATACATTTACATAACATGCATTATTTAAGAAAGGAAATATTACAATACAATCACTGAGACCACGTGTTTAAAAAAAAATACATGTATGTACCTCCTCAGTATGGAGAAGGAAAAGTACATTTAAAAAACTTGAAATACTATGAGCAAACTCACAAAGAATGTACCCCTGCTTCAAATGGAATCAAATGTAAAATCTTAAATTTGAATTTATCTCCCTTTGAAGTCATATTCCTTTATGCACATTTACATATATTACCCCAAGTTCTTGTAAAATAACATCAAAATTCCTTGATCAGTTTAGGAGGATTTGTGCTTACTATCCATTAATATGGATTATCTCCCCTTGGAGTTCTCTGACAATATGCACATCTACATACATGTATGATGCCAAACCTTCCTATAAAATTACATAAAAATCCCTGGTGAAGGTGCAGTTACATTTAAAATGTTTTCATGTGTAAAACCCTTGATTTGGATTATGTCCCTTTGGAGTCATCTAAACAGTTATCATATTCCTTCATGCACATCTATATACTAGTATCATACCCAACCTTCCCTAAAATATTTCATCAAAATCCCTCGAGGGGTTTAGGAGTTGTGCTTATGAGATTTAAACATGTAAAACCTTTAATTTAGATGATCTCCCTTTGAAATCTGGCAACCATATTTATATTTATTCATGCACATCTACATATGCTACTCAACCTTCCAATAAAATTTCATTGAAATCCCTTCAGAAGTTTAGGAGGAGTTGCACTTACAAGAAATGTGGACAGAGAGATGGATGGACAGACAGATGGGGTGATTCCTCTTTATCCTCCAAATTTTGTTTGCAAGGGTGGGGAATAAAAAACACAAATGTTGTGACTAAGACTGTATATAGTGTCCATTCACCATCATGGATTAATAAACATATATTTCTAATTAGTATTGGATGGAGAATAAACTGATAACAAACTTACTTTCATTTGGAGATACTTGAGCCATTGAAACAAACTATAGGTTAAAAACTTTATCAAAACTTAGTCCAAATTTTTTCAGTGCTTTCCATTAACAGCATAACTTCCATTCAATCTGAATATTACACATTTAATTTTTTTTGGGTAAAACCACCATGGCTATCTTGTTTAGAGATAATCAGCAACTGAGATATGATTAACACAGTGATGTGCAAACAATTTGATATTTAAAACAAAATGACAGGGTTTCATTTGTTATCTATCACAGATAATTGCAAAGATCTCTGCAAAAAGTCCTCTAGGTCCATAGCTCTGATGCCCACTGTTCAGAACAATACTGAGTCATTTTTACTTCAAAAAGATTAGTTACGCAAGGGGTGAAGACCTGTAAAGTTATCTTCTCAATAGTAAACAATCAATACACAGCTGATCCTGAACTTTTTGAGAAATCTATAAACGGACAGCTGTTGTACCATCAAATATTCTGATATGATATACAAAATACAATATACAACATCAATTACTTGAATTCTTTTGACATTGTCAATTTTGAACATGTGTAGTTAATGTTCACATGTGTAGTTAACTTGTTATGTAGTTTGTTCAGAATTACATATAATGTCTTTACATCACATTTTAAGAAAAACTTCATTTCTCAGTCTATTAATTGACCAGGTGTCAACCATGATGATTGGGTTTTTTAATGTCTTTGACAACTGTCATGAGTATCCTACAGATGAAGTAAGGTGTGAATAATTCAAGTTTTTCTCCCATAATGAAGAAAAGGGAGGTTAAATTTGGGGTTAAACTATCTCCTAATGTAAAGGTAATCCAATGATTTCTTCTCTGTAGAGTATCAAAGACTACAGAAACTAACTTTGAAAAGACAATAAATAATATACAAAGTAGTAAATGGATTTTGAGGAAAAAAAAACAAAAACAACCAGGAATTCTCATTACTCATACCTTTAGCAAAACATTGCAAGCAATGCTCAGTTTTATGATAAAGCCCCACCTTTTAGTATTGTGCAGTCAATAATGAGAAATAGAAAATCACCATACATGTTTAATCAAAACATTTGATAATGTATATGGTGGAGGTTCAATATCATATTTATATGATCATTTAGGGGATCAGTACTGGTATCCCAGATCTCATTTCTTCAGTAATTTTACAAGATGGAAGTCGATAACATTATTCAGACTTGGTTTTATCCAATCCAAATGAACAGCTTATTTTAAATACTAACTCTCTTTAATTTTGAAATGATTCTATACAGATGCAATCTCCCATCACCATTTAAAATCATATTTCAAAAGGAGGATTTATATGAATGTGTGTGTAAGGTTTTCTTCTATGACAATTATAATGATCTACCTTCATCCATAGAGGGTATTTTGTAAGATGCACAGACCAATATCAAATGAGCTGTGTCATCAACTCATTAGAGCTGTGTCACCAGCTCATTAGAGCTGTGCCATCAGCTCATTATATTCCCATTCACTTCTAGCTTTTATTTTTACTTTCAGTGGATAGACTGGTGCTGATTGAAAGCACTAGTTGCATGGTTCCATTATACTGCCCCACCCACCAAAGCCCCAAAGAAACATGCATCAATCCCAATATATGATATGGAAGGTCTATTGATCTAACATAACTGTAAGATGGATAGGAAAATGAATCAAGTCCCATAACTCAAATATATAAAATCAAAATTTATAAAAAAAAAAAAAAAAAGAAAAAAAAAAGAAATTGAAATGAAGTTTGCATTAACAGAAATAAACAATGGAACCAAGCTTGACGGAACTGCCAGGAAGTGTAATCAATTAATGATTTAATTTGATTTGTAACACAGTTTCTCTTTGAGCAACCCAGGTTAACTTGTATAACCTACTGATAGCTTGGTACTATGACATTATTATCAGTAATTGGTCTGCACTCCAGGATTCAAATATCACCCTTTTACAAGTAAGTTCCATAACTTAAAAATGTTAAATTTGAAATTGATAAAATAAAATCTTTAATGAGCCTACAATTTTCTTAAGTTTCACGAAAATGGGTGGAAGCATTTTTGAGATGTTGTTCACAAATAAGAAAAAGCCCAATAACTCAAAATAACATTAACTCAACAATGTAAAATAACATTAACTCAACAATGTAAAATAACATTAACTCAACAGTGTAAAAGAACATTAACTCAACAATGTAAAATAACATTAACTCAACAATGTAAAAGAACATTAACTCAACAATGTAAAATAAGAAATTAATCAAAATTGAAAGGAAGCTCACATCAACAGAAATAAACAATCCAACAAAGTCTCAAGAAAATTGACAAAGTGTTTTTATCTCATTGTGTGAAACGTCAACCATTGTGAAAGATGGAGGTGTAAAAATGTAAGCAAAGTTTCAGGGAGATTTTAAGTGGCCATGGTTTGATCCATATTGGCCCTCTTTCTTCATATTGGCCCCGTATAGATGCCCGGTTTGAATTCATATCAATTAGTCAGTTTTTGACATATTTTAACATATTTTGGGTAGTTGGTTAATAATTAGAAATAAAAGTGAATTTGGTGGGTTTTTGACATGCTTGATTCATTTCCTGTATGATTTTTAGGAAGATTGTTACATATATATGTATCAAGTTTGTTCATTATCTATTATGGGATGTTGATTCTAGGGTGCTCTTAAGAGGGATATTATGGAATGCAGGGTTTGAAATAAACCTGAGCCCATTCACCAACACCGTGTGGGCTGTTTAAATTTCTTTAGCAAATTTAAAAAACTACATATGTGTGGGCTATCAAGCTAAAATTTTATTTTAAAACCCTGGTGTGAAAGACTAAGAGATTATAATGGTATAGTGTTGCAATACTTCATTCATATCTTCATCGTTAGGTGAATGAAGAAGCATACAGGAAGTAATTAAAGTATATTATTGGCTTTTGCTTTCTACAGAGAATGTCTAAGATTGAAGACAGAAGATCCATCAAAGTCACAAACTGACAGTCAGGTCAAAATACACAGCACTGTTATTTAGATGAAAGTGGTCCAATAAATGGATCTAAATTTCATATGCTAGGTTTCCATCAATTTTAACTAATTTATTTAGCAAGAATGTGAAGTTAATGCTATTAAAGCAGATATAAATGCAGAAATATCAGCAGGTGCTGATCAATATAGATATAAAAAAGAAGGGGGTGTTCCAAAATTAAAGGTTCCAACCCTCAGACCCCTCCCCCTGGATCCAATAGATAATTTTTTTCAAACAGGAAAAGAGACCACCATCTAGCCTTTAACATGGAATAAGAACTTCGGTAATTTGCAACTTATTACTATTAACTTGTCTTACTTGATCTTCGTTTTGCCTTTCCGAAATCAATTGTATTATCCTTTAAGTCTTTTTTACCCATGATTCAAATTCATAACATGGTCAGCAATCCCAAAAACATACAATATATGCACATGAAGAGTGTGAACACCCAGTAAAGTTTACATATTTAAACAGATCCAGTCCTGAGAACCAATAAATCTACAGTTTATGCTTATCAGAACATTTGTTTGGTATTCAGGAAGAAAACTTCTTGTGTGTGATTTTGATAACGATTTGGTGATAAACTACCTGTAGTGGATATCACTGATAAAATGTCAATATGTCAAGTTAACTCAACCTGTATTACATGTAAATGTTTGTCTCAAGTCCCCCTATTATTGTTACCTGTGCATATACAATTACAATGTCTACCAAGAAGTATGTGAAATTGGCTGTAAAGAAATATATGTATCAAGGAAAGTTTGTAATACCACAAGTCTTGAAATTTAATTTGTGTATCAAATAATGAAAGTTGATATTCTCTGTTATGAATATTTTGTAAATATACTGTGTATCGTTTCCCAAACCTGTCCCTTTTGATTTTAACTAAGGCTTAATTTGGTTTTAGGCTTAACTTGGTTTTGTAACCGAGTCCTGAATAGTGTAAGTCAGCATTGTATCCATTCGACACTTGGTCATGATTCCTGGTATTAAATACTGAACAATCAAATTTGTGAGAGCTGGAGTAGACACACACAAACAAACATGTACTTGCTTACCTTACCAGTGCACCTGGTCCAAGATCCCAGTTTGTAGTGGAGTCCAAGTTGCTCATTTGCTTTTGTTACTTAGTATGTATGATTTTAGTTACTTATGTTCTTTGTTGTGTATGTCTGTTTTCCATGTCTGGTCTTTGTCCCTGGATTACATTCTTTCGTTACTGCTATAACCTTGGTTCCCTTGATTACTCTTTGACCCTCCAGCTTAGGACCCATCAAAAAGCAAGGATGTGGCGAGTTGTAGATTAATGTGTAGATTTTATTCAAAATTAAAGTACTAATAGACAGTGAGCTGGGAGTGCTTTCATTGTAACCATATTTGGTAATGCGGAATGTGTTATGTTCACCTCGTTTGCTAATTGACATGTCCGTGATTTCGTTTCGAACCAATCATATCGGCCATTTAATTCAAAAATATGCAATCAAATTGCTAATTAGAGTTCTTCAATTTAAGTGATGCGTGCCTCAGTTAGGTACTTGCGCTTTTGTTTTCATGAGAGGCAGACACACAAAAAATATTTCAAAACATTTTATTCCCATCCACATACCTCCCTACTTAGTTGTCTTGACGCCTTATTGATTTATTTTTGTATAAATTTGTTTATTATTACCTTGTATAGTGTTCATATATTTATTAATTGTATGTTTTTCATTGTTTTACTATGTGTATAGTGGCATCGTCATTAATGTACCAAAAGTTTACTATTTGTAGAGTGGCATCGTCATTAATGTACCAAAAGTTTACTATTTGTAGAGTGGCATCGTCATTAATGTACCAAAAGTTTACTATGTGTAGAGTGGCATCGTCATTAATGTACCAAAAGTTTACTATGTGTATAGTGGCATCATCATTAATATACCCACAGTTCACAATGTGTAGAGAGACATCATCATTATGTTACACCAGTTTACTATGTGTAGAGTGGCATCGTCATTAATGTATCCCCAGTTTACTATGTGTAGAGTGGAATCGCCATTAATGTACCCACAGTTTACGATCTGTAGCATGGCATTGTTATAATGAATGCACAGTTTATTATGTGTAGAGTAGCATCATCATTAATGTACCCCCCCCTAGTATACTAGTCTTGAAATTTAATTATTTTGTGTATTACATTATGAAATTTGAGATTCTCTATGATGTAATATTTTGTAAATAAACTGTGCATTGTTTCAAAAGCTAGAGTAGACACACATTACACACATATCTGCTTGACCCTTTTGCTTAGGATCCATCAACAAGCAGGGATGTGGCGGGGGGTGGAAAGTCCAGGTGCAGTCATTTAAAGCACCGTAGCATTTAGATGTACAACAATTTATGCACAAGCATGTCAAGTTTGAGATACAAGATGAGACATTTACAGTATATGCCCTGTATAATATTGTACATCAGTAATTGACCTGGCATGGAAGCATAAAATGGACAACTCTTCTTTCAAGTGTATCTAAGTGTAATAGCTAAGCTTTTGAAGGTATTATTAGTCCAGTGCACCCCTCTCATGAAATTATAAAATTTAAAAGTGTTATTTTTTGTTTCAACACAGAAAAAATTTCAAAAACAAGAAATTGAATCAACAATTCCTTTGTATTATTATTAACACTACTGAATATGACTCGTACATTTTTATTGAGGAAAAAATTAGTCCCCAGGATTGTGATTTTTTTATCTGGATCTGCCACTGAAAATATTTTGATTATAGATTGTTAACCAGTTCAGATTACATACTCAAGGACTTGATATTATAAACAAAATCCCTGGTACTCCAACAATGCTAACGGTTGTATGCAATAGTGCCAGCTCTCAAACATTTTAACCTGATCTGGCAGCATTTTCCTTTGATCTATTTTTTTCTCTCTCTTTGATATTTAAACTTTTGTCAAATCTGACACATAGCTTGCACAACCACCCTGATCTATGGCAAGCTTTAATTTGACTTGCTGCCATCCAGGAGTATGGATGAATGAAATTCCAACTTTTCATGTTTATTATATAGGGGTACCTTTTGGTGTTCCTTTCCATAGATGGGTGGATCCAAGTGAGGAGGGGGAGGGGCTTATGCTTGAAAAGTTGTATAGAAAAAAATGGAAATCACTGGAGCTGGTCCCACTCAGACTAAGACCAGTTGGTGAGCCTCCTTTTCCTACTTTCTGAATTCACCACTGCTTTCAAGAAAATCAGAACACTTTTACTCTTAAAAACTTGGTCTATACTAGTACAAGTATCATTTTGTAAACATGAAGCTAGAACTTCAATCAATGTATAGCGGGATTAAACCACGGATGAAATACTACATAGTTGTCTATGTGTTAACCTGTGACAATGTTATTGTTGTCTATATCTTCATGACTTATCTTTCCCATCTCACCCCATCAAGTGTTATAATTTCCCGCGGGTTTTTAATAGCGGTATTGCTTATTACCAAAAAATAGTTTTAAAAAATGAGCTATCAGTGCGTATTTACAAAAAGGACCCAAAGCCGGGACATACATTTGTTTTCTACACTGGTGGCCATGGCCAGTTTGGTTACAATACTCTAAGAGGTTTTAGAAAGGAAGATATTTAAAGAAAAGTTAAACGACGACGACGGACGGTAGTTTCTGGAATGTGGGGGGAGGGGGGAGTACTCCTACAACGTAAAAGGTTGGAATTCCGTTAGGATAGCGCCGTCAGAAAATAGCCTGCCAGACAACCTCTAGCATTGCTAGAGAATGGGGGCACTTACTATGGATAAGTGATATGACGTGCCGCAGGAATAGGTGCCATTTTACAGCTTGCAGATATGGGGGAAAACAAACCTGGCTATGTAATGAGTCAATAAAGTTAACATTACGAAAAACATGGATATGCAAAAAAACATCCTTGTTCTGTCATCTATTAATTGTAATAATTTTCATATTTGTAGAATAAATGCTTGATAAATGTCCTAATTACCTAATTATGTATCATAATTTATATATGGGTAGGGTTACAGAATCCCAGGCGCATCCCTTATAGGAGAGTTCGCCAATCTCATTAGTGATGTCATATTCACTAATTTGCATATCATTAAGTGTTAAATTGGTTGGAAAATAAACAACTAAATAAACAATTGACAATTTCATGATTAGAATCCAAATTTTCAAAACTTCATAACTTTGTTATTTTATATCTTATTTTGGTTCTAAAAAATGTTTCATTTAGTCATTTAGATAAAATAATTCATATTATGTATGTGAATTTATAACTGTTTTACTTCAAAAAATAAATTTGTAGTGATATTTATACGTAAACCTCTATTTTTGTATAAAATTATAATTAAAATCTTATGTACATATAGTCTAATTACTGAATATTTATTTTAAAAATTCCATGGATAAAAGAATTTTATTTGAAATGTTGGGAACCAAAAGAATTTTTCAATTATCTTTAAAAGTGAAAAAGTTAAGATGATTTAAAGCTGATACCCTATGCCACTCAATGGATTTTTTGCCAACCAAAACCAAATCACAGGTAAGTGATGACATCGCGAAGAACTCTACTATTCAAGAAGTATTGGAGTGCCCCCACTCTAGCTTATATGCAGATCTAGAACCTGGTTGTAACCATTTTCAGGTCTCCAATATATATAAGCAGCAAACATTTGATTTTGTGGGGGCTATGATTTTATATGGAAGAAAAAGAATTTGTTTCAAATTATCGTTATTATTTTTTTTTCTTGAGAAAAAAATAATTTAATTTGGCGACAGCAATTGAAAAAAAAAATGACTTTAAATAGGTTTAACCGTATATATGAAGATAAAAAAAAATTCCGACATGTCGCGGAAAGTATAAATTGGTTTTCGCCGAAGATCCAAAAAATCAAAATCAAGTGGTTGCAGCCTATATATTACTGCTCTTTTACAGTCTTATCTGTATTGTCGGTAGACAGTGAATTAATATTTGATGGTAATGATATAAATTTATTCATTTTTCAAGGTAAATATACAAAATTTGATATTTTTCTCGACAAAAAAAAAAAACAAATCAAAAACAAAAACAAAACAATCGTTGAGTCGGGTAATAGATTTGACATGAGTGTAGTTGAGTTGTGTAACACGACAGTTCATTGTTGGTTAGTAGTTAATAATGTAAGTGATAAAGTGTTCCGTAATTAAATTGTTAGCCTAAACCATATAAGTAGACAATTAGTTTGGATAAATCTAAGATATTTGTTTCCACGAAATTATACATTTTTGCATATGTATATAATATATAAAACCATTTTTAAAATTTTATAGCACACCCTTCTATAAAGAATATTTGGATCTCTTTTGAGAAATTTTTTGGACAATTGGATTAGTATTTGGTACACATTTTTTTGTAGAAACAGTTTATTGACTTGTATCTTTACCTTATATTTTTCGCCTTATATTTAAAGAAATAGCTGTATCATCAGCTGAGTCTTCGAACTCCAATTTAAAAGGAAAAGCGATATATTATGTATTTAGGAGTTTTTCACTTTATAAAATCTATTTTCGCTCCAATTAAAACTTATTACTTTTTCTTTCGAAATATTTCCCCAAACCACTGCATGAGTGGATAGCAATCAAATCTGGCTACAAGTAAGCATCCTTGGGGTATCTACTTGAAATGTATATGTCCATTATGAGGATCAATTGTATTTAGCATCGCCACTAATGCTATTTTAGGAATATGGGGTTACAGTGACCAATGTTTATAAATTATTAAGTTGTAGTAAAAACATCTTATCAATTACCTGATTAGTTTGGTTAAGTAGAATATTGATTAAAGAAAATCTGCAATGGGATGACATTTTCAAAAGTGTAAACGTCAGATATGAAAACAACAAACTTATAAATATGAACCCTTTCACCTGTTTGACGTATTATTTTTTGAAGAGCAAACATCGTCGCCGGGAAATGTTTAGTACGTTTCCATCCTTTACCCAAAGCACAATACTGAATTTACCTCTATGATGTTTTTTTTTTTATAATTACCCCCCCTTTTTCCCCTCTCTTATTAAGTCACGCAAGTTGTAAAAGTGTACATTTTTTTATCCTTTTCTTCCGGATCGAAAAACCGGTGTGGTTTCTTGTTAGCTTCTTGTGAACTTTATCAACTTGTTTCAATTAAATTGTCGCGTTTACGTATAATACACATTTCAAGGATTGCTTTTCAACTCTAGCTAGCATTTATCGCGCAAAAACACGTTATATATGATATAAGCTTTTAATGTCCTTTCTATTGTAAAAAAATTATAAGAACGTTACGCTTAATGTGAGCATTTCAGAGAATTTTGTATACATTAAGTTTTTTAAAGGGTGCAGATTAATAATAATTAATAATTAATAATAATTAATAATGCATAGATAATTCACTGCTTGTTCCTATTAAATCAAATACAGAATAAAAAAGCTTAAGCTTACTTTTTATTTAATATTTTCTATTTTTTTTTATGTTTATATAATCTTTTATAATCACCATATTACAAGGATATCCGATATTACGGTAGTGCACTCCCGGGATGGCTTGCTACTAAACCTGCTTTAAAGAACAATGAGAAAAGGAGGTATAGGTACTACATTGTACTTTGACCATGTAATCGTGGTAAAGTTGTTGTAAAATAAACCCCGTTTCTTTTCTGTTGAACAAGGAGATAACAGAACCGCTTAACACTTTTTTCTCTCCCAAATTTGACACAATTCCGGGTTTTGCATAGTCATGAGCATATAGTTTTCTGTGTAATGTATGATAACATAGACCTGTAATTAAAAAATACAAGTCGACGATAACATTAAAATATTTTACCTAGAACTAAACGAAAAGCTTTCAATTACTAGTAGTTCGTACAAGTAAGACTTGTGCATTAAATCACATAATGATTAGCGACCCCGCGACTGTTACTGAATCCTCAAATCTATTATAAGATGATAGTTCCTTGTCAACGTCAAAGTACTAGTTAATAATGCATACATATAGATAATTTGCAGACTTTTTTGAAGTATATAAGATCAAACAAACAGGTACTGAAGTATCATTTGGCACCAACAGATTCTAACAATCGATCAATCCTTCTTCTCCTCCTGTCTTCTTTATCTGCTTCTAGGTTTCCAATGACGTATACACCATCTTTAAGGAACACTGTCTCTTGTCGACCTCTCGCGCTTTTGATTCTGCTACAGTGTGTATGAGTTGCATGAAGTCGTGCAAATACCAAGTCAACTTCTTTTTCGGACATTGATCTTGCCGATAAACACCTGGACGTGCGACTCGAGTTCATTCGACTGCTCAATAATTCCGAAGGTGGTTGCGTTTTGTGGTAGACGGTAGCGCTTTCAGGCCTGTGCAGCCGCTGCACGATTTCGTAAATAGTTTCAGAATCAGCTTCTCTGAAAGCTGGAGCTCTTGGCATTTTTATTCCAAGATCTTTATCGTAATATTTCAACCGATTTTCTAGAGTTTCTTCAACAGTTTCTTTTTTTGGTTTACTAGGCAATAAATCCATTAATAGTTTTCTCCTGTTCAGAAATCTTTCTATTTTCTTTTCTTTCAAATACATGACAGGAGCTCGTTCATTCCCACTGTACAAATTTTGGAGATTCCTAGAGGTGCACTGACGGTATGAATACTGAAATCCCGCCATGTTCCTTATCGCTAAATTTTAGTCCAAGACAGTTAAACGTGATGAGATTTGGCTCAGAATTACATAATGTAATTTTTCAGCTATGATTTCTGTAACCAATCATGAAAATTGCCAAATTTTCCCGTTAAATTCACAAACTTTTCTTAACCGTTATTTGATCACATAGAAAATGAATCCTATCGGTACATCAAACTTTGCTACGGTCACTTCATGTCCTTTGTTTTAGTAAGTTTTTGTAATGGTAAATGAGTTTAAAAGGATATAAATTTCCAACCTGTCGGTTTCACAGACGTGTTAAAGCCGTTTTGGTCATTTAATCCTTTAATCCCAATAACAAATGTGTTGAGTTACAGTAATATTTATGGCTTTCTGCGAGATCCAGTGCAACTTATTCTATAGTACTTAAAATATTTCTGCATCAGACCGTTTAATACATAAATGTATGAGAGAAAAGTGTAACCTGTGCAAATATCACAAAGAGCTTTGAATAATAGGGAATCCCTCTTCTCGTACGTTCTGTCTAGCTGAACATTTCCCCAATAAGTTATCTCATCCCATTGTACTCGTCATATCGGCATCTGGCTTAAAAAAGTAACATAAGTGTCCAGGAAAGAATTATGTTGGGGTGACATATGTGTCAAAATATTAAAAAGTTAATGTTTGATATGTTGATAAGAATCCTTCAAGGTTTTTTCCTTTTTTTCTTTCTCTCTTTCGGTCTTTCTGTCTTCAAATAGCTGGGAAACGTTTCAATACAAAGTGCTATAATTTTCTCTTATAGGCAGATAGCTCTGATTTTTTTTCTGATATGTGCCATTTTTCAAATATACATAAATATTCATAGTCACTTATACATTTCAAATTAAACAGCCTATTTATGATATTTTTACTCAAGACCAAAATGCCTGTATTATTGAGTCAACAGAAAAACTCTCATTTATAAAAACCTTTTGTCTTTCGCCTGACCGCGCACACTATGTTGACAAAATTGAATCATATAAATGTAGATCTCACATAGCCAAATTAAGTTTAGGTACAAAACACAACCATTAAATAGAATAGGGAAGACATAATAACGTCAAGAGAGAAGATGGACTTTGTAAAATGTGTGAAAATTCTCCCATAGAAGATGAACAAGGTTTGATTTAGCAATGTTACTACTCACCAAGTTATCTTCTATCTTGTATATAAATTGTATCAACCTTGGTGGAAAAAAAATCATTAAAATAGTAATGAATACTGGGAACAAAAAAGTGTTGAAGTAGTCTATATTCAACTCCTTGCAATTACTGGCTCAAACACAGTTACAATAATTGGTTAAGACCCATATGCGCACAATAAAATATACAAAGTTATACATACAAATAATTATACTGTGGTTGTGCATAATGTGTTAATGTTAACTTACAAGGTAGAACCATTTAGATCAATGTACCACTTCAAAATAGGAAATTAATAAGGAAAAAAGAGAAGAAAAAAAATATCATAGACCAGACACAAGACACATTCTTATTTTAGATGAACTACTATTAAAAATCCTTGGTATTTAGTATTTAAAAACTTAAAAATATATCAAACAAACAACTAAAAACTAAGTTGCATTTGAACGCAAGTTTTTCTTGTTTTCTTTCGTTTTTCCCCAGGGTTGAGCAGTTTGCCGAGTAGAGCACGAGAGTAATTCTTGATACATGAATGTAGAATGCTTATAGATAGATGCATGTATTTTTTCTATCTTAATGTAATGCTAAATAGATTTGCATTTTACTTCCCTTCTGTCTTCACTTATTGTTTGTTGACGAATTCAAAAGATGTGACGATTTATTTTTGGGACGACTATCGGCTTTAAATTTCTGAAACAGATACTTCCGGTTGAAAGTTGATCTGCTAAAGAAATCGTTAAAAAAACAGTTAACAGCAAAATTATATGTTTTATGCTCGGTATAGACATTTTGTTTCTTTTATTCGTAATTTTCTTGGAGTTATGATTCAACTACTATCCCTCACGTTTGTGTGCACGGTTTATTTGTGTGTCTGAAATCACTTGAACAACTCTCGGCGTCCAGGGATTTAAATCACTCCTAACAAACTGAACTGACTGTTTATATATTGTGTAAAAATAACTGTGCCTCCCTGGTTTTTATACTAGTTAAACTTAAAGCCTCTAAAATTTATATTTGACATATGCATATTGGGGGGAGACAAATTGTTCAGGATTTCAGGGCCTAATCTGGCCCCGTGCAGGTCCGGGTGATAAAAGAATAGGCCTGCAGCAGCGCTAAGCTTGTCGTATAAGGCGACTAAATAGTGCTCAGAATCCTAGCCAGGGGCTAGGCGCTCTGCCCAACTGGGATGTGTGCCCAAGGTGGTGGAATGGGGTACCCCTGGCGTGTTACGTGCTGGGGTTGTCAGGCTATAATACAGAAAACATGACCGCAAACCATAGTAGTGCACCATGTTGGGAAAGATGCCACGTTCCTCGCATGTTAAAGAACCTTGCTATGGTACTCAATAGGAGTAGGAACCTTTGCACTCCGCCACAGGAGGCTAAATTGCCCGACCTTACCCATCCCCCCTTTTTCCAGTGGCAATCAAAATTTGTCGACCCTGTTGTCCTTGTGACCCATCCTTTTTTTTATCATTTCACGTTCATTTTATCATCCATTTCATGTTCATTGTCTGAATATAGCTGAAATATTGCTGCTCGGACGTTAAACCCCAACAAACAAACACCAATGACAAGGAGAAGTTTTTGTAAATTCTGTTCTTTTCTTTGTTATCTATTACAAAAACTTCTCCCTTTCAAAGACAAATGGGGGAAATGAGCACAAACAGGAGAAGTTATTGCCCATTTCTGTCTCTAGATTAAGCTCTGGCATTTTAGTCGGGGATTGAATTTTAGAATTTTTTCCACTAGCTTAATTTAGCAAGTACTGAAAATTTACACTTGCTAAATTTAAGTTTTTGAAATTATTTCTAGACTTTAACAATATGACATATAGAATTCCATTAGCAAATTTTAGCAAGTGCAAATAATTTCTACTAGCAAAATTGAATTTCAGCATGCATTTAGCAAGTATTTCCCCTTAAATTCAATCACTGTTTAGTTATTTAAGTTATAAAGTTTATGAATTGACAATGACAAAGTTATGATGAAAATACTAAGTCTGAGGAAGGGTGTGTTCTCAAAACACTAACAGATGATAAAAATGTTGAAATTTACTTGTTAAAATCAATAATTACTTAGTATTAGTAATTGCAACAGGGAAAATTAATGAAAATGATCAACTTCTGACTGTTAATTCAGTATTTCAAACATTTGAATAAAATGTATGAAGTAAACATTATATCATTTGAAAGAAGTTTCTTTAATCTTTTAATTGGCAGTAAATTCATATGGTTAAATAAGCAGAAAGACATAATGATTAACAGCTCTTGAAGTTTGGTTAAGGATAATGAATTTATTTATATTTCTTTCTCAAGATACAGGTATATTCATTTAGTCATCATTTTACTGTTTTTCAAAGCACAGTTATTAAAAATTGCTATTGCCATTCAGCAGGGTTTCTCTCTCATTTGATATTAATTTCATTTTAATAAATGCACTATTTTTCACAAATATTCAAGTCATACTTTATAAACCTTTAAAAAAGTGAATTTTTTGCTTATTTGTCTAATAAGACCTAGTTTTGAAATGGAAAATATTTGTATTCCTCTTATTTTAAATAGATAAAAATATATGTGCTATTCTCCATTTTTTCATCTTGAATTTGGGACATCACTCATCAAAATCCATTCAGTATTTTTTACAAACACCCTTAGCAAAGTTACATGTACCCTATTTTCAACAGAGAAATTTGAAAAATTGACCAATAAACAGCCAAATAGCAACAGCAGTGTTCTACATAGATTATTACTAATGACTACTCCCTCGAATATACACTCCCTGCCAAGACACAGGCACTACTGGTCAGAGAGTAGATTTCGCCTTTTTAAGACAAAAGCAGTTCTCGTCAATCTGCACAACAAAACTGTATTCCTGAATGAAAATCGTTGTATGAGAGCTCACTTTTGAGAGCAAAATATCAGCAATCCATTACATGTTTATCTTTAATTTTGGACATGAACTTGTTTCACAGGAGATATCGTAAAATTGGTTGGCAAGAATTACTACTCCTTGACCAGTAGAGACATTATCTCAGTTGAATTAAGAGCATATGTGGACAGTATTTTCTTGCCCTTTTTCACAATTCAACTGATATAATGTCTAGTGCCTATGTTTAGTTGTTGCATGATTCAATTTTCAACAGGCATCATTAACGAATGATCATAGAGTTGTAGTGAACTATTACTGGTCTAGGTCCTAAAAGCACTGTATGCAATATTGAGTTAGAAATTATCTGACCAAATATCATATTAACTTTTCTTCTATTTGGGCAACTAAAAATTTCTATATTTTTGACAGGACTGAAGCCATTTTTACAAGACATGTCTGTTGGTCCTGCTGTATTTCATTTTTACTGTGAAGGACTTCTGCCTCAGGCTCTTCTCTTTCACCAATCAGATATTCTTCTGTCATGTGTCTATCCCAATATTGATAGTTTTAGTTTTTTAAAATGTCCTGGGTATTCAAGGTCTTTCATTCCTATTTACTGTTTCATAATTCATTTTTTAAGGGTGTCTATTTTTGCTATATCTTTCATCTCATAAGGGCATCAAATGAGCATTATAATGTAGGGCAGATTTCACTGTGATAACAGTGTGGGAAACCATTTTTCCCCAACTTGCCATACTGGCTAGTGGAATATTGATCTTGCTAGCCAAATAGAAATTCAACTAGCCAAATTGTTTTTTGTTTTTTTGTCTGTACTATCATCTGTTTTCTGTTGGATTTGACTATCTTTTGCCTTTCTATTTCTTTTTTCAACTTTCTTTTCATTTGTTTCTAAATTTATCAAAAACTTTTCCATTTTGGAATATTTTCTCCTGTTGAAGTTTTTCAAGTACTTAAAGTACTCCATTTCTGAGCTTATATTTTAAAAATTAAATTATATTTCAACAGATTCATCATTATGAAACAAGAAAATGTTTATGATTTGCTTCTTGTTCATTTTTATTTTGACAGTAAACAACTAATTTGCAAGGTAAAATTTCATAAATTACCAAGACAACTTTGTTTGATTACTAATACGAGATTGGGACTGTCGCGTAGGTTTTGGCACATCCCGTTTACCAGAAACCAAAATGGCAGATCGTAAACATTGCTTTACAAGTCAATAAAATTGTGCAAAATTCACTTGACATATTCAAGCTATACTTCTTAATATGTAGGGAACTTATTTTTAATGTATGATGTTAAGGGATGTTTAAATGAATAAGCTGTTGGCTGGTTAACTTTCCTTGGAACTCGCCAATCAATTGATGGTCGCCAAATTGACGAGTGTAAGCTAATGAGAACTCGCCAAATTACACATCTACTCGTATTTGGTGAGCTGGCGAGTGGTGGTTTCCCACACTGTGATAAGTGATTTAAGTGAATTCGTTCATTGTAGGTATCGGAAAAACAAGTAACATTTCTAGATCATATGTATAGAATTTCAAAAATGTAAAAAAAGAACTTTTTTCCGACAAAAGTGACTATTTAATCACAGAACAAAAATGCCCCTTAAAAATGGTTGCATTTTAGTGCATTTTCAATGATTAAGAGATAATAAAACACCGTGGAATATTACAGTGTATAAGTATTCTTTACTGAATAACAAATAAAATAAACACAACATTCTTGATTCGATCTGCAACATGGGCTTTGCAAAATGAGTTTGAAGTTGCAAATGGTTCACACTCAGTGTTAGAACTCCAAAATGTATTCACCAATTTTCATTAAGTATGGGTGAATTGCTTCCCTCTATTGTTGTGAGTCCCTTTGGATTTTTATAAATTTTTGATTTTTCACATAAGAGTTATTCATACAAAGTTTGGGAGTTTTCTGTTTTTGGACTATTACTCAAAAATACTGGCAGCAATTTCTATGGAGCTTTGATGAATTGTTAATTTCTAATGATATAAGTTCCCTTCTGATTAAAAAAAAATCCTATTGTACATTTTTAAGAGGCTGTCCATGTAAAAATCAGGCCTATGATATGAGTGGCACAGGGTAATTTTATCCTATTGAATTTTTTGTTCCAATGTAATGTATATATCATATGTCCAAAAATATAAAGTTTGTTATGAATTGGCAGTGGATGATTCAGAAAATTATTTTTAAGTTCCCTATGAAAGCAACCAAATTTTGCAAAAAAAGAAGAGTTATCTCTCCTTTTTCAATGAATTTCAGTGCTTTCTATGTATTTTTTTTTCTTTTTAACTGTTGCAGTTAATCAACAACCAACATTCATCAACAAGAAAGGATGTATTTGCAATATGAAATGGATGAAATTTTCTTGAAAACAAAATTTGTCTTGTGCCACTCATTGCTTGTTTCTGTATGCATGCTCTCTGAAGTTATTAGTGATTTCACCTATTTCCATGAAACTTTGGTGAATGATTTATTTCCATTATTCTTTGAAGCTTCATTTTGATTTTACTTTATTGTACCCAACTGAAGCAAAATTTTTGGATTTATAGATGTTTTATTGCAAATATTTAAGTTACTTGACCACTACTATTCTAGCCAAAATTTTATCATTTGTGAATCACAATTGTAATTAATAGATGTATCAACCTCCAAGACTGATCAAGGCACAGTGGTATGACTGATCTTCCATTTTTTTTAAAATGTTGAAATTAAATAAAATTACTGAAGTGTGATGGTGCCAGCCTCCTCTTTTGTTAGTCAGTGTGACCTGCTATTCTTCGAATCTAGTGTCTGCCTTGAACTTCAGATACATTGTATGGTGTCAATATTTGTAACAACTGTTCAGGGTTTGATCTCTGCAGTTGCATCAAGCTGTTCTCCATGAAGCATTTATTTTGTTATGGTTATCTATTCTGATTTTATCAAATTCTACTTTTCTGTTATTCTTTGTGAAAAAAAATCTGTTCCACCTCACTGAAATTGTTTCTGGAAAGAAGAAGAATGTAATAAGGATATACAAAGTATCATTTGAAAGTCAAGCTTTGAAGGCACCAGTCTTCACAAAAACTTCAGTTGCTTAAAATGTTTTGATGCAGACTGGTGCCTTCAAGACTTGACTTTCAAATTGCACATGTAATTATTATATTCTTATTCTTTACCAGTCCAATACGACCAGTCATTATAAACAATTACTACTCCAAATCAAAGTCTACTACCAGTCTGGAACATTGGACTAGTGGCAAAATTGTAGACTGAGGCATTTTGTCATCTAAATCCATTCAAAGTATTCACTGAGTTTTAAAACATGTTTGAAACTAAAAATTAAATGTATAACAATGTAATGTTTGTCTTTGTTTCCAGGACAAAACATGAATGATGATAATTTGAAGTACAGATGTGTAAAGCAAAATTGTAATTATATTGGAACGCGATTGGATGCACGCTATCATGTAATCAGGGAGCATGCTCCATTGCATACAGTCCCATTCTATTGTACCTTATGTGGCTACAGATGTTTTAGACAAAAACAGTTAGAAAACCATGTGACAAAGTGGCACAGGCATCTAAAATTATCTACTGGTAGTGTAAAAGATGATGTTGAAAGTTTGTGTAAATCTACAACACCTTATGAAGTTTCATATGGAATGGTGGATGATGGAAAGGTTGATCTCATTGAGGTAAGAAGAATGGTGGGAGATGGAAAGGTTGATCTCATTGAGGTAAGGAGAATGGTAGATTATGGAAAGGTTGATCTCATTGAGGTAAGGAGAATGGTAGATGGTGGATAGGTTGATCTCATTGAGGTAAGGAGAATGGTAGATGGTGGATAGGTTGATCTCATTGAGGTAAGGAGAATGGTAGATGATGGATAGGTTGATCTCATTGAGGTAAGGAGAATGGTAGATGATGGATAGGTTGATCTCATTGAGGTAAGGAGAATGGTAGATGATGGAAAGGTTGATCTCATTGAGGTAAGGAGAAATCTTGACCTTTAACGTTAACTGGCCCATTAAATGTCTCCCTGAACATGAAAATGATTAGTAATAAAGTCTTATAGTACATTTTATAAGCATTTCAAATCAAATTTGGTCCCCCATTGCAATGAAAGGGACATAGGATTACTGGTGTCCATCCATGTCTTTTTGTGTCCAGTACATTGTATTTGCATGTCCGCTAATTGAATAGCATACAGGTAAATATTGAGTAATGTTCCATAAAACATGGATCAGACATTTTGGTAATTTTAAGAAAATTTAATGAAATGCTTTGTTGTTACATGTTAAATTACATTGTATGATGTATTGTGAAAGTGCTATTAATTTGTTGATACCAATTTTCTTGGATTTTACGGAAAAACACAATTTTATATATTCTAAAATTCATGGTTTTGAAGTTTTCAGTAAACACATCAATGGGATTTGGATTGGAACTACACATGAAAACCATTAAAATTGGTACCCAATGAACAATAGAACTTTCACACTTTATCAAATATTCATACACAGTTTATGAGTAAAACAACATGTTTTAACCATATTTATTTGATCTGTAAGTCTATAAGAATATTTGTTGGTTTGCTATTTTTGACAAAAAAACACTTAAGTAATTTTTTTTAGTTAAATCAAGTTTTGTTTGTAGTCAGTTACATGTTCATTGATCATTTATTAAGTTTGAGTAATATGATGATATATTAATCTTGTTGATTTGGTAGACATTAACTGTACATTTACTTAAACAAACTTAAACTGTTATCCATTTATACAAAGCTTTACTGTTAATTTTTTTACTGTTACAGTACCAACCAAGTATGGTTGAACCAGTAAGAGATAAAAGATATGATGCCTTACCAATGGAGACAAGGCGAGTCCAGCCTATAGCTGTTCCACAAAGTCCATACACCCTGAAAGGAACATCTTCAGCATCATACACTACTGGGTTGTCATCACAGATGTTAACTCCTCAGTCTTTGCCTCAAGTCATACAGGGATATTCTAGTACATTACACCAAGTACCTCCACTGACAGGCTATGTCCACAGTGCGGGGATACAATCAGTACCTACTGGAGTTGTTGCAGCTCCTGGTTTGGGTGGACAGGTTAGTTTTATGGTGTAGCTCTTGGTTTGGGTGGACAGGTTAGTTTTATGGTGCAGCTCCTGGTTTGGGTGGAAAGGTTAGTTTATTGTGTAGCTCCTGGTTTGGATGGACAGGTTAGTTTTATGGAGTAGCTCCTGGTTTGGGTGGGCAGGTTAGTTTCATAATCAATACCTACTGGAGTTGTTGCAGCTCCTGGTTTGGGTGGACAGGGTAGTTTTATAAACAAAAGAAATAATTGTCTTGTTTCCTGTTGTTACCAACGAAAAAAATATAGTAGGTAGGTAAAGAAGTTATTTAATTTTTCAAAAACACATTACATGTAGTTCATGGGGTACCATCTAGACTTTTAATGTTTGTGAGCCACATTGGTAAATTGGTCATAAAATATGGAGGGTATGCATAAAAACAATGGGAATAGACATACTCTTTTTTTTGCCTAATGTAATGTTGTCTGCTAATTTCTTGGACAATCTCTATTTGTGGCCTAGGATTGCTGGACATATTGAAGCATTTTCTAAACTGTAGCTTTTCTGTTGACAAAAATGAATAAAATATTATATATTGACAAGAATGAAATAAATATAGGTACTGATGATTAAATAATTAATTATGATGAGTTTCAATATGTACCCTGCAATTACTTTTCATAGAAAATATAAATTGACTTCTTAAACCATTTCACTCTATTTCAGGTTCCTTATTCGTCCATAGACAACTACAAGTCTAATTCAAGTACAAATAGTTATGAGAAAAACATTGGTTTAGGTAAAATGAATGATAGGGTTGCAGAATCTACAAGGTACACTCAGAGCTTGCCGTCTCAGGATATAAGGTCTCATGATACAGTTGATAGGCAAAGCTACAGATCACATGACTCTTATGAACAGAATTGGAAATCACTTGATCAACCAAGCGACAAGTCTAGAAGAGAGGAAAAGTCATTTGAACAAGACAGAATTGGTAATAAAGTTGAAAGGTTGTATGAGAAAGATAGAAATATAAGTAGAGGTGATAGGTTATATGAGCAGGACAGAAATAGTAACAGAGGTGATAGGTCATATGATCAGGACAGAGTTGAAAGGTCATATGAGCAGGACAGATTTGCTACCAGAGATAACAGGTATGATCAGCCTCGTAATTATTCCTCCAGTCAAATAGATAGACCACATGACAGAACATCAGAAAAACATGGATCAGCAAGATCTAGATCACATGACAGACAAGACAGATCACATGATAGACAAGACAGATCACATGACCCCTTAAGAGAGAGATATGAGACAGACAGGAAAGTTAATTCAAGGAACGATGAAAGAAGAGACAGTAATCATGGTCATCAAAGTGCTTCTTATGACCATAGAGACAATATACACAACAAGCGAGGAGATTCAAATGAAAGACGAGAAAATAGCTATGGAGATAGAAGGGATCCACAGCGAGAAAAAAAGGAAGTAAGAAGATTTGGCAACCCACCTAGAAGAGATTTTGTTGAATCACAGCCCAGTAGATCTGATGGAAGATCTGATAACTACCACAAGTTAGTATAATCTCTTCACCAATGGATGTAAACATAATTTTCACTGTTATTCAACTTAACAATTTCTATCAAATTGACTATTTTTTTAAATCTTTTTTTTACATGTTTTTGTTCATATTGTGGATATATGATGGTTGCAATACAAGTATGACATCTATAATACTGCATTAACGTACCAAATTCAAAAGGCTTTAAGAATAATTAGCTGATAATGCTTTTTAAGTTTCTCTATTATCTAAGAATATTACATTTTATAAATGCAGTCTGTTTCATTGAGTCCTAGAAACTTCTTTGCTGTAAGGAGGCTTGCTGGTCTAAAATTCTTTTGAAATAAGAATTTCTTTAAAATTTTTTTCTTTTAAACTTAAAAATATAATGATCAATGTGATAGAATAAGTAGGGATGACTGTTCATTTATGAGATGAAAGGACCATTGTAAATGCATTTTTTTGGTTAATGCATTGGGTTTTTTTAATAGTATTTTTACCCTGAAAGGGATTTTTCAAATATTTGGACTAAGATAATTAGAAAACTTTGTTACAGTTTTGCTAATATTTGTCAGATATCTTTTTATTGCATATCTTCATATGAAAAGAAGAGAAAAAATGATCAGGTTAACACTGGTTTTTAAAGTTTGAACCATCAAGCTTCTTCATTGAAATTGTTCTTTGTTGCTATATAATAGTGATAAACGAAAAGTTCCAATCAGACAAGAAGTTGAGATAAGAGAGGAACCTTCAAGGAAAGTAGAAGTTTATGATCGTAGGAAGGAAGATAGGGGAGATAATAGGAGGGACAGGAGAAGTGATCACAGATCTCCAGAGAGAAAGGATAGTGATACTGATAGAAAAAGGGGAGCACCTGTAGCATCAGATAGCAAGAGAAGTCATGGAAGAGATAGAGCTCGATCACCAAGGTTTGTGATATAAGAGGGTCAGCAGAGGTGAAATTATTATTTACTATTTAAGTACTATTCTTTGTAAGAATCAGAATCAGACAGAGGTGAAATTATTATTGACTATTTAAGTACTATTCTCTGTAAGAATCGGGCAGTAGGTGAATCAGGATGCCAAAAAAAAACAAAAAAAAACACACAAAAGTCTTATCGTAATGTTTTCTAAAGTGCAGAAATGACATTCATTTCTATTTGAGGTATAAACAGGTCAAGACTTCTACTGTATAAGGATACTGAATATTTGTACACGTACATGTATAAGGGCTGACTTAGATTTACCTACCAATCAAGTCAAGAGATATCTGAATACATCATTATTACACGTATATTATAAGTTATTCTCATGTGTTTTAATATTTCCAAATTTCCAAATTTTTCTAATGTGATCATGGAATCTATAGAATATCAAATAAACCCAATGAAGTGGAATCATAACTAAATCATAACTAGAAAACTGGAAAGAGTTTCATAGTGTATACAAATTGTCAGTACAGTTGTAGTACATTTTGTAATTGAAGCGATTGGTCATTTGATAACACATGAACAGAGTCTTTTGTTTTGTTCCTTTTTTTGGTCTTAGAGGCATGACATTATTAAGTACATTAGAATTTTTGTGGTTTTGACCAGATAAATTGCAATTTTTAAATCAAAGGGAGATAACTTAATTTACATCTATCATTCTATTGTAACTTTAACTCGCTTTTCTGCATTCTCTGACACGAAGATAAAAGAACTGTCAATCAAATTTATGTATTTTTTTATTTTTTATTTGGGCATGATTCATCATTTAAAATTTTGCCTGGTTCCACCGCTTAAACATGAAACTATGGCAAATCCTTTTAAATGTAGTATACCATCAATATTTTTGTAGTGTTGAATTCATAGGGAAAAGTCTATGAAAGAATTAAATTGGAGATGTAACCATATAAATTAGAAAAGTTAATTTCATGCGCAAAATTGCAATAGTGGAGAAAAAATTCAAGAATTTCTAGAGCACTGTCACCAAAGATACTACAGAACATGGATCCGGACACGGTCAAAAATGCCTGTCATTTTAGCCGATGTGCAGCCACCTGTGACTTTGATTTACCTGCAACTGATTAGTTGATTGCATAATTGAATTAACGGTACACGTGCAGCCCATTGCCTATACGAATTAATTGAAGTAACTCAGAGAATCTTCATACATTTATTAATTAAGAAAAAAGACTGACAAGTCGACCATTTTCCCACTGATCTTTTAGGGGTAACGAAAGCACATGGAACTTAAACAGTCGTACATGTAGTTTGTAATTATTAATTCGTCAATTGAATTGTTTTAGCACAGAAGTCAACAGACCATTTAAATCAATATACAATATACGCGATTTTCTTTTATAAGTAACCAACATTTTTTTTCATCACTTGGAAGTTTTTGGCTATGTGCCTATGTGATGAAAAAGTTCAAGAGATACAATGTTTTGTTTACATTTTAGAATTTCCACGTGTGATCGAAACCGAACATGTTCAATTGCTCTGATACTTTGTAAAAGACAGAGTATGTGATGAAATAACACACTTTCCAATATTTATTTTAAATAACTACATACAAACATTTTTTTAGTTTATGTTCGATCTGAGCATGTAAAAGACTGACAAAAACGTCTGCTGAAGTTTGACAAAATGACCTGCATGGGCTATCAAAATTTTCAAACCCTTGCTACAGAAATACTGGTACTTTTTATTTAATGCATCTAGGGTCAAGGATCATCTGAATCCATCTTGCAACTTAACATTTTTAGGACATTATAATGGTCACAATATTTAAAGCATTAGAAAAGTATGCAAGTAGTAAAACTAATTTTATAAGAAATATTGTTATCTCTTATAGCCCTGACAGAAAGAAAGCAAAGAAAGATTATGAAAGGTCGTCCAGACATGAAAGTCGTGACAAAAAAGTTGAGACAGAACACCTAGATGACTTGGAGGAGGAAATACCATCATGGATTAGGTGTTCATCGTCAGATGCCCAGTTTAACAAAGCAAATATGGTATTTTATTCTTCTGTTAGATTTTCACAAATCATTCTTTTCATTTTATTCAACATTCGAATATATATACATATTTATTTCTTTTCTTCTCTGTCCATACCTCTATTGTGCCTTATGTATAGTTTGAATGCATAGTGAAAACACCCATCTTGGATACCAGACATTGCTGATGCCTTTTAGACTGAAGCAGACTGAGTACATGAAAAAGTGTAGATACCAGATTTTTTGTCATACCAGATTTCTGTCATTATTGAGAACTTTGTTTTGTGCTATCAGTGGGATGAAGTAAAATGTAAATAGAATCAGTCTCTCTGTTGAGATTCTTAAAATATTTATTGCTTTTTTTTTTTGGTAAAACTACATAGATACTGGTTTTTAAGTTACGTGCAATGTTTGCATTGTTTGTAAATAATTAATTTCATTTCATATTTGAATGATGATAAGATACATTTACAAATAAGTTTTAACTTGTACATAGATTTTAGATTGGAGACAAAGTGCATCTGTATTATATCTACTGTAACTAGGGAAGATTGTTCTGTTAGTTGATAGGAACTGGATTCACTTGTCAATTCTACATTGTAGGAATATATTTGCTCATTGCAATCGTCAATTCTACATTGTAGGAATATATTTGCTCATTGCAATCCATATTACATTTTTACAGTTAAAAGTATTACTTCACTATTTTACTACAATGTTATTTGTACAAGTACTGTGTAGCTACATAATGACATATTTACCATTGTTAATGGATTGGAAGCACTATATTGGAGTACCAAGAATTTTGTTGTGTGTTGAATGTACCATTCACACAATAATGGACAATCGATATTCTAATTTTAGCCTTTCAGATCTCAAAAACATGTGAAATTGATGTAATAAAATTCTTGTAATGAGAAGTTGGTGTACATAACAATGCCTTAAAAGTTAATTTTGTTTCTTTTCAGTTGATTAATGATGGACCATTTTTTCTATCTGCTTATCTTTGTAGATGTTTAAAGATACAACTTTAGTGTATGCCTGTACTGGGGGTAGAGATCTTCATGTTGGTTTGGACTGTGATGAATTTCATCTGGTACCAGGAGCAATTTTATCCCAGCTTACCACTGAGGCTTTACAGAGAGTGGCACAGATAACTGGGCACAAGACTATATATTTTATTGCTGGTATACCAGACTTTGTTACAACTCTTACATCACCTGGTTATGAAGAGACTATTTTTGAAGATCGTAATCTGTTTGACTCATTTTACAGTCAGATGAGACAGTCAGACATAGCACTACAGAAACACAACTGTCATGTGATCTTCAGCACCATAGGACCAATGAGCATTAAGCAGTACAATGATAACAATAAAAAAATGAACAAGACCTACACCTTACGGCTGAATAAAGACTATGAAGAAATGCAGGAGTCACTGCATAGACTATTGAAGCAGATTAACCACACTATTGTCAATAGTAATACTGGCCAAAAACTCATGACTCCACTTCTTCATTCCAAGTTTGTCAAAAGAGAAAACAACAGAACTAAATTCAGGCTAGACTTACTTCTAGATGGCTTGAACCCATGTGGTGCTGTTGTTGACAGTTGGAGAAAGACTATGAATAAGACAATGCAACGTAATCGTGTTTTGATGTCCAAGCCGGAGTTTGTAAGGAAAAAGTAGGTCATTAGTTTGTTGGAAATCGTAAAATTGTTTTCTGTTTTGTTTTGTTATGGACTGGCAGTTATTGGTGAATGATGGTAGATGTTTAAATGGGGAGTGAAATTGTTAATTAGTTGCATGTTTCACACTTGCAGGCTACAACATGTTATTAGAATAATGTTGTTTTGGAACACCCTCGGTGTTTCTGTCTTGCTCTGAATCATTCTCACATATTCAGTATCGCAGAGCAAAAGCCATAGAGATAAAGAACACAGATTGAATCAAGTTTAAAGGTCAGATGGTAGAGAAAGAAGAAATTAGAGAAACAGCTTTAGATTTTAGTTAAAGTAAAAGGTGTTTGGCTGGTGAAAAGAAATCCAGTTGCTGTACAGCTATTATTGAAATTTCCAGATCTTTAAAGAATAATTAAAGATTGTTTATGTTGCAGTTAAAGTATGATACAGTTCAGGAACGACAAAGCTCAAGATTTCAGTTTCAAATATAAATAAGAATCAGATAAGAAAAGTTACTACAAATTAATCTAGAAATACTACAGATTCCATTAGGGGGATTCAGGCTACAGTAAAAGATCTTCCAAGATTATCCCTTCCTTAGATACCAGTATGAGGAATGTTGGAGTTGGTTAGAAAAAAGATTTGGATGCTTATTCTCTTTCTGATGTTAACAGACCAGGAAACAAGTATACATATTGGCAAGGAAAAGTTAAGCCTTTACTCCGTGGGGAAATTGTCTTCAAATGAAAAAAACTGAGATTGCTGATCTGTAATTAGACCGTAGAAGATAAAATAGCTTAGGCTCTTAAAGATTAAGCCAGATGAAAGATAGGATGATGGTGGTAAAATGCACTAATACTGTAGACCTTCAAGATGATGCCTTTACACCTCAAGGTTCATTGAGAACATTTTACTGCTTCATTCATGTGGCTAAAGTCAATTGTAATAAATTGGTTTGATTCTTTTTAAAGAATCACCATGGTAAGTTTTTCCTGACCATTGAGAATTTGCAGCAGCTTCATAGAGATCATGAAAGGTTGTGTCATCATAGTAATGTTGTAGTAAAGAACAAAATACCCATATTTAATAGAACCCTATAGAAAGTGATACAGATTTTACAGATTTCTGACCAGTTATCGTAAAAATGTTACTGTAGGAACAGTGTAAAAGAAAGAGAGGAATTCAGGCAATGTAAATCAGATTACTGGTATGTTTGATGTGGATTTTCATCTGACTATTAGTCACTATTAAACCTGCTTGTTGAGTCCAGAAGTTCAAAGTTCAAAGCATTGAACAATACCACAAGATTACAAATCCGGTTCATATCATTATCAATACATTGATAGAAACCTAACCTATCACGATTGCCTTTCTGGATAAAGTCTTTATTTTCCCTCCCCAAGCACCTACTTCAGCTTTTGTGTTCAGAGAAACCTGAGTACATATGTTTTTTCTGGATAATGTCTTTATTTTCCCTCCCTAAGCACCTACTTCAGCTTTCATGTTCAGTGAAACCTGAGTACATCTGTTTATTGTCTTTCTTCTATGAGAGGCACTTAGTCTGTTCCTGTCCAGTTGGATTCCATGTACTGTAATATAGTCTATACCATATGTTACCAAACTTCTGTAGAGATGACTATAAACAGTTAAGAGGTCAGCTTATATACCAAAGACTTGTGAACAAAAGGACCAAGAAAGATGTACTTCCTATGAGAAGACAACAATCTAAAGATTAACATCAAAGTGGAACAAACATGATTTATGCAAATTTAGAATATTGCTTTGACTTTTTAGTTACTATCTAATGATGCAGAATATGCCAAAATTTTCAAAATATTTAGAAATCTGCTTGAAAGAAAATGATTGGATGGAGTAAATGAGAATCTGAATTTACTGGTAACTTCACAGCGATGGAAAATAAAAAACTATTACAGTGTTGAAAATAGTCACTCGTTTATTACATCATGATGGATGGAATGAAGAATGAAAAAATGGTAGTAAATCTTGATGGATAGATGTCTTAAAAAATAATGAAGTTAACTTATATTCCCATACTTGACATTTGGACCCTGAAAAAAATATACTTTCTAATGGAAATCTACAGTCTAATGACCAACAGTTGGACAAAAGGAACATAAGATTTAAATTTGTCTGTATGTCTGTTGTCAATATTGGTGGCTTTTGACAATTTGGCTTTATTTGAAGAACCAGAAGTATCAGTTGATGAAAACTAGAGAATGGAAATGAGCTGATCAATGGATAGAACAACACTACCTGTTAACACATAAGTATGCTCATCTGGAATTTATAAAACTTTCTTTCATTTGGGTCTATTACTACCATAAGGAAATGAATTGTTAAAATTGACAATCCAAGACGTTCTTGGGAAAATGCAGCATCCTTTGATGGTAATTAAGAAGTGAATCTTATCTTGGTAAAAATTGACGACTGCATATTTGGAAAATTATTTGGAGAAGGAGTGAGCAATATCTAGAGTTGTTTTTTTTTCTTTAACTTTTTCATCTACATAGAATATTTGAAAAAAAGATTGACAATATATTGATAAAATTTACTCGGGTTGTGATGGAAAATGAAGAACAATAATTTTTACTTTGAAGTTCAAATTCTTATGTTTATACTGCCTGGCACATTGATCCAACATGTATGTCAACTTACTAACAGCACTTCTTCCTGCGTTAGGAAAAATATTGGAGAGGAAGGTTTTCAAAAGTATCTGAGATTGGAGAGTTTCCACCATTATATGATGAACCACAGATCAAACTTGACATCTCGAGATTTATAAACACTAAAAATTATTCAAGGGTAAAGAGACACACAGTTAAATGTCAATTGCAGCTAAATCAGCTTGTCAGGATAAAATTGAAAACTGCTTTAGAGTTTAAATAAGTTGAACTATAGATTCCTTTACTAGTACTTTGAATTCCTAGTACATTCCACCTATTATAGATGCCTTTTTTAAAATTTTGAGATGATATGATATGATTTGTTAAAATTTTATCCTCTACAACTTTAGTAACACAGTTTCTCAATCTTTCTAAATGTTTCTTTTTTCAAAATCAGTTTCACTCTTAAAACATATAGAAGTCATTGATTTATCAGAAAAAAAAAGCCTGTGAAAGGAAAACAAACTAAAACTATGACCTCAAGAATGTGAAGGATTTTCTGTTACAGATTATATAGAATTAACAATATTTCTCTTCAGTTATAGGTTATGTAGGGCTGAATTTTGTAAATTTTTGACTAAGAGTAGATGTTGGTATGTAATTTGCCTTTTTGGTGAAATGTTTTTGGTTACATGAGGAACAATTTCTCAATTTTATCATATTGCTTTTGGTTTATTTTTATAGTTGATTAATAAGGATATATACCTACTTGTAGAACATATACCTACTTGTAGAACATTTAAGAGGGATCATTTGATTAGTTTTAGATGCTGTATTAAACTGGCTAGATTTTGTTTTCAGTTGTTCAAAAACCAAAGAATCATATTTTCATAATTACATTGAAGCCTTTAATGTGTCCATAAAATACCCCATTAATATATTTTCAACCAATCAAATGATTTGTTTCCATTAGACTTGAAATTTATACTTAAGATGCAGCTATATTTTTTCTACTTCAGATCTTTTCCTGTGATAATTTGTCTTGTGTTATTATGAAGTATGTTTGTTTAGTTTGGTTCGTATCTGTACTGCTTGTAGTAATAATAAACATATCAAATAAAGCTTGGCTTTTGTGAACTAATTTGTTTCATCATATCTATTTATTGAAGAGGATAAAGACTTTCACACAATAGGGACTCCAGTATATTCAACAAAGTATTAAAAAATTCGGAAAAAAAAATGATAATTTTGACATGCTGAGAAGTGAAGATGATGACTTCCTGGTATTAAAGCCTTACAGTCATACAGGAGGTTATGTAGACATTAGGAGTAACCATCAAAGCAATGCCCTGCAAATCATATGAAGCTAAATGTTTGGATATCATGAAGAGATATATATGTTATGAAATAATTTGGAATAACTTCAAAACCAACTTGGTTGTCCTTGCAAATAAATCAGATTTTAAAAAAGATGTTTAATAAACTACGTACTAACGAAGATATCATATCTCATCCAAACATGACAAAGATATTTACCTCAATATCAGATAGATGACTTCAATTCATTAAAGATGGTAGGTTAGGATTACTTGGCATTCTTGATTACTGATATGACATTGCAGATTGGTGGAATGCTTACTTGACATTGCTGATTGGTGGATAGCTGATATGACATTGCTGTTTGGTGGAATGCTCTCTTGACATTGCTGATTGGTGGATAGCTGATATGATATTGAAGATTGCTGGAATGCTCTCTTGACATTGCTGATTGGTGGAATGCTCACATGACATTGCAGATTGGTGGATAGCTGATATGACTTTGCAGATTGGTGGAATGCTCACATGACATTGCT
Source organism: Perna viridis (assembly GCA_037379345.1). Lineage (NCBI taxonomy): Eukaryota > Metazoa > Mollusca > Bivalvia > Mytilida > Mytilidae > Perna > Perna viridis. Next base: position 11,968,293 of record CM074517.1, on the reverse strand, counting down.
GATTGGTGGATAGCTGATATGACTTTGCAGATTGGTGGAATGCTCACATGACATTGCAGATTGGTGGATTGCTGATATGACATTGCAGATTAGTGGAATGCTTACATGATATTGCCGATTGGTGGAATGCTCACATAACATTGCAGATTGGTGGAATGCTCACATGACATTGCTGATTGGTTGAATGTTGGCATAACCTAACTGATTGGGGAATTGCTAATAAGACACTTCAGTTTGATGTATTGCAGATTAGTGGAATGCTCACATTACTTGGCTGATTGGAAGATAGCTGATATGACATTGCAGACTGATGGAATGCCCATATGATATTCAGATTGGTGGATTGTTGATATGACATTTCAGATTGGTGGAATGCTGACATGACATTGCAGATGCTGAAACAATGGATTTGTGGTTTGTTGACATAATGGTGGATGGCACGAAATTTGCTGAAAAATGGTTTGATTTGACATATTTGCTGATTGATGGGTTTTTTATATGACTTTTACTTAATGGTGGATATTTGACTTTACTTTGCTGAATGTTGGATAGTTGACTTGACATAGCTGAGTAGTAGTGGTTGACATAGAATTGATGATAAGCTGATTATCAATATGACATTACTAATTGGTAGATTGTCATCTTGCCATTTCTGATTGGTAGGCTATTTTAATGACAATGCTTATAGATTACTGTTGACTTGACTTTGCTGATTAATGGATTGCTGACATGACATTCTTCTTTATAGGTTGTTGACCAGAGAGTAATGGTTGGTAAATTGTATACACGACTTTACTAATAGGAGGATTGTTAAGGTATTATTATTGCACAATGATTGGTTGTCAACATGACATTTCTTTTTTATTGATGGTTTATTGACATGATGTGTGAATTGCTTTCCTGACATTGCTGATTTGTTAATGATTGCAATGTAGGTTATCAATATTTGATCAGTACTGGTGGATAATTGATCAAAAGGCATTATTTGTTATGGAAAGTTGACATGACTTAACAGATTGATGGATAACTGATTGGTAATTTGTTGACATGGCAGTGTGAATAAGTTGAAATGTTGATTCAATAATGCTGATTGGTGGATCTCTTATATAGCTTTGCTGGATTGTGGCTGTTGACAAAGTATTGTTGATTTGTGGGCTTTTGTTGACACAATTTTAGTTGTTGATGAATCATTAACTTAATATTGCTGGTTGATGGAGTGTAACATGGTGGACATTTTTATGGCAAGGCATTTCTGGTATGTGTGATCATTGGCTTGACAATAGTGGTTAATGTACTGTTGACATGACTTAACTGATTGGTAAATTGTTGACATGGCTTAAATGATTAATGGATTGTTGACATTACTGGACTGATTTGTAGATTGTTGACATGGCTTAACTGATTGGTGGATTGTTGACGTGTTAAATGGTTGGAGGATTTTTGACATGACTTAACTGATTGGTGGATTGTTGACATGTTAAATGGTTGGAGGATTTTTGACATGACTTAACTGGTTGGTGGATATTGCTGTTTGACATGATTTTGCTGATTATAAGATAATTATCAAGGAATAGCAGAAAAAATGCTAATGCAAACTTGTTTGATTTGTTGTGAAGTATAATCATTTGTGTGTTCAACAGTGCTAGTGAAATGTCTCTTTTTCTGTCCGAAAGTTCTATTTTTTAAATGTCTGACTGTAAAGATTTTATGGTGAGTGATATGATTCGGTATTTTAGTATTTGGTGGGTAGGATGCACTCCATTAAATGTATCGTTATTGAATTCAGTGATGTAGATGAACCAAGTCTTGAAAGTGAGACCTTCTGAGTGAGTCTGGATCATTTATATAATGAGTTTTATTATTTGCTCTCTTTGTATTCATTTTTCATTAGATATTGCAATGATATCAGTTTCTTTAGTTTAGCAATTTCCTGTGGGTCTTGGAGAAAGAAGTATTACTTTAAATATTTCTTGATCTTGTATATTCATAACAATGTTCAAGTCCTATACTTGAAATAGAGATGGTAAAGTAATAACTTTATCCCAGTTTGCCAAAAAAATAACAACAACAAACAAACAAATCCCAAAGGATTACAAAACAAGTACTATCTTTAAAAAAGTAAAAAAATAAAATTTTGTTCTATTAACCACTAAGTTTCTACATTTCTTTGAAGGAAATAACACATAGCAAGTAATTTAATATTTTCAATACAGATTTTTCGAATGCAATTAAGTCATCAGTATTTGGCCAATCGGGATGCAGAATTGAGACCAGGTGACTTGCGTTCCATAGAATAGTGTCCTCAAGGTCAAAGGGTAAATAGCAAAACTATACTGACTGCGTCAGGGGAAAAAAATGAATTGTGGTGGAATGGGTCTCATCTAAATAAAGATTGTAAACCAGAATTCATTGTCAAAATTGCACTAAAATACACCTGTATACATTTAAGGTATATGACTGACCTGGTTTGGTGGTGTGTGTCATGTGATTTTGAACTGAATCTTAGTGGTAAGACTTTTATACAGAACCAAACTGGAACAGCAAGTTATATATAAACATGGTCGTCTCTTAAAAAGATTATGTTTTATGAAACAATATTTTTTCTTGTTTAGATGAAAACTAAGAAATAAAACTTGTTTGCTTTTACCATGGATTCTTATACCAGAGTTTGTGTGCTTAGTTGAAGATCAAAAACAAGGATCAAGTTTTGAGAAACAATGCATTTTTGAGGTTCAATACTGTCAAAGTCACTGTGGAGATCTATGAAGAACCTGCATCAGGATCTAGAGTTGTTGACTTTTCAGAAGCATAGAGTTTGTTCATGTTTAAATGAAGTCCTGAAGTTAATGTCTTGGCTGTTCCTTTGAAAGAAGACATAATGAATGAAAACAGAGTCCTGATAACAGATACTACAAGACTGTAAGATAAATAATAAAGTGATATTAAAGACTTGGTGGGTATTTTTGAGAAATGATAAAACTGCCAAATCCTGAAATGCCAGGTATAATTTACTTGTAGCTTTATCATGGACATTCATAAACTATGAAGATGTATAGTATATGTACTCATTAAAATACTTATCTTAAACTTATTTATTTTCTCAAAGTTGCATCATCAATTCCAGTAATCAAGAAAAAAAGCACCATAATGGGCAATAACAGTGATCTTCCCTCATGTGAAGTGTTATGTTCTCGTAAAAAAAGACAAACAAAAGAAACACACACAGTGCTTTTTATTTTGAGAATTCTGCTTTGTATTGGAGAGAAGTAATACAACCATAATTTGTATGATCATACTAGGAGGTTGGTTGTAAACAAATTTTTTGATTCCACATTTTTTCATAAGGAATCAAAGAAACCATTACTTGTAGGGGAAAATCCACCTAATACCTAATGTCAAATAAGAAATAATCACATCTTCGGTATTTCACAAGCAAGTGTAATTTTCACTTTGTGCAATTTCTGGAATCTTTACTCACCTCATATTTTTAATTAGCTGCATTGATAATAGTTTCAGTTTTTTTTTTTCAGAAATAAAAACATTGCCTAAGTTTCATAACTAACAATTCATTCTTATGATATCTTTTTTTTTTATTTTACTAGGTCAGACTTGGGTACAGAGGACTCTGATTTACCAGTAAAAAGTTCAGGGGAGATAACTCAAGTTAAAGATCAAGGAAAATGCTCAGAAGAAATAACTCACGTGAAAGGTCTAAGAAGAAATGCTCTCACTGAAGCCTTTAATAGTTCTGAATCAAAAATCCTACCCGGTTTTAGTACAGTATCAAATAAGTATTATAGTTATCAAAAACCAGAATTATTCTGTAAATGACACTCCAAGTATGCCAGACAAGAAGTAATAGCAAAAGTTCACTCTTGGAAGAGTATAAACAATTTAAAATCAATGCATCAAAGATTCATTTAAAGGACATACATGGTCTTGTGATTGAATTTGCTCTTGATTTCAAAGGAACAGGGTAAGTCAGATGTTTATAATTATCAGACCTTAAAGTATTTTGTATTTAAACAGGAACTGTTTATGAATTAAAAGTAAAAATTAAGTTTACCTCTGAAAATCGTAATCTGATTTTTTCTTGGCTGCAAGTGGGTACCAGAATGAAGCAGTTTAAAATTCCTATAATATTGATTGAACCACACATAATACAGTAGTTATTTATCTTTTGTTAGAACTTTTCATTGTATTTTAGCCTCTCTTCTGAAATTTCCAAATAGCTCTAGTAAATAAAACTGGTTGTACAGCTCACAGCCATTTTTATAGGATCCTTGGAAACACTTAACTGTCAATTATCGAAGTTAATATGGAATTCTGAAACCCTTATGATCACAAAGGGCATGTGTATGTTTGCCCCAGTATGTACCTGGAACAGCTAATCTCTGTAAATCATTACTTTTATTATCTAATGAGTTCCTGTGTCTGTCATTTTATGTAATATTTAGATTGATACAGTACAAGCTTTTTAAAGCCACAGAAAAAGAAAGGGCAATGGTGTTTAATGAAATACTTCTAGCTGTGGATGAATTGATTAGACATCAGTATGGGAACTTTGTCATGCAAAAGTTTTTTGAGTTAGGTGATGAATATCAGCTGAGAGCACTGACTCAGAGACTTTGGAAGTGTTGTGCAACTTTCCAATGACAAACATGGAAATCATGTTATACAGAAAGCTGTTGAGAGAGTGCCCAAAGATTTAAAGTTAGAAATTGTCAAGGAACTGTCAGTGGGTGTGGAATGTTGTAAAGACCTTTTTGGGATCCATGTTGTTCAATGCTGTATAAGATCAGTAGAAGATGAAGGATTGAACATTTTGTTGGATAGAATTAGAGAAGAGGTACATGTGTTTTATGGATCATTATGGTGTATCCATCTGCATCATGAAAACTGATTTATTCAACGGGTCATAATTTTCCTTTCCTCGTTTGTCTACTCTGGACTTGACTTTTGATGAGCAACTTGGCGGGTGTTTCTAGAAAAACAGAGGATGCTTACCTTACCGGTACACCTGGTTCATGCTCCCTGTCTTTATTGGTGTCCTAGTTGCTCATTTGCTTTTGTTACTTTGTATGTATGATTTTAGTTACTTTATGTTCTTTGTTGTGTATGTCTGTTTTCCATGTCTGATCTTTGTCCCTGGATTACAGAGAAATGTATTATCTTTGCTTCAAGACCTGATAGGGCCATGCTTATTTTTGAAATTTGCACTTTAACTCATGGGTATATTTCTATATGTATGTGAATAATTACTAAATTTAGCTATTATTATGTTAGTGATGCAAGCCAATTTATACTTCTATGTATAAATATAGTAAATATTCATGACGTCACAAGGAAACTTGGATCCATGAGTATTTGAAATTTCTGAATTAGAATTGTGCTGCTTATTGTTTTACACCCTGAAGAGACAATAAGAAAACACATCCAACTCAGTGATTCTGTTGAATTAGAGGAGGGGAGACATGATTTATTATACTGAACAGTCTTATTAGTTGGCAATTGATCATAAATGTGATTCCTGAAAGCTTTGAGATTGCTAGACAGTTTTATATATAGACTAATTAACTTTTCCTTAACATGTATGTGTATGATTCTTTGTTGAATCTAAACTTATGATTACAACTTTTTTTAACTTTAGATCTGTTCCTGTCTTAACTAATGTGGCAAAAAATCAGTATGCCTTTAATGTTGTAAAAAGATGGTTGACTATGCTGACTTGGAGCAGAAAAATACTATAATACAAAAAATTGGTACTGATATCAATGAAATGAAAGGGTAAGGTATCATTTGGCAGAAAGTATGAAAAATGAAAAAAGTTAAATGAAAATTAAGTTCCTTTCAATGAATATGCTTTTCTTTGTAAGCAATAATCTGGAAACTAGAGAAGACGCATAAAAACTATACCTTAATATAAAAATATACTATTGTTACTGGTTTTGATATATGAAAATTGAAACTTGAAGTTAGCTTATATTAAAAGTTCTGCACAAATTGAATTGAAAATGTAAGATTATGTTAGATTATTTTGTTTTCATTTTCAGTTCAGGATATTTTGATGTATACTGATTTCAAATATAGTTCATGATATTTTGATGTGTAAAATATAAGACAAATGAAACTTGAAACACTTCCAAAGAAACATAAGTGTGGTTGGTTGTCACATCAAGATATCATGGAAGTTGGAGAAAATTCACTTGCAAGAAACTGGAAGGCCTGCAAATCTGCCATCTTACAGAACTTTTTATTTTTCATTTGAACATATTTTGACTTTTATACCATTTATCTCCATATTGATACTTGTTATGAAATTACATGTTCTGTAAAATGTGCTTAATGCACAACCTGTTAGATTTTTAAACATGATACTTCAACATCTTCCTTGTCTCAATTTTCTCATTAATATAAACATTTCAATATTTACAGTTCTGTATAGTTCAATAGTGATGTAAAGATGTGGGAGAATTGTTCATGCTACAATTCCATGAGCAGTCATGTACAAATAAAACATAAAAAGCCACTGTCAAGTCTTCTATAAAGAGTAGGACTGGAACTGACTGACATTACATGATATGTATCAGCATTACTTATCCTTTTTGTAGGATTGCATATGAACTGATTGGATCCTCATTGGTAGCTAATCTTGTAAAAAAGGAAGAAAAGATTCATAAATCAAGGTACCCTATAATAATAAACAAAAAAACTTGCTTACAAAAAAATTACATTTTAAATTTACTGAAAGGAGATCATTAAAACTAAGTTAAAATTTTTAAGTCATTGTTAAATATTATGCCTAGTGTTTTTTTCTACACATTTTATATTTGTTTTATTTTTATCCTTTCGGATAACACTAGCGTTTGTTTGTGTTTTGGTACCTGTACTGATTAGAAAGTGCAGAGTTTACTTGCAGCATTTATACCCTTGTGATGAGTGCACTGGCAGTTTTGGTACTGAGTAGAAAGTGCTGAGTGAAATGACATTGAAGAGTCATGGAGAGACGCAGTTGTAGTTGGTCTGTACATCTCTTCAGATTTGTCTGTTGTTAGGTGGTGATAGACAACCCCATAACATCAAATTTTATATAATTGGAACTATTTTACAGTTCACCAGTGGCACGGAGCATTGAGCTATGACTGTTGTAAATTTGTGGTTATCATATTTTTCAGTTTGAAGGTTGTGAAAGGTGAAATTGAAAGAAGTGTGTTACTACAGCAGTTTATAAGTGGTCACTCAAATCTTCAGTTGAAAGACATTGTTAATCATGTTGTCGAATTGTCTCAGGATCAGTTGGGTTCAAAGTAAGACAACCTTAGTTGAACATTATTCTAAAGTAATCAGTTACATTTATTACATTAATCCTTTTTTTTAATATTTTGTGACGTTATGATAATTTAGCCCTTTTCTTCCATGTGGATTTCATTTAAAAAAAACATCCCATTTGCATCGAGTTTTTATCAGTACAATAAAAGTTATATGATGTTATTATGTAGATAGCAGTGTTTTATCAAATGTTCCCAGTGTAATAAATTTTGACAATTCACACTGAAAAATAAATTTGGAAATTTTACTCTTTGATTTTCTCCTGCCAAAACGTTAAATTTGATATCAATCACAGAATTTAAAATTCATTTTGATAATATTGATCAATTATGAAGAAAATCTATAAATAGGATAACCAATTGATTCTCTTGAATAAACAAAATATGATCACTTGTGCCAAGAATGCTTGAAGATTTAACTTATTTGTAGAACAACAGGGACTAAATAACTTTAGGTAATACCTTATTAATTCAATGGTTTCTGAATGTTACCTAAACAATTAATAATGTACAGTAAATTTGATTATAACAAACTTGAATATCCAACGAATTTACACTTGTAGCAAATTTTCTAAAAAATCATTAAAAGAAAAAAATTTAAAAAAGTCATTAAAAGTCGTGATAATTTAGAAGGATATAGTGAATTCATAACAAGCTTGACCAGATCAGGGTCAGATTGGAGGATTTAGTTAAAAGTTGACAAGAAGTAATTGGTATAGAATCAAAGTCAGGTGAATACTGAATCTGACACAGATAATTCCAAAATTGATGACAAACCCATCGAAGAAAATAATTCTGTGTTTACAAAAAGGTTTAGAATCATTTGTGTATAAGAACAACACACAAATGTTGACGAGATGTTTTTTCAGCATTACCAAAAATAGAAATACAATATTTACCAGAAAAGAAAAAAAAAAACATTTCAAATTTCTTTAATAAAGTCTAGATAAGTTTTCCTTGAATGTGTTATGCACATAATTAAAATATTCATACATTGTGTAGCTTCCCTACACAAATCTTACAACAAATTTGTTTTATTATATAACAAACTTTGCTATAACAATATAAAAAAATTACTTTTATAACAAACTTGTATTTTCTGTGCCCTGATATTCTTTTTAATTTTACTGTAATGCCTCACAGTTCAGTGATTCTCATGCATTTACCCAAGATTTCCGTTTTCTCAGTTTAAAATGATGATGTACATGTACAAAACAATTCTAAATAAGTTCAAAAGTAATCATTGCATTATTTGCATTAATGGAGGGAATTTTCATTTCAGTTTATTACTCATTGTTATTTTTTTTGTACATGCCAATGGATTGAAAAACACAAAAATATTTTGACATTTCATACTACTCAAGTATTAAATTTTTTTTGGTTTAAAAATATTAATGTTAAGAAATACATTTCTTAAAGGTTTTTCCAGACAAAGTTACAGACTGCCACATTAGAAGAAAAGGCTATGATTTTCAATGAAATAAAATTCAGTGCAGCATTTAATTGAATGACAGATGTGTTTGGAAATTATGTTATTCAAAAGTTCTTTGAACATGGCAATGAAGGGCAGCGGCAAACTTTGTCCCAAAGAATGTTGGGAAATGTTATAAAACTGTCATGTGATCTTCATGGTTGCAGATGTATACAGTCAGCATTAGTGTGGGAATCAAGAGACTTACAGGTGGAAATTGTAAAAGAATGAGATGGTCATGTAATGGACTGTATTAATGACCATAATGGGAACCATTGTATCCAGAAAGCTGTCGAGTCTGTGGAACCACAACATCTACAACATATTGTTGATATAGTTGCCACCTTTGTAAGGCCACCATGTTTATTGTTTTAGAACAATATCCGTAAGTTTTAAGTACATGTATCTTGTTAAGTGAAGGTGAGTTATTATTTGAGTTTTAACAGATTGTTGATTTGCTATATTTTAATATGTCTTTAAAAAACTTTCAATTATTAAACATTATTTTATTCATGGAATGACTGACTATAGCTTATACTATTGTATTTAAAAATCATAGTTAAACCAGTTAATGATTGAGTCAATCCAGATTAATGTTTGAAATCTTTCAAAAATAATATAGTTACCTTCGTTTAAATGTACCAGACAAACAGTCTTTGACAATTACAAAAATATCTTTCAAAAAATATATTCATCTTGCAAAAAGATTGGGGCACCAAGGTTATTCATTGAAACAATAAAAGTTTCAGGTAGAGTTGGATTTACCTGCTATTTGTAGCTAAATTTTAGTTTAATTCTGCATCAATATGAAAATTTCTCTCCTAATTCGTACACATTTTAACCACTGTTCATAACTAGTCAAATGTTTTATGTATCATTTCTAAGAATATAAACATGTTAGAGGATTAAATAAGGTTACTTAGTATTAAATATAAAGATGGGTGATGAATTATCCTCTATATGATTTTCTTTAATGTTCATCTTGATCCTCTTTCTCATTTACAGGTATTAAGCCTAACAACACATCCTTTTGGCTGTCAAGTTATACAGAGAGTTTTAGAACGCTGTCTAAAAGAACAAACCAAGCCTATTACTGATGATTTAATTAACCACGTGTACCAACTTATTTTGGATGAGTACGGGAACTATATCATAAAACTTATACTAATTCATGGAACTCCTGAAGATAGAAGTAGAATAGTTAGCAAGGGATGAGTTGTATGTCTTAGTCAGCACAAGTTTGCAAGGTTTGTTTGTCAAGAATAAAGATGGTATCATTAATTATGTAGTTTTTTGTTATTGTTTCTATTTTTGCAAAGTTGTAAATTATTAGAAGTATCTAATGGGAACAAAAATGACCAGGTATTATATTAGGATGAACACACAGGAGTTGGGCTGACAATCTGCACCCTCTGTCAAGAATATGGAACTTTATACATGACCTTCCTCGACTTTAATTTCCTCTTGATTTCAGAAGAACAAATTATTATGACACTTGTAACATATATTATAGATGAACATTGTACATGCTATTTTGCTATTCTGGTATGGAAGTACTGAGTTGTATTAAAGTCATGTTAGCACTTCTATCTTGTTTGTATTTTCAGTAATGTTGTAGAGAAATGTGTTTCTCAGTGTTCTGTAGCAGATAAAGTTTGGGTGATACAGGAAGTCACTGCATTAAAAGTTCAGACAGGGTTAGTTACTTATTTAAAAAGAAACTACACTAATTTTTGTGAATAGGTCAAACCACGAATTCAAAATCAACAAAATGTGAAAAGTTCAGTTGAAAATTTAAGTAAAAATCACAAGTTAAAAAAAATCAATGAACTGAGAAAATATTGACAAACAAAAAATGATACCCAGGCAGTAACAACTCTCTCACAGAATGCTACATTTATATACACGTAATCTACAGTATTAATGATGATTATTCATTTTGTTTCAGACCAGAAAATACACTTCTGACCATGTTAAAGGACCAATATGGAAATTATGTTTTACAAACAATGTTTAATCAAGCAGGACTTGTACAAAGGAAAAAGCTTGTAGCAAGAATCAAGCCATACTTGGAACTGCTTAACAAACACAACTTTGCAAAGAATATTGTGTTTAAAATTGAATCTGAATACTCAAAATGAGCCATTGAACAAATGTGCAAATTAAAGCAAGGGATGGTTCAGTCATTAGAGAAAAATACCCAGGAGGAGTCTTAGTGATTTTGTGAATAATGTGTTGAAGAATGTAAGACTGAACAATCAATCACGCTCAAATGGATTTGGCATTTTTGTGCATTGTGGCTCAGGCTACATTAGCTTATATAAATGGTAAACATCATAATGTGGTCTCTGATTATAAGATGTAAATAAAGGCAGTAGCAAGGGTTGCTCATAACATTATCATCTGCATCCTGGAAGGTGGGAAAGATGAAAATCTACTGGGTACAGTAGGGGTGAAGATTTGGAAAAGGTGAAGTCCACAACAGCTGGGTGTATCTCAAGAGACAGTGGGCATAGTCATGAAAGTTTGAATTGATTGGATACTCTAGCATTGCTGGTATGAAAATGCAGTATGAAGTAAATAATTTTATCAGGCATATGCTAGATGTTTATACATGTATATCAGTAGACAGTATTCACTGAAATTCTTTATACTGCTTGATAGTGGAAACTGTTGAATTAGTAAGTGTTTGGCAGGTGGGATTGTGTTATTTGACAAGTACTTTAGTATGTGGAGAATGAAGTTTTTTTTTATAGTTTGTACATGTACGCACATGTATTTAAGCATCACTGATATCAATATTTTTTAGCTAATTGGACAGCTTTTGACTAAGCTTTTTTGTTGATATATTTGAAGTATCATTGGCTTCTGCAAGAACTTCTAACTTAACTCTGACAGTTAGTACCAGATAGAAGAATTGTGTGAGAATATGACTGAGCTTAAAATTTTGTGTAGAAATGTCGAACAATGTGTATTTGCTTTTTTAACTCCCATTTTGAAGAACTGTACAATTGATGCTGACCTTGAATTTGTGGTTTACCATAAAGCAGGATTGAATATATGTATACAATATAAAATTTGATATACCGGTCTTTTTTGTTGGATGTACAATTTTTTTCTCTGAATACCTAGAAACTGCAAAAACTAATACAGCTATACACAGGTGTCACTCTATTTCGTAGTTGCATATCAGCAATATTAACAATCTTGAAAATATCACTCATGCTATCAATGAACTCCCCTCCCCCCCTACCCAGAGACCAATACTATATAAATGTAATTGCAAAATGGTGACTTGAATTTGTGATTAACTGGGTTTGAATCCTAAATTCACAGTTGAAATTGTGCTAAAAATAGAATTTCATGAGGCAACACTGGGGAAATACCTATTTGAGAATATTTATATCTGTCCAATGTATGTATAACTGGTGAATGTTAAGGCAGTTCATATCTATAACTACAATGTGCTAGATGTATTTTTGTCTTTCTTCAAAAGATGGCCATGCAGAAAACAGCATTTTTTTCAATATTAAAGAATTTAAAATTATGCCTGGGATGTATAGAATATGTAGTCCCTGGAAAACATGTATGCATAACAGTGAAAAATGTGCTTTATTCATATGCAATGTACATTTAAGTTTTATTTAATGTCTTTACACAGTGCTGTAAATAACAGATGATACTGAAATATCTGAAGTCAGATGCAAATACTCCTTAAAAAATATACCATTAAAGTGGTCCACATTTTCTTATGCGAAAGTGACTAAAGCTTTCAAAATCCTGGAAAAAACCCTGAGCTATAGTATGATTTTTTTCTCCAAATAGTGCAGATTGTTTTCTGAATTGTTTGTTTTTCTTTTCGATCTCATGGGATTTCTTATGTGGAAAGCTTGAGTATATTTTCAAATAAAATCTTCCCTTTATAATGGGTAAATAGTCAACTTATGATGCTTATTTATGTCTAGATTGTAAACCATATGTCTTTCAAATCATCATTACCATTCATTAAATAAAGTTTATTGATAATTGAAATAGAGCGTAGATGCCCTTATTAGGGCCCTGCCATGAAAAGTAGGGGTTGCTCTCTAGTGATCACTCGGTCCGTCCGTCTTCACATCTGTGCAATCTATCCCTCTGTCTGTATCAAACTCACATCCGTGCTGTAACATTTTGCCTTTTGATATTTTGCATGTGGGTAGATCACCTCAAGATTATGTGTTCTGAATCATGGAAAGTAACCTTGAACTTTGACCTCAAGGTCAAATTCCTGTTTTTTGATGTAGGATGTTGATATTTGGCATGTGGGTAGGTCAAGTTAAAGGCAATGTGTTTATTGCATTTAAATTTGTGAAAATAATCCCTCACTGAGTATCATATTGCACTTGCAAGCTCATGCAGTATATCTGCTTGTGACAATATTCACCAATATATAAAATGCAATTCCCATATGATACAGTGTACTTCTTCCAACAGTATTGCTGACCTAATGAAGTATTCTTATATTCATGTGCATTTTGCACTTGTACTTATTGCTTTTTAAAAATTTTTAACTGGAATGTAAAAATAAATAGAGAAAAACTTTTTTGTTATATATTAGATTCTTCTAAAAAAACAAATTGAACTTAAAAGCTTGATTTTGCTTATTTTTACGTTTTAAGAATTTATTGTTGGCATTTTTTTCAGCGAATTTAATAAAAACATTGGATAGGCTTTATTAAAATTTCCCCTAGACATAGCCAGGTACTGCATGCATATGATTAGGGGTAAGTGCCTCAAGACCTTTGGAGTAATTGATGTATTGTTAGTCTGTTCTGTTACGTTTAAGTTTATAAATTGATTAAATATATTTTACCGTGTTCGTGTTTATTTGTTTTCTGTGGAAAGGAAGAACAGATTTAAGAAATAAAAAACTCCAAATATGTTCCAATCCTTAAACCCTTTGCATGCTAATATGTTGGATACATCACCATATCCATCAGGCTTCTCTACCAAATGTCTTGTAAAAACAACTTTTTAAAATAGATTTTGATGACACTATATAGTGGATTGCAGTCATAGGCAAAATGTGCTTGAAGAAAGATGGATGCTTTGAAAGGGGGTAATCTAACTAATGGGTTTTACATATTATTTGTACAAGACCACAATATAAATTATTGAAATTTCTAATAATGTTTTAGATTTTAACAAAAGAAATCTTTATAAAAACTAGAAATTACTTCATCAAGATCTTCAATATCATGTAAAAACATTCACAAAATTTTTCAACTGATACAAGGAACTCATTTTCAAATACAGATGTAAATAAGCTAGTTTGTAAGGGATATAGTTATGATATTCTTGTCAAATCATTAAAGACAGCATCTTTTGGTATTTACATTGATTCACTCATAGGCTCTTTACATACAAAGTAACACACTAGATTTAAATGCAGTTTTTTTTGTGTGACACAGGTTGTGTCCTTATTGTGAGACTTTTGATGTACCATGGTTCTCAACCCTGCATGGGAAGAATTGGGATTGATATACATACGAGGACATTACTTTTGTAGGTTTCAGCTGGTCTTGTGCTGGTTTATTGGTTTATTAAATACTAGTAGCCATTTGTGCAACTATAGACATGATGATAATCAGTTTCTTTATTTCTGATTTTACAAGGGACTCCGACCTTTTAGAACTAGTATTTAGGTGTAATATTTTTACCACAGTGGCCAGATTTAAAAGAGGGTTGTGATCACGCCAAAGTATTTTAGCCCTGCCACATTTTTTGTGCCTCTTCCAAGTCAGGAATTTCTGGCTTCTGTATGTAGTTTCGTTTTCACTTTCAGTTTAGTTATGTTGCTGGAGTATTTAGGAGTAACTATTTCACTTTACCTGTGTATAATGTTGTTTTGGGATCAGCTGCAGCCTGTCCTCTGGTGTGAAGGTTTCCTCATCTTTCATTGAAGACTCGTGGGTGGCCTTGAGCTGAAATTTTTCATCCCAGTGGGGTTGTTGTCTCTTCGACATAATTACAATATTATCCATTCTTGTTATATTATATATTCAGTAATATTCCTAAGGCAGTATGTCAAACACTGTTTGGCTTCAAGAAACTATGAAATCAGTGTAAAAATCAGGATATTAGATTTTATGGTAGAAAGATTTAAGTAATAAAATTATTTTTTTAAACTTAAAAATGGCTACCACCTACTGAGTAAGGAATTTTAGTGTAAATAGCAATATAAGCAAAACACAATAAGAAAACTTGCTTAGTCAACTTTCCATCATGCCATTAAGTACCAGCATTCAAAAATGCACACTTGTCCTACACTTAAATAATTCTGACAAATGATTTTTCTTAATGTGAAAGCTTGACAGACTGGCATGACAATATTTGTAGCAATTTAAAATTGAGTAATACTGATTTCAATACAAATTTGGCTATAACTTTAACATGTAAGGCAAAGATCACACAGGTGGTCTGGTGTAATTAAGTAGGACATATTAGTAGAATGTAGGGCAGATTTCTACCCAGAGTTTAAATCCCTTTGTATAGTACAAAGATTTGTATTGAAATCAGAATCACATTTTTTTCAAATTGTTATAATGAAAATCAGTAGATTACTCCATTACAAAGGGATTTACTGTGTAAAAATGGCACAATGAAAACATGATTACTTTTTGTGAAACATTTATTACTGATGGTATCACTAACTCACAATTACTTCATGCCACGAGTCAAATTAATAAAATTCACCGACTTGAAAAGTTGGTTCAAATGATGATAACGTAATTATTACACAGTATCGTTGATCAATGACATAACAAGTTTGCTAGACTTGGGTTTAAGTCGCATTCCCTATCAAAATTACTGACGAATGCACATCTCTCTCCCCCTCTATTCTATTATGGAAGTAATCTATCTTCAATGACTCAAATTTTACATTTGTTTGGTTACAACCTAAACATAAAATGCCTCCTTTGTTTCACATAGAATCATGTTACATTTTTTTTAAATAGCAATGTTTTTTAATATTTTACAATTTTTTTAACACACATTCCACAGTATACTATTTTGTTTTACATTAAAAATGATTCAGAGTTTAAAGAAACTTCTCCATATTCTTAACTGCACTTTTCAGACCTATTTATTCTACTCTAAGGCAATCAACATTTTGTGAAAATGATCTGCAAAATTCTGAACTTAATGTGATTTTAAAAAAGCTACCAAGAGATTTAGACAATCTATAGACCGTAATTTGCAGTTTAAGTATGGAGAATCCAAAAACGGTAATCAGCTCTGATTGTTTTTAAACTTTTGTAGAAGCCTAAAAAATGCAATATGCTCATAGATTAGAATGAATTCAAGCCAAAAACAGCTTTACAAGATGTGGGTATTAAAATAAGTACAAGATAAATTAATTTATGGTGTGAAATGTGTGTTTGTTTTTTTTTAATTTCTATACTTACTACAAGCTAAGGGTGTTTTGATGGTTGAAGATGTTTTTATTTTTTTTTTCAATTTTAATTTTTATACTTAATATTCATATTTATGCAAGTTCATACATGCACATTGTGAGTAATTTGTCTGAATATTAAACAAAATACACAAAATTTGTTTAAAATTGTCCACGAGAATTCTTTGATATCGAAGACAGACAGAAAAATCTTTTTTTCTATAAAATGTCTGATAATAAGTCAATATAAACAGCATTTCTTTGCTGAACATTATACTCAAAATTTCAACACAAATAAGATCAAAATATAAAGTTCAATGAAAGTGCATTGGTTTTTTTTTTAATAATTTTTCATGCATATATTTACAGTGTAGGAATATTTTTAATTGACTTTTAAGATTATTTGTGCCTTGATTATATTTTGGTATATGCAATAAGTACAGGTGTTACAGCACCTATTTAACAGCCCAATAGCTTTGTAGTTAAAATCCTTAATAAAGAACACAGTCCTGCCCCTGTTCAATGATTATAAAGCCTAATCTGTAGATTGTGGATGGTATAATATTCTTCCCTCTTTCTTCTTGCTCACAATATGAATATCTGTATAATGGCTTTCTGAATCCTCAGGTGCAAGATCATTCTGCGCATTGTCTCCTCCGATACTCCTACGCTGTTCCACTAAATTACTTTTCTGCTGCTCAAAGTTTTGACTTATTTTTTTATTCTGTTCAGGTGTAAACTGATCCTTATTTCTGGTGTACTGATCATGCTGTAATTTGAAGTTGTCTTCTTGTAATTGGAGATTTCTCATCTGTATTTTCAGCAGATTTTCTTCTGGTTTTCCCTACAATGGAAACATATATTGTATTATGTATTATTGGCAACTTTAACAAATTCAGTTAAATTTAATTTTTTCTTTTATTTACCATCTTAGGCTATCACCTTAACTGAAGGTCACAGAAAATGCTACATTTGTTTTTCATGTTTTGAAAAACTCCTCAAAAAACAGTTCAGGACCTGCATGAAAAACACATTTTGGCCTAATGAATTATTACTAGAAAAACATTCAAAACACTCACTCTCTCTTTCTCATTCTCAATAGATAGATAGACATAAAGTTTCATTCATACATACATACATACATACATATATATATATATATATATATATATATGACATTTTAAAGAAAAAGCTTCGCCAAGCACAGCATGGTCAAACTATGAACAGTTAGGGCAAGTGTGGAAACAATATTAGATTTTGACACATGTAAGCACAGGGACTTGCAAATTTATTTATTATGGACACAACAACTGGTTTGAACATTATATTGCATAAAATATGAAATTCATGCAACATTTTAAAAATCAGACCAAAAATAAACAAGAGGCTCCCAGGAGCCTGAATTGTTAACCTGGTTAAAATTTTGCCTTTCAAGGGCAATAACTCTTACAAGAAGTTGTCCAACAATTTTGACTCCATAAAGACTTTGGTAGGACTTATCATGAGGATCACTTCATCAATCAAAAGTTTCATTCTATCTACTATAGTTTCATGATATTGACTGAAAACAGCAATAAAGAAATGTGCTTTAAGCGTATGATACGCCTGTTGCCCTTTTAACTTGCCCTTGTGCTTTTAATGAATTTAAATGATCAACTAGAAATACTGTGAGCCCTGTCAAATATCACCCCCCCTCCCCCCCCCCAAAAAAAGTAAATAAAAAATGCACAAAAAATATGGCACAATAAAGGCTACCTCAAGTTTAACTAAGTTTGTTGTCTTGATTTTTCACTCATACATTTCTATCTTGTTTAAGAGTAATCAAGGGAACCAAGGTTATAGTGGTAATCAAAAGAATGTAATTTAGTTGAAGACCAGACATGGAAAACAGACATACACAACAAAGAACATAAAGCAACTAAAATCACACATACAAAGTAACAAAAGTAAATGAGCTACTCAGACTCCACTAAAAACTGGGAGCATGGACCAGGTGCACCGGTAGGGTAAGCATCCTCTGCTTTTCTAGAAACACCCACCGAGTTGCTCATAAAAAATCTGACTTCACAGTGTTTGTAGTATCCTTTATCTCAAGTTCTTTGGGGTAGATGCCATGTATCAAATCCCCCAAAATTAGGATTGTTTGAAGATAATGCGTTATCTATATAGTGGAAACTGAGATTAAATGATCTAGCTAAACAATATTCTTTCTTTGGAATCAGTCAGCCTCACAAGAGTGAAGGAATAGGTCAGCAAGTAGAGGAGCACAATTTGTTCCCACTGGAATGCCGACCTTTTGTTGAAAAACGTGTCCACCACATTGGACATATATGTTATCGATTGAATATTTCAGCATTTTGTAAACATCTTCTTCTGTATATTTGGAAGATGATTTGGAATTATTTCTTACAAAGTATGAGGAATCTCTACCAAGAACTATATATTTGTATCTAGGTGTACCATCTTTTTTGAAAAAACAATGATGCATAATGTTTTTAAGTCAGGATTTTAACTGAGTATGTCGAATAGAAGTATACAGTGTTGAACAATCATAGGTTTTAGTGTGTTATAATCTGATAATAGTCTTGAACTGAATGTCTCCAAAAGATCCTTCCAATTTTTCAGGATCCGCATTAAATTAATACCACCACAGGAGTAACAAGTGTTGTGGTAGGACTGCAAACCCTCTTTGACAGCTGTGAGTATAGAAGTTAAAAGTTTTGAAAGAGGTTTAGTGGTACATTTTGCAGATCCAGCTATGTAACGTTGTTTGTATGGATTCTTGTGGAGTTAAGGAATCCAGTACATAGACGGTAAATCACCGTCATCATCCTTGGTAGAGAGCCCAAAAGAGCACAGATTTATGGTTTTCCACAATTTCTTCTTTGGAGAGTGTGGTAGCAGTATAGGTCTTATCAGTGCTGTTATTTTCTACGTGTACCTCAGATAATAAACATTAGATGTAAAACATTTTGCAGACAAAAACAGTTGTTTTGGGCTTTGTCTGCTGGTAGGACAACATATTTGTCATGTATAGTAGACAATGTTTTCTGACAAGCTTACCAAGTACCATTTTATATTTATTAGTCGATCATCATAACAAATGGTCTGTTTTAAACGATTTTTCAGCAAATAAAATTCCTTGGCCATTTCCAGCTTCTTTTAAGAGTAAAACACGGAAATATAAAATTTGACATTTATACAAACCAGAAGGGAGCTTACTTCAATAGATATGAACAATACACCAAAGTTTCATAAAATTTAGTGTAAGTGTTTTTGAGTAACTGTGCGAAAACTTGAAAATCTCCCTTTTTTAAGTATAAAAATTCATAACACAGAAACGAAAAATCTGAACTTTATAAAAATCGAAAGGAAGCTTATATCAATAGATATGAACAATTCACCAAAGTTTCATAAAAGTTGAGGAAAGTGTATTTGAGTTATTGTGTAAAAACTTGAAAACCTCCCCTTTTTCAAGTAAAAAAAATTCATAACACGAACTCTGAAATTTATAAAAATCAAAAGGTAACTTATGTCAATAGATATGAACAATTCTCCAAAGTTTCATAAAAGTTGAGGAGAGTGTTTTTGAGTTATTGAGCAAAAACTTGAAAATCCCTGATTTTTTTTAAGGAAAAAAATTCACAACACAGAAACGAAAAATCTGAAATTATAAACATCAAAAGGGAGCTTACGTCAATAGATATGAACAATTCACCAAAGTTTCATTAAAGTTGGTGAAAGTGTTTTTGAGTAATTGTCTGAAGTGTGGATGACGGACAGACGGACACAGTGATATAGGAACCTTCTGTCAGTGGTTAGTACAATGATATAGGAACCTTCTGTTAGTGGTTAGTACACTGATAAAGGAACCTTCCGTTAGTGGTTAGTATAATGATATAGGAACCTACCATTAGTGGTTAGTATAATGATATCAAATTTCATAATAATTAGTCAATAACAGGGCATAATTTAGGATATAGTAACCTTCCGTCAGTGGTTAGTACACTGATAGAGGAACCTTCCGTTAGTGGTTAGTACACTGATATAGGAACCTTCTGTTAGTGGTTAGTACAATGATATAGGAACCTTCCATTAGTGGTTAGTACACTGATAGAGGAACCTTCAGTTAGTGGTTACTACACTGATATAGGAACCTTCCATTAGTGGTTAGTACACTGATATAGGAACCTTCTGTTAGTGGTTAGTACAATGATATAGGAACCTTCCATTAGTGGTTAGTACACTGATAGAGGAACCTTCAGTTAGTGGTTACTACACTGATATAGGAACCTTCCATTAGTGGTTAGTATAATGATATCAAATTTCATTATAATTAGTCAATAACAGGGCATAATCTAGGATTCAGTGAATGGCCATGGGAGAAGTGACTTCTCCCTTCCAGAAGTGATAGGGAGAAGTGAGTCTGGAATGGGAAGAAATCATACTCCACCGCTAGAATATTTTATCGCACTGATATGAAGCTGTATCTCAAAGACATGTATTCTAATAGATAATAAACAAAAAAGATAAGTTTAATACTGTAATTCCATTTTCTATACTTGCAAATGAATAAGTTCATGTATAATAAGTAACTTTAATTGAAAATAGTAAGTGATCAGATTGTCATTGAGAACTTGTTTCTTATAATAACATGTTCTAAAAGTCTAAGAATGGTCTGCATCTTCATGTGGTCTCTCCCTGAAAAAGAAAAATTACCTCTGTTCTGACATTACCATTAGTACAATTGTATTGTAATTGACACAAAGCACAAATCAACCTGTACAGACATGCATGTACATGTATGTTTACATGTACATGTACATTGTTAAGTGGGATTATTTTCAAATAATTGATAGTTATAATTTAGATTGATAAATGAATGACTGCATCAAAATATGGCATAACGGTAGTCAATTATTTTATAAATTTCCCAGATTTTTTTTATAAGTGATAACAGTTAGCTTAATTATCATTATTTCGGCCTTATCAAAACAAAGTGTCACTTCAGACCCATGTGCACTCGTACACATACATTTAACTGTGATCCAAGCTGAACCTACCAATTATTAATTTCTGTTAATGTCCATTTAAATCACTGTAAGAGTCTCTCATTGAGTAAATAAATTACTTGTTGTCATCAAATTACATATTTAATCAAGGAACACAAAATATACATGTAGCTTACCTTGTGTGATTGTTTTCCTTTGATTTTGAAATCTTATGTTTCACTCAAATGAGTACTGGTGATTTTATCCATTATCCAAGTTGATAGAATGGGTGAAATATTCCCTGGATTGCTTGGAACTGATGAAAATTAAGTGAACTTCTTCCAATTCAAGTTTTCTCTTCGTTACAAAAATTGCCGCCATTTTGGTTGTTTATTACCTGGAAGGGCTAGAGTTATCTCTCTCTGGTCAAATTTCACAGCGACTTCACTTCTGTTAAAAGAACACGAGCTGGCGACTTTTAACTATATTAAAAAATTCTTGGCGACTTACATCTCCATTTCGGCGCCTAGATTATGCCCTGCAATAACAACTAAGTTACTGCATAAAAACCAAGTTTCTATGGACAACTATGACATCGATAATAATGACAACACCACCATATCAATTTATCATCACAAATTGTTTGCAGTCTCATATAAACCTTTACCTTGAATTTTTGATCTTGTGTATATACCTGGTTTTCTTCAATGGGTTGTACTCGTGCAATGCCTGAAATGAATTGATACACAAATATTACTTTTTCATATAAAATGTATGAATGAACTCTTGTTTTAAATAGCTCGCAGTGGAATTGAAATTAAAACTTCTCACCAAAAGGCCTGGCTGAAGGGTCTGACATGGATTAACAAGATTCTCTTAACTCTGGGACAAATTACTTATTTAATAAAATGCAAATAAAACACAAGTACAGAGGCAAAACCCTGGTCAGTTTGGGCAAGTATGGTAACACCATACAAGCTTGCTTCAACTATGAATTTGGATAATGATTCAATGCTCAACACAGGTAAAGCATTTTACCAAAAGCAAAGTTGCCTCTTTTATACTGCAATTCTTAAATGGATCTAGTCAGTCTCAGATTCTTTTTGTGGAATGGCACCTTTTGGCACAATTAGATTCTTTTGATTTCCACTAGGATCTTAGTTCCCTTGACTATTCTTTCAAACAGATCCATTTTCTCTTACTTAAGTTACTCTCAAAACATCATGAAAGCACTGGTTTCCGGTCCCTTTTTTGGCACTAAATTCTTGAATGGTTTAAGTCACAATCCCCAGTCAATCCCAGTCATACATTCACTTTCATGCAAGTGTTTATTCGGATATTTGGAAAATGCAAATAAGTCTGATCCCTTATTCCTAAATGGTTTAAGCCACTACCTTCCTTTTGTTGTATTTTGGTACCTAGTAGTACAATTTCAAAGATATCCATACACTACTGTCTGGACACCAAAACGTCTACAGAGAACAGTCATACCATTACAAGACTAATTTTTTTACACTTCAAATGTATGAAACCATATCTATTGCTTGAAGTTTTACAGTATGCATGTGTATGCCTATTTCCAATCAGGTAATGTAAGAATTCATCAAAATGCTGTTAGCAGTGGAGGTTTTTGATTCTAGTGAATATTGAAGCGTGGACAAACTTTCAAAGATGTGAAATAAGGCTGTAATCATATATTTGTGCTTCCTATATTATTTAGAACTGTTTTTTCACCTTTGAAATGTAGAATTTGAATGTTAACCTTTATTTATCATTTCTGAATTTAAACTGTAATCAATAGTTAAAACAGTATCCAACTTTTCACACACATTTACAAATTTTGTTCGATTTCACCTTTTTCCAAATTTTTAACCCTGTCCAAAAGTTTATTTAGATTAATATTCAAAAAATATCTCAAATGCATTTATCGTACACTTTAATTACTCAAATAAAACCAATTTCAGCTTAAGTAAATAATTTTCTTGATGAACAAAGATTTTTCTAAACTGGAAACTTTTTATCAATTAGAATTGTCCCACCAATTTTACTTGGATAAAATCACCACACTTACAAGATATTAATAATAAGATGAAGAGTTTGACTGATAAGTGTTTAAATGGGACATGCTTAACATATCACTGTAAGAACTAAGTTCCCTAAATGCAATTTTATAATAAACAACTTTCAAGGTCAAATATTCAGTTGATTTGAAGACTAGATCTTAATTTTATTTTGCAGAAATTGAGCTAAACAATTATCAAAAACATATTTACTGGTTATAAAAGAGATATTGAATGATATAAAAGGACTTACATATGGACTATATTTTTGTGTAAAGTTCAGAAATAATAGGGAAGTTCCAGACATAAACCAGTGACATAAGGTATTTTGATCCCGACAGATCAAACACCCCCACCCCCCACAAATAAAATCAATCAAGTTTAAAATGGAGGTGTACTTAAACGAAATTTTTATTCACAGATGGGGGTTCAAATATGGGCTGATCTGAGGTTTCTGATGCAGGCCCATTGGAATTTCATTAAAGCAGGTCCTGGACCTACCATACACACTACATAATATTACTCTTATTGATAACCTTCCATTTTCTTCTGGTGGACCTTTCATTTAGGATGCAAAATGTCATAGACCTTTCACTCTTAAAAGTATGTAAAAACACTTGACAAATTTTTAAATTTCCACCCTTAGTTTTAAATCCCTGTTCTGCTTAAATATAGTAGAAAAAAAAACTAAAAATATAAACAAAATAATAGTTTAAACTTAAATTGTTAAGAACACATGTGAAGTCTATCACACTCAAAGTTAGGGTAATAACAGTAAAAATAATGAAAAGATTTTATCATGTCAGTATCAAGCAAAAACAGTACAGCAGTGATTTTCCTACTGTTTTTGGGAAGGGGACCGGGGCTGATGCAATTGGAAAAAAAGTGTGTAAAATCGCTAATTTGGGAAATGATCAATAAATGAGAAACACTATAATTCCCTCATTATTGAAGAGTGCAGATCTCCTTTGGAAGACAATTTGGATACAACAGAGACTGAAGAAAAGTTTGTACATGTGCATCTCTCATAAAAAAATCATCTTAATAATGCATATTGTTTTCCTTTTTCATTAGTTTCAAACATTAATAAAACATTTGTCATTTGAATCATTTAATAGTATATTAAAATTTAAGTTTTCTTTCATGCTGATTTTTTTAAGCCAAATGAATCTAATTTCTGATATTTAGCACTATCAGCTGAGCTCAGTTTTTTTCTTTTTTTTAATAGAACTTGGAATTATGAGACATCGTCGCACCAGCAATTGAATTGCCCAGTCAGAAATATTCTATTGAAGTATTGTATGGGTAATTTTTCGGCTTGTCTGTTTAACTTTTTTAAGTTCCCTTCAAGAGCAACGATGACACAGAATCGAATAGATTGCAATGCAATCATAATGGTATTGATAGTATAAGGAAAACTAACGAAACACCGGAAAGACGATCCAGACGTAAATAAACAAAGTATGATACGGAAGAAAAAAACCAACATGATTGCAATCTCGAGCTGCCGGACATCTATTGACAATTGGGAATTTTACAACCAGCTATTGGGATTTTTAGAGCCTTTTTCTCATTGGGAATGGGGTGGAAATACGGACCTAAAATAAGGGTTGGAAAATCACTGTATAGGCACATACACATCTTGCACATCACAAATCAAATTTCTTGAGCAACCTACCTACTAAGTTATGAAGCACTTTCCTTGAATATCTTGCATCACCAACTGCCTCTGGAAATTCTGCACCTATTAAATAACATACATTAATACATTTGCTCGCCGAAACTACGCAGACTTTTTGTATTGCCCTAGAACTATAACAATTAGGTTTCTGAAAAAGGGTTATGTTGCTACAAGATTAAAGTCATCACTACAGAAGTTTTATGGTCCTCATCATGAACTCGTCGATCGTTATGGTGTATCCATCTGCACCATGAAAACTGATTTATTCAATGGGTCATAGTTTTCCTTTCCTTGTTTGTCTACCCCGGACTTGACTTTTTATGAGCAACTCGGCAGGTGTTTCTAGAAAAGCAAAGGACGCTTACCCTACCGGTGCACCTGGTCCATGCTCCCAGTTTTTAGTGAAGTCCGAGTTGCTCATTTGCTTTTGTTACTTTGTATGTATGATTTTCGTTACTTTATGTTCTTTGTTGTGTATGTCTGTTTTCCATGTCTGGTCTTTGTCCCTGGATTACATTCTTTTGATTACTGCTATAACCTTGGTTCCCTTGATTATATTTGCAAGTACATTTCCACCTAGGAGTCATGCACAGTATACAGTGAGTGATGAATATTTTTTGCACAAACATATTTTGGCTGGAAAGAATCAGTATGTAGGCAGAAGAATTAAACTATATATATATAATAAAATAGTGACTTCACTGTGATGAGTGAAGACACTGTGACTCAACACCTATCATCTCCACTGTGTAGAGTTTGGATGCAGACACTGTGACTCAACTCCATCAGTGACTACAGGGGAGACCATTTCTATCAATTCAATATTTCATATGCTGGAACATCAATAATGTAAATTACAAGATAAAAATAGACCACAATTTGGGACATTAAAAAAAGTTAAAAAAAGTAAAAAAAGGAACATGCACATAATGGATCTTCATTCAGTTTTGCCTAATTGGTCTGAGAACCAAGAAACTAACTTTAAAAGGCCCAATTTACCATTACTGAGACCATTTAGTAGTTTTTTCCTGATATTTTGAAGTTCCATTCTATCTTCTGCGTTGTGCTGCAGTAGTGAGCTGACAATATGTCTGACTGGCCCTTGGAAATCTTCAGGCAACATTACATCTTTAGATCTAATTTGATTAAATGTATCGCTTTTCTCTCTAACTGTTTTACCATGCAATCTCTTGTACCAGATTTCAAAAAGAATGAAGCCGAAGCTGTACAAGTCTACACGTTTATCATATATTCCAGTGGAAAGCTCAGGAGCACAGTATGGCAGGGTACCAATGTAGTTGGTCATTTTACTTGTTGCATTTGAATGGTCTCCACTTTGACTGACTGACTGCAAAGCCTTTCTTGAACTTCCAAAATCTCCTATTTTAGCTACCAGACCATGCTTATTATCTATGAAGATGTTTTTTGGCTTTAAGTCTCTGTGCATGTAACCTTCATCATGAATAAAAAGGAGACCTTCTATGATATCAAAAGAAAATTTCAGCATTAAATCATCGGTAATCTTTTTCTGATCTAACCATTCCCCAAGTGTACCTCCACATAATTCCATATGTATTACCAAAACCTTCTTTACTGGTTGATTTTGGGAAACAGATGATGAGTTGGTATCAAAAGATTGAGCTGAGTGTTGAAAAAGATTTTCATCCTCGTTTGAAGAGTTTCCTGGGGTTTGGGTTCCATCTCCAAAAATAATGCCATCATCATCATCATCATCTTCTTCTTCTTCTTCATCATCTCCTTTGTTATTGCTGTTGTTGTAACTCTCATTGAGAATGTTGAGATCATCATTATCATCTTCAATGTTATTGCTGTTGTTGTAACTCTCATTGCAGTCTCCACATAGAAATTCAATAATTTCAGAGTTGTGATACCTAACTACATTAGTATGGGAAAGATTACTCATGCAAACTGCCTCCTGCACGACATTTTCTTCAGAAGCATCAACCATTTTTAAGGCATACGTTGTGCTATCAATAACATGTGTCCCAGTGTAAACAGTTCCAAATCCTCCGCTATCAAGCTCCTTGATATTTTTAAACTGCTTTCCAAGCCTAGAGCACTGAATCATATCCAAACTTGGAAGGTCTTCATTGCTGTCTAATGAGTCGTTTCCACTGCACTCATCTACAGGAGTGTGCATAAGTATCGGTATATCTAAAAACATTTTATTTGATTAGATGAAATATATAAAGTACCAGTAACTTGAAATACTGTAAAATAGCTCACAAAAATGAATACCTCAGCAGGGGTTTCATTAATTTTTTGCAGTGCAAAAACCTTTGGTTTTGTAGGAGATACTTTTCATCATTTTGCTTAATAAAAATGTTTGAAATTTTAAAATTCTGGCGGTACCTTTCATCAGTTTAGAAGGGTAAAAGTACCTGGTACCGCCTCTTAATAACAGACCTGCCCCAGGATCCCTTTAAATTTGGACAATCTCTCAGTGACCTGATATAAATTATTTTCATTTATTCACATCTTATCTACATATGATAATTAAGGCAAAAACAAAAACCAAAAACAAAAACAAAAACAAGAAATCTGTGAGCATTGACTCACAAGTGTTCCCCAACTTCCAATCATAATATAAGGAACATAAACTTTTAGTCCTCAGTAAACAGTACGGTAAGTACAGAAAGAGACATACCATGTTGGATCACTGAAATGGTGGTGTACTACTTTAAAAGTGGCAGAAAATGTTTTTTATATTTTTTCTGCATTTAAACTAGTAGACTTTACCACTCACAATACAAAAGAATTAGCAACAAAAAATCTCTTACAAATGTATACAAACAGAATTGAGAATCTTCAACTACTCTATCAGTGATACAACACTATGGTGGTGTTCAGTCACAATATGTCTCTTTCTGTCCTGTACATGAAGAATGTGTTTAAAATTAAAGCCACCGTGACAAGATATTGCAGAGAAAAGTGTGACAAAAATTTCAACTTTCAAAAATATAGTCAAAATAGATCCCACCACATGACATACCTACAGGAAGAACGTGTCAAAATTTCAAGCCACTGAGGAGAGATTCTCAGAAAAGTGCAAGACAAGGATAAAACAGTATATCCCTCTCCTCTTAAGGGGAGTACCGTATAGCAGGTAATTTTCACGGTTGGCAAATTTCACGATATTGAGGGTATTAATTTTCCACAATCTTAAATTTTTGTGTGTTCATAATTAGTTGGAAATAAATTGCGTGAAACCCCAAAGTTTTATAATTTTTTAATCAACTGTGGAACGGATATGATAGAATATCCGTATTTTGCATGCATGCATTTTGTATTTGTACACTGTATTTGTTTTCTTCTTAATAAATTAGTCGTAAAATAGTTATAAATTAATGAAAACATAGTATTAAATCATGTCAAATTTATTCATCAGAACTACATTGTAGCACTAACACGTTAAAATGCACAAATGAAATCTCCATTAGAAAGTTAACCCTCTATTCCGGCAGCACTAAATCTATTTCTGATGATGTCAGGCTTAGTGGATAAATAGTCCTACAACTTGACAATCCATTTAGCTCCAAGGGGTTTCATGTTGGTGAGTGACAAATCCACTTTCACACTGCTAATGTTCTCCAAATCTTGACCAACTTTGGCCGCAATCTCATTTGCATACCAAGTTTGGAATTCATTTTTAAGGAAGTCCTTAGCACACTAGTTCACTGAAAGGTCCACAGGTTGCAACTTGTCTGTGCAATTCGGAAGTACTGTAGCATAGACCAAGTGGTTACTCTCGAGAGTTGACAAAAACTTTTCCGTGATTTGTCCTCAGAAACAGTCAAATACAACAAGCGCTTTCTGGGCTAACAGTAAATCAAGGTCGTCTGACACTGTCTACATATGGACGGATAATGTTCTTTATGTACTGAATCATGGTGTCCTTGTTTGCCCAGTGATTTTCGAAATGGGTAATGTCATAGGATTCTGGGTGCTTGTACTTCAGATGACAAAGGTCAGTTTTTCCATCATAAATCAGTTGTGGGGGAAGAAAGTGTCCCAAAAGTGTTACAGGGAATGTAGCTGAAAAGTCAAGTTCAATTTTTTTCAATTTGTGTCAATCAAAACCAATTCAAAATTTTCATAATATTATCGGGTTAATTAAGGTTATAGATTAAATACCTGTAGTCAAAATTTACAATTTGTCCTACATATCGGGAATCATCAAGGGGATTATAATTACGGTTCATTGATTTTACGACCTATTCATGTAAGGATCAGAGAATTTATTGACATTTTGTTTCTTTTTTCTTTTCTTTGATTATATGTGATTGATTCTGCTCTCAGAGGGCACATGTACTTTACAAAAATAAATGTTCGTTTGTTTGTTTGAACAGCAATTACGGATAGTAGGAAATGTGTCACAAACATGGTTATAATAATGTTATGACAATAAACATTTGCTTTAATATGGGATTTTTATAAATATCAAGTACCTGTAATTTGCCTTTTATCATCTATAGTATGCCTGTTGTCTCAACTCTTTTCGACCCCTCTACTTCCATAGTCCACTAGCTCACTGGAACAATGTGAAGACCAGTCTGATCCCAACAGATCACCAATTCTGGAGGAATGTTTTTTATTTTCATTTTATTCTGAATGTTTTTCAAATATTTTGACTTTTCTTCCTCAAAATTTTCAACGAGAAGAGTTTTCTTCAACATAGTGCCCTTACATTTCACCATTCCCATTCGATTTAATATTTATTTGGCCCATGTCTTGGTCAGTTCAATACTATCACCATTTTCAAGTAACATTTTTAGTCATGTGAAATGACTAGTCCAGTGGCAGCTGCACGAACAATTGCTGTGTTAATAACTCCACCCAAATCACGAATTGCTGTCATCAATAACTGAACTTCATTGTCCAACTCGTCGCCAAGTAAAAGTTTTCTACACCTTTTTCGTGGTACAAGTTCTCATATTTCACAGTCATTTGAAGAACTTTCAGAATCTATGAGTTTCCGTTAAGCCGATTTTGTTTCTTTAAGATATTGAGCTTTGAATCCCCTCACAGTGCTCTCACTCAACTTTTTTTCTAAAAGCGGACTAAACTTTGCCACAGCTCTAGAATTGCCATTTTCGGCAGCATATTTCCCAACATCAAATCTCTGTTTCGGAGAATATGTTTTATATGATCCTCTTTTAGATGGCGTTGGAGACTTGGCACTTTCAAACAGCTCCCTAGTTTGATTGAATTGTGGTCCATCAGGAATTGGATTCTTTTCTTTGTCTTTTGTCAAAAATTTCAACAAGGACATGTTGACTGTTCAAACCACAAAAATTTCTGATATTACAGAGTACTACATGTATGAGATAGTTTAAAGTGTTCACTTGTCCAAAAGCCCTGAAGTTATAATTTACGAAATTGAGACACCAGATACCGGGGGTAGATGAAAGATTCGGTCTATGGGAAATAGCAGGACTCAAATTTGGCGATCTTTTATTTTCGCAATTCCCCGAACCTCGCGAGTATAGCGAAAATTAGAACCTCGCGAAAATTAGAAACTATATAGTATAATAATAATCTTGAATAGTTGCTCAGAAAAGTGTGATTGGAAAAAATTGTTATGGACATATGGACAAAGCAAAACAGTATAGCTCCCATTCTCCTTTGGAGCTGGGATATAATAATAGCCTTTTTTCCACTGAGCAATTTACAAGCAATGTAGGAGTTGCACTAACACAAGTTAATGAAAGTCATTTAATGCTTGATCAGGCCCTAATAATGGTAAATAAACTAGATAAATTAATTCACAAAGTAATATAAGTCCAAAGGACTTTAATTAGTGATTGTAAGTGACATGTTTCTTCTGGAGGTTTGACACCTTTTGGTACAATGTCAAATATGTCCAATCACTTACTGTAAAGTTATTGACAATGACATAATTCAGTCCTATTCCTAAATTGTTCAAGTCACAACCCCCTAAAATTAATCCATGTCAGCCTTTTGTGGGATAGCACCTTGTGTCAAAATTTTAAAGAAATCAATTCACCTGTAGTCAAAGTAATGCCCAGATACATGTACCATGAACATGTTTTTTGTTGTGGTCCAATCACTTGTTGTCAAGTTATTTTCTGTACAAATGTATAATGAAAATGGTTGTTTTCGACCCCTAATTCCTAAACAGATGAAATCAAAACTCAAAAAATCAATCCAATCCTTCCATCCTTCCTTTAGCAGTATGGCAATGTGTGGTATAAAGTCAAAGAGATCTATACACTTATACATCAGTTATTGTCTAAACACAAAATGTCTATGGAAGACAACAAGTACAATAGCATTGTATAAAAATACTATTGCAATTTTATTAAATAAAAAAAATGACTAAACTACTAGTTAAGGAAATCTTACCGCTATTAGAGTCTTGGGACAAAAAAGTTCCTCCAAGCTCCACCCGAGGTGACAGGGATGGCCTGTCAGCAATGGTGGAGCTTGGAGTTCTTTCTTCTGTAGATTCTTGTCTTACATAAATCGATTCTTCTGAAAACATAATGTTAATAATAAGTAAAATACTTCAAAAAAATCTAAAATGATTAAATACAAAGTTCTTCTGAACTACAGGTACACTGCTTTGAGAAGCCAGAATAGGATTCTATTAAATCATGAATAATAATGGAGCAGCCCGATTGGATCAACATCCAGAAAATCTAATATGACAAGAAATAAAATGAACAATATCCATCTAGAAAATAACAGATTGATTGATTGATTGTTGGGGTTTAACATCCGAGCAGCAATATTTCAGCTATATTCAGACGAAGAAAATAACAGAATTGCAAATATTATCATAGTTTAATCCATATATAGTCCAAGATTAGAAATCTGAAACAAAGGTTTATAAATTAGACTGTTCTACAGTAAGATACTACTGTAAATAGATGTACATATACAGTCTTCACTTCTAACTTTCCAGTTCACAGGCCTGAAACACGGTTTTTCAAAAATTGTTATATAGTGACTGCTCACCTGAAGCAGTCAATTTTACAGGCCCACCTCCATTTTACACGCCTTTGGCCTTGGACTACTGTTTAATTGTGAAAATTGCATGTATAATGTACTATCAAGGTGGTATTAATTAGTGGAAACTTTCCTGGATGGCCTTACAAAATTTATCTAAATTTACCTGTAGAAGTCTTCACTTCCAATTAAGGACCCACAAGGGACAATGACAAATATGACATACATGATTGAAGCAATAAAACAGAACCCGTGTATTATTAAACAGTAACTGATTATTCTGAACGCCTCAATTGAATGTACAGTACTTGTCAATTAAATAAAGTATTAGTTTAAGGAACCTCTGCTCCAGATTTTCAATATGGTTATTAGAACTGTCATTTTTTGTATGTTTAGATTTGTGTATTGCGTCTTAACCATTTATTGCAAATGTGTTTGAACGAATAAATATTCGATTTGTATTTGTATTTTATATTCTGCGCCATGTTCATATTGCATTGATACAAAGAAGTTCTAGAAAATTACGTCATACCGTACCGTTATTTTTAGAACTTTTTTGTATAAAAGCAGTATTTCACAACAGAGAAAATAAGTTTCTGGACTAATATCCAATACATGTATACTAGTATATATATGAACATACACAGATAATAAGGACAATATTACTATCGTCTATAAAAATCATCTGACATGCATGTTTTTTTTTGTGACGATTTTGTCTGTAGACCTGTATTACAAAATGTCTCTGATTTTACGAAATTACTTGTCATTTATCCTATATTTTACAATAGATGAGATGAGTAAACAATCATGATTTTTAATGCCATTCATGTCGACTATAAACGCAGGAAACAGTGTTTGTATCGAAAAAAACAGAGCTTAATGAAATCTTACCGATGGCTGCGTTCATATCACTCTATCTTGAAGGATGCGCACGTTTTTGATATGTTTATAAAATATACAGCATTTTTTTAAGGAAAACATATCAAATGACTGCTTAAATTACAAAATCTTCGGTTAATTAATCTATTATATCTACCTTAGAAAGTATCTGCAAATAACTAAATATGAATATAGGACTATAATTTTAGATGAGTAAACCGCCTCCCACTTTTTAGAAATCCACTGAACTCGTCTGAAGTGAAAATTAAATGTGCAGGGGCACCGCAAGAGGGAAATAACACGTATTTATACACATTACACTGTCATTGAATGTGTGTCAGGGACGGATACAGGATATCAGGTTAGGGGTGGGGGGCGGGGGCGTAAATAGAATTAAAGAAAATTTTGTGGGTAAAATTTTTTTTCTTCAATTTTAGTGAAAAAGGGGGGGCGTACGTCCGACACGCCTGTCCTATGATCCCCGCCTGTGTGTATTCTTGATATTTGAATATGACTACAGAGTATTTTTAAAAATATCCTTCAATAAAAACGGCTTATTTGATATTTTCTGTTTAGTACAATCACAATTAATACCTCTGGTGTTTTTTTATGACTCGTTGCGTTTTTATGTAGAATTAATGAAAAATGGCCAAAATGGGATTTTCGATTAAATTATCAATAAAAAGTCGCATAAATTCGACTCTACAAGCTATTGCTCGACCAAAACGTCTCTTTGATATCATTCGATAGATAATTTAATTTTCTACATTATAGATCCACGACAAATAACGTTCATGTAAAATATTTCCAAGAAAGTTGTAAATATTACCCCTAACCCTACGGAAAACTCTTCTAAATGTCAAACGAAGTTTTCATTCACAGCATACCGACACCGTAAAAATCTTTTAGGAATTTACAATTAACCCTTGTCGTGCTGCGCATTTCTGAAAGAAAGTCTAGATTTCGATATTTTACAAACTTATGCAAACTAGTTGCACAATGGTACTGATGCTGATTGTTATATACAAATTAAAGATGGGTGATGATGGGGTGAGGAACTGGTGGAGGGTCGGTAAGCCAACGCGTGAAAATGGGTCTGTCACTCGAAAATGGCAATTTTTGTCCATTTCTGGTCATTATTTGCTACCTGTGGGGTTCAAGGGGAACAAATTAGGAACCAAAGCACATTCATCTTACAGCCTGAAGACCGTCAAGGCTACTGAAGCCAAATAAAGTGTGTTACAGTCACGAGTGGGGGGGGGGGGGGTCAGGAGCCCCCTGAAGGATCATTCGTGTAATAAAATGATACTTTTTTTTCCAATTTTTGGCCTCTGTTTGTCCATAAACCTGAAGTAGTCAATACAAAGGGTTGTCATCGATTAATGGGGCTCAGGTTGCCTAAAGAAAAGTTATTAGAACTCGCCCAACGAGTTACAATTTTATTAGGTTGTAAAAAGGTTTGTTTGAGAGATATTCAGTCCATTATTGGTTTACTGAATTTTGCTTGTCAGGTCGTGGTTCCAGATAGAGCTTTTTGTCGGCGTTTGATTGACGCAACCTGCAACATCAAGCAATCTTGGCACAAAGTGCCTGTTACAAAGACCATCAAAAAGATTTAAAAATGTGGCTAAATGTTTAGCTAGCTATAATGGTAAATCTGTAATTTTGGACAAATTTTGGTCATCTAGCGACTCATTGGAGCTTTATGCAGATAGCGCAGGTAGTTCAGGTTTTGGCATTTATTTTTCCGGAAAGTGGGCCCATGGGAGTTGGCCTTCTCACTGGCAATCGAGGGGTTTATTGTCTGACATAACATTTTCAGAACTTTTCCCAGTTGTATTAGCGGTGCAGTTGTGGGGTTGCATTTTGTCAAAGAAAAAGTGCTTTTCCACATCGTTAATCAAGCCGTAGTTGCTATTCTTAACAAAAAGTCATCGAAGTCAAAAAGTGTGATGACATTGATAAGGAAACTAGTCCTTGTGACTTTAAAGTATTTTGATTAAGGCCCAATACATACCGGGGAAATTGAACAATATTGCTGATGCGTTAAGTCGTTTCAATTGGCAGCTCTTTATGGAAATGGCTGCAATGGCAGCAAACGAGCCCACAGAAATCCCGGACCACCTGTGGAAAGTTTAGATACAGAGGCTGATTCGTTAATTTCTCATTCCTTGGCTGACAACACATGGAAATGTTACAACACAGCAGTTCACTCTTTAAATCGGTTTCGAACCCAGTATGACTTTCCTGACACTTGGCCTGTACCTCTTGACGTATTAATGATATTCATAGCTTTCATGTCCATACGGGGTTTATCCCCATCGACAGTGAGCACTTATGTTTCTGGGGTAGGTTTTGCGCACAAAATCTGCGTATTGGTCGATAATACTAATTGTTTTCTTATTACAAAAAATGATTGAAGGTATGCTCAGAATTAGACCAGTTAAGAAAGATCCGCGGGTTCCTATTACTTTGTCCTTGTTATCAAGATTGTCACGTTCTTTAGATTCGATATGCTCTTCTTTTTATGAGACCCGTCTGTTTATGGCTGCTTTCAGTTTGTCTTTTTCGCCTTGGTACGAATAGGGGAGTTTACTGTCGATAGCAAATCTGAATTAGGCAGTCACACGATTTGTTCAGATGACATTCATTTTCAATCAATAGGCCCTAAAGTTGAATCAAACGTCACTCTTAAGAGTTCAAAGCCGATCAAAGACACAATTTTGTTACTCTTATTCTTACAGAGCAATCTCGAGAAATTTGTCTGATCAATCACTTGCTAAGTTATTTAAAAGTTCGGTGCCCTATAGATCATGGTCCTTTATGTGTCCATTTTGATAGTTCATATTTAACTAGGTATCAATTTACTTCAGTCTTGCAGAAATCCCTGGCTTTTTTGTGGCGTTAAGGAACATATAAAAAGTCACTCATTCAGAATAGGCGGAGCAGCATCTGAAATGGCTAGACTTGGGGTTTCTGATGTTGAGATTAAAAGATGGAGTCGTTGGTCTTCCAACGCGTATTCTGGTTATATTCCCCATAATGCATATGATTGAAAAGCTTTAGTCGTATGTATACGATACTTGTTTACACTAATAGTTAAATCGCCCAAATAAAACTCGATCAACTTGTTATGGTAAAAGACACGTTTGGGTGATTGGTTCATCCATAGTATATTGGGCGTCTCGTAGAGCCGCAGGAAGAGCCGGGGGTCCCCACCTAGGATTACAGATTGAAGGCCTAACCATACATTGGTTCGGTAAATGGGGGATGAAATGGGGCGAGTTAATTCCCTCAATAGATAGAAAGCTGCTGTCGCATTCTGTACCCGATGTTATGTTAATTCTTGCCAATATCCACAAATTATAATGTGAAAATATTTTGACTTTGAAATTAATTGTGTAATTTGCTCTTCATCATTGGTGATAGCTCCGATTCACTCTCCAAGCACAGGCTAGTGCTAATGCAATCATTCTCATAAGCACAAAGCAGGTACCCGAGAAGTTTTCAAAATCTTTTCTTCTTGTCTTTCTGAACTCCTCTTCTCTTTAACGCAGTTATTTCCGAATCTCTCTCCAAGCACAGGCTAGTGCTAATGGTTTCATTATCTTTAGCACAAAGCAAGTACTTGGGAAGATCTCAGATTTTAATCGACTCATTTCTTCTTTCTGTCGAAACCTATAATGAAAGATCTTTTCGAGTGTAATGACTTTAAAGGCTAGGTGTCAAAGTTTCATTGATGTCAAAGGTGCATCATTTGCAATGAGTTGACAAGTTGGTAGAAGCTCAGAGACGAGGATACTATCGAAGCATTATTGGTGTCATGATTGATGAGTACGTTGTTTGGATCCCAAGCTAAATAATTGTCAGCAGAATAGGATTGCCAATACCCACAAATGATAATATTAATTCAAAATTTATATCAATTGTGAAGTCCGTGTACTCATCAATCAAAAATGCGATTGAGATCTGGTGATACTTTATCCGATTCATTTAATAATCTGATGGGAGTTAAACAGGGTGAACCTTTATCACCTCTTCTTTTCCTGTTCTTTATAAATGACCTGATCGAGGATATTAACTTAAACAATCAAACTGATGTCGTAAATATCAACAGCTTTTTGATGTATTTGATTCTGTTTGCAAATGACAAAGTACTTTTTGGAAAATCACCAGAAATTTTGCAGGAACTTTTAGATAAACTACTGATTTACTGTAATAAATGGAGTATCGAAGTTAATACTGATAAAACGAAAATAGTA
This sequence comes from Perna viridis, assembly GCA_037379345.1. Classification (NCBI taxonomy): domain Eukaryota; kingdom Metazoa; phylum Mollusca; class Bivalvia; order Mytilida; family Mytilidae; genus Perna; species Perna viridis. Next base: position 11,931,190 of record CM074517.1, on the reverse strand, counting down.
GTGTTTCGGAATGGATGGCAACCGATTGACAATAGTTTTTTCTACAATGATAACGAAATTGAAATTGTGGATTCTTATGTATATCTAGGAATGTTGTTACATAAAAATGGGAAGTTTCAACATACACAAAAATGACTGTGTCAACAAGGATCGAGAATGTGTAATTCAATCAAAGATTTATATTTGACTAAAAAGAAACAAGTAGAACTATTTGATATTATGGTGTCATCTGTTTTGTGTTACGCTTCGGAGATATGGGGTTTCCATCGTGGAAATGATATTGAAATATTACATAATAAGTTTTGCCATCGTATCTTAAAAGTAGGTAGAACCACACCAAACTGTTTTCTTTACGGGGAACTAGGTCACCTTCCAATGTATATAATTAGACAATTTAGAGTTATGAAGTATTGGTCTAACATTCTAAAAAAGAAACAACCTGTTGTATTTGACATTTATAATGTATTGTTATAAGATGCCAACAATGGCAAGGTAAACTGGGTTTCAAGAGTTCGTGATTTGTTGTCTAATTTGGGCTTAAATTATATCTGGTATCAACAATTTGATGTAAATTTTGATATACCTATAGACACTATTATGCTAGAATTAGGGATAACTTTATACAAAACTGGTATGCATCTATAGAGAATTGTGAAAAGCTTATTATATACAAGGACTTAAAGCTAGAATTTGGTTTTGAGGATTATTTAGATGTTAGTTTTAACTCACATTTTTTGACAAGATTGAGAAGTGGTACACTGAAGTTGAACATTGAAACTGGGCGATATATTGATACTGATAGGCACATGTGTATCTGTAAATGTTGTACCATGAATTGTGTTGAAAATGAGTACCATTTTTTACTGCTTTGTCCTGCTTATAGAATTTTTCGTACTCATAACTTACCAAAATATTATTGTTCCTGGCCAAATACAACAAAGCTTAAAACACTGTTGAAATCAACATCTGTTACTGTCATAAGGAACTTATGTAATTTTATCAAATCTGCTTGGTCAACTAGGTCACATATTGTTTCATAATTATACTTAATTGTGTATTGTTCTCTGCAATTTGTCATCATGTCACATTGTAATATATGTTTATGTTGCTATAGCATAATTATGCTTTTTTGCAATAAAGTATTCATTCATCATTCAATGTGAAAATATTTTGACTTTGAAATTAAAGTGAATTCAAATGACGTAGGTTTTGCCGCCGAAGCGAATTCCATCTTTTGGCGAGGATTTTCCTCAGCTTCTCTCCAAGCACATGCTAGTGCTAATAATCATTTCGTAATCAGCACATAACAAATACATGGAAAGACGCTGGTTGTAACGTTAAGAAACATTTGTTTTCCTTGACTTTTGAAACTTTTTTGAATCCAGCTTTGTGTTGATTTATTTCCGGAACCTCTCCAAGCACAGGCTAGTGCTAATGTACTCAAATTCATTAGCCTTAGCAAGTACTCGGATAGGTCTTGGATTCTTGTATAGTATCGATTCATATTGGTTTTTCTCCAAATTTTCAGCTGCAACTCTTCTCTGTTACAATAAATGATGCTGTTTCCGATCGACTCTCCAAGCACAGGCTAGTGCTAATAAAAACATTGTCATTAGCACAAAGCAAGTACTCGAGAAGGTATATCAGATTCTTTTTAATTGTGTAATTTGCTCTTCATCATTGGTGATAGCTCCGATTCACTCTCCAAGCACAGGCTAGTGCTAATGCAATCATTCTCATAAGCACAAAGCAGGTACCCGAGAAGTTTTCAAAATCTTTTCTTCTTGTCTTTCTGGACTCCTCTTCTCTTTAACGCAAAAACACAATCAAGGAAATGTTTTTTGCTCATTTCTCAGTTGAGATTAGGCCTTTGTTCAACTTCCTCAAGTCCGCAGGATTCATTTCTACTACATGCATCTCCAAACCGAAATTTCAAGGTGTGAATCCATTCTTACTTTGAAAATTCATCGAATATTGATAGTCCGTGATTCTCAGTTTAATTCATATTTTGTAAGAAATGATGATTCAAGAGTTAGGAAATTTGAGGACATCAACGTACTTGTACAGCCATGAATACCAAAAACAAATATACAAAAGAACAAAAGAAGATAAAAAAAATATATATTGATAAACGGACTGTATAAATATACACTGCGTCAAAACATTATTTTTAAAAGGATCAAGTTTTCGTCGGTTTATTTAGCTTACAGTTTGGTTACATGAATATTTTTGATTACTTTGAGGTCTTCCTTGACTCACTGTCACAGCACTTTGATTGTCTTCCGATTATAATGGAAAGACTTATCAACTACCGAATCAATGTCAGTGAGTTTGCAATTCGAATTGAGCTTTCTGGGTTCTCCGGTCATAATTTTCTAGCACATTTTGTGAATGTCTCTTTATATTTTTAACTTTATTTTTTATTTTTATACAAATTGTTTCTGGTATTATCAAAATTGAACAAATTATAGTCTTCATTATCTCGATTTAGCTACCAAATATATTTTTTAAAATGTAATAGCGCAAAAGGCCGGTGTACACTTTTCCCACTTAGGACACAAGCAAAACACATGATCCATCGAGAATAAAATGACGATTTTGACACTCGTCAAACACTAATAACATATATTTAAATCGTTAAAGCTCAAGCCTTTACTATGGCAACAAACCAATTGTCCATTACAAAATAAACAATACATTTTTTTAAATACGATATCATATGCGTCCAATTCTTGACCCGCTTATGTCAAAATTAACACGGTTGATCGATAGCTTAGGTTTATTTTGAAAACCAATCCTTGTAGAACAACACTGGTTTAGAAAGTGGATTTTAGTTTAGTGTTATTGATACTAGTTTTCCCCAGTTGTACAGGTAACTAAATAGTTTATTATAGCTATCTTATTTTCTTGCCATATATAAAAAGTTCGTTTTGAAAAATTCTTTTATGCCTACTAAATTTGTTTATATGATGTGGAATAATTTTCCAGCATCAAATATCTTTTTGTGACTACGTACTACATTATTAAATAACTACACTTTCACAAGGTTTTTTTTCAAAAATATTGATTCTGAATTAAAAATTTACATGAGAAGTAATTTTGAATTATTAACTGAAATTATTTTCAAATGGGAAATATAATATACGTATTACGGTTACCTGAAATTTTAATCTTTTAATGTAATTCTGGTTGGCTGGGTTATCTACAAAGGAACATCTCTCTTTTTCAGATAAATGTCCTGTAATGTGGGAACAGTTTTAACTAGTCTAAGGTGGAAATATGTCCGGGCAAAGAAAATCGCCATAATAAGGTAATTATAAAGCATAGAGACCTTGTTTATCTAAAGTTTAGAACAAACACGTTTTAAAATGAACGTACTGTTAACAAAAGTACAATTGAAGGCCATTCTGAGATACAAATGATCATATATTATAACAGTGTGTTGAGGATTAACCATACTGTAACGGGAGTATTATGAATGTACATGTTACTTAGTGAAAATGGTCATTTATTTAGTTAACACTTTTAAAGCTGCAGTAGACAGCAATGTCTCCTTTATAATATAATGAACGGTGCTGAGTGTTAGCTTAATTATTTTGTAAGGGGGGGGGGTTCAAGAAAACAGGGGGTTCAGGTTATTGTTTGAGAAAACGGCAGAAGAGTAAATAAGATAGAAGCAAAGAACGTTCAGCTTGTTACAGTCATTAAGTGTAAAAAAGATGTGGTATACACACGTGTACGTATATAAACAATGCAGTCGCTATTTACCTTTTGCTACCAACCGTACAAAGTTAAAATGGCGGCATTTTAGTAACAAATAAGGTAAGTAGTAGAACAAAAAAAATAAAATAGTGGTAATTTTTCATCAATTTCAGGGACTGCAGACACCCAAGCAGGCTGTCTTTATGTATTTTCTTGGTTTGCCTCGGCATTCTTACGATTAACAAGTTTTCCAACAGAAATGTAAGAACAGAGCATAACCCAGTGATTTTTGGCATGAATGAGTGGAAAATGACCGTAGGATTTCACGGGAGAGCTGGTAATCAGATGTTCCAATACGCGTCCCTCATCGGCATCGCTCGTGCAAATAACAGGACCCCCGTTCTTCTCGAGACTACCGAACTCTGGAATCTGTTTGATTTACCTACAAATACTGCATATATGGGAAGTCGGGGGAATTACATTGAAATCAAAGAAGAGCACGCGGCAGTTTACTCCAACAAATTTACAAATATTGCGAAAGGCAAAACTGATGTATACCTCCAAAGGTATTTGCAATCATGGAGGTACTTTGAAAACATCAAAGCCGAATTACTACAACGCCACTATAAACTAAAGGAAAGTTTGAAACAAAAGGCTTTACCCTTCGTAATGAACATCAAACAAGATTACAACTTAAAAGACTTGGTTTTTGTAGGGGTGCATGTCCGACGGGGTGATATTGTTCGAGAGCGGAAGCATGTGGGGCATATTCCAGCACCACTATCGTACTTTTACAGAGCAATGAATTACTTCAGGAAGCGTTATACCAATGTTGTTTTTGTCATGATTTCAAACAGTATGATGTGGTGTAAAGACAACCTAGATGATTCTCCAGATGTTCACCATATTGAAACGGGCGATCCATATATTGACTTTGCAATATTGCACGAAATGGATCATTTAATTTTGTCCGTTGGTACGTTTGGCTGGTGGGCGGGATATTTATCTCGAGGTACCGTCATCTTTTACAAAGGTTACCCGAAAGCAAATACAACTATGAGCATCGAAATGAAACAATCAGACTTTATACCAAGACATTGGGTCGGGTTGTAACCTGAGTCACCCCTGATACTATGGATGGTTGCGGCTAAATCACGGAGGTCAAACGCAGTCATGCACTGTTACACTTAAAAGAGAAAGGTTTAATGGTGCCTATTGATGTTTACTTATGCAAAAACTATGAAGGAAAATGTCAATGATATTCGGGTGATAGTTCTAAAATGTTATTGACAGTACGACCTTAACGAGCAACGACCCCAAGTTTATTTGACTCGGTGTCTGCTATCATAAGATAACGCAATACTATGGCACAGTAACGCATATGTATATGCTTGACTGTAGGAGGAACGGGACTAAGAAGATGACGCTTTATTTATCAGTAATACAATCAATATACATGTAGTTTACTTATAGTAATTCAAACTTAAATAATTTCAGAGTGAAAAGATGAATACAGGAATTTCTGATAGTGAAAAGAATTATCAATAGACTTGGAGGAAGAAAACAGAACAAGTATCAAGAATAATTAATGCGTGTTAGGTCAGTCGATAAAAACGTATCAAAATTGTGTTGTGTACATGGTGTACGTAAGTGTTGAATTGGTTAAATCTAAGAATATTACAGCGCGTCCTATTTTTGATTATATATCACGATTGCCTGATGAATTGACAGGGAGATTTAAACTTTCTATCGACATTTCGATGTTCATTGACAGACAACTCAGGCGAAATTGAGCGCAACAGTTGCGAAACATATATAATACACAACAAATTAAAAATAAAGATTCATTCACCTGTTGATTAACTCCTCAGGTGTTAGACTATTGGATATATTTGTTTCCTTAAGTTTTTTTCTAGTGTTAACCTGTTTCCCCCTCTTCGTGTAATGTCTATTGCTTCAAGCTTTAACTGTAAGAAACAATTTGTTTTTTTTTCTCATTTTGTAAATTATATTTTACATGAACTGATCATATCTTTGGTCATTTAAAACAATTTATGTCAAAAAAGGTAGCCAACGCATTTTCTCGCTTTGTTCATTCCAATAGATATGGTATGATTGCCAATATGACAGTCATTTACCAAGAGCCAAGCAACGAACAATTAAGTTTATATTAATCCGAGTATATTGAGCATACTCTACACATGCTTATCAACTACATTTTGTACCCCACAGTTAACACAAAGAGGTCTTTTACCAGACATTTCCTCAACTCAACCGTATTTTGAAATGACTTTAAATGAAATACCTTTGTTTACAATAAATCAAATGGAGAAAATTAAGAATTAAATCACGGAAATTCAATTTAATCATTGTTTTTCATTGGCTCGCCGTTTATGTCGTATCGTTTTACCCCGAGCGAGAGAAGAATTAAATGACCAGCCCGTAGTAATTGCACGACCATTAGATTCCTAGTGGGGGCTGGCATTTTTTTTTTTTTTTTTGCATGGCAGAAATTTTATTTCCAACCTAGTACAGGTCAGATTATTTAATTTCACCATAACCTTGGCTAGATTATTTATTTTCCATACTCATCTTTTTTTTCTATGAAAATTTAAATGTGCACACCCGGGTTACCAAAATATGTGGTTTTGGTTCTATATCAAAGCATGTGTTTATTATTACAGACATTATTAAATGAAGTTCATATACTATAATACAAGGCATAGTCCGCACTATTCTGAAGGTGGTATTCCTGACCCTGAAATATGCCCCAAATGTAGCGGGAAATGTTGCGAGGGACTTTTTAGGGGACAGATTCGTATACCTATGTATATTTAATACTGCCACTGGAGACTATTACGTTTTTGTATAAAACTTGTGGCGTATTTACACATGTATACTTTACTTTTCCGTGTTATATTTCGATTTTAATACGACTATTTACCTGATAATTTTGAATAGGGGCAGCTTATGTGTTTCACGTAATGTTAGTCATATTTTTATCACCTTTTTACCATGACTGTGGTCTAAATACCTTTGAAGCATGTCATATTAGAATACATGGTTCATGAAAACTCATTTCTTAAATTCCCGAGAGAACTGGTGTAAGTGAATGAAAGTCAGTAAATATATTCATGGGAATGTAGCAGTGCCTGGAAGGACAGTAAAGAATCATGATGAGAGGTATCATGAATGAATATTTTACGACTTATGTTGAGATCTTTAAGGAAATTAAGCCTCCAATCACATACTATGAAATTAGGAAGAAACTTGAAATGAAATGTGCAATGAGCAAAATAGATCCTCAGTAAAACGTTTGTCTCATATAAAATCTTTTTTTAAAGCCAAAGAGAACTTAAAGAAGCATCGGGAACAAACTAAATGACTCGTAAAAATCTATTATTTTCCTTTAAAGTTTCCATTTATTTTAACTGGAATGGAAATGAACATCCCCCCCTTTAAATTCTGTTTATTCTAAAGAGATGACAATTGAAATCTATGACTCATATTGTCTACATGTCTTTGAACATCTTGTATTTATTTGTATTTATTGATAATATTTATGTTTCACCAATTTTTATGTTTAAACTGTTAAATGTTACTCGAACGTCCTAGATTGTCACCTTTATGAATTAAATATCTAATAACGAGACCGTAACTAAGCATATTAGTGCTGCGGACTATAGAAGGGGGTATCCGCCATAAATATTTTCAAGCGGTTTTTTTTATCTCTGTTACTTGCTTATTTGTTCTCTGTATTTACTTTCTTTGTCTATTGAATATTGTTTAAATGTTAATTCGTGAAATGCATTTTTTAGCACTGTAACTTGCAGTTTGTACGTATCTTTCTTTGCTTAATATCATGTCTTTTTCTGTAGCCCCTATCAATTTGTAAAATACTTTTTTCTTAAATTTTTCATATTTTAAGACGTGTACTAGCCACATTTTAACAGCTTTACTAAAATTTTGCTTTCCCGGCGTCGGCGTCCATGCTAAGGCTAAGTTTTATTAAAATGAACCACTCATATTTGGAGTGTATCACAGTTCTATATCTGTGTCACTGTCTATTGATTTTGAAATTTCATTTTAAGGTTTCTGATTAGGTCAGTTTAACATGAGCTACTCATGCTAGGTCGTGCAACGGTATTAGTTTATTCAGCGTCACTACACACAGTACACCCCCATATCTGTTTCGTGCATATACCCTCACAATCATTGTCAAATTTTGTAAAACAGTGGTCATTTGCGACAGGCGAAACATATCTATGCGAGAACAGTTAATTCCAATCCATTAAAATCCAGGTTCTCTTGTTTTTTTTTTAACTTTATTACTTTGGTTTATTAACAAATGTGTTTAAATACACCAGAAACTGACCGGTTGTAGAGTGGTCTTTATACAGTTTACTGGTGTTAAAATGTAGTTGGTCTCTATACAAAATTTCAACTTCCGGTTGACCAACTAAAATCCTTATTAAGACCAGTAAATTATGTATAGAGACCACTGAAATTCAAATTAAGACCAGTAAATTCGGTAAAAAGACCAGTATTTTTTCGCAAGTCAGAATTCATGACTAATGAAGATGCTGTTGTAATTAAAAAATAGTGAAATTTTCTTATTAAAGGTTTTAACAAAAGAATTTTTAAAAAATCTTAGGAGAGATGAAGTCCTTAATAGATTTTATATCTCTTAAGTTTATCAATTCTTGTTAGAAAAAAATGGCATAATAGCATGTATAGCAGGCATTGTACTGTTAAGTGAACATGTATATATATTATGCATGTTCTAATAACTTGCCGTAATTGTTTATTCATGTATGAATTTTCATTTCAAGGCTTGTCGTGATAGAGTCAAACAAACGCATATTTAGATAAAACAAACAAACATCATCTACATTTCACGAAGTCTGGCACTGTGTAAATTGGGTGTTTCATTAAGATAAGACACATATTTGTGTCATTTCTCTGCCCCAACCAAGTTAAGCCTTTACTAAACTAGAAACATCACCCTGTGAGATGATGAGATATCCAAGAAGAATGAAATAAACGATGTCAAGGTACAGAAATTAAGGTTAAGAGAGAATAATAAAAAACATATGAATGTAAACTACACATAAACAAATATTAAAAATAATCAAGGCCGATATTTTTAGTGAGGCAGTTGCAACAAGTCAGGTGATTACTCAGGTGTATAAAAACAGCTTACATTTATGCTCTGGCGTCGTCCGTGCGCGACCCTTTAAGATTTTAGGGACGTTAATAACCTTATTAATTACTCTGGCGTTCAATCTTTCAAGAATAACAGAAAGTTCTGAATCCTGAAAGAAGAAGGCCAATCGTGGTAAATATTGCTTCTATAAACTAGTTTCCAACCAATGTGGATAATCATGGTTGAGAGTTTATCATAAATTGGTGTAAAGTTATAACCATAAACAGTGATTAACCATAAACTGTGGTGAAACTATCATTACCAAAGTTACACACTGTTCTCAATACACCTGCTTTTGGTTGTTAAGTTTAAATATTGTATTATTGCTTATTTTATGAATCATTAAAGCATCGGAATTGAACCTACTTTCTTTAGGTGGATATAAGTGTATTTTATACAACTTTTGTCTACCTCTAATCGCCTTACTTCGTTAAAGAACAACGCCAATAAGTGTATGTTTAGCTCTTCGACGAGTTAACTTCCTTAAATCAACAGGAGGATGGTGGTTAGAAGGAGTGTTTTTTAGTTGCCCTCTAGTTAACCTTTAGTTAACGACTCAACAAATAGGCCATATCATCACTCATCGCTACCCTAGATAGGATAACACCACAGGACATCTTAATTGTAATGGGTGACATGAATGCCGAAGTCGGAAAACTTAACACCGGGAAAGAACTCATCATAGGGAAGGAAGGAAGTGGTGAAATAAACGAAAGTAGAGAATTCTTTGCAGATTTTTGTTCCCACAACGATCTAGTCATTGAAGGTACAACATTCTCTCACAAGGATATACACAAAACAACCTGGGTATCTCCAGACATGAGAACTAGAAACCAGATAGACTAAAAGGATCAGATTAGAAGCAGAACGTACAACATAAGGAAGCCAAACGATCCACAAAATATGCAGAGAATTCAGCATCAAGCTAAACAAGTTCTTCCAAGCAGACGATGACGACACAGTAGACAAACAATGGGAGAGAGCAAAATCCACATATAACATCACATTCCAAGAAGATCTTGGATTCTCAAAGAAAGATTACTAGATATGGTTATCTGACAATACCATCGAGAAAATTGAGAAGCGTAGGTCTGTTAATATACAATTTGACCAGGCCAAGACAAGATTGCAGGGAGAACAGTTGACGAGGGAACACATAAGCAACAGGGAAGAAATAAAGAGAAAGACCAAACAGGATAATGGAATCTTCATCAACGAGCTTGCTTCAAAAGCAACGGATGCAATAGCCAGAATTGACACAAAGACTGTGTACAACATCACATGCCAACTGGCAGGTAGAAAGACCAACACAACCAAACCAGTGAAACCAGAAGATGGCAATGTCATAACAAACCTAGATCGTCAACTTGAGAGATGGAAAGACCATTTTTTCGAATTTTTAAATGAAGAAGATATACCAGATGATCCTTTTCTATCTCATGAGAAAGACCTTGATGTTGATATTGGCCCAATAATGAAGGATGAAATCATGAAAGCCGTACGGAGAATCAAGACCAGAAAGGCCCCAAGATCGGACAAAATTCCACCCGAGGTCTTGAAGATCAACAGAGAACTCACCTACAGCATCGTGCATGAGCTGTTTGACAACATCTGGAAAACAGTGGAAATTCCTTAGGAGTGGAGTTTAGGTTACATCATTACGTTTCCCAAGAAGGGCGACCTGAGCAACTGCCAAAACTGGAGAAGAATTCAGCTACTCTTACTCCTAAGTAAAGTCATAGCAAGAGTCATTTTGGAAAGAATCAAGGAAGCAATAGATGCAAACCTTCCAATGAGACCGATCATGTACTGACCAAATTGCCACGTAAAGGGTCATCATCGAGCATCCCTCTACATCAACTTCATGAACTTCAAGAAGGCCTTCGACATGGTTGATAGAATACACTGTGGAAAATACTAAGACGCTTTGGAACCCCTGTCAAAATAGTAAAGATTATCCAAGGACTCTACAAGAACACCAAATGCGAAGTCATCTAAAGTAACACTCTCGCCATTCTTCAAATTGAATGTACATACAGTAGTACGCCAAAGTTGTCAGTAGTCATAGACTGGATTATGAGAACATCAATGTCACCACCTAAAGGAGTCCATAGGTTACTCACTACAAAGCTAAAAGACCTTGACTTTGCAGGTGATGTGAGCCTTCTATTCCACCAATTCCAGCACATACAACGGAAGACATCGGCCTTGTACGAAACATCCAAATCAATTGGTCTAGTGATCAACATCAATTAAACAAAGTCACTCAGAGTAAACACACAGAACACAGCAGCCATCATGTTCAAGGATAATTCTATGGAAGACGTTAGAATCTCCATCTATCTTGGCAGTGTCGTTCCAAAGAGTAATCTAGGGAACCAAGGTTATAGCGGTAATCAAAAGAATGTAATCCAGGGACAAAGACCAGACATGGAAAACAGACATTCACAACAAAGAACATAAAGTAACTAAAATCATACAAACAAAGTAACAAACGTAAATGAGCAACTCGGACTTTACTAAAAACTGGGAGCATGGAGCAGGTGCACCGGTAAGGTAAGCGTCCTCTGCTTTTCTAGAAACACCCGCCGAGTTGCTCAAAGAATGGGGGCGACGATGAGGTCATTAAGGCGAGACTTGGAAAAGCCAGACAAGCTTTTGTAACCCTGACCAGTCTGTAAAAGCAGAAACATCAGCTTAAAAAAAGAATATACGAGACAAATGTCAAGTCAGTTCTTTTGTATGGATCGGAGACTTAGAAACAGACAAAGAAAAGCGAACATTACCAACAGGTCTTTGTAAACAAATGCTTCAGACAGATTCTACAAATCAGAGCCTGACAAAATTACCAACACAGAGCTATGGGAACGTACCAACCAAACACCCATTACTGACACCATCAAGAGACGTAAATGGAGATGGATAGGCCACACACTAAGACGCACGTACAGCAACATCACCAAACACTCTCCAGACTGGAATCCGCAAGCTTAAGGCAAAAGGAGGAGCAGACCAACAACCACATGGAGACGAACCATAAAGGCCGAATTGAGAGAATGCCAACTTACATAGGCAGAGGCAAAGAGAGCAGCAAAATACTGAGCCAGATGGAAGGCTATTGTGGAGGCCCTATGACACTCTTGAAGTTAATAGAACAAGGTCAAGGTAAGGTCAAGTCTTAAAACGTCTTTGAAATGCCTCTCACGTTTAGATACTGTTAAACAATACCTTCTGCAGCTGCTCCTTTACCTTAGATTTTATCAATACCTCCTGAGGTTAAACATCTTTGCCTAAAGACAAGGCTTGATGTGCCTTTCAGCTTTTGATTCGGGTAAGCTAGCCAGTTATGTCTTATCCAAGATTAGATAGTCTAGATTGTCAGAAAGGCTGCATAATGTCATAATATAATTTTTTTTAAATTTTCATTGGACGACAGTTGATAATTTTCACGGTCAAGCTCCTATGGCAGTTAAAGTAAACGTTTATCTCTCTAGAAATAATTCGAAGCGAGGTAGTAAATCTTCTGCAAGTAGTTCATCTTTTCCTTCTCAAGAGAAGAGATAGGTACTTATCATAGACAGAGAAAACAATGGTAGTCCTAAGAAGTCAATCATAAGATTAAACAAGAAATTTTCGAACGATAGCTCACTAGTGACACCAGTCGAAGTTTAAAAAAAAATGGATCCCACCATGTTGTATACCTACAGGAAGAATGTGTTTAAATTTCAAACCGCTGCGATAAGCTGTTGATGGAAAAACTGTGACGGAAGAAATTATTACAGACGGAAACACGAACAATGGAAAAACAGTATACACCCTCCTTCGGAGCAGGAGTATAAAAAAACTTTCAAACGTGATTCTCCTTTTCTAGAAAGGTGATCATACTTCTTTACCTTCTAATTACAAATCTATATATCTTATAAGCAGTTTTGGGAACGTAATGGAAAGGCTTGTATATAAATACATTTGCAACCACATTCATTCAAACAATTAACTTTATAAGCTTCAATCGGAATTTCTACCAGAACGATCCACAGTTCATCAATTACTTGAAATGTATAACATTATATTCTATTCATTGGAAAAGAAAAAAATTATGTTTTGTATTCTGCGACTTCTCAAAGGCATTGATAAAGTATGGCATCGAGGGTTATTGCATAAAATGAAATCACATGGCATCCAAGGTAAACTTTCAGAATGGTTATTAAAGATTGGGAAACAACATATAGTAATAAGGTGCTTGCAATACTTCGACTGGAGTACCACAAGGTTCAGTATTAGGACCCTTTTATTCATAATCGACTAAAATGGCATTAGCAGATAGTCCCTTTTCCCTTTGTAGGCTTTTATGCTGATGATACATCTTTCGGCTACTAGAGTAACTGCATAAAAGAAATAAAAAATGTTACTGATTGCGATCTTTTATCGTTGGACAAAATGGTCAAAAACATGGTTAATGGACTTTAATCCAAATAAAACAAAAAAAATATGATGTTTTCAAAAGTCGACAGTCATATTATAAATTTCAGTCTGAACGGAATAAGACATTCTGCTTAGAAAATCTTACAAACATTAGTGACGACGCTAAGTGGAACGATCACGTAGAAAATCTAGCTACCTAGAAAGCATTTTAATATTCTTCACAAACTAAATTTTAATTTTTCTCGGAATCACTAAGAAAAAAACTATGTATAGTGTATTTCCGACCTTTATTTGAATATACTTTAACACCTGAAAGCTAGAAACTTTAAATCTCGGAGCCGCTAGAATACTAATCGACTTATCAAAATTTACCAAATCAGAGCATGTATATCGCAAAACAAAAGGATCGGTGAAAACGATGAAAATTAAATTTACACGTATATCATAAAATATATAATTAAATGACACCAGATTATTTACAAGATCTAATGCTACTTTCGATTCAATCCACTAGAACTCGTCGCTTTGAAATGGTGAAGATGTCATTGTTCCCTTTTATAGGCTGTAGGTTACTCGTATTTTTTTAACATCAATATAAACTAGAGCATCAAGAGAGATTCAGGAAACTTTGAATCATGGTGTTAAATGTCTTGTTCCCAAACATTTGTGCTATGGCCCAAGAAATTTAAGTTTATTTATAACTAAACTTTGTAATTCTTTATCCTTTTCAAACTTTGCTTTGTATAGAAATAACTATCTTGCCAATGTGGTCATATGTATGAGACTGCTCACCATTAATTTTTATATGCCCTCTTTATAACAATGGAAGAACCAAGCTAATGTGAGACGTACAGGCTTCAGTGGGTTCTTGAATTTTGTCATAAAGATCTACATCTACTTGTTTGTCTTGCAGAATATCTATCACAATATCAGGTTGTGTTTGACTGAGTATATTCCTTTGTTATATGCAACGTAAGATCCCTTATTGCTTGAGCTGGTGCACATCACATCACAATACACCACATCACTTTGTCTCGTCTTAACTTTGTAAAACTACTAGTGCCTGTACTTTATGTAATTATTGTTATTTCAGGAGATTTCCTAATTATGTTATTTTACTTGTGTCCGATTCATTTTGTTTATTATAAATAAAATAGGTTTGTATTGAACAAAAACCAGTAGTTATAGGTGTGGTAAGAAAATCAATAGTTGCTCCATGCAAGTTGCTGTCATAATCCAATCCACAGGTACTTTATGTATGTTTTGGGCTCAAATTCCAGTCGGGGAAGGTAAACTCGTATTTAAAAAAAATAAAAGATAATACTTCAGATTGTTGGGTGCTGTATTAAATTCGAGACGGTTGGCTTTTCAGAGATGCTATGTGGTGCCATGAGCACTGAAATCCAGTGTAATTTGTTTTTGCGTTTCTAAACATACCGCTAAAATACTCAAAAATTAGCACCCGGCAAAAATTACCCAATATACAGTATTCTTTTGTCCAACAGAAAATCTCAGTCAACCCAAGTAGATGCTGACAAATACTTTTAAGGCAGTAGATCGAGGAAGTTCCTTTATCTTTTATAGATCCGGAGTTATATACCCGTCTATAACTTGTTCCGACGAAGACCAGAAGAATGAGAATTGTTCATCGACTTGTCCATCCTCATTATTGATTTGGTTGTTCATGATGAAGAACAATCGTTCAATAGAAGTTGTTATCCTCCCAGGCATGTGGACTGCATCCCTGTATTTGACAGATGAACATTTGCATGTTCCAATATGTGCTTCATTCCGCATATTCCTTTGTTTAATTGACACGACAGATTTAACTAATTCAGTGCTCTCCTGTTCGGCCTACCTTTTCAACAACGTTATACAGAAATCAAAAGCTCGTCTTAATCTGCTATTCTTGCCTGGACGATTCCCTTTACCAAGCAATTTTCAGACTACATACTTATCAACATGGATGAAGTCATTACGCTTAGTTTTCCAGCATCTTGGAAAATGTCAGGACTTCCTAAAGGTTTCCTCACTTCATTACCATACTCATCAAAGATTAGTCTTTTCTCCTCGTGAAAAGTTTCAGAAACTCTAGCGATCTGTTCAAGAATTCATATATATATATATATATATATATATATATATATATATATATATATATATATATATATATATATATATATATATATATATATATATATATATATATATATATATATATATATATATATATATATATATTTTCTCAGGAAATACTGTCTGCTCGCCAATTTTTACATCTGCTTTATCTATTTAATGCTCTATTGGATGATGTGTCTCTATTGGTCGACCCTCAAATTTAGCTACATCGGCATTGAGTCTTAGCGTCTCATGGAGATGTTTTGTTACTTTCCTTAATGATTCCAGTCTTTTCTAATTACCACGTGGTCTTCATTAACACAATAATGTTACGTGGGGTTAATTAATCTTGAACTTTGTGAAAGAACTATTTTTACGCCACCACCATAATAGAAAACATGGAATAGAGAACCTTTGGCAATAACTTATTAATTCAATTGATCATACAGTTGTCTGTATGGTAACATTTAGGGTCTAGTTCAATTGTCTTTGTCCTGACAGAACCTTACTAACTGAAAATAAGTCGTGACATTAGAACCACTGCAAATAAGCTTGTAAAACAATTTAATTGAAACAATATAAAGTGTCTATTTCATAACAATAAGTGCCATTCACAAATGAGACAACATATTCTACATTTGATTTCACCTCTTACCGAATGAACTACCCATTGAAATAGGTGCATACCAGTCTTGCAATGTTGCAGGTCCCGCTGGCGGAGCAGAACACCTTTTTTTTCTTTTTTTTTTCACAATCAAATCGCATGTGCTTTAGCTTTTTTTATGTGCTGTCTTTTTTTATTATATATATGTACTTGTATTTTATTATGTTGCCTACACTGCGTATATGTGGATCAATTCTGTTTCCTGTTTTCACGTTTTTTTTTCTTTTTTTTGTTTTGTTTTGTTTTGTTTTGTTTTGTTTTTGTTGTTTTGTTTTTATTTTCTTTGAATATTGATGTTCATAATGTTCCTTCTGTTTGATAACATACATTTATATATTGTGTATTATTAGGTTTTATTTCGTTTTCAACCCGACACGTCCAATAACCACCAGGTACGGCAACAAAGACTTTGACTGTGAGACAGAAAGAAGATTGGATTATCGCCCTTTATGCAAATGCATTGCGGGAGAAGCTCGTAGAGCAAAATTAGTCTTTACCAGTTTTTAAACCGTCAAAATGTTTCAAGAAGTCTCAGGTGATGATCAGAAGTGTATACAAAAACACTGAAATTAAAGAAATCGAGCAGACCCATCAAAAATAAAAACTATTGAAGAAATGGACTCGAGTAGCACCACAAAAAATGGCAGCCTCCTACGGAATGTTACTTAAGAACACATAAGTGAAAAGGTTACCCATGATGATGTAAATGCAAGTTCACCTACTGCAGAAAAGCCTAGTTTCTTCCAGGATTATGATTAATTTGGTTCCACTGACCCTCCTCGAACAATTTTGGTTCACACATACTGAAATGGTATAAGGCCATAGGGACATCAATAAAACAATAATGTATAGAAAGAAAGATGTTTATTCCAATTAAAGGGGCCTTTGACAAAGTATAAAATTACATACAAATGATTGACATAATTATTGAACACAAAGTAAATATCAATATAACATGTATAAGAGGTATACAGAGAGTGCAGAAAATGTGGAGAATATTTCTAAACAATCTAGTAAACAGAGATTAACTTTTCCCTGAAGGAGTAGTTATCAGAAAAAAGAGAATCACACTCATCGCCTACAACCCAAAAAACCCAAAATTTGACACTTTCATATTTTAGATACCTTGCATCGCCAGAGAAAAAAATATATTTGACAACACACTGACAAACTTTGAAATAGGAGATATACACTCATTTTTAAATTCTTTGATGGTTATCTACCAAAGATGATTAAGATTGGTAAATATCATGCAACAATACATACTTAGGACAGCCAAAAACACAGACATTCATTTGTTTAAAGTGTTTACAGAAAATCAACACAATTAACTCATGCAAAAATTACTGGAATACTGGAAATGTAGAATTAGTGAAGAAACTGGTCACAAAATGTTGGAAAGTCCAAACGCGCCAGTGAAAATAAATGCAACTCTGCACAATTTTAGCCTGAAGCAACTTAATCTAGAACGAATTGATACCATGGCAAAAGCATTAGATGGTACTTGTAGGGAGAGTGAGTCTGAAGAAAACCCAAAAGATATATAGTCATCATCCATGAAAAAAATGATGATGAGAGAAAAGCACCAAAAGAGAATGGTAAGTGCAACAAACAGAAACAGCATCAAGGAAAAAGTGAAAAGGAAAGTGGGAAAGAAAAAAGAACTGGAAATAGGTAGACAAATGTATGGAATAACTGAGCAATAGGAAATGAATGACTATGTTACACCAACGGAGAGAAGACCAAGAAAACAATAATAGAACACCTCAACTTCTACAGACAGAGGAAGCAGTAAATTCGCTAAATCATAACATGTGTATTTTTTTTTATTTTTGACCCTTTTCTTATCTTAATGTAAAAAACATAAAACTGTACTGTACATTAATATTTTAAGGAATGTTTCTAATTTTTGAACAGTTTACTAGTATACGAAATAACCGGGTTTGCGCCAGTTTACCCATATAAAGCACGAAGCGGATTATCAAAAGTGTTAACTGGATATTTGAAACATTCCATATGTTTTAATTTCCAATGCTTGTCAATAATTGGTTTGTAATCGATCAAAAAGTTATTCTGTTTGGGATTATTTGAATCGCGGACTAATCGACGTTAATGACGTAATAGTACCAAATCAGGTTATACAAAATAGCCTGTGTTGTTTAAAGAGAACTAACTAATCGTAAAGGTGTGGTTTAAATTCAAAATGAATTATATATATCGGATCAAATTGTTACAGGGAACATAATGTAAGCAAAGAAGGGTCTGACAAATTCCCAACGATGTTAGAGCTGTCAAATTTGCGAAGCAAAGTTTTTGGTCGTTCCTTCCGCAGGACTCGAACTCGTACCACTGTTACATATATAATGACAACACCGGCTGCACAAAAGTCCAGCGCCCTAGACCACTCGGCCTGCTAGGCTATATAAAAATACAGCTTTAGCTGGCCGGTTCGTTCCTCCGATCCTCATAGGATTGATCTAGCGTTGAAACTCAGTACAAGATGTATGGTAGTACGTATGGGACAGCTCATCTAGAATAATCAAGGGAACCAAGGTTATTATGTAAGATAGAGGATCAATTAACGATACATATCACAAATCAATGTTATACAAGCGTCTCAAAATGTAACGACCCTATTCGCTACACTGTTCCATCGGATCAAACTGATATAGGGAAAATAATGTAAGCATAGAAGGGTCTGAACAATTTCCAAAAAATCCGGGTAGATGGAACTTTTCAGCCACAAGAAAAACCCTCACAGAAAAACACTGTTATTCTCAGGTCATCAAGAAGAAGGAGCACCACATACTGAAGGAGATGGATTTACGTTATCTTAGACTGCATCAAAAAGTTTGATATAATGGAAGGCGGTATCATCACGTATCTTTACAGCAAGATTTTACACCAAACTACCAAACTTAGAAACGTTTTCATGGTATAATATTATGTACAAACAAGTGGCACATATGAACAGATTAAATTGGAACATATCAACATCTTCAAGATGTGTCGAACTCAAAACCCCAAGAAATACATACTCATAATGATGGAAGATCTAAATGTCAAAATATAAAATGATAATACTTGGCATGACTTGATAATGGGAAAAAGAAGGTCTCCGAGTGATGAATGAAAAATGTTAAATGCTAACTGACTTCTCTACCTTTATCGGCTTGGTAATTAGAGGAAATGTATTCACACACATAAGAATTCATAAAGTAACATGGATATCGCCAGACCACCAAACAGAAAACCAGATAGACAAGATCTGTATTAGTAGTGGCTTCCGAAGATATAAACAAAAGAAGGACAGACACTGGATCAGGTCACCATTTATTTATTGGTAAAAAAACCCTACCAAACCAACGATACTGAGACGTGCCAAAAATATAACACTGACCTCCTCAGAGACAAAACATCAAACAGGAATATCATTTAGAACTCGTCAACCGCTATCAGGCACTCCCAGATTTGCGTGATGAAGATACATCAGTTAAAACAACATTTGGAAAATACGGAAAGTGTATTGAAGGAGACATGTGACAAGATTTTGGGAAAAAAGACAAGGCAACACAAAGAGTGGTTAGTTTAGACACACCCTTTCTAAGGTCAAAGAGTATTGTTGTAAAGCAGCCTTTAACAAGAGCAAGACGAAGGCAACAAAGGCATCAGCTCAATAGAAGTGTCACTTAAGAAGGATCGTTAGAGCTTGATTGACAGCCTAGCAAAGGAAGCCGAAGAAGCAGCAAGCAAGACAAATATGAAAGAAGTCTACAACACCATAAGGACACTTGCAGGGAATAAACGAGCAGCAGAAAAAAAGGTGAAAAAACAAGCAAGGAGAGGTTCTTATTGATGAAAAAGCACACTTGGACAGGTGGTAAGAACAATAGGAAGAACTACTAAATCGAACAATGCCAACAGACTAACCAGTTATTACACCAAAAAAACATCAATGCTAATAGACCAATAAAATCGGAGAAAAAAAGGGCTATTAACCTACTTAAAAATGGGAAGGCAGCAGTTTCAGGTGGTATTCCTGCAGAGTCTATCAAAGCAGACATAAATGTATCAGTAGACATGCTGTACATTCTGCTTGGAAAAATCTGAAACGAAGAAAATTTATTTACTGAATGGAAATATTGACAAATAATAAAGCTGCCAAAGAAAAGGGATTTATAAAAATGTAAAAACTGGAGAGGAATTACTCTTATTTCTGTTCCTACCAAAATCCTAGATAGAATCCTGCTGGGAAGAATGGAGTCTGTTGTTGACACATATCTCCGCGATTAACAAGCTGGTTTTTGACAAAATCGATAATGTATAGACCTAATAACCGTACTTAAGATCATCATTGAACAGTCTACGGAATGGAATTTTTCACTATATATTTGCTTCGTGGACGATGAAAATGCCTTTAATAGCACCGATGGAACAACACTTTCGAAACCTCTACAACACCATGGTATCCCGGAAGCTAATAAAAATAATCAGATCAGCATATGAACAAAGCACATGCCAAGTCATCCTCAAAAATGCACATATGAATTATTCAACATACTAACAGGAGTGCGTCAGGGTTGCTTACTCATACCCTTTCTCTTTTTGCTGGCTGTCAACTAGGTAATGAAAACAACCTTAGAACCACATTCAAGAGGTATACAGTTGACATTTTAAGAACATCTAGAAGACCTGGTTTTTGCAGACGGCATCGCCCTCCAATCACACGGACACACAAATCTCGAAACAAAAATAGCATCATTAGAACTACAGGGTCAAAAACTTTGACTTGACATAAATCAAGGAAAAACAGACTATGCGAATAAATGGTTCAAATGCAGCAAAATTCAAAATTAGAGAAAATGAATTAAATCATAAAGACAAAATGGACCTGGATTGGATATACCCTAAGACCGCAAACCACCATTGTAAACCAGCCATTGAGATCGATTCCACAAGGACAACAAAAGCGAGGAAGACCCAAAAACTCCTTGGAAAGACCAACTAGAGGGAAAACAAGGCAAGACTTTGGGTCAGGTTGACAGCTCGCCCAGGACCTAAGAAAATAGAAATGCTCCATAGACGACCTATGTCCTGCAAAGGATAAAAGGGCTTAAGTAAAATAAGTTAAGATTTTTTTTTGTAAATTTATATATGAGTAATAGTTTTCATATATGTGCAACGTAAAAAGATTAAGAGATACATTTTGCATGTCAAAAAGATTAAGATTTTACGAATGGGTTACATATAAAAAGGGTAATATAAATTTCATATACAACACACTTCGATAAAGAGCTTGAAAATATGACAGGTTAAACACTGTATTTGTAGAATTTATCGATATGTAAAATGGGACAATTCACTCACAGAACAATTCAAAGTCCAAAGGACTTTTATGTCAGGTTTGTGAGTGAATGGTCCGATTTTAACATATCCATAAATTCTAGAAAAACAGTGTTTAATCCTTGTAATTCCAATTCCTAACTACATGTATCTGAAATATATTAATACAGTTTTTTTTTCTTGTAAGCTCTCATTCAGTGAAATTGACATCCGAAATGGACATTGCATATGCGGCATTCAACCGAAAACGTGATATGGTTGTCAATTTCAATTTAAGGGCTACTGATGACTGTCTTATTTCAAAAATTGTTGTTCTCAATATAAAACTTATAATACAGTTTTAAGGCTCTAAACAGATCTATCTTTTGTCGAAGCGATGGTAGATCGAC
The DNA here is from genome assembly GCA_037379345.1 of Perna viridis. Lineage (NCBI taxonomy): Eukaryota > Metazoa > Mollusca > Bivalvia > Mytilida > Mytilidae > Perna > Perna viridis. The sequence continues at coordinate 11,909,346 of CM074517.1, read as the reverse complement.
ATGTTGTTTACTATATGTACATGGAATTTACACTGCTGTAAAAACTGTCATTTATTTATGATTTGTACATTTACTGAAAACGAATAAACAAAAACTATGAACGCAATCTGATTAAAATCAGCTGTTATTATACGTTTCACTAACTTACGCTCTTTAACGTAGGTGCTACCAATTCCAGTGTACATTTGTGGTTTTTGCACTGTGTGGCTTCCGTGATACTTTAACATACCAGCTTGTATTTTTTACATAGACTATCCTCAACTTCATTTTATATTATTTTTGAAATGAATAAAAGGCATGAAGAAATTTTTACTTGTTTTATTTCATGCCAAGAAGTCTGATGATAGTTACAACTGAAAAAAAAATCACACCTTTTTTAATATATTAAATGTACATGTATTGCAATCATTTTTTTTATTATCAATATATGCATCAACATATGCAAGATGTCACATTTATGTGTTGTCAACGATATTTCAGTTTGGGGAAAGATAGGAAAAACGTGTAAGCGACCCTAGACAGCATTACTACGTTGGGCCAACGTTGGTTCAATGGAGTGATTTACGCTGGGCCAACGTAGGATACCCAATGTTGGCCCAACGTTGTAAGTGCAAAGAGAGCCAACGTTGGCCCAACGCAATGCCATCATTGACCCAACGAATCTCCAATGTTGGCCCAACATAAGCCAAACGTTAACCTAACCATATGGTTAGACGACTGCGTTCTTTATGATATTAGAACATTATTTTATTATGTATTTCCTGCTCACGTGCATATCACAGGGTGCTGATGCTGTACACTCCTTCATAGTAAGCGCTCACATTTCCCCTCAGTTTATCATATAAATTCTTTATAGTAAGAATATACCAATGACAAGCTGATTGAAGTTTACAAGATTAAGAAAAGAAAATATATTATAAAATTAGCAGATACTACGAGCATTAGTATACTAAATATTGAAAATTTGCTTTTTTTTTTTTTTTTTTTGGTTGCATTGAATAGACATGATAATACCTGTCATTGTATTGTGTTTAGGGTGAATTTACATGGAAAATGTGTATACATATGTTCAAAATGAAAGCAACTTTTGTCTTGTAAAAGGTGTATTATGCTCTCATTTACAAACCGTCTACACTATTGTAATCATAAATTAGATTTGGTTATTCGTGATAACTTTTTTTGTGTTATTAAATTCTAAATATTAAACGCGAATACTTGTGGATGAACATTAAACACGCAGTTAACAGAACTCGAGAAAAGAGCCAACAATACTTTTTTGAAAGAAGTAAAATTATATTAATAAATAAATATATTTTGGTGTGTAAACGTTGGCCCAACTTGGTAACGCAGTTTAGATGCAACACAATATTTGCTTTTATACGTCCGGATTTGCTTCGTAGTTTTCCTTTTTTGAGACCGACATTGGCTCTTGGTTGGACAAATGTAGAATAATGCAAATCATGTAATCATAGTTTTGATTTGAAAATCAAAATTTAACAATACTCTCGCGCAGAATTCGCTTCTAAAACAATTTTTTTTAAAGAGAACCATAAAATGAAATGGTTGTTCAAATATAGAAAGGCCAACGTAGAATCTTTTTATGATATGAAAGTATTTACAATTTCAAAATGTCGTGTTTAATCATTTGGTTGTCAAGTAAAAACCATTTTTGTTTAAAATAAATCAAGAAGAAATATTCCCATAACTAAGGACTTCTACACTGGGCCAACGCTGTCTTCCCAACGCCAACTAAAAACCAACGGAGGCATGCTGTCTGGGATATCACTTTGCCATTGGGATCTCTTAATTTGTAAATCGTGTTTATTGAAATAAAATTATAATGCGATTAACGAGTTAGACTGTTTGGTACATTTTTTGGTCTGCCAAAATTTGGAAGCACACCAAAACTAGGTTATACATCATTAACGATATGGTTAATTACATGTAAGGGATGGCTGTTTATTTCGTGTACCAGTTTGATCATTATCCTTTGGTCAGGACTTGTCTTGTTAAGTCAGGATAACCGTCATACATGTACAAGTGGAAAGTTTATCATGCCGGTAAAACATTTTTTTCCCAAATCTTCACTCGCCAGATGTCGGTACCATTACATGTACCTTTGTTCTCTAGATTTGTCGCCTTGTTCGTGTTCAAATTTGTCATTTTTATTTTATCTAAAAACTGACACATCTCAATCATATGTCCCTTGAGCTTTACCTATCAATATATTTATCTGTTCATAATATTAAAATAAGTATACTAAGACGTCCTCAGTCAAACTTAAAGTAAATAACCTTTGTGTATAGCTCGTATATCAGGTGCACGATTCAATTTCTCACACTGGTCAGTCATCAGAGCAATCAGTGGTGAACACATTATTATGTAATATAAGTTATAAGCTGCTGGTTAGGTGGCGGTCTATGATTTTTTAGACAGTCAGTATCTATGTGTCGTCTTCAAGATTTACAACAAATAAATCTGGCAATTAACTATTATTAACTATTTTGAACTATTGAACTTTAAGTAAACACTACATGTACATTCCTCTTTTCCTAGGGTTATAAATTAGACTAGATGATCGCAGTCTGGAAAATAAAAATAGTTATATTCTTCTCAAAGCACGGATTAATACTCAATACTTACCCAATAAGTTGAATAAACCTTTAAATATGCTTATCAGGAGCGGATCCAGGATTTTAGATTGGGGGTGCACAGTAAAATTTTCGCTGAGCGGAGCGGGGCGAAGAATTTTTTGAGGTTAAATTTTTAAAATATTCTTCAAAAAATATTCTTCTAGAGTGAGTGCAATGTAGATATCTTTTCAGCAGTGTAGATATTTTTTGTATTAACATTCATTTGATTCTGTCATAGGGTAATTATATAGAAACTAACTAACTATATTTCAAAGCAGATTTCGGCATGACACGATATATGTCCTTATATAGGTTACAGACCACCAATGCAACCAATGAGCATTTTGGAACGTACGCAAAAATACGTTCCGACAGAAATTACCCCCTGTTCCTCATAGTGCTGTGAAAAAAAATCTCATTTTATTTTAAAAATTTAAACAGTTTCTGAAAGGAAAAATATTTTGTACATTTTATAGGTGCATTTTGCTTCTTGTGATGTGAAGTCTAATCTCCATAATGATTTCTAAATATACCCCTATCTTGTGAAAATACTGGGATTTCCCATGCTATTTATAGACCCTTCACTTCCGGTGACCAGTGCTGCACTGCAAGTCTGCTAACCCCACATGCCATTCTGAGGACTGTGAGCTGACATCTGTAGAATCATGCTGATATATAGTCCTCTGCAGGTTAAAGTTAAGGTAAAGTCCAGAGAAGCCATTGAATATTGTGAAATTAGCATAGAAGCCTATGGGAAGTGGAATTAGTGATTTCTAGCCTATATAGTGTGACTCATGATCTACGTTGTTTCCTAACTCCGCATGGGGGAAGATTGTGATTGATATAACGATAATTCTATACACAGAATAGTTGTCCCTATATACTCAGCAACATAATTTTAAGTCAATTATGTGAAAACGAAACAGTACATAGAAGCCAGAAATTCCTGACTTGGGTCAGGTGGAAAAAAAATGGGACGGGGTACTTTGGCATGATCACAGCCCTCTTCCTTTTAAATCTGACCACAGTGGAAAAAATATTACACAATGTATCCCACCTACAATCAGTTGTTCAAAACGGTCTGAAACCCGGGTTAAAGCAGAAATGAAGTAACTGATTATACAGTACACAAATGCAACAAACAAAGGACTACTGGCAGTTAAGTGCCATGCCATTTTCAGACCAGTCAATAGCTACAAAAATTTATGTCCTCATCGTATGTTATATCAATCACAATCTTCCCCCATGCGGAGTTAGGAAACAACGTAGATCATGAGTCACACTATATAGGCTAGAAACCACTAATTCCACTTCCCATAGGCTTCTATGCTAATTTCACAATATTCAATGGCTTCTCTGGACTTTACCTTAACTTTAACCTGCAGAGGACTATATATCAGCATGATTCTACAGATGTCAGCTCACAGTCCTCAGAATGGCATGTGGGGTTAGCAGACTTGCAGTGCAGCACTGGTCACCGGAAGTGAAGGGTCTATAAATAGCATGGGAAAGGGGTATATTTAGAAATCATTATGGAGATTAGACTTCACATCACAAGAAGCAAAATGCACCTATAAAATGTACAAAATATTTTTCCTTTCAGAAACTGTTTAAATTTTTAAAATAAAATGAGATTTTTTTTTCACAGCACTATGAGGAACAGGGGGTAATTTCTGTTGGAACGTATTTTTGCGTACGTTCCAAAATGCTCATTGGTTGCATTGGTGGTCTGTAACCTATATAAGGACATATATCGTGTCATGCTGAAATCTGCTTTGAAATATAGTGAGTTAGTTTCTATATAATTACCCTATGAGAGAATCAAATGAATGTTAATACAAAAAATATCTACACTGCTGAAAAGATATCTACATTGCACCCACTCTAGAAGAATATTTTTTGAAGAATATTTTAAAAATTTAACCTCAAAAAATTCTTCGCCCCGCTCCGCTCAGCGAAAATTTTACTGTGCACCCCCAATCTAAAATCCTGGATCCGCTCCTGATAAGCATATTTAAAGGTTTATTCAACTTATTGGGTAAGTAATCTCCCGCAATGCATTTGCATAAAGGGCGATAATTCAATCTTCTTTCTGTCTCACAGCCAAAGTCTTTGTTGCCGTACCTGGTGGTTATTGGACGTGTCGGGTTGAAAACGAAATAAAACTTAATAATACACAATATATAAATGTATGTTATCAAACAGAAGGAACATTATGAACATCAATATTCAAAGAAAATAAAAACAAAACAAAACAAAACAAAAAAAAAAAGAAAAAAAAAACGTGAAAACAGGAAACAGAATTGATCCACATATACGCAGTGTAGGCAACATAATAAAATACAAGTACATATATATAATAAAAAAAGACAGCACATAAAAAAAGCTAAAGCACATGCGATTTGATTGTGAAAAAAAAAGAAGAAAAAAAAGGTGTTCTGCTCCGCCAGCGGGACCTGCAACATTGCAAGACTGGTATGCACCTATTTCAATGGGTAGTTCATTCGGTAAGAGGTGAAATCAAATGTAGAATATGTTGTCTCATTTGTGAATGGCACTTATTGTTATGAAATAGACACTTTATATTGTTTCAATTAAATTGTTTTACAAGCTTATTTGCAGTGGTTCTAATGTCACGACTTATTTTCAGTTAGTAAGGTTCTGTCAGGACAAAGACAATTGAACTAGACCCTAAATGTTACCATACAGACAACTGTATGATCAATTGAATTAATAAGTTATTGCCAAAGGTTCTCTATTCCATGTTTTCTATTATGGTGGTGGCGTAAAAATAGTTCTTTCACAAAGTTCAAGATTAATTAACCCCACGTAACATTATTGTGTTAATGAAGACCACGTGGTAATTAGAAAAGACTGGAATCATTAAGGAAAGTAACAAAACATCTCCATGAGACGCTAAGACTCAATGCCGATGTAGCTAAATTTGAGGGTCGACCAATAGAGACACATCATCCAATAGAGCATTAAATAGATAAAGCAGATGTAAAAATTGGCGAGCAGACAGTATTTCCTGAGAATATATATATATATATATATATATATATAGATATATGAATTCTTGAACAGATCGCTAGAGTTTCTGAAACTTTTCCCGAGGAGAAAAGACTAATCTTTGATGAGTATGGTAATGAAGTAAGGAAACCTTTATGAAGTCCTGACATTTTCCAAGATGCTGGAAAACTAAGCGTAATGACTTCATCCATGTTGATAAGTATGTAGTCTGAAAATTGCTTGGTAAAGGGAATCGTCCAGGCAAGAATAGCAGATTAAGACGAGCTTTTGATTTCTGTATAACGTTGTTGAAAAGGTAGGCCGAACAGGAGAGCACTGAATTAGTTAAATCTGTCGTGTCAATTAAACAAAGGAATATGCGGAATGAAGCACATATTGGAACATGCAAATGTTCATCTGTCAAATACAGGGATGCAGTCCACATGCCTGGGAGGATAACAACTTCTATTGAACGATTGTTCTTCATCATGAACAACCAAATCAATAATGAGGATGGACAAGTCGATGAACAATTCTCATTCTTCTGGTCTTCGTCGGAACAAGTTATAGACGGGTATATAACTCCGGATCTATAAAAGATAAAGGAACTTCCTCGATCTACTGCCTTAAAAGTATTTGTCAGCATCTACTTGGGTTGACTGAGATTTTCTGTTGGACAAAAGAATACTGTATATTGGGTAATTTTTGCCGGGTGCTAATTTTTGAGTATTTTAGCGGTATGTTTAGAAACGCAAAAACAAATTACACTGGATTTCAGTGCTCATGGCACCACATAGCATCTCTGAAAAGCCAACCGTCTCGAATTTAATACAGCACCCAACAATCTGAAGTATTATCTTTTATTTTTTTTAAATACGAGTTTACCTTCCCCGACTGGAATTTGAGCCCAAAACATACATAAAGTACCTGTGGATTGGATTATGACAGCAACTTGCATGGAGCAACTATTGATTTTCTTACCACACCTATAACTACTGGTTTTTGTTCAATACAAACCTATTTTATTTATAATAAACAAAATGAATCGGACACAAGTAAAATAACATAATTAGGAAATCTCCTGAAATAACAATAATTACATAAAGTACAGGCACTAGTAGTTTTACAAAGTTAAGACGAGACAAAGTGATGTGGTGTATTGTGATGTGATGTGCACCAGCTCAAGCAATAAGGGATCTTACGTTGCATATAACAAAGGAATATACTCAGTCAAACACAACCTGATATTGTGATAGATATTCTGCAAGACAAACAAGTAGATGTAGATCTTTATGACAAAATTCAAGAACCCACTGAAGCCTGTACGTCTCACATTAGCTTGGTTCTTCCATTGTTATAAAGAGGGCATATAAAAATTAATGGTGAGCAGTCTCATACATATGACCACATTGGCAAGATAGTTATTTCTATACAAAGCAAAGTTTGAAAAGGATAAAGAATTACAAAGTTTAGTTATCAATAAACTTAAATTTCTTGGGCCATAGCACAAATGTTTGGGAACAAGACATTTAACACCATGATTCAAAGTTTCCTGAATCTCTCTTGATGCTCTAGTTTATATTGATGTTAAAAAAATACGAGTAACCTACAACCTATAAAAGGGAACAATGACATCTTCACCATTTCAAAGCGACGAGTTCTAGTGGATTGAATCGAAAGTAGCATTAGATCTTGTAAATAATCTGGTGTCATTTAATTATATATTTTATGATATACGTGTAAATTTAATTTTCATCGTTTTCACCGATCCTTTTGTTTTGCGATATACATGCTCTGATTTGGTAAATTTTGATAAGTCGATTAGTATTCTAGCGGCTCCGAGATTTAAAGTTTCTAGCTTTTAGGTGTTAAAGTATATTCAAATAAAGGTCGGAAATACACTATACATAGTTTTTTTCTTAGTGATTCCGAGAAAAATTAAAATTTAGTTTGTGAAGAATATTAAAATGCTTTCTAGGTAGCTAGATTTTCTACGTGATCGTTCCACTTAGCGTCGTCACTAATGTTTGTAAGATTTTCTAAGCAGAATGTCTTATTCCGTTCAGACTGAAATTTATAATATGACTGTCGACTTTTGAAAACATCATATTTTTTTTGTTTTATTTGGATTAAAGTCCATTAACCATGTTTTTGACCATTTTGTCCAACGATAAAAGATCGCAATCAGTAAAATGTTTTATTTCTTTTATGCAGTTACTCTAGTAGCCGAAAGATGTATCATCAGCATAAAAGCCTACAAAGGGAAAAGGGACTATCTGCTAATGGCATTTTAGTCGATTATGAATAAAAGGGGTCCTAACACTGAACCTTGTGGTACTCCAGTCGAAGTATTGCAAGCACCTTATTACTATATGTTGTTTCCCAATCTTTAATAACCATTCTGAAAGTTTACCTTGGATGCCATGTGATTTCATTTTATGCAATAACCCTCGATGCCATACTTTATCAATGCCTTTGAGAAGTCGCAGAATACAAAACATAATTTTTTTCTTTTCCAATGAATAGAATATTATGTTATACATTTCAAGTAATTGATGAACTGTGGATCGTTCTGGTAGAAATTCCGATTGAAGCTTATAAAGTTAATTGTTTGAATGAATGTGGTTGCAAATGTATTTATATACAAGCCTTTCCATTACGTTCCCAAAACTGCTTATAAGATATATAGATTTGTAATTAGAAGGTAAAGAAGTATGATCACCTTTCTAGAAAAGGAGAATCACGTTTGAAAGTTTTTTTATACTCCTGCTCCGAAGGAGGGTGTATACTGTTTTTCCCTTGTTCGTGTTTCCGTCTGTAATAATTTCTTCCGTCACAGTTTTTCCATCAACAGCTTATCGCAGCGGTTTGAAATTTAAACACATTCTTCCTGTAGGTATACAACATGGTGGGATCCATTTTTTTTAAAACTTCGACTGGTGTCACTAGTGAGCTATCGTTCGAAAATTTCTTGTTTAATCTTATGATTGACTTCTTAGGACTACCATTGTTTTCTCTGTCTATGATAAGTACCTATCTCTTCTCTTGAGAAGGAAAAGATGAACTACTTGCAGAAGATTTACTACCTCGCTTCGAATTATTTCTAGAGAGACAAACGTTTACTTTAACTGCCATAGGAGCTTGACCGTGAAAATTATCAACTGTCGTCCAATGAAAATTAAAAAAAAAATTATATTATGACATTATGCAGCCTTTCTGACAATCTAGACTATCTAATCTTGGATAAGACATAACTGGCTAGCTTACCCGAATCAAAAGCTGAAAGGCACATCAAGCCTTGTCTTTAGGCAAAGAGGTTTAACCTCAGGAGGTATTGATAAAATCTAAGGTAAAGGAGCAGCTGCAGAAGGTATTGTTTAACAGTACCTAAACGTGAGAGGCATTTCAAAGACGTTTTAAGACTTGACCTTACCTTGACCTTGTTCTATTAACTTCAAGAGTGTCATAGGGCCTCCACAATAGCCTTCCATCTGGCTCAGTATTTTGCTGCTCTCTTTGCCTCTGCCTATGTAAGTTGGCATTCTCTCAATTCGGCCTTTATGGTTCGTCTCCATGTGGTTGTTGGTCTGCTCCTCCTTTTGCCTTAAGCTTGCGGATTCCAGTCTGGAGAGTGTTTGGTGATGTTGCTGTATGTGCGTCTTAGTGTGTGGCCTATCCATCTCCATTTACGCCTCTTGATGGTGTCAGTAATGGGTGTTTGGTTGGTACGTTCCCATAGCTCTGTGTTGGTAATTTTGTCAGGCTCTGATTTGTAGAATCTGTCTGAAGCATTTGTTTACAAAGACCTGTTGGTAATGTTCGCTTTTCTTTGTCTGTTTCTAAGTCTCCGATCCATACAAAAGAACTGACTTGACATTTGTCTCGTATATTCTTTTTTTAAGCTGATGTTTCTGCTTTTACAGACTGGTCAGGGTTACAAAAGCTTGTCTGGCTTTTCCAAGTCTCGCCTTAATGACCTCATCGTCGCCCCCATTCTTTGAGCAACTCGGCGGGTGTTTCTAGAAAAGCAGAGGACGCTTACCTTACCGGTGCACCTGCTCCATGCTCCCAGTTTTTAGTGGAGTCCGAGTTGCTCATTTACGTTTGTTACTTTGTATGTATGATTTTAGTTACTTTATGTTCTTTGTTGTGAATGTCTGTTTTCCATGTCTGGTCTTTGTCCCTGGATTACATTCTTTTGATTACCGCTATAACCTTGGTTCCCTAGATTACTCTTTCGAACGACACTGCCAAGATAGATGGAGATTCTAACGTCTTCAATAGAATTATCCTTGAACATGATGGCTGCTGTGTTCTGTGTGTTTACTCTGAGTGACTTTGTTTAATTGATGTTGATCACTAGACCAATTGATTTGGATGTTTCGTACAAGGCCGATGTCTTCCGTTGTATGTGCTGGAATTGGTGGAATAGAAGGCTCACATCACCTGCAAAGTCAAGGTCTTTTAGCTTTGTAGTGAGTTACCTATGGACTCCTTTAGGTGGTGACATTGATGTTCTCATAATCCAGTCTATGACTACTGACAACTTTGGCGTACTACTGTATGTACATTCAATTTGAAGAATGGCGAGAGTGTTACTTTAGATGACTTCGCATTTGGTGTTCTTGTAGAGTCCTTGGATAATCTTTACTATTTTGACAGGGGTTCCAAAGCGTCTTAGTATTTTCCACAGTGTATTCTATCAACCATGTCGAAGGCCTTCTTGAAGTTCATGAAGTTGATGTAGAGGGATGCTCGATGATGACCCTTTACGTGGCAATTTGGTCAGTACATGATCGGTCTCATTGGAAGGTTTGCATCTATTGCTTCCTTGATTCTTTCCAAAATGACTCTTGCTATGACTTTACTTAGGAGTAAGAGTAGCTGAATTCCTCTCCAGTTTTGGCAGTTGCTCAGGTCGCCCTTCTTGGGAAACGTAATGATGTAACCTAAACTCCACTCCTAAGGAATTTCCATTGTTTTCCAGATGTTGTCAAACAGCTCATGCACGATGCTGTAGGTGAGTTCTCTGTTGATCTTCAAGACCTCGGGTGGAATTTTGTCCGATCTTGGGGCCTTTCTGGTCTTGATTCTCCGTACGGCTTTCATGATTTCATCCTTCATTATTGGGCCAATATCAACATCAAGGTCTTTCTCATGAGATAGAAAAGGATCATCTGGTATATCTTCTTCATTTAAAAAAATCGAAAAAATGGTCTTTCCATCTCTCAAGTTGACGATCTAGGTTTGTTATGACATTGCCATCTTCTGGTTTCACTGGTTTGGTTGTGTTAGTCTTTCTACCTGCCAGTTGGCGTGTGATGTTGTACACAGTCTTTGTGTCAATTCTGGCTATTGCATCCGTTGCTTTTGAAGCAAGCTCGTTGATGAAGATTCCATTATCCTGTTTGGTCTTTCTCTTTATTTCTTCCCTGTTGCTTATGTGTTCCCTCGTCAACTGTTCTTCCTGCAATCTTGTCTTGGCCTGGTCAAGTTGTATATTAACAGACCTACGCTTCTCAATTATCTCGATGGTATTGTCAGATAACCATATCTAGTAATCTTTCTTTGAGAATCCAAGATCTTCTTGGAATGTGATGTTATATGTGGATTTTGCTCTCTCCCATTGTTTGTCTACTGTGTCGTCATCGTCGTGCTTGGAAGAACTTGTTTAGCTTGATGCTGAATTCTCTGCATATTTTGTGGATCGTTTGGCTTCCTTATGTTGTACGTTCTGCTTCTAATCTGATCCTTTTAGTCTATCTGGTTTCTAGTTCTCATGTCTGGAGATACCCAGGTTGTTTTGTGTATATCCTTGTGAGAGAATGTTGTACCTTCAATGACTAGATCGTTGTGGGAACAAAAATCTGCAAAGAATTCTCTACTTTTGTTTATTTCACCACTTCCTTCCTTCCCTATGATGAGTTCTTTCCCGGTGTTAAGTTTTCCGACTTCGGCATTCATGTCACCCATTACAATTAAGATGTCCTGTGGTGTTGTCCTATCTAGGGTAGCGATGAGTGATGATATGGCCTACTTGTTGAGTCGTTAACTAAAGGTTAACTAGAGGGCAACTAAAAAACACTCCTTCTAACCACCATCCTCCTGTTGATTTAAGGAAGTTAACTCGTCGAAGAGCTAAACATAGACTTATTGGCGTTGTTCTTTAACGAAGTAAGGCGATTAGAGGTAGACAAAAGTTGTATAAAATACACTTATATCCACCTAAAGAAAGTAGGTTCAATTCCGATGCTTTAATGATTCATAAAATAAGCAATAATACAATATTTAAACTTAACAACCAAAAGCAGGTGTATTGAGAACAGTGTGTAACTTTGGTAATGATAGTTTCACCACAGTTTATGGTTAATCACTGTTTATGGTTATAACGTTACACCAATTTATGATAAACTCTCAACCATGATTATCCACATTGGTTGGAAACTAGTTTATAGAAGCAATATTTACCACGATTGGCCTTCTTCTTTCAGGATTCAGAACTTTCTGTTATTCTTGACAGATTGAACGCCAGAGTAATTAATAAGAAGGTTATTAACGTCCCTAAAATCTTAAAGGGTCGCGCACGGACGACGCCAGAGCATAAATGTAAGCTGTTTTTATACACCTGAGTAATCACCTGACTTGTTGCAACTGCCTCACTAAAAATATCGGCCTTGATTATTTTTAATATTTGTTTATGTGTAGTTTACATTCATATGTTTTTTATTATTCTCTCTTAACCTTAATTTCTGTACCTTGACATCGTTTATTTCATTCTTCTTGGATATCTCATCATCTCACAGGGTGATGTTTCTAGTTTAGTAAAGGCTTAACTTGGTTGGGGCAGAGAAATGACACAAATATGTGTCTTATCTTAATGAAACACCCAATTTACACAGTGCCAGACTTCGTGAAATGTAGATGATGTTTGTTTGTTTTATCTAAATATGCGTTTGTTTGACTCTATCACGACAAGCCTTGAAATGAAAATTCATACATGAATAAACAATTACGGCAAGTTATTAGAACATGCATAATATATATACATGTTCACTTAACAATACAATGCCTGCTATACATGCTATTATGCCATTTTTTTCTAACAAGAATTGATAAACTTAAGAGATATAAAATCTATTAAGGACTTCATCTCTCCTAAGATTTTTTAAAAATTCTTTTGTTAAAACCTTTAATAAGAAAATTTCACTATTTTTTAATTACAACAGCATCTTCATTAGTCATGAATTCTGACTTGCGAAAAAATACTGGTCTTTTTACCGAATTTACTGGTCTTAATTTGAATTTCAGTGGTCTCTATACATAATTTACTGGTCTTAATAAGGATTTTAGTTGGTCAACCGGAAGTTGAAATTTTGTATAGAGACCAACTACATTTTAACACCAGTAAACTGTATAAAGACCACTCTACAACCGGTCAATTTCTGGTGTATTTAAACACATTTGTTAATAAACCAAAGTAATAAAGTTAAAAAAAAAACAAGAGAACTGGATTTTAATGGATTGGAATTAACTGTTCTCGCATAGATATGTTTCGCCTGTCGCAAATGACCACTGTTTTACAAAATTTGACAATGATTGTGAGGGTATATGCACGAAACAGATATGGGGGTGTACTGTGTGTAGTGACGCTGAATAAACTAATACCGTTGCACGACCTAGCATGAGTAGCTCATGTTAAACTGACCTAATCAGAAACCTTAAAATGAAATTTAAAAATCAATAGACAGTGACACAGATATAGAACTGTGATACACTCCAAATATGAGTGGTTCATTTTAATAAAACTTAGCCTTAGCATGGACGCCGACGCCGGGAAAGCAAAATTTTAGTAAAGCTGTTAAAATGTGGCTAGTACACGTCTTAAAATATGAAAAATTTAAGAAAAAAGTATTTTACAAATTGATAGGGGCTACAGAAAAAGACATGATATTAAGCAAAGAAAGATACGTACAAACTGCAAGTTACAGTGCTAAAAAATGCATTTCACGAATTAACATTTAAACAATATTCAATAGACAAAGAAAGTAAATACAGAGAACAAATAAGCAAGTAACAGAGATAAAAAAAACCGCTTGAAAATATTTATGGCGGATACCCCCTTCCATAGTCCGCAGCACTAATATGCTTAGTTACGGTCTCGTTATTAGATATTTAATTCATAAAGGTGACAATCTAGGACGTTCGAGTAACATTTAACAGTTTAAACATAAAAATTGGTGAAACATAAATATTATCAATAAATACAAATAAATACAAGATGTTCAAAGACATGTAGACAATATGAGTCATAGATTTCAATTGTCATCTCTTTAGAATAAACAGAATTTAAAGGGGGGATGTTCATTTCCATTCCAGTTAAAATAAATGGAAACTTTAAAGGAAAATAATAGATTTTTACGAGTCATTTAATTTGTTCCCGATGCTTCTTTAAGTTCTCTTTGGCTTTAAAAAAAGATTTATTTTATATGAGACAAACGTTTTACTGAGGGTCTATTTTGCTCATTGCACATTTCATTTCAAGTTTCTTCCTAATTTCATAGTATGTGATTGGAGGCTTAATTTCCTTAAAGATCTCAACATAAGTCGTAAAATATTCATTCATGATACCTCTCTTCATGATTCTTTACTGTCCTTCCAGGCACTGCTACATTCCCATGAATATATTTACTGACTTTCATTCACTTACACCAGTTCCCTCGGGAATTTAAGAAATGAGTTTTCATAAACCATGTATTCTAATATGACATGCTTCAAAGGTATTTAGACCACAGTCATGGTAAAAAGGTGATAAAAATACGACCAACATTACGTGAAACACATAAGCTGCCCCTATTCAAAATTATCAGGTAAATAGTCGTATTAAAATCGAAATATAACACGGAAAAGTAAAGTATACATGTGTAAATACGCCACAAGTTTTATACAAAAACGTAAGTCTCCAGTGGCAGTATTAAATATACATAGGTATACGAATCTGTCCCCTAAAAAGTCCCTCGCAACATTTCCCGCCCGCTACATTTGGAGCATATTTCAGGGTCAGGAATACCACCTTCAGAATAGTGCGGACTATGCCTTGTATTATAGTATATGAACTTCATTTAATAATGTCTGTAATAATAAACACATGCTTTGATATAGAACCAAAACCACATATTTTGGTAACCCGGGTGTGCACATTTAAATTTTCATAGAAAAAAAAAGATGAGTATGGAAAATAAATAATCTAGCCAAGGTTATGGTGAAATTAAATAATCTGACCTGTACCAGGTTGGAAATAAAATTTCTGCCATGCAAAAAAAAAAAAAAAAAAAAAAAAAAAAAAAAAAAAAAAAAAGCCAGCCCCCACTAGGAATCTAATGGTCGTGCAATTACTACGGGCTGGTCATTTAATTCCTCTCTCGCTCGGGGTAAAACGATACGACATAAATGGCGAGCCCATGAAAAACAATGATTAAATTGAATTTCCGTGATTTAATTCTTAATTTTCTCCATTTGATTTATTGTAAACAAAGGTATTTCATTTAAAGTCATTTCAAAATACGGTTGAGTTCAGGAAATGTCTGGTAAAAGACCTCTTTGTGCTAACTGTGGGGTACAAAATGTAGTTGATAAGCATGTGTAGAGTATGCTCAATATACTCGGATTAATATAAACTTAATTGTTCGTTGCTTGGCTCTTGGTAGATGACTGTCATATTGGCAATCATACCATATCTATTGGAATGAACAAAGCGAGAAAATGCGTTGGCTACCTTTTTTGACATAAATTGTTTTAAATGACCAAAGATATGATCAGTTCATGTAAAATATAATTTACAAAATGAGAAAAAAAAACAAATTGTTTCTTACAGTTAAAGCTTGAAGCAATAGACATTACACGAAGAGGGGGAAACAGGTTAACACTAGAAAAAAACTTAAGGAAACAAATATATCCAATAGTCTAACACCTGAGGAGTTAATCAACAGGTGAATGAATCTTTATTTTTAATTTGTTGTGTATTATATATGTTTCGCAACTGTTGCGCTCAATTTCGCCTGAGTTGTCTGTCAATGAACATCGAAATGTCGATAGAAAGTTTAAATCTCCCTGTCAATTCATCAGGCAATCGTGATATATAATCAAGAATAGGACTCGCTGTAATATTCTTAGATTTAACCAATTCAACACTTACGTACACCATGTACACAACACAATTTTGATACGTTTTTATCGACTGACCTAACACGCATTAATTATTCTTGATACTTGTTCTGTTTTCTTCCTCCAAGTCTATTGATAATTCTTTTCACTATCAGAAATTCCTGTATTCATCTTTTCACTCTGAAATTATTTAAGTTTGAATTACTATAAGTAAACTACATGTATATTGATTGTATTACTGAAAATAAAGCGTCATCTTCTTAGTCCCGTTCCTCCTACAGTCAAGCATATACATATGCGTTACTGTGCCATAGTATTGCGTTATCTTATGATAGCAGACACCGAGTCAAATAAACTTGGGGTCGTTGCTCGTTAAGGTCGTACTGTCAATAACATTTTAGAACTATCACCCGAATATCATTGACATTTTCCTTTATAGTTTTTGCATAAGTAAACATCAATAGGCACCATTAAACCTTTCTCTTTTAAGTGTAACAGTGCATGACTGCGTTTGACCTCCGTGATTTAGCCGCAACCATCCATAGTATCAGGGGTGACTCAGGTTAAAACCCGACCCAATGTCTTGGTATAAAGTCTGATTGTTTCATTTCGATGCTCATAGTTGTATTTGCTTTCGGGTAACCTTTGTAAAAGATGACGGTACCTCGAGATAAATATCCCGCCCACCAGCCAAACGTACCAACGGACAAAATTAAATGATCCATTTCGTGCAATATTGCAAAGTCAATATATGGATCGCCCGTTTCAATATGGTGAACATCTGGAGAATCATCTAGGTTGTCTTTACACCACATCATACTGTTTGAAATCATGACAAAAACAACATTGGTATAACGCTTCCTGAAGTAATTCATTGCTCTGTAAAAGTACGATAGTGGTGCTGGAATATGCCCCACATGCTTCCGCTCTCGAACAATATCACCCCGTCGGACATGCACCCCTACAAAAACCAAGTCTTTTAAGTTGTAATCTTGTTTGATGTTCATTACGAAGGGTAAAGCCTTTTGTTTCAAACTTTCCTTTAGTTTATAGTGGCGTTGTAGTAATTCGGCTTTGATGTTTTCAAAGTACCTCCATGATTGCAAATACCTTTGGAGGTATACATCAGTTTTGCCTTTCGCAATATTTGTAAATTTGTTGGAGTAAACTGCCGCGTGCTCTTCTTTGATTTCAATGTAATTCCCCCGACTTCCCATATATGCAGTATTTGTAGGTAAATCAAACAGATTCCAGAGTTCGGTAGTCTCGAGAAGAACGGGGGTCCTGTTATTTGCACGAGCGATGCCGATGAGGGACGCGTACTGGAACATCTGATTACCAGCTCTCCCGTGAAATCCTACGGTCATTTTCCACTCATTCATGCCAAAAATCACTGGGTTATGCTCTATTCTTACATTTCTGTTGGAAAACTTGTTAATCGTAAGGATGCCGAGGCAAACCAAGAAAATACATAAAGACAGCCTGCTTGGGTGTCTGCAGTCCCTGGAATTGATGAAAAATTACCACTATTTTATTTTTTTTTGTTCTACTACTTACCTTATTTGTTACTAAAATGCCGCCATTTTAACTTTGTACGGTTGATAGCAAAAGGTAAATAGCGACTGCATTGTTTATATACGTACACGTGTGTATAGCACATCTTTTTTACACTTAATGACTGTAACAAGCTGAACGTTCTTTGTTTCTATCTTATTTACTCTTCTGCCGTTTTCTCAAACAATAACCTGAACCCCCTTTTTTCATGAACCCCCCCCCCTTACAAAATAATTAAGCTAACACTCAGCACCGTTCATTATATTATAAAGCAGACATTGCTGTCTACTGCAGCTTTCAAAGTGTTAACTAAATAAATGACCATTTTCACTAAGTAACATGTACATTCATAAAACTCCCGTTACAGTATGGTTAATCCTCAACACACTGTTATAATATATGATCATTTGTATCTCAGAATGGCCTTCAATTGTACTTTTGTTAACGGTACGTTCATTTTAAAACGTGTTTGTTCTAAACTTTAGATAAACAAGGTCTCTATGCTTTATAATTACCTTATTATGGCGATTTTCTTTGCCCGGACATATTTCCACCTTAGACTAGTTAAAACTGTTCCCACATTACGGGACATTTATCTGAAAAAGAGAGATGTTCCTTTGTAGATAACCCAGCCAACCAGAATTACATTAAAAGATTAAAATTTCAGGTAACCGTAATACGTATATTTATATTTCCCATTTGAAAATAATTTCAGTTAATAATTCAAAATTACTTCTGATGTAAATTTTTAATTCAGAATCAATATTTTTGAAAAAAAAACCTTGTGAAAGTGTAGTTATTTAATAATGTAGTACGTAGTCACAAAAAGATATTTGATGCTGGAAAATTATTCCACATCATATAAACAAATTCAGTAGGCATAAAAGAATTTTTCAAAACGAACTTTTTATATATGGCAAGAAAATAAGATAGCTATAATAAACTATTTAGTTACCTGTACAACTGGGGAAAGCTAGTATCAATAACACTAAATTAAAATCCACTTTCTAAACCAGTGTTGTTCTACAAGGATTGGTTTTCAAAATAAACCTAAGCTATCGATCAACCGTGTTAATTTTGACATAAGCGGGTCAAGAATTGGACGCATATGATATCGTATTTAAAAAAATGTATTGTTTATTTTGTAATGGACAATTGGTTTGTTGCCATAGTAAAGGCTTGAGCTTTAACGATTTAAATATATGTTATTAGTGTTTGACGAGTGTCAAAATCGTCATTTTATTCTCGATGGATTATGTGTTTTGCTTGTGTCGTAAGTGGGAAAAGTGTACACCGGCCTTTTGCGCTATTACATTTTAAAAAATATATTTGGTAGCTAAATCGAGATAATGAAGACTATAATTTGTTCAATTTTGATAATACCAGAAACAATTTGTATAAAAATAAAAAATAAAGTTAAAAATATAAAGAGACATTCACAAAATGTGCTAGAAAATTATGACCGGAGAACCCAGAAAGCTCAATTCGAATTGCAAACTCACTGACATTGATTCGGTAGTTGATAGGTCTTTCCATTATAATCGGAAGACAATCAAAGTGCTGTGACAGTGAGTCAAGGAAGACCTCAAAGTAATCAAAAATATTCATGTAACCAAACTGTTTAGTTTAAACATATTTTATTTGCATATAAACAAAAGGGATTGAACAAAAGTGAATCACACTTACGAAGTTCTCTCCTAAATACAATATAATATACAATAACAAAATGACATTGAGCATGCATCAACTGTGTATAATTATAATAATCAGTTAAATTTAAAGATAGAAAATAAAGAGAAAGAAATAGAAAAAAAAAAAAAAAAAAAAAAAAAAAATGACAGAAAAGTACTGGTGATGATGATGGTGATGATGGTGGTAGGAGAGTGGGTACACAAAGTAATATCTTACAAGTTATTAGACAACAGAAAATCTCTCAGAATCTTTGATAAAGGCTAGAACGTGCTTCAATAAACTTATGTTTTGATCATATGTTAATTCCAAACTACCACGTGTAAGAAGTTCAACATCTATTGTTAAAGTATCAGGAATCCAGTTAATGTGGTTTAAAAGGCGTGCTCTTATTTCATCATATAACGGACAATGAAAAAAGAAGTGATTAACATCTTCCATTCTTCCGCATCTACAAAAAGGTGCATCCACTATATTCATTCTGTGCAAGTCATGCTTTAAGGAAGATACAGAATGTCTTAGCTGGGTCAGAATAATATTTAGTTTCCGTGGACCAAAAGAAAAATGCTTTGGAACTTGCAAGATATTTGTATTACTTTTAAAAGCTGGCTTGAACTTAGAAATTGAATCTAGTTCTCTCGTGCAGATATCGAGTTTATTCCATTCTTTAATTGTAGAAGGAAAAAACGACTCGCTTGTCACAGATAGTCTACAAAAAGGCTGCATAATGTCATTTCCATTTCTAAGTGGGTAATTTGTAAGTGACTGGATTTTAGGTGGAATTAGATCGCATAGGTATGCAGGTGCATTTTTATGTTCGATATTATACATCATGTTTAACTTTCTCCTATTACGTCTCACTTCTAATTTTTCCCAACCAGTTTCTCCGTAGAGTTTTTCTGAGTTGGTGAAGATAGGTAAACCTGTCACTATTCTAGCAGCTTCCAATTGAAGTCTTTCTAATTTAGACGAAAGACAAACCCCACAATTATCCCAGACTTCAGGAGCATATTCTAGTATGGGTCTAATGAAAACTAAGTATAATTTCTTTAATGTATTACGGTTAAGTTGGTATTTTAGCTTTCGCAAGATATTCAAGTGTTTTTTAACACTAGTTACAACGTTTTCAATGTGATCGTTCCATTTAGCATTGCTACTAAATGTAACACCAAGATGTTTGTGACAATCTGTGATTGGAACGCTTGTACCGTTTAAGGAGAAATTAAAATCAGGCTTTTCGATGTTTGAAAGTACCATAATCTCAGTTTTGTCCGGATTAAATGACATAAGCCATTTGTTTGACCATTTGTCCAGTTCCACCAAATCATGACTGATAACAGAAAATATCTGCTCTCTATCAGAGTCAGAGTAACTGACAGAAGTGTCATCTGCATACAGTCTGCACAGAGATGTCAAATTCCCTGCAATATCGTTTATGTATATTATAAAAAGGAGAGGACCGAGGACCGAGCCTTGAGGAACTCCAGCCGACAGAGAGCAGCTGTTAGAGGATGATGTGTTTAGAATCACCTTTTGACGTCTATCTAATAAATAACTTTTAAACCAGTTAACAAGATTTCCTGACATACCATACGAATCTAGCTTACACATAAGACCTTTATGCCAGACTTTATCAAAAGCTTTGGAAAAATCGCAAAAAACAAAACAGTTAATTTCTTTTTTCTCAAGTGAATTTAGGATGTTACTATAAATTTCAAGTAGTTGGTGGACAGTCGAATGTTTTGGAAGAAAACCAGATTGATATTTGTAGATGAGATTGTTGCTGTGAAGATGGTTGTACACATATTTGAAAATTATTCTTTCCATTACTTTTCCAACACAACTTATTAATGATATGGGTCTATAATTGGATGGTAAAGATGTATCACCCTTCTTGAAGAGAGCAGTCACATTTGCCAATTTCCAACTAGTAGGAAATTTGCATTGCTGAATAGATTTATTAAAAATTTTCTGCAATGGGAGAGCGATTTTATCAGGACACAGCTGAAGCATTTTATGACTGATAACATCGGGTCCAGATGCTTTATTTGGTTTTAGAACCTTAATAATATCAATAATTTCAGACTCTTCTATATGTACGTCCGATAATTTATGATTTGTTCGGTTTTGAAATTCCGGGACTTGATGATTTTCTTCATCCAATTTAGTGATGGAACAGAAATATTTATTTAGTAATGCACACTTCTCGTCATCTGCATATGCTATATCATTTAAATCCTGATCGTTTATAATATTCTGAAGTGGGGGTATAGAGTTGGAACCTTTGTTTGACTTAATCAACATTTTCATTATTTTCCAGTACGCTTTGGGGTTGTTAACATTTTCTAAAATGAAATTGTCCAAATTACTTTCGAATTTTTCTTTTGCTGATTTTTTAAGATTATTAACTCTATTTCTCTGCCTCTTGTACTTAAGAATGTCATCGTCGGTTTTTGATTTTAATGCCCTTTTCCGTAAACGGTCACGTTTTCTTATTTCCCTTCTTAATTCGTTATTAAACCACGATTTGTCATTTCGTCTGATGGTAACTTCCCTAGTTGGAATGGACCTCCCCGCGACGGCCAGAAATGTTTCTGTAAATATATCAGTCATTTGATCTACATCTGTACCGTCGGGAAGGAGGGCATTCCAATCCAGAGCCTGTAAATCAGCTGAAAACTTTTCTTTATTCGTTTTATCATACAACCAAATATGTCTTTTAAAGGCTACGGATTCTTTATGTGGGCACAGTAGGTATATTACAGCTGCATCGTGGTCCGATATTGATCTCGGAACATCAAAAACATCAGAAAAGCTGTACGACAATGTATCACTAATAAGTATAGGGTCTAATAAAGATCTACGTTGGTCAGTTACTCTTGTTGCTTTCTTGATCACATTAGCGAGATTAAACAGATTCATTGTGTCGAGAAGTCTATTATTTTCTCTGACAAGTAAATCCGTATTCAAATCTCCACAGATCACTAAACCGTGACTGTATAGGTAACTTGTACCTATCGAGTGGTTCAAGCGCGTGTAAAATTCCGAATCTGTACCTGGTGGACGATAAACATTACATAATAGAAATTTTTTACCCTTTGCAATAATTTCGACCCAGATAGTTTCATCAACATCATTTTCCAACATATTCATTCGTTTTACATGGATATTTTCCTTGGTTAATATCAAGATACCGCCACCGAACGCATTTCTATCTTTTCGATGAATGGATTTAGAAAATGATTCTAAATGGATTTCTTCGTCCTTAATGTTTGGATCTAAGTGTGTTTCTGTGATGGCAATAATATCAAAATCTTCACAAAACAAGTTTAAGAAATTAAGTTTGTTTCTGATACTTCGGATATTGATGTTACATATCGATAGTGAGTTGTCGGTGACCGATGACCTAGTAGATGATCCTGGACCAGGGTTCATCTCTATGTTACCGATGATCAAAATAAAATGGAGTACAAAAAGCAGAAAAACAATGTCAATATTAGGATTAACTGACTGCAGGATGGACAGATTGACGACGAGAAATGTACATTTTAGATTAATACACAACAATTCAAAGAAGGTGGATTTTGACGGTTTTAGTGGCCCAGATTTGACAAATCTTCTGTTGTTGAATATACCAATGGCTGCCCTGTAAGTACTAAGGTCACTACCCATCATCTAATACAGGGACAGATATAAGGTAAGTTACCTCAGTACAGCCATGGTTATAAAGTGTAACCCGTATCAAATCATCATCACCAAGAGAAAAGATAAACAGATATAAAAATGTACAAAGAGAAACAATATAAAACACAAGATATGGAGACATATACAGGTAAAAGACAAATATCATTTCATTGGGGAATTTAGGGATCATTTTGAGAGATTTTCACGAACACAGAAATGCATTAAAATATGGTAAATCATAAAAGCTGAAAATTTGTATAACTACATGTACTTGTATTTAGTAAATTTAGATATAAAGCATCATTCTAAATAATTGCAGAGATATATCCATCACAATGCACATCGTACCCATTGGATGGTTTTGTCAGGATTGACAGATCCGCAGAACTGCAACAGCAGAGGTCTAGGACATGTGTTACAGTTCTTCAGGCCTAGCAGCAATCCAAAATCAAAACAAAGTACAAAATACATTACGATGGAAAATACATAAACTACAATATATAAAAATATATTTTAGAATAATTCTGAACACGGACTACAGTAACTACAAAACACAAACAAAATGAATTATTCGGGTATCATGAGTAATTTTGAATGCAATACCATATTTTGAATTCAAATGACATTATATTTCATTCATACACATCAAGCAGCATTTGTTTTGATTTTAAATAGCAGAAATGAATGATATACACTTGGTACTTATTATATACAATATATTAAATAACTACTGTTTTTTTAACAGTGTCTACAAGCAAGATATTGGTATTAAGATTATAAAACCTGGTTAATGAAATTATTCCAAAACGAAATCAACTACTTTTTGATTCGCCGGAAAAGATTTAACTCTTGAAATCGTTTTTATAATTAATCATAAAGTCCAGAGAATTTATGAAGTTGTCGAGGAAAAACAATGAGAAAATGAACATCTTTTAATCACACATGTGAAATTTTCTAGTCAAGGTAAGTGGTCTATTCTAAATTTAGCAACAGGAAAAACCCTATGGTGGAACAGGTGAGTATCAATAACCAGGTATCAATAACAATGAGAGATCACGTGTTTCACTTTGACGTGGATATTTTAGAACCCAATACACAGTTCTAATATTATAACACAAAGAGTACACAGACAAAGAAAGTATTTGGTTGACAGTTATGAATTGTTAATTTGGCAAAAGTTTATTAAGTTTCTACAAATTTATTGTTTATAATAACTAAGTTATTCTACACCATCATTGCTATTCTGGTCATCATTCCAGACACTTTATGACGGTGGTTGCTCCCGGATCCTTCGCTCTAGGTTGGAGATATCGTCATGACAGTTTATAATAAGCTTTGTACTATCTTCTGTACGCTTGACAAATATTCTGCCATCGAAGGTCCAGTAGGCCTCTATCTGATTGTCATTTTTAAGCTTGGCAATCCTCTTGACTAGACTTGTTCTGAACTGCGTCAAATTTTCAGAAATGAATGTACCGTTAGAGTCATTTATCAGTGCTTTTTTATTGGAGTACACCAGATGCCTAGTCCTATAGGATATGAATCTGACAATCACCTGCGATTTACCATTGCGCACTTACCGATGACGTGTGTCCGACCTATGTCCTGAAGTTGGATGTTCAGCTTCATTTTCTGGTTGCATATATCTAATATGAGTTGGTCGGTATTTACTGGATGTGCGATTTTTCCGTCATCACCAATGGGCACGGGTACATTGTGAAATCGGAGGCTTGTTCTACGGGAATACTGTTCTTGGTTTTCCAATCTATATTCCAAGTCAGCTATTTTCTGATACAAAGCATCAATGTCCCTTTCGCGCTCCTTGACAGCAGTAATACTCTCCCTTGTCACCCTTTCAAGATGGGAGATTTCTATAAACTGCTTGCAAATTTTAGTCTCATTGTGTTTAATATCAGCGCTTTGTTTTGCTAGTTCTTCTCGCAGTGATTTTGTTTCTGCTTGTACCCGTTCATTTACTTGTTGCTCAATCATGGTTGATAATGACTGGCCGATTTTACTGGCTAACACAGGGATGATAGAGTCAAGCACCTCGGGACTAGATAATATCTCTAGGACTTTGTCAGCGAGGTTTTTCTGAGCGGCTAATTGCTTCTTTGTAAGTGGTTTCAGCTCTGTCATATCACCAAAGGAGTTGCGTCTCCGGATTTGTCGCTGTGTCTGCTTTTCTGTTGCAGGCAAACCTTCGGGACTTTCTGGACTAGGCCGTTTGTTATTTGTAGGGTCAGTAGAATCAAGAGAATCGAAACCAGTAGTCGAAGTTGGGTTGGGCTGTGACTGTGTAATGAAAGGCGGATCATGTATGGGGGCGTCCATGTTTGTTTATGTTTTTGTTATTGTTGTTGTTGTTTGTGAGTCCGAGCTCACTATCGAGTTCACTTCAAAAAGTTAGTGTATCAAACAATCACTAAATCAGCTGAATATCAATTGTAATGTACATCTACATTAGTATTAATGTTACAGAAAGTTTCTTTATGTAGCATTCATGTTTTCCAGCTTAAATCCCGAAAATTCCGACGGATATTTTTCAACCTACCATGTCCTGTGAGCAGTGTTCACCCTCATTGTAAGCTAAATAAACCGACGAAAACTTAATCCTTTTAAAAATAATGTTTTGACGCAGTGTATATTTATACAGTCCGTTTATCAATATATATTTTTTTTTATCTTCTTTTGTTCTTTTGTATATTTGTTTTTGGTATTCATGGCTGTACACGTACGTTGATGTCCTCAAATTTCCTAACTCTTGAATCATCATTTCTTACAAAATATGAATTAAACTGAGAATCACGGACTATCAATATTCGATGAATTTTCAAAGTAAGAATGGATTCACACCTTGAAATTTCGGTTTGGAGATGCATGTAGTAGAAATGAATCCTGCGGACTTGAGGAAGTTGAACAAAGGCCTAATCTCAACTGAGAAATGAGCAAAAAACATTTCCTTGATTGTGTTTTTGCGTTAAAGAGAAGAGGAGTCCAGAAAGACAAGAAGAAAAGATTTTGAAAACTTCTCGGGTACCTGCTTTGTGCTTATGAGAATGATTGCATTAGCACTAGCCTGTGCTTGGAGAGTGAATCGGAGCTATCACCAATGATGAAGAGCAAATTACACAATTAAAAAGAATCTGATATACCTTCCCGAGTACTTGCTTTGTGCTAATGACAATGTTTTTATTAGCACTAGCCTGTGCTTGGAGAGTCGATCGGAAACAGCATCATTTATTGTAACAGAGAAGAGTTGCAGCTGAAAATTTGGAGAAAAACCAATATGAATCGATACTATACAAGAATCCAAGACCTATCCGAGTACTTGCTAAGGCTAATGAATTTGAGTACATTAGCACTAGCCTGTGCTTGGAGAGGTTCCGGAAATAAATCAACACAAAGCTGGATTCAAAAAAGTTTCAAAAGTCAAGGAAAACAAATGTTTCTTAACGTTACAACCAGCGTCTTTCCATGTATTTGTTATGTGCTGATTACGAAATGATTATTAGCACTACCATGTGCTTGGAGAGAAGCTGAGGAAAATCCTCGCCAAAAGATGGAATTCGTTTCGGCGGCAAAACCTACCTCATTTGAATTCACTTTAATTTCAAAGTCAAAATATTTTCACATTGAATGATGAATGAATACTTTATTGCAAAAAAGCATAATTATGCTATAGCAACATAAACATATATTACAATGTGACATGATGACAAATTGCAGAGAACAATACACAATTAAGTATAATTATGAAACAATATGTGACCTAGTTGACCAAGCCGATTTGATAAAATTACATAAGTTCCTTATGACAGTAACAGATGTTGATTTCAACAGTGTTTTAAGCTTTGTTGTATTTGGCCAGGAACAATAATATTTTGGTAAGTTATGAGTACGAAAAATTCTATAAGCAGGACAAACCAGTAAAAAATGGTACTCATTTTCAACACAATTCATGGTACAACATTTACAGATACACATGTGCCTATCAGTATCAATATATCGCCCAGTTTCAATGTTCAACTTCAGTGTACCACTTCTCAATCTTGTCAAAAAATGTGAGTTAAAACTAACATCTAAATAATCCTCAAAACCAAATTCTAGCTTTAAGTCCTTGTATATAATAAGCTTTTCACAATTCTCTATAGATGCATACCAGTTTTGTATAAAGTTATCCCTAATTCTAGCAATAATAGTGTCTATAGGTATATCAAAATTTACATCAAATTGTTGATACCAGATATAATTTAAGCCCAAATTAGACAACAAATCACGAACTCTTGAAACCCAGTTTACCTTGCCATTGTTGGCATCTTCTAACAATACATTATAAATGTCAAATACAATAGGTTGTTTCTTTTTTAGAATGTTAGACCAATACTTCATAACTCTAAATTGTCTAATTATATACATTGGAAGGTGACCTAGTTCCCCGTAAAGAAAACAGTTTGGTGTGGTTCTACCTACTTTTAAGATACGATGGCAAAACTTATTATGTAATATTTCAATATCATTTCCACGATGGAAACCCCATATCTCCGAAGCGTAACACAAAACAGATGACACCATAATATCAAATAGTTCTACTTGTTTCTTTTTAGTCAAATATAAATCTTTGATTGAATTACACATTGCGGATAACGCTCTCGATCCTTGTTGACACAGTCATTTTTGTGTATGTTGAAACTTCCCATTTTTATGTAACAACATTCCTAGATATACATAAGAATCCACAATTTCAATTTCGTTATCATTGTAGAAAAAAACTATTGTCAATCGGTTGCCATCCATTCCGAAACACTACTATTTTCGTTTTATCAGTATTAACTTCGATACTCCATTTATTACAGTAAATCAGTAGTTTATCTAAAAGTTCCTGCAAAATTTCTGGTGATTTTCCAAAAAGTACTTTGTCATCCGCAAACAGAATCAAATACATCAAAAAGCTGTTGATATTTACGACATCAGTTTGATTGTTTAAGTTAATATCCTCGATCAGGTCATTTATAAAGAACAGGAAAAGAAGAGGGGATAAAGGTTCACCCTGTTTAACTCCCATCAGATTATTAAATGAATCGGATAAAGTATCACCAGATCTCAATCGCATTTTTGATTGATGAGTACACGGACTTCACAATTGATATAAATTTTGAACTAATATTATCATTTGTGGGTGTTGGCAATCCTATTCTGCTGACAATTATTTAGCTTGGGATCCAAACAACGTACTCATCAATCATGACACCAATAATGCTTCGATAGTATCCTCGTCTCTGAGCTTCTACCAACTTGTCAACTCATTGCAAAAGATGCACCTTTGACATCAATGAAACTTTGACACCTAGCCTTTAAAGTCATTACAATCGAAAAGATCTTTCATTATAGGGTTCGACAGAAAGAAGAAATGAGTCGATTAAAATCTGAGATCTTCCCAAGTACTTGCTTTGTGCTAAAGATAATGAAACCATTAGCACTAGCCTGTGCTTGGAGAGAGATTCGGAAATAACTGCGTTAAAGAGAAGAGGAGTTCAGAAAGACAAGAAGAAAAGATTTTGAAAACTTCTCGGGTACCTGCTTTGTGCTTATGAGAATGATTGCATTAGCACTAGCCTGTGCTTGGAGAGTGAATCGGAGCTATCACCAATGATGAAGAGCAAATTACACAATTAATTTCAAAGTCAAAATATTTTCACATTATAATTTGTGGATATTGGCAAGAATTAACATAACATCGGGTACAGAATGCGACAGCAGCTTTCTATCTATTGAGGGAATTAACTCGCCCCATTTCATCCCCCATTTACCGAACCAATGTATGGTTAGGCCTTCCATCTGTAATCCTAGGTGGGGACCCCCGGCTCTTCCTGCGGCTCTACGAGACGCCCAATACACTATGGATGAACCAATCACCCAAACGTGTCTTTTACCATAACAAGTTGATCGAGTTTTATTTGGGCGATTTAACTATTATTGTAATCAAGTATCGTATACATACGACTAAAGCTTTTCAATCATATGCATTATGGGGAATATAACCAGAATACGCGTTGGAAGACCAACGACTCCATCTTTTAATCTCAACATCAGAAACCCCAAGTCTAGCCATTTCAGATGCTGCTCCGCCTATTCTGAATGAGTGACTTTTTATATGTTCCTTAACGCCACAGAAAAGCCAGGGATTTCTGCAAGACTGAAGTAAATTGATACCTAGTTAAATATGAACTATCAAAATGGACACATAAAGGACCATGATCTATAGGGCACCGAACTTTTAAATAACTTAGCAAGTGATTGATCGGACAAATTTCTCGAGATTGCTCTGTAAGAATAAGAGTAACAAAATTGTGTCTTTGATCGGCTTTGAACTCTTAAGAGTGACGTTTGATTCAACTTTAGGGCCTATTGATTGAAAATGAATGTCATCTGAACAAATCGTGTGACTGCCTAATTCAGATTTGCTATCGACAGTAAACTCCCCTATTCGTACCAAGGCGAAAAAGACAAACTGAAAGCAGCCATAAACAGACGGATCTCATAAAAAAGAAGAGCATATCGAATCTAAAGAACGTGACAATCTTGATAACAAGGACAAAGTAATAGGAACCCGCGGATCTTTCTTAACTGGTCTAATTCTGAGCATACCTTCAATCATTTTTGTAATAAGAAAACAATTAGTATTATCGACCAATACGCAGATTTTGTGCGCAAAACCTACCCCAGAAACATAAGTGCTCACTGTCGATGGGGATAAACCCCGTATGGACATGAAAGCTATGAATATCATTAATACGTCAAGAGGTACAGGCCAAGTGTCAGGAAAGTCATACTGGGTTCGAAACCGATTTAAAGAGTGAACTGCTGTGTTGTAACATTTCCATGTGTTGTCAGCCAAGGAATGAGAAATTAACGAATCAGCCTCTGTATCTAAACTTTCCACAGGTGGTCCGGGATTTCTGTGGGCTCGTTTGCTGCCATTGCAGCCAGTTCCACAAAGAGCTGCCAATTGAAACGACTTCATACAAGCATCAGCAATATTTTTCAATTTCCCCGGTATGTATTGGGCCTTAATCAAAATGTTATACTTTATAGTCACAAGGACTAGTTTCCTTATCAATGTCATCACACTTTTTGACTTCGATGACTTTTTGTTAAGAATAGCAACTACGGCTTGATTAACGATGTGGAAAAGCACTTTTTTCTTTGACAAAATGCAACCCCACAACTGCACCGCTAATACAACTGGGAAAAGTTCTGAAAATGTTATGTCAGACAATAAACCCCTCGATTGCCAGTAAGAAGGCCAACTCCCATGGGCCCACTTTCCGGAAAAATAAATGCCAAAACCTGAACTACCTGCGCTATCTGTATAAAGCTCCAATGAGTCGCTAGATGACCAAAATTTGTCCAAAATTACAGATTTACCATTATAGCTAGCTAAAAATTTAGCCACATTTTAAAATCTTTTTGATGGTCTTTGTGACAGGCCCTTTGTGCCAAGATTGCTTGATGTTGCAGGTTGCGTCAATCAAACGCCGACAAAAAGCTCTATCTGGAACCACGACCTGACAAGCAAAATTCAGTAAACCAATAATGGACTGAATATCTCTCAAACAAACCTTTTTACAAACTAATAAAATTGTAACTCGTTGGGCGAGTTCTAATAACTTTTCTTTAGGCAACCTGAGCCCCATTAAATCAGTATCAAACTCGATTCCTAAAAATGTCAAAACTTCCGTAGGTAAAACAGTTTTTTCCTCTGCTATGGGAACACTCCATTCCTTACATACCTTCTGGAATGTTGTCAAAGTTTCCATGTATTGCTGGGTATTAGCTTCTCCACCGAAAGAAGTTATCTAAATAATGCAGAATATTTTTACACTTACTGATAGATTCGGTATACCAATGTAGAGCTGTAGAAAATTTTTCGAAGAATGAACAACTAATAGAAGCGCCCATAGGTAAGCATTTGTCAACGTAGAACATGCCGTCAAAGGTAAACCCTGATTGGTCAAAATCACCAAGCCATATTCGTAAAAGGCGAAATGCAGATTTTAAGTCGGCTTTTGAAAGCAAAGCGCCCCCTTTTAAATTCTGAACCATGCCTACTGCACCATCTATACTAGAATACCAAACAGTACAAAATTCTTCGTCAATAAAGCTATTAGCAGACTTTTCCAGTGGGTATGACAAATTCAAAACTAACCAAAATTCACCAGGGACTGATTTCGGCACTAAAGCAAGAGGTGAACACCGAAATGTTGGGATAGGAGGTGTCAAATATGGTCCAGATATGCGACAAAGAGCTATCTCTTTATCAATTTTATCTTTAATCGTGGTCGAGTTTCTCAGAGTACTAGGAGAATTTTTGCAAAACATGGGGGACAGAGGTCCGGCATAGTTCAATTTAAAGCCGCATTTCAGACCGTGTATCAATGCCAGTTTTATTTCTCTGTTAAGATAATTATCTAGACACTTTTCTACCACTGACGAACAAAGTGGGTGAATTACCTAATTTGTAAATTTCTGGAAAACTTAAGGTGCCCTTAGTTTCTACAGGTAAATGCCGGGTGCTGCCCATTACATTTTGTGCACTTGTGATCGAAATTGTATGATTTCAGAAACTTGCATCTATTTTCTTTAATTTGTGGCACTTTGCCCTGACCGCGGGGAGTTGTTTATTTCCCCGCAAACCGAAACGAAAAGGCTGTGAGGAGACTACCTGACCATTAGACACCACAGACCTTAATGTCTGATCAGGCTTAAAAACATATGAAAACTAACCCTCCTAGGGCAAAATGAAATATAACCGAAAAATTACCCCTTCTCGGGTTAAAATATACACTAACGAAATACTAACCCTCCTCGGGTTAAAGCATAACAATTAATGAAACACTAACCCTCCTCGGGTTGAAAAATTAAGAAAGGAAACAACCCTCTTCGGGTTTTAAACAATTAAACAAATTGCAAAATAATCCTCCTCGTGTTATACTCAAACCAAATAGACAAAAGAAATAAAATAATTTACCTTAATATTAAGCGACACGAATCAAAATTCATGAAATGAAATCCACGTGCGGTGCGAATATTAGATTGCTTAATCTTTTTTTAACGAGAGGGAGTTTCTTATGCTTATCGCGCGAGACAAGATGAGCATGAGAAACTCCCGCGAGTTGAAAAAAAAATATTTGATAATCTGTTTATCGCTGTCTTGCTGAATTGTAAGGTATTAGTTTTCTTGACCTAAATATGTATGTTTTACAAGCACTGCAAAATTTCTTATAGGGACTATTTTTCAGCGTACGTGCTACGTGACGTCACGTATGTTGTGCAGCTGTGATACATATTTTTTGAAGAAAAAAAAATCGGTTAACTATTACGATCGCGTTTAAAATTTGTTAAATAATTTTGGGATTTATTCATTCAAATCGGGTACGTTACTGTATTTTATCATTTTCCATTGTAGACTCGAAAATATTGTCACAAAATAGCCATTATTTCATACGCAGTATACAAACAGATGGTTATTTGTGTCGTCAAATATTCATGCGCTGTTGCTTGTATGTCACGCGAGGACATAGAAACTAGCGATAATTTTCATTCTCGCTAAACTGGCGTGAGATTGAAAATTATCGTATAGCAAGATTAAACAAAATGGCGATAAAACTCTATTATGAAGAGAGTACGGGGTGCCGAATGGGACTCTTGTGGTTTTGTAAAATTGAATTGAAGTTTGTAATACACGTGCATATTTTGAATTCATTTACATATCTTGGAAAGGATTCTGTAAACTAATTTGCATACAAAATTGACTTTTGTGACAGTCACAATTAAATTTTGTGACACAGAATTGACTTTTGTGACACAAAATTGGATTTTATCTCACAAAATTGAATTTTGTGACACAGAATTGAATTTTGTCTCACAAAATAGACTTTTCTCTGAAAAAATTGAGTTTGATTACAGATTACAAAAAGATCAAGTTCCATTCGGCGCCCCCGTAGGACAGATAAAACGATCTGTCATCGTCGAAAGCAGTTCGAGAAATAAATGTGATTAATCATTCTCGTTACTTCTCGCGTGATGTCGGTTAGGATATACCCAGAGACAACAGTGAGCCAACATTGAACTAACATTGAACTAACGTCGAAACAATTTCGGTAACAAACATGTTAAAACAGGCTTAATGTTATTCTTGATGCAAAATGTATGTAGATCTCAAGAAAAGTAAAACAAAGAAGAAAATCCGGACGTATGAAGTCAAATATTTTGTTGCATCTAAACTGCGACACTAAGTTGGGTCAACGTTAGCCCAACGTTGAAACAGCAAGACATGTATAATTATATTTATTAATATAATTTTTACTTCTTTCAAAAAAAGTTTTGTTGGCTCTTTTCACAAATTTTGTTACTTACATGTTTAATATTTATGCAAGTATACGCTTTAAATATTTAAAACTTAAAAAAAACACTTATGATAACAATAATGTACATGATTATCTCCCCCTTACGCAGTTTTGTAACTGAGAGCATAATATACTTTGTACAAAACAGAAGTTGTCTTTCATTATGAACAAGTGTATATATATTTTCAATGTAAATTCTTCCTAAACACAAAACAGTAATAGGTATTTTGTCTATTAAAAAATGCAAACTTTCAATTTTAGTATACGAATGGTTGTAGTATCTGCTAATTTTATAATAGATTTTCTTGTTTTAATTTTGTAAACTACAACCAGTTTGTTATTGGTAAAGGATTTATATGATAAGCTGAGGTGAAATTTGAGCGCTTATATTTTGAAGGAGTGCATAGAATCAGCACTCTGCGGCATAATTAGGAAACAAAATATAAAAATATGTTCTTCTTTCTACAGGAATACCATCGTCGGACCACATGGTTGGGTTATCGTTGGGCTTATTTTTGGCCAACATTGGGTCAATGTTGACATACGTTGGGCCAACGTTGGCCCAACTAATGTTCGCCTCCTTTGGGCCAACGTTTGCTCTCTTTGCACTTACAACGTTGGGCCAACAGTGGGTACCGTACGTTGGCCCAACGTAAATGACTCCGTTGAACCAACGTTGGCCCAACGTAGGAATGCTGTTTGGGGCTGTGGTACAATATTTGTTCATGAACAACTGATATTTAACTGCAAGGAGAAAGTAATATTTAAACGATTATTTTTTCAAGAAATTTGATAAATAAGCACCTGTATATCGCATTGTTTTTTCTATGTACCTAGAATCTTATAAGGCGATCTGAAAAAATGCAACTTATTGCGTTCCGTAAACAGGACAAACTCGAACAGGCTATGTTTGTTATGGACCTAGATTATTGATGAATTGTCCACTCCTGTCGCGTGAAATTAAGTCACTAATAGATAATACACGGGACTTAACCGAAGTTTCCCCTCTTAGTCAATAAATCAATTAAACTGATCTGGACACCTTCAAACCATTATAACGGTATTTTATATGACGCATATTGATCTCTCAATGGCTTTAAATATCCACACATTATGTTTATTTACATAGAAAGATCTACGTGTATTCATGCATTTCTTTGACATTGGCTAATCTGTGTAAATTCCACAATACCACTTGCGTGAGGTTTCTTAAATGGAGGCTAGAATTCTTTCATAAATCTTTGATTGGTTGGATTATTTACACGAAAACCAGTAAGTTGCAATTTTTAGCTGAATCTGAAAAGATTAAGTAGAATCGAACAGAATATTGTTATTTAATAGTTACATGTATAACAAAACATTATTCAGCAAAATATGATAGAACAACTACAGTAACAAATAGACTAAGATGCTGGGAGTGTACTTAATTTTCATCAATCTAACATGAAGTAAAATGCGGTATCCTTACAATTTCCGTGAATCACAACATAAATATGAATACCAAGTTTCCTACATGTATATAGTTCTAAAATTCTAAAAATAAATAACATATACATGTATCATTTGCATACAGCATAGATCATAGAGAAAGCATGGAAGTCTTACATAGTGTGAAATGACATTTTATATCGCTAAATGTTTCTTTACCTTGTAACAGAACTGAGCGGAATAAACGATTTTATAGTTCAGTCTTTTATACCGATATCATTGTGCGCCTTGGCCATCGCGATACTGAAATTGATCAGCCCGTTGAGATCGTTTTACGTGGTACAAGGACCAGATTTCGAAGATTGGATTTTATAACTTGTGAATGTTTTAGTGCAAACTATTCATCATTGCCATATCAAAGCAATACATAACCATTTAAAAGGACAATACTCAGATTAAATTTCTTTCAATATCAGACATGCGTTCCTATTTATGAACGGGTTATACAGTTTTAAATGATCGATCATTTGATAAAAACCCTTTACTACTGAATAATAATTAAAAAAAAACAATAGAGATATATCTCAACGAGTAACTGCATTTTCAATGTTTAAATCTGTTTTTACTTATGACAACTTGATCGTACATGTACTATGAATGTCTTCTAGGATATAAACCTACATCTACATGTATACTCTATCGTTTTTTTTGTATCCTATTAAAGATCGTGTTTCATGATTAATTTAATTTCTTTAGTCTTTTATTTCAAGGCACATTTTTCTGAGCAAAAAAAAAAACATTGTCGGTTAAAGCGACAAGACGCCATGTTCTTATAATTGGTTTTAGATAAAAGACAAAATGAAAAGATACAAAACAGGAGTGTAACTGTGTAACCACAGGTATGTGAAGCCAGATATCAGTCTAATTTAAAAAAAAAAAAAGACTAAGTAGCGGATCAAAGGGTTCCGGGGTTGGAACCGCCCTTTTTGGAGAATTTTATTAAATTCGTGCAAATTTGGGCAAAAATGAGCTCATAGCTTGGACCATCTCCTATTTCCTGTCTCACTTTTCAAAATTTCTGGATCTGTTCCTGAGACCTTTTATTAAAGATCAAGAGCTTGTTTAACGATGCTACATTGTACCTTAAGATTAAGACGCGTCTTTGGGTTGTCCCAACTCATATCTTTGTCTCGAGTCTATTTATCAAAACCGTTTCAATATAAGATAACCCATTTAAGGCACTTCAGTATTACGAATTGTTGACTTAGCATTGTCTTTACTTAAGATAAGTTACAGAAAAAAGCAGGACATCGCAAGTCGTTAACAAATGTGGCTTCTGAGACGCTTTCAATATAACTATACTTTATTTTGCTCTGTTGTGCCCTTTATTCTTATTTGGTTATGGTAAATAGTACGACGTCATGTGTATGAAAGTTTACAAATGGTCATGAAGTAGTTACAATTAAAGATTGCTTTGCATGAAAGAACATACATTGTATATGGGATCCCTCTCCATTCCCAATTTATGAAAACACCCCACAAATACAGTGTACTTACTACATGTACAAAGGATTTTAATGAAATTCTGTAAAGTTGTTTGAGAGAAGTCGTTTTGACTATAAAATTGCATAGCTCCCATAAACTTGACTAGCCGTTATAATATGTAAAATTATTTTATTACGGTTCCCCAATCCATGATGATATTAACCAAATTCATTACGTGCACAGTTTAAACAGCTTCTGCGAGTCTTTATGGGCGCTTGCGTATTTTTATATGGTTTAATTACAATATATAGGTTAGAAATCGTTCACTTCAGTGAAAAAGAAGTGCATAAATTTATTCGGATTTAAACATAAATGTTGATCACCTTTATAAGGATAATTTAAAAGCAGACACATGTTAACAAGTGTAGTAAACACTAAATGTCTAGTTCTGTTTACTTCGCAACACCGTAGCCATTGTTTATTTTTTGTGCGCATAAAAAATAAGCTGTAACGAGTGAATAGGCGATCGAAACATACACTTCTACATATTGACACCACTGTTACGTGAACGCATGATCTTCAGGCTGTATCGTAATTGTATCTCGTTCAATACTTGACACAGCTATAACATAACTTTAAAACGTTAGATAACACTTCTCAGCGGAAGAAATATGATTTTAGAAGCAACCATTTGAATTTTAAAGGGGGTGTATTGATTTTTTTTATAATTTCAGTTTTTGTCCTAATATATCGTAGCTTTTCGTCTCCCATTTTTATATTTTATAGTTAAAAGATGCCCATGCAATATCCTGGATTTTAAGTAAACTTTCATGTCCTTCCTTTTGTATCTTATCTGCTTTCAACCCCCATATGCAGCAAGTAGTTTCTCCCCAAGAGAACGTTCAATCATTTTTAGTGATAAAACACTCGCCGAACGTTTCAACGACTTCTAAAATACGACATAGAAATCTGTCTGTGCTAAATACACATTAATTGTTTGCTGATCAGCTGTAAATAAAGTTTTTTTTCAAAATTATTCACTACATTTGTATTTCATGTTCTACTTATTGATAATCTGCACCTCTTTTAGACCAGTAGTGGTGTTAACGAAGAAGTCAACTTAATAGCTACTTCTGTTTAAATTGATATCCTTCAAAATAGTTGAGGAGTGACTTTAAGCAAGTCTGTTTTCTTATAATGTGATTAATTTCAGTGGCGACGGCGGAGGGCGACAGTATGGACTACACGACGAGGATAAAAGACATGGCAGACACAATTATCAACTGTCTACATGTCGGCGACGTTTTAGACAATATGGTTTCTTACTGCGCATTAACTCTCGACGACAGGGCTTTTGTCGATTCACAACCGACACTTACCCGAAAGAATCGTATGTTTCTTGAAGTTATTCTGAGCAGGGGAGATATGGCTTGTGAAGTTTTTATTGATTTGCTTCGGGAAAACCGCCATTACCAGAAACTAGTGGAGAAAATTGACAGACAAGCTCATGCGTATGACGAGGTAGATGGTGCTTCTGTCTTCATGGATTCTGGTAAGATATATTCCACTGAAGTGATACTATCCATCGATTAACTGTGTCAGAACTATTCTAACATCTTCTAAATGCATTCTATTTAAATCTTTCTACTTATTTATCTTCCGAACTTTCCTTTCGAAATACTCTCAGCTTGTATTTATGGTTCCGCAGACACCCTATATTAATAGCCCTTTCCGAATGTCGGCTACATAACTTTGTACCTGATCATCGAAGAGTAATGAAAATGTATGCACGTTAACAACTTTTAATGGTGTTTTGGAATTAGTGAGGTGTAGTTATAGCCAGCCTATAAAAAAGCTTTATCTGATTCGCAGGGAAGTTAATTTCTAAAGCTCAGACGATTAGAACGTGTGCCAGATGGTTTTGCGTAGGTAACGCGATTTCCACTTAAATGTAGTTTTATGGTTAAAACAAGGCTTCCCTGCAGACGAAAGACTTGATACTTGGTATCATGTATCTGTAGGCTTACAAACTTGTGAATGTGTGGTCGTATAGGGAAGTGTGTCGCGATCAGCGCCGAAACCTTTAGATTGAGTAATCTTACCCTCTAAGCGTAATTGCTATCCTGATTCAGTAATCCTCCAAAGGTATAAATAGAGTTATAGAGGTGAGGTATTGTGTATGACAGAGGTGAGGTATTGTATATGACAGAGGTGAGGTACTGAGTATAATGAATGCGAGGTATTGAGTATGGTAGAGGTGAGGTATTGTGTATGACAGAGTAGAGGTATCGAGTATTACAGAGTTGAGTTATTGAGCATAACAGGGGTAAGGTATTGATTTTAAGTATGAAAGAAGCGGGGATTTGGTATTAGTAGGACAGAGACGATGTACTGGTATTGTATATGACAAAATTAAGGTATTGGGTATGACAGAGGTGAGGTATTGCCCAAGGCAGAGGCGAGGTATAGAATATGAGAGAGGTAAGGTGTATAACATGACAGAAGGTATGTATTGAGTATGATGGTAGTGATGAGTTAGTATTACAGAGATGAGGTATTGAATATGACAGAGGGTAGATATTGAGTATGACATAGGGTAGATATTGATTATGACAGATGTAAGGTATTGAGTGCGACTGAGGTGAGATATTGGTATTGAGTAAGACAGGTGCGAGGTATTGTGTATGACAGTGGTGAGGTATTGTGTATCATAGAGGTGAGGTATTGTGTAAGATAGAGGTGAGGTATTGTATATGACAGAGTTGAGATATTGTGTATGAAAGAGGTGAGGTATTGAGTATGACAGAGCTGTAAAAGTTTTGATAGTAGCAAACTTACGACTGCAATATTCCAGTAATCTAATGAAATTGGTTGGACATGATGCCATCCAGAGGAACGTAATTCCAAACAGACCCTGCACAGGAGAATGCGCAATAGCAAATTTAAGGCGGTTTAAAAAAATAATACACACCATGTCCATTTTTCTATCTTTTTGTTGTTTTTATTCTGATGTCGCAAACTACATTGTACTTC
Source organism: Perna viridis (assembly GCA_037379345.1). Classification (NCBI taxonomy): domain Eukaryota; kingdom Metazoa; phylum Mollusca; class Bivalvia; order Mytilida; family Mytilidae; genus Perna; species Perna viridis. The sequence goes on along the minus strand of CM074517.1, from coordinate 11,870,258 downwards.
AAAATTCGTGTTAATGCTATCTAGTAATCTTATTTCAGACTGTACAACAAACGGTATGGTCCCAGAATTTAAAGTAAAGTTGCAGAAAAACTACAAGAAAATAACCAGTGTGAAATTTCAACACATGTTCGACTTTCTACTTGCAAAAGATGTCCTTAGTTTTACTGACTACGAAGAAATCAGTGCCCAAGCAACTTTGAGCGACCAAAACAGGAAACTGATTGACCTCTTAATGGTAAAGGATGAGCATGCATACAAGCAATTCCTTGAGACATTACGCTTGGGGGACAAATGTCTTGGGGTTGTAGAAGAGATCGAATCAACGATTGTAACTGAAAAAGAACAGAAATTGCTTGCCAGAAGTCTTTCAGGTATGATTGAATTATGTCCCTTTTAACGATACTAGATATTTAAATAAAAAAAATATATATATTCCTTTTGTGCACACCCCAGTCTTTTCTTTTACCTGCAGTCGGGACTACTCGGCAATTTCCGGTGCTCTCAAATGTTTACGAGAAGCCCGTGGGTAACTTCCAAATTGTTTAGGTAGGGGTGTGCCAAATATTGAAAAGCAAACTGATATTTAAAGATTACCTGATCCATAATTACATAAACACCTGGAGTGGACATCAAGCAATTTGTAATTTAATACAAATAAATGTTTGCTGAGTTAGTCAAAGCTGCATTTGTTTTTTCTTATCTTTATTGATAATTAATTGTCTTGCTACATTACATATTATTTATACAATTATATAATAAAGAGAGAGCACCAAGACCTACAATTCCATAGAAGGCTTATGAACCATTATGGAAATTATATAGTTAATGATAAATGATATTGTCAAATTTATATATCTTAACCAGAAAACCCTACCCATATTTTGGCACACCCCCGTACTGTAATATTATAGGAATTTACCATCTAAGAACGAGAAGGCTGTATTGTTTCACTTGGTCATTGATACGTTTAGTGATTTACTACTATGTTTTATTTTACGAAACTGCTTTCTTCATTTGTAATTAGTTTCAAACAAAACTTTCGGCATTCGAACATATAAAAAAGGTCTTCCCGAAATCTATTGACGGATAGTTTAATAGGCATAATAATGTATGTACACATGTGCACAGCAGTAATTACAATACTCATGTATCATGTGTACAACTATAATAAATTGAACCCATACATATTTAATATAATATTTTCAATTTAGGTACACATGTGTACATCAGTAGTTAATACAATGTACGTATGTATGTGTAGAGCAGTTGGCGTATACAGTAACGTGTACATGTGCATAGCAGAAGTTAAAAAAATTTATATATGCAATAGAAGTTAATGACGTACACTTATGTGCAGCAGTAATTTGTAAATAACGTATACATGTGTACAGCATTTGTACTAATATAGATATACATGTTTCCAATAAAATTTTGTTTTCATATCTTTTCATATCGTAGACGAGAAGGGTCAGAACTTTTCCAAATTGTCCTGTAAACTTGATGCACTTTCGGCAGAAAATCAGATGCTAAGAACACAAGTGGAAAAACTAAAGGATCCCATACCTGCTAGCGTCAGAGGTAAATATATCTGATATTTTAATTTAATTTACTTTAGTTTTTTTTATACTTTATCAAATCTGTTAACATGTTAAATAAAATTTATGACCAAGCAAGCAAGAAAAAAAAAAGAACTCATTTCAGTGTAAAGAATGTGTTCACCTTCGATCTCATCTTACATAAATAAATATTGTTTCTATGCACAAACTTCTATCTTGCTTTTTGAGATCGTAGTGAATATATATGAAATAGGAGATGTCGTATGATTGCCACTAAGACAGTCATCCTTCAGAAGGGTCTTCATGTTCAACATATTATAATTTTCTCAATATACTTGTATTATTCTTGGATTTCTTGAATTTAGCACATTCTACAACTTTATAAGTATATACTTTGATCCAAACAACAAAGAACTCACAAAGAATAATTCTGACTAACATATAGTGAACCTTATACAAACTGTATTTGAGAATCATTTATATTGTTATTTAGGAATCAATTTAACTTTATTGGTTTCAGAGCATTTCAAAGCCTGTATCAAAGATTGGGAAATAGAAGAAGAACGATATTTTGTTACCAGGGCAACAAAGCACGTGCTTCAATTGGTAGAAACGGTTAACTGTGTGGTTGTTACCGGGAGTTCGGGAAATGGGAAATCCGCGCTCATTCATCATGTGGCATTACAGATGCAAAAAGAAAGAAAATTCGAGATAATACCGTTTGTAGTTGATTTATCCGATATCATTAGATATTGTGATCCTAAGAAGAAGCAAGTTTTTATTATTGATGATATATGCGGCAAGGTTACAGTAAATGTCCAGACCGTGGATTGGTGGTACACTCATCTCAATCAAGTAGAAAAATTACTATCGAAAGGACACATGAAACTTTTAGCATCGTGTCGTCTGCAAATTTATAACGATCCGAAGTTTAGGCGATTAAAGCAATTTTTCACAAATGAATGCAATTTGCTTTCACCAAAGTTCTCGGTTTTACCAGAAGAAAGACTGCTTATTGCTGAGAAATACTTCCCAAAAAGTCTTTGTAATTCTATCAGAGATCTGATGGAAATGTATGACTTTTTCCCCCTGTTGTGTAAATTGTATCACAGACGACCCTATATTGATGCAAGGATGTTTTTTTCAAAACCAATTGACGGCATACGAGAGGACTTGATAGAAATCCAACAGAAAGACAAAATGCAATATTGTGCTATTATTATGGTAATTTTGTTTAGTAACAAATTTAAATTTGAATGGCTGAAGCCGAACTCGAGATCTCAAGAAACTTCCTCAGCTATCATTGATGTTTCTAGGGAGTGTTGTGTTGACCTTAGAACTCAGTCCTCGCGAAAAGAGTTCAAAGACCATTTAGATTCATTATTAAAGACTTATATCAAGAAATCCGAGAACAGCTATCGAATGATACATGACAAGATTTACGATATCGGGGCAGTCGTTTGTGGACAGCACTTGTCAGAATGCTTTATAAATCATGCTGATAGTACATTTGTTGGCGATCGCTTCCGGTTTGAGTCAGTAGTGTCTGATTCCTTAGAAGATGAAACAATGTCAGACGATTCATCCAGCGACATTTCTAATGATGATGCACCGAAATGCCTTTCAGAAGAAAATATTATCTTTTTAGCTGTTGATGAAGAAGAACAGTATTTCAACAGATTAATTGAGGACTTGCGAAAGGGAATTACATACAGCGCCTTTCATAACAAGCAGTTACACTATCAGCTATATCGATCAAAATTCATAGCATATTGTGAATCAAGACAAAACCTTATAGAACAACTACTCAGACAAATTGAAAAGGAGGGTCAACAGCTCTCAGAACGGTATTACAAGGAAGATGATTTTAGGAACATAAGATTGCCATTGATAGAGTCGGCGTTTGAAGGGCATTCAGATATTGTCGCTATGTTACTAGATTTCAAATGTGAAATTAACTTATGCGATAAATACAGGAGATCTGCACTTTATGTTGCTGCAGCGTTGGGTTATCTTCCTGTGGCGCAACTGTTATTGAATAGAGGCGCAGATACTACATTGTGCAATTGGATGGGACAGTCTGCTTTATATTCGTCTTGTGAAGCAGGTCATCTTGATATCGTCAGTTTACTACTCAAGTCCAAATTTGATACGTCTAAGACAGATGTAGCCGGGCGGACACCTTTGTTTATCTCATGCCATCAGGGACACTCTAAAATCGTAAAATTGCTCTTACAAAAGACGACTGATGGGTTTGTACGTGATAAAGCCGGGCGGTCTCCATTCTTTATCGCTTGTAAAAATGGACATGTTGGTATTGTGAAATTGCTATTCAAAAAAGATTTCAACTTGCAGGAATGTTCCACGAATGGATTTTCTCCATTACACATCGCATGTCAGCAGGGTCATCATATTATTGTGCAATTGTTGATAGAACACAAATTCGACATTCACTTGTGTGAAAACAACAGGCGCACTGCAATGCACCTTGCATGTGAAGGCGGACATGCCGCAGTTGTAAGAATTTTACTCCAGAATGGAGGATCCGTATCGAAAAGAGATATGAATGGTAGATCCCCTCTTTATACGGCATGCGAAGGGGGACATGCTTCTGTCGTGAGGCTGCTTCTAGAAAATAATGCAGACATTACTCTATGTGATACGCATGGGAGGTTACCATTATATGCTGCAGCTGGATGGAGTCACACGGAGGTCGTAGACTTGTTGCTAAGAAACAGCGATGGCTGTGACTTGACTAAAAGTGATGAAGCGGGATTTAACGCTTTGCATGTTGCATGTTACACTGGACACGTCGCCTCTGTTATGTTAATGTTGAAACACGAGTTCCCCGTGTCAAAATGTGACATATCAGGCCAAACACCACTTATTCTTGCTTGTAAATCAGGTCACACTGAAATTGTCAAAATTCTTTTGAACGGATCAGCGGACATCTTACAGTGTGACAATAACGGCCGTTCACCGCTGCATGTCGCTGCTCGGGAAGGCCATCTGAACACCGTAAGTCTTTTACTAGAACATGATGCCGATCCGTATGCTACTGATAGTGAAGGAACAACTCCATGGCAAATGGCCTGGAAAGGAAGACATATTGATATTGTGAAATTGCTTACTGCTGATGACCCCAAAGTAATGAAAGACCTGCTCTAAATTTCTTCTACTACAATATTACATCAAATGAACAAAATTTAGTAACCAGTGCCAAAGTATAATATCCACTGCATGTGTTCAATGTAGACGATCGTCCACCATACATTATTAGGTTGTTGTAATACAATGGAAATAAAATAATTATGTATTTTTATCTATTAATGTTTGCAAAAAATATTTTAACAATCGCCTGTCGATAAATGCATATGAATAGTTTACTAGTATGTGCCGAAGTATACCACGAAACATAAAAAGTGGTAAAATCATCAAATTTAAATTTTCAAGAATAAAATCATCAAATTCATTTGTTAGTACTTAATGACGAAGATAAAAAAAAGTAGAAAAATCATCATTTATTCAATGTAACGCGACTAGGTTTGCTCTGATTTCTATAATACGGAAAATCTAATTATTTTGAGATATATACTAATGACGAAAGACGTAAAAGTTATAGGAAAAGTTTGTCCTTTGCCGCACGACCAGCAAACTTGTACATGCATTTCACACAAATGGTACAAATGTACGTACAACATGTAAACAAAAACAACTAAGAAATAATCAGTGCGGCCCAGTATCATATTTTTGGCCCTGTGCAGAAGGAGACCAAATAGTGTTAAGAACCCTACCCGGTGTCTAGGGCGCTCTGCTCACAGAGCAACTGGGTTGAGTGCCCCTGGTGGTGGATTGGGGTACCCATAGCATGCTACATGCTGGGGTCGTCAGACTATAATACAGAAAACCTGACGGCAATCATAGTGGTGCAATGTGTTGGGAAAGGTGCCACGTTCCTCGCACGTTAAAGAACCTTGCTGTGGTATTCTATAGGAGTAGGAACCTTTGTGCTCCGCAACAGGAGGCTAAACTGTCCGACACTACCCACCTTTCCCTTTTTCCAGTGGCTATCAAAATTTGATGACCCCATTATCCTTGTGCCCATACCAATTTTCATTTCATCCTCATTTCATAATAATTTTGTCATCCCGTTTCATGTTCATCGCCTGAATATAGGTTACAGACCACCAATTCAACCAATGAGCATTTGGAACGTACGCAAAAATAGTCCTACGCAGAAATTACCCCTGTTCCTCATAGTGCTGTGAAAAAAGTTCTCATCTTTTTTAAAAAATTTAAACAGTTTCTGAAAGGAAAAACATTTCTGTACATTTTATAGGTGCATTTTGCTTCTTGTGATGTGAAGCCTAATCTCCATAATGATTTTTAAATATACCCCTATCTTGTGAAAACACTGGGATTTCCCATGCTATTTATAGACCCTTCACTTCCGGTGACCAGTACTGCACTGCAAGTCTGCTAACCCCACATGCCATTCTGAGGATTGTGAGCTGACATATGTAGAATCATGCTGATATATAGTCCTCTGCAGGTTAAAGTTAAGGTCAAGTCCAGAGAAGCCATTGAATATTGTGAAATTAGCATAGAAGCCTATGGGAAGTGGAATTAGTGGTTTTTAGCCTATAGCCGAAATATTGCTGCTTAGGCATTATACCCCAACAATCAATTAATCAATCAATCATATTTTTGTCGTCGTTGCTTATAGTAACCACATAATTCCAGACAGTAACTGCTTATGGATTTTAGAGGACGTTATCAAAAGACTTGACTTTTAATCAATTTTGTTTAATATAAGGAAAATTTGCCTCAAATAATCAACATTCAAATAGGAACATACTATCCACCTAACTGCAGATCTGTATCTTTGAACTGTAGAGGCCATCTCCATAACGAACATGATTACACCGATCATTAAATTTTATCTCACTACCTGCTTTTTACATGTAGAAGAAGTATATTAATTGAATACATAAATACCAATAATATATTGCAAATTAAAATCTTTGATTCGGTAATTATTGCATATGTCCCCAAAACACTCGAGAAATCACACCATATATTCTCCTAACTCTGCCTCGAGTCAGTCATAGACATCAGTCAAAAAGAAAACGTCATAAGGAAGCTTAACACCAAACTCCATTAACCTCTTTAGAACATGTTAAAATTCCTCCAGATAACTTCATAAGCTTTTGAAACCGAATTATTTCACCTCAGAAATAGGATCATCAGATGATATGATCTACGACCGCAAACACAAACACACACAAAAAAACAAAAAACGAAACGAAACAAAAAAAAAAAAAAAAAAAAAAAAAAAAAAAATCAATTGGCTGTTACAACATTTGCGTTTCAAAGTGACGTAACAAAGTATCATCTATATTCGTATTCCAAAATTTGGAAGATTGGTTCCCATCGTCATTCTTCCGTGAACTTCGAGCTTTTACCGTGCATACCCTTGATTTCATTGGCAAAACAACCGTGATCATAGATGACAATGTCTGCTTCTGCTTAATAAAACGTAAGGAACATGGAATGCGGTAAAGTGTAAACATTTTGTTACTTGCCGAAAATCAAGGTATTCTACTGGGCAAATATTACCTAAAATCTGATGGAACCATGTTAGATTTTTGATTTGTATTTGTTTTTGTTTCTCCAAATTATATTGTATATATTATTATTGTGAAATAATGCCCTTTATGGTTTCTTGATTAGAATACTTATGGTCTTCTTTTATATCACAGACGATTAAATTTTTATTATTTAAACCACGCAGTCGTTAACAATTAAACTCTTATAGCTAGTTAGAAAAAACATAGTTCAATGTCTTGTACTCCTTGCATGTTATGTTACCGTTGATATAGCGAACTACAGTGTTATGAAGATACCGTGCTTAGAGAGCAAAGTGCATCGGAACAGAGTGAAGTGAAGCAAACTGCCATAAATCTTCTATCTTCAAAAGGGTCACAACAACTTTAACTACACAAATCGCCTCCACGCCGAGGTGAATCAATGTTCTTAAGTGCTAAGGATATTGGAAAAGGATGGTTTTGTTTTATATACTTACGCATTATCTTTTTTGGACATGCATTTACTGCGATGATCATACATAGTCCTTGCTTGCTTGCGTTAATTTTTTCCACTCCTTTAACCATGCTCTCGACTGCAAGTACACCGTAAGCATAATAAAGTAAGATCAAATAGTGGCTACATTATATATTGGCCATAGGTAAGTTGCAAATGGTCATGGAAGTTTACTCTGTTTGTAAATGAAAACTGGCTTTGTGATCGATATGGTGTATACGTCTGCACCATGAGAACCGATTTGTTAACTGTCATATTTTTCTTTTTCTCTTTCGTCTAGCCCTGACCTAACATTTTATGAGCAACTCGGCGGATATTTAAATTCAACTTTTTGTTCTGCTTGCATGTTTCTACCGATGCAACTTGGAATGCTGTTAGTTATTTGTAGAGATTTTGTTTGTACGTGTTATTAAGATTATTTAATGTTCTTTGTTGTGTGTGTCTATTTCTCCTGTCTAGTCTTTATCCTTAGAATATATTCTATTGATTATAGCTCGAATTTTGTTCCCTTAATTACCCTTTCATGGAACATGATGTGTACCGTTTGAAACTTTATTATAGGGTATACCATAAAGACTGGGGAGTTCGTCAGGTCATTGTCATTTTATCGAACCCTATCCCATGAATATTATAATTGTATGCAGTGTAAATATAATTTGGGTAACTGCAAAGAACTACATCACTGAATAACTTTCTTGAAAAGATGAACAACACAAGACTGACATGTTATTCGTTTAATTCTGATTTCGCTATTGTGGCGACACAGGTGATAAATCATTTTTTCTTACTTAAGGTACAACTGAAGCCAGCAAAATTCTAAATCTTTCTACGTGCATGTCCTAGGAAGTCATGTCCTTAATCAGCTGTTCATTTAGGATATTGCAATGAATATTGGTCTAGAAAGACATCATATTACTGAAGTCACTTATTGGTTTCCTAAGTAAATAGAGGGTTTGATTTATTGTTTATATACTAGTATAATTGATGACAAACCAGTGGCACATTCTCACTTTTCAAATTAACTCCTTGATTTCGTTATTGATCGTGAAGATTATAAATTTATTAATAAAAAAAAATGCATGCCACGATTTCAATCTAATGAGAAACAATTTTTAGTTTTCCTCACACAAAATGATACGAGACAGTTAAGCTGGACAGTCAGAATTAATAATTTTTTCCAACTCGTTTAGGAAGTTGATATCGAACAGCAATCAAAATATCTTTCAACGTATGCCCTATATAAAGCCACACTCACTCAATCCAATCATTGAGATCCAAGAACAACTGACGAATAAGGTGAATCCAAAGTGTCCAAGTTTTCATATTGATACTTTGTTTCCCCGAATTGTTGTATTGGTTCCTTGCTACACCTCAAGCTAAATCAGTCAATCTTTACGAAATACAACTGTACTTTAAAAAAAATACTGGAAAAGACCCGCGCAATTTAATTTCATTAATACACTTCTGCGCAAAGTAAACTTTGTTGACGGAAGAATAGTGTTATCAATAAGACAATGTTCTAAACGTTCGTTACACAATTTTTATTTTTTTTTCTTTAAAAAATGTACTGTGTCATCATTAAAATGATCATTGAAAATGATTTCGGTTTCTGTCAACTGCTAAAGCGTCTTAAATGAAACATATGTATTCCATTATTCTTAATCCTTGGTCCTGTTGGTTATCCCTGTGTAAATATTCAAACATACATGTACAACTATTAAAGTGAACATTCCACAAACTATCTTACAAGTAAAGTATTCTTTCTACATGAATACCCAAATTAATTTATTGTCTCAATATTTGCAGCAGGATCCCACACATGTTGCATTATTTTATACTTAAAAGGTATGACATTACTTTTCCAATGACAGAATGCATTGTGTGATTAAATCACCTTATCTTAAACGATTGGACAATTCCCCCTTTTTGTATCTATTCTAGTCTTTAACAGACTTAAGCGATAAAAGCGTTGCTTCCTATTTTGATGAAGTATGAGTCCTCACATCCGTTGTTTGTCAAAGTTCAATATCTATAAACCCTGTCCCGGCGATACAACAATCGCTGTTTTAGTGCTGCACGTAACTTTAATCATCTTATTTTGTTTCGTTTTTCGTCATAATCACGTCAACAGCGACACTGCCACTGCGTGTAACACTTACAAGAGTACAACCTTATACAGTGAAATGTGTCATAACCAACACTGAAAATACTGGAAAAGACCAGAACCATTTCATTACACCTAATAGATTAGAGTATTACATGTATATGTCATAAGCTATGTCTATGATTATTTAGACAGTCAGTAGATTCTGTTGGAGGATTATGCGTCAGCCGAATCTCCCCCCAACAGATCTACTGGCTGTCTATGTAATCATAAACAGTTTTTGGAGCTAATTACATTTTTCGAAATTTTTTTGAAATATTTCGGTGGGTATTCAGTAAAATCTTTTTTGTCTTGGTGTCCAGGTCAAATTATTGAAATGTATACACTGTCCGGTGGCGTGATTGAACTGTCTCGTAATTCTTAGCTTGCTTCGTTTCATTCATAGCTATATTAGTCACAACGTCATTGTCAAATCATTAAATAATATACTCATTCTGATTCTGCAACTATTGTTTTCAATGATAGATGAATGTTCCTTTTATGTTCATTTGCATATTGTTCATTCAAATATTTTCATCAATAAAAGATGAATTTTCTATGTATCATCTTCATTTGCATATTTCTGCTTCGGTTTTTTGGACGAACGGTTTTATCCAATCACGAGCGGTCAACAAAACTGGAAATCGCTTATGAGTTCAACCACGTACCGTATAACCTTTCAAAATCTCTTTAGAGTTTTCTATCGTTCGATTTGGACAGGTGTTATATTTACCTCTTATCTGACTTTACCTGAGTTACATCCACTTATCTGACTTTACCCAAGTTATATCCACTTATCTGACTTTACCTGAGTTATATCTACTTATGTCACATTACCTGAGTTATATCCACTTATCTGACCTAAGCTGAGTTATATCCACTTATCTGTCTTTACCCGAGTTATATCCACTTATCTGACTACCTTAGTTTTATCTACTAATGTGACATTACCTGGGTTATATTCACTTATCTGACTCTACCTGAGTTATATCCACTTATCTCACGTTACCCGGGTTATATCTACTTATCTGACTTTACCTGAGTTATATCCACTTAACTGACTTTACCTGAGTTATATCTACTTATGTCACATTACCTGAGTTATATCCACTTATCTGACCTTAGCTGAGTTATATCCACTTATCTGACGTTACCCGAGTTATATCCACTTATCTGACATTACCTGAGTTATATCCACTTATATGACTTTACCTGAGTTATATCCACTTATCTGACTACCTTAGTTATATCTACTTGTGTGACATTACCTGAGTTATATCCACTTATCTGACTTTACCTGAGTTAAATCCACTTATCTAACTTTCCCCGAGTTATATCCACTTATCTGACTCTATCTGAGTTATATCTACTTATCTGACTTTACCTGAGTTACATCCACTTATCTGACATTACCGGAGTTATATCCACTTATCTGACTTTACCTGAGTTACATCTGCTTATCTGACTTTACCAGAGGTATATTCACTTATCTGACGTTACCCGAGTTATATCTACTTATCTGACATTACCTGAGTTATATCAACATATCTGACTACCTGCGTTATATCCACTTATCTGACTTTACCTGAGTTATATCTACTTATCTGACTTTACATGAGTTATATCTACGTTTTTACCGAAATTTGCAGTATCATAAAACCTCTGAAACATCATTGCATGTACATGTATTGGCCATGGTAGATCTTTTCGGTGCCTGATAATTTTTTTTATTTGGACATTTTTGCTTTTTATTACTCCTAGTTTTAATTTTTCAATACTTGATCTTCCTCTGTACTTTTGATGGGAGGTTTCTCCTTCAGACACGTGTACAGCACAACGAAAATGGAATAAGATTTGCATTTTGTAAATAACGCAAATTTCAAGGATAAAAAAAAAACGAAATTCGAAATTCACTTTATCAAGTAAAAGGGTTTTAATTTGTTTATTATAACGTTAATTGTTCTATCAGGCGTGAACTTTTATACAAGTTATTGTACTTGTAAGCTTTTACTCCGCCGACGGAGCAGAACATACTTAATACCCTCCCGAAGCACCTGATGTCACTTTTATTTTTTGTGGGAGTTCATATTGCTATTGCCTTGGTTTTTGTGTTACGTCAGGTGTTTTTCTTATCTTCAATTTTTATACTTATTTTTTCGGTTCGCTACGTTGTGTTAGTAGTTCATCTTTGTTTCCTGTTTCGACGTTCTGGTCATATATTTGAATTTTGACGCATCTGAATTGTACCATTAATGTTCACGCTTCGGTATTTTTTGCCGATATTTTACCATACTTTACCACGCACCAAACCACGACTTTTCATGTAAATACATGTTAGAACAGTACACCGGAGGAACTCCACTGACCTTGAATTTTATTGTGCACATGCTTGGTAAAAATTTTCGCATCCATGACAGCGAGTAATGTGTTAGGTAATAACACCGTAATCAAAGAAATGAAATCAAACCCAAACTATTTTCAGGAAAAGTTTAATCGTTCCCAGAATCGTTTAAATATCAACGAAAAATCGTAAGAAAAACTTTCGTTAAGGTGTTTCATCAAACTTGGTCTTATAATCATTTGAAAAGTACTTTTACTCGGACGTCGTTGAAAATAACGGTTTTCAGCATAAACAAATAACAATAGTGCGAATTATAAGTTCAATTTCTAGAGAAAAAAATGTCTTAAAGCTTAATTCTTGGTAAACCAGAAAACTATTGTTACGTCTCCAAATTGTTTCATTTTTTCTTTGTTTGCGTAAGAATAATGTTTTCTAATGGTTGGTAACAAAGACCAAACAGATAATTAGAAACAATAAATCTATATTGTGATGTATGCGATTTGAATCTCAGGTTTAATTATCAATAAAAGTTTTTCATTGAAACGTCGTCCCTACATCCGTGAATAATTACCTTCATGGGATTGTACTCCCTAAAGTGTGGTTTGTTCTAATTAGGTAAACACGAAGGAACAAGAAACAAATATGACGTTCTATATGAAGTTCTCTGATTGGTCAATGTTCAACAAATTTTCAAGTCAAAGAACCCAATTTGACTTCAACGTTTTTTAATTGTAAAGAAGTAACTTTCGGTAGAAAAAATGCTCAAAATAAATTGAGAAAAATGACGCCTGATAATGGAAACAGAATTGTTTTTTTTATTTCAAATATTTATTGGTAAATAAGTTTGTTAAAGTGATAGCGTTTTGTTTCACAGATCAGTAAACACATCTACAACACACTTTTTATAATCCTTATTAGAAAGTGAAAACTTAAAACGACCCCCCCACCGAAGGAAAAGTAGCTGACGCAGTGGCGGATCCAGAGTTTTAGGTAAGGGAGAAATTCTTGACAGGATCATCGGTGAGGATCACGAAGTGATTCGAATTTGTTAGGGGGGTTAGATTATCTATGCTTTTATTTAATTAGTAAAAATGGCTTATTTGGTATTTTCTGTTTATTATTAGCAAAATGTACACTTCTGGGGTTCTTTTGATGATTCTTGTCGATTTTCGTAGTCAGAATTTATCAAAAAATGAGAAAAATGGGATTTTCGATTTTTCGGTCAAAGTCACATAAATTCGACTTTTCAAGTTATTGCTCAACTAAAACGCCTTAAATTTGGTATCACTCGATACATAATTTAATTTTCTACAGAAATAAACTGCGAAAGACTACTTTTCAAGAAAGGATTTTTTAAAAATGTTGAAAGTATTACCCCTATCCCTAGAAAACTGGTCTCGGTATCAAACAGTTGTCACAAAAATCTTGGCTTTTTTACCCAATGGGTTACAAATATAGGCTTATTTTGAAAAAGAATCCAAGAATATTCTTTGGCGACAAATTGATTTGGTAATGGGAGGTATAAAGGTACCTAAAATCACCATGAAGTTGATGAGTGGGATGGGGGTGCACAGTGGACTCTCCCAGCCCATTTACTATAGTAACTCCTGAAATTCATTTTTCTATCATCAACACCACTTTCAGTTACTTATATTTTGTGCTGTATTACTTATGTATATTTTTGACATCGAAATAATAACCAGCAATGCATTGAATTTGTAGAAAATAAGAAAAAAATATTATACGACTGTCATTCTTAAAAAAAAATCATATCTTTGTCAGCCCTAATAGTCACATTTTTTAAATTTTTTTTTGTAATTAGTCTAATGACATAGATCAACTTTCATTGAAATCTGCAAAATAAGAAGAAATATATGTCATATGCCCGAAGCTAAACTTTATTTTGTCTACAATTTCTGGCATATTTTTTCAAGTAAGGCAGAATGAAATTAGAGTTAACCAAAAGCAAACCTTATTGTTCGGGAATCATAAGTGCTGATAGTTTCATAGTGTCGATCACAGATTTATTTGTTACTCCGAATTACGATGTAAATAATGTTTGCATAAAATTTAACAAATTATTCTTATTTTTTAGAGCTACATGCTGTAACCAAAAACAGAAACGACAACCCAATTTCTCATCAGTTGGAACAAAAAAATAATTCAACATCGAAATCACACAAGCTGAAGCCTTAAAATGTTTTTAAGAAAATGTCAAAGCATGCGCAAATCATGAAAGTTGTACATGACTGTATAAAGACATTAGCTGACCAATCTATAGTCGTAAACGTTAAATATTCAATGTTGAGTACTTTAACCCAGCCAATTTTTTTGCGCCTGTCCGAATTTTTTAGCCTCTGTATGTATTGATTCTTTTTCACTTTCAGTTTACTTTCATGTTTTTGGAGTAAACAGGGGCAGGTATTCCGATGTACCTTAATATAATGTTGTTTTGGTGTCAGCTGCAGCCTGTGGTGTGAGGGTTTCCCGCTTCGTTAATTGAAGCCAAATGAGGGACTTGGGTTAACATTTTTCCTGTTTGGGGTTGCTATCTCTGACATATTCACAGATTCCATTCCCGATACGTATTTGATTTGGGTGAATTCCATAATCATTCATTTGCATTTTTGAACTATTACAGTTCTCAAAAAAATTACGGAGAAATGCATATTATCGCTATTGATGGCTGTTCTGGTAAAATTGTTTACCAGTATTCTGAATTGTAGGTTAAGTAAATTGTTTTAGGAATCATTATTGATTAAAGAAAACAAATGTGGTTTTCGGAAAATTTACTCAATGGTAGACACCATATTCATTTGGCACTCTCTTTTTTTTTGAAGTTTTGCAGTATTGTCAACGGTTTCCGTAATTGTTTCTATTTCAACTATTGGAATTATACTGAGCCATCAAACATGCAAAAGTTAACTGTTTCAAAAAAAACAAATGTGTATATCTATAAAATTCTTTTTTTTATCAAAAAGATATGATTCTTATATGGTTTGAAATTTGCCTTGTAATATTTTCTCAGAAAAAAAGTGTGATCTATGTTGTTGTAAGAAAAAATTTGCAAGTGTGAGAACTTTATTTAATAAAGTTTAAAAAGACATAAGCAAAATAAGTTGAAAGTTAATGTCCTATTAAACGATTTAGAAGTTTCAATATCTGCTCTGATACTTGATACTTTGTGAAATCTAAAATAAATTTGTTCTTGATTTATGCACCAATTAATTTACAACAAAAATATGATGTGAATCAAGATATCACACATCTTCATTTCAGAGAACACAGAAGCACGATTTGATCTTAATGTTTAATCTATAATTACACTGATGAAAGACAATGCAAAATATTATTTTTTTTCTTGAATTGTTTGAGCGAAAAATTAAGTTTTAAATATTTAACAGGATAAATCGTTAAAAAATAGGGTATGTAAGTCTCGACATGTGACTCCGTGATTTCATGAGAGTGGGTACTAGTCTACCATTCAAATGCTTGGAAATTTATTACCTACAGAACGATGAGTTCAATATTAATAGCACAACATCATTTCGTGTAAAAGTATCGAAAAAAAATGATAAATATATTTTTCTACATAATAAATGTGTAAACTAAAAGCGTGAAGTAGAAAGTTTTGCATCGTAAAGTGCAGCGTTTTTAGATCGGTTTTCGGATTTCAAAACGTTCTCCATCGGGAATTCGGTAAATTAAATGAAAATGAAATTAGAACCAGACTTACTAGGAGCGGATCCAGGATTTGAGTTTAGGGGGCGCGTTAATTGAATTAAATGCCATGAAAAGCAAGGCAAAAATATTATGGGGACGGGGTGAAACTTGTGATTTTTTTTCCTTATCGGTTTTTTTTGGGGGGGTGGGGGGTGGGGGGCGTACGCCCGGCACGCCAGCCCTTGGATCGGCGCCTGCTTACAGACCCTATAATGAAGTACCATTGAAAACAGGGTAAATCAAAACGTAAATTCGTGGACTACACATACGATGACATATAAACTGACATGGACAAACAAGAAGAAAAACACAAGCTATAAATACACAATGACAAGCAGCAATCGAAAGGCGGGATTAAACTCAAGTGCACCGGAAGTATGAGCATTTCCTGCTTTTTGCATGACAAATCCATGTAGCAAATGAAGGTTATGTCAGGTAAAGAGGAAGATAATTTAAGAGAAATTTAGTTCATTAGTCAGTTTGGAAACAGACACACCATAACGATCAACTAGACATTGTAAAGACCGTAGAGTTTTCGAAGCAATAACTTTAATTCTTTTACAAAAATACAATAAAGAATGGAATATGGTTGAAATAGAGTAAAATCTAGGCAAAAAAGTACTAAAAATGTTAAAGAACAAACATTATAAATGTATATCTAAATAAGGAGTAGAAATATCTGTCATTACAATCTGCAAATCCGCATGATCAATTAGCAGTCATATCAATTATGGAAGACCACTTGAAATAAAAAAATGTAAAATTTCTCTACAAAACAGGTATTCTTTTATTTAAGAAAAACAACACACACAGTACTTGAATAAAACTTTTCATACAACAAAAATATAACACAAGTGAATGACATTGCCATTGGCAGGCATGTTTCAACGCAAACCGAACAATAAATACAAGTAATGAATTGCATTCTAAATTTGTCCTTTTCTTTGTGTTTCGGTAAAAAGTTCAAACATTGAATTGAAATAGAGATGACGTGCACATTCAGTGTCGTTATGAGTAAATACAAGAATCTAAATACTAATTGTCATGTTCTGTATTCATTCTCGGAGTGATTCTGTATTTTGTTATTCTAAATATTTATTATCACGCTGTAGTACAAAGGCAAAGCATTTATCGTGACTACGTTTGTAGTTCAATGTCATAAGATTCGAAGAAGATATATGAAAATAAAATGCATGGTATGTTGGCCAGTAGATATGAAAATACCACAGATATCTGGACCCCCCTCCCCTGAAAAAAACAAAACAAAACAAACCCATGTTAAGGCTTTTTAGAAACTTTTCTACAACTCAAATTTTGAACAGACGTTTGAATTTCAAAATTAAAGAAAAAACAACTCAAGGATTAGTGCACAAGCCTAGTTTCAGATTTCTTTTGATGGAATCAATGATTACCTACTTGTACTCGTCACTGTCTCTCAACGATTAATACGCATACTATGTAATGCTATAATATTGATTTTAAGCAAAATACATCTTCGTTTAAAATAACACCTAAACTGTTTTCAATATTTTATGTAATATTCAAGTATTCAAATGAAAACAAAAAAAAACCCAGAAAACTTTGTAATTGGTATCCTATATATGTAAAGGTAGAGGTATAAGCAAGCAATACTTGACGTTTGTAAATTGTACTCATGGTCGATTAGAAATTTTACGGCCGCCATCACATTTTGATTGTCCAGTATGACACTAGTATCTTTTCTAATATTCCACGTCTTAACTGATTGACCACAAACCAAACTTTACACTTACTAACCGCCATTGTATAGCTCCTTTGATATAAATCTTAAGGAGCCTGTCGAAAGAATTGTCATATTTTTCACAACGGTAAACACTTATGAATCACACTACCATCATGTGAGACGTTGAAACTACACAGATATGCATTTCCTATCCTCTAAAGTCAGTTTTGTTCCATGATTTATTGCTATGTTATATCAAGTTCAAGATCAAATATTCGGCAATTTTTACATATATGATATATATATATATGCCATCTTTACTGGTATTGTTGTCGATATTTTGAAATTGTTCCTTAATTGTTTTCTAAAAATATACACAGATTTATTTAAGATTATCCCTATATGATCGCCTTAATCATAACATTGACATACAGAAATGTATCTTATACAGATTTTTGTAATTTTGAATTAACATGAGCTTCAAGAATATTTCAGTGTACTTTCAACAATTGGGCTGTATAACATTTTGTATGAAATAAAAGATTCCGATTGCAAGTTACAAAATTATACTTGGTAAATTCATTACAATAATAATAAACTAACATCCGACCGCACACAACTGTCGGCAATCATAAAAAAATCAAGAAAATCACTACTTTTGGGGTATTTTTTATTTTAAATAGAGCAAACTCACTACTCTACGGACATTTTTGTTGAACTCTTCTTATTTCAGGTTCTTTGTTGTGTGTGTGTGTTTTCCATGTCTGGTCTTTGTCCCTGGATTACATTCTTTTGATTTCCGCTAGAATCTTGGTTCCCTTGATTACGCCTTCAAAAGAAAAAGTTTTCAGGATGTACATATGTCCGAAAAAACTTCAAAATTTACAATTCTCAGCAGTATTTACAAAATGACGTAAAAATATGGCACCATTCTGACATCATTAAAATGAACTTGTGCCACAAATTATATTAAAATATTTTACTATGTTATGAACAACTTCTATGTTATGAACAACTTCTATGTTATTACAAAAAAAGTTAATATTTTTAAGCAATATTCATAGCTTAATGCCCTTACACATTTGTAGAGCACTCATTCCGAGTTGCTAATTTACTCATCATGTTACTTTGTTTGTTAATTCTGGTTATTTTATGTTCTTTATTGTCTGTGTCTGTTTTCCATGTCCGGTCTTTGTCCCTGAATTACATTCTTTTATATCTGCTAGAATCTTGGTTCCATTGATTACTCAAAAGAAAAACCTACAACATCAAATCTACAATTTTTAGTTAAATTTTTGCCAAGCAAACAGGATCAGGATTGTATTAACGGCAATATTTTGAAAACAATTCTTGAAAGTGCATTAACACAACGAATTTTGTCTTTTAACTATAAATGGTGTTAATGTACAACTTATATATCTCAAATGATGAATCTTGGAAAATAAATAAAAACATCAAAATATAAATCACTATCCTCCATACAAAAAACTCAAAACAAATCAAAAACAAATCAAAACACTAAAGAAACAGAAAAAAAACTGAGAAATACAAACAAACAAAATCGAGATTTCAAGTTTTTATTCAAAGTTGTTTTAAAAATGGAATAAAGATAAGATTATAAATAGGCATAAATTTTTTATGACTGAAACTTTTATTTTTATTATTATTGCCTGGGAAATTTACTCCAGGTCAGGTACCTTTTTATAAGAGTTTCAAATTAAAAACATTGAGGCCCATGTGCAAGACATGAATAAAAATTTCCCATCCATCTGTGATTTACATTTGTTTTATTTGCCGTAATAGTTTATGCATCGGCTCCATTGATTTTAATTTGCAATAAGGAAGCTGATGATTTTAGGCAATTAAAATTTATAAAACTTTTCCAAATTCATTTGTATTCATCGAACATTAAAGGATATTATGAACTTTCATAAAAAATATGGGTAATTTATAATTTAATTTGATTACACTTACAAGCGTCAATAAATTTATAATGTAGCCACATGAAAAAGTGGTATCAAGACTATTAACCAACAAAATAATACATTCTGTGGTATTTTAATACTGAATTGATAAACTACATGTTATTCATCTGCTTATTAGTTCGAATCAGATATTTGACTAATATCTTGGATACATCGATCTGACGACAATACTGAGATTACACGTCACAATCAGCCTTCGTTTACATTGGACGATCTTACCCACGAGGAGTGTGTGCACCGTAGGAGGAGGGAAAGTATGTTAAAAACAACAGATTGATGGATATTCGTCAAAGGACCAGGACAAGATAAGGAATCAACACGATAACTTGGGAAATACCAGGCAAGGAACTGTTCACATAAGGTATGGGTGTCAAAAGATAAAAGACTAAAATTCATTTCCAGATTTTTTAAAAAGTAAAACGCTCTTTCTAATGATTTTCATTTGAATTTAAGTTAAAATATTCTTTTTCTGGGTGTAAAAGATTATATTCTTGGTTATAATTTTATTTAACACATCGGTTATTTGTTAGAAATGATGAAAAGTCTGCTAAATGTTCAAATTTGTCCTGTATTGCATATTAAAGGATAACATGCTTACTGCAATCCAATTTTAGAAATAATTTATAATACTTTGAAGAAGATTACAAAACTATTGATATAATTTGTTGTAATTAAAGTATGATCCTTTTCATATTCTTATGTAGAAGAACCGTTTCTGTTGCAAGACTTTAAACTATATATTTGTCCAATAATAGCTTTCTGCTAAGCAATGTCAAAAGTTTATGACACTATTGGGATGAACAAACTTCAACTTTTTGAGACGAGATGTATTGACGAACTGGTTTGGCGCAGTTCTGTGATCCAACAATTATTGTAAATAATAAAAGAAATTTGTGATGTTTTGCATTCTTGTGTAAAAACCTAACAAATATGCATGAGCAATCAGTAAATTATAAATTAAATGAATTGAATAATCAGTGAATTAAAAAAAAAAACATCATAATAGTATGTGCTAAAAACAAACGTATTTTCTAAACTTTCATTTATTCGTTTTTTATATGTGGTGGTGTATGCAAAAAAAAAAAAAAATGAAATGGCAATACTTCACGACCTTTTTAGCAGGGTAAGTCCATAACGACAAAGTTAACATCCGGAGTGCCCTGATATCTTTTGATAAAAGCTTTATCATCGATGATAATTTTTGTGAAAGGTAATTCAATACTTTGTTGTCGGCATGAAATAAGTAGTAAATGCTTAATATAAATTAGTTAAGGCCATGCTTATACCTTTTGCAATATACTAAATGCTTTTGAGTAACAACTTGGTTTACTCTCAAGTGTAAGCTAAACTATATGGTTTACATGAAATAGTACTAAAAATAAGTGGTTCAGAATTAGATAACAAATCACTAGAGATTGTCTCAAAATATCAACAACTTTAGAACTTTCGAAAACAGCAGTTGTTTAGCAATAATTAACTCATAGTTTTTGTAATGCTTTGAATTATAGATATTGGCATTTACTGAGTCATAATTGGCCTAACGTATGCTTGTAGTAGACACGCTATATGGAGTGTCATTTACTGCGATCTGGCATCGTATCTGGTTGTAATTACTTCACATTGAAAAGTTTATAGTCGAATAATGTAGCTGTTAATTAGAACTTCTGCCTTAAAGAAACGAGTTGTTATTACGATTTTACCAGATTTCCCATTTTAAGAGTTATATTTGATACAATTTTAACGACATTTTAACATCCTTAGCAAGTATTTCAAATACTGCTGAATATCCCTCTTGATATTAACATGAAAATTGTTTAATCGAATTGTAGGAAAAGTAACACATGGTTTTAACGATAACTGATTTTCTATTGACCAAGAAAAAACATATTCAAACAGTATAAAAAAAAAAATGCACAAAAATCTTAAAAATTATTTTGCGGTTTGAAGTGTTCAAATGCATCGGTAGGGTAAGCTTATTTTTTACATTAGCTTGATTGATTGATTGTTGGGGTTTAACGACCGAGTAGCAATATTTCAGCTATATTCAGGCGATGAACATGAAAGGGATGATAAAATTAACATGAAATGATGATAATGAAATGAAAAAAGGGATGGGACACAAGGATAATATGGGTCGATAAATTTTGATTGCCACAAGATAAAAGGGAGGGATGGGTAAGGTAGGGCAATTTAGCCTCCTGTGGAGGAGCGCAAAGGTTCCTACTCCTATCGAATACCACAGCAAGGTTCCTTGACGTGCGAGGAATGTGGCATCTTTCCCAACACGATACACCACTATGGTTTGCGATCAGGTTTTCCGTATTATAGCCTGACAACCCTAGCATGTAAAACGCCAGGGATACCCCATTCCACCTCATAGGGCACACATCCCAGTGGCTCTGTGGTCAGAGCGCCTAGCCCCCGGCTAGGTTTCAGAGCACTATTTAGTCGCCTTTTACGACAAGCTTAGCGCTGCTGCAGGCCTATTCTTTTTACACTCGAACCTGCACGGGGCTCTTACATTAGCAAGGTCAATCAAATATTTGTTGTTTAAATATAACACATTAGTTTGCAATACTGTGTTACAATAGAGTATCTCTTGCGGTAAGACATTTCATCCATTTTAATCGAAAACCTGTACAGGAAAAATTAAAACACCATTAAAAGGAACAGAAAGATCCTATAAAATTGATTTTGTTTGCTTTTCGTAGCACCTGCCGTGCATGCCTATTTTAACATAATGTTTGCTCTTTTTCAATGACTAAATCAAATCGTACATTCCTTTGGATTAATTACATTCAACAACAGGATCGTCTGTGTACTTTAAGCGATTCCTTTTTAATGTTTATTAACTTATGAGCAAAAAATAAGGGCTTCAACAATATAATAACTAGATTCGCAAACTTAAACAAAGGAGAAGGGGCGATAAGAGGTTTTTTTGGCCTAAAATTCAATTTAAAATTAATCATAAAGTGTAAAAGAATTTAATTGTGAATCTATTACACATGTGAAAACAAAGACTTCTGATAGTTTTTGCATTGAAAGGACAGAAAAACTCATGAAGTATACCAATATTCCAATATTCTGTCAATTTTTGTACTTTCTGGTCATTTTGTTGGCAAGGAAATGGTTTCCACACCCAAGAAAAAACTTCAAATTAAATGAATACATTCATTATTACATAGTTTATCATATGTGAAAATAGAAAGTTGTTTCTTGCGTGCGGACATAGTTTTCTGGATGTAATATATAAAAAATATTTTACTATGTTATGAACAACTTTTATGTTATTACAACAAAGTTGATATTTTAAGCAATATTCATTGCTTAATACCCGACACCTACAAAAAACACTCATTTCTTTTTTTCGGTTGTGCCATACTCTTATTTGGAGGACATTTTCGCACGTAGTCTGATGGCTTATTTGTAAAAAATCAAAACCATATATGAAAAATGAGTTCGTAGTGTAGGAAGAAAGTGAAAAAGAAAACATTACCATGGGCATTTTTTGGTTGAATTGATTAATTTTTATCCTTAATACGGGTATTTTTATTCTTGTTTGAATTTAAAAATATAAAATTTGCAAGAGTCTACCGTTAATTACAATTAATGGTTTGTAGAAATATTAATAGGGCGTCCACAACGTTCTATATGTTAGTGAATGCTAAAAATCGTTCTGTCGGAATTGATTTACATGTTTCCGAAATTATTGATTAAAGTTTTAAGGCAGTCAAAGAGCTATTGTTATCGGAAGTTTCGCATATTTGTTGGTCGAAACAACTCAGCTTTATAACAATATAGCCGTGCATTATCAACCAGTCGTCATTATTTGAGTAAAAAAAACTTGTTGCTCATAGGCAAAACCTTTAATCATACAACTTATCTTTGAATTTCAAATTCATTTTTTATATTTTAAAGCTGTATTTGGCATGACATTAGTTGTGTCCTTATTGTATGACTTATGATGTAACGTGACTCGCAACAGCGCATTGGAAGAATTGGGATTGATTTTACATACGATGGGGACATAACAGTTTGTAGGTTTAAACTGGTCGGGAGCTGGCATGTCCGTTAATTGGTAGTAGTCCTTAGTTTGTACATTTGTGTAATTTATATACAGTTTCATTATTTCTGTTGCAACTAGGGACTCATACCTTTTTGATTTTTAAGTGTGTTTGTGTAACATTATTTCCACTGTGGCCAGATTTTAATGAGGGAGGGTTGTGATCACGCCAAAGTACTTAACCCGACGAGATATAATGTATGTCATTGTTACAGCTCTGTTGTGCAATCAAGTAAATTAAGGGTTTGCATTTGAAGGATATGCAATTATAAAAGAACACCTCCTTAACACGTTCTTTTCTATAAGACAATGGCTTAATTCTAAAACAATAAACTTTATAGAAATATCATGTACTTTACCATTACTTTGTTCGTATTAAAACCGGATTATAGTAATATCCTACATTTTGTTTTTTTCTTGAAAATGAGAGATATTACATAAACGCCATAGAAACACGAGCTAGATTAACTTTTCTTTAGAAAAGTGTGGTTGTTTAAGTCATTAAACCCTTTTACCGTTGTTAAGTTATGACTTGCATTAATTTTTATATGGTTTGTAGCATTATGGTGATGTAAGACTTAAGCCTTTATTAGGTATCCATGCGGTATTATTTGCTTACATATATAACCCTATAGCTTTTAATCTGACTAAATAAAAGGAAAGACTCGTATATTTTTTTCGGTCTATGAAGAAATAACAGCATAGCAGCTTATTTTCAAGTGTGTACTACTGGCATTGAGGTTATTTCCAATAGACCATAAACATATAACAGTCATTCTTTATAATTTTATTTTAGTATCAAACAACAACAAGTAATTTATTGTACTTTATCCTTCAACAAAGAAAAGTACATACAAAATAGAATAAAAGGCATACTAACGTTTATAATGAGGAAGTAACAATTCACAACCATCCGTTCTACACGTATATCATTTTCCATATAGAGTACATAATGTGCAATTATCGTATGTATTTGGAGAAACATGGAAGCACTTTTATCCATTATACGCCTGAGGAATGCAACTTCCGATTCTCAGTAACATAATGAATAGCAAATGTTTTCTTAATTTTGTTCTAAAATATTTGTCGTTATTTATCTCTCAGTAAACAATGTGAATAAGTGTAGTATTATACAAAATAAATATAAGTACCTTTAACATCAACAAATATTCAGAGACATCAGAATCACAAAACATGACCAAACATGAAGACTTGATAAAGAGACGATCCACATACACAATGTATACATCTTCGGTAAAAATCTAAAGATAATACAAACAAGATAGTACACAAAAACTAATGGTCGATATAATATAATATGAAAGTTCAGTTTCATATCATAGAAAAAAAAGCACCTATTAGCCTTTATTAATGGCGTCACAAAGCAACCCTTGAATGTTTAGAACACTGAATTGTAAAAATTTTCAGGAAATGATTATTTGAGAGAAGCATAAAACCGTATCATACGCCGGCTGTATCAGGAAGTGTAATGTAATCAAGGAACAAAGAGTGTTTTGTTTGTCAGTATTTATAATTGCTGTTATTAAGACATTTTTATAGAATATGAATACATCTTATTCTTTAAATCAAAATATCAGATAATGGCCAGACACTGTACATATCAGAAGTGGGGGTGTTGGTTTAAATGGGTTTAAAAGATCCAATGTCATCGTTCCTAACGTAATAACAGTCTTATCAATTAATGGTACTAAGGTTGCATGGACTTTTGTTTTCGACGATTGTGTTAAAGGTTTTTTTTTGGTAATTTGAATAGAAAATTTGATAACCAAAAAAACTCAAACAAATCTAAGAAATACGTTATTTTCTTTAGAAAATAGCGAGTTTTGTTCAAATACTGTTTTTAAAGTTAAACAAAGCAAATGGCACATGGTTAAATCATATGATAAAGGATTATTCAATCAAAATTAGGAGTCGTAGGCTTCATAAACTTTGTGTCGTTGTATACTTCGTTACATTTCGTATTATTACACCACATCACTAAATCATGAGAATCTTAATACATGTTTAATAGAAATTAAAGGCGTCCGGGTTGTTTTTTTTTACTATAGTCCCTTTTGATTAATGACATTTACGGTGTATTGTATTTTTTGTCAAGTTTTTGACTAGGATTATGGGTATTTTGTATCTTGTACTAACCATGGTAACTTTAAAAATTAAAAATCCTTAAACGCCTATAAATGTGTTCTTAAAATTAAATTATTACGAATGAGCAAATCAGTATGAACATATACAAGTGTTCAATTTTGAAGAGAACTTTTATTTTGCAGGACAATAAGCTAGATATTATAACAATATTACAAGCTTAGCTAGTTTGGATATATCATAATCTAGATCATTTATTGATTGATGTTGCAAATGTAGGTCATGAGTTTTTACGATATGACATAAAAGCTATGCCGGGCTAATTATCATTAAGGTCTTAATGACATAAAAGCTATGCCGGGCTAACACTCATTAAGGTCATAAGGTCAATTAGATTGTTTTCATTTTGAAAAATGAAGAGAAACTGAATCTTCAAGTCATTGATTACGAAATTCTCACATCTCGTGAAATCATAACCGACTTGTTATCGTTGTAGACTTTATACATGTATTACCAAATTTATTTCATGAAGTTAACTATGTTACTAACTGTAACTGTTCTCTTTGATTGAAAATATTTTAATAGTAGCATTAAGTTATAAATGATTACATTTGATTTTAAGTTTAGGCTGATAATGGTAATTTTCAAGTTTAGGCTGATAATGGTAATTTTCAAGACTAGATGACTAATGATTACAATGTTTTGAAAGGGTGTATATTTCTTGTTTAGAATTTGTCACATGGTTCAGTAGGCCACCGCACTGTCTAAACCCTTGAGACATTTCCTGAATTCCCTACATGTGAAGGGATTGGCAACCACAAATTACTTTATGTAAGAAAACCTTGTTATTATACGATATAGGAATGTTTAACTAACATATTTAACGACTTCCTGCAAGCTATTATTTCAATCTCTGTTGTATTCAGTGGCATATCTTTTTGCAAATTTATATTAAAAAAAAACGAGAATTTAATTTACACTTTTATCTAAACTTTATTTCAGTGCATTTGTATTTAACAGTTTCCTAAGAATCATTTCTTTTTGGAGAACAAACATATAGGAAGGAGTTTTAAGCATTTGAAATCATGAACTGCATTTGTCATAACGATATAAACTGTATTTATTTTATAATTTATAGGACCTTTTTCCCGACCAATTTTACGACTGTGTGTCGCTGATATTTCATCCATATGAATAAACTATTAATCAATTCATTTTCTGTTATTGGATTATTTATTTGTCATAGAAAGTCTCGGATTCTGAAAATGTAATTGATAATTGATAATTATTGCTAGAATAGGAAGAAAAAAAAGCTTACAAAAATACAACAGAAAAAGAACGAACATGGTGAAACGTAACAAATTCACCATCGAATAGCCTAATTACTACAAAATAGTAAATAATTTCAGGGATCGCCAAAAGATCCTCAGTAAGTGTAATCACACCTTTTGGTAAGCTCTTGAAGGCCTTGGCAACAAAGTAGTAATATTCACGGTAAGTTGCACGGTGACAATTCTTCAAAATTAAACTAAAAATTAATTTAACTACACAAAGACAAATTAATATCAATATCTCCTCAACGTGGACAGACGCGTGAATTAAATGTGCGATGGGATAAAAATGAAGACAAAAACCCTACAATAAAAAGTAAAAAAAGAAAATAAACAGAAACAGAATCAAATACAATATAAAGTAAATAAACTATATACAAATAATTAAAATAGTCCTTAACAAAGTACTGTATTTCTGAAACATTATCATGGTGTGCTGTTTTACTTTAAAGTATAATATTTTATTCCAAATACATGGTTTAAACATTTTCGAATTACACAGTCCCGTAGTATTGTATGAGCCTTGAAGAGTGAAGCCTTGCGAACTTAAGACAATTATGTTAGTTCCATAAGATCAGTGTGTATTAAAAGTTCTTCAGGAACTTACCATCAAAACTAAACCCATCTTACTTTGCCTATCACTGTTGTTTAAAGTAAGTATTTTATATGATTCTGTGTCCCTTGGTTTGGATTTTTTCCAAAATGTCTTTTTTTTAAGCAATTATTATTTCGATTTAAGTATCGACTTATATGATCACGTTTAACCATGTGTTATCTAGATACTAAAATATAACAAAGTGTATCAATTTTTATTTCATCATTCTATAATTTTACACTTTTGGCCTATATCATCGTCAAGTCGATTGATATTTCATTTCTATAAAAAAAATTGTCATTTATTTGAAATCTGTTTGTTTGCATAAGAAAATGAAAGTCAACAAAACATGGTTCTCGCGTGAACAATAACGTTATATGGCATATTGTGATATTACATTAGCAATATATATTTCCGAGGACCTGTCAATTAGCAGTATAATTAAACAAGAGGTGCACTTATGAAAATTAAATTTTTTTGAAAGTGCGATGTCCTTTCTATTTGTAGTTCATATCATTTTTATTTGTTCAATGCTTAATGAAAAATGTTATTGTAAGGCTAGGTTGGTTAGGAATGATTTATAGAGGATGGCAATCAATACGAATTTGACCAATGATATTTAAATCACTGAAAGCCTACGAAAACTATTTTGGCTTTCAGGTTAAAGTGTAGCAGAAATGGCCAAGTAATTCAGAATACGTTATAGAATTAAGAATTCATGTTAAAATCCTGGAAGCAAGTTATACCGAGGAAAGATCTTAACTATTTTCGTATCTTCTGAAGAACAAAATTAAATACTGAAAACAGTATCCTATCACTCCTTCAGATTCATCTTACCCCGTAACAGCTCAAGGAGATTATTCCAAAGAGGAAGTTTTATGATGATTTCCTTATATAAATGTCTGCAACATTTATTTCTCTAAGAAAACACAATTCATTCAAATCATTACTCATATTGTTTTGGTACACTTTACTTTCATTCATATGTGTTACGCCAGTACAGATAAAATGATGATGAGCCTTTTACAAAACAAGCCACATTATTAATAAAGGCATTAAATGAAACAAAAGGAAGTGAAAAAACAAAAGTGATTCTGAATAGCCTCAGGTTGTGTGAGATTGCAAGCTTACACATCCTGGCATAGTTTGATTTGTTCTAAATTTAAAAAGGCAAATGAGGCTAAGTGAGAGCAAAATTGTATAAAAACTACAACCATATATATTTTGCGATAATGATGATACAAAAGTATCCGAGTGCGTGTTTTTTTATATGCATTTTCTATTTCTATGCATTTTCTATTCATTCGAGTGTCGATGATGTAGCTCTTGTAAACTCATGTATTAGAATATAAAAGTAAGTGTTCCAGACAAAACGAATTGGGCAACACGTGTCCATACGTTTTCCGTATAAATCTATACAGACTGAAACTTATTTTAAAATCGACTTGTTATAATTTGAAATAAAAAAAAATATATGCAAGAAATGAAATATCATTTATGATGGAATGTTTGGATAGCGAAGAACTTCTGAATTACACAATAGATTGCTTCAGAAGAGGTTACATATACGTCAGTTTAAACAACGCACACGATATGGTCTTAATTTACCGTGATTCTTGAAACTACACAAAAACATCAAAAATAAAACCAAAAATATGTACTCGTTCAAACTTGCTACATTGAAGCAACGACTCAAGTTTTACAGTTGAAATATGCAAGCGTAAGATTAAATGTGTCAATCAATATTTGCTATATTTGGATAATGCTGACTTCTGTAGAGTTAAATCCGACAAAAATGAAAGAATGTAAAATCATTCTGCAAAGAAGATATCTATTCTGCAGCTTATATGTGGAAAAATACAAACAAACCAATCATAGAGATATTGTATATTTCAATATGCTGTACACGTGCTTCAAGGAGTAACCTTTAATCAAGCGCATCAAAATCAAATGCTTAGAAAGTTATTGATGTACAGAAATCAATGCACCTTTTGCGATGTCATATGATTAATAACACCAATAATTCTATAATGACGATATTTTTTTATTTTAAATACTATAACTATGTAATGCGTCGTCTTGATTTGTACCATCACCGTTAGCTTTTATGTATTTTTAGGCTAATTACATCTTACGTTTAAACGATTACACAACGCTTTTGTCAAAAGTACTACTGACTTATACTGATGAAGCAAAAGTATTGCTTGCACATAACATGAGAAATCATGCTAACCTACGAATTTTGAATATAAAGATATTTTAAACAATATTCTTCCTAATTTTGCTTTATGCATCAAATTTGGTCGGAAGCTTGATATAAGATGTTTACTTCACCAAATCACTACCAACAAAGGGATATTTCAGGAAAAGCTAGAATGATTACATAAACCCACCTAATGATAGGGCCATTGTAATTATTTTCGTTCTTACTTAAGTTAGGCTTACTCTTATATATTTAGGTTTTATGCATCTGGTGAGGAGGACATGCTTACCCTTCTGGAACATCTGATATCACTCCCGGTTTTTGTACGAGTTTATATTGCAAGTCTATTATTTTTTGTGTGTAACGCCTTGTTTCCCTTCACAGTATATGTGTAATCTATTTCATTCGGTTCGCTCCGTTGTGTATGTTGATCGTCTGTGTTTCATGTGTTCACGTTTAGGCCATGTTTTGGGATTTCGACGTGTTTAAACATCATTGCTGACGTTTCGGTATTTCTGCCGAAATTGAAGGGTCCATTTAATTGAGAAATCCATTTAAATCATTTAGAAGACTGGATCGGAATCGAATTGCATGTTAGTTCCTTGAAGTCATCAGAAGTTTGTAACTATCTGTAGGTTAAGTTAATGCAATGTGACCTAAAGAATGATTTTTCTATTACACACATTGCGTGGCACAACCTGTCATTTTCATAAAACATCAAAGATTTGCGTTCTGTAAGACATAGAAAAAACTTCCCTGTTACTTTGAATCTCTTATAGAATCTTGGATTAGGATAATTTTGCATTTACAGAACAGAAAATACCCAGAGCTTTTTTTTACTACAGTTATATTTTTATTTGAAATTTACTAACTTTTGTTTCGACGCATTTGTTTTTTGCTCTGACATGTATTAGTTTATCGATACAGGTGGATTTGAATTGTTTATTTCGTAATTATTGGCTGGTATTATGACACTGTGGTTAAATTCTTTTTAACAACAATTTAGTAAATTTCAATCTTCTCTATCAAAATTCTTCCTGAATGCTTTAAGCCAAATGAGTTTTTTTAATGTTCGTGAACCAAAAAAGTGAATAGTCATTAACTAAATTTTTAAACTGGATTAAACGTAGCATAGTAGCATAGGGTCTCGAACCAGGAAGGACTTTTTGTTAATTCTGTCATTTAATAAGATTCAATTTGTTGCAATGATAGTTAGCTTTAACCATCGATAAAACCATATCAAGGAATGCCGTTAGGAGTCATTTTCTAGGAAAATGGAAACGAGTAATTATGGGTGCGGTTTCGGGTTTTTGTTTTTAATATTCAGGTTAGTAGTATAGAAATAAGAGTTGATAAACCTGAGCATAAAATAGATGCTTATCATACATTTTAATACCATAATTAAGTACAATATTAGGACTGTATCATGTTTCATGCTTTTGATAAACGTATTTTTATACAGCAGTCTTTCTTGTATATACGAGATGCTCTAATTTACTGTTTGCAAGAAGTATCAATATTTATTTCATTCAAAAACGCTACGGAAAACAAAAAGGTTCTACTCAGAAACTAATGTTGCTGTTAATTTTAGAAAGATTTCCAACAGACTTCAAAAATTGATTTTTCACTACCCAATGCAAATCACCCGAGCTATAGTATACGAATTAAATAGAGCGTTACTTACCCTCCCCTTGGTCAGAGACCAAAAAAAGGGGACCAAAAACGTCGAAAATAGAGTTTTAGCTCGATTGATTAAATTACTTGTGATTGGAATATCTTTACCAGCACAACACGTTGAAAACATGCTTCATCATTTTAAACTATCAAATAATGCAAAAAGAAAGTGCAGAGGCTGGTTTTTATGCTGCTGAATAACGTTCTGCTATTATTATAAAAATTAACCAACGTAAGCGTGCTGTTATGGGGGTAATCACGATTTTTTCGATACTTTTAAAATAAGTAAAAACAAAAAGACAGAAAACATTATATTGGCATCCATAAAAATACAAAATATGCCGTTTTCTCACACACTTCTTATAATGCAGATGAAAAATGATCGTCTCAGAAATTAGTATTTAGCTACCAGATTTATAAATACTCTTTTTCCCTTGAAAGATTCCTACTTTGTTCTGTAAGCACTGAATTTGTCCTACCCACCGGTTTCGCTCTTAAACTTAGTTATTTGTTTCCGACGCAGTCGGTATTGAGTTCTTGCTTTTGCATCACGTGACACCATGATGCTTGACAAACTCATATTTCACTGACTAAAGAGAAAGGAACCGTGAAATAAAAGGCTCCATTAAGGGTATTGGTGTCCGGAATAATTTTTATACCAGTTGCTTAATCTGGTTTATAATCTTTTCCCTGATCAATATCATAAGCAACCAGAAGATTGCTGAAAATTCGAGGGAAACGTGTGGATCGATAACTTTACCCACACTTTATGGTACCCAGGTTTTTGATTGAGAATTATACGGTTACAAAAGATTAATCCTATCAAGGGAACCAATATTCTAGAAGGAAGTCACCAGATTTTAAAGAATATCGCATTCGTGCCATTTCGGATTTTGAAAGCAAGCCAAAATCATGGCATAGAATACTTGACGATTAGCGACTTTGAAGAGACTTCAGTCTTTGGTTTAGTAATTGATAGTACTTGTTCTAAACTGGATTCTCGTAAACATAAATGCGTTTTTAACATTTACAGAATAACTGTGCTAACCTAGGATACTTTCATACATTATATCATAAACTTTGTCATTTTTTATTTTTAATTATAATATATGTTGTGAAGTGGCTCATTTACCGAATGATAAGAACAATAAATAAGTGAACAATAGCCTTATTTAAAAGATAAAAGGGAACTTAATTCAAATAAAATGCATCACAAAAATATAGTGGGGCCCAAATCATGACTTTTTGTCCCTGACGAAGGCCGTAAAGCCGAAAATTTGCGCGTCACTCTTTTTATTTTTATGCGTTTTATTTGTATTTTATTTGTATTCTGTAGTTAGCCCCCTTTTAAATGTGGCTATTGTTCACTTAGTTTTAATTTTCTCATTTGTTATTTCACCTTTGACTTTTTCTTAAAATGAATACAAATAAGCAAAATTTTATCGTTGACCATGCAGAAGCATTTCTGAACAATTTATGTCCTAGATTTAAAATCAAACTTGGTATTAACACGCCACTCGTTTCCATTTTCTGTAAGTGCAATTTCTTGTTTTCCATGAATTGAAAGACTTCTTTTGATCAAATTAGATTTTTAAGAGCTACCTTGATAGAGCAACCTGATTTATGAAGTATTGGAAGATATCAAAAATAGTTCAATTGAACAGTGGGAGTATAGAAGAAACACATGCGTTATAAAAGTGTCTTAAATTATGTTATTATATAAGGTTATTTTGGGTGTTATCACACAGATGGAATTACTTAAGTGGAGCTGAAATGCAAACATGTCTTAAGAATCAAGGTACTCGTGTACTGTGTCAACTAAGACCGAATGAGAAACATACTTAGGTGCCTCAACAACATTGGAATAATGAAAAACCAAATGCTAAATGCTTACTGCAAAGTTCCAGAAAGATATGGGACAGTTTGCCTATTTGTCGTCAATTGCCCCAAGAATTCATTTCTTTACATCCGAGTTATGATGGCCTTTAATTAAAATATCAATTGAAATTAATGAATGAATAAATTATATTTATTTGGTAGACTTTTTCGGCGCTGGATTTTACTTCCTATTTCGATAGTTTTGATTTTGAGTACTTCTTGTGTACAATCTACCTTTTAATCTTAGCTCCGTGCAGGTCCGGGTGTTAAAAGAATAGGCCTGCAGCAGCGCTAAGCTTGTCGTAAAAGGCGACTAAATAGTGCTCAGAAACCTAGCCGGGGGCTAGGCGCTCTGCCCACAGAACAACTGGGATGTTTGCCCCAGGTGGTGGAATGGGGTACCCCTGGCGTGTTACATGCTAGGGTTGTCAGGCTATAATACAGAAAACCTCCTGCTGGGGTATTCGATAGGAGTAGGAACCTTTGCGCTCCGCCACAGGAGGCTAAATTGCCCGACCTTACCCACCCCCCTTTTTCCAGTGGCAATCAAAATTTGTCGACCCTATTATCCTTGTGACCCATCCTTTTTTTTCATTTCATGTTCATTTTATCATCCATTTCATGTTCATTGTCTGAATATAGCTGAAATATTGCTGCTCGGACGTTAAACCCCAACAAACCAACAAACAAACCTTTTAATCTTGAACTTACTACATATTTTGCTGATCAGAGGTTACTCATTGAAAGACCTAAACACCATACCGAAATTTGCAATTTTCAGATGACTGTCACCATATATAAAGAAAACAGAGTCTCCGATTAGTTCAAATAGCAAATTAATATATACCCATACATTTGTTTGTTAGTAATTAAACTCAAAATGACTTATCTATGCATATTTCCTGTTTGAAAGAAAAAAATCTATATCAATGCGTTGACGTCAATAACTCAAATTTGTGATTGTTAAAAAAAAATTTTCTATGAAGAAGTATCCAAAGGAACAGGATCCTAGTGAAAATAAAAAGAATGTAATCCAGGGACAAGTTTAACAAATTTCTCGGCTCCGGTGTCTGCTTTGTCAATTCCTATCTTCGAACTTGATTAACAAAATGAACGATTTTTTGACCAGGCTCTTATTGGAGTTCATATTGCAACTCCCGAAATTAGAGAAGAGCCCACAGCATAATGTGTATATTCTTTCATAACAAGATGAACAACCATTGTAGTTTTGCAGAGCAGTCCTTTTTCTCCTTTGATTTTAATATCTGTTTTGTATTGGTTTTTCCGAACAATATACGAACAACATATTAACAACACATAAAAAACACACAAACAAGACACGAACAACATACGAACAACACACGAACAACACACAAAGAACATACAAACAACACACAAACAACACACGAACAACACGCAAACAACATGCCAACAACACAAAAAACACACAAACAACACATGAACAACATACGAACAACACACGAACAACACACAAAGAACATACGAACAACACATAAACAACACACGAACAACACACAAAGAACATGCGAATAACACACAAACAACATAAGAACACACAAACAACACGAACAACACACAACACACAAACTACATACGAACAACACACCAACAACATACAACAACACACAACAACACACAACAACACACAAAGAACATACGAAAAACATACTAACAACATATAAGATTAAAAGTATTGTTTTACTATTACTAATCTTCTACATTTATGTACGGATGAAATGTAAAAAAAAGATGATTGTTAGTTTGTATTTAAAACAACCATCATAAAACGTGAAATATTCAGTCTTTTTAATGACTAAACTTACGATATGGGCTATATATACATATTAAAATGACTGGTTTAACAGGCTTTTAAATGCTGTCACACATTATTAATATCATAATGTCTTTTTTCATGCCAGAGTTTGAGTTGCACTGAAATTTTAAACAATTATAGTAAAATATATGAAGCGGTAACCTTAGAAACCGACGTCTAGTAAATTGAAGATATGTAAGTTCGAACGATTTAAATATCGTAGAACCAAAAGCAAACAGGTATTTAAAATGATTGAACATGTATTTCATTCAAAGTAAAGGACAAACACATAGAATAAAAATCAAAATGACAAGTCAGTCTGAATATCGAAGCAAGATTAAGAAACATGACTGCAAACATTACACTAAATGATACATGGATTACCGTTTTCTATATTTTATTCGATGTATAATAATATCTAGTGAAATGAGTTATAAATACATCAAACGTATTAAAGATGGTCATCGGGACATTATAGAACACCGAAACTTATTAGTATGTCAAAGTCAATTCAGTATGACAGCGACACCAAACAAACATAAGAATGAAATATTTTATGAGGAAACGTCTGTATTCTCACATGATTTGAATTTCCGGTCACAAAATTGATAACAAAGCTAATGAAAATAAAAACTTTCCGCTTTTCACTCTGTCCATAGCACCAATTAGGTTCATCATAATTTCATATTTACATACGTAATTTCTTTTTCCCGTCTTAAAAGGATACTAACAAGCATCATAATGCATTTCGCCATAGTAGGATGTTGCCAATGGAATACAAATAAGAATTATTGTGATAAGTCGAAGTGGTCACATAATGAGTTATTTCACTATTATATCAACTTTTTATAATTAATATCATCGTCATCTCTATGAACAGAGTTTTCGTTTTGCAAACACGTTTAACTAACATAGCTATAGTTATAGGCTGGATAAAATAAACTCTAACAGCAAATAAAACAGAGATGCTTACAAAATCAAACACACAATAACTGAAATGGATCATTTTGTTAATGTTCTTTGTCAGCTTTACGAGTAGCTCTCTTTATTTATCGACAGAAGGTTATACATGCATGTCGCAAACCCACAAAATCAACTGGTATTATCAATTCAAAAATAGTTACAGACCACGGGACTAGACTAAATCTATTATTCGTTTGTTGCACTTATATGTT
Organism: Perna viridis; assembly: GCA_037379345.1. NCBI lineage: Eukaryota > Metazoa > Mollusca > Bivalvia > Mytilida > Mytilidae > Perna > Perna viridis. The sequence goes on along the minus strand of CM074517.1, from coordinate 11,833,850 downwards.
TTTTTACCTTTGCAAGAGAAATCGTTTTTGCTTGAGTTATAAATAGGAAGAATAGATGGTTTTCTCCATTAAGTTATAATTATTCAAATATAGGGGGCATATATACTTAAAGGGCATAATTTGTTTCGGTGTTTGTTTTTTACAACATTTTTCAACTATACTCTGTGCACTGTTGTATTCTAAATTGATCGGGACTAAAAACATGCGTGTTTACCTTTTTTTTTTTATAAAAGCTTAAGAACCCAATTTCACTTAAGGTTACAACATGTCGTCTTAGTGTATATTAAACATGTTTTCAAATTTCTGTTATTCTAATCATCATACTTTGCAAAAAAGTAATTCCTCATCATCTTCCAAATACACAGAAGAAGATTTTTTCAAAATGCTGGAATTTTCGATCGACAACATATTTGTCCAGCGTAATGGCAGCGTTTTTCAATAAACGGTCGGCATTCCGATGGGAACTAATTGTGCTCCTTTACTTGCTAACCTATTCCTTCACTCTTTTGAGGCTGACTTTATAGCTGATCTGATCCTAAAGACAGAATATCGTTTGGCTAGATCCTTTAATCTCAGTGTCCGTTATAAAGATGACGTATTATCTTTAAACAATCCTAGTTTCGGGGATTTGATACATCGCATCTACCCAAAAGAACTTGAGATAAAGGATACTAAAGTCAGTCTCATTCCTTGACCTACAATGAGAGATCGATAGTTAAGGAAAACTATTGACCAAACTTTACGACAGACGTGACAATATTTAATTCATAATTGTCAACTTTCCTTTCATCTATTGCAACATCCCTTCAGAACATGCATATGGAGTTTTCATGTCACAACTCATACGTTATGCCAGAGCTTTCCGTAACTACGCACACTTTTTGTATCGCGCTAGACTTAAAATTAGGCTTCTGGGACAAGATTATGTTGCTACAAGATTAAAGTCATTACCACAGAAATTTTATTGTCGTCATCATGAACTCGTGGATCGTGGTATCCATATGCACCATGAAAACTGACTTGTTCAAAGTGTCATAGTTTTCCTTTCCTTTTTCGTCTACCCCTGACTTGGCTTTTTATGAGCAACTCGGTTGTGTTTCTAGAAGAGCAGAGAACGCTTACCCTACCCTTGCACCTGGTCCATGCTCCCAGTTTTTAGGGGAGTCCGGGTTGTTTAATTACTTTTATTACATTGTATATACAATGTATTATTTTAAATGCTTTATGTTCTTTGTTGTGTTTGTTTCTGTTTTCCATGTCCGGTCTTTGTTCCTGGATAACATTCTTTTGATTTCCGCTAGAATCTTGTTTCACTTGATTACTCTTTTATTAGTTTGATGTGGTTACGCCTTTGTCAATCTGACTGCATTTAACTTTGTTGTTTAACTTTAATTGATATTGTGAGGAATTGTACGTGTATATAGAATTTTTAAGAGAAAGATAATAATCTTTTCCCAGAGAGTTTAAAACTTGACTATTTGTTTTTTTTTCGATATTACTAACAACATATGAAGAAAATCGGATACGTTTTATATTTCTTTAAAACTGTGTTTTACCGAAGTCTTATTTTTGGTTTAAAAACGGTTTAACTCTTAAACTTCTTCCAAAATAAGATTTTGGTAAACGCTTCTTCAAATGGCGCATAATCTGATGGATCTAAATATTCAACTGAAGATGAAAAAAAGTTTATCAAAATGTATACTTTTATACAACTATATACAGAGCAATTTAGAGTAGAGAATATAAGGATTATAATCATTCTGTATATAATTTAACGAAAAGAAGTAATCCAACCTTTGCTGTTTTTTAGTTATTCTGTAAAGACCGTTGGTTTATGCAGGATATCATGTTTATTACTAGTTATGACAATTGGCTGCGTGGTTCTTTTTAATGGATGGGAAATAAACTATTTTCGAATGAATCTATCTAATTTTCGAAAGAAGATATTTACAAATTGCAATATAAATCTCGTCATAGTTTTGTCCCAATCAGGATGGTACAGAATTACAGTGATATTATATTTCAAAGCTCACCAGTAAATAATCAACTGAATTTAACTTGAAACAGAAAAAAAAACGTACTTCTTAAATCAAATTAAAAAAAAAAAAACTATTATGTAACCATAAAAAGACAAAGGAAATTTTACCCATTGCAATGAAATTAAACGTAAAGGAATCAAAATTATTGTTCTTAATTATTCAATCATGTCAAATGAATACATTTTTTGAATTGTTTATTTTGAGTATGAAGATATCTGATAATACCATATTAGTGTTTTACTATGTGATTCATCATAGCCGTCCTATTTATCTGCGAATGTATCTGACGTGAAAAAAAAAAATAATAAAAAATTAATAAAAGAATCATATCAGTTTCATTTATTTGAAAATTACGCATAGAACTTGAATTAATGTAGAAATGAGCAGAGAGAACACATTAAGTTGTGTGTGAAGTACGGTAGTTACTGCTTCCTGTAAGGCGACCGCTATGCTGACTGTTGACGGCCATGTCTAAAGTCTAACGTCATCCATTTACAAAAGATGTAACACATTCATTTATGATCAACAAAGACAAGATCTTTACATGTCACCTTTTCATACTTTCTTGTGGAAATCAAAAGAATTGAATCCAGACACAAAGATCAGACAGGGATAACAGACACACACAACAAAGTACATAAAATAACCAAAATAATAAGTATAAGTGAATGAGCAACTCCACTTAAAACTGGGTGTATGGATTAGGTGCAACGGTAGGGTAAGCGTCCTCTGATTTCTAGAAATTCGGTGCGTGAAATGTGTGTTACTGAAAATCTAATCAAAACAATTCTGTTATACATTGTTTATAAAATAAAGATCCTTCTGTGTATGTTGGAAAAGAACGACTTGAATTCAATAAAGATTCGCATCTTAAAAAAAATAAATAAAATGAGAAAAATCAGATATATGTTTAGAATGATAAAAAAATAAAAACTTTATATTGAAAAACTTAAAGAACGATATAGAAGTTTTCATGGAATAAAATCACGCAAATTTAAGGACGAATAAATAGAAAATTTCATGGAAGTTACATTTTAAACCAAATACTCTTAAAGAAAAACAGTTGCGTTTATCTTAAAGTACAACAGGTGAAATTGTTTCTTCAAAAGTTCATCAATTGTTCTGTTCACTGGTTGAAATTCAGATTGACGTCAAGTTACACCCATGCATCTGTATAAATCAAATCTAAATATCAATAGTAGACCTGACGTTTTCCTGCAGATAGAAACGATATATTTCGTGATGTTTAAAGCAGGATTCCAGAATTTACCTTCCTCTAACAATAGTACCAACTTAAGATATAACATGCGACAAAGATATATCGGTTACTACTTTACATCCGGGTTCCCTTTGAGATGTATCATGATATATTTCTTGTCTTTCATTATTGTTTAAAGGATGACACGATAATGCTTTCTAATTTAATTTGATTTGTGTTTATATCTTAAAGTAACATCTGATGTCATTTATTTTCTGAAATAAAACTAATTAGATTTTTGAAATGAGCACTCGATAAAAATATTCTTGAAAGTATTAAAGTTACTTTTCAATGTTTGTGATCCGTTATTTGTATAGACCAGTATTCATTAGGAAATGCTATTCGATGATTTAAGTGTAAATAAGGTATAAATCTGAGTAGTTACAGAAATGTCACTGTAAACTGGTGTAAATCTGTAAACCTATAGACATATCCCATAAACATTAAAAATTAGTGTTAATATACATGTACATGTATTTTTCTCACGGAATATTGTTCGTATTGTTAGTACATAACAATAAACTCAGAAATAATTACTTACTTAAAAAATAATGGCATCACTTAAATATTCAAGCTGCCCAGTGTCGATCGATATTTGTCGATAACTCTAGCCATTCTGAAGGACCTGTTTCATACCCAGGCTGATGTCCGCGGTATTCATGTACTTTTTTGTTTGTTTACATATTTGGCTTCTGTGTGTACACAATCCTTGAAAACCCGGAAATTTTATAACCAATAAGATACCATCACAAAATTTTAGGTTATATAATAGAGTTTATAATTCTTCGATCGTCAATTAATATTCGTAGATGGTTTTGGAATTCATGTATATCTTGAACGCATTAAGAACTGTAATTCGTATTTACAACATCCAATTAGAAAGCACAAATAATTGAACAATAATGCTTTTTCACATATATGTAATTATACCAAAGACAGAATATATTTACATTCATGATATTGTTAATTTAAAATGAAGGTGGCTTGATGATTTGTAATTAGCTTAACAGTTACCTTAACAGTTAAACATGTAGAATTAAAGCCTACGAATATCGGCGATTACGGTGATAACGAGGTCCTTATCTTGGTGATCATCAGCAAGCATTATAATAATTTTTTTTTCTCATCTTCACTTGGACAAAAATCGTTCAATGTTATCTCTGAACAATCTGGTGAAAAGTTCACTCACCGGGCACGATATATTTTAACTTTTTTAAAATCTTTTCTGGCTAAATTTATTGCGATATTGGGATGATTAACCCAGCTATGCCGATAAAGTTTACAGAAAAGTTAAAAATAGATAATTCCATCTTTGTTTACCATAATCAAGGACAGGAAAAACATTAAGTCCGAGGTTCATGCTTTGTAATCCTAAGGGCATTCTACCTAAGACATGAACTCAGACTCTACGATCAATTCCTAAAATACTTAAATTTCAGTTTTTTTACTGATATAAAGAGAACATTATACATTTATGTATAATATTAAATACGTAAATCGTTTACGTATTGTCTTTGTTAAAATATATCATTTGTTTATTCATAAATTTGATCGAAAACACAATGTTTTAAAGCTAATAGAATTCCTTCGTATGGAAGGATCAAAAACATTCTTTTAGAACTACAGTGGTTCATCAGGAATGTCCTATTTATGTCAAAACTGTTTTTTGTTTGTTTATTAAGTTTTGCAGGGCATTTTATATCAAACAAATTACTACAAAAAGCTAAATATGATAAGCGAACGCTCACGTTGTTTCCTTTCCTTATCAAAGTTCATATTTTAAAAGGGAATATCCAGTGGCCCTTACAATGGACTTCTATGATTAATAACGAATTAATTTAAAAAAAGGAAAATTAAAATATTTCGTCTTATTTGTTACATGGTATAATCTTGTCAAATCATTCCACTCTGCAGTATTGTAACCTACACTGAGGCTATTTGCGCTGTATTGCACTTGGTAGAAAGTTTTGGTGCTGGATTTGGCTTCCTATTTCGATGTATTTGAAAGTTATGTCTTGTAAATAACTCATATTTGGATTTACATCTTTCTATTTGTTTAGTTCTTCTTCCACAAATGAGAAGTTACTCTTTGAAACACGAGTACAACATGCCGGAATTGGGAATATGTGTGATGTTTTTGTTTTTTATTTTCTCTCTCCAAAATATGGGGTTCGTCCTCTATCTATGTGAAAGGGACAATGTATTCAAAATAAATTATAAAGTGCAAACTTGACGATCATAATTATTGGTTATAAAATTAAACATCACTTACGAATTTCAAGTTCAGAGAATAAAAGAAAAGAAAAGAAAGATCTTGCGAATCCCCTTTACATATGGAAAATTCGTATTTAAAAACCCTTTATTTGCTACCAAAAAGAATATATAGTACACGGCCATTCCAATTAAGATAATTTTAGGATACATTGAGCTCGATAAATAACTGTTTTGCAACTAAAACTTGTATTATATTATCACTTTATCTAACTCATATTAACGAAGACTACTAATATTTTCCGCGATTTAAGCCGAATTATTGTTTCAATAGACTATGTTCCACAAGTACCATTTATACCTTAATTTAGATTAAGTACCTTCACTATTGAGCTTATCTAAATCTATTAATTTTCTGGTTTAGATCATTTTGTTACCAGACTATAACTCACCAATTAAGAGTAGATGTGACAACACGTTGTAAGTGTAATTGACAGACGTATGGAATGTGACAATATCTTCTCGTTTGTGTCGGCAGTTTTATCTTTAAAAAGAAAAAAATAGAGAGATTGAGTACTAGTGAATACGAGAGATACCATCATAATGTGTTAGGTTGTCTGAGTGTCTTACTACGAGAAATATTAATCAATTAACACTGTCTTTCAACTCGTTGGTTGTTAAAGGAATTGTTTTTATTTGATGACATTTGGATAACTTCATTTCAACTTAATTTCGCATTCATATATATATCTATATCTAAATGAGGTATTTCCAGAAAAAATTCTCATTTAATGCGTCTAAGAATGTGTTTTATGGTCACAAATAGTCTAAGTTTTGTATTTCTGTTATGTCTTTGTGGTCTTTAGATACATTTCCAGTCGGGTAAAATTGAATATACAATAAATCTTCCGGAAGTCATGTCGATACACTGTAAATACACAATTGATCAAAGATTAAATAAACAGAAATAAAGCAGTGCTTTACAATACGTGACCAAACTATAAAGCCTTGCTTTATTTAACAATTTTTTTTGGTTGAATCTTTGATAGCTTATGTATTCTTATATTACCATGTTGAAGTGATAAACCTTTAAGTAAAACAACCTTGCATAATTCAACGTCTTCTTTTGGTTATCAGTAAAATCTTTTTTCTTTTTTCTTTAAGAAGATAAAAAAGAAATTGGTTACATAATCGCAACTTCTGCTGTGATTTGCTCTAAGTAAAATGTGTATTTAGATATAAAGATTCACTGTATTTTATTCACCGAGAAAGACTTATTCCTCCTTTTCTGAGAGATGAATAATTAAGATATCAATTTTATGTTACCATGTTGTGTTACCACTGTCATAAAAAGACCAATAAACAAACATAAAACAAGACGTATGATTTTGAATAAAATTTGAATTAAAGGTTAGCTATTTAATGTAGCCTACCCTAGAAGTTCATATCTTTTGAAAAATCATAGGAATGGAGGTGAATGTTTGTAGTGGGTATGTAGTGTTTCGTAAAGGTGATTTATTGAAAACAAACGCAAAAAAAAATTATATCATTGTATTGTAAACTGCTTCTTTATATTGAAATGACCAAATTAATATCAAAGATAAAAAGCTTCATACCATGTCTAAAAGTTTAAAAAAAAATATATGATGCTTTCGAAATGATCTAGAGCTTGTTTGTCAAAATTTAATGTGCATTATCAAATAGGCGGCGGAAAAAAAAACTTGAAACAGAAATGGCAATGAGTCATTGAACAAAACAGTGATTTTTTGAAAGGCGAAATCGCTTGTATGAATAAATTTCAATATTGATTAGATATTTATTTTGAATTAGGAAATTTAGAAAACATTTAAGTCAAATAATCCAGATGAAATAACAGATTGCGAAAACACTGTCTAAATATTTGTTTTGTAATGTTATTGTTTTCTAGTAATACATTTAGACGAATTTAATTTGGTACAACCCTACACGCTGGAGTAATTACAGGCCATAAAAGCGTAATATAAATGCAGATGCCTCTTCGTTAGCGGAGTTTATATGTCTTATTAAGCAGCTGATTGGACAATATTTCATTCAAGTGTGTATACATGGTCTCCATTAAAACATAACAATCACTCGATGTCAAGCATTAAACTAAAGATTCAGGATATCAGAACACAATAATTGCAGGGTATTTATCATACAAAAAAGCTTTTGTATATTCAAACAATTGTATAAAATGAAACATATTGAATGGTTGTGTTCATTTTTATGTCATTTACCATCTTAATTTAATTTCAAGATAAAGCTGAGAACTTCTAAAATTGTCTTTTAGTTCTCAGCAACTTACAGATTATTGAAAAAAAATTCTCCATACAAAAATAGTTATATAATTTCAATAATTATTTTCTGAACTATCAGAACCCCTTATTTGCATCATTAGTCGAATTTTATAACGGATATTGCCCAGAATGCCCTGTTGTTTTGTAGATCATTAAGTGATATTGTAAGAAACATGTTGGGTTTTAACTTTTGCCATGTCTTTCATTACATAATCTATATTTAAAATAAATTCCTCGGGAACAAGAATGGTTACAACAAGGGCAATCCATTAACAATAAAAGGACAACACAACGAAAACACCAAAAAGGACACAAAAAAGAAAAGAAAAAACATTAAAATACAAAAGATCTGTTGAGTTCCAATAGAAAAGGAATAGCACACACATGTGTATGAGGTTATGTTGTTAATAAAATAGCACATACATTGTATCAAGCTATTTTGTAAAAAGAACAGCATACACATGTCTATCAACTTAGGATACAAAAAAACCACGTGGAAAGTACCTGTTCTAATTATATAATAAAACAAGAAGTAAGTTGTAAATGTAACAATCGATTGTGTAGGGGTATACCTAGCGGAACATGTCATTTCATGTTTAATTTGCATATAACTTGCAATTTAATTTACCTTCAATTATATGGTTATTTTGTTAACCCACTAAAAATGCTTAACCACCACAAACATCGCAATTTTTGGTCTATCAAATATCATCATATTCAAAATTTCAAACTTCAAAATTATAAAACTGTAATATAGATACCTTTTAATATGGGTATTGACATAATATTCGGTATACACATGTTTAGCATGAACACTAACACTGAAATAAAGTAACGTTACAATTGACTTAAAATAATTTTTTTTATGTAAAAGTATCACAAAATTTTACCCAGATCTGGATATCTAATAAAAAACTGAATACTTACAAATACCCGTAAATCCTAGTTAAAAGCAAGTACAGATCTTCTTTAAGTCTTTCCATGATTTTGTTATTGGATATTAATCTGACCTTAATACCAACACATGGAAATCATGGTAACTGTTCTCGTTCGTAAATGGTTACAAATGTGCAATAAATACATTAAGTGTTAATGTTTACTTGACTGGTTATTGTAAAGTGACCTGATAAGCTACATTACCATATTTGAATATCAAAGGACAAATTTTCACCCACGTTTGCAATCGGAATATAAAGTAAGGAAATCTTTGAACATTTTTCATCTACTGCCATCGTTCTATTCAAGTAGCAAAGTGAGTATTTGATAGACTGTCCTATAATGTATTAGAGATAGTATGTTTGAATTTTATAAATAGGAATGATGCAAGAATAGAAAGACAAAACACTTAGTCTTCTTCCGACAAGACGGAGATAAATACTTATTGTAAAAATGATCGACTACAAGTTGTAAAATAGTAAAGCATGTAAACCAAACTTTAGAATGATACAGCATGCCAGTGAAGGAAGTTGAACGATAGCAAACATCAACCGATATCTGGAAACAACTTCATAACTGACAGAAATGTTACAAACAACTGTTTTTTTATGTTTCAAGTATCCGGCATTTAAAATCTTCACGCGATATAACGGAGGTGTTGTTCCAAATGAATGCATGTAGACACATTTTACCGGAAGTAAAATTCCACCATTCAAATTGATATACGTGCTTAAGTTTCAGATCTATATCCGGTTTAAAACTTGTTCGTCTTTGTTTTCGGTTTAGTGCTGCAATTATAAAAACCGTTGACACATTAGTGCTAATTTACAGCCCTCATACATGTATTGAATTGATGGTGTTAGTCCCGAACCGGAATTTAATTTTCCATTACTATTTTAGATTATTAGAATAAAATACTTTCGGAGTGTTTCCAAAATGTTCCGGACATAGTTCCATGGTCAATATATGACATTTATCATTAGCACTGTTATTTTTGGAATTATTCATAGATGAATATGTGAATATTGATGCTTACCAATGGCATAAAAACTCAAGGATATATAATACATAATACGATAAGATTAAGTTTGAGTTTATGGATAGAAATAAGCCTAAATAAATGTCATGCTTATTTGTGAAAACGATATCATCTTATCAAATTTCCATTTCATTTTGATTTAAAATCGAGAGAAAAAAATAATCATTTTACAAGTAATAAAATAAACGAATTGATTCCGAGAATTCGGTATACAAGGAATAGAATTTTTCACCTTACTACATGTCTCAATATAAAAAGTTTAGTGGCAAAATATGTAAAAGGGAAGGCTGGAGACGATTTGCGCAACTATAGGAAAGATTCGCCTTCAAACAATACCATTTTGGTTTCTCATAAATATATATGTTAAAGAATGATATTAATAATAAGGAAAACCATATCCTGTAGAAATTGATTCTCCTATTTTTATAGTAGATATTGCCATAATTGTGGTAAACTTGATTAAAATTTAAGACTGTTGAAACTTTATTTTCAAATGTCAAAATAGACAAATTCTGCTTCTTTAAAGAAATTTTAAGTACTAATAAATATAAATTTTAAACCCCATCAATGGAAGATGTGATTCTTGGTGCAGAAAAAAAACCATCGAACAAACGATGCTTTTTCGATCTACATATGCTTTCTTATTTAGCGATAGCCTTTTTGCATTCTGTACCTCGGAGAAAACTTGTACCGATATCCTACTAAAATCAACGGAATACTTACTAATTTCCAATTTTATCTCAATGGACGGAATAAAAAAACGGAGATTGGGTATGGTGTCTGTAAATGTTTTTGAATAAGTTTTTGAACAATTCTAAAGAATGTCTGCTATTTATAAGACTGCTTCTTAACAGACACAAAGAAATCAATCATTTTCCAATAATTCATTTATACCTTATGCTCAAATCATTCATTTTGATTAAGTTAAGCCATTTTGGACTCGAACGTTTCATTTGGTTTTGGGATCAACCAATGCCCGTAAAAGAAAAAGAAATTTTGTAATGAAGCTTGATTTTAACTGGTTGAAAATTACAATAAATATAGTTAAAAAGTGTTTTGTCCTTTCATGCTCAAATCCTTATTTTTTGTTTTCAGATGTCATCATCATCTACATCATTGCTGTATATATGTTGGATTTTATGTGCTTTATCAATATCATTAACAGTCGCCTTCGACATAGATGATTCCGTTCTTTCAGACAATGAAATCTACCCGGCCATTGATGATCTTTTAGAAGACTCAAAAGACGATAATCTTTTAACTAAAATTCTGAAATATATTGATATTAAAAATGGACACAGCGTAGAATCAAATGGCTTTTCACAAAAGCTATATGGTAATTACTTGGATCAAAATCCACAATTTCCAGTCGTCAATAAAAGGAAAGTATTTTGGCAGCCATTAGGTTACATTCCCGCCTCAGTACGTGGCACCGGAAGCGCAAAGTCACAGTCATCAGACAACAACGGTGGACAGCTGTTCAGATATGGTTAAATAATCAAATAAAATGTCAGCCTTCACGGGGTTTGAAGACTCTTTGTAAGAGCATTAAGCATATCTAAAATTTCAATCTCTGTAGTATGTTTGTTCGAAATATTCACATGTGAATGGAAAATAGAATTGTGATATAAGCACTTATTTTTATTTAGCATTTCTCTTTTATGTCAATGTAAAACCTTTATAAAAACACAAGGTAGATCTGTTGCATTCCAATTACGAATTGATCTTACAAGTAATCAAGTGGTAATTGTATGATACATTCGGAACCTTTCAGATCTTAGGTGGTTTCAAATTATAATGTTTTGACAAAATAGTTCCACTGTTACTATCTTTACCTTAAATATCTTAAATTGTATCATTAATGTAATTGAATTTCGAATTTTAATTATCTACCTTACGTGGAGTATCGAATAACATGTTTAAAAAATACAGTTCTTCAATACCTTCACGGAATTTCTTTTCCTCGGTTACTTTTGACCATATTTTACATGACATTTGATTGTTCTTGACAAGCCAAACCGTTGCATGGGAAATGAATATAAGCTATGCTGAACTTCCCTATCCTCAGTTATCAGTATATCGTGATTACAGACAACAATGAAAATTTGGTATTAAAATCAACGAATTCATTGTCTTTCTCAGATAAATTGCATGCATTAGGCTTATTTTTTAAAAAAAATTGTATGTCACGAAATGTTTATTGACAATGGCAAGAAAATCTGATAACAAATTTAGGTTGATCTAAATTTTTGTAAGCTTTTAAATAACATACGAAAATGAGTATATGATTAGACAAATTAAGTTAAATAAAAACCAATTGATCAAGGGAAAAAGAAAAAGGAAACAAACAAAAATCAAACAAACACAGAAACAAAACAATATCAATTACGAGGGCGCACACGTAAAAACCAGGCAGGGGGAGGTACATGACAAGTTTTGTTTTGAAAAAGTTCTTTTTCATTTCGCAAATACATCCTTTCACAAAAAAGTAATCAAGGAAAGCAAGATTCCAGCGGAAATCAAAAGAATGTAATCCAGGGACAAAGATCAGACATGGAAACAGACACACCAAACACAGAACATTTAATAGACAAAATAACACATACAAAGTAATAAAAGTAAATGAGAAACTCGGGCTACACTAAAAACTGGAAGCATGGACCAGGTGCACCGGTAGGGTAAGCGTCCTCTGCATATCTAGAAACACCCGCCGTGTTGCTCATAAAAAGTTGAATGTTGATTTTTTATTAAATAGTTATAGAGAAATAAATTACATACAAAGCATTGAAAGTTATTGAAAAAGGGAGATAACTCATTCATTTTTTTGCGAATTTTGGTTGCTTTCTTAGGGAACTGTAAAATCATTTTTCTGAGCCATTCTATGTCGATTAAAAACATCTTTGTACTATTGGGCATATATATATAAGCTATATTTATATATAGCTTAGCTGGCTGGGTGGTCTAGGGCGCTGGACTTTGTGCAGGCGGTGTTGCCATAGAAGTCACAGCAGTACGAGTTCGAGTCCCGCAGAGGGAACGACCAAAAATTTGCATCGCAAATTTGACAGTTCTAACATCGTTGGGAATTTTTCAGACCTTTCTATACGTTTACATATCTTCCCTGTATCAATTTGATCCGATGGAGCAGTGTAGCGAATAGAGTCGTCACATTCTGAGACGTTTGTATATATATATTTTATATTTAATAAGAACATCAGATCTTCGATTCCTCATAGGATGAATGAGCTCGACCAAAAGTTATGAAGTTTGAAAACAATGTTGTCCAATTATGACATTTTGTTGTAACTGTCTGAGAGTAAAAAACAAGATGAAAGTTGATTTCACATATGAAATATCGACACATTTGGTGTAAAATCTCAAAAGCATCATACTATTGACACTAATCATTCCATTGCACCTTGTTTGGGACTAAAGTCGTTAAGATTGTTGCTGTATTATATCAGATGGGTTAGTTTTGTCATTAATTGTTTCTATCGCCAATATTCGCATCGTCTTATTTTAATAGCCCCCTTTATACGTTCAAATTTAAAATTCGCTATAAATACGGCCTTCCGTAGTTTTTTTTCTATATTTCTACCAAATTATATATTTGCAGTTGTTATATTAACTTCTATAAACATCTAACCATTTAATTGATCTTCTCAGCTTACTGTTAAATTTGTTATTATCTATAATGTCTGGCACCGTTTGAATGTATGCAATTACATTAAAATTAATGTCACGGATTTTAGATTCCTTTTAGGAATATCTATGTCTTTCCCGAATTCAATCCTACACAAGAAAATATTTTCTTTATTTGTTAGAAATCTTCTTGCATGGGGATGGAAATTAGCTTAAGATTATGTAAGGAAGATGGCAATCTCTCGCATTTTCAAAGCAGGTTCATTACCACTATATTGTGAGCGAAGAAAACATTGTTAAATCTCTTGCAAATCAAAGAACGATCTGTTTCTTTGAACAATCAAACAATTCAGTGCATTGCCTTGAATTCCCAATAATACAAAAATATTTTTACAATCATCAAAACTCGATTTCTTGAATACTTTAAATCGTCTAGAATCAGTTAGATTAATTCATTTCACGTTCTTTGAAAATAAAATGTCGACTCTAGAAAAATGCCATGTTTCGACTGGCACCAAAACAATGTAAATAAGTGTTATGTGTTGAAGTTCTACAAAACAATGTATTATGCGTCATGCAATATAAAATATCAAGTGCCCTTTAAATTACACTTAATTAGTCATATATCTGTAAGAATGAATAACAAACGATTTAGTGAAGCCTTAAGGAATGCATTGATGATACTGGTTTCTTTATCGTGTTACCTCATACTGTATCCACAAATAAGACGAAGACAACTATCTGTAATATATACAGCATCAATCATTAGTACAACTGTTTCAGTAATCAATAAGAATGAGTGGGAGGGAAAACAAATAAATGTATACACGAATATCCAATTGCAACAAGCTACCAACCCAACGACGCAAAACAAAATTAATTTGTGGTAAGAAAAGAAACTGCCTTTTTCCAATGTTATGTTTTAACTATTCGTGTCTATGATTGCTTTTTCGAAGATTCCGACAAATATTAAGGTATCAAATTTCCGGTTTATAGGAAATTATTTTGTCTCAAGTTCTGTATAATGCTTAAATAGCAAAAAGGTAAACAAACCTTTAATAGACTTTTTAATCACGAAAATTACGAACATCGTACAAACATAAAAATACAACCCAGACGTATTACATTATATTTTAACATTGCATTTGTATCTTACATTAAAAAAAACATACTCTAAGCGTTTTGCATGTAAAAGACAAATAAGACACATTCACAAAATAAATTTATGAATGAATATAAAATACAGTGCATAAGTTTAATTATGAAGCAGATAAGCATTAAAATAATCAAAATTTCGTCTGAAAACTGGGCACTTGGAAGAGATATCCTGGTGGAGAGGGCATTCTCTGATTTTCTGATACACTAATTCTATGTTATTGTCGTAAGATAGGAAAGAAGAAAACGCTTAGGATTGGAATAAGTGTATCTTTTCACACCAAAAATATCTGCGTAACAGACTCCTGAATCACGGGTATGAGAAAATGCGCCTCAAAAGGTCTCTTACCTTTTCATTTAAAGATCTCATTCCTTGGTTAAAGAAATAGTCAGTTTCTTCTAAAATAATGAGTAATAATAGTTTTTTTTTGTTAAGTGTTCTTTGTGCTGATGCGACCATTGATTTATCGATTATGACGCAATAGCATGCAAATGCTATTTAATCACCACCAGTATAGTCATGCCACAATGGAAAAGGGAGGTTAAGCGCGTTGTAAAACCTTGATTTAACTCATCATTTCGTTTGAAATATCTAAGTCAGGACCATTGCGGTACCAGCTGCTCCGGTGGTGTAGTATCTAATTTGGATTTAGCTTGATTATGATCGAATTAATGTTCGTTAATTTTATTGTTACCCACATACGTTAAATGTAAGACTATTGTTTGAAACTAATAGGAAACAGCAAACTGAGCAGAATTTATGCACACACTACGGATTTAAGTTTTGACTACCTTTTCAACAGTACCTTTGTTATAACCTTTATTTAATTGTTAAGCTGATAAAATGTATTCACGTAGTCAACATTTATCAAAAACACCCGTAGAATTGTTCCTGTCCTGTAACCACTGACAAATCTGTATGACAAAGATAGATACACTATAATGGTAGTTCTGGATGGTGGCCAAAAACCATCCAAAGTAAAACTTAGGTAACTAAACAGTAAACTAGTATTTCCATGGAGCTGATCAGGGTAAAATAAAACATTGTTATATTATTTACCCATTGAATAAGGTTTACGTATATATTACATATTTCAATAAGCTGTACGCGTGTTGTTTGAAAGAATAACCCCATCCCAGCAGCATAAGAATCAAACACATAGGAAGATCTAAATCCAAACATTGATTGTTTAATGAAATTACTCAAAATCAAAACTATTGAAACCGGAAGCCAAATCCATCATCAAGAGATTCTACAATGTGTAATACAAGGAAAGAATCCTCATCGCTTTAGGTTTTTTTTAAATGTTGTAATACTGCAAATTTTGATCAATAAATAATGACAATTCTGACTACTCGGTCGTTGAATACGATTGGAGACATTTGGTCCTCTATCAGTGGCATCGACCGAATGGTTATAAGTATAAAATATTAATTATGTATATTGCAATGATTTCACAGAGGATGATCTTTGGTATTCCACTTTAAAAGATTTTTTAGAGTAAATTATGAAGAGGCAAAACAGACTTTAGTAACATTTGGAAAAAAATCGGTAGTTGCAATAAGCGATTCGAGGGGTCGCATAGAAACAATGAAGAATCTGTATGTGAGGGATTATGTCATAAAAATTGTTCAACCATGAAGGCAGTACATACTAATCGGTGAGTAGTGGACACATATGGTTCTATTAGAATGCCATCTGTGAGTAAACACTGTAAACACTCATCCAATTGGATAAAAAAACTAACAATGTTTAATTTGAGATCCTAAAATGCCCCACCAAGAAACGAATACGATTTGTCAGAAAGTCAAACGTCATAAATAAGACCTTAAATTGCACAGTGTACGCAAATTATTTTTTTATCAGTTTACTTTAAAAAGAAATAAGCAATAAAATAAGACTACAGCACATATATGCAGTATCATATTGTAGGTAAAAATTTCGAGAATAAGAAATTAATCTTTTTATTTACATCGCAGTGTCAAAACTGATAATCTACTGCTACATGTAAATAAAGTTCTGTAGCTATGAAATTGTCATTGAGAACATTCTGTTCTGTAACTAAAAAGTAATGGTATAGAAATTAAAGGAGTAATCAAGGGAACCAAGGTTATAGGGTAATCAAAAGAATGTAATCCAGGGACAAAGACCAGACATGGAAAACAGACATGCACAACAAGGAACATAAAGTAACTAAAATCATACATACAAAGTAACAAAAGTATATGAGCAACTCGGACTCCACTAACAACTGGGAGCATGGACCAGGTGCACTGGTAGGGTAAGCGTCCTCTGCTTTTCTAGAAACACCCGCCGAGTTGCTCATAAAAAGTCAAGTCCAGGGTAGACAAACGAGGGAAGGAAAATTATGACCCGTTGAATAAATCAGTTCTCATGGTGCTGATGGATACACCATAACGATCCACGAGTTCATGATAACGACCATAAAACTTCTGTAGTGATGACTTCAATCTTGTAGTAACATAATCCTGCTCCAGAAGCCTATTTGTTAGAGTTCTAGCGCGATACAAAAAGTCTGCGTAGTGTCGGCAAGCTCTGGTATAACGTTGTGATATGAACACTCCATACGCATGAGCCGAAGGGATGTTGCCACAGATGAAAGGAAAGTTGACAATTCTGAATGAAAAGTCATCACGTTTATCGTAAAGTTTGGTCAATAGTTTTCCTTTACCATCGATTTCTAAGTGTAGGTCAAGATATGAGGCTGACTTCACAGTGTCTGTAGTATCCTTTATCTTAAGTTCTTTTGGGTAGATGCGATGTATCAAATCCCCGAAATTAGGATTGTTTAAAGATAATACGTCATCTATATAGCGGAAACTGAGATTGAAGGATCTAGCCAAACGATATTCTTTCTTTCTGATCAGATCAGCTATAAAGTCAACCTCATAAGAGTGAAGGAATAGGTCAGCAAGTAAAGGAGCACAATTTGTTCCCATTGGAATGCCGACCGTTTGCTGATAGACACATCCACCACACTGGACAAATATGTTGTCGATTAAAATAAAGGACAAATGTAATTGTAGAAAGATGAAAACAAAAATACAAAGACTATAGACAGAGACAAAGCAAATAATAATAAAAATAACAAAATAATGAAAAAAAAAAGACAAAACAACAAACGTGTAAAAAAAGAAACAAAACACGCCCTGTTCTAAATGTAAGATGTTCTGAATATTTTGTTGTCTGTGTTGTTCAAAACGCCAAATTCATTTCGACAAACGCGAAAACAACTGGAACCAAAAACCGAATTTACAGTTGTATTTAAAAAGTTGTTACTTGGTAGAAGTTCTTAGTTGGTACATTTGTGTAGTTTACATCCAGTTTCTTTATTTCCGTTGCAACAAGGGATTCAGACCTTTTTGAATTGATTTTAGATAATTTAATCGAGTACTTAAACCCCGCTGCCCCAAGTTAAGAATTTCTGGCCTCTGTATGATTGTTTCGCTTTCACCTTTAGTTTATTTTTTTTTGTTATGTTACTTGAGTATATAGGGCCAACTCTTTCGTTGTACCTGTGTATTATGATGTATTGAGGCCAGCTGCAGCCTACCCTGTGGTGTGCGGGTTTCCTTGTCATTCAGTGAAGCCCTTGGGTTGACATTTTCATCCCAACAGGGTTGTCTCTTTGACATATACACCAAACATATTCTTGTTACAGTGGCAAAGATGGCAGTTTTTATGCAATACAAACAAAAAGTTATAAAGTTAAATCTTTCAATTTGTTTACTTTGATATATTAATGTTGTCAATTTGACATAAGTTACAGCAACTCAATCTAATATATCTGTATTAAAAAGAGAGAGAAAAAGATATGAAAATGGCAATTAAGACAAACTTTTGAAAATAAAAATCAAATTGCTGTATTAATAAACTTCGAGATACACTACATGTATAAGCTATACTGGAATATAATTATCAGCCCTACATCCCGTCTTTGTAAAAAGTGCTGTATTCATTTCAGTTTGTACTTGCTGTTAGAATAACACCAACTGATTTCAGGTCACTTAGATCATGCATGGTAATTAGGAAAATGATGCTTCCGGTCGGAAGTTTTATTTTCATATCAATATGATTAATTAAAAAGATATGGCATAAAAGAAGAAGAAAGCAGTTCTTGATGTGAAAAATGTGATTTCCTCTTTTCATTACAAAACCATAGTAGCCACAAAACACTACTAGTCATAATTATAAAACCTCGTAGGAATAATTTCAAACAGCTTTTCACTGGTATTATGTGCCTATGTAATTAGCATACATTTTTTAAACCATAACTTTTATCAACTGTTATCAACAAAGCATTCAAAGCTTTAGGGTATGACAAGGATAGTTCACAAAGATAGAATGATAATATTACTTGGATTTCATAACATTCTTGTGCATTTTCTAACCTGTTACTAATGATCACGACACTCCTTGAAAGAAAGTAAGACACATGGAGAACAGGGAAAAACAACACAAGAAAAATCTCAATGAAAGTATTATATTAACGTAACTAGTGCGAAAAGCTGCTACTTAGTTTTAATGTTTTTTTTTATTATCACAGTTAGTCTTTTTTTCGCAGAATTGTTTGGTGGTATTACAATAAGTGCGTGTACTTATAAACTGTTAAATACTAAACTAGTTGTGAAGCCTTGTCCCCTGTTAGCACCATACAAATACTTCCATTTTTTAAGATTTGTATGACAAAACATTATTTTAGTCTCTAAAATTTGATCGTTTTATCCGCTTGCAAGAGTAACAAACCTCTGACTAAGTGATACAGAATAGTGGCATAAGAAGTTGTCTAAAGCATCTGATTGGTTGGAAGTGACGTTGTGACGTTGCTTATATTGAGCTATAGTACGAATGGATTGCGTCACGGACGGAACGACCGCTAGAATTTCCGCCATGACAAATGCAGAATGCCAAGGGGCTAAGTATTCCGAAAAATCAAAGAGAACAAGGTTTTCTAACTTGTGAAATTTTAATATCACCGAAGCCCGTTTGTTATGATGTTAAATGATGAAATTAAATAACTTAAGTTGATATTTTACAATATTCAACATTCGTCCATTATTGAGTATGCAACTTAATGTGTGGTTTGACAACGAATCTCTAGACCTTTAAATCCATAAATACGATTGAAAAGGCTCATGGTATACTGTTCAGAAATCATTGCAATGTTTTTAATTAATACGATAGACTTATAATCGAAAACTAACGTTGTGGAATTTAAAATAATGCTAATACGAAACTGAAACCAACATTACACCTAAAAATGGCAAAAAGAATAAACCGTAACAAAAAATGTTTTAATTAATATATTTTTTGCTACAATAGCTTTATAATGATCGTTATAAAAAAAATCTTTTTAGCAGAAAACTACTGACGAAAAAAATGCAACGGTAAAATATCGGTTGTTATATTTATTTACAAAAAAGTCATAATAAAGCTGGCTTTTGTGTAGTATCGTGAATCACCATAATCATAATGAACAATATATCCAAACAGATGTAAACTTGTGAAGACTGTAGAATGTGACCTGTAAAAAAGCGCAGTTTTAAATGAGAAACAAATGTAGAAACATCTATAGTGTCCTGAAACAGACAACGAAGTATATTATATAACATTATCGAATGCCATTTTATGTTGTGTTCGAACAGACCACATAATAGTTTCAATAAGTCATAGTAAATTTTATCTTAATAGGTTATTTTTATCAAAGAATACAACGTCGATGATGAAGGGTTTTTGATTTTTTTTGTGACAGCGGCTATAAAATGTTTTATCGTAAACAATGATAAAAAAGAGGGGCTGTAAAAATATGAAGGACAGTAGGTTGATCAGATAAACAAAACTACTTATCATTTCATACAAGAAAATATCAAGTTAAGATCACAGTGTAACCTCATTTCAGGTCAAAAAGTCATCATATGATACAAGCTTTTCAAAGGACAAAGAATAAAAAAAAAACAATTGAAAAATACAAATAAATATATAATAAGATAAAAATACAAATGAATAAAACCAGAAAAAATCAAAAATGTACTAAATTATTGAAAAGTGGTAGGAACTCCTAGGGGTCAAATTATAAAAAGCCATAAAACGAAATTCAGTTGAGAGCGCATTAAGACCACCAAACCCTGAGGTTAAGCGCAGGTGCTATAAAAGGCAAATAGTTTCAGATATATAACAGACAACCATGCTGCTCGATGACGACAAAATTTGTTAAAATATAAAGATGATGCTTCGACAATATTGTCATGATGCATAAAGGTTGGGCAATATCTTCTTAGTCGTTATCAAGAAGCAGGTTTGCGATATGTATGAAGTTGGTAAGGGATGTCTAGCTAAGGTTTTATACCGCACATCAAAAATCTGGAAAAAAATACCGAAGCTCAGTAGTTGGATATTTTAAATATGTCAAAATCTAAAAACATGACCTCAGCGTGAACAAATGAAAAAAAGACGATGTAAACACACAATTAAGCAAGTTTGTTTGCCACATGTAATTGCTGAAAGAGTTGCAAAGAAATGTTTGTTCTGGACATATGTGTCTGTCGAGAATTCCGCAATGCCGCTAAAAGACGACATACAGTACGTATCGTGTATTATTATAAACATGTAACGTCATAAATGCTTGATGGAACTTTACGTATTTCGAAATACAATGTTGATCTGAATAGACATTTTCCTCCATATGCTTCCCTTTACTAATACCACTTCACCATATTAGTGCCGTTACCAGGATACAAATGATGGAAAAGCTGAATGCTGTACGAGCCGACATGAAAGAGCTGTTACGAGACTCCTGGGAAAATATGACGAGAGTCGACCGGACGGATGCTGTTGAGATTTTAACCATATTGGATGGTGTTAAACAGAAAAAAAACGAGTTCTTGACGACCTCAACGAGAAGCTTTTGAAACAGACGCAAGAAGAAGAAATAACAAACAAAATACAAGACTCAGATAAGAATATGCACTATTAAGACTTTAAACTTCGACATATTCAAAATTTCGCAGACGCAAGTCAACCAGCATGTAGAAATTTACCGGCAAATGAAGCTACTCCTTTGAATTCAGATGCCCATATCTTTAAACATCAACGTGTACAACCTATGGTAGCTTCAACCTCTAGTTTCTTCACATAACCACCCATGCAAGTTCCATGATTGATTAATTGTTGTCATACAAACTTACATATTCCTTAGTTAGCCTCAGATTACTACGATAAGACCGAAACATATGTACGTGGACTAGAATCTCTTAGACAGACTAATTCAACTCACGGCTAATAACTAGTTTAAATTTTTTTGAATAGATTACCCACAGAAATCCGTCAGCATTTAGCAATTTGAAGAACACGAAAACCCATTCAAAGTCAAATTTCAGCATAAAAGATTAATGTTAAATTGCAATTTTATTAAGTCATGTTTATTTTGTTATGAAACTGGGAACATCGCCGTTAACGGTATTAATGTCATATCCCCTTTACAGTTGTAGAAAAGGATACATTTGTGTTTTAGCTACCTAGGTCATCATATATTAGTGAACTGCAAATCGTCAAGTAATTGTAAAAAGCGCCACAACACAAGCCTGCGCACTGATAAAACTAATCGCAAGTCTGAGAAATCGAGTAAACCTTGCAGAGACGAGGACAGAAATATCGTTCTAAATTTACCTCTAACAAACACGTCTTCAAATGTATTGTTGAAAACTGCAATTGCGCTGAGGAAAGTATACTACAAAAGCCAATATTTATTTTGATGAAGGAGCACAGAGATAATGCATCACAGAATCACTTGCTGAAAAGTTACAGCTGTGTTCTACAGGAATCGGAATTGTCCATATCCACGGACTCGTATAAGACACAAATAAGGCCCCTGAGATGCCAAACAACTAGAAACAAATGAGAGAGAAAAAACCCAACTCAATGTACTTGTAGTACCAGACATTGTCGTACCAATACAGACGCATGTAGATTCTGACTTGGAACGTATACGAAGACTGAAATTAGCCAACCGATGATTAGCGATGATAGGTTTGAAATTAACTTATTATTACGGGCTGTCTATTGGAACATCATCGTCTTTAGAGGCAATGGTCCAACTGCAGTTGAATCAAAGATAAGTTATCTACTGTCGGATTCTTCAACATCAAACAAACAAAATATTGTATGGTATCTCACAAGGTAGAAGAATGTTTTTAAGAAAAGTTGAGACAAAGAAAACAAATACAGAACATGAAGACTTTCTAGAATATTATGAAAATTCTATAGCAATCCATGACATCCGTAACCATGCTAAGCTACCATGGAAAACCGATCACCCTCCATGAGAGGTAAATAAAACAACTACAATGAACAAATAAAACTAGGAATATAGTAAGGCGTTGAAGTAAAGAACCACATTTGCTACACCAGTACATCGAAATCATAGAAGAACAGAGAAACAATGTTTTATAGAATGTGAAATCACATAAAAAATGACACTAGATTTGTATGTAGACAATGTCCTATCAAGTTTCAAATCTGAAGAAGAATTATCACGTTACAAAAACAACAATACCTCGTCAGTATTTCGAAAAGATGTCAGATGAATATGAAAATACTGTCACACATGTATTTACAGATGCTATTAGAAAAACTTACGGAACATGTGTTTATTTTGTATCAAAGGACAAAGTAAATTTATTATGGCAAAAAGGTTGCACCGCTGAAACAACTTACAATATCCAGATTAGAACTGATGGCTGCCGTTATCGAAAGTTGATTGTGAGACCTCATCATGAGGAATACCGGATTTACACGTGGTGTGCTATGGAGCAACAGTGAAATTGTTTTGAATTTGTCAAATTCGTCAAAGATTTTGAAACCATTTAATTTGTAGCGAATATTCGAGAGATCAAGGAACTGACAATCGAATGTATGTGGAATGTCCAACTTAATATAATCCGGCCGATCTATTATCGGGAGGAATTTCAGCAAAAAAATCAAAGACGAAATACTATGGATAGATGTTCCAAAGTGGCTCAGTGATGAATACACAGGATGAATACAAATGGTAAAAATGGAGGAAAGATAAAAACCTGATATTCACAACTGTGACCGAGTCAGAAATTATCGATACACACGCATGCAAAATGACGACGAAAACACGTATAAACAAGGACGCTCTAAGAATCATTAATATTAACAGATCAGATTCGTTAAAAAGCTGTTGATTTTAACTGCATATGTTAAAGGATTTATTGAAAATTGTAGATCAATTGGGAAACAAACTGGATCGTTGAAAACGAATGAAATTCAAACCGTGTCAATAGTTTAGAAAATAGATTCTCCAACCAAACACTTTTACGATGTTTGTAGAGACCTAAAAAAATGATAGGAACAAACAGAACAATCTTATAAAACAACTTAAGCATGCATTGATTAGAACAACTTGATTCGATGTGAAGGACATCCATAATGCACAATTAGATGAGTCTGCAAAATTACCATTGTGTCTTCTGGGGAAAGACAAGCTCATACAACTCATTTCCATGGACAGACATGTTTCACATCTTCATTCAGGATTATTGAGCATTGTTACAATTACTTCGTCAAAGTTATTGGATACCAGTGATACGAAAAGTTGTTAAAAGTGTCATACGTAAATGCGTGAGAGAAGAACCACCATTTACCATAACAAGTGTGGATTATTAAGCGTAACAACGATATGATGTCAGTAATTTTTCCAATCTTGGGACAGAATACAAATTCATTTTTCTTTAGATCTACGGTGACAGAATCGGATTGTATACCCTCCCTTAAATATAAATCCATTCATATGATAGTCTTCTCTTTGCATGCATTGCGTCTCTGTGTAGGTATTTAACATTCAAGGCTATTGTATGTGTCTCAAATAATCTGGTTTCTATAAGGCAACTTATAAAACCGTTTATGAAAAAGCGCCCCTTGTTAAGGTAACACAATATACGTAACAAGGTCATTCCAGGACAGGGTTGATAGTATCTACTATTATTATTACTGGATTATGTGTTTAGATTAACTCAGCCCATTGAATGTACCTATACCGCTACACGAAAATGTGGAAGGGCAGAAGTATAACATAATACCCTAGTATGATTAGAATGCTTATTTGTTCGCGGCTAACGCAATGAGCAAATGAATAGCAATTAGACCTAAATCAACTAAGATTTGAATCATTAGTTATAAGTTTTCATGTTTTTCAAATTTAGCAGACAACCCATATTAAAAATATATGTATTCTTAAATATTGAAGTAACCATTTTATTTTGGAAGTGACATATACAGCTAAATATATATGTTAGCAAAAACATTGTCAACTGTACATGATAAATATGTTGTCGTACCAGCAGACAAAGCCCAAAGCAACATTGGTTTTGTCTGCGAAACGTACAACGTTCAATGTTTATTATTAGAGGTAGAGGTAGAAAATAATAGCAGTGATAAGACCTATACTGCCTATACAATCTCCAAAGAAGAAATAGTGGAAACCCATAAAACTGTGCTATCCTCTTTTAGTCTGTCTGCTAAAGACGATTATTGTGATTTACCGTCTATGTATTGGATTCCTTAACTCCACAAGAATCCATACAAAGAACGATATATAGCTGGATCAGCAAAATGTACCACCAAACCACTTTCACATCTTTTCACTTCTATACTCATAGCTGTCAAAGAGGGTCTCCAGTCCTACCACAACACTTGTTACTTCCGTAGTGGTATTAATTCAATGTTGATCCTTAAAAATTCGAAAGATCTTCTGGAGACTCTCAAATCAAGATTATCATCAGAATATAATAGCATTAGAACCTATGATTTTTTCGACACTTTATACTTCTATTTCCCATACCCAGTTATAATTTCGACTCAAAAACATTATACAACGTCGTTTCCCCCCAAAAAAGATGGTAAACCTAAATATAAATATATAGTTCTGGTAGAAATTCCAGAATATAAAGAAGAAGATGTTTTCAGAATGCTGGAATTTTTTTATCGACACCATATTTGTCCAGTCTGGCGGACGCGTTTTTCAACAAACGGTCGGCATTGCAAAGGGGAAAAATTGTGCTCCACTACTTGCTGACCTTTTCTTCACTCTTATGAGGCTGACTTTATATATGATCTGATCCGAAAGAAAGAACATCGTCTAGCAAGATCCTTTAATCTCAGTTTCCGCTGTGTCCGCATTATTACGTGTACATAACGACGTTACGGCAGCACTCGACAGAAACTGCTGTACAGTCATGATTATGCTCGACTTATCCGCAGCGTTTGACACGATAAACCATTCAATTCTAACAGAACGACTCAAATACGCCTTCGGCATAACAAACTCTGCTTTTTCATGGTTTCAGTCTTATTTAGGGGGAAGGACTCAACTAGTATCCGTGGGAGCCATCCAATCCAACTCGATAAAATTGAACTTTGGCGTTCCTCAGGGATCTGTTTTGGGTGCTAGACTTTATTGTATGTTTTCTAAGCCCATCGGAGAATTTGCAGACGACATGGTATGCTTTATCATTGTTACGCTGATGATTCGCAGAAATATTTAGTAATTGAACCAATTGACAACTGGTCCGAAATATCCACACGACTTGTAGCTTGCGTTGGCGACATCAGCTCATGGATGAAGAGCAATTCGTTAAAGCTCAGCCAAGATAAGACTGAATTAAATATTTTCATTCCGAAACATCGACTCAAGGAATTTGAGAAGCGTCAACTAGCTCATGATGGTACGATAGTGTCAGATGCAACTTGTGTAAAGAACCTTGGTGTACACTTAGACAAGTCATTAAATATGGAACAACACATTTCCGCTGTATCCAAGTCATGTTTCCTTTATATCAGACAGATCGGCCGAATTCGTTGTTACATTACGGACAGTGCTTGCAAAACTCTAGTGTGTTCTCTCATAACATTGATATTGGATTACGGCAACTCCCATTTATATGGCATGAAAACTAATGCCTTGAACAAGCTTCATAGAGTTCAGAATGCTGCTGGTAGATTGATATCACGGCGCAGGAAATATGACCACATAACACCTGTGTTAATTGACCTACAGTGGTTACCTGTTCAATTCCGGTGTCAATACAAGCTCATCTTATGCGTTTTTAAAGCACTGCATGGTAAAGCTCCAGCATATCTCCAAGAGCTCCTGACTCTATTCCGCCCATCAAGATCATTGCGGTTCCAGAACTTTGTGACACTTGAAAAGCTAAAAGTATCAACAAAATCGTACGGTGAACGTAGGTCCGAAAAGGCAGCTGCCACTTTATGGAAAAATCTTCCCGGTGAACTACGAGTTTTCGACAATATTAACATTTTTAAATCCAGACTGAAAACACATCTTTTAAGGACAGCTTATGGTGATCTTTTGTAAATTTGACGTTATTATGTTTTATTGGTGTTCTACTTGAACACAGTAATGTTATGTTTTAGATTGTTTATTTTTTTAAAAGGTAACTTGTTTTTTTTTGGCTTTATTATTGTTTTTAATTCTTATTTCATGTAAATGATAAAATATTAATATATAATGTATTTTCTAGATATTTTTACTTTTGCCGTTTTATACTATTTAAATAATGTTTTAATACTTAATTATGTTTTAATTACATAGTATGTGATTTTTTTGTTCGTCCTTTCTTTTTTGGTTCTACAAATTTCTATATCTAAGATACGTAATTACGGTTGTGAATAATATTTTTATTTTCATTTTTTGGGTATAATTTTAAGTGTTGATTACTACGTACTTTGTATTGTATATCATTTATATGCTGTAAAGCGCTTAGAGTACATGCAGTTTAAATTGGCGCTATACAAATATTGTAAATAATAATTATAATAATGTTGATGACGTATTATCGTTAAACAATCCTAGTTTCGGGGATTTGATACAGCGTATCTACCCAAAAGAACTTGAGATAAAGGAAATTGCAGACACTGTGAAGTCAGTTACATATACTTAGATATCGGTGGTAAAGGAAAGCTATTGACAGAACTTTAAGACAAAGGTGATGACTTTTCATTCAGAATTGTCAACTTTCCTTTCATCTGTGGCAACATCCTTTCAGCACATGCGTATGGAATTTTCATATCACTCATATGTTATGGCAGATCTTGCCGTAACTACCCAGACTTTATGTATCGTGCTAGACTACTTACAATTGGGCTTCTGTAACAGGGTTATGTTGCTACAGGACTGAAATCATCGCTACAGAAGTTTTATGGTCGTCACCGTGAACTTATGGATCGTTACGATTTATACATCTGCACCATGAAAACTTGATTTGTTCAACGTGTTATAGTTTTCCTTTCCCCTTTCTTTTGTCTACCCGTACTTTTTATGAGCAATTCGGTGGTTGTTTGTAGAAAAGCATAGGACGCTTACCCCACCGATGCAACTGGTTTGTGCTCCCAGGTTTTGGTTGAGTCCGAGTTGCTCATTTTCTTTTGTTACTTTGCATGTATTGTTTTATTTGTTTTATGTTCTTCGTTGTGTTTGTCTGTTTTCTATTTCCGGTCTTTGTCCCTGGATTACGTTTTTTTATTTCCGCTAGAATTTTGGCTTCCTTGATTACTCATTTACATGAATGTACAATTTATCAACATGAGAATAATTCTTTTATCAGTATAAATTATTCGAGGTTTAATATCACCCGTGGAAGAATATTGATCCCCATTTTAATAAATAGTTATTGATATCAATAAATCAAAAAGGATATATAAACATGTAAGTAGAATGCACTATCAGTACGAGAAATATTATGTTGTATCAATTATTTTAATATATATTCTTTGCTGTATATTTTCTTGAGAAAGGAAAGTTTTTAAAAGCACACATTATTTTCTCTAAGTTTGACTTGTTTTTCTAGATGCTATCTTATTCAGACGTGTTTTATTCATCCCTTCAAAGATGTTTTTAACAAAGAAAGCACTAAACGATCTACCCTTATATATCTGATATTTATGTAGAATCATACTTCAGCATCAATGATATTTTTGTCAACTAGATTATTTTCATTTACTGTAATAAATCATAATTTAATAAGGTTTGAATATTCGTTGATATAAATAACTAATTATTTCATTTCTGATGCAAAAATAAATTTGTATTGGAAAAAAGCAGGCAAATAAAAAAAAAGCATTGAAACATACATATCAAAATCCTCCTGCCTTTCAGATTAATTTAGCGAAATTTACATAGATATGTGTTCTTAAATTGACAATTTCCAATTATATTTGAACTAAGTTACAATGTACATAACAAGATGGATTAAAAACACTTGATATTATGTCTACTTTAAAATTATGTTAGTACAACCTTCAGAGTGGCATTCTGTTTCCACCATATCCACCATATTTTAGCAAAAGGTAGATTCGTGCAGAAACCTTTCCTTGTCATTTTTTTTACAATGATATAAGATGGGGTGCTTAAGAAATAATAAGGAAAGACTTCATTTTATCATTGTGTATATCGCCTTATTTTACCCTAAACGATATGATGGCACCGTGATTGGTTCCTATCTTCGGACAGAATGAGATTCATTTTTCTTTAGATCTACCATGGTAGAATCGGATTGCATACTCATCCTTAAATACAAACCTATTCATATGATAGTCTTCTCTTTGCATTGTGTCTCTGTAATTGCCATTCAAGGCTATAGTATATGTCTCTAATAATCTGGCTTCTATTAGGCAACCTATTAAACCGTTTATAGAACAGTATCCCCTGTTAGAGTAACACAATATACGTAACAAGGTCATTACAGGAAAGGGTTGATAGTTTCTACTATTAGTATTGCTGGGTTATGTGTCTAGATTAACTCGGCCCATTGAATGTTAAAAATGTTAAAATGTTAAAAAAAAAACTTATGGATTTCTTTTACATTTAATGATAACACACAAAATATTAATGTTTTTTTTTATTTTCTCTGTTCAAACTGCAACATTGATCACATTACATTCACAGTAGGACAAGTCATGACAACAAGACATCACAATGCGCCAATTTTTGAAATACACATACAATTTTTACATCAGTGTATAGATATAACACCACTCAGTTACCGTTACTTTGAAATTTAAAGTGGACTAAACATGACAACTAATAATTAAGAAATAATAAAGAAAGACTTCATTCTATCATTGTTAATTCATTGTTAATGTCCCCTTATTTTTATCCTAAACAAAGAAACAAATTGTTAGGTATGATTGTACTATTTTGTCGGTGTATTTGGAATCACATGATTAAGATATTTTTTCGTAGAACGAAAAAATAATTACAATCAGTTCTTAAACATAAGTTAAAGCTAATTCCGATGCTGCGAGAGGTTTAGTTGTTTTGAACGTAGAAGATACCTTATTTCATACGCGTTCTTATAAATATCTGGCGTGGGAAATATTTACAAAGATGTATGTCAAATTTACGATTTTCCAATTGAACAGAGTGGGTTTAGTACTGAACGTTGTAGATAAAGTGACTTTTAAAGACCAAATTTTAACATACAAGCACTTATACAGAGTGGATTAAACTCACTACGGGAGGCACTTATAAATATTCTAAATATCCTCCATGTGCAATAAATCATCAAGTTTATAAAACACCCAACTTTTACTACTACTACTACTACTATAAACTGTAACATATAAACAATACGCATTATGACCGTTCAAACCAATCTGATATATGTTTACTCTCGAATTGCTCCTATTATCCTGTTCAGCATATGGACAAAATATGTCGCTGCCAATTTAAAGTTGCAAATCCTGTGTATAAGTCGATGACAAACTGTCATTATCTTGTGAATAATGAGGCAATAAATGGCAGCAGAAAGTATCATATTGAGAATATCTATCAACAAACAGGACAATTTATCAATAGTACTAAATAGTTAAAGTGGGATAATCTTTCCACCCACTAACATGCCATATATGATTGGTTATTTATTTAATTTAATTTAACATGTGTTGTATAAATGATAAAATCCCCCTCTTTTTTTGTATTAATTTCCTTATTTCTTGAAGCGATTATGAAACTATTACCGAATTTAACCGTGCAAAAAATTCAAAACCATAAATTATTAAAAAAAAACTTCATTCCTTGTAAGGAACATGATAAAACTTCTCGGTGCTGGTTTTGTATCTTTATTTGAATGTATTTGATTAAAACTAATGTGCACCAGTATTTTCGAATTCATACATACAACCCTATCATATTTTTACCAATTGTACATATTGCATAGCAAGGATATATTTCTAGACCTTATTAATGAAGCCCAAGATGATGAAAGCTTTTAACTTTGTTGTCTTTAATCGGCACATTGCGCCATTTAATCATAAATGTTACCTTTATAAAGTTATAAAATAAAAACCAAAACCAATGATAACGATAATAAAAGGGAAAACTCTGCAGCAAACGCTAACATATGTAAAAAAGGAAAATTGGACTGCTATCTTGAAACTTAGTCGGATCTATTCATGCAGTCTGCATTTTTCTGCTGACAGTCATGACCTAGGAATTTCTAAATGTTACTTTCTTTAGATGTTGTGAATGAAAAAATGAATCGGTCATCTCGGGTCGAAATTCCTATGACAAGGACAAGCATTTATTTTTTAAATACAAAATAGATAGTTTAGAACAAACAAATGTCCTCTGTTAGAACACTATAGCCAAACCACATTCATCGAAAAAGTCATTGTTAAAATAGGACTCGCAAGTATTTCTATGAAATGTACTCTGCTTTTGATGTTTTGAGAGAAAGTCTATTAATCTTTCTGGTCGCGTCATGGGAAGTCACATAGATAAAAGCGCTTATATTTTCTAGTGATACAAAAGTAGAAACATTAAGCAATACGCAGAACATTATCACAGTATGATTGAATCAATATCATTCGTACATGCGTTCGATATATCACTATTTTATATCTAAAGCTACCCATGAACGAAACATTTTACTGCTAATAATGGTTTGTCAATATGTACACAATGATTAAGATAATGAGGCAACAAATGGATTCAGAAAATGTCACGATAGGCATATT
This sequence comes from Perna viridis, assembly GCA_037379345.1. NCBI lineage: Eukaryota > Metazoa > Mollusca > Bivalvia > Mytilida > Mytilidae > Perna > Perna viridis. The sequence goes on along the minus strand of CM074517.1, from coordinate 11,802,175 downwards.
TATCAACTGGAGCGAGTTAAACAAGATCATACCTAACATTTTCAGTAGAGAGATTTTCCTGTTTTTTTTTTCTCAAATATGATTTTAAATGAACATGTGTTAAAATTGAAATGTGGAAACAAAGGTCATCGAACTTGATTTTTAGATAATTAAGCCTTCTAAAGGGCATTTTTACAACATTTTATTTGGATTCAGTAGGAAATTTTCAATATTTCGCATATAACTAAAAACTGGAGGATAGAATGTCTTATAAATGTGTATAAAGAACACTAAACTGAAATTGTTTCATATTTCAAAAAGAAAATTAGGGGTCACCGAAATTTTTTTCTTGTGATCTCCACTTTGAAAGAATTTTCCCGTCAATTATTTCTTCTTGAAAGAGTCTCTTTTACAAAAACATGTGTGTAATTTTACCAAACTATTTTTATGTCAAAAATTCTTTTAAAATAATTTAAACATATTATTTTTACATCATTTGAAACATTGTTATCAATAGAATATATATATATATATATATATATATATATATATATATATATATATATATATATATATATATATATATATATATATATATATATATATATAAACATCATTCCTTCCATTATTTTTGAGAATTTATCAAAAAACAAAAAAAACACAAACAAAAACAAAAACAAAAAAAAAAACAAAACAAAACAAAACAAAAAAAAAACAAAATAAAAACAAGAAAAAAAACCAAAAAACAAAAACCTCAAACGTTTTGAATTTTTTAACTCCCTTGTTGTCATAGGTATTTAAGGCTGTATACTTTTTATATATTCGTTTTTTTTTTAATTTTCTGTCTTAAATGTCGAGAACACCTATCTTTTTGAACGCTTTCTAGGTGGATAAAAGAACGTCTAACATTTCATCGACAGAATTTTGTTATGTGACTGTGGCGTCATCAACATTTTTCGATACCAAAATCAAATTACAGTAAATAACGCTTATGTTTTATTGAAATAACATCAATAATAATGATGCATGCTTATAAATATTTCGCTTCACAGGTTATTGTGCACAATGACATTGGGATTATTTCTTCATAAAAAAAATGATAAAACACACTGTGGCAAGCGTAACCTTCAATAGGATGAAGTTAAATATTTTGGATTGTTTTTAGTTTTTTACCATGTTATGCGAAATAATCAACTTTGGTTCATGAAGTCTAAACTGTCACAAAGTGAACATAACTTGGACAAAAATTTAAAACAATTCTGATATTTTAATTTCTTATCGATTAAAGACAATACTAAGATTTTTCCCTTCACCAAAACCTTATTTAGTATGGAATTATTTGAATTACGGATTACGGTCCGATCCACGTTAATGACTGACGTCACAGTACAAAGTTAGTTTACGAAAAATAAACTATCTTGCCCAGATGAGAAATATACAATCAAATTTAACTATATAGATACATCCAAAAACCTTCTTGTCCCTATGCTTCCCCTCTTGTCTCTTTTTCTAGACATCTAGATGATTTTTGTAATTTTTTGACGCTTCTTGATATTTCTTGTCGCTAATGAAACTGACCGGTATAGCTTAGTGTTCGTACTTTAGACTATCTTGCTAAAGCCAAAATGGTCTACTTTTATGGCATGTCGGAAGCGAAAAAAGTGTCTGAATTCGACGATTATTGAAGACCGTATGATTAACTCTTTTTATAGAAGAAGATACGAAAATACCGAACTTTATATGGGAAGCTTCAAAAGACGTGACTTCCTGTCACACTGATATCAGGCTTTCAGTACTTTAAAGCTATCACTTTGTTTCCTTTAATACCTTTATAAAATACACAATATACATTCCTTTGAAAGTCATTTTATTTAAAACTTTGTTTTATTGTAGTTATTTCTGTCCAGACAAATTCACTCTTATCATTGTTTAATGAAACATTATTTAAACCATGTTGCATATGGCAAATTATATGGAGTAGGTATTGCCTATTAACGAGCACGGCATTTCTTTTTGATAAGAAATTGCAAATAGTTGTAGGCATATGCATATGCAGGAAATACATGCACGTAGAAAAGAACGTAGATAATGCAGTCATATTTATTTGCAATAAAATTGTCATTAAAATATAATATGTCCCGGTGTCAAAAGAATAGGCCCACAGCAACTCTGAGCTTGTCGTAAAAGGCAACTAAATAGTGCTCAGAACATTTCGTATTGTTAAACACAGATTTATTATTCGATGTCATTTTCAATCATTTTGATCATAGTCAATATCTCAGAACATGCTGGCATTATGTTATACATATGTTTGCGATTGAGCGTGTAATTCACACTTACAGTAGTGTTAATTTGTCCTTGTGTACTTAAATAACAAGTCTGGTTGTAAGAGTAATCAAGGGAGCCAAGATTACAGCGGTAATCAAAAGAATATAGTCCAGGGACAAAGACCAGACATGGAAGACAGACACACCCAACAAAGAACATAAAAAAACAAAATGTTACGTAAAAAGCAACAAAAGTAAATTAGCAACACGGACTCCACGAAAATCTGGGATCATGGACCAGGTGTAACAGTTGGATAAGCGTCCTATGCTTTTCTAGAAACACCCCTTGAACGATTTGTTTTAGCGAAACCCTCGATTTTCATGTAAACAGGAAATGTAAATACCACAACTGATTCGTGAATGGAACCAAATATAATCAATAAATGAGTTATAAACGGGAGGATACTGCAACAATATCTTTTTTTCACAAGTTTATCTTCGAATGGTCTTTTGCTAGGTGATTTTTTTATTATGTACTTGCGGTATTCTACGCTGGAGAAGTCTTTCAATGCTGCTGTTTTTAGCCTCCCGTCCGAGAGATACATACTTAAAAGGGATGCTGGATTCGGCTCAAATACTGTAGGGTTTACAGGAGAAGACGTGTATCATGCATGTCAAAAACCTACCTTACTCACCTTTATTTCTTATTTGAAAAAGCGTGACAGACCACATAACAAGTCTCCGTCTTTCTTTTGATTGTTGCACGTCTCGAGATCAAAATTATACAGATTGTGTATTTGAAAGAGTAATAGTTCTACATTTGGTTTGATTTGTGTGATTTTAGTGGGAGATAAATATGTGACTTTCTAAAAAATACAGATCTAAAAACAGAAATTATCATCGTTACATAAACATTTAACATATATAGACAAAATGCTTTTTTCGGTGTTTTTTTACACCATGATTCACCTCTACTATAGGCATTGTATATTTTATATGGACTGGTACTTAAAATGAAAATTCCCTGTGTGTCTAGGCCAAGATCATATTGAATTATCAAAGCATAGAGAATATGACTAATAAAAGATGACACGCTGCACTTTTGTTACCAAGCAAGTAGTATTTTAATGTCGAAATAATCCTCTGTTTGAAAATACAAACAGTTATGTAATAGTTCCGATAGCAAGTACATGTTGCAAAGGCTTACAAAATATTTTTTTCCTTTGTTGTTTTAATCAAAATATTCATTGATCATGTAAATACTATACAATCTGTCAACTTTTGCACGTAGTTGATACACTTCTGCTCAATGACAATTGATACAAATTTTGCCGGCCATTTTTTTAAACTAAAATTACAATGTTATATTTGTGTTTTGAATTTAATTAGTAGAATAAAAAAAACAAGCCCATACATCACTACATGCATAAAATAAAATAAATATCTAGTTTGTATCCATTGTATATCGTCACACATTGGCTCTATTAATTTTCTGTATTATTTTTCATACAAGTTCATAATTTTCATGGAATTTACATTAAGCAAAACAACAAAGCTTAAGTCTTTAAAACTTTGTATAAAATAATTAAAATATTTGAGTACGCACGATAAATCCATTGAAATGACCAACATCAGGAGTACTAAAAAGTCAATAATTCAGTTTATTTAGACAATTTATTTTTGTCAAAATTGAAATCTATTTCAATTTTGAAACTATTCATGGCTAAAAAGAAAGGAAATTTGACGAAATGAAAAGTTATCGCGTTTGTCGTAAACTTCAGTCAATAGATTTACTGAACCATCGATCGCTATGTGTAGGTCTAGAAAGAGACTAACTTCATAGTGTTTGTTGTATCCCTTATCTCAAGTTTTTTTTAGGTACATACGATGTATAAAGTCCCGGAAACTAGAATTATTTAATGATAATATAATTTATCATCTTTATAGCGGAAACTGAGATTGAACGATGATCCTTCTTTTAGATAAGATCAGCTGTAAAGTCAGCTTTATAAAAGTGAAGGAATAGGACAGGAAGTATAGGAACACATTATTTTCCTATTGGAATGCCGACCGTTAGTTGAAAAACGCGTCCACCACATTGGACAAATATGTTACTAATAATTTAATTTCCAACATTTTGAAAACAAAGTATGAGGAATCTCTTCTACGATGTACATACTTGTATCTAGGTGTACTCTTTGTTTTTTTTTAGTACCAACAATGTATCTTTTTAGTCGGGATTTTAATTTAGCATGCGGGAAAGAAGTATAAAGAGTTGAAAAATCATGGGTTTTAATGCTGTTTTATATTGATAATAATCTTGAACTGAGGGTTTCCAGCAGATCTTTCGAATTTTTCAGGATCAACTTGAATTAATACCACTACGGGAGTAACAAGTGTCGTGATAGGACTGGAGACACTCTATGAAAGCTGAGAGTACATAATAGAGTTTAGAAAGAGATTTGTTGGTACACTTTGCAGATCTATCTATGTAGCTTTGTTTGTATGGATTCTTGTGCAGTTTAGGAATCAAGTACATAGGCGGTAGATCACAGTCATTGTCGTATTGTTTTCCACTATCCCTTTTTTAAAGAGTGTGGCAGCAGTATATATAGCTTATTACTGCTATTATTTTCTACATTCCCCTCTGATAATAATCAATACAAAATATGTAAGTAGAACATTAGGTAGAGAACATGCTAATTATATATATATATAAGATTTATGTAGAGATACTCTATTAAGTTTTATTACCTTAACATTCTGGAATTTATGTAAGGAGGACCAAAATGTGACTATTGGAAGCTTAACTTTTCAAAGGACTAATATAAATAAAAGAAACAAACAAACAAACAATCAAAAACAAAACAAAACAATGACAAAATGATAAAAAATACAAATAAAAAATCGACGAGTCAAGTCTTGTAATTTTAGTCTCCACTATATCGATGTTGCTTAATCTCAGAAAAATTCTAATTTTTGGGGTTTCATTTAATTTCTATATCGAAATTAAATTGAAACTAAAGAGACAACTGATACATCTTCTTCTGTTTCATAATTTGACCCCAACCTATACATTGATGACGCAGAACGTCTGAAGTTAAAACTTGATCGGAATCTTGATGGTTTTTACTTTTCAATCGTAAATGCCCCCTTTCTTTGTGGCAAGGTAATATTATCTCCAGCCTATGGAGTACACATTTTACTATTGATCAGTTACAGCCGTGCATGTGATTTACAGGGATACGGTCGAATATGACAGACAGACATATATACATATATAGCCTTTGCTGATATCACACAGAAGTTTTAAGATAATTATCGCAATTTAATTGATCGACTTCTTTCTATTTCACTTATTATAAGACACGAAATCTTCAGTTTGTTCTCATGTCTTCTTCCGAACTTGACACCTACCGGATTATACTAAATTGATATGTGCAGTGGGAGAAAAGGACAATTCTACCATTTCGAAGCATCCGATGTCACCCACCATTTATAGTGGTATTTAGTGCTGTAGATTTTATTAGCTGTCTTTTTTTCTCTTATCGTCATTTTTTTTTATTGTGTGTGTGGATTTTCTGTTTTGCCATGTCTCTGATTCTGATGAGACTTTTGTTTTGGATGCCTTGGAGTTTTTTTGCCGATATTTTACAACTATAAACTCTGTTTGATTCTCTTCGTTATTATAATACTTTGTTTTACATTTTCATGGACTGAAAGTTAATTTCGTGCTGAAAACTTAAACACTTCTAACAAACTGTGTGATGATGCTTAAAAGTATCACATTAGTATTTGTCATTTGATGCAAATTAATATCAATTTATTACACATATATGAAACACTCAACGTTGATACAATAATACTGTTATTATATTTCATTTCTATTGTTTTATGTTAACACCGATGTTTTGAGTTACGATGATCTCTATAGTTCTTTTGGTCCTGACTATATATATTGTTATAAGCTTACCGTTCGTTGGGATTGCCTTTGAATTTGTGTCGATGATCTTTTTCATAATTTTTTAATTGTTCTAAAAACTTATTAAAACACGCCAAATATTGATATATGCTGTATCTATTCTATTCTCCATTTTAAAAACTACTTTTTTGGGTTTCTAAGCCAGTTATAGAACAAAGTAATTGTTTTTTTTCTAGGTTTACTTTTGTCCCTTACTTTGTAATAGGCATTGTAAAGGTTTCTGATTTCTAGAAAACTCTTGTACTGTTCGATTTGATGAATGAGTTCAATATTTACGTAGCAATTAAATGCGCGACCTGATCAAATATGGCGAAGGATTCTAAGTGTTTAATTAAAGACAAGTCACATTTAGAAGTCGTTTGAAGTATTACGGAAGATATCTTGACCGAAATTGGAAATACATCAATAATATTAAAAGGTTACAAGGTCAGTTAAATGACAGCTAATTCATTTGTTTCAGACTACGGGTATTGGCATTTGATGACGACAATATGACTTAAGATATAAACTTAGAAGTATTGTTTAAGGTAAATAGGGAGCTTTAAGGTAAAGATATCATACAACTTAAACAATTATGTGCAATTATGTCTCCTCGGTATTCAGCCAGATCTTTACCCCAACATGCAGCCCAGTGGAAATTACAGAAACGTTCACGATTGGTGGATAATAAAAAAGATATTTTCATGAAAAAAAAAATGTACTAACAGTAAGGAACCACATATATGTGTATTTTATGGAGCACTTAAAGCTTAGGGTGGCTTCTGAAAAAATGATGTTTGAAAAAGTATCCCCCTTTTTGAACCTTAATTTACGGGCAGAAACGCCGCATGACATGGTGGTTTTTATTTCAAAATTTAAAAGCTATATGGGTGTATTTTAGCAGCAATCCGTTAGATTAGAGAAATTTCACCCGGATCAATTTTAGATTTAAGTGGATGTGAGGACCCCCCATACGGAAATTGCATTGTGAATATTTGCGCTCTTGTATCCTTTGGTATCTGTATCAAAAGAACGGTAACTCTAACCAATAAGCAAACACATTTACGCCTATTATTACTTTTAAGTGTTTAGTTCCATATTTTGGAAACTTGTAAGCTCTTCATTTTTCAACCAAATTAGGTGGCTCGAAACTACTGCAATACATCTCCTCTTATTGTGTAAGTATACCAGTTTTGGTGGAGTCAGAGTATCTTATTTACTTTCGTTGCTTTGTACGTATTATTTTTGTTATTTTATGTTCTGTTTTGAGTGTTTCTGTTTTCCATGTTTAGGTTTTGCCCCTTTATTACATTCATTTGATTTTTGCTAAAATCTCGGTTCCCTTGATTTGCCCCTATACAAAATAATAGACAGGATTTAGAGGATTTAGAGACTTGCAAAAGGTAATGTTTCTTTTTATATTGCTTAGGTTATTAATGTTTATAATCTGTAATAACTGTAAAACATTTGATTTTTTGCCTTTGTTTTAATTGTATGAGATATGAAAATAAAAAGATGCACTACATCAAGTTATTATTAATAAATAAATACCAAAATACTAGGTAACTGAATAAGTAAGCAATTATTTTTATAGTCGTGTTTCTCATTAACAATAAAGTACTAAATACTAAAGTTTTCTTATTTCAGTAGTGCTATTTTAAGATAAAATGCAAATTAAAACCACTATAGAATATGTATTATAATAACTATGATATACTTAAAATCTTCTTGATATTCGGGAAACAAGATTAAAAACATAAAAAAAACAATAATCAAATCTTCAGGCGCGGAAGTAAAAGACGTCATACGAAAACGATCTGTAAACATGAAAGCATAGCATGATTGATTACCCGAAAAAAACTATCAAGTATCAGACAGAGGATCAAAAACCAAATAAATTCACTTTAATTTCTTGTTTAGAAACAGTTACAGACAAAATAGCTCGTCTTAGCATTTCTAATCTCACAGCACTTTTGAGGTGAAAGTTATACAGATTGTAAATGAAATTAGTACTTTTCAAGAGTAATCGTTCTTGATTTAGTTAATTTATGTGAGAGAAAAGTGTATGGTTTTCTTCAGAACTGACAGGATTGTGGTTACGTAAAGTATAGACAAAAAAAAGTTGTTTTGTTTTTCTGCACTTTGAAACTTCTCTGTTATTGTCGGTGTCTGAATTCTATCTAGATAGGTAATTAAATAACTGTTCCATATTACCCATTTTAATATTTTTTACCACTAAGCCAATTGACAATTATGTTGATGGTGATGTAGACAATACAATATTTCAAATACGTGACAGCTTTAAAGAATTGTTATTGTTTGAGGACACAGTCTAAATGACACTTTTATATCCCGTTGACAATGAGAAGAATAGTACATTTCTGTTGTCATGTGACATTAATTTGCGTAAAAAGAGAAATAAACATTGCAATTTCTGGTCACACATTTAAAAATAAAAAAAAATTGACATGAAAATTGTCATTAACTGAATTCGAACATGATCGGTACCTCATCTAGATATACAGACACCGAATGCTAATTCAATTACCCAAAATGAATAACGGAATAATGGAGAAACTCACACTTGACAACCGTTCTGGTCATATGAACTAAAAACCACTACTCTAAATAATAGGAAACGTACTTTTTAATAGAGATTCCTAAATTATACCTATTTATCTTCAGTTTAAAACTGTTTAAACGCTGTAAAAATACAGCTTGAAACAATGTAAACGACAGTTGTGTTAAAAAGAATGTAAACGCATATAACTGTGAGGTAGAAGTATCTACTACTCGTAAAATAAGGCAAGAACGACAACTCAGTCGTACTTAAGTTATTATAAGTGATCAAATTGGTGTCGATAATTTGGATTATCAATCGATTAAAACAATAAAATCCAGTGGGCCTAAAATATACCAGTGTTAAGATCCCGAAAAACGCCATATTATCACTCGTGTCAAGTTAAATCTTTAATTGTTGCAGACAAATATACATCCTGTCTTTCATTATATGGCAAAAATTTAAACTGAAATTTCCGTTTTATACACAAAGGTATTAGCAGCAATTTATGCAAGGACTCAGATAACCACAATAAAAATAATCCTTAGGTATTGAAAAATCATACATTACTACATGTATTGTCTTGTCATTTGAGAATCCGGTTGATCAGTATGTACTTCAAAATTATCAGAATGGTAATCAAAATCACAATATCTGGAGACTTGTGGCTTAAATAATTTACATAAATTTTATAGTGTTTTGCTCTTTTTAATTTCATTTTTTACTGTTTATATCTTCTATACTGTTTTGACTAGTGTATTCACCGATTTCGACTGGAGGTAATTTTATGTTGTCCATTTCTGTTGAAATATACCGGAAGTAATGAACCGTAATGGAAGCGAGAGGTACAACCTGGTTTAACCCATCTTTCATTTTGAAAATCCTGTCCCAAGGCATGACCATTGCGGTGATTTTCATCTTTCCAGTTTTTATTTGATATTGTCATTTGTTATACGGACTATTCTGAAATTTTATCAGTTCGGTAATTTTCTAATTATCCTTCATATCAACTACCTAGTAAAGTTAAGTTTATTATACATTAAAAAAGGTAAATGATAAATTACCGCGTCTGTGCATGAGCCAATGAATAACAATCAATATTATATTATGAATAATTAATAAGCATTTCCGCTTTTTTCGATGTCTTTATTAGCTATATCTGTGTTTTAACCTAAAATTTAAACCATAATAAACCATATGTTAACTACATTTCTTTACTAAACGTCTTAGTTAAGGTATTATAACCCTGTAAAACTACAATTTACCCTGACCTGTAATTTACCCTGGCCTGTAATGCGAAAGTTATTTATCAGCAGCATTATTCTGAATTTAAACAGCATTTCGCTATTTATCATCCCACTTTCATATAAGCATAATATTTGATTGTTCAAGCATTTCATAAGGATGTTATTTACTGTGATAATTTCAGTTACGATTATCTGTCTTAAAATTAAGCTCAAAGGACAACACAGTCACTATGAAGCCCGTCTCATTATCTAATAAATAAATTATTTCGAAAAAAAAAAATAAATAAATAAAAAAAATAAATAAATAAAAAAATACGGGACTTACAATTTCGTGCCATTACTATCGAACAATTCCATCCGATTGAATTCGTAACCCAGCTCATACAAATTAAGTCATCAAATATGTTTCTCCTAATCATGGTTCCTTAATTGTTCTTTATTTGGCAAAATTAATTTCTATTTTCCAATTGTGCTTCTCTTTTATTGTGTGTAAACCTTCCATGTACTATTTTTCAAGGCTATTGGCATAATAATTTGTTTAGAGGCAAAGGTTTAACAAATATTGTTTAAAATACTGCATACAAATGACACAAAAAACAAATCATTAAAAATTCTTATCACCTTGATGCTTAATTTGCTAGAATCTAAAATTTACTACTACATCTAGGTGTAACATCTCGTTAGCATTCCTTTGGGCTTAACGTTACATCATTGTTACTATCATTAAACGTAATAATCACATGATGTATGTAACGTTACCTCAGTGTAACTACATCGGCCGTTCATCGCGTATTTTTAATTACTTCAGAATCTCTAACAGACATATTTTAAGTAGAATGAATGAAGTAAAAGTTTAAAAAAATGTGACAATTTAACTACCCTCATTACATCAATGATTTTTTTTTGTTTTTTCCCCATTTTCAAAGGCAAAGTATTCAAAATGTTTTCAATGAAGTTGTTATTAATTCTTTTTTCAAGTTCAAAAATATGAATGAGTGGTACGGTTTGTTTCGGATTCTCACTTGTAAAGTTGAAGAGAAACAATCAAACATTATATACATTACATTAACATGAAAATAAACGGAAATGGATTATCATCTAAGAAACGAACATCGGACGTATATATATAAATATTTCTTACGAGGTAACATAATATATTTATTTTACTTCGTAAATATCTTAAAATGTTCATTGAAAATTTCTGTCCAAATTGGGAAATACATATCAATGTAATAGAAGATTAATGAAGGGAACCAAGATTCTAGCGGAAATCAAAAGAATTTAATCCAAGCAAGCACAAAGACCAGACATTCAAAACAGACAAACACAACAAAGAACATAAAATAACCAAAATAATTCATACAAAGTAACAAAAGTAAATGAGCAACTCGGACTCCACTAAAACCGGGAGCATGGTCCAGGTGCTTTTCTGGAAACACCCACGAAGCTGCTCGTAAAAGTCAAGTTCAGGGCAGACGAAAGAGAAAACTATGACATACTGAACAAATCAGTTTTCATGGTCCAAATGGATACAACGTGACGATCCACAAGTTCATGATGACGGCCATTTTTCAGTCCCGTAGGATCAGAAAAAATTGCCACCGATATTTTGTAAAATGTCTTGCATCATATGTTGCATCATATGTCAACTTGGGGAAAAAAACAAGAAAAAAAAAACCTGTAAACCAATGATACTAGTGCAAATGATCAGTCGGATCACTTTGTGTGAGTGGCATTTTGTGTTTCTAAATGTTTCATGCCTACTTCATTTTCTTTGTACTTTCTGACTAAATTGTAATGTAGTGTAAGACAGATTCTGAAAGTATTCATTTTCACTTGAAATATAAACATTAACTTTAGTACACACAGTTGCAGTTCAGAAACAAACCTTAACAAAGTGATAATACATCACATTGAAAAACGCGATTATCATATTTACAAACTTTCTTTTCTAACATGTTTCGACAAAGATCATGTCAATACAGAAAATCATATTTATAAAGCATTTTCTCGTTTTCCTATTGAAAAATTGTTAAATACTGGGTGGAGGTCGATCTAATGTGTCTTTAAAGATTCCGATTCATTTAAATTTATTCTAATGTTGTTCATTATAACTGAATCGCAACATTGACTTGATGCACAAAATAAACCTAGCATAACATCGAAAAACCATAAATTTGTCATGGAATTGAATGTTAAAAATAGGCTGGTATTTAAGACAAGTGCGACTGATCTGAGTGTATTGATGAACTCGGCGTTCAAGGAGGCAGTTCTCACTGATTATCTGTTGTGTCGAGTGAGAAAGAAATATCAATGCTACGCAATTATATTGTGCAATTATTTATTACATCAAATGGCATTTGGAATAAAAAAAAAGTAAAAAGATATTAAAAATTGACAATAATGTAAGAAATGTATTGATATTTGTATTTGTAACACCAATTTCATCCTCTTCATGATATTGGTAATCATTAAATGTGAATTCTTTGTCAAGTTACCAAAATACATCATATTGAAAAATTTATTTTCTAATTCAGCATGCATTCGGAATATTAGATAACTGCAATAAGTTTTTTTTTTAAATAGTATGGTTCAAAAAGATTTTTAGGTTATATAACATACTGGTAAAAGCATTATTGCTTACATGCACAAACGTTTCGTTAGAGCTTTTATAAGAAATAGCTACAGCTAGAGAAAATAAGTACAAATTTCATAAAAAGATTATAAACGAATTAAAAAAAAAAATATGTTTGTTATACTCACAGTTCTGAGTGGGTCTATTTTGATCATTTGCTTAAAACACATGTACAGCAGATCGAAATTTGCAATATTTATGATTGTATTTGTTTTTAATAACAATTGGGTCGATGCCACTGCTGGTGGACATAAGGTTCCCAAGACTAATCAAAACCCAGTAGACAGACGGACTCTGATATTATATATCATATTTTATTCATCAAAGTTTGCTGTATTATAAATTCAGAAATTCCATAACCACTAAAGCTTTATTCCTTGTATTGCACATAGTAGAACCACTTCTTGTATGCAATTATTTTTTTTTAATTAAGATCTTTCTTTATATTTGATTATAATGCTGCTGATGAGAAGTGACTCCTTGAAACACGCGTACAGCATTATCGAAATTTGATGGATATTCTTGATTGTTTTTAATAATATATTCCTTAATTTCCGTTTTTTATCCCTTCTGGTCACGGCGTCACTAAAAATAAAAATAATTAAGTCAAAAATTATTCTTAAATTCGATGGTAACACCAATCAAAGTATATAAAATTGATCACGTCACAAACAGAATTTTCTGAGATGTAATTGTTCAAGATTTGTGTCACTGGGGGGGTCAGTTAAAGTGTAATATTATGTAGTACCACCAGTTAATGTATTTTCACTAATATTAGGAAAGAAAATAAAATGGCAAACTTATTCAGAACTGGGCTATTAATGTGCTCATTGTGTGAGTACATTAACTTCAAATAAGATATAGACTTATTTACAAAATTTTCAAAATAAATCAGCTGCTAAAAATGGTTACTCAACAATGGTCCATCACTATCGACCATGACACTTGCATTAATTTATTCAATTTCCAATCATGAACTAAAAATTATCTGTTTTGTGCGACTCTGTTAGCCTAAAACAAATTTATATTTTTACCGATATTTATTGGTACATAAATAGGTTCATGCAAGTACAATACCTTATATCAATACCTTATACACACAAACAAGGAAGACAAGAACTAAAGGTGGAAATCTGACATTATTGTTTAAAAATGTATACCTTTTGCTTCATTGATCAACATTTGTGGAATGGAAACACATACAACGGCGAATGATAAATGATATGGGCGTTTGTCGTAATCAGATATGTTACTTCTCGTTACCTTCTGAAAGGCAATGACTTTAAATTGCATACTTTATGCAGGAATGCTAAATTATCATCTACCCTAAAATTAAATTATCCATTTAAGCAAGATTTGCAATTCGATCCTGTATTATAGACATTTGAATTATGAGGAACTGAATCAGCACATTCTATCGAAGTAATCCTTTATCATTTTATCAATGAATTTGATGTCTTCATGAAATTACTCCGTGTCAAGTTAAGCATACAAAAAATTGTACAGAGCTGCCTTATTGTTCTTCTAGAATAAACTGATATGGAAGGTGGAGTCATAATTTCATATTCAGAGTTTTAACTTTCGTAGATAAGTTTCAGATTATAGAAGGGTGTTATAGTCGCCACAATATTACATTACAAATAAATAAACATTGCCGTCGCGCTTATATTAACAGATACGAAAATAAACGATGCTCACTAAGCATGCTCTATACTTCCTTCAGTTCCCTGAAAAAGAGGTTGAAACAGCCACATATATGGCATTAAACATAAATTACGGAATGGAAGACAAAAATAATCTAAACAACAACAAAAACACAACGATGATATAGTACCTGCATTTTATTTACTTTTTGTGGAGAAAAGATAACTTTTGTCCTTCCGATGGACGAAGTGTATACTACATATACCACTTACCATTGACAGAATTTTTGTTTACATTTAATTTCGGTTTGCTTGTGCTCCTTTTATACATGTAGTTTTACAGCTTTTCAAACTTAAACTTTCTACGCATTGCCAAATCCTCTTTTGTGTTCAATTTTTATTGGGAAATGATCAAATTAACTGATTTGTTCACATGATTTGAAAGTATATTTCAACTAGATAGTTCCTTATCAGAATGCATAATGCCAATTTAAAGCAACCTATATAGACATTTTACAGAATTACTGAATACCGTATAGCGGGGAAATTTTCGCTTTATTCACGAGGTTTTGGGAATCGCAAAAATAAAAGCTCGACAAATTTAAGTTCAGATACATATTTATATTTTCATATTTTACATATTATTTCCATTCCATTAGTTCTGAAGGCGCAAAAAAATAAGAACCGCAAAAATTTGATACCATAAATCATAGAGCAAAACGCGAAATTTATACGTTATACGGTAAATTAATATGTTTTTTTTAACATCATTTAAGTTGGACTTGGCAGTTTAATATCTTGCCAAAATGATTGCCAGTCCTCCTTCCATGTCTAACACTTCCTATAAAGTATGTTATTTGTTAGAAGCTTCTGGAGTTGACGTATATTTATTACTCTGTTCCTCTATTAGTATATTATGCCCATTTAAAGAGTACAAACATAGTAACAAAGATGTATGCATTTTGCTTTAATGTTCAATATTTGTTGAAATAATTAGAACATATTCTTACAATGTAGGAACATTATACATTGTAATGTTTTTTTTTTTTATCCCGTAACAAATGATTGGAACCTTTTTCCAAATGAAAATTCGATTGTGTTCGGTTTCATACACATGTTGCAGCATATGATCCAACTCCCAATTAAACCCATGGTCAATATACTACATAGTAATTAAATCAAGGGGAAATTTATGATGTATTTTTTGGCTTTGTGGTTGTTTTTCGTCTGTATTGTTTTGAAACGTGAGTGCCCTCTTTCCATATATCACAAGAAAACCTTTGTGCTGTGATATAGGGGATGACTACAACATGCATGTTATGTGCTTTTAACATTTATACCAAGTCTTTTAGATTTTTGCGTACAATTATTACTCGCCCAAGGGAGTCATGTACTGTTTTCTTTCACAAGTCTGTGTTTTCACGTTCTTAAATGGTATACTTCTTGTGCATATGTGGTTAAGAGCTCATTATTGATTGGCATTACAACGAATGCATGTATGTGAAAAAGCAGATTTGATATTAATTAGATTTACAAAAATAATCCAATGAGATTAAATGACATGTGAAGAAACATTTCTTTAACAATGATATTGATACAAAGCATCTGCAGTAAACAATGGTCTCATGTTAGTGAAACTTTTTACTTACACTAGGCAGGAGGAATGGAAATTGAGCAACACAATTTTACACTGTATCCACAGTAGATATTTAAATTTTCAAGTTTGAAGCACAAGGCTCGTTGAGCATTATTTTAATTTAACATTTATCTATCGAGAAAATAGAAATGCACTTTTCCCTTAGAGACCGATGAAAGGGAAAACTCATGGCCACACTATACGACAAAGGCGTTTCTCATTCCGTATCGTCATTTTTCCTTTCATCTGTAGTAACATCCTTCCTGCTAACGGAGTTTTCTTATCATAACACATACGTTGTGATAGAGCTTGCGGACTTTTTGTACTTTTTGCTTGACTCCTGTAAAATTATGCTCTGGAACAAAGTTATGTTGCTACAAAAGTTTTATGCATGGTCGTCATCCTGAGCTCGTAGAAAATAAAGAACAGATATGGTGAAACGCAACAAATGCATCATCATAAAAACTTTATCACAAAAATGTCACAAGTAAGCTCCGAAAGGCCCTTACAACAAAAATAATAAAATCCAATGCAACAGAACGAGGCCACTTCAAATAAACTAAAACGCTAAATAACGACACGGAGACACATGACCAACATTACTGACATTTGGGCGAAATCATTTATTTCTAACCAAGTATCATGCCACAAGGCCAGCAGACAACTTGGAAACAGTGGATATCCGATTAAAAATTAGATTAAGGCAACGAAAAGTTACCATAAAACGTGCACCATTTATCAATAATTTGTTGAAAGTTTTAATTTAATCTTGTACTTAATCTTATACATGCTATCACAAAGCAATAAATAGTGCAACAAAAACCAGAGCTGGGCTAAAATGTTTCGGAAGATAACAAAAGAAATAAAATCTCGGTGAAGGTACTAACACGATAGCACGTCGTTTCCGATTATAGTAAAATTAGTTCAATCGAAAATAATAACGCGATATTTTATGAGAAACTCGTCAGGTATTTCTAGAAATGCAGAGGACGCTTACCATACTGGTGCACCTGGTCTATTCTCCCAGTTTTTAGTGGAGTCCGAGTTGCTCATTTGCTTTTGTGTGTGTCTATTTACCCTGTCGTTATCCTTAGGAAATATTCTTTTGGTTTCCATTAGATTCCTGGTTTCCTTTATCTCCCTTTCACACGAAATGCCGTGCAAGATTCTGATTCTGAATTGCACTACAGGGTCTTGGGTCAGAAAAAAAACTAAGCAGATTTATATGGCACACATTACATGGTAGGTGAAGAAGCCTACACCATCCAGTATCCTTTCTGACATTGAGCGGTTGCGTTCAAACCTGTCTAAAACGAATCCTGAACCATCCGGAAACCTGTCTAAACCAACCCAGAATAATTTCAAAACCTGTCCAAAACCAAACCCTGAAAAAATCCAAAAACTCATCTAAACCAAACCATGAATAAACCGAAAACCTGTTTAAACCAAACCCTATTTAGAGTCTCTGTATCAATTTAAATATATTTTGAACTTTGGTGCACCGAAATTTGGTGAAAACCTGTCTAAAACAAACATGTTACAAAGTCCAAAAGGGTTTCGATTTAGACAGTTTTCACAAGTTCCACGCAGCCGCAGACGTTCGTTTCTTCTGTTACTAACCCCTGCAAACAAGCCTTTCGAAATTCCCGGACATTATTCAAATCAAACGTAGTTTGACAATCATTCACTTTCTTCCGATTTTGCAAGTTTCTTGCATTCTCTGAGAGGGCTGACTGCAGCGTCTAGAGTAAATTTCGAACACCAGAGACGCTGTTCGGAGCTTGCAGTTTTAATTGGAAAAGGAAGAAACAATTATCTACTTGTATTATACAAGTGTTTCTATATCGAATTGTTGATTTCGTCAGTAACATTCATCATGCTTGTTTTGTTTTGATTTGTTTTTTTTTATTGTTCTTGAATTAGACTAACTTCTTGCTAGAACTTAAACAACCAATGACTTTGATGTAAAATTCTCGATTTCACGTACAGTTTTTCCCATTTTTAGACATGGTGACGAATAAGTACTAGCATTTACAATATTGCTCATGCATCTATGGTATAAGTAATGTTTTCTAAACAAGACGACATTCCAGACGAAATAAAAATAAACGATACATGTTGTTTAAAGACAGGCGTACAAAACATTTTGAAAAATAAGACACCATAAAACTTAATCATTATTCAAGCTTCATCTGTTAGAAAACGGTGAAAATAATTTAGGTTTCTTGTATTTGACACGCCTACATTCCAACACAAATTATTATGAATGAAACGTCTCACCGTAATGAATGGATATTGTTTGTAATAAGTGAAGGTGGTGTATATGTCATCATTCGTGGCATTATGCTGAATAACGTGAGAGTGTATTTAATTTAGCATTTAAAATAAATTTCGATTTATTTTTTTTCTTATTCTGATTTATTCCATTATTATTCCGTTTATTACACGTCAGAACTTTAAATCGGTGTTTTAAAACCAATACCTTATGTTTTCAGTAAAAAAGAAAATGAATGTACTAATATTCATCCCACATCTAATTTACAGTGTTTGAAGACAAACTTTTTAATTTGATGAATGGATCCAGCTCTTGGTGACTTTAAAAAGAAACAATGAAAACATAAAATACAGACAACGGCGCTGAATTTGTGTCTGAAGTTCTGTGTCTGTCAAATGTTTTTGTCGGTATAAAAATTGCTTCCGTTAAGGGTAATGTTTAATCCCGACTTTTACTTTTCTGGTTCTGTTCATTATTTATTCGAAGACCATCATTTATATCCTTAATATTTGGACTTAAATGTATGCTGGTAAACATACTGCTGGCATTGTCAAGAAGATTTTTAAAAACATTTCTATGTATTCAATATCGTCTTCTTACAGACTACACTTGCCTTATATTATAAGAGTGAAGAGTGACAAATTATTGTGCTCCACCATTGAAATCATGCATCGCCATTATATAGTATGACGGAGTATCGCGCATCGCCATTAGAAATTCTGGTGAATCACCATTAGAGAGTATGAAAGAATATCGTGCAACACCGTAAGAAATTAAGACGAAATATCATGCCTCACGGTAAGAAATAATAACAAATTATCACGCATCGCGGTAAGAAATAACGGCGAATTATCGTGGATCGCGGTAAGAGATAATGGCGAATTATCGTGCATCACGGTAAGAAATAATGGCGAATTATCGCGGATCACCATTTATCATCATACTTAGTACCATTTGAAATTATGCATCACCATCAAAATAGTGTGTTACCATTGATTTACAATTACAACACCATCTATATGTTGAGGGTACATGTAAAATAAAATAAAAAAAATGCTCTGATTTGGATGAAATTCGTTTTTAAAGATGAAAGTGATATGCCGAGTCTACTTTTTTAAGTTCTGTGACAATTCGAAAAGCACTGTGGCCATGATAACTGTATTGTCCATCCTCATTTTGAACACTCTGATTGCTTTCAAATTTGATTTTTAAAGGGAAAACGATTGAGCGAATTCTAAATTTGAGGTTTCGATACTGTTTGGATTTACAGATGAGAGGGGTTTTGTGGTCTGTCTAGATCTTTCAGATCATAATCATCTCTTATAAATATTGACATAAACAACTTAAGACAAGCTTGGATAAAGACAGTATCAACTTGACCTGTTCTTAGCTTTAGAATATATTAAAAGGGAAACAGGTCCTTGTTACATTTTCCGTTTACTTCCTTTCCTCCACACCCATAACAACTTTTATGTGATTGAATTAGAAAAAGAAACTACACATCTTCTGAATTTCGAAGTATTAAAATTATTTATACAAAGAACATACAGCTTGAGCGGCCAAATGTAACACCACTTACATATCTTTGCAATTACTAACATAGAGTTACTTACAGCCGCTGAAATGATACTAGAAACTATATCACTCAAACTATCTGGATTTAAGCAAACTAAGTACACGACTTAATATATCCATTTCAATATGATCTCCAATGATCTGTCCCACAGAATTTATACCCTATGGTCAAGTTGTTTGGTTTCGTTTTATTTTGAGATATTTAGTTGTATGTTTGTTAAACCTTCCGCTTTGCGGAAGATATATAGAGACTATAGTGTTCATTTGCCCGTCTAGAATTTGTTCATTACAGTGTTTTTTTTTCTAAATATCACAACCATTTGATCTATTAATAGAAACACGATGAGCCACATCGTGGAATTCGAATTCAATAAAAATGACATCGGCTTCCTGTTTGATAACTCAGTTTATATTTGACCATATAGTAACTTGACTTGGAGGCAGTGGGCTTTGCCAGGTTTATATTTTTGTATGGCTTCCATAGTAACTAAGGTGGGAGGAACTGGGTTTTGTCAGGTTTATAGTTTTGTATAGTTTCTATAGTGACTGAGGTGGGAGGAACTGGGCTTTGCCAGGTTTATAGTTTTGTATGGTTTCTATAATGACTGAGGTGGGAGGAACTGGGCTTTGCCAGGTTTATAGTTTTGTATGGTTTCTATAGTGACTGAGGTGGGAGGAACCGGGCTTTGCCAGATTTATATTTTTGTATGTTTCTATAGTGACTGAGGTGGGAGGAACTGGGCTTAGCCAGGTTTATATTTTTGTATGGGTTCTATAGTGACTAAGGTGGAAGGAACTGGGCTTTGCCAGGTTCATAGTTTAGTATAATATCTAGTTACTGGGGTGGGAGTTCAATTTAAAGTTGCGTATTAAGCTTTGCAAGATTTATTGTTTTGTATGGTAAAATTTTACCTTAAAGTTAGTATATAGACTTGCCTGTCTGTGTTAAAAATTTATTTTATCAATTTTTCTGCCATCCTGTTAGGTGATTATAGATTCGTACAAATAGTACCTATGCAACATAGCACAACACATGAAGCACCATTGTGCTCCTGTTAAGGAAATTCATTTGTATTAATAGAGATTTCCTTAATTCATTCGAAACCCAAAGACAGAGAAGATATTATGAAAACAACAACAACAAAATCAAATCAAAGACTGAAGTCTTCAATGTCGCTAGTCGTCAAATATTCTCTGCAACTGATTTTCACTTACTTTCAACATCCGAAAGGGCACGAATGCGATATGCTCTAAAATAGGACAGAAACCTATAATTAAATTACAGGTCTATGAATCGGGCGACTTCCGATAGAATCTTGGTTCCCATGATATGATTACTCTTTCGTAACCGCCACGACCCGAATGTTTTCAATCAAAACAACTGGTTACCAGGAACCAGATTAAACAACTGGCAATGGCTATATATACAGAGGGGCCCTGATAATGTATATGACCTATATAGTCAATTGTAACAAACCCCTGTGTTTGAATCTGAAACTGGATAATATTACATAAGTTCAATGAACCGATCATTTCATCTTTTAATGTAAAAACTTCGTGTTTTCATACAAGCAAAAAAAAAAACAAAACAAAAAAAAAACAAAAAAAAAGACAAAAAAAAAACCCACATAGACATGTGTATGATATTTTAAAAGAGTTACATTTTAGCAATCTTCCGGTCGCTTTTAATATTGACCAGGGAACCAGATTAGGAACCAGATTAAACAACTGTCAATGAATATTTATAGATATCGGGCCCTGCTAATGTACATGTATATGACCTATATAGTCTTGTAACAAGCCCCTGCGCATGAATCTAGGTAATGTTTAATGCTAATGCTAATGTTCATGTAAACTTCCCGTGCTTATACAAGAAAGAAACACGTGTATGATATTTAAGAGGTACATTTTTATCTGGTATGAAGCTAGATCTATGACGCTGTGGCGATAAACACGGCACAGATCTGCAGCACAACATGGAGTAGTAATATATAATTATGCAAATAATTTGCGAATATAAAGTACTGAAATTACGAGAGCAAGAAGTCGCTAACAATATTAACGACTTAAAAACACAAGAAAGCTATCAGAAAGTTGAGGGTAATTTAGCAACCCCTCAATAAAAAAGTAATGTCGAGTCACAAGCTCATAACAATGGAATAGTTCAATTTTCTATAAATGTATGGAATTGATTGTATCATGATTTACAACCTTTCTCGCATAGTTTTAAGTAACCTGGTCAAGATGTATAATTCAGACAACCAAGTGACAAGTGCTTTTTGTTAGTGTTTTTATATTGTTGTTCTTAGATGATTAAATTATTTTTTGCCCATTGTATAGAGTGGACAACGCCTACAACATACATACATTGGCATAGCGCTTAGTTAATGTACATTTTAAGGAAACTTTGACCTTCCTGAAATCGTACATCTTTAGAAACGTAAACATGTTTTAGACAGGTTTGTGCTTTTCCGGCGTCAGGTTAAATACAGTGCACAAAGAAATTTATATAAATATGCCTTTATAGACAGGTTTTAAGTTTAATCAAAGATCGATTTAGACACCGTGTTCGCTCTATCCAAGGTACAATTGATATGTATAATAGCGCTTAGAGATGAAGTTTACGTCACTTATTGTTATTTGAACAGTATTTTTTTGCATTTTAAATCACGCGCTTCGAGTAGGTCTGGTCCGAAATATTTAGGATATCATGTTATTTTAAGTCGACTACCAATATATTATGCTAATAGTGAAGGTTTATATGGTAAATCTTAACATGCAAACTATTTTTCAATGACATTTTCTGTGTGCCACTCCAATATACTGCTCCTTTCGCTAGAATACAAAACATAAAAGTAAGAAAACAAACAAATAAACAAATAAACAAATGAACAGCCAAACAGTAAAATAATAATATATTAAATAAAAAAAATCTCATAAACTCTGTTCGCCCCATCCCCGAGAAACAACAAAACAGAACAAAAAATAATTTTACACAGTAACTTTTTAGCATATTTATTTCGGTGGTTAGACCAACGTTGTATCAACATCAGGCTTACGCTCAATTAGTGGTGTTTTGTGTGTAGTAGTCTTTTTTTAAGTTGATGTATTTTAATTTGTATCAACGTTCTATTTTTTCAATAGCAGATTTAAACATAATCCCTGGCGTAAGTATTAGCGCAAAAAGAAACACCAACAGATGAATGGAAAGAAATTCACTTAGCTCTTTCATTGTCGTAAAATGTAATGAATAATGATGAATAGCTCTTGTATGCACTACATCAAACAACTTTCTACATGATTCAAATCAGATAATGTAAAATAAAACGAAGAAAAAGTCGTCAGTATATTTCATTTAAAATGTTAAAAAACAATATAGAACACAAAGATAAACACTTTAAACACGGATCAAATGAACTGAAGAATTTTAATATGACATCCATATGTTGAGCCCAACACACATAAATAAATATGTGTAGTCGTACAATTTATTGTATGCCATTCATATTTATTTCAGTTAAGCGATGAACCGTGAGTGATTAGACATTACAGTATTTATTGTATCTATATGTTAGGTTAATTCAATCCACTACACATGCCTGTGGGAAAATACTTGTGACGTCACCAATCTATATTGATTTGCCCGTTACGATAGGCGCAACGCTATTTTGCTAATATCTTAAGAATAAAAGCAAATACCCACTTCCTGAGTGTTCTAATATCTTCCAAAATGTTTGTAGAACGCGTCTGCTTAAAATGAAGCATCAAATACATCTGTCAGTGGTAGAAAATAACAACCACACCCAAGCCTTTTACATTAACTGATGACCTAGATTCACACACTTAAACATACACAATCCGATGGTTGTAATGCTCAGTCGTGTTGAGGGGTGATAGAATGAAATTAAACTTGTATTCTTCGCTTTTACTTCATAATTGTGGATTTTGATTTTCCAAATTATGAATCGGTTTATCTAAAACGAATGTGATTTTAGTGGTAACAATTTCCTGGCGAAAAATGAATGATTTAGAGTCTTCGTCAGGATGTGAAATTTCAAGATCTATGCTGTTTTTGGAATATAATGTGTTCAAATGTAACGACATCTAATTGGTTCAGTATAAAAATATTATTATTATTATCATTATTATTGAATACTGTGATATTGTGTTACGGGGTTTCTCTATCAGAACTATATCCCTTCGGTACACAATATGGGGATAAACAGACTCCTAAAGTCGACGACGGAGGTTCCGACAAAATCACACTCAAACGAACTTTCAAATTCTTTGGAAAAAATTTTACAATTCTTTATGTAAGTATTTTATTTTTTATTTCTTCCTTGTTTCATTTTGAGACGGCACTGCACGTGGTCAATGCTGCACTTGGGTATTTTAATTATCGTTTTTCCATTCGATGCGGTAATCAAATAAAATATTAGATTTTCACAGTTTTTTTGTTAGTTGTAGAGGTGTTCTAGTTTTTAGCAATTTTTCTGTATTTTTGCATCTTCTTTTTTTTCTTTTGGAACTCTTTTATTGTTATATATAAATTTGTTATGGAAAAAATACAGATGGGTTTTGTTGTATACGGAGTTTCCTATATTCAAATTCAGAAGTGTTAAAAACAATTAATTTTTAAATCCTGCCAGTTGAACAATAAAATTGATTTTTGCATGTTGTCATAAACAATCAATAGACTCACAATTAGAATTCTTCAAGTTTGAACATTCCTACAAGTTGTTAAGACGGGAAATACAGAAGTTTGAAATACGGCAGTCTTGAAAATTTCCTATGCAGTATGCAAGACCTTTCACTTTATACACGATTATTAAATTATCCAGACCTTAAAAAACCTTTACTCGTTATTACAGATGAAATGTTGTATAATACAAACATGCATTCCAGCTGTCTTACATGTAGGTGTGTTAATTACATGTAGTCTTTTCCTATTATAATAATAGATTATATGGAAATAATTGCCTTTTACCCCCCCCCCTTTTTAAAGGAATAAACAAATAAGTGGCCCGTAAGTTGTGTCGTTATAATAATTCTTACAAGACATTTTAGTCTGTTACTTTGGTCTAATAACGTTATTTATAAATATCCTTAAAGGCGTAAATTACGTAACGATTTTGTTAAATTCGACTTAAATTCTTTGTTTGAACATGTAGTTCTTGGTGATATTAGACACCTCCAAACCAATATTTATTTTCTATTATTAGAGTTTTCTCATTTCCTATATCAATGGAACAACTCTGATGGCATTTGATAATGACTCCGATTAGTGCTAAACTCCCAGTTATGCCAATTAAAAAGTATCACAATTATTGGTTATTGCACTCGGCTAATTTATGACGAGATATCACTAAAATATGCATAATCATTTCTTAGGATAAAAATTAATCTTGAATTAAAGAATTTTTGTTTGCAATACGAAGGTGGATTTTTAATTGTTTAGCTAGAATTGGATTGTACATGCATACAATTGATAATACCATTTAGATAGCACATTATATTTTCTGCACCAACAGATTAAAACTGAGGAAAAAGCAGATTTTCTAAATATCTTCGTTTTTACATTTGACTTCTAGAAAACGCTAATTTCAGCCAGATTTATCATAAATAGTGGCCACCAAACAGACTGGTCTGAGCTTCATTGTGTTACATCACAGTGTATCAAGCATCATGAAGATTATCCTTTGATACAATCGTAAGAAAATGCATTTTGTTTGCCAATATTTATACGTATCAAATCCAAATAAAAACATGCTTTAGTTTAGGGACAACTCGTTAGTTACATGTAGGTTGGGACTGGGAAAGGGATGTGATTTAATAAAGAATTTCAAACTGAGATTTTCCTCTGATCATTCTTCAACTCAAATTTCAACCAATCACTTGAAAATGATCTTAGGAAAAGATCGAGGATTTGAGGAAAATATGATCTCGAGTTTTTTTGTTGTTTTTTGTTTGTTTTTTTTTTAATGAAACCCAACCAGATTTCATATATTCTGCTGTAATGCCTGTTCTAATACATATATTTTATTTTTCATTTTAAGCTCTAGATGCTAAAATCGACACAAAGTTTAGAAAATTATTTTGGTTCTATTTATACCTGTCGTTTTGCAACTAAATGCTGCTGAAAGTATAATTATAACCCGTTTTAATCAAAAGATACAATAATGCATATTTGTATTTCAAAGCATTAGTCATACCTTCATGTTTTACCGTCCTAATAACAGTCCTGTTTGATTTTAATAAGATATGTAGATGAGGTCATGTAGACAAGTTTAAAAACGCCTTATATTATAGCATGCATTGTTTAAGTAAATGCATTACAAATTGACAATGTGTTTAGTGATATTTTTTCCCTGCTTTCGACCTTTTGAATAAGATTTTTAAAAACTGATGAATAATTATGAAGAAAAGCCAAACTTATATGATACCCATTGTTGTAGGACTATAGTTTAAAGACAAAGCATTGAGGAAAATAAACATATATAAACGAGATGATCCCTTTAGTGAGACATTAATTGCTTTACAAACTTTCCCTTTATTTTCAATTTCAAATGTGTTTAATATAATGTAGTTTTTTTTCACTGTCTTGATTACTTGCTGCTAATGGCGTTAGAATTGTTTTCTGTGATATTCTGTAATCACCTAAACTTGTTAAAGATACTGTTTCAGTCGATTCACTCGGTTATACATGTACTTTCCTTACATTGCCGTGCATTCAAAACGAAATATTCATATACACGTAGAACATCACATGGGCAGTATAGATTTTAATTTGCAATATTTTTTTTCCTGAAAGTATTCGCTAAACAAATGTTGCCTTTTAGGTGCTCTTTAGAAGGAGATACGTACTCTTTCTTGTGTGTTTAACATTATTCAGCAAGGTTTGTTTTTGTGTTACCCAGTGACATTTTTTTGGATAGATTTTATTATAAAATATATTAGTTTTAACTTTATATGAATAAACCATTCCTTACCATCTGTTAGCCTGGTGAACTTGCAAATACTTGAACAGAAAAATAAAGCACACCAAACAAGGTAATATCTTTCCCCCCTTTTAGGTATTTCTAAAGTCATAACTTTGAAATGAAAATTCGGAAACAATGAAAAAGAAAAGGAGGCTACCTTGCATGAAAAAAAGATAACTCCCCAGAATCGATTTTTGGTTATCATACTAAGTATTGACGGGCAGACGAACGGACGGAAGGACAGTGGTATACCAACAAACGTCCGACAATAGGTGGACTTAAAAACCGCTGAGAATTAGAAATTATATTTAATAAGAACGAAATGACATATAAACTACTTAACTTATAGAGGCACTGGATGAGATTATCAATTAGATATTAAAAAAGAAAAAAAAAACTAAAAAAATACGCCAAAGTTTGTTCCTTACTCATGGTATAGAGTCATGGTGAACTTAATTAAATTCATTTCAATAAGAAATACCTACGCAAAATTGTTCTGACATAAAATTTACTAATATACCGTTCCGTTTGAAGGAACACTTTTACAATACATCATAACAGCTGAACGCTTTCACCCTAAAGAACTGATTAGTTTTAACACAAGTTACTTTCAGGATCATTAAGTTTAGGTATAGCTCCGTTGTTATCTTTATAAACAAGAATCTTCAACTGATACTAAAAATTACGCTGGTTACGTCACAAGTTTACTTCACGCTGAAAGTGTTGTTAGTGTGTAGCAAGAATCTTCATAGTTTCTTTGTAATTGCGTTTCTTACGTCAAACATTTTGTTTATTCCATCCAAGTCTTTAATGGATATCTAATGTACACCAGCAACGCCCTAACTTCATTCTACAAACTCTTCTTGTTGTTGGTATCTGAACAAAAATGTCTTCATAATGAGACTCATCCATATACAAAAGAATGTTAAACTTGACAACGGATTTAGTATTAAGAAATTTACTCTGAACAATTAAAAAATATGTAGAACATCGCATTATGATTACGAATACATGTATACCTCGTAAATAAAGAAACAAAATGTATACTCGGCTAGATTGTTCACACAATGGTATAGCAAGGCGTTTTGGTAAAAAAAAATGGTAGAAATGAAAGAAAGTCACTGTAAAGAGTGACGGTGCGCGCCCCCTCTTTGGTCAGTCAGTGCGCCCTTCAATTCTTCTTTTCCAGTTTTATCCCCTCTTTAATCATGGTTTCAGGGGTTATATTGCCACTTTCTTCTTCCAGGATTTAAGCGGATAATTAATTTTAATATGCCATTTGTCGATAGTGCATTTAATGACAAAAGTAAATTTTAAAGTTTGTGCTCTTAAGTAGAGAGAAAAGCGGTCCCTGGACTTATCCAAATGGTTTATTATAGTTTTTGCGTCAGGTTCTGTAAAACAAGAAATAACAAAAGAACTTTTTTTTTTCCTGTGATCTTTTTTTTTTAACTTAGACTTGCATGTCTAAAATTCCATTTATACGAAACAAAAACGAACGTCTTACAACCATTTAATATGCACTTGTCTAATAAACAGAAAAGTGCACCAATGTATAATTAGTCCTCTCTCCATAAGGTGAAATTACAGACGTTACACGGTTATTTATGTAGCATATGTTTTATAACCAGCGGCGAGTTACGTTACATGACAGTGAGTACCATGTGACATACTTTGACGGTAGGCGTTGCTTGATAGGAAGTCGGAAACGCTGTCATATTTTTTGTGTAGCCAAGCGGAAAAAATATCATGTATGTCGTACAGATATTTCTGTGTAAAGATTTGGGTGGAGTGAATTAAAAAAAAACTGATACGATCAAAATGTTCAATACAGTTTTATTATAGATCATATCCCCCGGATTTTAATTGTAATAAAAAGCTTCTATGCTTCAGCTATGAATGGCTATATCCTACTTACTTGCATATGTTAATTACTCGGTTTGCATCAATAATCGTAAAATTTTGTGATTATTCTGTATTTTTATACTACTTACGTATCTTAAAGAACAATAATTTTTTGAAAACATGTATAGACATCTGGCAACATAGAACCAAAAAGAACGTTTATTTAATATCAGAATTTTAATTTGTTGTAAATGCTCAGTTCGTATACAATTACTTGATCTTTGATGTAAGGAACTGTAATATGCATAGCTTAGTATGCGATCTGTTTTTTTAGCACGTGAATGCATTCGCATTTTGCATCAATTTTTCAAAATTGAAGAAAATGAAACAAAATTGAGTGGAGTATAAACGGAAAGATTAAACTTATCATTTCTACATGACATTTTGTAAAAAAAACTGAAATTCCAAGAAGCGTTGCGTTCCGGTACTTCAGTTGAAGCCGGGTTCTTGTATGATATGGAAACAATTTACCCTTTTTTCGAATGCCACCTTAGTTCTGCATGATTATGACTTAAACTTGAGAACAAAAAGTACAATATAAAGATCTAAAGCTCAGTTGACGTCAAAATCTTCCCTACTGTCGTAAGAGAATTTCATTATTTGTTTTCAGAAGGATTATACGAGGAGCTTCGCCCTGGTTGCATCAAGGAAGAATAACCACAATCAATAAACATGTTCTAATTTTACCTTCCACTTACTATTTTCTCATTAAACCTGTCTGATATTAAATTGTTTTATAAGATAATCAAGTGTTTTTACGTTGGGCGTTGTAATCTTTGGTACAGTTCTTAACCATGCATTAAATACGAATCGATTTCGGGAGGGACCAGATAAGCTATCTCATAGATCGATTATCAGACAGTAAAAGATTTGTGGTATACATTATATAAACTTTTTTCTTTTGTGATCTTATAGTACAAAAAAAAAGAAACAAAAAACAAACTTTGAGAGGCCAAGATAGCAAACAAGATAAAGAAAATTTCTTTAAATAAATCAATTAAGAAAATATTTCAAATCTTTCAGTTTTATGAAAAATACTTAAAATCAATGTTTTCTTTGTCTTAACACAGAGAAACCACAAGAATGCAAATACTTTAAGTGTTCTAAATGACTTTGCTTCTATACTATTTCACTCAAGGTTTATTAAATGCTTACGTCTTTGGTGACAAATTACTTGTTACATATGTGCACTTACATGTACGTACTCCAATCTCTCAAATGGAAATATAAATAAAACACAAAAAAGCAAAGTAACTAAAATTCGGAAATTCCAACTTTAAAGTCGTTAACTCCAACATGAAAGTAAAAAATTCCAATTTCAAAGTCAATAATTCCAAATTTGTAGTCGGTAATTCCAACTTCAAAGTTGAAAATTTGAAAAAATAAAAATACAAACATTGGCCCGAATACTCTTTCGTACATTAAGTTCTAACACTGCATACATGCATGTTGTACAAAAAGAGGTACTGGTAATATTTAAACATGGAATGAAAATCATATCAGACATTTGACAAATGCTTTGATGGTTTAGATCAATCTTGAATATTGTTAGCCCCCTTTTATACGGATCACTTCTAATAAGTTGTAGTTTGAATTAAAATTCAAATTGTTCTTAAAATTGTCTTTTGAAAAAAAAATGTTTCTATGCAAATAATAGGTTTGTAACAGATAATCAATCATGTTCAAAGAGTTAACAACAATTTGGTGTCAAAAGAATAGGCCCGCAGCAGCATTTAACTTGTCGTAAAAGGCGACTAAATAGTGCTCAGAACCCTGGCCGGGGGAGCCCCCCGGGCGCTCTGCCCACAGAGTAACTTGGTTGTGTGCCCCAGGTGGTGGAATGGGATACCCTTGGCATGCAACATGATTGGGTAGTCAGGCCATAATACGGAAAATCTGACCGCAAACCATAGTGATGCAACGTTTTGGGGAAGATGCTACGTTCCTTGCACGTTGAAGAACCCTACTATGGTACTCTCTCGGAGTAGGAACCACTGAGCTCCGCCACAGGAAGCTGAATTGCCCGACCCTACCCACTTCTCCCTATTTCCAGTGGCAATTAAAATTTGTCGACCCCTATATCCTTGTGTCCCATCCCATTTTTCCTTTCATCATCATTTGATGTTCATTTTATCATCCATTTTATGTTCATCGCCTGGATATTGCTGAAATATTGCTGCTCGGGCGTTAAACCCAAACAATCAACAATCAATCAATCACCGATTTCCCTGCAAAGTTTCTTTTAGATTCTTTCGTGTCTACAGTGGGGGTTGTTCATGAACTCAACAGCTATCCCGCGGAACATGTTTAATGAAGTGAAATTAGACTTTAATACGAGTTGTTACGTCATTAACGTGTCAAAAATGGCGTTATTTTAACATTGTTTTTTTTTTGTTTTGTTTTTTAATTTTTATTAATTTTAATGAAACTTATAAGTCTGTGGTTAACTTTTCGATTCTGAAATATTGCTTATGTGCTTCGACAAAAAATATTTTGTCAAAAGCTGTTTTTAATTGACACAGTAACTAAAGGTTCGTGGTTGAAATATTCAATTTACTTCATAGAAAGTCAAGGAATCAATGCATTGTTTTCGTCAACATAATCGAATTTACACATAATCGGTCGTTACTTATAAAGCATGTATTGTACTCTATGTAACACAACAATCCATTCTGCTTTTACTAAGTTTTTTAGGATCGAATTTGAAATGTTCGCAAGTATACCCCTTTTGGCATTAGAAAAATAGGAATTTATAATTTTGTAATAATTTGTTTATCTTCAAATATGCCTTGAAATATATGCAAAAGCTTACGGAAAAACCTTATGAAAAATTACAAATACAAGGACATGTAATTTAACAATGATGTAGGCAACTCTTTATTGTCATTCTGCATATTATCATCACCAATTCAGTTTAATATTTATTCTCAGTAATATATACTGTCTATATTTGCTCCTAGCTAGTATACTAATGTTTTTGACACTGTGAAGTGACGGGTCAAACCGCTTCTGCAAATTGTATGTATCTATCTCTGCGTTTTGGGCGTTACTCTATTCATAAATTAGACGAATGCATTAATTACACTATTATGTGGTCAGTGAACTAATACGAACTTATAGTTAAAGCAACGTCTGCGTGAAGAACAGACCATTTAGTGGTTTTACCATGAACAAAATATAGAATAATTCGATTATAGCATGAAACATGCACTGTAGGAAAACTTAAAGTACATACACAGTTATTTACATGATTAAGATTTTGGTATTATAGATCGATAGTAGACGATACAGAAGTCAACCAATCACATGCAGTTATAATTGTTACACTAATTTTGTCTGTTGAACTTTCTACGATTTTTTGTTAGTGAACATAGAATGTTGAAAAAAAAACATGACAAGCGCGGTTCTATGTAATTCAGCTTATACAACGAGCACATGTTATCATGTGGATTGTTTTTTTGAATTCACATTCCACCTATACTGTGTAATTCTTGTTACTGACTTTGTGATTTGAACATTTAGCATAAGCATTATCATAGAATTGTCTCTAAGACGGAGATTATTCCAGTTTGAATTCTGCACCAAGCTCAATGTTTCCCTGTACGTAATTTCCGCCTCATAAATTTAAATATTATCAAGCACAAATTTAAATTTTGAACATGTTAAAGTGAATTGTCTTTAGTCTACCCTCAAAACAAACGTTGCAATACAGAATTTGTGTTAGGAAGCAGAATTAGCGAAAAATAATTACTAGTCACCAGGAATATACATTAAGGTACTTAAACATTTGTTCTTGGTTCCTATTAATGTTTTAAAGTAACTATCAGTCTTCAAGTGATTATAAAAGATTTCATTGATCGTCAATTGAAGGACAGCTTGTGATTGTAAATGACTATTTAACCGTTTAATATTTTAGTATAGGACGAGGATTTCCGCAATGTTCCTTGTAGATGAGGAATGAAATCGAGGCAAAAGAGCACCACCTTTGTTGACACAGGTTATAACGAGGTTTTGTACAGAGTATCGTGTTTACTTTACACTGATTGAACAAATAGAAATATTTGGATTACAGGATAACGCGTGCTACTACACCTTGTGTTAACCTAATATCATTTTAATCATTTTATTTTGGTGCATTTACTTCGCACCCCTTGAGTATCTATACATCCGTTTTAACTATACTACTGCAGGAAGGTGTCCTCATGATTTGGTTCTTTGTTAATAGTAAGCCTAGAATTGAACCCTATTTAGTCTTGTGCCATGCATGCAACCCAAGGCAGACTATAGTTTTAGGTCCGTCAGTCCGTTTATTCCAACTATTCTGTCGTTTGGACTTTTGTAATGAAGTTGTTTGACATATTAGCCTGATATTTGTTATGTAGTTAGACCAGGCTTCGTTTGAAAATATCTTGTTTAAAAGTATTATTTTTCTTTTTGGCAATCTTCATAACTATAAAAATGTATTGTGCGAACACACACTCTTTATTATGTAACTGTGTAACTAATAAGTATATTGGCAATGTTGCTTCTATCTAAAAAAAATCATGCAAAACTTAATGTCTAAGAATAAAAGATATCAATAAAGAACTAAATGTACATTAACTATTATAAAAGATAACTTAAAATATAGGGCAGCAAAACTTGTTCTCCTAATGAAAGATAACAGAAGCGTATCAATTAACTTTACAAAGCTAGTCTTTGATAATCATTAAAGAATAATAATAAGCAGATCTTCTTAAGAGGACACAAGAGGGGTCAAGGTATACGAGAAGGAGTAAACCACAAAATATCTGTAACTACAGGCGGATACTTAACACGTGTACCTTTATGTTGATTTAAGGGATCATTTTGTTTGGTTCACATGAGGTTGAATAAATAGTGAAAGATAAATGAGCTCCGTTTCCTTGTAGAACTGTAATGGTTTGTCATGAACATTTATGTTAATTACTAAGGTCTTTAAAAATACTGACTATCATCTGTGCTATATCCTCAACCCCCATTAACCTTCAAAGGCTTTTAAAATATTTTGGTTCCATATCATTCGGTAAATGTCATTAGATACCATGAATGTATTATTTATCAAAAGCTTAGATCATACTTTTACTTATGTTTCTACTAATAAAAGACCCCTCCGCTCCCCATTGAATTTTAGCGATCTGATACTACATATAGGTGCTTTAAATTAGAATTACAAATCTAACTTTATGATATAGTATATCTATATTTTGGTATATGTTCGATTAGTTATAAAAGCTGTTTAACTGAACATTTATCAACAAAGAAGGGCGTCTCACATTATCAGCTGTTGCTATAGAATGCTGTTAAACACCCATCATATTACCAGTTTATGTTCTTCCATCACTTTTAGGTGAATTTTAATAATTAAACTGTTTCATCACCTAAAGAAAATTAGACTCACTAACCACAGCCAAAAAGATTTCTTAAAAACAAATTTTAGATAAACTTTATGATAAGAGACAAACTGAGCTTAAACCGCAATGCTAATATGCAGATTGTACTTTTACACATAACACTATATTAGTCCAAATTGTTAATTAGAATATTCATGTAAAGTAATAAGTATAAAAAAAACAGGAGATTTCCGAAATATTGATAGTATAATGCTGCCCAAACTTGACAAAAATGAAGCACAGAGTTCACTCGAGGTATAAATTCTAGAACTATCATCCTTGATATCTTATACAATATGGAATAATGCTTCTTTTATTTTTTAGGTAAATAATAACGGCATTCTAACGTTTGACAACAAATTAGAGGAATACAAACCCCAGTCTTTCCCCTCGAAGGAAAATCGGTCTATCATTGCGCCATTTTGGGCGGATGTAAATACAGAACACGTCGGTGGAAGTGTGTGGTTCCGGGAAACTTTTGACCAAGATCTGTTAGACAAAGCAACAACAGAAATAAGATCGTACTTTCTTAGACAACGTAAATTTACAGCCTCTTGGATGTTTATAGTCACGTGGGAGAAAGTAGGGTACTATGGAGCCTCAAGAAACGGGACACAGAAAGTAAGAGTTTAATGGTGTCATGCACTTCTGGCATTGATGATGACCACACCGGTGACGTCATCCTCTTTTATCTTCAAGAACAGTTATTACTGTTCCACTTAATAGACTTTTTAGAAATAAAACATTTTAGGCCTATCTATAAAAACTAAATCAAACTAATTTTAATATTTGTTGAGGTGGGAGGGATTTGTTGGAACCCCCAAATGGTCATGCCGAAAGTGCCTGAATGTTAATGATGGATCGGTGGATGGAAAATCAAAACAAACAAGAACATTGTAATATATTTTTAATTATATCATAGACTTATAAACTGCTTATTGGTCCTAAATTAGATTTGCTTAGCCCATTTATTCTAATTTTTCACGAAGTTCTATTCTGTTATTTTTTTGTCTTCACGAACTTCATGTTACGTACCATCAAGAACTGCCAAACTTTTACTCAAAATAATAATAATAATAATAATAATAATAATAATAATAATAATAACTCGAAAACTCCCAATGCATACATATTTTTAAATGCTATTGAGCAAATTCTACAAACAGTAATATCGAGTTAATTTTTATGTCAAAATGTAAATGAATGTGTTTATATATTTTGTAAGTAAATTGTTTTTTTACAGCGGAATACATTTCAAGCCGTTTTAGCTACAGACGAAATCCATTCCTTTGTAATCTTTAACTACAACAAAATAGTTTGGACTACCGGGTCAAATAGTGACGGGGAAACAACCACGGGACTAGGAGGGAACCCAGCACAGGTAAAATTAGAAGTTAAATGAGTACTGACGGTATATATCAGCTAGTAATTATTTTGTCAACCTGTGACAAACAACATGGTAAAAAGCATGTCTCTGGTCGGCCACAATTCTACCTTCTGTTCAGATTCCTTTCTTGTCAACCAATCAGATTTCGGCTTTCATGGTTGTGGAAGCTTCATTTAAAAGAAAAACCCGAGAAGTCCGACAAGGTCGATGATCTGAAAGAGAATGTTGAAATGACTGAGTGGAACAATTCTTAGGTCAGATATTAATAGAATGGGTCAACAATTACAACTATTATAAAAATAAATCCACCGCTTATTAGAAAAAAGCGGAATAACGTAAGTACATGCAATATTCGACGATGAATGCTATTACAAAGAAAAAACAATAATTTATATTTCAAAATTAGATAAAAAAAATCAGATAAACAAATCAAATAATCAAAGGGGAAGGTAATAAAACGCCCAAAACATAAAATGTTAGGAACCATGGACAAGCAAACACTGACAATGTCATATTAAAAGTACAACTTCATAAAAGTGAAACAAATATACGATATTAATAGGCAAAGACATGGTTTACGAAATACATGTTAACATCAAAATATTATTTTTCATTTGATGCATAAAAAGAATTAAGAAGGGCGTTCCTAAGAATCTTCCATTTTTATGTCTCACAATTGTCCTACTACAATGGTGCTGTCAAAATATAACATATCACCTAAGCTTTACACGAATACAACGCCAAATAATAAAATTCTTTTCTTTCATCCAACGTGTTTATTGAAGGACCTAAAACAACATTAAGTACACAAACAATATTAGTATTTGTTATATACATGTCCTCGTAAAAGTCAGGCAAAGAATTATAAATGGACAAAGTGAATAGGTTTAATCCGCTTCAGTTTTACTTTTATATGCATGTTCTGTATAAATGCAACAATTTAGTAAGAATTAACTCATTTGACCTTAATGACAATAATTATACTAGCTACAATAATGCACTTCCTGTGATAGAGTGAATGTATACTGACGGAGCTTTACAAATAACGGAAAAGTCAAGTTTCTGATGAACACCCGAGCAATTAACGATGCAATAACTAGTTTAGACGTTTTAAAATTATCTATTTTATTCCTGATTTTAAGTCTTAAAACTTTCAATATTGAACTTGATAATTAAAGTTGCATTAAACATGCATAGATAACCCAATAACTACCATAAAATTACTCTCTCAGAGTTTTAAGAAAGCTTACATATATCAAATCGAAAACACGGATTATTATTTTTTAATTTGCAAGGTTGAAATATGTTTGCTACCCTATTAGTCATAAAACCTCTTTGTAGCTCTGCCAGAACATAATTTATAGGAACTTACATGTATATCATAGAGCTAACAATATACCAAATATCTTGTACATACATGTTCATAGGCAATTTTCAAATCAATGAGAAATTGTTTTTTAATCATGCAATTAAAGTAAATATTTTTTTATGGAGAGATTTTTTTTAGGATATTATACAAGGAGGAACACTGAATAATTTAATTATAAAC
The DNA here is from genome assembly GCA_037379345.1 of Perna viridis. Classification (NCBI taxonomy): domain Eukaryota; kingdom Metazoa; phylum Mollusca; class Bivalvia; order Mytilida; family Mytilidae; genus Perna; species Perna viridis. The sequence goes on along the minus strand of CM074517.1, from coordinate 11,765,165 downwards.
TACATAATTCTTAAAAGGAATAATACTTAGAATACTTTTTACTATGCAAATAAAAATTCATGGTAACGCCCTTACAAGTTGAGATTGTGCAAGTCATTTGTTTAAAGCTATATCAAGGTTTATCTACCTCCTGGACAGGTGAATTCAATTTATCTGCCTTTGAACAAATAAGAATGGAAACAAACGCTCCGAGGAGGGTACAGGTAACACCCTGGGTTATGTAACAATGGACTCAATTTCTTAATTCCATGTTTAAATATAGTAATTTATATGCACTTGTTTGTGACAATTTGAAATACAATATATAAGTGCGTGTTTCCTTGTTACACCCTTTCCTTGTGTCTTGGTGTAAACAGTTCTTGTTAAAGAATTACATTTTTTCTTCATACAATGTACGTTATTAGATATTTTCAGACTGAGGAATATCTCATGCAATTCGAAAATTTGAATTAATTCTATGGTTTTTAACTGTTGTTTTAAACCGTAACGGTTGATAAATAGCAAAATAGTGAACAATTTGACTGCTTGAAAAAAAGAATAGAAAATAAGCGGCATTTAAAAACGTAACATTTTTTAAATAAACAATAACAACAATAACAGCAGCAAAAACACAAAACAGAACAAATCCACTGCTGAAACTAAGAATAGAACATTGACATTAAACAATATGTTTGGGCGTGTACTGTACCAGTGCATGTTTCATTTTCAATTGTGCATTATGCATTTATTTAAAGATGATGCCATCTTGAATTTCAGGCTGGTTTCAATGCCGGTGACCAGGTTCACTATTACTCCATTGAGGGGGCCCAGACTCCTGCAGTTATAAACCTGACTCTCACCAGTAATGTTGGTATACCCGGTAAATGGGTGTTTCAGGTTGATGGAGGCATTGATGATAATGCTTGTGAGAATGCCAGTATGTTAGGTTTAAATCTCATATTCAATGATTCATAAAAAGAAAAATGAGGCAAAAAAAAAAAAAAAAAAAAAAAGGACATGACAAAGTATAATATATCACAACTCGGGATACAGGCCGACAATTTATGATTTTAATGATAGTAAATAACCACTTCTATTTTATATGTTACTAAATTGAAGGATGTATATCCTTTTTATAGTTTCATGTGAACAGACAATCTTTTAAGAACTTTAATGATTAAAACCAAAAATTAAGCTTAAAATTTATATATCACTAAATATAAGTTCATAACATCATTTCGTTGCAGGAAGAATTTCTATCTCTCCATCTTCTGGATATATGTTGGGTGGTAGCAAAGTCAACATATCAGGACCATGTGCTTCATCCCAATACACAATCAAGGCACAAATTGTTGGAACAAACATCTCAGTCAATTGTCAGCCTGTTGGCGGGAATGTATCATCATGTATTTTCCCGCCAATATTCCAGACTGGCGAGATGACAATAGAATACAGTCCATATGATAACACGCAGTCTTTTTCAGGAACATATGTAATAAGTAAGTATTGGCAACTTCAACTTCAATTTGAACTTGAACAGTGGAAACCAATAATTGAAAAATGAGATTCATTGGTTCATTTGAATTTATTGAAAAGGAAATAAAAGTCTTATTATAAAGCCTATTCTTGTGAATACCCATTGGTAATAAGCGCTTTGGTTGTTCTTACTACATATACTTATTTTTTTTATAGTTTGAGTTTTGAAACGGAACAAGACAACACTCTCAGTGTAATTAAGTGTTATAAAGTGCAAATATCATCTTTATCATATATCCTTTCTTTGTAGAAAATGTAATGAAAAAGACGAACGAAATTATACGACGAAGTCCAGAAGATTGGACAATTGGTGCTTCTGTAGAATGTTTCTGGAACTCTAGTTTGTATCCGTCCCTTTCTATACAGCTTGATGTTCTTACCTATGTAAGTAATGATTTAATACATGTTATCTTATAAATGTTTCAGTTGTGGATCCAGAAATGTCCGATTTTTTTTGGTTTTTATTTTAGACAAATAGGAACCATATATTAGCACGAGTGTAAATGATATATTTACGAAATTGCATGATTACTTATTGAACTGTATTCATTTCTGATTATTATCAATTCAAGTTTAAAAATAATGGAATTATGTAACCCTTCTTTTGGATCCTCTTTTGTAAATTTTCAGCTTCACTTTGTTCAGTTTTATTAGGCAGTCTTTATATTAGAAAAAAAGTAAAGTTGGCAAATCAAAAATACTTAGAAATATATTTTAATGCCATTATTGTTTATTCATGTCTTCAAAACGTTTAAAATATCGTATTAAAATTCCGAAATAGTTCGAAGAAATTGTTTCATGTTGAATGTAACGATTTACATAAAATATATTATTCAATTTCATTACAGTCTGATAGTAATGTTCCAAGTTTGAACATCCTTCAGTCTTTCATCCTTTCTACAAACGACACCAAACATGGTGAATACAGATTTACCCTAGCAGAGAGCCTTAGTAGTCACTCTCTTGCTGTAGTACGTCTTTCATTGAACCAAAGTTCAAATAGTCAAACGTAAGTTAAATAATTTTGACACTTGTTAAATATTTGAATTGACATTCCTGTTCTATGAAAATGCTATCTTTTTAACTTATAGACAAACATATCTGGTCTATTTGATAACACGATTTTAAAGAGTTAATTAAAGGGAACAATTCAATTGTAAGAACAATATTTTGACTCAATGTCAAAGAACAAACAAAAAAAACAAAAAAAAAAAAAAAAAACTTTGGATGATAACACAAGAAATCGCTGTCAACAGACCCAGGATGATAATACAAAAAATCACTGTCAACAGACTAAAGATAACAAGAAATCAGTGTCAAAAGACTCAGGATGATAAAATAGGAGAGAGCTATATCACATATCGTCAAAGAATAAAATGCTAAAATCAAGACAAAAATAAGTTCATGATTTTAACACTTTTAAAAAATATCCGATGTGGATTCGTTTATTTAAGTAGTTTTCTAAGAATGTTTTTATTTTATAGAAATCCCCTTGTGATCTGGTCCGACGTTTTCCCGGTACGGTGGAATAATCCCGAAAAGTCAATTTCGTGGTGTGCTAATTGGATAAATGAAGAACGAATGAAATCTTATTTATCAGACACGAGTTCATCATGTCCATGTACATTGACTCAAGCTCTACGTGACGTAGGACGTTACCATAGTGATCCCATGTGTAATATAGACAATTCTATCAGTTCTACTAACTGTCTTTATCATTCCAAAGCTTCGCATTGTATAAGGCGGAACTCTAAAATGTAAGTTTAATAACTTCTAACACTTGATCAATGGATGGGATTGTTTTTATCATATTGGCCCCGTTTCTGCCAAACCACCGTTCACTGAACTACAAATTTTAAAAGTATCTGCGGTCCTTTTCACAAAAAAATTCGTACATGTAAAATTAGTCGTAAGTTATGATGTCATAATAGAGTTAAGTATTGTGACGACACAACTTACGACTAATTTTATTCTTGCGATTTTTTGTGAAATGGGCTGCCCTATCTTATTTCTGGAAATGTAAAGTAACTATATACATGTATGACTTTGCATTGCATGTAATATTAGTAAATGAGAACATTAGATTACTTAAATATAGTGAGTTTTGTAATTTGTTGTCATCCTTATAACAATTCGAAAATATAGAGGAAAATCTGTCGGACGTATAAAAGTATGTAGAAAGTTTTCACTCAGTCTTTCGGCACTTCATTGTGTGCCGTACATCCTCCAAGTAAAACAAATACTGGTTTACATCAGCTGAAAATAACAGATTATGAACCGACTGTCAAAACTTGTTACCACGATTAATGTGTATCTATTTTCATGTTTTAGCCACACCTCAACAGGAGAACTGTGTTGTTATGATAGTGGAGGGGAATTATTAGACATTCGGGATAACCCAAGTGGTGGAACACACAATCGCTATCATTATCAAGCTCAGGGAAACAACATTGTGCCTTATTTTTCATATTATACTGAGGATTTATTACCATATCTTCATTGTTGTCAGTATTCAAACAACAAAAAAATGTGCCAAACATTTCAGAGGTACCGACCTCCAACTACATGTCAGTTTTACAAACCACCTTCGCCAGGTATGCTATATATTCGTTCTGTCAATGTACTTTTTTCACTGGTATCAATTTTCGATGGTTTACCAACATTTTACTTTTCAGTGGGTTATATATTTCTTTAGACCGTAAATATATCGTTGAGCCAAACCACGAATACTACGAACACTGGTACACAACAAACTAAATATGTAAAGGAAGTCAAATGGTTAGAATTTGTGAGGACAATTATGGAAATGTCTGTCTAAGGTTTCATTAAATTACTGCTCGAGTGGACTTTATTTAAAATCATTCTTTATACAGTGATAATGAGTTATAAAACAAGAACAAAAGAGTAGCAAAATTTAATAGGTAAAAAGGAACTACATACAAATAAAATGTGAAAAGAATGAGATAGGAAAGGCCAAAGTTTTGGCCCCTTCGTCAGGAGCGAATACAGTTCTGGTCAAACTCAAACTGTCAATCGACAACAGAAAATCAAAAAGAAAGTGAAATGTATTTTATGTTTTTTTTCAGCAATGGCTGCAGGTGACCCACATCTTGCTACTTTGGATGGACTCGATTACACCTTTAACGGTCTTGGTGATTTCATCTTCGTAGAAGACACAAATTCCAGTGCTGTGATACAAGTTCGAGCTAACCAAGCAAGAGATTTAAAAGGTATATTGAACGGAAAGCAAATATTATGTGTGCTAAATAATTAAAATCACATATGTATGTAAGTGTATGTAAATCGGGTTTAGTATTGTTTATCTGGTTATTAAGATTGAATTGCAAAATGTGCTCCCTATTGTGTTGTTGTCTCTTTGACATACTTATTCTCGTTATTTTATTAACTTGTGTGCATTCCTGTTGAATTATATTCTTTCTTTGATAAGTTCTTCATCACATAAGAAATCTGTCTTAACTTATTTTTTTGTTGCTTGAAAACCTGATATCCACATATCCATTTAACAGTGTAAGTCAGAAAAAAAATTGAAGCAGAAAGATGATTTTCTTAACATTAACAATAGGTGCTGGCCAGAATGCAAGTTTATTCACCGCCGTAGCTATTGGTGTAAGAAACGTTTCTGACACAATCGAAGTCTACAAGAAAGATTCAGGGGATGCCAGAATACTTGTAAATGGACTAACATTCGAAATGGAAAGCCCATCTACCTCAGAATTAAAAGGTATAGTTGTTAAACAGTAGACTATAACATTAACAATAGCTCATGTATCAGATAAACTAACTGTAAACTTGTCAAATTGCAAAATGATATTTTGAAAATGTATAAAGTAAATATATAAAACAACTGAATCTTTGGGATATACAATGTTGTTATTTCGACCAAACCCACTCTTTAATTTTACAAAAATCAACATAATCTTTTGGCTTTTTATAACATTCACTTATTTAAAACATTGCCATGTTTTTAGATGTGACCATATCACGGAATAAGACGAGCGATGGTTTAGATGTTATTTTGATAATCTCAGAAGTGATCAACCTCTCTGTTTCATTAGAAGTATCCAGTGATCTCATTAACATACTAGTCATGGTTGGAGAGGAATCACTCAAAGGTAAAATTAAACTTTAAGAAATTATAACCAGTAGGAAGTCAATGTTTTTTCAACCTTCACATATTAACATAAAATGTATTTTACTAGAGAACCTGATCCTACATCCACGTTAACTATGGCAGCTTTGTGTGATAATGTTCATCATTTGTACGTTTTATTTCTACTTGCTGCATAAAATGATTTTTGTGACAATAAATTTTCTGAATTAAATATGTTTAAGTTTTAGCGTTTAATTCAATCTAGCAAGCAGGTTTGGGGATATACAGGTTTCAGTCTTGCTGCCCATCTATATGTCTGTCGACTTATTGTTCGACACAACCCCTCATATGCCGATATTATCAGAAATTCATTTTCGAAAAAAAAATGTAGCACATTTACGGAATATTATCTAGATAGCTCCTCCTGTTTACTCGGGTTCTAACGAAATAATTTTATAAAATGTTAGATCACTAAGTGGAGATGCACATTTTGTCAAGAAACTATCGACAAGTTTTGTAGCTAGTGTAGCTATGGATTAATAAGGCATCAATATACTGTAGCAGGTGTAATTGTCCCTAAATACATTGGTAAAAAATACCGAAGCATTTTAAAGCTGAATTAGGTGTCATTCTCGTAAATTTTTGATTCTGTTGGAATATACCTCAACTTTGAATCATTTCTGCTAAATTGTACTTTTCCTATATAATTTTATTTGATATCCACAAATGAAATGCATTAGATAAATGAAATAGGTTTCTATATATTTTTGTCTTGCAAGACAAAAAATCGACCTAGATAAAATCGTATGCATATTAATTCTGGTGACCTTAATCTGCGCATGTGCTGTAAGGGTCGCTTCTTTAATAACAAATGTGATTGCAAAGCGAAAGTGGTTATTCAACGGCAAGGAAGAGACCGACGGACTCAAGTCGTAAAAGAAAAAAAAAAGAATATATCGCAAGAATCCTTTTAAAATTTACGTGTTGTGATATAATGTGGCTCAAATATGGCCAAATTTATTTGAAAACTAATCAAGAAATAAATGAAATGAAATGAAAACAAGACACTTGCTTACCTGGGTATCCGTTATTGTTAATTTTTTACCAAGGTTAAAGTATTTTGAACCCAGGCTAATGTCCTGTCGGCAATCTTCGGAGGTAATGGCGAACAATAATTAGAGCAGAGCTATCAATCTTCTCTAATTAAAAAAAACCCGTTGTTTTCACAATATTCTGTAGATATCATCGACATTTATTGCTTCAATTGCATTACTACAAACTTCTTTCTTTGAATCAGCAAAATTCAGTAGAATCAAAACTGAACAAATTTGACAGCTAATGCACCTTCAAGTACCAGTCCACATTAAATTCAGACGCTGCCAATGGAACAGTGATTCATGGTTAAGAAAAACCCACCAAACAAACGATGCTTTTTTTAGTCTACATATCCTATACTTTCACATGACGATCGATAATCTTTTCTGCATTCAAATCAGCACTTTATAGAAAATCATACATTCATCTCCCACTAAAATCAACCAAATCAAGCCAAATCAAGAACGATAACTCTTGCCAAGTGCAAATTTCATGTACAATCTGTATAATTTTTATTTCAAAAGCGTAACAACTACACTGTAAATAAAAAACTGAAACTTGTTATGTCATCTGTTTCTGAAGAAGAAATAGAAATGAATTCAATGGGTTTTTGACATGCGTGAATCACCTTATGTGTGATTTTTAGAAAGACTGCTACTTAAATAGAAAAACGATTTAGAGACTTTAAAAATAAGTAAATTGGGAAATGTGAAAACAGAAAGCAGAGACGATCTGAATCTGTAAATAATAGAATAAAATACAAGTACATATAAAACGTGAGAGTAAAGAAAACAGCACACAAAAGTAAAGACCGTTCTAGTATGAGGTATGGTTTATAAAATAAATATCATTTTCAGGTCAATTGCGTGGTTTGTTGGGTAACTTCAATGGGAATACAACTGATGATTTCATGTCCAGAAACGGTACCATCATTTCATCTTCATCTTCTCTAAGAACAGTTCATTATGATTTCGGAATGACTTGTAAGTTAATGCACATTATTTCAGAGTATACTTTGTAACTAATGCCAGTTCCGCTTTTAAATCGCGTGTTTCATATAAAGTTTTTATAAATGATGTCTGAGATTTAAAAAAAAATAACTTACATGATAATTAAACGTTAAGTTTTTCGTTTTTTGTTTCACGAATCCGCTATTACTACACAATGAACTTATGATTTAAAGGCGATGTCAGTCATTTCTGTTATTAGCTGATTTCGATAATTACCATTTTCTAATTAATGACTGTTTAATTTTCCAGGGCAGGTTACAAAAGAAGAAAGCTTATTCAGTGAGTCTGTGGAAAGTTCTGTTAGCTATGAACCTGTTTTCAGTGTAAACAAATCATTTTTACGAAATGGAACAGATAAAATATGTAAAGACAATATTCAGTGCATTTATGACTATCAAGTGACTGGGGATGAAAAGATAGCAAAAAGTACTTTAACTTTTAATGAAAAATTTAAACAGATTCAAGAGGATGTCGAAGAAGGTAGGTAATAAAATAAAGGATTGACATTGTTTGTTACTTTCCATTATCTATTGCAATTTTGAACTATGATTTATGAAGTATAATTTGAAAGTGAAAGCAAGGTAAACTCATGCTAAAAGGAATTTTAGAATTCGAAGGCGACAAAATCTCGTATATAACTATATAAACCATATAAAGAAGCACGTACGGCAAAGATTAGATTAACCTCCCAAAAACAAGAAAAAAAAAGAAAGAAAGAAAGAAATAGGATGTGAAGCATGATGTGTCCACAGATGTAAAGACGAAAAACAATGTCCAAATAAAAAGTGTAGTGAAATAGATGTAGTGCAAAGCTGTAGATACGTATTAGAAACATGTGCAGTGCAATAATGTAGTTGTTTCTTGTCGACTACTTTACTCCTAAACTCAGATGGCAGTAAATCAGGTTTTAAATATTCAAAGCACTAATAAATGTTTTCATCATTTTGTAGTGGTACGTTGTCCATATTTACAAACACCAGAAAACGGAAACAAACTTGTTAGTGGACATTCGGTCGGTGACAACGCCACATTTTGGTGTAACCCTCCGCATGCTATGTTATGTTCTGACTGTTTCCTCCGTATATGCAAAGACGATGGAACTTGGTCAGGATCTGTAGCAGTCTGTGCTGAGAAAATCAGTATGTTTTTAAGTTATATTCTCACTGATTAATATTGCAATCGAATGGTTATAATGGTGTAAGAGGAAAGTAGAATATTACGGTTGCAATACTTGGGTAACTTTTTAACTAAATGACCTTTGTGAACCAAGATAACAGATCTGAAGATGATAAGTATATAAATAAATTGTTACCAGTAAGTGCAATGGATTATGCACCAATCATATGTCATTTACTCAAAAAATCAAACAAAAAACTTGTATTAAAGATAATATATAGACTCACTCTTTATTTATTCAGTATCGTTGTTAACTGTAATGTTGGAAAGATATACCATATTCAGCTCTTTGACTACGATTTGGAAATGACTTATCTTATTTGAGATGCTTTTTGAGCCATTTTGTTTTACAAATAAAATGAAAACTTTCAGCATATTTTGAAGGTAGTTAAAGGCAAACACTTTCAATGAAGTATCATTATGAATTTCAGACAGTGGTAAGGACCAGGAAATTTTACCTGTTGCAGCTGGTTCTGCAGGAGGTGTTGGTATTGTCATTATCTGTATAGTTATCTTTTGTTTGTTCTTCAAACGGCGGAAAGAACCGAAACCAGACGAAGAACAGTAAGTTTATTTTGTTTTCTTAATAAGACCAACGAATGAAAAGTAATGACCTTTAAGATCAGATTGGTAACTACGTATTCATATTGCATATAATAGAAAGATGTAGTAGGTAATATAATATTTTTGGATTTTATGTATTTTATATTTTATTTCAGGAAAACAAATAACTGCAATGTGTCTTTTATGACAGTCATGTGCTTATCAAAATATTTAATTCTCTTTAAATTAAGGAACTGCTTATGCCTTAGTTTCGACTTTTTAAAAAGTTTTCTTTAATGGGATGTTTTACACAATTCGTTCATTATTTATTTATAGACCAACAGAAATTGACATGCTACCATCCATGGATTTAGCAACGTTAACATCAAACTGTACTGTTTTTGAAAATGAGGCATTCGTTGAAAGGTAAATACTGTACTTAACACTAAAAATACTTCTCAAAACTTAATATTAGTAGTAAGTATATAATAATTATGTGTTCTGGGTTTGTTAGATAAATAATATCAGATATAAGGAAATGTCACTTTCTTGCTTGCATAATGTTTTGCGTAGTTAAATATATTATGAAAAATTGAAGATTGAAAATAAAACATATAAAATTATGAAGAGATTTACACATAAATTTGTATACAGCATTTATAGTATTTATTATCCTTTAGAAGAACAAATAGTAATGGATCAAGAATACGGTTACAAATATACCATAGAGTGGTAGATGTTTTTGTCAACTTGTTTCCTTTCTTTTCAGTTTGAAACATCTGAACATAGGAGGACCATACAGGATACCTCGTCCTAGTTTCGTAAATCCTGAATTATTTGATGAATTCTTCTTCTAGTCATGCAATTGAAGAGTTCGTCTGGCGCTTCCAACGAGAATTATAGAAGCGAAAATCATCCAGTAAATGGCCTGCCATGCTATCATCTAATGATATTTGTTTTCGCCATTCTGTGAAACGGAACATAAAAAAAGCATCGAGGGAAAATAAGTGTTAACTACTTAAGTTATAGTCAGAAAGATTATTAGGATTTGTCTATTGTTAAAAGTATTTAATACCAATCTGTGATCTTTTTACTAAGTGCTGAAGACATAGGCTTTCCATTTTTGTTGTTACATATATTTTACTTTCGGGGGCAACAACCTTTAAAATGTCAATACTGCGTTTTTTGCATACGTGTTCAACTAGAAATGAAAATTATTTACATGTATTTGAAAGACAAACCCAGTTTCACCTTATTAATTTACATTCCCTTTCAAGTACATGTAAATAGAAAAGTGTAAACAAAACAACTAATTAATGATACATTATGTCAAATTAAGTTTTGCATTTTTTATTCACATTGTCGTTCATATACTAATAAATTCATTCGAAACAGTTTTTTTTATTTCTATTAATTCCACACTGTATACACTGGAACTTTATTGTTTAACAATATGTGTGAAGAGGAAAATACAAAATAATATCAAAGTTATATAAATCTTGGTTGTATGGTTTTGACATTAAAGTAGGTGGTTAGTTTTTTGTTAAATTAGATGGTAGACGACAAATCCAACATCGATACAAACTAATTGTGTGCAATATGGATAGAGCTGAGCATTTAGATTGGTGCTTTAAAGGTAGTTTTAGAATAACTGTAGGCGCTGTGGTATTTATTTGTTTTGTACGTAAATCAGACATTTCTACAAAGCTCATTGAATTTATGAGAGAAAGTTATGTGGGTGTTTATATGTGTATTTGTGTGTGGGTGTATATGTATTTGTAAGTGGGATGCATTGTGCCTGTTATTGCATTTTTTGTCTTATTTTTTTTTCTACTTGGAATCATTTGTTTATCATTGTTAATAAATTTTTGTACCTATATTGTGCTTTGTCTTTTTTGACATTGAATGTGAGTTAAATTTTACCTCACTATGAGGAACATTTTACTAAAACGCCAACAAGTCAGCAAGTTATAAACAATTAACAGTTGATCATTATTTGTAACTGAAGACTTTTTTGGTTTTTACTCCCTCAACACGGAATCCACAAAATGAAATATACATATGTAATCAGCAAAAAGATATGTGACGTCTGATTTTGATATTGTTATGATTATAAGGAATATTCTTGAAAAAAAAGATTTTGTGCGTACTCAATCCGTAAATCTTGTATGGAATTTGAATAGTCATTGGCATATACTGTACATGATCATATGGTCCATTCTGAATTTATATTTTTTCAAGTATTTTTTATCGGGAAAATACCTAAATATTACAATGGTAGCATGATTAAGAGGGAAATAGGAAATAATCACGATCCATATACACAATGAAGGCCACATAATAAAATACTGTAAATGGTGTAATTTGAAGATGAAAAATTGACAGCACTACATATACACTGAACTTGATCTTCATCAAGATATAGGTTTTAACTAACCTCAATGAAAAATGCCACAACGAATATTTGATTGATCATAGGCATGATTTATTTTAATTTCGATCGTTGCATCGATTTGCAAGGTAGAACTAAGAGACTTACAAAAAGTTACTGCGACAAGTATATGTTGTCTGTAGGTTTAAGTCATCACGATTGACCGATATGGAGTGTTTAATTCCAATAAGGCCAACATTTTTTATAATCTGTTTTACGGGACCGCCGATCCTATGTTAGCCAAAATAAAATAAAAATTAAAGTTCTGTAAATTCCACCGACTCCTGGAATATATGCGAGAAAATCCCATGCTAAAAATAAAGGAAAATAGATCGCAAGTTTTCATTGGACGAGTAAAAAAAGAAGCGACCAATCAGCAATCGTTTTATTTTTATAATTTAGTAATCTATCGGAAGCTCTCGGAATTTATCATAATTAGCTGATGAAAAACACTGAAGGTAAATGGCCCACCACAACATTGCGTATGATTATTTCAAACTCGTTTTTATTGGTGAATACAGAAAGGTGATTTGTTGCTCTATCCGTCAACGAAATAATTGATGAGATTGCCGATGAGAAAGCTGCGGTTGTCATAACAAAGGTGTCCTGCCATGATCCTACGAACATTTTCATTATGCAAACAGCTTCACAAGGATTAATATATTTAACTCCATGATTATGAAATAAGTGCTTATTTACCAAAACATTCTCGCACTCTGCCTAACTCACAAGCGGGCAGTATTAGCTTAAAAGTTATCTCTAAATCTCAACATATCTTGTAACACAGTAAAAACGTTCTGCACATAAATTACTTATATTTTAAAAAGCAAGAGTCGTCCAACATTCCACCTCCGCAATTGATACTGATGTAACCAACTATTTCAATACTAATTGCAAATTCAAAATAATCATCTTATCTAGAAAAGCTCCTATCTAACTACCAAGAGATAAGATTATCCTCGATGGATAAATTAAATAAATCACATTTATATACTGTACTGGGTAAACATCTTGCCTATAATTACCATTTTATCTGGCCTGGACTGCTGATGATTACTGGTCATTATAATAATGTACATGTCATTATTGTAAACAAAACAGACCTTCCTAAATTTAACTATCATATTACATAAACTGAAGATTGATGGACAACACTGCACATCTCAGCTGCAGCTTTTTATCAAGACAATTTCACCTACCAATAAAACCATTATCAAAACACATTATATCAATAAGATGCCGACATCCAGTCATACCTAGGACACAATACAAATGTTATTCTCCAACTAATGACCTTAACCGATCCGTGAAAATAAGATCAAATGTGGCGTGGGTTCTGATGTATTTACCTAGGCAAAGGTATTATTGTCAGAGGGGTCGAAATGTTCACAAAAACTTGAAATACACATTCAAAACAAATTTTCTGAAATGTGACCAAAACTTGGATAGGAGTACAAATGTACCTACATATCGAAAATATTTTATACATCTTCTTTTCAAAAGTAAAAATTTGTGTGTATTCTCTGTTTCCTTGTGAAAACAGTATCAATCAGTCTTAATAATTAAAGAAGTGAAATGTATATTGAAATTAGGTATGAAAAGCTTTTACTTTTCGCACATTTAGAATATAGCAAAAAAATAAAAAATAAAAAATAAAAAATAAAAAATAAAAACGAAAAGCAATTACTTTTATTTTTAATTTTTCCATCGACTCGCCAAGACTGATTTTTATTTGCTCTCCTCGACCCAATTTTTTTAAAGAAAAAATGCCGTAAAGCAGATTATAAAAAAATTGGCCTAAGACAAACAACGTCCAAACCTAGATGTATATTTTTTTCCCACAGTATTAATTTTACGAATCCAAACAAAATGAGTAATCGTTGTAAAGGAACAACGATCATCTACCATACATCAATGCTTTATTTATTTGTTTGTTTGTTTGTTTGTTTGTTGGGGTTTAACGCCCGAGCAGCAATATTTCAGCTATATTCCGGCGATGAACATGAAGTGGATGATAAAATGAACATGAAATGACGATGAAATGAAACATGGGATGGGACAAAAGGATAATGGGGTCGACAAATTTGGATTGCCACTGGAAATAGGGAGAGGTGGTAGGGTCGGGAAATTTAGCCTCCTGTGGCGGGGCCCTATGGTTCCTACTCCGGGAGAATACCACAGTAGGGTTCTTTAACGTGCACGGTGCACCACTATGGTTTGCGGTCAGGTTTTCCGTATTATAGCCTGACAACCCCAGCATGTAACACGCCAGGGGTACCCCATTCCACCACCTGGGGCACACATCCCAGTTGCTCTGTGGTTCTCAACACTATTTAGTCACCTTTTACGACAAGCTTAGCGCTGCTGCAGGCCTATTCTTTTAACACCCGGACCTGCACGGGGCATCTTTTTTGTTCAAATTGTTTAGTTAATTAAGAGAATTTGACCATTAATCTTTCATCGGGACTTGGTTTTCTTTTGACTCTTTTTTGACTTCTTTTGACCAAATTATCTTCTCCAAAGTGAGGGTCGACATTTGTTATCAACTAATGAAAAAAAACTAAGCCCCCCGACCCACCCACACACACACAACGGAAGTTAAATGGTGCATCACAACGCTAAGTTTCATATCCTCATGCCAATGCACTTTCCTAAAACAAAATGATTTCATCTGAGACTAAGAAGCTGTTTCATTGGTCCCAGATTTAATTTGACCGAAGGCTATGGAAGGAGCTGATATTTTGAGCCAACTCGAAATTTTTTTTATCTAGCTCAAAATCGAACTTGTATGTATTATTGTGCTTAACAACTGTACAATGTATTGTTTATCAAATGGAAAACGCCTGGGGACGAACGGACAAAAAGACGGACACGCAACAGATTTTTTTTATTCATAATAAAAGCCTAAGGCTTTATTCACACTTTATCCCAACTATGGATTTAGCTCGAACAGAACTCCTTATCATACCATGTAATAAAACAAAGACAACTACATGTATACTTTTAGCTTTCAAGATTTTTTAAGTCATTCTAAATGTGTGAAAATGTCATTTCCTGTTTGTTTGTAATTGATGATCCAGTCGTTTTTTTTATAGTTTTTTTGGGAGGTGGGGTGGAATGGAAGGGTATCTGAGTTGAACACCCTTTAATTTTCTGAAAGTGTTGCTCCACCCAGTTAAAAGGTGCACAATAAATTCTTAAATTTTAAATAATTCAGTATTTTACTCATAACAATGGGTACGAATTTACCAGACAGTTTACACATAAGGGTCCCAACTTAGGGCGCAGATGTTTACACATAGAAGGGTGAAGGTTTATTTCGACACGTTCTACGCCTTTCCATTTCATTTTCATAAAAATGTTGAATGTCGTTTAATTAAGAAAATGATGAACGTACAATAATCGAGTAACACATGTACGCATGATCCGGACAATACGTCGATTGACCATGCGGGAAAGCGTATTATAACACACGGACCAATGACGGTCTCCGAATTGGGATATTTCCCCAAAAATTCGCGTTTTCCGTAATTGACGGTAGAAAAAAGATTGTTTCAAAGACAAATTTAGGAAATACACAATACTACATTTATTGTTCTTATCACAAATATATTCGACCTTGTATGGTTTCAGAGAATTTGCGGCTCAAAGAAATCGGACTCAGCGGGCACTCCACGTTGAATCAATATAGAAATATGGTTGTTATTTGGTGGTGACGTGGATCAAGTCAATTCCACGTGGTACCCTCGTGGATAAATTCCACGTTGATGTGTCGACGAAATGTCTACGTCGTTTCCACGTCGATGAAATCAACGTGGATGTGTCTACGTTGTATCAACATTGAAGTCGTGTCAATAATTTCAACATTGATTCATCCACGGTTTTTCCACTTCAGAGTCATATTATAGAAATAATAAAAACGCTTACTGTTATGGAAAAGTTCAGTATTCCAAACTGAGTATAAATAGTTGTAAAGTGTTGTAAAACATTGCAATTACACTGACGCTGATTACCTCTTAAATGTGATAAAACAAACTTTTTTTAAATAATTATGAAATTTACCGCCAATGCACCTGCCAATTATACCGTTCTAAATGCAATCGGAACTACTCGGCCTTTCAGCTTGTACGATATAATCTAACAGAAATAAATGAGGATTTCTGAATGGCATTTTTAAATTTCACTCCGCGCCTACGCTTTTTGATAGTCCGCTTTCTTCAAATTTGAAGATGTAAACAAACACGGATTGCGAAGAACGAGAAGAAAACGCCGATTATAGAGCAGATTGAGCCATTTCTTTCACAGTTTGTGAGTTATTTTATTATAAATGTGACAAGATTGCTTATTTATAATTTTGGTTTGTGTTAAAAATGATAAATTTCGTATAATTACTGATTTTCGAAAAAAGGGGGAGGGAATCCTGATTCGATGCTGACTTTATTTCATGTTGATAAATTATTTAATTCGGATTACTGCAAGAGTAATCAAGGGAAGCAAGGTTATATCGGTAATCAAAAGAATGTAATCCTTCGACAAAGACGAGACATGGAAAACAGACATACACAATAAAGAACATAAAGTAACTAAAATCATACATTCAAAGTAACGAAACAAATGAGCAACTCGGACTCACCTAAAAACTGGGAGCATGGACCAGGTGCACCGTAGGGTAAACCTCCTCTGCTTTTCTAGAAACACCCGCCGAGGTTCTCATAAAAAGTCAAGTCCGGGGAAGACAAACGAAGAAAGGAAAACTATGACCTGTTGAATAAATCAGTTTTCATGGTGCAGATGGATACACCATAACGATCCACCAGTTCATGATGACGACCATAAAACTTCAGCAGTGATGACTTCAATCTTGTAGCAACATAACCCTGTTCCAGAAGCCTATTTGTTAGAGTTCTAGCGCGATACAAAAAGTATGCGTAGTTTCGACAAGATCTGGCATAACGTATGAGTTGTGATATGAACACTCCATACGCAGGTGCTGAAGGGATGGTGCCACAAATGAAAGGAAAGTTGACAATTCTGAATGAAAAGTCATCACGTTTGTCGTAAAGTTTGGTCGATAGTTTTCCTTTACCATCGATTTCTAAGTGTAGGTCAAGATATGAGGCTGACTTCACAGTGTCTGTAGTATCCTTTATCTCAAGTTCTTTTGGGTAGATGCGATGTATCAAATCCCCGAAATTAGGATTGTTTAAAGATAATACATCATCTATGTAGCGGAAACGGAGATTGAAGGATCTAGCCAAACGATATTCTTTCTTTCTGATCAGATCAGCTATAAAATCAGCCTCATAAGAGTGAAGGAATAGGTCAGCAAGTAAAGGAGCACAATTTGTTCCCATTGGATTGCCGACCGTTTGTTGAAAAACACGTCCACCACACTCGACAAATATGTTGTCGATTAAAAATTCCAGCATTTTGTAAACATCTTCCTCTGTATATTTGGAAGATGATTTGGAATTATTTCTTACAAAGTATGAGAAATCTCTACCAAGTACTATATATTTGCATCTAGGTGCACCATCTTTTGTGGAAAAACAACGGTGTATAATGTTTTTTAAGTCGGGATTTTTACTGAGTATGGGGAATAGAAGTATACAGTGTTGAAAAATCATAGGTTTTAATGCTATTTAATTCAGATAATAGTCTTGAACTAATTGTCTCCAAAAGATCTTTCGAATTTTTCAGGATCAACATTGAATTAATACCACTAAGGGAGTAACAAGTGTTGTGGTAGGACTACAGACCCTCGTTGACAGTTGTGAGTATAGAAGTTAAAAGTTTTGACAGATGTTTGGTGGTACATTTTGCAGATCCAGCTATGAAACGTTGTGTGTATGAATTCTTGTAGAGTTTAGGATTCCAGTACATAGACACATAAATTACAATCATCGTCCTTGGTAGAGAGACCAAAAGAGGATAGCACAGATTTATGGTTTTCCACAATCTCTTCTTTAGAGAGTGTGGTAGCAGTATAGGTCTTATCACTGCTATTATTTTCTACGTCTACCTCTGATAATAAATATTGGACGTAAAACGGTTTGCAGACAAAAACAATGTTGTTTTGGGCTTTGTCTGCTGGTACGACAACATATATGTCATGTATAGTAGACAATGTTTTTGCTACATCGGGGTCTTTGAAAACCGATGTAGCCTTGGCACTCATTGACCTACTTTAAACTTTCATTCGTTTCAAAATTAAAGACCTCACGGCCTTTAACTACTCTGACAGAGAATCAATGTCTTCTTGTTCTCGTTTTATCCATTTTCTTGTATAGTCCTCGACGGCATCCATAAGAACTTTAAAGTTATAATTCCAATTTATAGTTCACGGTACTTTGAATCTTTAGAAAGGATATTACGCAGAGATTCGTTTTCGATGTTGGTTAAATCTCCCGTAACGACGTGACCAGAAGGACCATATTTGAGTGGAGAGGTTTTGCAAGAACAGTCAGGTGGTTTAGCCTTGAAGTCCTCAATCTCGAGGTTCTGCAATAGCCTTTTATAATTGAAAATTTTGGATGTAATGCGTGAAGTATAGGAATATGAAATAATTGGTATGGATTTATCTTTGAAATATGGGGGAACTTTATTGGTAACGTTTTTGTGATGGAGGATGTTAGCCAAATTAATTGCATCTATACCTTTGTTGACAAACGGTAGTGGAAGAAATAATCGTTTTCCTTCATCTTGACTTTTCACACAAACTGGTTTAAAGAGTCTGTGGAAACCAATATCCAAAATGATGGCAACAAGTCTGTATAATGATGAGGTCGGGTCAGAAACTATTGCGATCACTTCTAACCTCTCTTCGATTCTGTCAGGATTGGCTGTCATAGAACAGTTCTAAACTGTCAGAAACTGTTCTGATTCGCGACACACTTGTCAGGGCCTGTCAGGACTTCAGACAAGCTTTGCCACAATTTGTCATGGGTCCTGACACCCTCCTGTCAGGAACTGTTCTAAGTAGATCCGATACGAGGATTGGAAGAGTTCCTGACAGATTCTGACAGTCATTAGCTCGAGAATAATTCTCTGACTGAATCACATACAGTACATGTACGTGATTACGAAAAAAGAAAGACGTAGCATCCGAATTCCGATTCGTAGGACGGGAAGGAAACCTCGCCATGATTTTTATTTCAATTTTTACCCGACTTTTATGTATGGCATGCAGTACCAACAAAAATTATTGCCTGTCGTACTTGTTACGCCCCTGACTTTAAGAATTTGGACTGAATTCTTTTTGGTTGCAGATCTAGGCACCGGTATGATACAGATTACTTATATATACTGACAGTTTTAAACAGTTTATACAGAAATTTTAGACCTTTGTGGAACTTTAAGTGTTCACACTAATACAATTTGAAAGAATAGGACATTTTTGAAGAATTTTGACCGAAATATATTAGTCGCAGTTACCACATGGAAGTTATATAACAAAAAGAGCATTTTAGTCAATATATTTAGGCTCTCATGGAAATCAAAAGTGCTCGCACTCATTTATTCTGCGAGAATATGAGGTTTTTTGAAGAATTTGACTCAAACAAATGTGTCACAGCCAGCCAAATGATAATAATATTGATATATTTAGCATTTTAGTCATTAATTTTAGAGAGACTTTCATGGAAATTAAAAGTGTGTGAACCCATATATTTTGCAAGAATATGACATTTTTGAAGAATTTTGACTCAAAATGATATGTTGCAGCGACCTCATGATAGTTATATTGAAAAATTTAGCATTTTAGTCATTAATTTTAGAGAGACCTTCATGGAAATTAAAAGTGTGTGAACTCATACATTTTGCAAGAATATGACATTTTTGAAGAATTTTGACTCAAAATGATATGTTGCAGCCACCACATGATAATTATATTGAAAAATTTAGCATTTTAGTCATTAATTTTAGAGAGACCCTCATGGAAATTAAAAGTGTGTGAACTCATACATTTTGCAAGAATATGACATTTTTGAAGAATTTTGACTCAAATTAATATGTCACAGCCCCTATATGATAGTTATATTGAATAATATAGCGTTTTAGTCAATAATGTTATACCCTCAAGCAAATTAAAAGTGTGCGCACTTATACATTTTGCAAGAATATGACATTTTCAAAGAATTTTGACTCAAAATAAAATGTCGCATCCACCACATAATAATTATATCGGAGAATTAAGCATTTCAGTCACTATTTTAGACCCTCATGGAAATTAAAACTGTAGGCACTCATACATTTTGCCAGAATATAACATTTTTGAAGAATGTAGAGCCAAACTAATTTGTTGCAGCGACCACATGATAATCATATTGAGAAATTTAGCATTTTAGTCATTAATTTTAGAGAGACCCCCATGGAAATTAAAAGTGTGTAAACCCATACATTTTGCAAGAATATGACATTTTGAAGAATTTTGACTCAAATTTATATGTCACAGCCAGTATATGATAGCTGTATCGAAAAATGTAGCATTTTAGTCAATAGTTTTATACCCTCAAGCAAATTAAAAGTTTGTACACTCATATATTTTATAGTTTTTAGTGGAGTCCGAGTTGCTCATTTGCTTTTGTTACTTTGCTCATTTGCTTCAGTTACTTTATGTTCTTTGTGTATGTCTGTTTTCCATATCTGGTCTTTGTCCCTGGATTACATTCTTTTGATTACCGCTATAACCTTGGTTCCCTTGATTAATCTTACAAGAATATGACATTTTTAAAGAATTTCGACTAAAACAAATGTATCGCAGCAACCACATGATAATTAAATTGGCCCCGTGCAGGTCCGGATGTTAAAAGAATAGGCCTGCAGCAGCGCTAAGCTTGTCGTAAAAGGCGACTAAATAGTGCTCAGGACCATAGTCGGGGGCTAGGGCGCTCTATCCACAGAACAACTGGGATGTGTGCCCCAGGTGGTGGAATGGGGTACCCCTGGCGTGTTGTATGCTGGGGTTGTCAGGCTATAATACGGAAAACCTGACCGCAAACCATAGTGGTGCACCGTGTTGGGAAAGGTGCCACGTTCCTCGCACGTTAAAGAACCCTGCTGTGGTATTCGATAGGAGTAGGAACCATAGGGCTCCGCCACAGGAGGCTAAATTGCCCGACCCTACCCACCTCTCCCTATTTCCAGTGGCAATCAAAATTTGTCGACCCCATTTTCCTTGTGTCACATCCCTTTTTCATTTCATCATTATTTCATGTTCATTTTATCATCCACTTCATGTTCATCGCCTGAATATAGCTGAAATATTGCTGCTCGGGCGTTAAACCCCAACAAACATGATAGTTATATTGAAAAAAAATAGCATTTCAGTCATTATTTTTAGACCCTCTTGGAAATTAAAAGTGCTCGCACTCATACATTGTGCAAGAATATGAAATTTCTAAAGAATTTTGACTTAAATTAATGTGTCAGAGCCACTATATGATAGTTATATTGAAAAATTTAATCATTTAAGCATTTAATCATCAATTTTAGACCCTCATAAAAATTAAAAGTGTGGGCTTTATAACATATGCTGGAATATGACATTTTTGTAGAATTTTGACAGAAATTTATGAGTCACAGTCACCCACATGATAGTTGTATTGAAAAAAAAATAAACATTTTAGTCAATAGTTTTAGACTCTCATGAAAAATAAAATTGACTGCACTTATACATTGTGCAGAATTTTTATTGAAATAATGGTGTCAAAGTCACTAATATGAAACTAACATTTCTAGTTTCTACATTTTCTACATATCTAGACTATGTATGGAAATTGGAAGTGTTATTCGTTGCTAAAAGTGGCATTTTGAAGAATTTTGACTGAAATATTTAGGCATCAGTCACCCATTTAATGCTAAATTGTCAATTTTAATATTTTTAGAATGATTTGTGACCCTTATGTCATTAAAAGTAGCTGTCACTAAAAAAAGACTTTGTCAATCTTGAACTTCGTGAGAATTACCGAACATCTGAAAGTTATCTGTTACGACTTTTACACTTAGAACAGAAACATAGACCTTTAATTTTGTAATAATTTGATTTAATTGATACCACAGGTGTATGATAGAATGTAAAAAAAATATACATGTAAACAATGATAATTTTTGAAAATTGGAACATGAACAATGATCGAGTGATTGTGGGATGATGATCACGACGAGCTCTCTATATATAATTGGGAATTCAATGTAAATTTTGAAATCAAAATTTGTTTCCTAACTAATTGGGTTAGCTAATTTACATTAGTCACACAGTTTTATTTATTAATCGCGGTCCTCCTGTTATAAATTACGTCATACAGAATAGGAAGATTTAGTGTCAGGAACTGTCCAGGGGGTACGACAGTTTAGAACAGTTTTTCGTATTTTCTTTGTCACGACCCATGTCAGTTTCTGTCAGGATCTGTCAGGGATTAGGGCAAAATGTGTCCTGACCCAGGACAGCCTCTGTCAGACCCTATCAGAATCAGTCAGGATTTCTGTTCTATCTGCTGTCGTAGAACAAAAATCCTGACAGATTCTGACAGAATTATGAGAGGCAACTGTAGGCGATGAGTAGAAAACGACACCAATTCTGTTAGTGGAGCCCGAGTTGCTCATTTGCTTTTGTTACTTTGTATGTTTGATTTAAGTAACTTTATGTTCTTTTTTTTATATATATATGTCTGTTTTCCATGTCTGGTCTTTGTCCCTGGATTAAATTCTCTTGATTACCGCTTTAACCTTGGTTTCCTTAATTATTCTTAAAGATCCAAAAGTTGCAGAAATATTTTCCACCAATAAAGAAGAATTGCATCGAAGACAGATGCAGATAATATGAATTGTAACTTTACTGAAATATAACCTTTAATCAGTTGTTTTTAAATTGAATCTAATTACATAAGACCACACAAATAATTCTATATGGATTCTAAAAATAGCAAAACGACTCATGGTTATGATTTTCGAGCATCGCTTGACGTTAATCCTTTGTCGACATCTATTTATTTATTTGTTTATTTCTATTTATATTTATTTAGACAAGTCAAGCACGTATAATAAAAACATAAAATGCAGTATACATATACACATAGACATAAACGTACACAGACGAAGACATTACATGAATAAGAATTAGCATTTATATGTAACTTTGAAACTTGTCAAGGATAACCCATACAGCCGTACTTATTAAACAAGGCTTATTTCCAATGGGGTCCTTAAGAAGAAAAGAATACCTGAAAAATACTTGAATCAACTCATAAGGCATTTCACATTTGCTAAAATATTAACAGTGTATGTAAATACAACTTATTATACTAAAAAGTGACATTTTGTAGTAAAAAAAATATTTTTTATTCTCTCCTTTTGGATTCTTCCTTTATTAAGAGTTTAACTTCTGTTTTGAGAAAAATGTTCGTTATATTTGTAACAGTAAGGGGTAATTTGTTCCAAGTTTGTATAGCATGATATTTGAAACTATCTTTACTACATAATTTACAATTAGGTATACTATAATTTAAATTTGAAGCACCTCTTGTATTTCCTTGATTCATTTTGAAATGTTCACACAAATATTCAGGTGCAGTACTATGGTAAATATTTAAAAAAATATGGTTAATTCTATGTTGGTTAACTCTATCTGGCACCGAAAGCATACATGTATTGACACTCAATTTTTTTTCAAAATTTACGCTTGTTCTGAGTCCCAGGCCGAGAATATACCTAACAACTTTGTTTTGCAAGATTTGCAATTTTTTGGCTAATCCCGCCTCTAAAATACTGTACCAAGAGGCACATGAACAATCAAAATAGCATTGTATCAAAGACGTTGACAGTGTTATTCTCGATCTGGAATCAAGGCATTTAGCATTTTCTATATAAAAATTTCAGTCTTCCATTGACTTTAGAAACAATATTTTACATTAATTTATCAAAGTTCAAATAACTATCAATATAAACTCAGAGATATTTGACAACATCTGTAGCTTTAATTACATGATCATAACATTTAACAGAAACATTTGAGATTTGTTTGATTTTTCTTTTGGGACCAAATTCATTTGTTACATACAGTTGGTTTTACCTATATGCAATGATAATTTATTATCAATCAGCCTGTCTGAACACTGCTCTAATACACTTCCTAATGTTTTTGATATTACATTTGGATCTTTTTGTTGAAATAATATTACACTATCGTCTGCATATACAATTAGTTTACATTTGTTATCTATGCTAATTGATAAATCGTTCATGTAACTTAAAAATAGCAGCGGTCCCAGAATGCTACCATGAGGTACACCACAAACTACATTCACTGGTTCAGACATAGTATTATTTACAGACAAAAATTGTACTCTTTGCGGCAAATATGAAGGAAGCCAATCAATTGATTGTATACCCATAACTTTAAGTTTACTACATATTGTAGTTTTCTAAATAATAATGAACATATTATTACAGATAACGAACTTTACATGCAAGCGTAATCAAAAGAATCACGATTCTAGCGGAAATCAAAAGAATGTAATCCAGGGACATGTACAAAGACCAGACATGGAGAACAGACACACACAACAATGAACATAAAATGACCATAATAATACACACAAAGTATTACAGTTTTGTTGGACACCTCAGGAAATGAAATTTCAGGAACTGTAAAAAAAAATAGCCATATATTAAGATTTGAGCAACATAGGCATGGTCGCGCTTCAGTGATTTCCAAAGATTTTTTTTACAATTCTGATACGCAGTTTTGGTTTTCATTAGTCGAATATACTGTATTTCAAAACATACCGAAAATCTTATTACTTACTTGTGCGTATGATCATGCTGGTTGTTTTTAGAAATTTCGTCATTTTGAACAACGTCCCAAAACTTATCTACTTTGACAACACCTTTGTCGTTCAAGCCGCCGCTTACAGAAAACATTGCATCTGTAGATGTAGAACGGTCGGAATTTACAGTTAAATGGATAACTTCTTCATTTCCTACATAATAAAGAATGAAGAGGGAGAGATCCTTGCACAGGCATGCATTTTTTGTGAATTGGTTTGGTATTTAAAAAAAAAACTTCATGTAAATGATGGTTTCATGATGTGAAAAGATAAAATATTCGCAGAAAAGAAATAAGCTATCACAAAATAAAACCGACAAGAGTTGTCGGTATTACTAAAATACTTTAAAAAAATTTCATGCTGCTTGTGACAAAATACTTTTGTGTTTATAACTAAATTTGACGATAAAGTCTGAAAAAAATTACAGTTTTAGTTTTATTTTGTTATTTACCATTGTATAAAGCCCAGTGTAAAAACATTCCTCTCTTAATCTCAATCAAATCTCCTTCCTCTAGATCTTCTAGGATTTTTCTACTATGATTGGGGAAGCAGGTCACTGTTTTAAGAGTCATGATTTCCCACCCTTATTTAAAATCGACTTTGGTCCTTAAATAGAAAATTAAATTAAAGAAAGGATATCTTTAAAAAAAAAAACTGAGGCTCATTTATTGTATAACACATTGCACAACGTCTACTTTCTGAATTTAGCTTCCTATGGCGATAGTTTTTGGTTGTTTAACTTCCTTTATAGATGTAACCTTTGAACCTAATGTCTGGTAGCTCCTTTAAATGCGTGTTTAGAATACGGAAATTTGCAATAATATATGATTGGCATTTTTGTATTTAGTCCTTAAATATTGAACTAAAGCAGTTTCGATCAAGGAAATATCACATAAACTGCTACAATGCTACAAATACACAACACGCAGGTCTTTCATTGGTTATAAAGATAGGACGTTGATCGTACGTTATAATGAATCCCATTACAAACAACTTGTCTTTGTAGAATCTTTAACCAAGTCATTTGTGGGCACTACTTTACCATTTTTTATATAAATTTTACCATCTCACATATTTCCCCTGTTCTATATTGCAAGATTACAGTTACTATTCCGTTTGTCCTCAAACTTACGGCAACAGTTAAATTAATGTTACGTATCTTATGAAAATGGCCATCAGAATCGTAATATGCAAAACTCCAGAAAAGTTGTGTTTTATTGGTATTGTTTTTTTTTTATTATTAAAACCACAAAAGTGAAATAAAACTTATATCTTATAGCAATGTTAAACCCGATAATCTTCAACAACTTCAACTGGGAATTTAAGAAAATATATTTTCGAATAAGTTTTAAGACTTAAAGTTTTATTGAACTTTATAGTTAAAGTGTAATCAAGGGAATCAAGATTCTAGCGGAAATAAAAAGAATGTAATCCAGGGAGAAATATCAGATATGGAAAACAGACACAAACAACAAAGAAAATAAAATAACCAAAATAATACATACAAAGTAAAAAAGTAAATGAGCAACTCGGGCTCCACCAACAACTGGGAATAAACTTTTCAATGCAATCTTATGCTTCTAATAATTTGTAAGTTTTAAAGAAAGAAAAAAGTTACCCCATAAACATAACTCACGATTAGTTACATTGCGGCATAATACAGCACGCGTGCAGTTGGAAGTAGAACCCAGGAAATTAATTGACATTATATTGAGAGAATAATCATGGGAACCAAGGTTATAGTGGTAATCAAAAGAATGTAATGTAGGGACAAAGACCATACATTGAAAACAGCCATACACAACAAAGAACATAAAGTAACTGAAATCATACATACAAAATAACAAAAGCAAATGAACAATTCGAACTCCACTAAAAACTGGGAGCTTGGACCATGTGCACCGATAGGGTAAGCGTCCTCTGATTTTCTAGTAACACCCGCGGAATTACTCATAAAAATTCAAGTCCGGGGTAGACAAATGAGGAAGTTTTAGAAATATTGAGAGACATTTAATTTCAAATAATCGTCGTCATAGAGGTGATTGAAAAGGTAAAGTTATTTGTTCCGTTTTAAGGAGAAGTGACCATAATATGTAGTCATGGTGTCTACGAAGAGAAATTATAAATACAATTTTTTTCTAATGCAGAAAGATAGACAGATATATTGCAAGAATGTCTATCAAACAGGCAAACTCTTTGAAGTAGCACTCCAGCTAAGAATCATGCAAAATGTGATTCATGGGTGAAACTCCTACATATTTTTATTTTTGATATTTTGTTTAAATTGTCATAGTAAATAGAAATTAATCTTTGGTTTTTCATATAACCTGTGTTCTTATGAGATAAAAAATATATAGAATGCACTGTAGATTTAATAATTAAGGGAGATAACTCTGTACATGACACTCAAATACCATAGAATCTATTGGATTTTCAATGTGGATTATTTTCTAAGAGTAGACAGATTAGAATGAATAATTGCACATTTCATAATATAGACCCATAAAACAAGTAAATTTCAAAATAAAAATATGTAGCCTTCTTTAGGGTGTATCATATTTTTCAGATTTTGCATGATTCTTACGAAGACAGCTACTTAATTAATAAACACTAACTAACGGAAATAGTACCTACCTGTTTCTATTAAGATACAAAATGGTTAAACTATTATTATTTATCAGGTTGATTTATGATAATCCTTGAAATGATTTTCCGAAAACACGTAGTCTATTTATACATACAGTTATATAAAATAAGATAACCAATGTCTATTTTTAGGTCTAAACGTAAATCATTTTTAAAAATCTATACTGAAATAATTTTGTGTCGGAGACACTCGTATGATTTTAATATTGATAAATTAAACACATTGAGCAATAATAACAAGACCATTTAAAACAAATATATGCTGATTCCCTTTCAATAGACAGCAATATGTCATTCGTCACAACCTCGAAAATGATAATAATATTGCCAGTTTTAATATTTTATACAAGAATTTTAGACCATTACTGAAATTAAAATTGTTCGCATCCTTACAATCTGCAGAAATATGTCATTTTTGAGTAATTTAACTGAAATTAATATGTCAAAGCCACACGTGATGCTTGTTTTGACAATCTTAACATTTTAAACATTAATATAAGACCATAAAGGATATTTTAAGTGTTCGCACTGATTTAATTTGCCAAAAATATCTCATTTTCAAGAATTTTGTCTGAAATATATGTATCACAGCCATCAACATAATAATGATATAGACAATTTTAACATTTTTACAATAATTTTAGACTAATAGGTATAATAAAAGTGTTCGCATACATACAGTTTGCAAAAATATGTCATTTTGAAGATTTTTGACTGAAATATGAGTGTCGCAACCACCGACCGGATACAAATATTACCAGTTTTAATATTTTAAACAATAATTTGGGACCGTTATTGAAATTAAAATTTTCCGCACCCTTACAATCTGTAGAAATATGTCGTTTTTGAGAAATTTGATTGAAATTGATGTGTCAAAGCTACACACATGATACTTTTTTTGACAATTTTAATATCTTAAACTATAATATTAGAACATTAAGGACATTTTAAGTGTTCGCACTCATTTAATTTGCAAAAATATCTCATTTTCAAGAATTTTGTTTGAAATATATGTATAACAACAATCAACAAAAATCTTATCTGGACAATTTTAACAGTTTTAAGAATAATTTTAGAAATAAAATTCATTCACAATTTATACATATATCTATAGTTTTAAGAATATTTTGAATGGCTGTGCATGTAAACAATGCAAATATCGCGTGATTTTGGTAATTCTCGAATTAGCCGGCGAGATTCTAATATAAATATTGATTGCACAAAACTTTCTACATCCTAATGCATTATATGTGTTAGACAAAACATTTACTTTACTTTTTCTTTTCGGAATGGAAAAAAAGCATTGGGCAACGGGAAATAAGACGATGCAATGGGGGATGGAGCAATGGGGAATGGGGCTGTAGGGAATAGCGTATGGGACAATGGGAATGGGACAATGGGAAATAGGGCTATGGGGAATGGGACATGGGACAATGGGGAAAGGGGGATGGGGCAAGTGGGAAGTTTACCCCATACAGGGACTGTAATTATTTGAAGGGGAGACATAAATACATGTACACATTATACAGTGGCACCAACAAAAAGAGTACCATCTAATGATAACTTAGAGGCTATTTAGAAATTAGAACCATTAATCTTAACAATCAATAAAACTATAGGCTATCAAAGGCTTGAATCGTTCTCTATTTCTATGTTCACTTAATTAAAGATACAATTCTCAACCAAAACGATACGTTGCATCAATTAAAATGATACAATGTTAATTGACTCAATTTAAGTGTTAAAATTAACTTTTAAGATTAGTTTTTTTTCTAGAAGAGAATCTTCTCTGCCATTCATTTAAATAATTTTCTCCAAAGTAGGTAAATAAACCGCTGCGCATTGAACGCATGATATAACCGTCCAAATAATTGAATAAAAATATTTTGTATCAGATTATATACGTTATGCTACTTCTTAATACCCACACACAGGGTATTATACAGACAATAAAACTATTATAACAAACAATTGCGTAAAATATAAAACATGGTTAGCAGTGTGATCTCAAGTTACAGTGCAAAATTGTGTAAAACAATTCCATGGAAAATATAAAAGAATATCAATGTAAATCCCTTTTTTCTTTCTCAAATGTTTCAGTTAAATCAATGAGGTCTTATTCATCAAAATCGAGTTCATAGAAAAGTTAGGAAAACCATTTTTGAATTTGTACTTCAATTTTTTCTCTTATATTTTTGTTGATGTATTCTTGCTAAAAAGTTGTCTCCCTCATATCATTTTAAATTTATTGTTTGTTTCATACTTTCCAGTTTAATTTATTAATAACAAGATAATAGCTTAAAAATCAGTGGACATGATTCTACTAAGAACAAACTGAAAAATAAGTAAAAACAAAAATAATACATGAACTGAAAGACATGAATAAACCGGAACAAAATAAAATATCCACTTATCTTCCAGAATTGGTGCAGGTATTTCAAAGTGAAATGGGGAGTTAAAGGAGACTTTATGGTTAGCCAAACTTCCCGCGTCAATAGTGGCCATAAGAGTTACGGCGTAGGTTTGTGTTATGTACAAGAACGTCAAAACTGTTAAAAAGTGGCCAACATAACGTGAGACTTGCCCTTTTTAATCCACATAATAAGTGCAGGCTCTAGCATATCTTATATTTGAGATGTAAACCCCGTATGCAGTAGAACCAGGTATATTGATGCGATTATAAATCAAAATCATCTGTTTTATCATAAAGTATTGTACTGAGGTGACCGCTGGGTCAAATCTAAGGAATAAATAAAAAAAATGAGGCAGAGGAAGTCGTGTCTGTTATCACTTTAATTTCAAGGTTTTGATAGATAGATGAAGTAAAATAAAATGTCATTTTGCCCATCATAGCTAAACAATGGTACCAAAAAAAATCGATAAAACACAGCTACAGGTTTGTGAGCATTAAGGTTCCGCTAAAGGAAAATGTCATTTGTTAATTTCTTCGTTATTACATGATAAAAAGACTTGAAACTTGGCCAAGAAGTTAATTTTGTCCGTATTTTCATATTTTTAATGTCATGTTGATGTGCCACTATTCCTGCACAACTAGATCTGTCCAAATAGAAAGTAGATGGATGTATCCCTCCGCTCACAATCGGAACTACTCGGCCATTTCCGCTACACTAAAAAAAACCTTGGATGCAGAAAGGAGAATTTGTAGCTGGTTATTTAAGGATGTAAACACAGAGACAAAATGTTTGATTATCTAAAATTGGTGATTATATGCCGATATTTATCTTTTTTTACAATTGACTTCGGTAAAAACTTTTCGCCAGATTGTCAACGCAATCAGTTGCGAAAATTAAACAATGCTCCACCATTTAAATGTTCAAATGGTTTCATGCCCCATCATCGGCCATATTTACCACGCTGTTTGGGACAACTAATTTACTTCATTTATATGTATATGTATATAATTTTACTAGTAAACGAATAAAAAAATACTATTATGATTCTCTCTGATACCTGTCGTATGGACGCATAATGTATGGAGGGCATTTTCTTACATTGTGTGATGTATTTTATAAAAATCATCACAAATTAGACTAAAATTTATGTTTGGAGGGTTGTGTGGGTTTTGTGTATCAATTATAAAATATTAAAAATTTCAAAATATGATATATTGTAAAGTAATAAGGCCAGTAAGGGAACCACAATTTATTTTTTTAAGTTTTTATTTGACAGGGGAGCTTCGATTAAATTTGAAATACAAAGGTAGGATTGTAATAGTCAGGAAATATCAAGCCAGGAATCTTCAAGAAATATCAAGCCAGGACAAGCCTCGAGAAAAAAAATAAAAAGGCAGGATCTATTGTTGCCCTAATATTTTTAGTATTAATTCAAAATAAAAAAAATGGAGCAGTGTCGAAGAAAAAAGGCAGGTCCTAAAAAGGATAGAAAATTGAATCCTAGCCCCCTAAAAATCAAATGGTCGCTCCTTTATTTTAACTTGCAAATGAAATTTTTATTTTCCTTTTGTTAGAAGAAATCATCGTCCCATGGACTTACAGACTGTTGTTGAGTTGAGACAACTCGGACTGAAATCATAATAAAGAAGATATTCAAGAATAATAGAAGGATTTTCAAAAGACCAACTGGGCCCGTCTATGAAAATAAAGGTAACAGCGAATCAAACCCATTTATAATGGATTAAATTTTATGGATAAATAAAAACTATTTGAAACTGAATTATGCTCGGTTCAAATCATGATGTAAAATTGAAAAATAAAATGAATATACATGTAGTTGTTCGTCATTACCCACTTACACTGAATCATTCTATGGGTTTTCATTCTGTGTAGAAAATGTGTGTTGAGGGTAACACCCATAAAAAATAAGGTAGAGCAGGTAGACACTTATTTTTCTATTTTATCATTTTTTTACATTAAATTAATGGGATGTCATTTTAGCTTATATATACATGTACAATATACATGTTACTTGTAAAATGGTAAAAACTGTAAGGGTAGGCATAAAATTTTAGATAGGGTCAGATTAACCTGATCATATAGAAGTCGTTATTATTAATGCCTTTTTATACGACTGCTAAAACAATAATTTTACTCTCATCCTGTCGTCGTTGTAGATGTCCGTTTACTTTAGTTTATTTACAATA
Source organism: Perna viridis (assembly GCA_037379345.1). NCBI lineage: Eukaryota > Metazoa > Mollusca > Bivalvia > Mytilida > Mytilidae > Perna > Perna viridis. The sequence continues at coordinate 11,733,193 of CM074517.1, read as the reverse complement.
AAGTAGATAAACCTCAACTAATCTTTTTCATATTTCTATACATTGTTCATAGGGATATAGTGAAGGGCCCTTACGTTTCTTTTAAGGTTTATGATCCATATCTTTTGGAAATAAGGAGCTTAAAGTGGGGAATTGATTGTTATCATTAGAATGGGTAGGAAAAGCTTATTGTTGATTTTATATGACTTGGATGTCAAGCTGTTCCTTTTAAAATTCTGTTTCAAAATTTGACATCCAAAAACCTTTTTAAATTTTGGTCAGATAATAATTCTAAAAACAAAATATTGTATTCCTTATGAAAATCCCTGTCTGCCTTTTCCAGACATATTTCATACATGTATATCTCTTTCATTTTTTTTTGAGTTACATGTATAATTAAGGGTTCAAAACGGCCACACCCCAAACAATGTCCATAGTGAATTGTAAGTCTTCAATGCTTACATTTCTAAGTGTGTCAAAAACTTGTTTTGTCCATATTTGCCTAAACTGTTCAGGGTCATATCATGCTGTGCTTTGCGAACTCTTTTTTTCATTTTAAACACATTCTTCATCCGGATGTCTTTTTTATTGTCCCAATATGCTTGTTGTCTTATTTAACTGTCCGAGTTGTCTTGGTCCAAGTCCGAGAGACGAGTTGTCTTACTCTTGCACCATTTTATAAGTTACAGACCCAAGTAAATTTCAATGTTAAAAGGCCTACAACTTTTTAAATATTAGAAATAAAAAAAGTATCCTTCCTCCAAAAAATATACTTCAAATACAATAAATATTTCCACTTTTATAGTTTTCATAGTTTTTATAAGTCATAGTGTTCCTTTTCCTAGTTTGTCTACCCCGGACTTGACTTTTCATGAGTAACTCGGCGGGTGTTTCTAGAAAAGCAGAGGACGCTTACCCTACCGATGCACCTGGTCCATGCTCCCACTTTTTACTGGAGTCTGAGTTGCTCATTTTTTTTGTTACTTTTTATGTATGATTTTAGTTACTTTGTGTTCTTTGTTGTGTGTGTCTGTTTTCCATGTCTGATCTTTGTCCACGGATTACATTCTTTTGATTATCGCTATAACCTTGGTTCCCTTGATTACCCTTTAAAATAGAAAATCAAAATTTCCAAATTTCCTATTCATATAATGGATGAAAAACCTACCATATGAGGGATAGTGCCCCAAACGGTAGGTTAACCCTAATTTTAGGTTTTGTTCCCAACCTGCAAAATGACAAACAACAAGAAAATAGATGATCTAGTGGGGAGAATCAAGGGAGGTTCCTGGTGGTGGAAACCCTCCTCTTCATTAAAAAAAATTGTTACATTCGTGCTTAATATGCAGTAAAATTAGTAAATAACAACCTTGAATACCCCTTTTTAAACACCAGTTACCCTCTCTTTTCAAAATCTCTGGGTCTGTAACATTTGACAAATGTAATGTTTGTCCATCTATCCCTGGAATAAAAAGACCCTTTAGACAAGTAGATGTAAATAGTCAGTTTTATTGTTCATGTCAAAAGTGACAAATCCATACAAATAGTACTAAGACATGTAGATGGAGAGAGATTAAGATGTAGACTTTATTTTAGATATTATAAATCTTATAGTTACTGTGTGTAAGTTAAATTGACATGTATATGGAAATTACTTTTTGAGTAAACAATATGGAAGTATCAGATAATACTCATTACATAATTAATTGATATTATTAGGTGACATTTTAAAGAAGTAAGTCCCTTGCCTAACAGATTTTTTCCAATTTTGTATGGTATTTTTTCGATGTGTAACAGTTATTTTGAATTATATGTTATTTTTTTAATTTAATTTTTTTTTGCGGTTTTTGGGGTGTAAAAGATAATTATTAATTTTGTAGGCACTCCATATTCATCTATAGAGATGGATCATTTACAGAAATCAGCTTAGAAAATCTGGTTGGTCAAAAGTCACTGTGATAGCACCTCTATTTCTTACTAATTGTTTTAAAACTACAATGAAATGTAAGTACAAATTAATCTTAGATGGGATGGTTTTTCCTAGAAAATAGTCTAGGAGGTTAATTTTTTTGGTGGGGACTTCATGTTAAACAATTAACAATTTAGGCTTGTCGCCTGAGTAGGGCATCATTATTTTGGATAGATTTCTTTGGTAAATGATAAATATTGGTTGATACATTTTTGTATTTATTAAATCTTAAAGAAGGTTACAAACTCCAAAAGGAAGGTTGGTATTGATTTTGGGGTTTATAGAACCAACTGTGTTAGAATAAGGGGCCTACAAATTGTAAAAGGGCTTAAAATAAGCATCTGATAGAATTCAACCTCATAACTCCAGTAAAAGCAAAGGAATGTCTGTGATATTGTTCCTTAATATTCTATACAATGGTCAGAATTGGATTGATTTTTTGGATGAAGACTTGAATTTATCACAAATTAGGGGCCAGAAACATGCATTTTCCTGATGTACAAACAATATCTTGACTATTAGCGAATGAATCTCTTTGAAATTGTATTACAAGGCATTATACAATGTACTACCAAAGGAAGAGTGAGATAAATCATTGGGGCTTAGACGTAAATAGTGTAGAAATTAGGGGTCCAAAAGGGGCCTGAAACAAGCATTTTCTTTTCTTATGTCTTTATAGTAACTTGAATAAAAGTGAATGGATCTCATATAATTTGTACAATGGATCGCTTTGAAATTGTACTACATTGTACCATATCTCCACAGGAAATTTGGGATTAGTTTTTACAGATTTATATTGGAACCATTTTGAAATCATGACAAAAACGTTACCACTTTGGTTCTGGTCAATTTATTATCCTGTGTCAAATATCTAATCTTAATAAAATATCGTAGTTGTGTCAAGTTTATAAATGGTGTATCCTTACTTGCTCCAAATGTTCTGGGTTCAACCTTTGCAGGCATTACAAGCTGCACTCTGCAAAATAATTTATTTGAGTCTACCTTCACGTTTGTTAAATAGCTAGTAGAAATACAACTTCAATAGAATTGATTCTACAATTGAGCATAAAATGAGGGTTTATTTTATTTTGGGTATTGGAATCGAAATTTTCTAAAGAGTGCAAATGTGTGCACATGGGGTGATGTTAGCATGCTTACCAAGGTTGTTTGATTCAACCATCTCTCAGGGTCCAATTGTGTAAAAGGTGGCAGTTTGTTTCAAAATTGTGAAATTAACCCCTTTATTCTGCCCCCTAAAAGCCATATTGAATGAAAAATATTGCAATATTAACCTAAAATCTCAATTCCTTATTTTCCCTGAACAGTCTTTGGTCTGCACATCAAATCAACAAAACTGGCCTATTTTTAAGGGTTGCAAAAAAGAAATTTATTTAAGGTATTGTGTGTATTTTCCAAATATATATATATGTACATCTATATTTACCGTTTCTGCAAGCAGATTTTTAACATGCAAAGCTATATCATATTTATTCTAAATATGAGTTATACGGTGTCGGTATGCTGTGAATGAGAATTCTGTTTGATACTGTGACCAGTTTTGTAGGGGTCATCAACCAAAATATGATTTTCAGGTACCCTTATACCTCCCATTTACGAATCTTCTTGTCGCCAAAAAATAAACTGAAGCATTTTTGTATTTTATGGCTACTTTTTATATCTCGTTAAGCAAAAATTGATTTTTAAAGCCTTTGATTCTACGAACTTCTTCTTTCTACAGAACGAAGTAGACTGACATATGTATGTATCATCATATAGCCCAATGTCTCAGCTATAGTACCAAGAAAGTTGCGGTAACACTTAGGGTTTTGCCGTAAAATGAAAAAATGTAACCCTACTCCGCCGAAAAATCGCTTAAATTGACATATTTTTCAATATTAAAACCCATAGAGTATTTATGCTTCAGTAAAAATGATTTATGTGGTATTTTCTCTTTATTATTATCACAATGTATACTTCGGTGTTCTTTTGATGAATTTTGGGAATAGGATTTTTGATTTTTCTGTCAAAACACAAATAAATCAGAAAAGCTAATTTTCAAGAATGAATTAAAAAGAATTGTTAGAAATACTACCCCTACCCCTACAAAACTGGTTTCAACATCAAACAGAATTCTCATTCACAGCATACCGGCACCGTATAACTCATATTTTAGGCATTCATAATCAAGTTAATGATGTACCCAACATACCTGGTCAATTCAGATGCTAAGAGTTTCTCTTTGGGTTGACAACTACTATAAATTTGGAAAAAAGGGGAATTTTCGTATCTTCAAAATGAGGTAATACATATTTGAATTTTTTTAAGTCAAGTTAGGTGAAAAATTGCCACCCCTACCCATGGAAAAAATGCCTCAGCATGAACCCAGATGTTAATAATTAATATATAAACGGTTTACAATAGACATGTTGGGTTCTATTGTCTTACTTATTGATGTATCAAACATATCTGCTCATTTCAGGTGAGTATTTTTCAGTTTTAATGTGACAAAAATGAAGTTTTCCATCTATTTGAACTGGGAAAAGGTCAAATATTTAATACTTGGGCTCATTAGAAAGCTAAGACACTATATAGTTGTATTTGCATATACAAAAGCTTATTTGAAGTATTGTATTTTTTGAAAGACATTGCCAATTATAGATGAACTTGAGGAAAATATAAAACTCCGAATATTCCCTTTTTTATGAAAAACTAATTTTTGTCACATTAAAACTGACAAATACGGCCCTGAAATGAGAAGATATGTTGAATACATAAATAATTAAACAATAGTACCTAAAATGTCTATTGTATACCGTTTATATGACAAACATTTTAAGTCATGTAAACGGTATTTTTTAATTATGGGTAGGGGTGGTAATTTTCCACCTAACTTGACTTGAAAAGGTTCAATGTTTTATTACTTGGGCTCATTTTAAAGCTAAGACTTTATATTAATGAAAAAAATTGTTTAAACTACAGTATTCTGAAAAAATATCGGGTGATGAAGTAGAAAATTCTAAAATTCTGAAAATTCCTATTTTTCCGACCTTATAGTTTTGTCACCCCAAAACCAAAATCTAAGCGCCTGAATAGATCAAATATGTTAGGTACATCATTATCTTAATTATTAATGCCTAAAATATGAGTTCTACAATGTCAGTATGCTGTGAATGAGAATTCTGTTTGATACTGAGACCAGTTTTCTAAGGGTAGGGGTATATTTTAAATTTGTTTTTGAAAATCCTTTCTTGAAAATTTGTTTTTCGTGGTTTATTTATAAAGGAAATTGAATTATCTTTCGAATGATACCAAATGTTTTTGGAACCACTACTATTGAACTCACGATGATTTGACCTTGAATAGGTCATAAAATAATGTCAAGATAACTAAAGTAACTCTTCGTAACAATTAAGCTGCCATAACTTTTGAACAGGTGGTCGGACAATTGTAAACCTGAGCTTAAAATGTACTGCTCACAAAAAGAGTCATGTCATACCTCATGTGTACACTTATCTCTTATCGTTTTTTTTTTATATCAAAGCACGATGTTGCAGTAAGAAAACGTTTTTAAACTATGTGACTTTTGATACTAGATGCGAATGATAAGTCACATGGACTAAAGGATATTGGTGAAGATTCCATGTCTCTATGACGTCCAGATTTTAAAAATTTGAATTTTTAAAAAATAAGAATGATATTTCAAGGGAGATAACTCTCGTAAGGATTGGGCCCCGTGCAGGTCCGGATGTTAAAAGAATAGGCCAGCAGCAGCGCTAAGCTTGTCGTAAAAGGCGACTTAATAGTGCTCAGAAACCTGGCTGGGGACTAGGCGCTCCGCCCACAGAGCAACTGGGATGTGTGCCCCAGGTGGTGGAATGCGGTACCCTTGGCGTGTTATCAGGCTATAATACGGAAAACCTGACCGCAAACCATAGTGGTGCACCGTGTTGTTAAAGATGCTACGTTCCTCGCACGTTAAAGAACCCTGATATGGTATTCGATAGGAGTAGGAACCTTTGCGCTCCGCCACAGGAGGCTAAATTGCACGACCCTACCCATCCCTACTTTTTTTCTAGTGGCAATCAAAATTTGTCGACCCTATTATCCTTGTGTCCCATCCCTCTTTTCCTTTCATCATCACCATTTCATGTTCATTGCCTGAATATAGCTGAAATATTGCTGCATGGGCGTTAAACCCCAACAATCAATCAATCGTAAGGATTGGTTTAATATAAAAACAAATTCTAAGTCTATAAAGTCATCTGATCTTGTACACGTAACAGTTTTCAAACTGATTCTACCTAAAATGGCCACTCCTCTATGTAGTACTACTAGTTCTATATGCGTGCATAATATGTGTGTACTTTGATCAAAAGTAGTCAAAATAACGATGAAAATATGTAAAATCATATTTGTAATTTATTACAAAAGTGTTGAAAATTGTTTACATGTATGAGTACTTTGCCTCCGTGCTGTCAATGGGCAGAAAAGGAAAAAATGTGGATTTTAAGTATCATTCATTCAAGTAAATTTGGTGAAAAAATTTCTACGATCATGTTTTCCAGGCTTGGCAATAGTATGCAACTTTAAGATGTCATTGGTCCTGCGAATTCACAATAAATCTTTTACTATACTTTATATGTATGATTTTAGTTACTTTATGTTTTTTGTTGTGTATGTCTGTTTTCCATATCTGGTCTTTGTCCCTCGATTACATTCTTTTGATTACCCCCATAACCTTAGTTCCCTTGATTACTCTTTGAAAATTACTTTTTTGAAGTAAAGAAAAGGAAACATTAGAAGTGGTTCGTGATACCATCAACTATAAAAAGCATGTTTCAGAGAAAAGCATATTTTGATGAAAATAGCCTTTCATGGGTATTATTTTCATTTTCCCATAAAATTAGTGTTGTTATATTGGTGTTCTGGATTTATTTTAAGTTTTGCATTGTGAAAGCTATTGTGATAACTACATAGCAACACAAATTTTATCAGTAACACGGACTCGAAAGTTGACGATATCCAAAGTATATTTTGTGAATAAAGAGCTTCGCCAAGTGCAGCATGATACATGCGATTTTGAAAGTCTTATTTACGGAGCTTTGAAATGGTATACAAATTTTAGGTGTCATTTCTCCTGAGTATTCACTGTGAAACTATGAAAATTACTTTTTAGCATATAAAGTAATGGAAACACTGGGAGTGGCTAGTGATATCAGATGGAGAAATCTAAAGCAGCCTCATCTAGTTGTAATACATGACATCTTATACAAATCGGTCAAGTAAGGCAAGATATCTTTAAAAATAGAAAGAGGCGACCATGTTAAAAAAATCGTCAATAAAAAGGATAATAAAATTTACAAATTTCAAATTGGTTGGATTAGAGTTTCGTTAATGAACATGAAGTAGTTAATTAATTTTTTTTTATACCTTTTACTTTGAAAGTTGGGGTGTAAAGTGATAGGGGTGTCTTCCGTCCATCCTGTCTTCATTCCGTAACGCAGGAAGTGGGCATTTCTTATATATTAATCCTACTACAAGTTTTTCTAGTTGAATTACATATTTGTAAATAAATTTATTTTCTGTTAACTGTTTCTCCAAAGACCTGTAACTAAATCTGGAAATGTACCTTGTGACAATTTTGAAAAATCTACAGTTATAAATAAATTGTGTCCTGATTAATTAGATATCGATTATCGAGTGCATTTCCAATCTGACAAATGACCTTCATTTATCATTGATGTTTTTTTAGCTGTGCCCGAACATGCTCCTAAGAGATCAGTATACCGTGTGTCTTTCGATAAGTAGAACTTCCTTGTCCACCCGGAGCACCTACCTTTACATCCGGATTGTTGCTGGATATCGTAATATTAGTTTTTTTTATATTGTATGATTAGTTTTTCGTCTGTAATCGGTTTTTCTGGTGTTGTTTTGTCCACAGACCAAATCACGTTTCTACCTTCGGTATTTTTTTTCTTTCCAAATACCTTTTCAATCTACTTCAAATTTACAGTGCGGGATGTAGGATGTTCGATCCTTAGTCACTGCTTCTCCACTAAATACTTGGTATACATGAGATAATAGAGAGAAAAAAAATGAGAAAAAAATTGATAAAGTAAGATTGAAGGTCTATCTGAAATCTACATATTTCCTGAGATAACACAAGAAAATTCCGACTCAGAGTGTTGGACTAGTAAAAAGCAACGTTCGTTCGATTGATTTTTGTTTGTTGGGGTTTAACGTCCGAGCAACAACGTTTCAGCTATATTCAGACGATGGACATGAAATTGATGATAAAATGAATATAAAATGATGATGAAATGAAAAAGGGATGGGACACAAGGACAATTGGGGTCGACAAATTAGGATTGCCACTGGAAATAGGGAGAAATGGGTAGGGTTGGACAATTTAGCCTCATGTGGCGGAGCCCTATGGTTCCTACTCCTATCGAATACCACAGTAGGGTTCTATAACGTGCGAGAAACGTGGCATCTTTCCCAACACGGTGCACCACCATGGTTTGCGGTCAGGTTTTCCATATCATAGCCTGACAACCCCAGCATTTAACACGCCAGGAGTACCCCATTCCACCACCTGGGGCACACATCCCAGTTGCTCTGTGGGCAGAGCGCCCTAGCCCCCGGCTAGGGATCTGAGCACTATTTAGTCGCCTTTTACGACAAGCTTAGTGCTGCTGCAGGCCTATTCTTTTAACACCCGGACCTGCACGGGGCTCGTTCGATTGAACAAAAACTTTATAAAACAAACTTTATAAAACAGAAATGCATTGATTATCTGCCATGCGACATAAGGCCACACACAAATAATCAATCTCATTAATATGATCTGTCATTTGATGAATTGCAACACTTGCTGTATTTCTTGTGAGAAGAGGTTGTTTGATTATTGCAAAAATAAATCTGCCGCAATTTTAGAGTTTTAACAAGAAACTGCAATAATATCCACACAAAGTGAATTTGACCTGAGTCAGCAGTAGAGTCTGCTGTTAATTACTTTAAACATAATAGGTTAATGACATTGGTTTACATTTTGTCCCTAAATTTTACAATTGGACTAAGATAATGGATAGAACTTATGTATCACGCTCAACATGCATGCATCATATTCTTTTGGTAGCTACATGCATAAAGAGAGAAAGAGCTTTTAAAAATATTACTATTTTCTACTTCAGAAAAAAGTTGTTTACAGGAAAATCTTAGAGTTTGAAAGACAGATATCAAAATCTAATCCAGAAAGAAATGGTGTGTCTTATATAAATCCATATTATTTTTGTTTATCGTTTTTTGTTTATCTGGTGGTTAAAGGAAATGTCAATGTGTTTCAACGTAGGACTTCTAAATATTTACAATTACGGAAAAGAAATTCCTTTACTAACAAAAATAGAATAAAAAATGCAGCATATGCATTAACTCTACCATTGAGAACAAAGTATAAAAACGACATATATAAGGCTTCAAGATTAAACAATTCGAAGATGTTTAAGTTGGCACTCTTAATATTAGTGTTTGTTGTCACAACTCATGATGCTGAAGGTAAGTATTAATTTTTTTGGAAACGCTTAGCCCTTACTTTCATTCGAATCATAATGGATATGATCTAATACTTGAGGTATTAGACCTGGGGAATTTCCACATCAGTCCATAAAAATATTTCTTCATAACACATCAACTGTATAGAAATTTTTAAATAAAATTCGCCGTTTGTATGTTGAACAATTAAAAGTAAAACTTTATTTTTGTATAAATCTTGAAGATCAGCTCAATTAAACCATGCTTGGTTTTAGAAGAGCATTTTGAAACATTGAAGGAAAAAACTGAACATTAGATCAAATTTGTATAAAAGGTATAGATATATGTTTTTGTCAATTTTTTCCCAAGAGAAACTGGTGTTTTTTAGATTAGCTTTGTAAAAATCTTCTATTTTCCAAAAGATCCAGAGTTTAATTTGGATAGCAAAATGATATAATATGGACCAGGACAAACTAAGTTTTAGAATAATTCCCCTTAAAGTTTCCAAACGTTTGACCAATCTTAAGTTAAGACATTAGTATACACTTTCATTTAGTCTTTTTTTTCAAATTTTAATGACTCAATGCTATTTCATTATTTCATATTGGTTATACTAACATTGAGTTAAGAAATTTTGCGGTAATAGCGTTTCATGATATAATGTCAAATATTCATTTTATTTATAAAGGAACAAAACCATATGCTGTACAATTTAATTTGTAATACACGGCTAAGATATGAAAATAGACTGCTTGAATTATCATGGGTAATAAAAGAAAACATATTTTTTCAACTATCAATGGTAACGGCGTTGTACAAACTGGCATATGTTATTGGTAAGACTTGTCATCTTTCCGTAAAGGTGTATTTTAGAACATCTGAACATCTAAAAAAAAGAATCTGGGTGTGTGGTAGAAGGCACCAGTTGAACATTTTCCATCTAGTAAAAGATTATTCAATGTACCCATTTAAAACATTAAATCAATATTGACTTAACAAAGGGCAAAGTTGTCAGTGGCTGACATCTTTGTTTTACGAATCTAACTGAATTTTGTAAATATAAAGGCCACTGGGGAAGGTACGGATACCGGAGATGGGGACATAGATGGAATTGGAGACCATGGTGGAGAACAGTTACGAATAAAATGACAACAACAACAAAACCACCTCCATGTAAATTTAATGTATATAACAATAGGAAATACACAAAAATATACTCCTGCTTCAGCTCAACATATAATTATTATTGAGTGTCTTTAGTCTGAAACAAAGATACGAACTTTCACTTCAGAGTAATCAAGGGAACCAAGGTCATAGGTAATCAAAAGAATGTAATCCAGGGACAAGGACCAGACATAGAAAACAGAAATACACAACAAAGAACGTAAAGTAATTAAAATCATACATATAAAGTAACCAAAGCAAATGAGCAACTCGGACTCCAATAAAACTGGGAGCATGCACCAGGTGCACCGGTAGGATAAGCGTCCTCTGCTTTTCTAGAAACATCCGCCGAGTTGCTCATAAAAAGTCAAGTCCGAGGTAGACAAACAAGGAAAGGAAAACTATGACCCGTTGAATAAATCAGTTTTCATGGTGCAGATGGATACACCATAACAATCCTGGAGTTCATGATGACGACCGTAAAACCTCTGTAGTGATGACCATTAATTGGAAGAACTTAAAGCCATTTGCAAAAGTGACTTTGAAAACTATTTTAAATATGTCAAAATTTCTGATATTTTTGCATTTTATAAATATAAAATTGTAGATGCATGTACATCTATAGTATCTATTCTAGTGAAAACAAAAAACAAAAACAAAAAAAACCCTATAGTTCTATTATATAATAGAAACGAAATAGATTGCATTACTATTTTCCTGTACATTATTTGCTCTGAAACTTACTCTTTATGTTTTTCAGTAAATCAATACAATTTTATTTCGATAGAATTGTTTTAATAACTATATACTGTAATTTATTATAAGGTAAAATTATCAATGATCCGAATGCAAAAATATTTCTATTTAATGGGAAATATTACGCCTTCAGCACTATACTGCTCAACCATGACCAAGCACAGGTAAGTTATTTTGGCACTTCTTATTAGGCAAGATTTGCTAAGACATAATTATTAAAGTACAATTTCAACAAACATAAATGATATTTTTTCAACATATGACTAATATCATTAATATTTACCTAGCGCTGTAATTTAAAAAAAACTTCTGTGTAAGGGTAAAATACACTTAAAAAAAGAATTTAAACAGCAAATTACGTTTGATAGTGACACGTGATATACACATGATAAACACATTGGATGCAAGTGCAGATCTAGCGATTTACACGAAGCTCTAATACTACATTCCAAACATACCATTAAAATAACTGTATGATACTCCAAGGGCACACATGCAATTATTGTATAATAATCCAAATTGGAATGAAATTTAATTGACAGGCCGCATGTAAGGCAGGATGCGGAAATCTCGTTGCCATCAATAGCCCACAAGAACAAGCTTTTATTGAATCAAAAACAACTGCAGGAGGTGAGTTGATAAACATTGCATTAAATGGGCAAAAAATAAAGGATTTTTAAGAAAGAAAGACTGCAGTAGATTATTGTGATGGCGTCCTATAGTGTGTGTTTTTCATTAAAGATAAACATGTATAGCCCTCTTTGGAGGGTAAGACTTAATCCTAAGGTATCAACAGATCGCTGTTGTGTTAAACGTGGCAAACACGAAATGATTAATTAAGCCTGGAAACTGAGGAAAAAAACAAAGACAATCTATGGAAATCTGTTCAAATCATTTAGAAATAAAAGCATTTTTTACATTGCAGGTGACTGGTATATTGGACTAACTAAGGGATCTGGTAATTGGCATTGGTCCAACGGAGCAGCAATAACATACAATAATTACGGGAACAATCCAGTTGACGCTGCTACTTGTGGGTACCTCGATCAAGTTAACAAGTGGATGAGAGTAACCACATGTAATGTACCTCACCGCTTCATCTGCGAGACAGTCTAATCACTGGCCTTACTAGACTATAGTCAATGAAGAGTCTATCGTTTAGAAATAAAACTTTTAAGCATTGATAATTTGTTTGTTTTTAATGCTTCCGTTTGTTTTTGTTTGTTCGAATACGAAATCATTCACTGATACTTCAATTCATCGTTTTAGTTAACCACTGATTGATGATTTGTCAATAATTTTTACTGTGAGCAATAGCAAATGAAATGGGAACAATCAGGATTTAAATCATCAGCTTTTGGGTTTCTTTATGCTCCTTGAATTATTCCTTGCCTTTGTTAAGATTTTCGCTTCAGAATTTTTACGGTCGATATCACAATTTGACTGACCGATATTAAGTAACCTATATACTTTGAAAATTACTTTTTTGAAGTAAAGGAAAGGAAACATTAGAAGTGGTTCGTGATACCATCAGCTATAAAAGCATGTATCAGAAAAAAAACATTTTTGATGAAAATAGCCTTTCATGGGTATTATTTTCATTTTCCCATAAAATTAGTGTTGTTATATTGGTATTCTGGATTTAATTTAAGTATTGCATTGTGCAAGCTATTGTGAAAACTACACAGCAACAGAAAATTTAAGGCAGTAACATGGAATCAAACGTTGACGACATCCAAAGTATATTTTGTGAAGAAAGAGCGTCGCCAAGTGCAGCATGATGCATGCGATTTTGAAAGTCTTATTTACCGAGCTTTAAAATGGTATGCAAATTTTAGGTGTCATTTGTCCTGAGTATTCACTGTGCAATTTTGAAAATTACGTTTTAGCATATAAAGTAATGTAAACATTGGCAGTGGTGAGTGATATACGATGGAGAAATCTAAAGCAGCCTCTTAGTTGTAGTACATGACATCCTATACAAATCGGCCAAGTAAGGCAAAGATATTTTTAAAGAAAGAAAAAGAGGCGACCATGTTTAGAAATGGTGAATAAAAAGGATCATAAAATCCATCATGTCCTCATATTGTCAAAGTTCTTAATGAAGTCCATGTATGGTCCAAATTTCTTTATGATAGTTTGCAAAAATGACGAGGCATGTACAAAATGCTGGAAGAAAACATAAGCAGACAAAAAACAATAAGGTCTTTCCCATCTTCATTAATCTAAACACTTTAAATGAAGTTCCGTTTAAGTCGATAGGGGTGTTTATGGATGTGATACATATTATGTTTGTCATAGATTTCAACAGATGTTCACATAGATGTGTCAAATGTTTGAGGTGTGCTTTTGACCTTTTTACTGGACATATAATAAAAATATTCCTAGGGTTATTAAAGGTTACGGGTTATAACTATAAAATATATGCGGGTTACCGTGTGTTTACTAAAATGGGGATAGAAAAAGTGGAAGAAGAAGAGAGAGAAATAAATTATGGAATTTAGAGAAACTTTGTCGCGGATTGGATGGTGAGATCAAGTAAGGTAAAAGCGTAATGCTGACTACCGTATAAAATTTAAAATTTTCAAACTTTTTTTTTTTTTTTTTTTTTATAAATGACGCATTTCTATTTTATATTTACATTGTAGTTTTCTTTTGGTTATTGATTTGACGGTTATAAAACGGAATACACCTGTTGCATGTTATGCTCACATTGTTTGTACCTGTAAATAATTAGAAAAGCTACAAAAATTCAGTTTCTTCTATTCTTACTATGGTAATTTTATGGAACTTTTCGTTGGAGGCTGGATTAGAGTTTCGTTCATGAACATGAAGTAGTTAATTTATTTTTCATACTTTTTACTTTGCAATTTGGGGAGTAAAGTGATAGGGGTGTCTTCCCTCCATTCTGTGTTCATTCCGTAACGCAAGGAGTGGGCATTTCTTGTATATTAATCCTACTATACCACTGAATGGAATTGAAGAAAGTTTTTCTAGTTTAATTACATATTTGCAAATAAATGTATTTTTTGTTAAAGTGTGATCAAGCCACTCTCCATATAACAAAAAGAACTTTAACTAAATCCGGAAATGTCCATTTTGACAATTTTGAAAAATCTACAGTTATAAATAAATAGTGTTCTGATAAATTAGATATCGAATATCGAGTGCATTTCTAATCTGACATATGACCTCCATCTGTCGTTGATATTTTTTCGCTTTCCTCGAACATGCTCCTGAAAGATCAATACACCGGGTGTCTAGCGATAAGTAAAACTTCATCGTCCGCCCAGAGCACATACCTTTACATCCGGATTGTTGCTGGATATAGTGATATTGGTTTTTATATATTGTATGATTTGTTTTTCGTCTACTTAAATTCAAATCATTGCAAAGCTTTGAAAAGGTTCATTCATAAATGTTATTTTGGATAAAAAATTACTTTATAACCGATTTAGTTAAATCGGTTATGAAGCAAAATAGAATTTCCAGAAAGTTTTAAACTTATTCTTGTCCAATACAAACACATAAAATATTATCCTTCTTCCTTTCAAAATGTGTGTAATGTACAGAAAATTATATGGATGGTAAACTTCACAAAAGGAATAATGTATTTATAGTAATCGATAATATATATATGCATGCGATTTAATGTATACTTATTTTAAGCTAAAACTTCCGTTTTTATTTAATGTCATATAAACGGAAATTTCCAATCTTTCCCAGACTACGCCAATTGGTCTCTTTGCTTCAGTATCATTTTCATAATTGGGTAGATTAATTCCATTTCTTTTTGTGTTGGTCTGAAACATCATCTTACCTTTCACTATCACTAAGAATATCTAATTTCGTGAGACAAAACCAGAAATCCAATACTAGTAAGTCAACTGTTTTTATAAAACTTGAAATTGTACACGTTAAGATCTTTCGTTTGATAAACTAATAATCTGAGAATTCAGGCAATTTTAGTACTCATTTTGGGAACAGAAAATTATTGAAAATATGATGTAATACCTAACTTTAGAACCGGAAGTTGCAAAAACACGGAAGTTTTACTATTTAACTTACAACTGTTCGACCTTGAATGTGTCGTACGATTATAGTCGGACAGTTGTAAACCTGACCTTGAAATATAGAGCTCACACACAATCATTTCATACCTCATGTATGCACTTATCTCTTATCATTTTCTCAATGCATGAAGTTTCAGTCAGAAAACTTGTTTTTTGAATTCTGTGACCTTAGACACTGGATGAAAGGTCACATGGGCTAAAGGATATTGGTGAAGATTTCATGTCTCTTCGACGTCCAGTTTTCAAAATATGAATTTTCAATTATTAAGAAGGATTTTTAAGGGAGATTCCTCCCGTAACGATTGGTTTAATAAAAACGAAATTACATTTCTAAGTTAATTTATAACGTCATCTGTTCTTGTACAGTTTTCAAATTGATTTTACCTATGATGATTCCGCAGATGTGTGAAATTTAAGGAAAATGTTTAAAAAGGATAAAGGCACTACTTATTATATATGCATTGTAATGTCATAATGTGTATGTATATTGATAAAAAATAGTCGGAATAAAGATGAGAATGTGTAATGTAAAGTCATATTTGTAATGTGTTAAGTAGCATTCTTTGTAAGAATCATGCAAAATCGGAAAAAGGTGATACACCCCAAAAAGGCTACATATTTTTATTTTTGTAATTAAATTGTTTTATGGGTCTATATTATGCAATGTGTAATTATTCATTCAAATCTGCCTGCTCTTAAGAGATAATCAACATTAAAAATCCAATAGATTTTATTGTATTTGAGTGTCATTTACAGGATTATCTCCCTTAATTTTGAAATCTACAGTACATTCTATATAATTCTTATCTCCTATGAACACCGGTTATATGAAAAACCAAATGTTAATTTCTGTTTACTAAAGTATTTTAAACAAAATATCAAAAAAATGTAGGCTTTCCAACCATGTATCACATTTTGCATGATTCTTAGCTTGGGTGCTACTTAACATGTAAGAGTACTTTGCTTCTATGCTGCCAATTAATAGAAAAGGTAAAACTGTAGATTTAAAGTGCCATTTATTCATTTGTGAAAAATTTCTACAGTCATATTTACCGTGCTTCGCAATGGTATGCACGTGTGAGGTGTCATTTGTCCTGGGTAATCGCCGTGAATCTTTTTTAATTACTTTTTTGACAAGTAAAGTAATGGAAACGTTGGAAGTGGTTGTAAGCCAGATGGTGAAATCTAAAAATATTCTCATTTGGTTGTAGTACATGACATTCTCTACAAATCGGCCAAGCAAGACCAATGTTAATAAATCATTAAAAAGGGGATGCGGAAGTCCATCATGTCTTCATCCTGTAAATTTTTCTTGATGAGGTTCATCAATGGTTCAAATTTGGTCATGATATTTTGCAAAATGACGAGGCAAAATAATGTACAAAATAATGAAATAAAAAAAGCAGACAAAACAATAAGGTCTTTCCCATGTGGAGAAGACCTTCATTAATCGAAACACTTAGCGAGAAGTTCTATTTAGGACGATTGTGGTGTTTTTGGATGTGATAAAAATCATGCTTGTCATACAGAAGTGTCAAATAGTTGTGGTGTGCTATAGGCAGTAATAAAATCTTTCCTGGGGCTATTATGGGTTAATGAATATATCTACAATATATATGCGGTAATTCCGTATGTTTTCCTATAATGGGAATAGAAAAGTGATTACAGAGAAGATGAGAAGAGAGAGATAAAAAAAAATTAAGGGTTCGAGTCTAGAAACACATTTTCGAGGAAGAAAGGGATGGTGATATCAAGTACGGTAGAACGTATGAATACTGACTTAACGTTTTTTTTCTTTAGTTTTTGTTTTGTTTTTGTTTTGTTTTTGTTTTGTTTTGTTTTGTTTTTTTTTTTGATAAATGACAAATGTTTAAAGCTGATTTGTTGTTGCCGTAATAGAATATTGTCTATTTTGGTTGCTTGTCCAATATACCCAAGTTGTCTGCTGCGCTTGCAGCATGAAACTTGGTTAGAAATGAATTAATTTGCCCTAATGTCAATGCTGGTCATTTGTGTTTCTTCATGTCCTTATTTTGACAATTTAGTTTATTTTGATGAATTGTCATCGTTTTGTTATCGTGCATTTTATTACTTTCATAGCTTATTTGAAGGATTGTTTACACTTATTGAAGACCTTTGGTGATCTCTGTATTTATCATTTTTTAAAGATTATACGATGGTGCATTAGTTGCGTTTCACAATATTTGTTTACTTTTCTATATAGAACATTCGAAGTGCCGACCTTAATCTATAGGCAACAAACTGTAATCAAAGTGTATCTTTTGCGTAAGCTAAAGTATCCTGTCTAGGGAACCAGGTTGGTATTTAAAATATACAACAAAACGTTTGAGTTGAGACACAAAACATTGTATGCTTAGGAAGGTAAAATTTGCTTTATTTGAAAAAAAAACCAAACAAACAAACAAAACAAAACAAAACAAAACAATGGTAGACACGACGTCGTTTCCTTTGTGGTACCATTTATTTGAAAGTTTCATTCTTTTTTGTCTATTTCACGATAAGGGGCAAGGTTATAAATATCAATATTTTTGAACTTATAATCGAGGCAACTAAGAGTCGAGGAAAAATCAAAAGAATATATTCCAAGGATAAGGACCAGACAGATAAAACAGACACACAGTAAATAATCACAATAACAATATTACCCAGTTAAATCTTTATTTAGCCAACTATCGATGTAATGATATATGGGAAATGACTTATATTTACATTATAATTTTCTTTTTGTTATTGATTTGAGGCTTATAAAACGGGATACACCACGAAACCTATTACATGTTATGTTTACATTTTTTGTACCTGTAAATGATTGGAAAAGCTACAAGAAAACTCAGCTTCTGTTACTATTACTATGGTAGTTTTATGGAATGTTTCGTTCAAGGTTGGATTAAAGTTTCGTTCATGAACATGAGTTTATTTTTTATACTTTTTACTTTGCACATTTTGGTGTAAAAGGATAGGGTGGCCAGTAGGATGTAAAGTGATAGGGTGTCCTCAGTCCACCTTTCCTTCATTTTGGTAACGCAGGGAGTGGGTATTTCTTATATATTAATACTACTACACCACTGAATGAAATTGAAGAAAGTTTTCCTAGTTTAATTACATATTTGTAAATAAATATATTTTCTGTTTAAGTGGGAGAAGCCACTGTCCATATAACAAAAAGAACTTTAACTAAATCTGGAAATGTCCGTTGTGACAATTTTGAAAAATCTGCAGTTCTAAATAAATAATGTTCTGATTAATTAGATATCGAGTATCGAGTGTGTTTCAAATCTGACAAATGACCTCCATCTGTCATTGATATTTTTCGCTTTCCCCGAAAATTATCTTAAAAGATGAGTACACCGGGTGTCTAGCGATAAGTAGAACTTCCTCGTACATCCAGAGCATCCAACTTTACATCCGGATTGTTGCTGGATTAGATTTGGATTTATATATTGTATGATTAGTTTTTCGTCTGTAGTCGGTTTTCCTGGTGTTGTTTTGTCCACAGAACAAATCACGTTCGTACCTTCGGTATTTTTATTTTTTTTCTTCTTTCTAAATACCTTTTCAATCTACTTCAAATTTACAGTGCGGGATGTAGGATGTTCGATCCGTAGTCACTGCTTCTGCACTAAATATTTGGTATACATGAGATAATAGAGAAAAAAATGAGAAAAAAAATGTTAAAAAAAGATTGCAGGTCTACCTGAAATCTATATATTCTCTGGGATAACACAAAAAATTCCGACTCAGAGTGTTGGACTATAGTCGGCGTCACATAAATAACATACTGTTAAAATTTGAATAAAAATATTTTCTACGATTTTGTTGACACCTACCGTCGTTTAAATTGTCTTAAATGACTTGCTCATTCGTTTAGCCAAACGGCTTCTCCCTAAACATTGAATCGTTAAATTCCGGTCAGATTTTAATTCTAGGTGCCAATATTTACATTGTAAAAAGTCGGCCATGTTTACAGTGATCAGGTTGCTAGGAGATGTTGTTTACGTTTAAATGGTTTGTCCAAAAACCGAAGAACCCAGAATGCACTTCGGCGTTATTTCGGATATCTCGGATTTATTTTACGCGAACAACGTACAATACCGAGAAGTTGATCAAGCAGACGATTGTCACCGGAGTTCGACGGGAACTTACGAACTTCGTTTGTAAACAAATCGTCCCGTAAAAACCAACATGGCGGATATTAGTATGGGATTTTCCCGTAAGGATTTGTTACGCATGATTTAAGCTTATAAGCGACTTGTTTTTGAGAAGCTGTTTGGCTAAACGAATGAGCAAGTCATTTAAGACAATTTAAACGACGGTTGGTGTCAATAAAGTCGTAGAAAATATTTTTATTCAAATTTTAACAGTATGTTATTTATGTGACGCCGAGTATAGTAAAAAGCAACGTTCGATCGATTGCACACACTTTATAAAACAGAAATGCATTGATCATATACCATGAGACATAAGACCACCCACAAATAATCAATCTCATTAATATGACCTGTCATTTGATGAATTGCAATACTTGCTGTATTTCTTGTGAGAAGCGGTTGTTTGATTATTGCAAAAATAAATCTGCCGAGTTTTAACAAAAATTTGCAATAATATCCACACAAAGTGAATTTGACCTGAGTCAGCAGTACAGTCTGCTGTTAATTACTTTAAACATAATAGGTTAATGACATTGGTTTACATTTTGTTCCTAAATTTTACAATTGGACTAAGATGAGGGGTATAGTTAAAGCATCACTCTCAACATGCTTCAATCACATTCCTTTAGTAGCTACATGCTTTAAGAAAGAAGGGGCTTTTAAATATATTACTATTTTCTACTTCAGAAAAAAGAAAGTTGTTTACAGGAAACTCTTGAAGTTTGAGACAGATATCAAAATTTAATCCAGAAAGAAATGGTGTGTTTTATATACATCCTTATTATTTTGGTTTATCGTCTGGTGGTTAAAGGAAATGTCAATGTGTTTTAACGTAGGACTCCTAAATATTTACATTTACGGAAAAGAAAAAAATAGATTAAAAAATTTGCAGCATATGCATTAACTCTACCATTGAGAACAAAGTATAAAAACGACATATGTAAGACTTCAAGATTAAACAATTCGAAGATGTTTAAGTTGGTACTCTTAATATTAGTGTTTGTTGTCACAACTCATGATGCTGAAGGTAAGTATTAATTTTTATGTAAATGCTTAGCCCTTAATTTTATTTGAATCCTGATATATATGATTTAACACTTGATTTATCTCCACATTAGTCCATAAAAATAGTTCATAATAACAAATTAGTTGTATGAACAAATTCAAGGAAAATTTGCCTTTCGGATGTTAAACAATTAAAAGTAAAACTTTACAATTTTATAAATCTAAAACTTCGGCTCAATTAAACCATGTTTAATATTGGACGATTTTATTAAACATTCAAAGAAAGAACTGAACATTTGATCAAATTTGTATAAAAGGTATGTAAATATAAGTTTTTGTCCATTTTTTTCCAAGACTGGTCTTTTTTTCAGAATGCCATTTCAAGCAATTGAGATTATTCAGCTTTATAAAAATCTTTCATTTTCCAAAAGATCCACAATGCCATCTTCGTAACAAAATAACAGAATAATTCCCCTTAAAGTTGTCAAACGTTTAAGTAATCTTAAGGTAAGGCATTAAAATAAATTTTCAATTAGTCTATTTTTTCAAATTTCAATGGCTCAATGCTTATTAAGGTTTCATTATTTCATATTGGTTATACTAACATTGAATACAGAGATAATAGCATGTCATGATATAATGTCAAATTTTAATTTTCTGTATAAAGGGACAAAATCATATAGTGTTTCTAGAAAAGAGGATCACGCTTACCCTACCGATGCACATGGTCCATGCTCCCAGTTTTTAGTGTAGTCCGAGTTGCTCATTTGCTTTCATTTCTTTGTATGTATGGATTTAGTTACTTTATGTTCTTTGTTGTGTATGTCTGTTTTCCATTTCTGGTCCTTGTCCCTGGTTTACATCCTTTTGATTACCTTGGTTCCCTTGATTATTCTGTACAAATTAATTTGTAATACACGGCTAAAATATGATAATAGATTGCTCGAAATATAATGGGAATTAAAGAAAATCTATTTGCCCAACTATCAATGGTAACGATGTAATAAAAACTGGCGACTGTTATTGGTAAGACTTGTCATCTCTCCGTAAAGGTGTATTATAGAATATCGGAACATCTAACACATAACCTTAGTATGTGATAGAAGGCACCAGTTGTACATTTTCCATCTAGTAAAATATGTGTTTAATGTACCCATTTAAGACATTAAATCAATCTTTTTACATTCTGAATCAACAAAGGACAAAATTGTCAGGGGCTGACATCTTTGATTTACCGGTCTAACTAAATTTTGTAAATATAAAGGGCACTGGGGAGGACATCGGTACGGATACCGAAGATGGGGACATAGATGGAATTGGAGGCCGTGGTGGAGAACAACGACAACAATGAAAACAACGACAACAATGAAAACAACAACAACAACAAAACCACCTCCATGTAAATTTAATGTATATAACAATAGAAAATACACAAAATTACACTCCTGCTTCAGCTCAACATATTTATTGAGTGTCTAGTCTGAAACAAAGATATGAACTTTCAATTCAAATGTACTGTTATTTAGAAGAACTTTAACCCATTTGCAAAAGTGACTTTGAAAACTATATTGAATATTTCTGAATTTCTGATTTTTTTTTCATGTACATCAATAGCATACATCCAAGTGTAAAACAAAAAAATACCCGATAGTTCTATTATTATTTAGAAACGAAATAGATTGCATGACTATTTACCTGTTTACTTCATTCGCTCTGAAACTTACTTTATGTTTTAATAAATCAATACAATTTTATTTCGATAGAATTGTTTTAATAATTATATACTGTATTTCATTTAAAAGGTAAAATTAGCAATGATCCGAATGCAAAAATATTTCTATTTAATGGGAAATATTACGCCTTCAGCACTATACTGCTCAACCATGACCAAGCACAGGTAAGTTATTTTGGCGCTTGTTATGAGGCAAGATTTGCTAAGACAAAATTATTAAAGAGCAAGTTTAACCAACTTAAATGATATTTCTTCAAAATATAACTAATATCACTAATACTTACCTAGCGCAGTAATATAAAAACAATTCTGTGTAATGGCAAAATTCACTTTAAAAAAAGAATTTAAACAAAACAAAAAAATTACGATTGATAGTGACACGCGATATCCACAAGATATACACGTTGGATGCAAGTGTATATTCAGCGATTTCAGGACGCTCTAATACTACATTCAAAACATACCCTTAAAAATAGAACATTAACAATTTACTATTTATTTCCCATACGCGACCATAGTAAAACTTTGAAAAATTCACACCTTTAAAATAATGAAGGAGCTATAAACTATTTTTTTTTTCAGTAATTCTTCATTTCCATAACTAAAATTGCGATCAAAGTCATAGCAAAACCGTCTCGATTCTTTGGTATTTTAAGCAGATGATGTTTGGGGTCAAAGCTCCCCTCTTTTTCTGTGAATGGCACATAAGTTTAAAAAAAATCATAATATTTATATAAAATGGTTTTCAAAAAATATAAGGCAATTTTTAAAAAGTACAATAATGTTAGATCCTGGAATTAATAAAACATTTTCGGTATTAGCACACAGTGTCCGGAAGTATTTACTTAAGTAGGGTAAACAAAAGGCCAACCTAAAATAATGAGAAATAGTACCGTTCTACCTACAATAACTGTATAATACTGCAAAGGCACACATACAATTATTGTATAATATTCCAAATTCGAATGAAATTTAATCGACAGGCCGCATGTAAGGCAGGATGCGGAAATCTCGTTGCCATCAATAGCGTAGAAGAACAAGCTTTTATTGTTTCAAGAACAACTGCAGGAGGTGAGTTGATAATACATTGCATTAAATGGGCAAAACAAAATTCTTAGAAACAAAGACTTCGATTGATTATTGTGACGACGTCCTATAACGTATGTTCTTCATTACAGATAAGCATATATAACCCTCTTTGAAGGGTAAGACTTAATCCTAAGGTATCAACAGACCGCTTTTGTGTTCAAGTTAGCAAACACGCATAAATTAAGCTTTCAAGGGCCTGGTAACTGAGGAAAAAAATGAAGACAAGCTATGAAAACCTGTTCAAATCATTAAGAAATAGAAACAATTTGAAAGCATTTACTACATTGCAGGTGACTGGTATATTGGACTAACTAAGGGATCTGGTAATTGGCATTGGACCGACGGATCAGCAATAACATACAATAATTACGGGAACAACCCTGTTAACGCTGCTACTTGTGGGTACCTCGATCAAATTAACAAGTGGATGAGAGTAACCACATGTAATGTATCTCACCGCTTCATCTGCGAGACAGTCTGATCACTGGCCTTACTAGACTATTGTCAATGAAGAGTTAGAAATCAGTTAGAAATAAAACTTTTAAGCATTGATAATTTGTTGCCTCTGTTTGTTTTTGTTCATTGAAATACGAAACTATTCACAGATACTTCGGTTCATCGTTTGGTTAACCGCGGATTGATAATTTGTCAATAATTTTACTGTGGGCAATAGCAAATATACGGGGGGACAATAACGATTTAAATCATCAACGTTTGAGTTTCTTTATGCTCCTTGAATTATTCCTTGTCTTTGTTAAGATCTTCGCTTCATACGTTTTACGGTTGATATCACAATTTGATTTGCAATATTAAGTAACATATGAGACAAGATCTCTTCAATTACATTCCACGTCTTACCTGATTGACTAAATACCGAACTAGTAATGACGGGAACCAATATTCTAGCGGAAATCAAAAGAATGTAATTCGGGGACAAAAACAAGATGTGGGGAAAAACACAAGAAAGAACACAAAATTACTAAAATAATACATACAAAGTAATAAAAGTAAAAGATCAACGCGGACTTGACGAAAACTGAGAGCATGCATCAGGTCCACCAGTAGGGTAAGCATCCCTTGCTTTTCTAGAAACATCCGCCGCCGAGTTGCTCTTTAAAAGTCTAGTCCGAGATAGACGAAAGAGGAAAGGAAAACTATGACATGTTGAACAAATTAATGTTCATGGTGTTCACACATACACCGTAACGATCCACGAGTTCATGATAACCATAAATCTTCTGTAGTGATGACTTCAATCTTGTAGTAATATAAACCTCTTCTCGAAGCCAAATTGTAAGAAGTCTAGCACGATACAAAAAGTCTGTGTAGTTACGGCAAGGTCTGGCATAATATTTGAGTTGTGATATGAAAATTCAATACGCGGGTGCTGAAGGAATGTTGACACAAATAAAAGGAAAGTTGACAACACGGAATGAAAATTCATCGCGTTTGTCGTATAGTTTGGTCAATTGTTTTCCCTTACCATCGATCTCTAAGTGTAGGTTGAGATAGGATGCTGACTTCATAGTGTCTACAGTATCCTTAATCTCAAGTTCTTTAAGGTAGATGTGATGTAACGAATTCCCGAAACTAGGAGTGTTTAACACGTCAGCTATATAGCGGAAACTGAGATCAAATGAGCTAACTAAACGATGTTCCTTCTTTTGGATCAGTCTCATAGGAGTGAAGGAATAGGTCAGAAACTAGAGATGCACAATTTGTTCTTGACACGTCCTAGTTGCATTTATATGATTGTATCGCACAAAGTCAAAATAGCTTAGTCGTATGATTAGTGTCTTTCTACTGGATTCCTAAACTCCACAAGAATCCATACAAACAACGTTTCATAGCTGGATCTGTAAAATGTACCACCAAACCTCTTTCAAAACTTTTAACTTCTATACTCACAACTTTCCAAGAGGACTGCAGTCCTACCACAATACTTGTTACTACCGTAGTGGTTTTAAGTCAATGTTGGTCCTGAAGAATTCGTAAGATCTTTTGGAGACAATCATTCAAGACTATTATCTGAATACAATAGCATTAAAACCTATGATTTTTCAACAGTGTATATTGCTATTCCCCATACTCAGTTAAACTCCCGACTTGTTAACATTATACATAGTTGTTTTTTTACAAAAATGATTGTACAGCTACATACAAATATATAGTTCTTGGTAGAGATTCCTCATACTTTGTAAGAAATAATTCCAAATAATCTTCCAAATATACAGAGGAAGATGTTTGCAAAATGCTGGAATTTTTAATCGACAACATATTTGTCCAGTGTAGTGGACGTGTTTTTAACAAACGGTCGGCATTCCAATGGGAACAAATTGTGCTCCTTTACTTGCTCACCTATTCTTTCACTCTTATGAGGCTGACTTTATGGCTGATCTTCTCCGTAAGAAAGAATATCGTTTGGCTAGATCCTTTAATTTCTGTTTCTGCTATAAAGATGACGTAAAACCTTTACGCAATCCTGATTTCGGGGATTTGAAACATCGCATCTACCCCAAAGACCTTGAGGTAAAGGATACTACAGACACTGTGAAGTCAGCCTCATATCTTGGCCTACACTTAGAAATCGGTGGTAAAGGAAAACTATTGACCAAACTTTACGACAAACGTGATGACTTTTCATTCAGAATTGTCAACTTTCCTTTCATCTGTGGCAACATCCCTTCAGCACCTGCGTATTGAGTGTTCATATCACAACTCATACGTTATGCCAGAGCTTACCAAAACGAAACTCACAGCCTTTTGTATAGCGCTAGAACTCTAACAAATAGGCTTCTGGAACAGAGTTATTTTGCTACAAGATTGAAGCCATCACTACAGAAGTTTAATGGTCGTCATCATGAGCTTATGGATCTTATGTCTATTTCCCATGTCTTGTCTTTGTCCCTTGATTACTCTTAGAATTAATCCATAGGCAAATATACTAGATATTTAATTTCATCATCGTCTTGTCACAAGTTATCTCTTAATATGAACCTTAATACCATGAACTCAACTTATTTATAAATTTTCTAAACTACCGTAGAGTTTTGCCCCGTGCAGGTCCGGGTGTTAAAAGAATGGGCCTGCAGCAGCGCTAAGCTTGTCGTATAAGGCCACTAAATAGTGCTCAGAAACCTAGCCGGGGGCTAGGCGCTCTGCCCACAGAGCAACTGGGATGTGTGCCCCAGGTGGTGGAATGGGGTACCCCTGGCGTGTTACATGCTGGGGTTGTCAGGATATAATACGGAAAACCTGACCGCAAACCATAGTGGTGCACCGTGTTGGGAAAGATGCCACGTTCCTCGCACGTTAAAGAACCCTGCTGTGGTATTCGATAGGAGTAGGAACCTTTGCGCTCCGTCACTGGAGGCTAAATTACCCGACCTTACCCATCCCTCCTTTTCCAGTGGCAATCAAAATTTGTCGACCCTATTATTTTTGTGACCCATCCTTTTTTTTTTTGTCATTTCATGTCCATTTTATCATCAATTTTATATTCATCGTCTGAATATAGCTGAAATATTGCTGCTCGGACGTTAAACCCCAACAAACAAACAAACAAACCGTAGAGTTTTAGTTCGGTGTTATAATTTCATCTTTATATTGACAGACTATTATCCGTTAATTCCATACATTACTGCATTTATGAAGTGTTCAATCCTTAAAAGATGTGCATGGTGTCTGGAATTGTTTTTTCGACAACTTTTTATAAGGTTATAGCTTTGGATAAAAAATGCATAACTTTGTTGTAGTTCGTGTAACTGTCCCTATAAAGATACTTAAAAACAGAATTATCGAAAAGGAATTTAAGTATGAAACACAAAAATATTAAACTTTTAACATTTCTTAAATTTTTATTTTTTTTTATGTGGAACGGAGGTTGCCACACATCTGTTGACTCGGGATATTTTAACATGAGTTTTAACTGACAATTATACACAGCACGATATTCAACACGCATGTGGCCGTTGTTAAAAGAGTGAACTGCACAAAAGTTGGTGTTTTTCAGGCTTTTCAACAGATTTTTCTAATCTCAGCCAAGTTTGAAGGGCATATAAGACCGTATTTGTTCAAATTTGTTTCATAAATAATCAAATTAACTATAAAACCCTTTACAGAACTGGAGAAACAACATTGAATTTTCTTCACGTAGACTTTGTTTTTGACGCCAAATTTTGCCTTTACCAAACCAACTTCTTTAAACATATTCAATAAGATATCGACGGCTATCATGCAAAGAATTGGAAAAAAGTATGTTTAGTAAATTGGCTATGAAGAAAAAAAAAAGAATTTCCAGAAAAAATACACGATTATTCTTGTCCAATGAAATACAACGCACATACTAAATATTTTCCTTCTTCCTTCCTGAGAGCGTTTATTATGCGGTAAACGATATGGTCGATCAACACAGAATATAAAGTATTTATTTATAGTGATAGTATACTTTCATTTGTTGTTAATGTATATCTTTTTAAGGTAAAATTTCCGTTTTTATCAAATGTCATGCAAACGAAAAGCTTCCCTAAATTACAACAAATGACTATCTCTTTCCTTATCATTTTGTTAGGCATTAGACAGAGGATATCGTGAATTTAGATTATTTCCATTTATTTTGTTTTTTTTTCATTATTTTTGTTCTGAAACATAATGTTCCGTTTTTGTGATTAGCTATTATTTGATTTGCATTTCTTTTTTGCACACAGTAATTAAACCCGCGATTGAAATGTTGTGTTTTTTTATTTGCATAAAATGAAGACAAAAAAAGTTTCGTAAACTAAGAACGTCTCATGTATTGTGTGAGCAACTTTTCAGGTTTCATTGGTATCAAAGTTAAAATTTAAAATACATTAGATTGTGGTGATATAAAAATGAACAAAACACGCCTAATACTCTCTATGTATAGAATAACTAATAACGTGCCATAAAAGAACTGCAAAACAATATCAATAAAAAAAAGTTTTTGAATAGTTCGATAGGGTTGTTCAAGAAATAACTATATGCATATTCTGTTCATTGCAACTGATCTGTGCATACAGAAATGTCAAATACAAGTCACCAAAAGTTCGAGATTGCTCGGGTCAGGTAATATAATCATATGTATTCAAGCCCTGTATTTAAAGGGAAAGAGTGATAACTGGTTGGTTCGGAGTCAGAACAATGTTTCCGAATGGGTTGACATGCATATCAGCGGCCTATTGCTTTTGTGAGCTTGCAAAATAAAAATCCGTCTCAGCTTGTCAGAATAATACATGCTCGAGACATTTCTATTGGTCAATCGTTCATGTCCTGAAATGAATAAAATAGGATGTTAAACCATAATTAATCAATTTATCGAACGATTTGGCTTTTTTGGTATGTTCAATAGAAGAAGTAGTTATAGCAGAGAAAGGAAGCGCGAGAGAAATACAGTCAACGATCAGAGTCTAGATTCACTACAAAGTACACTTTATCTAGGAGTAATGAGAGGGCGGATACACAATTACGTCATGCTGACGTCCATAGAACGTTCGAAGTGTCGACCTTCATCTATAGGCAACACCGTGTTGTCCAAGTATCTTTTGAGTAAGCTAAAGAATCCTGTCTAGAAAATCAGTGTGATTCGAAATACATGGCAAAGCGTTTGAGTTGATAGACAAGACATTTATGCTTGGGAAAATTAAATTTTACTCTATTCAAAACGATGGCAGACACATTTTTTTTTCAATTTCAAGATAAAGGGCAGGACTATAGGTATATGTAGTGTTTCCGTACTAACCTTAATTTCAATATCTTTGCTTAGATGAACAGCCAAGATTAAGACGGTCACTAAAACTAAGATAACTTAGTGATAAATCATATTATAAAAAGAGGAAACAGTGTGACAACTTGTGCTTCTAGAATTCGTGTAAGTTTCAACCGAGTAGAAACAGATAGATGAGCAAAATATCTGCATCTCAGGTGCCGTATATCTGTAAAATACCGTATCAATCTGTCAAACTTGACAAATATGTTTGCAGTCAAAACTTTCAATATAATGATAATTTGTTGTTTTATTCAGGATTTGTTTTCAGAAAAGCTTGATTTATCATATAAAAAGCTGTATCCATGTGCATTTATAAAATAATAATTAGACACAGATAAACATTGTATGTATTAATTATCTTATTGTGAGTAGCTTCTGAAGACACACATGTCAGATATAATAATATTACACAGATGAACTTATTTTAAAACATATAGACATTGATGGTATGGTTTACTTTTTCAAAATTACAAGTAAATGTTAGCTATTATTGCAGAAACAAATACTGGTTTAATTAGTATTTTTTTTAGGAATTTCAT
The DNA here is from genome assembly GCA_037379345.1 of Perna viridis. Lineage (NCBI taxonomy): Eukaryota > Metazoa > Mollusca > Bivalvia > Mytilida > Mytilidae > Perna > Perna viridis. Next base: position 11,703,403 of record CM074517.1, on the reverse strand, counting down.
TTATTTTCAAAATCCTTTGTTTAAATACTGTTGGAAATTGGAAAAATGATTAAAAAACAAAACAGAGCAATATTCACATTTATATTGATTCATTTTCTTTTATTGATTTGAGGCTAATCTAACGGGATACACCGAGAAACCTATTGCATGTTATGTTGACCTTTTGTACATATAACTTATAAAAAAACAGACAGATTTCTGATTTGATAAGCTACAATGAAATTTAGCGTTTTCTATTTCGTACTGAAGTAAATTTCTGGATTTTTTGTTCAGGGGTTGGGTAAAAGTTATGTTCATAAAACCTGAAGTAGTTTATTCATATTTTTATCAATATATTTGTATAAATATAAATGTTCTTTTAAAGTGTAATAAAAGAAGCCAAGATTCTGGAGGAAATCAACAAAATGTAATCCAGATCCAGGGACAAAGACCAGATATGGAAAACAGACACACGTATTAAAGAAAATAAAATAACCACAATAATAAGGTACAAAATAACAACAAAGGTAAATGAGCAACTCGGACTCCATTTAAAACTTTGAGCATGACCAGGTGCATTGGAAGGGGTTAAACAATGTAAAAAAAGACATAATGATCCTTCGCCTCATATCGTCCTTCTAAAGCACCTATGTTTTATCTGGTTTTAGATGGATAAATACTGTTTTTTTCTCTGGGTGTTATCCTAGTCTGGCTATTTCCCTGTTTTGTTTTGTTTACAGAATATATTTCGATTGTACCTTCGGTTTTTCTTCTTTCAAGCTACTGCAAATTTATAGTGCGGATGTAGTAGGTTCGATCTCTTGTCATTTCTTCTTCACAAAGCACGTTGCATGCAGGCGATAGAATATGACCGATGATTATTGAATTAGGAAAATTTGTTCAAGTAAGGTTGCATCCCTAACTGCAGGCTATTAATTATGTTAGCTTGCATAATAAAACGCTAGCGTAATGTTTTGGATTAATCAATCAATCTGATTAAATTTAGAAGGTCTTCTGATGTGTTGCAATACCTGAAATATTTTCAGTGCATTGTAAAAAGTGAGTGTCAAGAATTTGTTTGTTTATTGCAAAATTAACCCTGTTGCAAGTTTTCCCATTGTACAAATATTGCAATAATATTTACACTAACCAGAGTCATGAGTAGAATCAGGAGTTCAACACTTTAAACCACGTGCATTTATTACTTTTGAATTCGTAACTGTTCATGAATGTGACAATTGAACACAGAAAAGGGATATAATTTATATAGCCATCTCAACGTACGTGATATATCTACACTGGGCGCTTTTTAATGAATATTACTTATTTCTACTTGTGATAACTTTGGCATAAAAAATAAGTTGTTTACAAAAAACTCTTTAATTTTGAAATGAAATTCTCAAACTTAAGAAAAATAAATAAAAAACTTTGCAGCATATGCCTTAACTCTACAATTCAGAACAATGTATAAATACATCATATACAAATATGCAAGACTTCAAGATCAAACAATCCGAAGATGTTCAAGTTGGTACTCTTAATATTAGTGTTTGTTGTCACAACTCATGATGCTGAAGGTAAGTGTTAAATTTTATGTAAATGCTTAGCCCTTAATTTGATTTGAATCCTGATATATATGATCTAACACTTGATTTATCTCCACATTAGTCCATAATAATAGCCCATAATAATAGTTCATAATAATAGTCCATAATAATAGTTCATAATAATAGTTTCTGAAGGTAAATCTTCAATTTTATGTATTGGTTTTTATTTTCAGAAATATTGTTTCAGTGTTTGTCCCGAAATTAAAGTAAATATACAGTTTTCTGATATGACTGCATTTATCGATAAGGAAGACTTTCCATTTTCATCGTTTTATTAAATTCTGGTTTTAATGAGAGAAAAGTAAGGCTAAAAATAATTTAAATGTCTATATTATAAAGGTATTATCATTTCAAACAGGTCATATTTTCATTAAATAATGAGCTTTAGCGAAAATAAGCATGTCATGATGCGACTCAAGAAATAATGTCCAAAAAGATTTCAATATTTTTCAATATTTCTGCGCAAAGCCAGTGATGCAGAGATCAAATAATGGTCTTTTCAATCAGAGAAAGCATTCATGAATGAAATTACGTTGTCAGATGTGTGGGTTTTTGACATGCATGTTTCTGATTTTCCCATTTTGCCTGATTCTTCAAAATACTTACACTTATATCTAAATGGTTACGTAGTTATAAAAATAGTAATAACCCTCGGAACTCCTCTCCTGGGTCAGGCACTTGCATACATATGATGTAAAAAAAATAACAGATTAAAAGGAAAGTGCATTCCCGAAGTCAATCAATTAAACTCTAATACTTCTTCTTAAACATACACCTGAAATAAGTGTATAATACTTCAAATGCACACCTTAAATTATGTATAATATCAAAAAGTCAAATGACATCTAATTGACAGGTGGCATGTATGGCAGGATGCGGAAATCTCGTTGCCATCAATAATGCGTCAGAACAAGCTTTTATCGTTTCAAAAATAAAAAAAAAAACTAAAAAAAAAAAAAAAAAGAGGTTTATAATACGTTGCATTAAATGGGCCAATAAAATGATTTCTTACACACATGGACTGCAGTTAATAATTTTGAAAGTGTCCTATTACGTTTGTTTGTTGTTTGTTGGGGTTTAACGTCCGAGCAGCAATATTTCAGCTATATACAGACGATGAACATGAAATGGATGATAAAATGAACATGAAATGATGATGAAATAAAAAAAGGGATGGGACACAAGGACAATGGGATCGACAAATTTTGATTGCCACTGGAAATAGGTAGAGGTGGGTAGGATCGGGCAATTTAGCCTCCTGTGGCGGAGCCCTATGGCTCCTACTCCGGGAAAATACCATAGTAGGGTTCTTTAACGTGCGAGGAACGTGGCATCGTTCCCAACACGGTGCACCACTATAGTTAACGGTCAGGTTTTCCGTATTGTAGCTTGATAACCCCAGTATGCAACACACCAGGGGTACCCCATTCCACCACCTGGGGCACACATCCCAGATGCTCGGTGGGCAAAGCGCCCTAGCCCCCGACTAGGGTCCTGAGCTATTTAGTCGCCTTTTACGACAAGCTTAGCGCTGCTGCAGGCCTATTCTTTTAACATCCGGACCTGCACGGGTTGTCCTATTACGTATATTATTGATTATAGATAAGCATGTGTAACCCTTATTAAAGAGTATGACTCAAAATTTTGTTGTTTGATTAAACACGATAGGATTTGTAAAGCTTGAATCTTGCTTGGTACATTTGTCAAGATATAGCCTGTAAACTGCGGAAGAAAATTTGAATAAAGCCAATCTATGAAAACCTAGTCAAATCATTTATATAGAAATGATGGTGTAAAATGTGTATATAATTGGATAAAATTGTCATATATGGTTCAGTCGAACTATAATTTTTCTTTGATTTTTAAAATTGTAATTGTGTTAAATTTTGTTTAATTGCCTTCACACGAAATTGGAAAGCATTGGCTATATTCGCAGGTAACTGGCCATGATATACTGGACTTACTATCCAAGCTAACAGATGGAATTAAGTCAACGGAGGTACAATAACATACAATAATTATGGGAACCCACCTGCATCCACTGCTACTTGTGGGTACCTCAATAGATTTACCAAGCGGATAAGAATAGCTTCATGTAATACACTAAGGCGCTTCATCTCTAAGCAAGTTTAATCAATTGCGTTATTTGACAATGTCAATAAAAAGGCTAAGATCTGAAATTAAAGATTTTAGCATCGTCAGTTCGTTTGTTTTATTGGTTCGCTTGTTCGATTATGGGATAATATTTGGTGAGCATGGAGTTTTTAAATAGTTTATTGTTGAAGTTTACATATTTACCTTATTTTAAAAGTAAATGATAGAAATGTTTACAGCAACATTTTAAAACCAAACTTTAATTTTTAAAACAACAGTATCCCCAATGTTTATTGATACCTAAAATTTATAGTGGACCACCGCTGTGATAACAACGGGTTGATGTTTTGTGTTTCACCTAAAGTATTAGTAAAAATGGGGGCTGAAATATCTCTTTAAATCGCCAACCTTTGCTTTACTTAATCATTAAGTTAATACATCGTGAATTATTCGTTTCTAATATGACTACACTTTGTAGTTTTTGAAATTTGCAAGACATGCATTTTGGCGGAACAATCGTTTCAAAACAATAGACGTCTCTGTGAATCAATAAAAAACAATCCTTTAGGATACTCTGTTGGGCGTCCTTTGTGTATGATCATGGTTCATAATATGTTAAACCACAGCAATGATATCACAAATTGAAATGACATCTAATTGACAGGCGGCATTTATGGCAGGATGCGGAAATCTCGTTGCCATCAATAACGCGTCAGAACAAGCTTTTATCGCTTCAAAAAAAAACCAGGTTGATAATACGTTGCATTAAATGGGCCAATAATTAGGCAATGTACAATGTAGCTACTTGACCACTTTTAAAACAATCAAATAAATCAACTATAAATACCATTAGAACAACGACTCGACCTCTCGTTTTAAATTAAGAGATATTTAATACTATTAGAACAACGACTCGACCTCTCGTTTTAAATTAAGAGATATTTAATACTATTAGAACAACGACTCGACCTCTCGTTTTAAATCAAGAGATATTAAATACTATTAGAACAACGACTCGACCTCTCGTTTTAAATCAAGAGATATTTAATACTATTAGAACAACGACTCGACCTCTCGTTTTAAATCAAGAGATATTTAATACTATTAGAACAACGACTCGACCTCTCGTTTTAAATCAAGAGATATTTAATACTATTAGAACAACGACTCGACCTCTCGTTTTAAATCAAGAGATATTTAATACTATTAGAACAACGACTATACCTCTCGTTTTAAATTAAGAGATATTTAATACTATTAGAAGGTCACAACGACTCTACCTCTCGTTTTAAATTAAGAGATATTTAATACTTACGTTAGATGTTTGTTTGCCACTGGAAATAGGGTGAGGATGGGTAGAGTCGGGCAATTTAGCCTCCTGTGGCGGAGCCCTATGGCTCCTACTCCGGAAGAATACCACAGTAGGGTTCTTTAACGTGCGAGGAACGTGGCATCTTTCCCAACACGGTGCACCACTATGGTTTCCGATCAGGTTTTCCGTATTATAGCCTGACAACCCCAGCATGTAACACGCCAGGGGTACGCCATTCTACCGCCTGGGGCACACATCCCAGTTGCTCTGTGGGCAGAGCGCCCTATCCCCCGGCTAGGGTTCTGAGCACTATTTAGTCGCCTTTTAATTCTGCTTAGCGCTGCTGCAGGCCTATTCCTTTAACACCCGGACCTGCACGGGGCAAAATAAATATCAATACTCTACGAAATGATTATGATTTTACTGCAAGTTTAATATGTTTGAACTGTTTATATATAAAGATATCTGACTCACTCTGTGCTGTATTAAACGTAGTAAATAACATTACGTTTAAAATGGTGAAGTAAGATATTAAAATAGTTAATAGTTTTAATATCATAAAGAGCACAATCGGTCTCAATCATGCAAAATAGTTTCTAGTCTAAGTAACAGAACTCCAGAGAAACAACATAAAATATCGAACTCTGGAAACTCAATCTAACAAGTGTCCAAATCAAAACCAATACAAAGAGTGAATACTAATTCACAAAATTGAACCCAATTGACCAATGAACCCAATAAAATCAATACGACCCAAAGAGCTCAACTGGGGTCGCATATTATTAGCATAACTAATGAGATAGGAATCAATGGCTTAAGCTACTAAACAAATCAAAGTACTAAGGCACTGCTAAACCAAAACTCAATACAATAAATTTATTACATGGAAATACATCACGATGACAATACAGTATGAAATTTGATCATTTCTAAAAGCATGTGACAAGCGCCTCTTTGTGAAAATACAAACTATTCACAGGAATATAAAAACACTGATATAAAATCACTGTGCTACACATAAAAATAACAAAATTCATCTCAGTTACATGCCAATTTAGGATCAGATATGTAATGATATATTTGACACCAACGTGTCAGGGAATTTTAAACGACTAAAAACATTCCTGACATCAACAAGGGTCCTACAATTTACTAAAACTAAAAAAGTTAAAGTAATATTATGTTGGCAAATTAAGAGTGTTCTTTATCATATGTTAAAAATCCAAATGGCAAGAGTCATAAAACTTCTCCCAACACCCCGGGAAAATATTCTTGGATTTTGAATAAGGATGAGCAAGAATACTTTGAGTTCGGTAATCATAAACTGAGCCTGTAAATTTACCGTACGTTTGTAAATTAATACCAGACTAAGAACAAATTACGCATGTAATATAACAAAAGCCCAGCAATATTTTAATGTGTACATCCTGATATTATTATTTTCTCAACAGTACAATGTTTGCCATGTTTGGTTAATTATAAAACTATGTTCTAATAGCGAATGCTATTTGTATGTACCATTGTATACCAAGTCTCCTTCCTTGAAGTTTGTCACCAACTTCCGGTTATAACTGAGACTTGTTATCAGTGTTTGAGCCATGACTCTTCTTCCAGTGTATAAGACATGGTATCGCCACGTCAAAAGAAATAATAATGATAAAAATAACAGTATAACAATAAAGTTGAAAAAGATAGCACTTTCCGTATATCAGTTACTAATTGACCACTTTGCCTATTTCAATGCAAACTTTTTTTAATACTTACAGCGCTTCACTGATCTTCTATTTACATATCAAATGAAACCTACTGATATATTTACGCAGTTCGTACAATAGCCTTTAAAAGACTTGATGCTACAATTCGATCTGACGGATCTGCCAATGCGCAAATTTTAGGTATTTTTTAATAAAACCCATTGACATTTATACGCAGTTCGTACTATATAGGGCCATACAAAGTGGGGAATACGGTAGTAAATATAAATTCCTTGTTGATATTTTATTCATGTTTCAATTTATAAGTCAACATTGTTTTAACATAAATCATGTCTGTACTTTGGTAAGCGGGAACTTCTTATTTTTACAGTAGCAAAATATATAAACAAAATGTCGGTTCCCCCACGGTTCCCTCGCTCGGCGCCCAGACGAAATGATGATCATGATCTCCATGGTATGTCATGATCAATCATGGTCAACCATGTATGACCTTGTTCAACCATGATTGACCATGATCGTAACCATGTTCAACCATGATCGCGAATTCTTGACACTGTTCAACCAAATTTTGTCCATGGTCAAGTTCTTCGCCCGATTTCTAGAAGCTCAACCGTACATATACCTTTTTAAATACTAAATTGAAATCATCCAATGGACAAGCAAGTTTACACCATATTTTGCCCAATGTAAAATTGGAATAAAGGACGAGATGACTTCAGAAATGTTAAAAATGACGATTATTTTTTTAAAAGACCAGCAGGATTCTAATCCGCTACTTTCCCATTCCCCATAGAAATAATTGGCTTTGCTCTGATGCGTGTATTAAGTTTGACATCATACATTGATCCTGATTAGTAACCCATTGGAGGAAAGTATCAGCCAGTATACTTCCCATTTTTACTGACTTACATTCTTTTGATTTTCGCTAAAATCTTGGTTCTCCTTCATTAAATAGACTTGATCAAAGAATTAATCCCCATAAAATAGCACACAAATAAAATACGCATATATGCGACTATTTTGAACACTAAATGTCGGTATATAGAGGATTTATAAATGACTTTGGAACACGCTAATTATATAATGTCTTACTGTTTTCCATTCAGCGATATGGCGACGATTTGTCCAATCAATCGGCCGTTCTGATTACTGTGAGTTCGTCGTCTGCTACTTCGACGCGGCATTAAAAATGCAGTGATGCGTTTGCCTAACGACGACAGATTATCCGTCCGCAATTTAAAATGGCTTCGGTAGTATAATACAGTTAGGTCATGTCTGAAAATTTTGCCTCATTTTGTTGAAATAAAGCGGTTTTGAGGCAGTCCGCACAGAAATTTCTAGTGTTTTGTCATAAAATAGTGCATATTTTTGAAATCCTTTGTTTGTTTATGTTCAAATTTAGTGATTATTGTTATAAATCCAGTAGCCATGGTAACATACAGAAAAAAATATTACTGAGTTTTAGTAAAAATCAGGGTGCCTTTTCAAAACTAACAGCCAAATAATATATTTTATAAAATGTAGGCACTTAGACACTACCACAGGATGAAAGCATGCATGGAGTAGGCGGAAAAAGGGTAAATATAATGACACTTTTCGATTCATTCTCTTACAATTTTAGTCCCAAAATTTAGTGCGAAATGAGGTTTTTTGAAAATCAGCTATCTAATGCTGAGGATAGAACCTAATACGGCAGGGGACTAATTCAGAAACGTTCCGGATACCATTCTACATTTAAATTACACCTGTTTGCCATTACATATATTACATCTGCCTTAATATAAATGCTTAACTACATTTAAACAATATATCCACCAAATTTCAACTTTTAATTTTAAGTTAAAAAAATTTGCCAGACTAATTAAAACAGTGCGCTTTAATGTGACTGTATAGTGCACCCATAGGGAGTCACAGGATCAAGTTTGGGAGTTTAGGCCAGGCCTGATTTGGAAAGCACTATACCCGGACTACCAAGGGCTCTGGACGTTCAGAATTTTCAAAAAAGGGAGGCGAGTCTTAGGATAGTTACCAAATTGGCACAGCTTTCTATTTCATCAAACAAGATAGGGGATTGAAAAGTTCTGTTGCATTGCTATCAAATGAGGGGGAATTCTGGACGGGTGGGCATGGTGGTATGTCAGCCCTGCTGTCATTTAATTAAAGATTCGAATTGAATTTCTCAATGCATTGTGTTTGGCTTCCTTCATATTAATCACTCAGTCTGTCTGCAACTTTTCATGATGTCGTAGAATAAAGTTCCAAGTTCCTTTACCGTCTTTACCGGATTGAATAAAATTGGTAATTACTGCCTGTGACAGATTCTTTTGAACTTTGGATAATTTTATATCTTTCCGAACATCATTAAAAGAATGGGTTTATTTTCAAACTTTGAAGCTCCATGATCGACCTTGATTGACCATGGTGGTCACAGGTTGTGCCAGTAAAAGAGGTATAAAAGCGGGTCATAAGCAGGAGGGTTTTACTTCCGTTTTTTTTTTTTTTTTTTTTTTTATGGGGGGGAGGGGTGTCAATGCCTTGTTTGACAGTGTTTTTAAAGTCAAATAATATGCCGGAAAGTTTATGTGAACTATATCTATTACAACACCTTTGCCAATGTTTTTTTTATTAAGCAGTTGAATGAAAGGTTAAAACCCCGCGGTGTCGCTCTCCACGCCAACTAGAAGAGTTTAAAAGAATTCTGCTCTGTATAAGATTTCTTTGAAAAAAGTTGAGTATTTATATTAACATTTTTTTAGCATTAGATGTTTTTTTTTACTTTTAATATTTCATATGTACGATCAAAAGAAAAGTCCTAGACTTTAAGAAACACAACTTGAATTTTAGTTCATCGGACATCTGTATGTTAAAATCTTCTAACTCTAATATGACGCGTTTTAAGGCTTTTTAGACCACAACCATTGTAAAAAGTGACAAACACATGACCAACATTCTGTGCGTCTAATCATAAATACGAAGAAACTAGTCCTATTAGAATCGAAATATATCAAGAAAACTCCATTTTATCATTGTTTTACCACGCGATGGCCAACAATGTCGTTATTTAACACCTCGCTGTCGCTCGGGGTGAAACAATGGCCAGCCCTTGGTAAAGCAATTATGATAAAATGAGTTTCCGTGATTGATTTCCCAATTTTACACGTTTGAGCAAATCGGAACACCTCAGCCCCTTCTAGTTACACAAAGGAAAAACCTCGGAAGAATCTTTTTGGAATTCATCAACAATATACTAAAATGAATCATAAATGTATTTACATTTATAATTATGATCTTGAGCATTAGTGCTACTGCATTCTAAATTGTAAATCATTGTAAGTTTTCGGTTACCGGTATATTTGACTAATCCACTGTTGCGCGGAAAATTAGTGTTTGTCGATTATTGTGTAATTTTACTATTCAAAAAGTGTGTAATTAAAGAAGGTTCTTTATTTTTGCACCTATTATAAACAATACGATGAATTTGATGAGGGTATGTATTTTTCTGATTTATTGAACATGGAGGGGGTCATGATTAAACAAGATGTTCACTATTGGTTATATGATACAATTGATACTTCGGTTAGACATGGAGATCGCCATTTGTATTCAGACAGCAGGAACGATCAACTTTAAGCTACAACCAAAAAATACAAGTAATTGTAATACTGTCTCCATATTCTGAATCTTCGAGAATTCGAGAAACATTAATCTGGTTATATACTTACGTGCCAATTATCGATTGTAGTGGTCAACTGGAGCATTATCATGACCCTGAACATTGGAAAATCATACCCTGTCAGTGACATTCAATAATTAAAGATAACCCAGGCAATGAATTGATCCTAATTTGGAAATTCACACCCTGTCAATGAAATTCAATGGTAAATGTTATACTGCTTTTCTGCTGGATTACATTCTTTTGATTACCGCTATAACTTTGGTTCCCTTGATTGCTCTAAAACAAGGGGTGATTTGTAACAATTTGCTTGTTTGTTTGTTGGGGTTTAACGTCCGAGCAGCAATATTTCAGCTATATTCAGACAATGAACTTGAAATGGATGATAAAATGAACATGAAATGAAAAAAAAAGGATGAGTCACAAGGATAATAGGGTCGACAAATTTTGATTGAGCAAGATAGAGCAAGTTAGCCTCCTCTGGCGGAGCGCAAAGGTTCCTACTCCTATCGAATACCACAGCAGGGTTCTTTAACGTGCGAGGAACGTGGCATCTTTCCCAACACGGTGCACCACTATGGTTTGCGGTCAGGTTTTACGTATTATAGCCTGACAACCCCAGCATGTAACACGCCAGGGGTACCCCATTCCACCACCTGGGGTACACATCCCAGTTGCTCTGTGGACAGAGCGCCTAGCCCCCGGCTAGGTTTCTGAGCACTATTTAGTCGCCTTATACGACAAGCTTAGCGCTGCTGCAGGCCTATTCTTTTAACACCCGGACCTGCACGGGGCGATTTGTAACAGACACTGGGCAGGACAAGTGATGTATACATTCCATAATGAAAACAAATCTTGTTGATAAAGGTAAAAATAGCAAACATAATCAAGACAGGTCAAAATTGTGAAAAATGGGTCATTGTTCTGCTAAGAAAAGCTATAAATTTGGACTTGCATTGTGCTATATTACATTCTGTTTAGACCGTTATATATACAGTAGATAACACATATTACAAATGACGTTGAGCATGATGCTCGTTGTTTTATCACATTCTATTCAGACCGTTTTATATATATCCTGTACAAACTTCTAACTATAGAATAATGTCAAGCAGCTTACAAATTTTCGAAGAATATGCAATGACAATATCATTGATAAATCTGATTTGTGGTAATTAAAAAAAGAAAGTGGAAAAGGGAAATGGATAAAAGAGACAATAACCCTTCCAAATAGTTAAACAAAACTCAAAGGCAGGTAATGGGTTTTTAATAAATAGTTAAAAATATGGTACGGGGTTTGCCTTCAACTAGTCTTGGTCAGTGAAAACTAAAAAAAAACATCGGTTCTGCAAAGTTTGCATTTCACTATCTCCAAAACCTCTTATAAAACCTCAAATTCAAAATCTTACTTCATTTAAAAAAGGCAAAAGTATGGCGGGGTTAAGTTAGTTTGATGGAACAAACCCATATCATACCTGTAGTAAATGCGCATAACGGAAACATACAATGACCAAGGAAAAACACAAAGAGATTTGTTTCCGATGTAAAACTACAGAAAATAACGATAACAAGCACAGCATAAAACAGATAACAAAAATCACAGGAGACTCCAGCAATTACAGAAGCTTCGTACACTAAGATTACCCTACCGGTGCGCCTGGTCGATGCTCTAAGTTTTTATTGTAGTCCGAGTTGCTCATTTACTTTTGTTACTCTGTAAATTTTATTTTGCAATTGGTTATTTATATTCTTGGTTGTGTGTGTCTGTTCACCATGTCTGGCCTTTGTTCCTGGATTACAATATTTTGATTTTCGTTAGAATTTTGGTTCTCTTGATTACTCCTTCATTAAGTAGATTTGATCAACCGATAAATCATCATCAAATAGCTCACCAATAAATACGCATATATGCGCTATATGCGTTTTTTTAAAATAAATTCCGGTATATAACGGATTTATGAATGACATTGGAACCACGAGTTATCCATGAATAGATGCATAAAGAATACATTTAATGTGACTAACCATAAAACGCATAAGTAAAGAAATATAAAAATCAAAATAAAGATGCTTTACAGACTGCTTTTTGTGATTTCGACGTTTTATAAAGAATTGTTGGAATGAAACTATTTTTTCTATATACAAGTAATCTTTGTTTGAGTATGATAACTTAATCGAAAGTTCATTTACATATGAAACCTCATAATGTTTAAAGTGCCTTGATCAGAATATACTTTCATCCAATGTATCTATGTTTTTTTATCATCCTTTTCTTTAAACCATTCCATCAGTAGACCTCCAACAACTGCAACTGTCCCTGCTACAGCAACACTACTAAGAAATGTATCTGCCTGTAATAGTAATAATAGAAAAAAACTGAGAGCAAAGTTCACTAAAAGCTAGGGGAAGAGGGTGGGGTACTCCCTTTATATGGTATACAGAGTATTCATTTTTATTGGTTCATTTTTCAGACATTTTTGCATTTTTTTCCTGGTAAACATGTATTTGGTACTCTTTATCTAATTATTTCTAGCATTAGTGTTGCTGTAGTTTTACAAAATGATGCCATAGATACAAATAATGAATATATGAGTGAATATAGAAGTGTTACACACGCAAATGAGGTTTCTGACAGTGTATTTTCAGGTAAAAAGCAATAAATGGGTCAAAATTCGCTTTGTTTACGTTTCCTTCTTTCAAGAATGATTTAAAAAGACGACGCACTTGTACCTGAGGAGACAGATATCTTAAAGTTTGACCATTTTAGCACAAAATGATAATATAATTGTTATAAGGATTAGTTAATTTTTCATTCATTTTAAAGTAATTTATTGATGTCATCTTCGTCTACAATAAAAATTACGAAATAATTCTAATTTGCATAAAACTGGTGAATTATTATTGCTGAGAGTGGTATTATTAGTGAGTTTTATTGAACGATTCGCTCATTACATAGTTACAAAATTGTTTCAAACACATCAAATTAATATCTTTCACCAAATGTTTTGTATCAAAATGATTACCGTTCCAACCGTCTTTGCAAGATCATGGAATTTTCATTACTTTATTTACATTTTCATGAGAAAATAACGTCTTGATAATTCCTTCCTTATCTTTGGGGCTCGTTCTGTATTGGCTTCAGTGTCCGATCTTTGTTTGATAAAAAATCTCATCAAAGAGTAATTAAGGGTACCAAGGTTACAGCGGTAATCAAAAGAATGTAATTCAGGGACAAAGACCGGACATGGAAAACAGGCATACACAACAAAGAACATAAAGTAACTAAAATCATACATACAAAGTAACAAAAGCAAATGAGCAACTCGGACTCCACTAAAAACTGGGAGCATGGACCAGGTGCACCGGTAGGGTAAGTGTCCTCTGCTTTTCTAGAAACACCCGCCGAGTTGCTCATAAAAACGAGGAAAGGAAAACTATGACCCGTTGAATAAATCAGTTTTCATGGTGCAGATGGATACACCATAACAATCCACGAATTTGACAATTTGACAATTTTTCGTTCGCTCAATTCGTTAAAGTGTATGTAAATGGGTCTTTACGTCACTTACAGCTTTTCCCCGGAAATGTCTATTAATCAATAAAAACCGGAGATAAATTAACGGTGACTCAGACGTCTGAACCGTAGAACTTGCGTTAGGGGTTAGACATGATGGCCAAAACATAAATAAAATTTATGTCGCTTCAGTCTGAAGTCGAATCCTACAATATGGCATACTTAATTATATAACGTTTCTTCAAAACACTAAGTGACTTTGATGAGTAGTTTTATAAAAAAACATAGAAAAGAGGCATTTAACATTGTTACAAAAGACTACAGTCACTACGTAGGTTCTAAGATATAATAGACCACAGGGGCTTCATTTATCAATTGATTGCAGAGCTGTAAATAGTAACATATTCGATTTATTTTTTTTAAGTGAGGTGACTCGAGGCTCCTCTAAATCTGGGATCCCCCTTTTCGAGTTTATGTATAAGTCGGGCTGCATATTGATTGTGGGAGGCAAGCCATCTGATTATAGACCTCATACTGTTGTTTTTTTTTAAATTCTGAATTTTTTATGGTTTCTGTTTTTGTTTTTGTTTTTGTGTTTTTGTTTTTTTTTTGTTTTTTTTATTTAAAGTTTTCTTATTCTCCTAAAAGATTACCATGAATAAACATACCTTGTAATTTTGAAATAAAAAAAATAACAAAGGTTACCGAACTTAATGTAGACGATTTTTAAAACATTTTCATCATTTCCAACACTATTTGCTTGAAATATGTATTATTCTATATTAACATATAAACATTTTATCACACGTATTTTGTTTGACCCCGAAAACTTAAAAATATGACTACTTTGTCTGATTGGGATCATTCTTGGCCATACTTTTATTCTTTTGAGGAAAATGTTCATTTTTCAAAATAATTATCCTATAATTCAGGTCATATACCAACTTAACTGAATAAAAGCGTGGTTTGGAAAAATAGTTTCGTTCAATGTAAAATTACGCTATGAATAAAAAAACAGGACGAACCTGTTTGGAGATATTTTTACCATATCTACACCAAGAGACAAAGTGTTCACAGTTATTCCATATCACGTTATAAACAACGGGATCAATTCTACTTCTTGCTCTTCGTAATATCTCCTTTGGACTGTAAACTCTGACAATAAAAAATACTGGTATTTTGTTTCTTATAATTGTTTATCGCAGTATTGTTTCCTTTAATTCATTAGTTTTGTTACAAACCATAAGATTAAAGACAAGCATGACACATTTATAGGGGAAATAAATATGCTTTTTTAAAATATGAATTTTCATTGCCTTATTTTTCATTCTCACCATGCATTAAAAGAGTAATCAAGGGAACCAAGGTTATAGCGGTAATCAAAATAATGTAATCCAGGGACAACGACCAGACATGAAAACCAGACATACACAACAAAGAAGATAAAGTAACTAAAATCATACATACAAAGTAACAAAAGTAAATGAGCAACTCGGACTCCACTAAAAACTGGGATCATGGACAAGGTGCACCGGCAGTGTAAGTGTTCCCTGCAAATTGTTTAAAATCGGGTTTATTTTTGACATTCTTCTGATTACCGCTATAACCTTGATTCCCTTGATTACTCTTTAAAACTTTCTAAGATAAAAAAAAACCAAAATTGGAATATTCATAATAAGACAAACAGTTAAATGTTTTGTGACTTTTTATATTTCTACAAATTCTTAAAACAAATTGCAAGATTTATGCGCTTTTAATTATTGGTATGTCCCAGTTCATGAAAGGTAATAACAAAATTACCGAACTGATCAAATCTAGACGGAGTCAACAGCAAAGTCCATTTAACAAATGGCAATCGCAGGGTAAAAACCGGAAAGTCGGAAATCACCGCAATGGTCCCGACTTGGTATAGGCATCTCAAAATGAAAGGTGGGTTAAACCAGGTTTCATAGCGCTAAACTATGTTCATTCAATTTTAGCCGGTCATTTAAGTTTCGCATTTGTATTTCTTACATGTCTTTAAGATAACCGCGAACCATTGGTTGAAAGCAAAATAAATGTATCTTTTATGACGAGGAGATTTGATTATTTGGTATCTAATGGCTGAATGTTTCAGCTTCTATTGGGAAATTCTTTTGCGCTTTTTATCAGTAAAAGATATCCTGATATTGTGAATTTTCTATAAATTTTTTATCATTAATGATTCGGTCTTTTGTACCAAAGACTTTGTTTACATGTGACATACATCATTTATCATATACGAATACTGTTTATAGTCATATTTTCTATTTGGCTTGCTGAAATCACTTACGAATGAGTAGAATCATGCTGGTTGTTTTTAGAAATTTTATTATCACCTACAACCTTCCACAAATTTTCTACTTTGACAACAGCTTTGTCGTATTGGACACCACTGATAGTGAACAAGTTGTCAGAAGTTGAAGGAACAAATTCATCTTCATTGCCGGTTAAATGGATTACTTCTTCGTTCCCTGAACATGAAAACGACAAGAACAACTTAAAAGTTTGATTAAACAGCGTACCACCATACGTATTGTAATTATATTTAGAGAGATGTTTGTATTTTCTTTATTATAGCAATGCACAAGTTTTGAAAACTTCGGGCTATTCGAAATAGACGTTTATTTCTAGTTTTTGTTTTCAGGATTGGGTTAATCTGTTACTTTTTGTGAAAATGATTACGCAAATCATTTTAGCATTAGGTTTTATAAGATTGTCAAAAACGGCTTCTTAATAACCGTCATGCAGTGACATATGGGACAAATGAACAACTTGTTTAAAGGATTGAGTATAAAGACAAATCAAATAGTATTTTTGTTTTATTTTGTGATATTCCCGTGTCATGTATTTACCGAAACCTTTGGATCATTGTTCACAGTTTCTATCTTTCAATCTTCTGCACAAAGAGATTATTCGCTATTTCAAAACTATACACGTATGACACACTCAGTGTGATAAACCTAGCACTTTATGCAAATAAGTATAGTACACCGGAAAAAAGCATCGCAGATTTTTAATTAATAGTGCTCATGCTCTGTGCTTTTTTGCATATCCTGTACAGCAGAGCATATCAGATAGCGTAGTAAATCAGGAAGCGGTTATAAGTCTTCAGAGGAGATATACTTTCTTTCTCATCTGTTATTCACCGGAAACGAAAAGTATGTTTCGTATTTGAACATTACGACACAAACGTTTAAATTAAAAAAAAAAAGATTTTATTAGTTCAGGTAAGAAGAAAGATTACTGACTTTATTCTAGACTTCGTCCAATCAAGCTTTATTGAGTAAATGACCGGACATCATCATTGAAGAACAAAAACAAGGAAAGTGACAAAACATCATAAATGCAGTAAAAATGTACTTATTCTTCTTCTTGATCTTAAAGTGCTTGTTTGGGGATATAAGTGGGCTTATATGTAAAACCAATTGACTTGAAACAATAAACACCCAAAACTAGAATAAATGAATGACCAAGACCCCACTTAAAACTTGTAGTATGAATCATGAGAATTAAAGTCATGAAGCATAACACTTTTAAAACAGTAATGAAAAAGAAGATTGCAATTTTAATCATACATGGAAAGTGAAGTTCAAGTCGTCCTTTGTGTGAAAGTATCAATCATGAAATAGAGAATACGTTAACTTACCACTGTAAATTACCAAATGTGAATAAAATCCTCTGTGAATCTCAACCATGTCTCCTTCTTCAAGTTCATATAGAACCATCTGATTATGAAATCTATTTAACATCTGAAGAGCCATAACTTTTCAATCAATCTAATCAGGGCTTTAATTAAAAAAAAAGTTTTTGATCTGTTTGGTAAGCGATAAGATTTATCATTTGTGTTTTGTATCAGTAGGGACATTGTACTCACCATCGATTGCTCACAATGGTACTGTTTGATTAACCTAAATAACGCCATCTAAGATCTAATAGATGCATTATGATTGTTCTTCTACTTATTTCTTCAAATCATTGTTTATATAGTAAAACTGTAACTAGAACGGTAAGGGATCCACATTAAATGAGGAGTAACTACATCCAAACAAAACACTTAGTGAATCAAAGGACCAGTGGATTCCTAAACCTGAATTGTCTGTCTTTCCCGTTCACAAACTTATTCTTCGATAAAAATTCAATAAAAGACTAAACAACTTAAGCACATTATGTATATCATTGTTGTCGTCAATAAGTGTCAATCTACAAACTGATGGTATAAACAAATCTATACAGGAAGACTGTGCACTTTGATCCCTTCGGCTCTTGCGTATGGAGTGTTCATAACACAACTCATACGTTATGCCAGAGCTTGCCGAAACTATGCAGACTTTTTATATCGTGCTAGAACTCTAACAAATAGGCTTCTGGAACAGGGTTGTGTTGCTACAAGATTAAAGTTATAACTACAGAAGTTTTATGGTCGTCATCATGAACTCGTGGATCGTTATGGTGTTTCCATTAGCACCATGAAAACTGATTTATTCAACGAGTCATAGTTTTCCTTTCCTCGTTTGTCTAGCCCGGACTTGACTTTTTATGAGCAACTCAGCGGGTGCTTCTAGAAATGCAGAGGACGCTTACTCTACCGGTGCACCTTGTCCATGCTCCCAGTTTTTAGTGGAGTCCGAGTTGCTCATTTGCTTTTGTTACTTTGTATGTATGATTTTGGTTACTTTGTGTTCTTTGTTGTGTATGTCTGTTTGTCATGTCTGGTCTTTGTCCCTGGATTACATTCTTTTGATTACCGCCATAAACTTGGTTTCCTTGATTACTCTTTGACAAACTTAAAGACCTTAAAAGGAAACACCCTTTACAATGCGCAGGTGCATATTTAAACATTCACAGGTTACATTATTAATTTTGTATTATTCAAGACCAATTAAACTCTGGTCTAGTTAAAATGTTATTCCAAGCAGAAACACAAATTGATAGTTCTTTTCCAGATACACATATCCCTATAAATGACTACCATTTCTGGAGAGCAGACATGAACAAACACGGTGGAGGATCAGTTGCATATGCTCGATCGGACCTTGCATGTGATAGAAAATGTAAGTTAGAATTTAAGTTTATAAAATCAATCGATCAAGAACGGAGTGTAAACTAAAGAAAATAGTTAATTTCAATATACAAACAACCAGCAATGCCTAATTAAAATTTTAGGGAAGAATACATAGATTTTGACAAGACAACAAACAAATATGATAATATTCTGTTATTGGATGATTTAAATTTTGATATGCTAGTATCTGATAAATGTAATAATCCGAAAGAGGCTTTTGATATGTGTCAACTTACAAATCTGGTACATAATCCAACTTATCATTCAAAGGGAAATAACCTAAGTCTATTGGCTGTTGTATTGACAAATAATCCAAATTATTGTATAAATACAATAAATTTTACCAGTGGAGTT
This sequence comes from Perna viridis, assembly GCA_037379345.1. NCBI lineage: Eukaryota > Metazoa > Mollusca > Bivalvia > Mytilida > Mytilidae > Perna > Perna viridis. The sequence continues at coordinate 11,684,072 of CM074517.1, read as the reverse complement.
AGTGATGTATATATTATCATCAGTGTACAAATCAAAGGTCAGTTTCCGTATAACATTCTGGAACACAAAACATAAAATGGTTACAAGAAGTAAGATCAAGAAATTTTATAAATAATTTGAAACAAATTGGTTCTTCTAAAATAACAGACCAAGAACACATCCAGAATGCATATTCAGATTTTCAACATGAATTCACAACAGTTTTAGACAAACAAGCCCCAATAAAATAGAGATTGCACCATTCATAAACCAAGAACTTACAATTGCAGTTTATAAAAAAGCAACTGTATTAAACTAATACAACATGTTCTAAACTAGCACAAACTGGGAACAGAAGAAATTTAGTCACAAAAATAAAGAAAAAAATCCATGTAAACCTATTTCCATTAAAGATGCATTGGCGGTCCTAAAAGAGTAACCAAGGGAACCAAGGTTATAGCGGTAATCAAAACAAATGACTTTTTGCCCACAGTTAAGCTATTTATTTATAACAAACAAAGGAAGAAATTTTACAAAAAAAAATATTATTATCTTTGATAATGAAAAGTATTCAATGACAAAAAAGTAGCAGAACATTTCAACATTCTTCCGACGCTTTTTACCCTTTGACCTTAAAAACGCACTTCTATGGAAACGCAAGTCATCTGATCGTAATTCTGTTTCCCGATTGGACAAATACTTATAACTTAGTGGCGTTCGAAAAAACTGTATCAGAAATTGAAATTGCATGCCATGTGTTATTTTCGTGAATGAATTGTAGAAAATTTTAAGTAAAAGAAAAAAAATTACCGTGTTGACCATCTTTTTTTTAAAGATAGTACTTGTTTGCATAAATGGGCAACAACACCTCATCTGACCAAAACCATTCGAACATAAAAAAGATAACAGAAAAAAAAAAAAGAATGCACAGACTTTGTTAGCAAACAATTGAATAATCGAAAAATAAAAAGGGCAACAGGAATAGATGGCATACCATTCGAAGCTCTAAAACTAGCTCAGCCTGCATTAACAACCTATCACTCAGTTCATAATTAAAACCATTTTATCATCAGAATTTCCTGACAAGTTGAAACATGAACAAGTGGTTCCTCTTCACAAGAAAAAACAATGTATTAGACTCTTCAAATTACAGACCTGTTAGCATACTTCCAATAATTTAAAAGTTTTTAGAGCGAGCAATATATAATCTTCTAACTGAATACTTTTGACGAGCATTTTCACCCATACTTATATCTTTTCAGACCAAACTATGAGTGTCAAACTACTTTACTCAACAATTCAAATGAAAATAAACTTAAAAAATCAGATACTCGCAATTGGCAAAAACAATGAATAAAAATATTATTTTTGATCTTGAGGGCAGCAAAATTAAGTGTGAAAAAGAGATGAAACTTCTAGGCGTAACTTTAGACTTCAAACTAAACTTCAATACACACATTCCTAACTTTTGTAGAAAGATATCAAGATAACTCAATATTTAAAACACCTTGGAAACTACTTCAACAAACTACAAAAATTACCAATATATCATTCTTTTATCTTGTCAAATTTTAAGATTTGTTCATCGTCATGGGATTTCTGCAGGGAACAAATACGAAGAAAATTGACAAAATACAGGAAAGGGCACTACATTTCATATACCAAGATTATAACTGTTCTTATGAAACCTATTAATGAAATCTTAAATGCCATCCTTAAAAGTAAGACGTTTAAGGACAATGGCAATTGAAGTATTTAGATTATGAATAAAGACAGTCCTATATATTTACCAAATCTTATCACTGTTAAAAATAGTAAATTATCTTTTAGATACAATAATACAGTTGACATACCCAGAACCACAAGGTATGGCTTGAAATCTTTCCCTACTCTGCGGCAAAACTATGGAATGAGTTGCCTGACCATTTTAGAATTGAAACATTTTTTCACAATTCAAAAGTTTAACAAACTTTTCGAATGGCAACTTACGCCATTGCAATGCTTGTGTTTAAATTTTAGTAGTTAAGTGGCTTCCTATTTAGTGCTGCTTTTTAATTTGGTCAAATAGAAGATTTCCGGGTAACAAAGCATGAAATCAAATATACCCTCACCACATTCGATGAAATACGTCCCATTCACAATGACGATATATATTGTAAATTAAAACTGACGAATAATACCCACCAGTTTCGGTTTGGAAACAGAAGAAAAAAGCCTTTGATTGATATGAACGTAAATTTTCCGAAAACTCGAACCTCTAAACGACCAACGTTCAGTGTACAATTAAGTCACTCAACGATAACAGATGTTTATATAAACATATATTTATTGTTAGCAATAGAACTGATTATGTTTGTATATTAGTTAATGCATGTGAAAAATTGAGTATATTATCCATGTCAATAATTATTGTGCACTAACACGTAGCATGAAGTGAAAATTTAAGGATATTGAGAATTTCAAATCCGATATTAAGTCTATTTGTAAAAAGAAAAAGAATATAATTATGGAGCTTATATAAAAACAATATTATATATACATGCTTACCTAAAAAGCCCAAATTACATATATATAATTCCAAAGTGATCAATTAAAAAGCAATGTATAAATACCAACTGTGTTCCTAATACATGTAATATTACCTCTCATACAAAAAATAATGATTAAAAAGTCTATTTAGTATTGAACCACTTTTACATTAACTTAAAATTATGTTATGGGTATTGGTGCCATATACTAATTTTTTTAATTGTAATTAGATGTAATTTAATATAAATGATTCATGTCCGCCCATGCAAAGGTAAGATGAGAAATCATCAAATGAAATTCTATGTATAAACAAACTAGTTTGACCTCTGACCGTAGAGATTTTAATATGAAAATACAGATATCATTTTATTCGTTGTTTGCTTCTATATATTTTATGTGTTAATATATTGTTTTATCCGTAGTTAAAATATCATGATTTAACAATTCATGACACAAAAAGTGTTGTAAAACAATAAAGAATTTAAAATCTATTAAGTTTACATTGTTTAACGGAAAATATATCTGAATGTTTGTCATCTACCAGAATGTTTGTCATCTATCTGAATGTTTGTCATCTACCAGAATGTTTGTCATCTATCTGAATGTTTGTCATCTACCAGAATGTTTTAGACCTTGATTGTATGTCTGCTGAAATGACTATGAAAAGCGGTAGTTTTTGTTTACAGCCTGTGCACTGTTTTCTCGTCTGATAGAACAGCACCTTCAGTTTTAATAGGTTGAAGATAAACCTTTAGCCATTTTTGTACAACAAATAATTCGAAATCGCCTTCTACCTACATGTACACCGAGGATGTCAATATGCTGAGTTTTATCACCATATGTGCCCAGTATGGTGGACGTTATTATCAACACACGGTCGGCATTCCAATGGGGAAACAATTGTGCTTGCTTCCCGCTGACCCATTTGTTCACTTGTACAGGGCTAACTTTACAGCTGATTTTATCCAAAACTAGAAACATAATTACGTTTGATCCTTTGAATTTAGTTTCTGCTAAATGGATGACTTTTTGTCTTTAAACAATCAAGATTCAGGGATATTATGTTTTACTTTCCTCCTTCGTTTACCCAGACGTGACATTTACGAACAACTCGGTGTTTCTAGAAAAATGACGGCTGTCATGATGCTCTTTTTAAGTTCCTGAAAATGAAGGTAAGTGTTTAGTGGAGTCAGGGTTGCACATTTATTTTTGTTTCTTTGTACATGTTATTTTGGTACTGCTGACACAGCGTCCTCCTTCGACAGTAATCACCACAGTACAAGAAATTTATGACAAACGAGACGATTTTGAGTTTACAAATAACCCTTTTCTGTGCAGTTATATACCAGCTATCCATGTATATGGTATTTATTTAGGTGTTAGGGTATATCAGAGCTAGTAGAAGCGACTATTCTGACTTCTTTTAAGACGCAATCGTTGATTTAGAGACAAGGTTTTGGACCGAAGCTATAAGAACATACGTCTTATACGCTGCGGAAGAAGTTTTACTTCAGATTTCCATATCTCCTTGAAAAATATTGTATTTCTGACAGATCATAGATTATGGGTTTTCATAATGTCTACAAATCAATTTTCTGTAGTTTTCACTTGTACATTATTATTTCTTTAACTTGACGCACATTTTCCACATTTCAGGACTTCTTCCTAGCTTGGATTTACATATTTTTGATTGTATTATTTTTTCACTTGTCTACTGTTCACATATACTGTCTCCGCTACTGATTTTACCGATTTTGACTGTTCGCAATTATTTTTCTGCCCATTTATGTTGAAATATATACCGGATATAAGAAACGTTATTGAAGTAGGAGATTTAGCGCGTTGTAGAACATGGTTTAACCTACCTTTCATTTCGAAATGCCAGTGCAAGTCAGAATCATGGCGGCGATTTTCAACTTTCCGGTTTTCCCCTGATATAGCAATTTTATCATACGGACTTTCCTTTTGTCAATTCCTTTTAACAAAAGTTTTGTTATATAAGTATGTTTATTTAAGTACAATTGTGTCCAGTAAGGCTGTATAATAGACGTTTTTCATATTTACAGAATGCAAGCCGTTTTAGCAAGTTTTTAAAGGGGTGTAACCCACCAACACCCGACCACCTGGTTGTCAGTCTCATTGGGGCCAGGAAGAATAGTAAACATTTTTTTAAAACTTAAACCATTTTCACTTCGGTAAGTAGCTAAATGGTTTAAAATTAATTATTCAAAAGTAACTAAGTACTTACCGCAGCTACAGTAAGTCAAATATTCGTATTTGAAGTCTACTGCTGTCCATTGCTCCAATCGGACAATTAACCAGTCTTTCGGGTTGGAAGGTTACATCCCTTCGCTGATTTTATTTAAAAGGAAGTCAAAGAAGGGGATATGAAAAATTTCCGGTATTTGAACAATTCCGGATATCTAATTTGGACTATCGTATATTGTGATTAAAAAGAGTCACTGAGGCCTATTTTGATGAATGTTTTGATGTGAATGATTTTGAGAGTAGAGGATAAATGTTTCATACATTGTGTCTTGTATAAATTGCTGGTTAGGACTTACAATGACGAAGTTAAAGTTACTGGGTACTTAAAGAGTTGATGATGTATTTTTTTCTCACATTAGTTCTAAAGAATGTTGTCAAGGAGGGGGTCAGTTCATACGAACAAAAATAAATTAATTTGTAAATAACTGTTGCACTTTCAACCTAATTTAATTGATGAACGCATGAAGTCAACTAAATTATTGTCATGGTTTTCAAGCCAATCTTTATAAATTAACGGAATGCACGCCTTTTTAGCAAGTCTTTCAAAGGGACATAACCAATCAACACAAGACAGCAGTTGGCAGCCACATCGGAGAAGGTAAGAACAGTAAATACTGTTTTCAAAACTAAAACTACTATCACTTAGTAGCGAAATGGTTTGAAATAGTAACTTTAATATTTGGTCACAATTCTATATTTATTAAGCAGGAAAGTACATGTACATGAGAACTTTGCAGGTAGAACTGTATCGGCAAAAACTATTTTCAATTCGGTAAGTAGCTAAATGGTGTGAAATTAATTATTCATAAGTATTCAAGTACATACATATGCCTAAAAATTCAATATTTTAATTTAAAGTTAACACAGGCAAAATTATTTCACATTATTTTCACACGAATTTCACATGATTTTCACCTGAAATGAGCAAATAAACTAAGTGACAGAGTTCACGTGAAATTCGGGTGAATGGAGCTTTCACGTGAAATTCACACAAAATGTTCACATGAAATTCGTCTTTAGTGAATTTCACATGAAAATCATGTTAATTTCATGTGAATTTCTGATGAATTTTATGTGAAGCTCGATTAGCATGAATTTAACGTGAAAAATATTTGCCTGTGTACCACTAAACATTGCTCCAATCGGACAGTAAACCAGTCTGTCGGATTGGATACCGTCGGAAATAAGAAAAAAGAATATTTTTTTGATTTATAAATATTTATTTAAAACACCTCCCGCATTTTTAATGAATAATGAAAAATTAGTCCTATCTACATTTGATTGAATAACACAATCAAAACAAATGTCATCCTCTTCCTCTGTCATTAGTTTTCATGAAAAGTAGTTTGTTAACCAAGTAATATAGTTAATTAATGGAATATTATATACGGTGAATATTGAATTATATCATTTGACCTTATAACATATCCAATTCATGTATTAGTGATTCAAATAAATTTAAAGTATTTTTTTTTTAAATGCCTTGTGAAAAAAGTTTTAGAAACACGTTTTGATAACATAATCATAATGTAAAAAAGCACAAAACACAAATAAAACAAAACAAGCCAAACAAAAACAACCAATCCAAACAACAACAAAAAATACAACAGATTGAGCAGTGACAACCCCAGAGAGAGTCCCCTTATCTAACCCAACCCAAGCGTGTCTCCTGGTAGGAAACTTCCTCAGGCATAAAACGTAAAAGCTATTATAACCTGTTATTGCAAGTTAGTGTGTGGTTCCTGTTGGGGTTTCTTAGATTGTTTTGATTCCGTCCATGGAGAAATGTTTCAATAGCTGTAGGTCATTCTTTATGATTATCTTGCAAATTAAATTGAACTATGAAATTGTGATAAGGCGTAAAAAGTGTTTGATTATTTAAAAAGAATTTAAAACGAATAAAACTAATTATGACACAGTTACAAACATTACTTTGAAAGTCACTTTTAAATTTGAGATAATCTGCATGGAAAAAATGTTCTATAACAATTTTACGAAAATATTGTTTCTTTTAGTAACAAGAAACATGAAAAGAAGTTTGGTGAAAACATTTTAAGTATAAAAATGTCGCTTTAGTGTTTTCTTAACATTTTTTTTTTCAATTTTGCAAGAAGTTCGTCAAACAAATTACATGTAAAAAAGACAAAGTTAAAAACTATTAAGTACAAATTACAACATTTTTAAAAGGATAAATTCAATTGGCAACATGTTTTATAAGACATAATCATTAAAGCTGCATTAGCTGCCAAAGTTGTTCAGTTTTGATTCTACTGAAATTTGCTGATTCAATGAAATAAATTTGTAGTAATGCAATTGAAGCAATAAATATCGATAATACGTACAGAATATTGTAAAAACAACGGTTTTTTTTTCAATTAAATAATATAGATAGCTCTGATCTGATTATTTTTCGCCATTACTTCCAACGATTGCCAATATTACTTACACCTGGGTACAAAATACTTTAAGCTTGGTAAAAAAATAACAATAACAGATACACAGGTAAGCACGTGTCTTCTTTTCATTTCATTTATCTATTTTTTTATTAGTTTTCAAATAAATAATGACCATATTTGAACTACATTATATCACAATACGTAAATTTCAAAAAGGATCCTTGCGTTATATTCGATTTTTTTTCTTTTATTGCTTGAGCCCGTCGGTCTTTCTTTGCCGTTGAGTAACCAGACTCGCTTTGCCATCAGATTTGTTATTTAAGAGGCTATTCATACAGCACATGCGCTGATTAAGGTCACCAGAAGTCACATGCATAAAAATTAATCTTGGTCGATCTTCTGTTTTGCAAGACAATAAATGTATATAGACACCTATTTCATGTATTTAATGCATTTTATTTGCGGATATTTAATGGAATTATACAGGAATAGTGCTATTTAGTAGAAATAATTCAAAGTTCAGGTACATGTAAATTTCAACAGAAACAAAACTCTACGAAAATGACAGCTAATGCAGCTTTAAGTTACATTATTGGAAATGTGTTCCTCGTTTAATCCTAGACTACAATACCCAGTCTACTATGATGAAACGATAAACATTAATCTAACCACCATAATGATTCACGAATGTCATTAATATCACAAATGTTTCGATTCATATCGAGCTCAACCAAATATTCTTAAAGTTCTCTTAATTAAAAAAAAACAAAACTTGAAATAAAGTTTGTTTTTACATACTACTTTACGTGTAAAGGATTTTTTAAAACCAAAGAAATTTTCATTTAGAGTTGACCTATTTGCTTTAGTATATAATAACGGAATCGAGAGTTTGTCATTCATTAATGAATGTTCATAATTCGTGAAGAGCTCAGATTTATTTTCATCAAGTGTCCCCATGTTATTTTAATCATCCTTTCCATTAAACCAATCTTTCAGTAACCCACCAACTACTGCCATTGTACCAGCCACGGCCACACCAGTAAGAAAAGTTTCCGCCTGAAGTGGTAGAATTATACATTTGATGTGTTGTTAATTTGCCACCTTGTTTTCTGAACAAATACAATCAAATTTATATTCAAAGTAAATCCAAGGATAAAAACGCTTAGTGCAAATCTGAATGACATCGGACAAAGACAGCAATATCGAAACTTATGTGACCATTTAAAAACAGGGAAAATACACTAGAGACAACAGTACATAACGTGTGCCTTGCTTTTTTATGAATGTTTTTCATGTTTAAGTTGTAAAGTCATTTGTATTTACTGTATTTTTCAAAGAGAGGCGAATGTGTACGTTTAAATGTATGGAATCGAAAACAAAATTAAAGTCGATGAGTTCTTGAAGAGCTTGACTGTGGAATTGATTTTCGAGATTTTGAAAAAAGTACAAGCTACATTATATAATAGGCAAAAATAGTTTACTTATCGCTTATAATGCAACCAGGGTTAGAGTGTTGAAATACGATGGTATAAAATGTCATATCATCATAAATTACAATTTTGACAGTGCCTGGTATAAATTTAGCCGCTTACGAAACATGACGACGGAAAGCGAGTGAAACTTATTTGAATGGTCAATTTACGAGTCATAAGTTTATTAAAACCTTGTCATTGTATGGTCGGGAAAACAATTGTCAAAGGATAATAAATCGAGCCGAGATCCAAAGAGCAATCAGAGGAATATATTCCAAGGATAACGACTAGACAGGGAAAATTAGACAAAGACAGCTAAAAAAAAATAACCAAAATAACATGTACAAAGAAGGCACATAAGCAACCCAAACTCGACTAAAAACTGGGAGTATTGACCAGGTGCACTGATAGCGTAAGCTTTTTCTGCTTTTCGAGAAACAGCCATCGAGTTGCTTATAAAATTTTACGTCGAAGGCAGTTAAAAGAGAAAAGGAAAACTATCACATGTTGAACAAATCGGTTGTCATTCTGCAGATGGATACACCATAACGATCTACAACTCAAGATGTTTACCAGAAAATGTTTGTAGTGATGACCTTGTGTATTGTATCAACATCTTTCTTTTAAATGATCGAACAGGATCAGAGACAAGTAGACTCCATGGAGAATGCAAACAGAAAAATAGTCAGAAGGAAAGTAAAAGCAGACAAAAAGAAGTTTTTTTAAGACATAGCAACATAAGCAGAAACAGCTGCTCAAACAAGGAACATCAGAGACCTGTAGGTTACTATTATGAAAACGATTTACACCTGAAAAAATAATTAAGAACATTAATGGAAATATTCTTACATGAGCAGACGAGCCAAAAGGATGACTTAAATTTATGCGAGAATTACAGATATCATATTAATGCCAGCATCAGGGAAAGTCTTTAACAAAGTGATTTTGGAAAAAATGAAAGTCATTTTTTGACAAGCTTCTTAGAAACAATAAAGCAGGTTTTAGGGAAGACAAATCATGCACAGACCAGATAACGAAACTGAGGGTTATCATTGAACAAACTCTGAAATGAAACTCGCCACTGTACATAAAATTTGTGAAAGCATTTTACGGACAGAACATCGATATGGAACATCGTGAGACATTACGGGATACCAGAGAAATAGGTAGCTGTCATCTGTACAAATATACGAGCTGCAGAGTACTTCATGGTGAAGATGGGACAAAAAAAGATCCCGTTTAAGACATGTGTTCGTCAGAGCTGTGTAATCTTTCTCGTTCCTATTGGCAATCGCCTGGACCAAAACCTACAGAAGGAAAAGAATTGATCGTGGACCAGCTTGATGATCTGACTCCTCCAAGATACAGCTGCGAATAATGTTTTCAAGATAAACAGAGAAAAACAAAGATAAAGCGTAAAAACTCTGACAAAGCAGATCATATCAAGCTTAAAGACCGAGATGTAGAAGATGTGTCCCTCTTCACCTACCTTGGAAGCAAAGTGATCCTCACGGGAGGCACTCAAAATAACATCGAATAATAAGAATCAGCAAAACAAAAACAGCCTTTTGAAAAAAAAAGTTTAAAATGCCAGAGAGATCAGCAGAAACACCATGGTTAAGCTCTAATGTAAAGGCTGTGTAATGAGTCGGGTAAAAGTAGGCCCAGAAAAAAGAGTTTCAAGACTTATAAAGATAGTGAAGTAGTGAGAAGTATAGAGTGCAGTCTAGTGTGAATGTGATTGAATTCAACAGCTTTTTGTCTAGAAATCCCTATACATTATATATATGTATTCCGAAAAACGAAGTATTTTAGTGTTTGTTCTAGAATATAGCTGAACTTATATGCTATTTTTGTGAACAATGTTAATAAATGTTGTAATGTTTGTGTGTCAGATAAATATTTATCGAGTTTGAAGATTGAAATCATCACTACAAACGTTTTATGGTCGTCATCATGACATCGTTACCGTTTATCCATCTCCACAATGAAAATTTGTTCAACGTATCAGTTTTCTTTTCCTCTTTCTTCTACTCCGGTCTGACCTTTTATAAGCAACTCGATGGGTGTTTCTAGAAAAGCAGAGGACACTTACCCTACCAGTGCACCTTGTCCATGCTCCCTGTATTTAGTGGAGTCCGAGTTGTCAATTTACTTTTTTTTCTTTGTATGTATTTTTTTGGTTATTTTATGTTCTTTGTTGTATTAGTCAGTTTTCTATATCCCGTGTTTGTCCCAGGATTACATTAATATGATTTCCGCTACAAGCTTGGTTTCCTTGATTACTCTTTTAAAATGGATGATATTTATTGTCTAGTATGTTTGGCATGTGAATTCATTTTATTCAAGATAACAAAATAATCATTGTTCAAAATCTTAATTTTTCAAAATATCAGGGTTCCAACGAATGGAGAACAGTTTGAACTGGTCTCTTAGTGTGTGAATATGTTTTATCAGAAGAACTATACTTAGCATTCACATTGTTGTATATAAAGTGTCCATATAAAATGCCATTTAACCATAAATGCTTAGCTTCGATTAACATACAAATAATTACACATTGTTTTAAAAACAAACCTTCTTGGAGATGTTTTTACCATATATACACCTGTTTCGCTTAACATATCAGTCATTACACATGGTTTAAAAAAACAAACCTGTCGGGAGATATTTTGACCATATCTACACCAAGAAACAAAGTGTTCACAATTGTTCCATACAGCGTTGAAATCTACGGGACCAATTCTACTTCTTGCTCGTTGTAATATCTCTCTTGGGCTGAAAGCCCTGGCAAGAAAAACAGAAAAAATCAAATACTTGGTAAAATTAAAAATCGTGTCACTGTTTAGATTTATTGGATTATTATATATTCCTTAGATAAAAACGCAACATAAGAACATAATCTTATTTTTAGACTGTCGTGTATTGTTTGATGTTTCCATTCCAAGTAATTTCAGGCGAAGAAACCAATTTTTAATAATAAGATATGTGTTAATAACGAGAAAAATACGTGTAGTCGTATTTACATTTACAGTAAAAAAATATCATGTCTCACGATGCAAGATTCAGATGTTCACATATTTTTACACAATAAAAGACTTTCAATTGTAGATATTTTCTTTTCTTCCTTTCAAATTATTAACAACACTATTTTGTATGATTTACTATAAGTCATGCTGGTTAACTGGCTTTATCATTTGACTTACTGGTGAGTGGAGTCATGCTGGTTGTTTTTAGACATTCTATCGTTTCCGACAACCCTCCACAAGTTTTCTTGTTTGACAACAGCTCTGTTGTATTGGACCCCGCAGATAGTAAACAACAAGTCGTCAGATGTTGAAGGAACAAGACGGTCTTCATTTCCAGCCAAATGTATAACTTGTTCGTTCCCTTAAAAAGGGAGAAACAAATTACTTTTGATTCAAAAAAACACAATCTTCCTGAAATACAAGTATATTCCATATAAAATCGAATTTTAAAGTACTGAAAATCGATTTGAACAGTGTGAAAAACTTTAGGGATATACATTGCTCTCTCTCATGAGACAAAATGGGGATTGGCAACAAAAACAAAGTGTATGTGTGGCGTAAGCCCGATGAGTGTTTGAAGCCCTTTTGTTTGTTGGGGTTTAACGTCCGAGCAGCAATATTTCAGCTATATTAAGACGATGAACATGAAATTGATGATAAAATGAACATGGAATGATGATGAAACGAAAAAGGGATGGGACACAAGGGCAACAGGGTCGACAAATTTTGATTGCCACTGGAAATAGGGAGAGGTGGGCAGGGTTGGGCAATTTATCCTCCTGTGGCGGAGCCCTATGGTTCCTACTCCTGGAGAATACCACAGTAGGGTTCTTTAACGTGCGAGGAACGTGGCATCTTTCCCAACACGGTGTACCACTCTGGTTTGCGTTCAGGTTTTCCGTATTATAGCCTGACAACACCAGCATGTAACACGCCAGGGGTACCCATTCCACCACCTGGGGCACACATTCTAGTTGCTCTGTGGGCAGAGGACCTAGCCCCCGGCTAGGATTCTGAGCACTATTTAGTCGCCTTTTACGACAAGCTTAACGCTGCTGTAGGCCTATTCTTTTAACACCTGGACCTGCACGGGGCGTTTGAAGCCCAAATTCAATGGTCCGTATCATGGAAAATCGTACAAAGCGAACTTTTTCCGTCATGTTTTTGGCATGTATTACCTAGCAAGACGTGAATAGTGAAGGTTATATAAATATTCTTGGTGATTTTTATGGCCTGTGATAGCACTACGTTTCTTTGTGGAACCCTTCTATTTTCCAAGTAGATGACAATGCTCGATGTTATGTTTCCCGATAGTCGATCCGTGGTAGACAGAAAAATGATATCCCTGGCCATTACAAAGTCTTGACCTAAACATTATCGAAAATGTAAAGAAATTTATCTAAATTGGCCGCATACAGCGACGAATTGATACTATAAATAATGCTGAGGACTTGAAAATGGCTGTTCAAGAAGTTTTGCACTGAAACTTCATTATACTTGGAGCTTGTATAACACACTACCAGAGCGGATAAGGACTGTTTCTGAGAGCAAAACGATATATAACAAAGAATTTGTCAACAACAAGTTTTCTCTATTTTTGTCATTATTTTGTAACTTTCATTTTGTCGGTCTGTACAAATCTATAATATGAAGTCCGCCATCTTGGGAACTCACTGTTGTCACATGACTGTACATGTAGCACACATTGACTAAAATAATAATAATCTCTTTGTAAAAACATTCATTTATAATTGAAGATATGATTAATTTACCGTTATAAATTGCCCAGTGTGAATAAAGTCCTCTGTTTATCTCAATCAAATCTCCTTCTTCAAGGTCATCTATCACCATCTGATTGTGAAATCTAGTTATCATCTGCAGAGTCATGACTTATAATTCAATCTGGTCAGACCTCTATTCAAAACCTATTTACTTTAAAAATATAAAAAAAATGATCTGTTTAAAAAATGATAAGATTGATCAGTTTTGTTTCTTTGAACAACGTACCAGAAACAAGAAGTTTACCAGAATAAAGCAACCCAAAATCCAATTCGATCAGATGGTATCATCAAAACCTTCGAATGACACGTGGGCAAAGAATGAAATCAATCGAGATTTAAAATGTCATGATAAGATTTTCTGAAAACGCTGTTCTAATTTCGCAATATATTGACAATTGAGTTGTCAAAGATAACAAAGCATATAAATTTACTTTTACAACTGTTGTGAGGTGGTAATGGCGTCTGGATATAGATTAGATTGAGATTTACCAGGATACCTATTTTTATACATGAATCTATGATTTTCAAAGCTTTTGTGATTAAAGTTATTTTGATAATGTTAACTAATTATAATTTAGGTCAATTTAATAATTTATCATAGATTGATTGATTGATTATTGGGGTTTAACGCCCGAGCAGCAATATTTTAGCTATATTCAGGCGATGAACATGAAATGGATGATAAAATGAACACGAAATGATGATGATGGTGATTAAAGGAAAATAAGGATGGGACACAAGGATAATAGGGTCGACAAATTTTGATTGCCACAAGATAAAAGGGAGGGATGGGTAGGGTCGGGCAATTTAGCCTCTTGTGGCAGAGCGCAAAGGTTCCTACTCCTATCGAATACCAGGAAGGGTTCTTTAACATGCGAGGAATGTGGCATCTTTCCCAACACGGTGCACCACTATGGTTTGCGATCAGATTATCTGTATTATAGCCTGACAACCCCATCACGCAACACGCCAGGGGTACCTCATTCTACCACCTGGGGCACACATCCCAGTTGCTCAGTGGCAGATAGCCTAGCCCCGGCTAGGTTTCTGAGCACTATTTAGTCGCCTTTTACGACAAGCTTAGCGCTGCTGCATACCTATTCTTTTAACACCCGGACATGCATGGGGCCATTTATCATAGTAATCAATGATTATGTCTTTGTTAACAATTTGCACCAACTCTATCGGTTCATTTTCCTATCAGATTTGTTGTTCTTTGAACCTTAATATAAGTAATTTCTGTATACGGAACTTAATTTCGTGTTCAAAGACCGGGACTAATCATAACATTTTTTGTATTCATATTAAATGATTATTTCTTTACATTTTATGTTGTCAGTGAAGAATATCACGAAAAGTCCGCAAAATATGCCTATTAAGGGAAACTGCCCGTTCGTTTCCATGACTTTATAGACATCTTGTGACGAACGAAAACCAAACTTGTTCAGGTTACTTTATTTCAACGGTAAGACAGTCGCGTAAGTTTCTTGACCATGTTTAAGATTGGTGTTAAGAAGTTTCCTTGGGATGAGGAAAGTAAATAGAACAGCTACTTTGCTAACTGAAAGATGATGCATTAACATTTGTGACTAAGCTTCAACCATCAACTCCGAATAGTATCGTGGCTATTTACTCTGCTTTAAAACAGAGGTACGATGATCCCTTGCTGCCTGATCAATACGACACAATTTAAGGGAGACACTGAATGACTTTGCTTCCCGTGTTGGTGATCTAGTTAGCAGGGAATACCCAGATTTGGCATTTAACACTTTGCCAAATTATATTATTTTGACGTTTTCGTTTGCCCCGCAACGGCGACGTCACGGTCACACTGCATTCCCGCAGATCGTAATTATTTTACTGACGTTCTTGATGATTTTTGCGTAGTCACGGACCAGATTCATTTTTTGGCCATAATTTTTATGTTTATTTACAGCCGGGAAGCCACGGAAATAGGAGAGTTCCACTCGACCTTTTTTGTCACGTGACTTTTAACGTCAAATGTTTACGTTTTTCGTGTTGCGATGAGACCATTAAATTATGTCTTTTTAACACTTAAATACAATTATTTTAACATAGCTATGTATTCAGATACAATCTTACGATGCATAAGAATAAAGAAAAAAATCCATGTAAACCTATTTCCATTAAAGATGCATTGGCGGTCCTAAAAGAGTAACCAAGGGAACCAAGGTTATAGCGGTAATCAAAACAAATGACTTTTTGCCCACAGTTAAGCTATTTATTTATAACAAACAAAGGAAGAAATTTTACAAAAAAAAATATTATTATCTTTGATAATGAAAAGTATTCAATGACAAAAAAGTAGCAGAACATTTCAACATTCTTCCCACGCTTTTTACCCTTTGACCTTAAAGACGCACTTCTATGGAAACGCAAGTCACCTGATCGTAATTCTGTTTCCCGATTGGACAAATACTTATAACTTAGTGGCGTTCGAAAAAACTGTATCAGAAATTGAAATTGCATGCCATGTGTTATTTTCGTGAATGAATTGTAGAAAATTTTAAGTAAAAGAAAAAAAATTACCGTGTTGACCATCTTTTTTTTAAAGATAGTACTTGTTTGCATAAATGGGCAACAGCACCTCATCTGACCAAAACCATTCGAACATAAAAAAGATAACAGAAAAAAAAAAAGAATGCACAGACTTTGTTAGCAAACAATTGAATAATCGAAAAATAAAAAGGGCAACAGGAATAGATGGCATACCATTCGAAGCTCTAAAACTAGCTCAGCCTGCATTAACAACCTATCACTCAGTTCATAATTAAAACCATTTTATCATCAGAATTTCCTGACAAGTTGAAACATGAACAAGTGGTTCCTCTTCACAAGAAAAAACAATGTATTAGACTCTTCAAATTACAGACCTGTTAGCATACTTCCAATAATTTAAAAGTTTTTAGAGCGAGCAATATATAATCTTCTAACTGAATACTTTTGACGAGCATTTTCACCCATACTTATATCTTTTCAGACCAAACTATGAGTGTCAAACTACTTTACTCAACAATTCAAATAAAATAAACTTAAAAATTGGCAAAAACAATGGATAAAAATATTATTTTTGATCTTGAGGGCAGCAAAATTAAGTGTGAAAAAGAGATGAAACTACTAGGCGTAACTTTAGACTTCAAACTAAACTTCAATACACACATTCCTAACTTTTGTAGAAAGATATCAAGATAACTCAATATTTAAAACACCTTGGAAACTACTTCAACAAACTACAAAAATTACCAATATATCATTCTTTTATCTTGTCAAATTTTAAGATTTGTTCATCGTCATGGGATTTCTGCAGGGAACAAATACGAAGAAAATTGACAAAATACAGGAAAGGGCACTACATTTCATATACCAAGATTATAACTGTTCTTATGAAACCTATTAATGAAATCTTAAATGCCATCCTTAAAAGTAAGACGTTTAAGGACAATGGCAATTGAAGTATTTAGATTATGAATAAAGACAGTCCTATATATTTACCAAATCTTATCACTGTTAAAAATAGTAAATTATCTTTTAGATACAATAATACAGTTGACATACCCAGAACCACAAGGTATGGCTTGAAATCTTTCCCTACTCTGCGGCAAAACTATGGAATGAGTTGCCTGACCATTTTAGAATTGAAACATTTTTTCACAATTCAAAAGTTTAACAAACTTTTCGAACGGCAACTTACGCCATTGCAATGCTTGTGTTTAAATTTTAGTAGTTAAGTGGCTTCCTATTTAGTGCTGCTTTTTAATTTGGTCAAATAGAAGATTTCCGGGTAACAAAGCATGAAATCAAATATACCCTCACCACATTCGATGAAATACGTCCCATTCACAATGACGATATATATTGTAAATTAAAAGTGACGAATAATACCCACCAGTTTCGGTTTGGAAACAGAAGAAAAAAGCCTTTGATTGATATGAACGTAAATTTTCCGAAAACTCGAACCTCTAAACGACCAACGTTCAGTGTACAATTAAGTCACTCAACGATAACAGATGTTTATATAAACATATATTTATTGTTAGCAATAGAACTGATTATGTTTGTATATTAGTTAATGCATGTGAAAAATTGAGTATATTATCCATGTCAATAATTATTGTGCACTAACACGTAGCATGAAGTGAAAATTTAAGGATATTGAGAATTTCAAATCCGATATTAAGTCTATTTGTAAAAAGAAAAAGAATATAATTATGGAGCTTATATAAAAACAATATTATATATATGCGCCCTGGCCGTTTTGGGCGAATACGATATTTTCCGACGTTAGTAGAATTTGTTTGGTCGAAAATATTGATTAAGTTATGAGGCATTTTTTTAATATCGGAGGTTATATAGTGTAATTTTTTGCTGGTCAATCGATTGGTCAGTTGTATTTTAAGTTTAATTTGATGAAAAAAAAATTCTCCCCATCAAATTTCGCCCTTATTATATAATACTCAAGTGAAAAAAGTTGTTTTGAAACATGGATATGTTGGGGGAACCAGGAAAAGAGGTTCATTTTTAGGGTAAGTGTAATACATTATCAACAGCAGCATTTTCGTTGAGATTTTACCACCATTTCAATAAAGAAAGACACTTATTCAAAGGATTGAAGAGCAAAATTTTCTCATGAAAAATTCTACGATTATTTGGGACTTGAATGTTCCACAACAGAACCTCGAACGATAGCCACACCCATATGCGTTTTTTTTTTTTTTTTCTGACTGTTATCCGAACATAAGTCATTCCAAACAGGTAACCATCCTTTTGCTATAAGGAATTTATCGGACCTTTTCATAATTAAGGATAATTAAGACCCGAGACGATTTGAATGTGTAATGGCAGTACAGGCAGGTAATCAAGTCAAGTAAACCTTATTTAAAGTCGATAAATCAAACAGGAAATATAAGCTCTGTACAACTTTTGAAATCGTCATAGTGTAATTTTTGCTGACTTACAAAATGTACACTGCTCTCGCAGATTCATCAGCGGTAAGACCTCACTAACCTACATTCAAAACAAGGACGTCCATTTTAAAAACATTTCAGGTCATTTTGTATTGGTCCAAATTTCCTCTGACACTGCAACCCTCTTCTTTTTATTTGGATATTGATATGCCGGGTTGGGGTCAGAATGATGTGCCATACAAAAAGTACCGCCCTTCAACTGCTTGTATTTGTAACAACTTTCAAGAATCAAGTTGAAATTGTGCATGTCATATCTACCTAGTTTGATTCCAGGATCATTTTCCTGTATGCTGATACCAAATTTGCTACAAAAATTACCTTTTTTTTTGAAGTTTTGATCATTTTCCATTTGAGACCCTGTTTTGTTGACATTTAAAATGTTTTAAAATTTTTGAACCGTAAAAGAGAGCATGTTACTTTTGGAACGGAAGGGTAGTACACACGTGAGTTTTCTGTGGAATTTTGAAATATTCTGTTAGATTCCAGTCTTAAAAATCGTTTCTGCTCTGTTCCTTCCATAATGTAATTCTTGTAGTTAATTTGGTATTAGCATACAGGAAAATGATTCCAGAATCAAAGAGTAATCAAGGGAACCAAGGTTATATTGGTAATAAAAAGAATGTAATCTAGGGACAAAGACTAGATATGGAAAACAGACATTCACAACAAAGAACATAGAGCAGTGTGGAAAACAACCGCTCGCCAAATACGAGTAGATGTGTATTTTGGCGAGTTCTCATTTGCTTACACTCGTCAATTTGGCGACCATCAATTGATTGGCAAGGTCCAAGGAAAGTTAACCAGCCAACAGGTTACTTAGTAAAACATCCCTTAACATCATACATTATAAATATGTTCCCTTCATTTTAAGAAGTTTAGCTTGAATATTTCAAGTGAATTTTGGCATGATATGCACAATTTTATTGACTTGTAAAGCATTGTTTACGATCTGCCATTTTAATTTCTGGTAAATGGGATGCGTCAAAACCTAGGCGACGGTCCTGATCTCGTATTAGTATTTAAACGAAATTATCTTGGTAATTTAAGATTTGTTACCTTGCAAATTAGTTGTTTATTGCTAAAATAAAAATGAACAAGAAATGGAGTACTTATTTTGTTACTGTAAAGTACTTGAAAAACTTAAATGGGAGGGTATATTCGAAAATGGAAAAGTTTTTGATAAATTTAAAAACAAATGAAAAGATAGTTGCAGAAAGACAGGAGATAGTCAAATCCAAGAGAAAAAAGATGATAGTACAGAAAAAAAAAAAGAAAATGTGGGTAGTTGAATTTATATTTGACTAGCAAGATCAATATTCCACTAGCCAGAATGGCAAGTTGGGGAAAAATGGTTTCTCACACTGTAGAGTAACTAAAATCATACATACTAAGTAACAAAAGCAAGTGAAAAACTCGGACTCCACTAAAAATTGGGAGCATGGACCAGGTGCACCGGTAGGGTAAGCGTCCTCTGCTTTTCTAGAAACACCTGCGGAGTTGCTCATAAAAAGTCAAGTCTGGGTAGACAAAAGAGGAAAGGAAAACTATGACCCGTTGAATAAATCAGTTTTCATGGTGCAGATGGATACACCATAACGATCCACGAACAAGGTAGGTGTGACATGCACAATTTCAACTTGAAAGTCATTGCAAGCGGTTGAAGGGCTGTACTCTGTGGTACCGCTGAATCTCCAATTTTTTGTATAACACATCGTTCTGACCCAACCCTACATATCAATATCCAAATGAAAAAGAGGAGAGTTGCAGGGTCAGAGGAAATATGGACTAATTTTGTATGTGGACCATATTAGCTAAAGGATTGATTTAGAGATAAGCCTCTTGGTGACCTGAGGCCAAGCCCTCCAATATGGATTATGGTTATCTTAATTTCCATTGCCTCTTTTTCTCTAGGCAATGTTAAAACGCAAGGGTGTTAAGATACTGATAGTGATAGGGATTTTTTGCTAAGGAGAAGAACGCTTCATTGATTTTCCAGATGTCAGAATGACAGGACAGTATTAAAGGGATGGCATTTTTTTTACAAGAAAACAATCGAATGCCATCATACTTGCATTGATATGTTGTGGTTCATACACTACATGAAATTAATTTTCAAACTACATAGGTACCCTATGGAAAATGCATTACTAATAATTGCGCTCTTGTATCCTATAGAGAATGTGTACTATCACATTCACTTTTTTTCTTCATCACTGTTTTTTGGTGCTTAGCTTTCCTGCAAACTCTGTGGTGACTTTGATCATTCTTTTTTTTTCAAAATTGATGCTTTTTGGGCTGATATTGAGAAAAAGTTTTTCAAAAAGGCTATTTTAATGGGCAATGAGAAGGGATGCATTGAATGGATAGGGGCACGGAAGTCCAAGTCAGGTTATGGGGTCCTAGTAGTGAAATGGCCTGATCGAGAGGGCAAAAGGGAGACTGCACACAGGCTTTCCTACATGATAAGGCATAGGATCACAAGGGATGATTTTCAAAAATCTTTTAATGACAAAGAGTGCAGCCATATCTGCCATGAGAAACTGTGTGTCAAGCCAGACCACATAGCCATATAACAACATGAGTTTAACCAGGAGAGAATTCACTGCAAAAGTCAAGGCCTCTGCTCAAAATCACAGAAACCATATTGTTTAATATTTCATTTTATTAATATAAAAACTATTTTCTAACAGAAATTCTCCTTTTCTTTTTTTTACACTGTAGGAATGGTCTGTGTGTTTGTTTCGAGAAGAAGGTTTCTGTTCTTTTTCACTTTTCAGTAGCGAGTTTTTCTCATACGCAATAATTTCACTTAATTTTTCATACAGTTTCAGTGATGTCACTAAGTTTTTAAGTAGCTGGCTAATTAGATAAAGTAGGTGGCGAACCCGCCCATTATGGCAGGGGGTCCGGGGGCCGCGAGCGGCCCCCGTAAGCTCTGGGGTAAATGGTGCAATATCCTGCATTCTAGGGCTCTCCTGGGCCATTGTACAGGACAATAAGATTACAATTTTTATACAAGTTTCTGTTTGTTAAGCCTAAAAAATGTGATATTTTTTAAAAATTTTGAACAAATTGTTTATTATTGAAAAGTTCCCCATTGCATAGACCCTTCTTTTTTCCACTTAAGACAAGTGACAACAAAGTAATTATAAATAATTTGAGCTTTTAATTATTTTTTTTTTCTAAATTGTTTTGCTAACTAGCATAATTAACCACTCCCATATCAATCTTTTCTCTCATTACAGGCTTGAACCATCAATCGATCCAATCTTGTTGAAAATTTTGTTTTGACAAAAATGGCACTTGTCATACCCAATGACCTTGCTAGTATTTTATCGAATTAAAATAAGATATTAAATATCATCAATAATATGATTGTTAATTTATATCTACCATTGTCACTGTCTGTCTTTTTGGCCTTAGCTGGCCCTGGTGACAAAAAACTACAGATAGATGATTGTCCCTGTGTCACAGGCTTTGACCTTTTACGGCCCGACATGTTGCTTTTTGCTGACCGGAAACGAAGTATTTTTAGTTCAGTAAAAATAAGAAAGTCTATATTTAGAAACAGGGAAAAAACGCGGACTATTTATTTTAGCAACCGAACAATACATTAAAGTCACACTGATGCGTCATTCAAGTGCAATCTTTAATATTTGTGGATGAATATTGTCAGTATATTATATAAAGAGGGTCTTGAAGAATATTTCATGAATTTTATTTTTGTGGGGTACGAAAGTAGCCGGCGACGTTTGAAAGAGTAGGCGGCGATTTTTGCCGGCTGCTGGCTTCTAATGACATCCCTGAGTTTGTACAGTTTTTCACATTTTTCACCTCTATATTTCTTGTATTCCAGTGTTTGCTTATGCTGCTTTTGTAAAATGTCTAATTTTTGCACACTTTTTAGAGCCTGGTAAGCTGTACTCCCAACTGGAATGTCACAGTGTAAGGCACTACACAACTTAAGGATGGATTCACCTGGACCAAGATTTACACTATGGATGGCTGAGTGTGCCCTTCCAGAATAGTTCTTTTTGTACATTACATTTGAAGGTAAGGAACGCCTTATGCTACGATTCACACCCTCGACAAAGTTAGTGTTCATATTAAGCCTGGTCTTCTCAAGTGCTTTTGGTCCGAGGCACTTATTTACTGCGATACGAATAAAATCCATGTTTTCATGGGTATGCATGATTTTGAATGTCTTTGGTAGTAGACTTCTCTTCTTGAGCCACTCACTCTTGCCACATACAAAAGAATGTTTCTTGCATAAGTCATGTTTTCCCATGTAGCACCGTATAACTGCATCAACTGTATGAGACATCTTTGATTTAACTCTTTTAAAATTTCCTCCGAATTGCTTAGTACATACAGCAACTTCAGAATTGCACCTTTCAGTTAAGTCTGTTGCAAAGTTATTCAGTAGCTTTTGGCATTGCTTTTGTGTCCGTGCTGGTATGATTTTTAGGAGACTTTTGTCTTTTTCCACACTTTTCCGCATATTTTCCGACAAATGCCTGGTATCAATGAAATGCTGAGGCTCAGTTTTTGATTTTCCCTCCTCATACAAATCAACTGCAGCTCTGTAAGCTGAACTGTCTGGGTCAGTAACTAAATAGTCTACTTCTATGTTGTCTTTTAAAAGGTCTTCAAGGCACTCCCTGGCCCATGCATATTCATCACCAATGCTCTTCACCATTGGAATATTAGCACTGCATTCATCAGTACATTCAGACTGGAGTTGGCCTGAGTCAAAAATCAATATCTAAGAAGAATGCTCTGAACAGAGCTTATTTTTGTCAACCAAATTAACAATTTTATGTTTTTTTGTTACATTTTCAGCTGATTAGCTTGTTGGAACGGTGTGCGTCCAATTCCTGGGTTGGGTCTGTTGCTGTACATGCCATCCATTTGAACACTAATACATCTTGGATTTTTCTTTCCTCGGAGGCGGTTTATTTCAACTAATTCTTCCCTTCTTCTTTTCATGTCTTTTTTTACAACTTGTACAATGTTTTTATATACTTTATTTGTCCTTCTTTGCAGGCTAGAGGCTGCTGGAGTTGAGATATTGCCACTTAGAAAGATTTTGCACAAGCTTGTAGGACAAATTGGAGTCTGACTCAGGCCAACTAGTACACCAGTTGTTAGTTTTGAGGGTTTTCTACCCGGTCTGCCGGTTTCAAGTTCCTCATACTGTGTATACATCTTCGAAAAGTATTTAAACGATGCGCAAATAAGTCGGAATCTTGATGAGAAACCTCTTTTTTCTTCTATGTCCAAATCGTATAGTAAAATACCATCACAGTCTGGACTTTTCATCATATGCTCTCTAAATGCGCAATTCCACATGTTTTCTGACTTGTAAAGGCACAGCACTCTGTGGGAATCAGAATTCAACCTGAAAATAAGAGAAGAAACCATATTTTATGTCCTACTAACACTAAAGTTATTTCTATATTCAAATGCAATTTACAGTTATCTCCCCCTTAATTTTAATATTTTTTTTTTAATGGAGCATTTATGTACATTTGGCTGATATCTAGTTGATTTTTTCCTACTTTATAACTTAAATAAAGGTTAATTACTATACAAAGTGCAAGAATTTGTGTTCTTGGAAATAAATTAGCAAGTTTTAAGGAAAAACTAAATAGTTTGAAAATTGTGCACATATGGCATATATTGTTTATTTATTTTTTTTTTAATCTACATTAATAAGCTGTTTGATTGTAAGTTAATTACATTATTTATTATTACATGTCCTACCTTTTTTTTTTTAGCTCCTTTCTTAGATTTCCTAGCAACAGGAACAGATTTAGATTTTGGTCGCAGTAACTTGGCCGCACAACTGGACCGCTCTGCCTTCTCCTCAGGATCAGTGTATGGATCATTAACAACCAGTTCATGAGTTTTCCTTGTAAGTCTAATGTATTTAGGTGTTTCTAAGTCACTTTTCACTGTTGAAAGTTTAGTCCTTGCTTTTTTGTGAGGTAAATTCCCAGATTTAAATGTGTATTTATTTCCTTTTTTGAATCCTGACATTTTATAAATTAGAAATGTTGACTCTGTTAATTTAGCATTGATAAGTGTTGATGTGCTCTGATGCAAGTTTATTTTATACACTTGTTTTGCAGTACAGGTTGATGTGAAAAGTTCAGTCTTTGCACTATTTACAGGATAAACAACAGGTGCCCCCCCTTCAAACATATAAAATTCTTCAAAGATGCCATTTGATGATCTCATGGCTCTTCTATAGTTATTATGATGACAAGCAAAATTTGTTGCTGTCATTCTGGTACCTCTTATCACCAACGATTAAAAATTACATGATAAAGTTAGAAAGTGGATCTTCATTTCACTTAATTTAGAAAGTTTTGAACCTTTTTTCCATTTTTTTTGTATTTTTACTATTAAAAGGGTAGATTCTACCCTTAATAAATTTAGATTTCAACTTGTACATGCATAAAAGGAGTATTGCTTAAAGTGCTGGAAAACATAAGTGAGAATAATTTCTAAGATATTTTAACAAGAAATTTTCCATTTTTAATTTTTGATTTTTGCTTTCTGTGGAAATTTTTCAGCACTGGCCGCAAACTCGCACTCCAACCTAAAAAGGGAATATCTCGACTAAACTTTAACAGATTTTCACCTAACTTGGTTTCTGTACTTGTGTTAAGATGTGCTTTATAAATGCGAACTTGAGTACTGATTCTTAACCGCTTCATGTTTTGATAGGATACAAATGCGCAATTATTTGTTTACATTCTACCGGGAACTTTTTTACTCCAACATGGTACTGAGTACTGAATACAAGGTGGTACCTGATTGGTTGGATATGGCTTGAAATTTATTTTCATTTCAAAACTTACCCATTTATGATTGATTTTATTTTGGTAATAATTAATAATTTGTTATAGGGTTGAAATGATTTCTCATAAATGAAATCTAGGTGCTTCATTTTTTTCCAGTGTATTTTGTGCTGAATTTTCAAGAGTCCATAACAACTGAAATTTCGATCAACTTTTGCCGCATGACCATATACTTTTTTTTATGCAAATAAAAAGTATGCTTTTCTAGTTTTAGGAACTGAAACCCATTTTCTGCTAATTTGTGTGGTTTTGTTGAAATTAATTTTCAAAGTACATAGGTACCCTATGGAAAATGCATTACGAATAATTGTACTCTTGTATCCTATTGCAGTTCTCGATGGATGATGGGAATATTTTACACATATCATGTAACATAAACAAAATTCAGACACAGCTGACAGCTGCAAATAAGACAATGATTGCCTTTCCTATCATGGAAAAGCTATGCTTTGATGTGGATAATACATTTGGAGTTATATTTTTTTCCCAGGCGAGGTAGGTTCTTGACAACAGCAACAGTGGAACAACGGAGATACACGTACCTGTACATACATCCATGTGTTTCCTGAAGTTTTTAAAAATCACATTCACTGTTTGAAATAAATGTAAGTAAAAAAAATAGGAAAAGGCTTGAAAACTATCAGAAAAGATGAATTTATTTTTACAAAACATAATCTTAACCTTATTATATATATATTCATCCAATAACAGTAGAGGCTAAAAACCACTAATTCCACTTCCCATAGGCTTCTATGCTAATTTCACAATATTCAATGGCTTCTCTGGACTTTACCTTAACTTTAACCTGCAGAGGACTATATATCAGCATGATTCTACATATGCCAGCTCACAATCCTCTGAATGGCATGTGGGGTTAGCTGACTTGCAGTGCAGTACTGGTCACCGGAAGTGAAGTGTCTATAAATAGCATGGGAAATCCCAGTGTTTTCACAAGATAGGGGTATATTTAGAAATCATTATGGAGATTAGGCTTCACATCACAAGAAGCAAAATGCACCTATAAAATGTACAGAAATGTTTTTCCTTTCAGAAACTGTTTAAATTTTTTAAAGGAGATGAGAACTTTTTTCACAGCACTATGAGGAACAGGGGTAATTTCTGCGTAGAACTATTTTTGCGTACGTTCCAAATGCTCATTGGTTGAATTGGTGGTCTGTAACCTAAATAGAGCAGTCTACATATGAAGATACATGTATATATATTAAATTAAACCTTGTTCAGACACATATTATGTGACAGGATCAATAGTAGTTATGCAAGGGAGAGTGTACATTTGTATTACTTGTACAGGGCACAATGACCAGTTTAGTTTATTTACATATATGTACAAATGTGTATTAATTCCTACATGTATCAATGAAAAATCATGTGGAGTAGATGTAAGATAGAAATAATGTCAATTGTTAATAAATAGACCAAGAATTAGTTTGCAATTCTAACTATTGCTTGTCTTCTCTGTTTGTCCAAACTTTAAAAGTTTTATAGAATTTTATTATCCAACATAAAATGTATAGAAATGCCCATCATTTACAACTGGTAGTTACGATTTGGAAATTCCTACAGCCGGTCACTAGGAAATCACAGCCATGCATTACTAATTTTAGTATGGGGCATTAATAGTTTTTCTTACCTTTAATAAGTGACAACTTTAAGTAAGAGTGATCTAATTCAATTACATGTAATTAGATTAGGAGATTTAAATTTGTTGAAAGATGGTACTGGAACTGAGTATATTGAATTATTAGGTATGTTTAATCTTGTACTAGAGATTAATTATTATTTTCTTTTTTTTTTTTGGGGGGGGGGTGATTATTAGAAACAACACCATCATGATTTATTTTCATAAATATTTGATTCATCGAGATACAGACTTATTTCAAATTAAGGTGAAATCATATGTTTCAGTAATAGATATAAAGTTGGTTAAAAAAAGTATCAATGCAAAGCTTTTTCCATATTGGCCCTGTAATATGCCCTTTTTATTAATAGCCTCGGATGGCTGTAATGGCCATTATTAATACCTCGGGCATGTAACAGGGCCAATACAGAAAAAGCCATACATTAATACTATATTAACATGATGCCCTTATTGTTTGCCTTGTGCAGTCAAATATGGTAAGATGCCCTTATTGTTTGCCTTGTGCAGTCAAATATGGTAAATACATGTAGATTTGTGATATTAAATATCTGAAATCTACACATTTCATCTTCAGTGCTCTTAGTAATAACACAAATTGTATGTCTTTAAATGACATGAAATGTAAATACTTAATATGAGTTTGAATTAAAAAAAAATATGATAATATCTTGAAAACTATAATAGATAGAATGAAACTTTTGATTGACGAAATAATCCTCATGATATGCCCTAACAAAGTCTTCATGGAGTCATACTTGTCCAACACCATTTTGTTACAGTTATTGCAATTGAAAGCAAAAATTTAAACAGATGAGGGATTTTGGCTCCTGGGAGCCTCTTGTTTATATGTTCCAGGCTCATCCAGTATTGAGTCATAAGTTGTAAAATTCCTGATTGTAGAAACAATTCTTAACTTTTTTCATTTTTTGTGTCTTTTGTTTATCATATTCATATTTCTCATTTTGTCTTTTCAGCTTGGTGACTGGATACAAATTTGTCGGAAGTGGCAAGATTCCCCTGGTCCATGATTAATCCTGCTTGCACTTGTAGTCAGACAGTAGTATGAATTAATAGGAGCAGAACAGATCCTCAGGTGAGTGGATTCTTTTGGACCTGACTTTCCATAGCCTCGGTTTACAGCCTCACACTTAAGTGTCACTGTCCCAAAACGAGTCTTAACGAAGTTTGTCCGACCAAATCTAATGTTGATTATATTACACCCAAGCCTCTTATCATCCTCTGTCATGTACAAGCATTTTGCTTCCACATCTGGCATAAAGTCTTTGCCCCAGTGATCTTGCTCAGTACCTTTACATACATAGGAGTATGATTTGTACTTTTCTAAACAATGTCTTGTATAACACGCAATGATACTATCTGTTGCATAGCTAAATCTGTTTACAAGTTTGTTCATATCTCTTGCAAACTCCCTAAGACTAAGAGC
Organism: Perna viridis; assembly: GCA_037379345.1. Lineage (NCBI taxonomy): Eukaryota > Metazoa > Mollusca > Bivalvia > Mytilida > Mytilidae > Perna > Perna viridis. The sequence goes on along the minus strand of CM074517.1, from coordinate 11,655,660 downwards.
GAAGTTGAACCCTTTGTGCAGCTGTTGCTTAAGTCAAAAGCAAATCGTTTTTTTTTTTAGCATTGTGCAATCTGTTTTAGTTACAAACTGTAGCATCATTTCATTAAATTTAGCATTGTCACAGTCTCGCATTTGTGATTTGGCTAAGTATCTGGTGTCGCGACGGTTCTCAGGTATGATAATTAAATTTTCTTCTTGTTTCCGGCTAAATCATCTGAACGTATGACTATCACCATCTGTTGTTAATTGTCCAAATATAAATGGTCATTTAGCATATCACCCAGTATTTCAAAATACCTCTCTTCATTGCCTATTGTAGCACTCCATTTCATGTTGGCTGAACAGTTACCAGGATAGCCTGGGCACTCTGGATCTCGTCCAAGTGATCTTAGATTGCTTGCTGTCTTACAAAGTATGTTTGCATCATGAAACTATAAGTTTCTTCTTTACTGTTACATTTCTGCTAGTGAGCTTCTAGCTTGGGTAGAAGGCTGAAACTGTGTTGTTCTATGGTGACAAGAATTTTTTTTGTATTGTGTGTCAGTTTCAGCTAGTATAGGTGTGTTTTCTGGGAACCCATATCTTGAAAGTGCCATTTTTAGCTCGCCTGGCCAAAGGCCATATGTGCTATTGCCATCACTTGGAGGCATCATGAAACTATAAGTTTCTTCTTTACTGTTACATTTCTGCTAGTGAGCTTCTAGCTTGGGTAGAAGGCTGAAACTGTGTTGTTCTATGGTGACAAGAATTTTTTTGTATTGTGTGTCAGTTTCAGCTAGTATAGGTGTGTTTTCTGGGAACCCATATCTTCAAAGTGCCATTTTTAGCTCGCCTGGCCAAAGGCCGTATGTGCTATTGCCATCACTTGGAGTCCGTCGTACTTGTCCGTCGTCGTTAAACAATTTTTCAAAACTCTTCTCCTCTCACACTACTTGACCAATTGGTACCAAACTTTGTATGAATATTCTTTGGGGTATCCTGCATAGAATTGAAGTGGGGATTTTTGATCCATCAAAAAAAAAGGCCTCCGTTACTAAAAATAGAACATAGGGGTCAGACAGTAGTTTTTTGCAAATATCTCCAAAACTGTAGGTTTAGCTGATTTAAAAAATTTTCATTTTCATATGATAAGCCATGTTGGAGTTATTGCTCTTTTTCAATGTTTTTTCCTATTTTTAATGTTATTTCTTTAAAAAATCTTCTCCTTTGACACTGCTTGACCAATTGGTACCCAACTTCTAATGAGTGTTCTTTGGGGTATCCTGCATAGAACTGATGTGGGGATTTTTGATCCATAAAAAAAATGGTCCACGTTAATAAAAATAGAACAAAGGGGTTAGACAGTAGTTTTTCACATATATCTCCAAAACCATTAGGTTTAGCCAAATTCTTTCAAAATATGATACGATCCTTATTTGTAGGACTACAAAAGTCTTCAGGCATAAGAGTTGTTAGATGCCTCCTTATAAGAGTTATTGCCCTTGACAGGGGAAAATGACAGGTTTTTATTTTTTCAGTTTTCAGCCAATGTCTTGAAAACTATGATAGATTTTAACTTTCATTTGCTGAAATGATACTTATGATAAGTCCTATCAAAGTTTTCTTGAGTCAAAATTGTTGGGGAATTTCTTGTTTAATTTATTGCCCTTGAAAGGCAAAATTCAACCAGGTGAGCGATTCAGGCTCCTAGGAGCCTCTGGTTTTCAGTGACTTGGCCACTGTTGACCCTGATTTGATCAGACTACACACAGTCTGATGATAGAGTTGCCAGTGCCCTTGTTGACTTTATGGATTGGCGTATGGATTCAACTGGAAAAATTTCTCGCATAGTTTATATTTGCTGGTACAGTACTTCTAATAGCGTGATTACGGGGCTCAACTTATATGTAGCAAGCATCACTTTATCTAGGCGGTAGTTTATAATTTGTTGTAAAACATGTTTGGACTTCTCATTTGATTCAATTTCAAAATTTCCCTGCTTTAAGTAAGCATTTTTTTCAATCCAAGTCTTAGATTTCTTAATTTTTGAACATGCAAATAAATAAAGTTAACATTTTGAATGGTTACCACAGGAACAGTTCACTATGATACTATGGCATCAGTAACATATGATAGTTTTGATAGAGCCCCATCAGGAATTTTGTAGTGTCATGTATTCTGCTTGTCACCTTGCTGCTATGTCAGAAGCAAACAGCCCATGGAGGTGTTTTTTTGGGGGGGTTTTCAAGCGAGCTGGCATTATATCACACACACTTGACAGATTTGTCACATACTTCCTATGGTTGGCTGACATGGGTCTTTTGTTGAGGTAATGTACTGGTTCAGTTGAAGTAAGACCTTTGTTGACCATGCTTTCTGCAGCATTATATGCACTACTGTCTGGATCTGTGGTTACTTCATTAAGCTCAAACCCATCTCGCAGTTCTTGCCCAGGCTTGTTCATTTCCAATACTGTCTTGCATGTTAATTTAGTTTTTAGCTCACTTGGCCAAAGGCCATGTGAGCTTTTGCCATCACTTGGCGTCCGTCGTCCGTCTGTAAACTTTTACATTTCAATCTTGTTCTCTGAAACCACAGGGCCAAATAAAACCAAACTTGACACAAATGTTCACTGGTATGAGGGGATGAAAGTTTGTGATTTTGGTGCCGATCGGAAATTCAAGATGGCCGCCACCGAGGATCTTAGTTTAACATTGGACCCTATGGGAGAAACATGTAAAAATCTTCTTCTCGGAAACCACTTGACCAAATTAAACAAAACTTGACACAAATGTTCACTTTTATGAAGGGATGTAAGTTTGTGATTTTGGTGCCAATCGGAAATTCAAAATGGCCGCCACTGAGGATCTTACTTTAACATTGGACCCTATGAGAAAAACATGTAAAAATCTTTTTCTCGGAAACCGCTTGACCAAATGAAACAAAACTGGAAACAAATGATCGTTGGCATGAGGAGATGAAAGCTTGTGATTCTTTTGCCATTTCAAAATGGCTGCCAATGTGGATCTTAACTTAACCAAAGTTTCCGCTTGAGAAAATATACATCTAGAGGTCGCCACATGATCTTCAACAAGTGGGAAATTTCCTCCATGTAGCAAGCTCTAAATTGCCCCAATAAAAACAAAGTGGATAAATCAGTGAACACAATACTGAAGGGGGCTGGAGGGGGTCTGATCCCGAAATCCCGACTTTATTTTTACTAAATCCCGAAATCCCGAACAACAAAGGAACTTAAAAACTGCTAAAATCCCGATTCCCGGTGGATTTATTTCCGGAAATCCCGGGCTTAATTCTTAGAAATCCCGAAATCCTGAGCTTAAAAACCTCTGATCCCAGCATCCCGAAAAAGGTCCGGCCCTTCCTCAATACTATATCAGTTTATCATTTATGGTAAGAAACTAAAATGTTTTAAAAAAAGACAACTACATGCCAGCGACTATATTTCCTGCCTTGGGACAGGCGCAAACAATATGCAGCGGGGTTAAACTAGTTTTGTTGGATCCAAACCCTCCCCCTCTATATGGTCAAAGGCTAAAATAAATACAAAGTTAGACACACAGTAAAAATCAACCTGAAATACATCCAATTCATTAGAAAAGTACCTCAACAATTATTAACAATAACATAGAAGACAAACAAATGAGGTATAAACAATGAATGCTCGCAGTTACTGAAAGCAAGCTCAGGACACAAATAAGGATGACAAATCTTCAAGCCTCCCAACACAAAAAATATCAGTTACAAAACTTCCAAAGGATTTAGAACTGCAACATCATAGACTATGTTGGTCTAGCAAGAAGTTGTGCAATGACTAAAATGCTAAAATATGAATGATTAAGTTATAATGTAATGATCTAATAAGAGTATCAATATTTTTTCCTACAAAGACAAGATTTAATGATCTGACAACAATGTCGAATTTATATCCTTTATGAATCAGTCTATTTAAATAATTCTTAAGATTTGATGGACATTGTTTGCATTTATGTGCCTTGTAAACTATATTTCCATACAAAACTGGATGTGAAATGCCTAGTTTAATAAGATTAGTTTTTTAGCAAAGTAATCATGTTGGAGGCTAAGAAACGCTGTGTTTTGCAGAAATTTCATGGATTCCGCAAAACAATGGCAATTTCTGCATTTTTAAAGGCCTGGTTCCGGATTTTAGTATGTTGGGGTTGCAAACTATGCATTATGTCCCCTTTCCAACCTGTCCCATGCAATAATTCCTGTTTACCAATGCTTTAAATTGCAAGAAAATCTTCATCTAAGGAAAATTCCTTGTAAATTTACGCAAAATTATATGAAATATTTAGCAAGTAATTAAACCAGATGAGCGATACAGGCTCACGTGAGCCTCTGGTTTACTGTATGCTTTTTCTTTTTTATGAGCACAGCTTTGATTTTTGATTTGTGGCTACAACATAATGTTTGAATGTTTCATTGTCAGTTACAGAGAAGTTAGACTGTGTTGCTAGTTGGAATGGCGTTTTTCCAATACCTTAATATATTCTGCTGATATAGATTCCATCGGCCTGGACATTTTTTGTCTTAGGATCCTAGCCATGTAGTCTTTTCACCCTTTTTACCTTTTCTCTCTGCATTTTCATGTCTTCATTTTTCTTTTCTGTTATTTTAGCCACTTAATTTGATCTATACTGCATACCTGATACAGATGGAGGGGGGATATTTGATGCCATACAAACTTGATGGTAACTTGATGTACCTATTGGTGTGTGTTGAAGACCCACTTGCCTGCCTACATTTACATGTATTTTGCTGCACGACGACCGTGCTTGTTGCTTTCAACGTCTTCGTACAAGTTAAAGGTTTTTGATTTGTATTTGCACTTAGTACACTTTGCCACTTCTGTTCAAGCTGAATCCCATTTCTGTTCTTTCAATAAATCCTGTCTAAGTAACCTTTTTACTTCGGTGACATTTGTATGTGCTCTCTAAATACTTTATTCTACATGTCACTATTTTTTCCTATTGTTACAGTTCTATTTGTCTTTCTTTCAGATCTGTAGGCACAAATAAAAGTTTTTACTATAAATTTCCTTCTAATTCAATTTTAGAAAGGATTTATTTTTCATATAATCAATCAGTTGAAAAATGGTCTATTTAATTACCTCCCTTGTTTTCATTATTTTTTTTATCATGCACCATTTACATCATATGCTCATATTTCTGTTTTCCATATCTACTTTTTATAGTAATTTCATAACTGTATTTCTTGACAGTGAATAAAAATAAAAGTTTTATGTAGGTTTCTCTTGTTTTTAGGGATTTCAAAAAAAAAATGGGGGGGGAGCTATTTTCATGTGTTCTACCATAGACATTTGAAAAACTCCAAAACTCTCTATTTTACATGTATTGAAAAACTTTCTTTTTTTACATGTATAAATATGGCTTTCATATATCAAAGTACTTCTGAATAACTTATTTAGTTAGATTAATGTAAAGATTTGTCTTGTGCAGTCTTAATTTTATTCTCAGCACATTTTCTACTTCAGTCTTAGCTGCCTGATTTGTACACAACAACTGCATAGATGTCATGGAGACTGGAATTTCTGTTGAATGTTTGCTTGTTGGAGATTTAGTCACAAGATCATATTCATCCAGTGTTAGTTTCACAAAATTAGTCACTTGTATTTCATATACTTCAGAATTTGTATGTGTAAGCCCTTTATTGTGGGGTGTGTTTCCATTCCTAAACTTGTATTTTTTCAAGTGAACAGCATAGTGTCCCTTTTTTAAAATTTTGTCATGAAATTACATTGTAAAATTCTAGAAACAATATTTGATTATCATTACCAGATATTCTTGTGCCTTTTTTTTGGTTAAGTGGTTTTCTTCAAGAAATCAACAGAATTTTTTTTAAATTGAAAAGTCAGGGGTTGAAAATTCCTAAAGCCCGATGCCCAGGACTAAAAAAAATGCACCTCGGGACTTGTCGTTTTTCAATGAAATAAGTCTGTCGGGCATGGCAAATCTAAAAAAAATAGAACTAATTTTTGAAAGATTTCGTTGTCATTATTTGGACCATGTTTCTTGATCTATTCCCTGACCTATAAATAGTAATAACTTTATTTTTAGAATGGGTATTTACTAGATCGATCTATTGATTAGTCATTCTCAAGTCTGAATCACACCTGCGCTTGATCAGACACATTTTTTGACATGCTACAAATTTTATTAATCAAGCGCTGGAATGATAAAGATCAAATTTTGTTGATAATTTTTTGAGGATAAGATCGTTGCTCAATTATAATTTCACAGTTAAAAAAAATGCAGAAATGGAAAGCTGATGACAAGGCATCAGATGTGGAGATTGAATCAATTGACACTGTGTCTTCTTCCCTGCAAACCTAGAATTATACATAAGAATATCAGATAACAAAATTGCATTTATTGGGACTTGACATAACATTGTTCGGGCTTAGTGTACAAAAGATGAAAAAGTCCAGGGCTCGGGTCTTCCCAAAAAAATGTTCAACCCCTGAAAGTTTTGCTGAATAATATAAAATTTACTCTGGCCACAAGTGGAGGCAAGATACTAAATAAAGCATAATATTTGGTCTTTGAATATAAAAATGAGTAATTTACTGAAAAATATTTAGGTTTGATGGAATTTGTTCCCTTATAGGTATAAAACCACTAAATATTCATGAGATCAACAAGCACTGCCCATTTTGGGGAGAAAAATTTGAGGTAAGGAAATGAGTGCCAGAACTTAGACCATTGAATAACACTGCTTGGTTTGAATTTTTTTCTTACAGTACTTTCATTTTTCTAGTAATTTTTATTTTTTTTTTTTTCAAGAACTGAAATATTTTTTTTCACCAAAGATCTAAAGAATAGGGATGTCCTGTATAGAAACACAGTGCTGAAATACATTGTTTACAAACAAGCCATGTGAATTGCCAAAAAGTTCTGCATGACCATATAGTTTGACAGCGGCATAAGATGAAACTATATATCTTTTTATCTAAACAATATATGAAAAATCCAGGTTTTGAATGGTAAAAAAATATGGGTGTTGATTTTGTGATGGCTAAGCATAGAAAGTAATGGGAGTTTTTTTTTCAGAATTTATACCTATAAAGGAGAATGTTTGGTAAGGACCCTTTTTGCCTCTTAATTTGGGCTTTTTTGAAAATTTGATTATCTGATTTCTAAGTAATAGCAGTATAGTAAAATGGTGGCAAACACTGAATTTAAGATGTTTTTGACAAGATTTATGATTTTATTCCAGAAATAACAGTGTGCATTTATGAGACTTTTACAAAAACCTTGAACATTTCTGCAATTTTTACGGTGATTTTTGTGTGGAGCGGAAGTTGCCACACATCTGTTGACTCAAGATATTTTTACACGAGTTGTAACTGACAATTATACACAAAATATATGAAGCAAGAGATTCAACATGCATGTGGCCATTGTTCAAAGAGTAATAAACTACACAAAATTTGGTGTTTTCCAGCCTTTTTAACAGATTTTTCCAATCTCGGTCAAGTTTGAAGGGCTTATATGTTCAAATTATTACCATAAACCAATCAAATCAACTATAGAACACATTAAAGAGCTTGAGAAACAATATTAGAGTTTTTTCATGTAGACTTTGTTTTTGAGGCCAAATTTTGCCCTTAACAAACCAACTTCTTTCTCGGCTACAACCTTATTTCCCATGGAAGTTATAAAAAAAACTTGTAAGGTATTTCAAAACATATCACATTTACTCAAGATTTTTTTAAAAAATTTATCGCAAACTTTGCCTATAGTAATAGGTACAAGTATTGTATTGATATTCTTGAGCGGGTCTACGTCAAAACAGGGAGGCTAATAAAATAGTCAGAGTTCCTTTTATGTTTTTTTTTTTAAACAGCTGCATGTAATTTTTGACTTGAATTTTGGCCATATTTAAAGATGTATCCAAGTAGATAAAATGTGTGATTTTTATATACAGATTCAAAGACAGGAAAGAGGAGGTATGTCCAGTTGATAAGGAGTACTGCAGCACAACACCACCAAAGTGAAAGTAGAAAACATGTGCTTTTGACTTTAAGGTTTGACAGTTTCCCAATCTTTGTGGATTGGTCTAGGTTTTTTAAGTTAAAATCAAATTTCTTGAAACATTCTATATGCATGAAAGTTGTACATGTATCATAATTCAAGATATTGATCATTACAATATAATTACAAATTAACATATCAATGATATAATTGATACACACTTTTTATATAACATCATAAGCAACATAAAATTATGGATAAAATAATAATAAATCATCATGGATACGAGACTAACTAATTACCTCACTTATGTTACATTCCTTATGCATTTCTTCCTCTCTGATAATTTCAATAGAAGAATTTGTTTTTTCCTACCTACTGACCTAAGCTTTAAATCATTGGGTTGAGAAACAGCAAACAAACATATTTTTGTGTTTGGGCTGATATAGAATTTTTCTGTGTATGTGTGCACACTTACATTTGAAAGTAAAAATCACTCACCTAATGCATTTTTGCTATTCTTAATTGGTATTTTTTCTAAAAATAATATATATTTTTGAGGATTTTGGTCACTTAATATCAAATTTATTCATGTTTGCCATGTTGTAGAACAATTTTAATGCAAATTTCTATTATGACGAATATTGTAGTTGTTGACAGGTCTGGAATATCTTCTTTTATCATACTTTAGTGATATTTCTTGCAGTAAACCATAAATTGTTCATGATTCAGTCTGAGGCCTAATTTGCATAGCATAATGCATAGAATTTCAAGTATTGTGGTATAATTTTGGCAAATTGTGTTTTATTTCATGTATTAAAAGTAATTATCTGTTTTTTATAGGATCAAGCAATCAATGATAGATGTCAGATGCCAGGTTGTTTAGGTTAAACTGAACAACTGTGCCCTGCAGCAGCACCATAGGTTTATGTATTTGGAAACTGTTTGGAAATGACATTCTTAAGAGATTTTTGTAAGCATTTTTATTTGTTAGCATATAAAGCACAATCAAATTGTGTAGTTAAAATGTTGATTTTCTACTTTTCCAGAAAAAAGAACTGCATTTTAGTAAAAAATGTGTTTTTCATTGCTTAATTTACCTAGTAGGTTAGAAAGCAAGAGATGAATAAAATAAGTAAATTTTACAGTTTTGTTTATGTATTGGGGATATGTTTTTTATAAGAAATACACTTCTTTATCAAACTAATGATGAGAGAGTTCAAGGATTATAGTGGAAACTAAAAGAATGTAATTCAGAGACAAAGACAGGCATGGATAACTGACACACAACCAAGAATAAAAAATCACTGAAATATTATACAGCAGTCCCCCTTTCTAGGGCCCCTCATTTGAAAGACCACTCCTTTCTCCTGGCCATATTTCTCTTGCATTAACTCTTTTATATACTAATTAACCCCTTTTTGAAGGCCACCTTTTTTCGGCCAAAAATATCCTTTGTCCTCTCAAAAACAACCATGCTGTTGTTTATTGACAACTTTGATAACAATGATAAACCAGAAGTTTGAGACCGGATGTTCAATAGTTTGACCTGAAAGGTTAAAGTTACACTTCTGTGATTGCACAATTGGTAAACAAAGATGACATCTGTTAAAAAAAAATGAAAGTGTTGACACTCGAAAACAAAGTTAAAGTCATTAAATTAACTGAAAAGGGTCACAGTTTGAGGAAGCTGGCGGCAGATTTTAAGGTGTGTAAAATGCAAATTCAAAATATTATTTGGAAAAAGGAGAACATTTTAATTATGAAAACAGTCTGACATCAGTTCATTTTTCAAAGTAAATCTGATACAATGTACACGTTCAAGTTCTTTTAATGAATGCATCTTATGTTTAAATACATTGTTATATTTTAATGTGTCATACTTGCATTTTAAACAGATAATAAAAGGCATTTTAATATTCATAAAACATGTAACAGACATTATCTGGATTATACATAAAGGTCCTACAAAAGAAAAGCAAATCTGTTACATAAGGAACATTTTGTATATATTTTCAGCCATTTTGATTTTCAGATCAATTCCTTTATAGAGACCACCCCTTTTGTAAAGCCTCTTTTATGTTGCAAATGGGTTGTTCTCTCAAGAGTGGGACTACTGTACATGCAAGGTAAAACAGAAGTAAATAAGCATCTAAGACTCCACAAAAACTGGAAGCATAACCATAGTGCACTGATACGGTAAGCATCCTCTGTTTTTCTAGCAACACCCGCTCAGTTGCTCATAAAAAGTCAATTCAGGGAAGAAGAAAAAAGAAAGAAAAACTATTGGCATTTTGTACAAATAAGTATTCATTGTGCAGATGGATTCACTACAAGTTCATGACAGCCATAAGTAATATGGTTTTATTTTGTTCAGTTTTCATTATTTATGGATTGAACTGCATTGAATTTATTTCTTTTTTTCAGGAGGGAAAAAAGCTGTCTTCCTTGATGTGTTCAGTGATTGTAATATTCCCAGACAAGGGTCAAACTATAGTATTAGACCTTTGTAAATATTTATTTGTGTCATAAAATGGATGTATTTTTTTGAAAAAAAAAAAAAAAAACACTTTTCCTATTTGTTCACCCAGGGGAATGGAGGAAAAATAGCATTTATTTTCCGGCATTAGGTTGATCAGTCACGTACCCTGTTCAAATGAAAGGAAGAAGAACTTTGGAATAACAGATTGGTATACTGACACAGTTTGTAATGAGCATTTTTCTCTCAGATTTTTAAGGATAGAAGTTTAAAAAAAATAGGTTTATTTTATTTTAAAAAATACATAGAATATGAAATTTTGATAGATTGCATATTACAAATGAGTGTGGAAAAAAAAACCTGCTGAACTTCTGGTACCTTTAAACTTCTGTATGAATGGCGATTCATGTCACAATAAGGATATTTCTATAACGATGCTTTTTAGCTCACTTGGGGTCCGTCGTCGTCGTGGACAAATTTTAAAATATCTTCTCCTCTGAAACTACTAAACTGACAGGTTTTAAACTTTGCATGATTATTCCTTAGGGTGTTTTGCACAAAATGATCGTTGGGATTTTTGATCATTGAAAAAACATGGCTGCTGTTACTAAAAATAGAACATAGGGGTCAGATTGCAGTTTTTTGCAAACAACTCAAAAATCGTTGCCTTTAGCAAATATCTGGCAGGAATAAAATTGTTCAGCATCATGAGATGGACCTATGCCAAAATTTTCAAAATGATTGGTCAACTGATGTAGGAGTTACAGCCCCGGAAACAGATTTTTTTTCGGATTTTTTGCATGTGCAACTTTGAAAATCTATTCAAAATCTATTGGACAGAATTCAATGAAATTTGGCATTTATGTTTCTTAGGGTATTCCACACAAAATGGTTGTTGGTATTGTTGATTCATGAAAAAATATTGCCGCCGTTACTAAAAATAGAACATAGGTTCAGATGGCAATTTTTTGCAAATAACTCAAAAATCGTTGCCTTTAGCAAATTTCTGTCTGGGTAATATTAGCATTATGAGACAGACCTATGACCAAAATTTTCAAAACGATTGGTCATACGGCCCCTGAAACAGTTTTTTTTATATTTTCGCATATGCAACTTTGAAAATCTGCTTCTCAAAATCCATTTTACAGAATTCAATGACAGTTAGCATACATGTTCCTTAGGGTATCCCACACAAATTGACCGTTCGGATTAAGACGGGTTTTTGAAAAAAAAAAAAAATTGTTGCCTTTAGCAAAATTCTGGTTCAGGCCATGAAAATGCTATGAAAAGCATTTCCTGCATTTGACAATTTAGTTGATTTTAACTTAGCCTGTCTCATTCCTCAAGTTTTTCAAATAAGGAAATGGTTAACCAGGTGAGCGATTCAGGCTCTCTTGAGCCTCTAGTTTCTTTCGTGATAGTTTTAACTACTTACTGGAATTAACATTAAATTAATTGGTAGTAGCATTTGTTTAAAGTATTACAACACTTTGAGGGAATGGGGTTATTTATATAATTTAAAGTATGTTTCTCGCAAGTATCATGATACTTGATAATTGTGTAATGATAATAGTTGAAAGTATTTGTATTCCACTTATTTTAAATAAATTGAAAAAATATATGTTGCCATTCCCCTATCTTTTACCTTTACTTTTGAACAACACTTACCAAAATCCATCCAGGTTTTTTTTTAAACCCTTAGCAAAGTTACCCTATTTTCAACAAAGAAATTTGAGCAAATTGACCAATAAGTGGTCAAATACCAATGGCAGTGTTTTCAGTTAGTCCTTCGATAGGCCTCAAAGTTATTTAACTCTAATGTCTTAAAGTGAATTAATTTGTCAATCCAAATTATTTGGCCATTTCTGTTACACTAAAAAATAACATCAGAAGGAGAAAGAAGACTTTGCCTTAATTGTAGTCATACACAAATCAAAGTAGTTCTATCCCCAGGTGGCACTAAAAAGTTCAGTTAAATATCACTAGAAAATAAACAACAAAAATCTTCTAGTAATTTTGTGTGAAGCGAAGAGCTGAGAAAAGAAATAATGGTAAAAATTTCAACCATTTAAATAACTGTAATTTTAGAATCTGATCATACATCGATTTCTAACTGTAGGTCAAGGTCTGTTGTATCCTTTATCTCAAAGTTTTTTTTGTTTTTTTTTTTTTTTTGGGGGGGGGGGCATAGATGCTATGTATCAAATATTAAATTAGGAATTTTAAAGATGATACGTCACTTATATAGTGGAAACTGAAATTAAAGGTTCTAGCTAAACGATATTCTTTCTTTCGAATCAGATCAGCTATAAAGTCGGCCTCATAAGAGTGATGAAATAGGTCAGCTAGTAGAAGAGCACAATTTGTTCCCACTGGAATGCCCACCATTTGTTGAAAAAGGCGTCCACCACAGTGGACATATATGTGTTAAACTTTCATGTACCAACTTAGAAGTACCTATACAAGGGAAACTCGTATTAAATTACGGAAATCAAATTGTCTACAGACTCCAACTACACACCTTTAACATAATACATCCAAATGTGTTTTGCAGTCGTATAAAATTGGTAAGTCTAAGTATTTCACTAACTGAAAAATGGACTTAATTATGTAAAAAAAATAACCTTAATTTGTCTCCTTATCAACCAAAAAATAAGGCATGTGTAACATAATTCAGTAGGTAATCTTGAAATAATATTCAATTTCTTATTTTATGTAATATGAAGAGTAAATATTTGATACAAAATGGCTTGCTTAATGGCTTAGACTGTTTTTGTTTGAAGGTTGTAGCTTATGACTATTCCTCAAATTCAAATCGCTGTTTAAATCTAAGTGACGCGTAATGTCAAATATAGTTCACTTAACCTAGAAAACCTGGGAGGGAAAATGTTGTATACTAATCTAGCCATTCAAATATTGTGTTATTGTTTAAATCAGAAGGTTACATCATGCGTCTGTTCTTAAGAAAGCGTTTTTTTTTTTTTTTTTTTTTTTTTTAAAGGCATATACCTAGAAAGTTGTGATATGTAATTAAAGCGGTGAAAAATTGAACAATATCAAGGATCTTGAATGGATACAAATGTTACCCTTCTATACATCCATTAAATCATTCATTTCCCTCACACCTTTTTCGAAACCTACACTTCACATGGTCATATTACTTGGAATCATACTTCCCTTACCAAAATATGCACATTACATCTGATGCAAACTGCACTCTTTGCTTTGTTATAGTCCGTGAAATAACACTTTCCGGTCAAAACCCATTCATGCTCATAACGTCTGATGCGGACCCTGCGCTTAAAATGGCCGTTTGTCCGAAAAACTACCCAAAACCAAAATATAGCCTGATTATGTAATCTGATGCGAATTGTATGCTTGACATGTCCAAACTCTTTTAAACAGATGATTCGAAGCCTACTCTTCACATAGCCAATACTACTAACATTGCACTTTCCTTACCAAAGTATGCTCATCATATCAGATCCCAACTGTACCTTTAACATTGCCATAGTCCGTGAAATAGCACTTTCGAGTCGGAACTCATTCATGCTCATTACATCTGATGCGGACTGTAGTCTTAACATGGCCGTATGACAGAAACACTACCCAAACAATTGCATGCTTATCACATCATATAATAATTTTACATGGCCCAACTGTTTCAAAAATTTTATTCTTGCTAAAATCATACATGCTCATCACTAAAAATGCCAACCGTTTTCTTAATAAGGCCAAAGGACTTAAAATATAATTTTCCTAACAATTACGTACACGATCATCACATCTGACGGAAACCGTACCCCTGACATGCCCGTATGACAGAAAATCTACCCAAAAATGCATGCATATCACATCATATAAGAATTGAACGCCTAACATGGCCGAACTTTCAAATAACTTATTCCTGCTAAAATCATATATGCACATAACTTTAGATGTCGACCGTTTTCTTAATATGGCCAAAGTACTTGAAATATCATTTTCCTACCCAAAATCATTAATGCTCATCACAATTGATGCGTACAGTTCTCCTTTAAATAGCCATTATACAATTCCAAAGATAACAATACTGTGTGAAATATCCCTTTCGTACCTTAATTCTCCATACTAATCACATATGATGCGAACTGAACTCTTAACATGGTCATACTATCTGAAAAAGCACATTCTTACTAGAATCATACATGCTCATCACATCTGATTTGATATGTAACCTAAGTATGACCACGCTACTTCAAATAGCATTTTCCTACTTTGATCATACATGTTCATCACATCTGATTCGTAATGTATCTGTAATATGATTTTAATACTCGATATAACATTTTCCTGCCAATAACGTACAGGTTCATCACATCTGACGCAAACCGTACCCCTGACATCCACGTTAGACAGATAAAACTACCAAAAAAATGCATGCTTATCACATCATATAAGAATTGTACGCCTGATATCGCCAAACTGTTTCAAATAACTTATTCCTGCTTAAATCATATATGCTCATAACGTAAGATACCAACATTTCC
This sequence comes from Perna viridis, assembly GCA_037379345.1. NCBI lineage: Eukaryota > Metazoa > Mollusca > Bivalvia > Mytilida > Mytilidae > Perna > Perna viridis. Next base: position 11,640,637 of record CM074517.1, on the reverse strand, counting down.
TTAATATGGCCAAAGTACTTGAAATATCATTTTCCTACCCAAAATCATTAATGCTCATGACAATTGATTCGTACTGTCCTCACTTAAATAGCCATTTTACAATTCCAAAGATAGCAATACTCTGTGAAATACCATTTTCGTACCTTAATTCTCCATACCAATCACATATGATGCGAACTGAACTTTTAACATGATCATACTATTTGAAATAGCTCAGTCTTAGCAGAATCATACATGCACATCACATCTGATTTGATAATGTACCCTAAGTATGACCATTCTACGTGAAATAGCATTTTCCTACCTAAATCATACATGCTCATCACATCTGATTCATACAGTACTCTTTATATGACCTTATGACTCGAAATAACATTTTCCTACCAATAACGTACATGATGACCGCATGTGACGCAAACCGTACACCTGACATGCCCGTATGACAGAAAAACTACCCACAAATGCATGCTTATCACATCATATAAGAATTGTACGCCTAACATGGCCAAACTTTTTCAAAAATTATTCCTGCTTAAATCATATATGCCGATAACTTAAGATACTAAACGTTTTCTTAATATGGCCAAAGTACTTGAAATATCATTTTCTTACCCAAAATCAATATTGCTCATGACAATTGATGCATACTGTTCTCCTTTAAATAGCGATTATACAATTCCAAAGATAAAATACTGTGGTATGAAATACCCTAAATGTGACCGTACTACTTTAAATAGCACTTTCCTACCTAAATCAAATATGCTCATCACATCTGATTCCTAATGTACTGTCCATATGACCTCACGACTCGAAATAACATTTTCCTACAAACAACATACATGATCATTACATCTGACGGAAACGGTACCCCTGACATGTCTGTATAACAGACAAAGATAGCAATACTCTGTGAAATACCATTTTCGTACCTTGATTCTCCATACCAATGACATATGATGCGAACTGTACTCTTAACATGATCATACTACTTGAAATAGCACATTCGTACCAGAATCATACATGCTCATCAAATCTGATTTGATATGTGTCCTAAATTTAACCATGCTACTTCAAATAGCACTTTCCTACCTAGATCATACATGCTCATCATATCTAATTCGTACTGTATTCTTGATATTTCCTTACGACTCGAAATAACAATTTCCTGCCAATAACATACATGATCATCACATCTGACGGAAACGGTACCCCTGACATGCCCGTAAGACAGAAAAACTACCGAAAAATGCATGCTTATCACATCATAAAAGAATTATACGGCTATCATGGCCAAACTGTTTCAAATATTTGATTCCTGCTAAAATCATACGTGCCCATAATTTAAGACGCCAACCGTTTTCTTAACATGGTCAAAGTAGTTGAAATATCATTTTCCTTACCAAAATCAAAAAATGCTCATGGTAATTGATGCGTAGAGATCTCACTAAAATAGCCATTTTACAATACCAAAGAGAGTTATACTGTGTAAAATGCAATTTTCGTACCTTAATTCTCTATACCAATCACATATGATGTGAACTGTACCCTTAACATGATCATACTACTTGAAATGGCACATTCTAACCAGAATAGAATAGGCTTATCACATCAGATTTGATATGTACCCTAAATATGACCATACTACTTCAAATAGCACTTTCCTACCTAGAACACACATGCTCATCATATCTGATTCATACTGTATTCTTAATATTACCTTACGACTCGAAATAACATTTTCCTATCAATAACGTACATGATCATGACATCTGACGGAAACCGAACCCCTGACATGTATGTATAACAGAAATCTTCACAAAAAATGTATGCTTATCTTATCATAAAAGAATTGTATTCCTAACATGGCCAAACAGTTTCAAATAACTTATTCCTGCTGAAGTCATACATGCCCATAATTTAAGACGCCAACCGTTTTCTTAATATGACAAAAGTACTTTAAATATTATTTTCCTACCCAAAATCAATAATGCTCATGACAATTGATGCGTACTGTTCTCACTTAAATAGCCATTATACAATTCCAAAGATAGCAATACTGTGTGAAATACCATTTCTCGTACCTTAATTCTCCATACTAATCACATATGATGCGATCTGTACTGTTAACATGATCATACTGCTTCAAATAGTACATTCTTTCAAGAATAAAATAGGCTTATCACATCAGATTTGATATGTACCATAAATATGACCATTCTACTTTAAATAGCATTTTCCTACTTAAATCATAAAGGGTCATCTTATCTGATTCGTACTATATTCTTAATATGATCTTACGACTCGAAATAACATTTTCCTACCAATAACGTACTTGATGACCGCATGTGACGCAAACCGTATGACAGAAAAACTACCCACAAATGCATGCTTATCACATCATATAAGAAGTCTACGCCTAACATGGCCAAACTGTTTCAAATAACTTATTCCTACGAATATCATATAAGCCGATAATTTAAGATGCCAAACGTTTTCTTAATATGGCCAAAGTACTAGAAATATCATTTTCCTACCCAAAACCAATAATGCCCATGACAATTGATGCATACTCTTCTCACTTAAATAGCCATTATACAATTCCAAAGATAACAATACTTTGGTGTGAAATACCCTATATATGACCGTACTACTTGAAATAGCACTTTTCTGCCTAAATCATATATGCTCATCACATCTGATTCCTACTGTACTGTTCATATGACCTCACGACTCGAAATAATATTTTCCTACAAACAACCTTTATGATCATCACATCTGACCCAAACCGTACCCCTGACATGTCCGTAAGACAGAAAAACTACCCAAAAATGCATGCTTATCACATCATATAAGAATTGTACGTCTATCATGGCCAAACTGTTTCAAATCACTTATTCCTTCTTTATCCATATATGCCCATAACTTAAGATGCCAAAGTTTTCTTAATATGGCTAAAGTACCTGAAATATAATTTTTCTACCCAAAATCATTAATGCTCATGACAATTGATGCGTACAGTTCTCCTTTAAATAGTCATTATACAATTCCAAAGATGGCAATACTCTGTGAAATACCATTCTCGTACCTTAATTCTCCATACCAATAACTTATGATGTGAACTGTACTCTTAACAGTTCATATTACTTGAAATAGCACATTCGTAACAGAATCATGCATGCTCATCAAATCTGACTTGATATGTATCCTAAATTGGACCATACTACTTCAAATAGCACTTTCCTACCTAAATCATACATGCTCATCATATATAATTCGTACTGTATTCTTAATATATCCTTACGACTCGAAATAAAATCTTACTGCCAATAACGTACATGATAGTCACTTCGGAGGGAAACCGTACCCCTAACATGGCCGTTTAACAGACAAAATATCAAAAAATGCATGCTTATCACATCATATAAGCATTGTACGCCTGACATCTCCAAACTGTTTCAAATAACTTATTCCTGCTAAGATCATATATGCCCATAACTTAACATGCGAACGTTTCCTTAGTATAGCCAAAGTACTTGAAATATCATTTTCCTACCTAAAATCATTAATGCTCATGACAATTGATACGTGCAGTTCTCCTTTAAATAGACATTATACAATTCCATAGATAACAATACTCTGTGAAATACAATTTTCGTACCTTAATTCTCCATACAAATCACATATGATGCGAACTGAACTCTTAACATAATCATACTACTTGAAATAGCTCATTTTAGCAGAATCAAACATACTTATCACATCTGATTTGATATGTAACCTCAATATGACCATACTACTTGAACTAGCACTTTCCGTCTTCAAGCACACATATTCATCATATATGATTAGTAATTTATCTGTAATTAGATTTTACGACTTGATATAACATTTTCCTGCCAATAACGTACAGGATCATCACATTTGACGTAAATCGTACCCCTGACATGCACGTATGACAGAAAAACTACCCACAAATGCATGCTTATCACATATAAGAAGTGTATGCCTAACATGGCCAAACTGTTTCAAATAACTTATTCCTACTAAAATCATATAAGCCGATAACTTAAGATGCCAAACGTTTTCTTAATACGGCCATAGTACTTGAAATATCATTTTCCTACCCAAAAACAATAATGCTCATCACAATTGATGCATACTGTTCTCACTTAAATAGCCATTATACAATTCCAAAGATAACAATGCTTTGGTGTGAAATACCCTAAATATGACAGTACTACTTGAAATAGCACTTTCCTGCCTAAATCATATATGCTCATCACATCTGATTCCTACTGTACTGTTCATATGACCTCACGACTCGAAATAATATTTTCCTACAAACAATCTATATGATCATCACATCTGACGCAAACCGTACCCCTGACATGTCCGTAAGACAGAAAAACTACCCAAAAATGCATGCTTATCACATCATATAAGAATTGTACGCCTAACATGGCCAAACTGTTTCAAATCACTTATTCCTTCTTTATCCATATATGCCCATAACGTAAGATGCCAAAGTTTTCTTAATATGGCTAAAGTACCTGAAATATAATTTTTCTACCCAAAATCATTAATGCTCATGACAATTGATACGTGCAGTTCTCTTTTAAATAGCCATTATACAATTCCAAAGATAACACTACTGTGGGAAATACCAATTTCGTACCTTAATTCTCCATATCAATCACATATGATGCGAACTGAACTCTTAACATAATCATTCTACTTGAAATAGCTCATTCTTAGCAGAATCAAACATACTTATCAAATCTGATTTGATATGTATCCTATATTGGACCATACTACTTCAAATAGCACTTTTCTACCTAAATCATACATGCTCATCATATCTAATTCGTACTGTATTCTTAATATGACATTACGACTCGAAATAAAATTTTACTGCCAATAACGTACATGATAGTCACTTCGGAGGGAAACCGTACCCCTACCATGCCCGTTTAACAGACAAACTATCCAAAAATGCATGCTTATCACATCATATAAGCATTGTACGCCTGACATCTCCAAACTGTTTCATATAACTTATTCCTGCTAAAATCATATATGCCCATAACTTAACATGCGAACGTTTCCTTAGTATAGCCAAAGTACTTGAAATATCATTTTCCTACCCAAAATCATTAATGCTCATGACAATTGATACGTGCAGTTCTCCTTTAAATAGCCATTATACAATTCCAAAGATACTAATACTGTGGGAAATACTAATTTCGTACCTTAATTCTCCATATCAATCACATATGATGCGAACTGAACTCTTAACATAATCATACTACTTGAAATAGCTCATTCTTAGCCGAATCAAACATACTTATCACATCTGATTTGATATGTAACCTAAATATGACCATACTACTTGTACTAGCACTTTCCTACTTCAATCACACATACTCATCACATCTGATTAGTAATTTATCTGTAATTAGATTTTACGACTTGATATAACATTTTCCTGCCAATAACGTACAGGATCATCACATCTGACGCAAACCGTACCCCTGACATGCACGTATGACAGAAAAACTACCCACAAATGCATGCTTATCACATATAAAAAGTGTATGCCTAACATGGCCAAACTGTTTCAAATAACTTATTCCTACTAAAATCATATAAGCCGATAACTTAAGATGCCAAACGTTTTCTTAATACGGCCAAAGTGCTTGAAATATCATTTTCCTACCCAAAATCAATAATGCTCATCACAATTGATGCATACTGCTCTCACTAATAGACATTATACAATTCCAAAGATACCAATACTGTGGGAAATACCAATTTCGTACCTTAATTCTCCATATCAATCACATATGATGCGAACTTAACTCTTAACATAATCATTCTACTTGAAATAGCTCATTCTTAGCAGAATCAAACATATTTATCAAATCTGATTTGATATGTATCCTATATTGGACCATACTACTTCAAATAGCACTTTTCTACCTAAATCATACATGCTCATAATATCTAATTCGTACTGTATTCTTAACATGACCTTACGACTCGAAATAAAATTTTACTGTCAATAACGTACATGATAGTCACTTCGGAGGGAAACCGTACCCCTAACATGCCCGTTTAACAGACAAACTATCCAAAAATGCATGCTTATCACATCATATAAGCATTGTACGCCTGACATCTCCAAACTGTTTCAAATAACTTATTCCTGCTAAAATCATACATGCCAATAACTTAACATGCGAACGTTTCCTTAATATAGCCAAAGTACTTGAAATATCATTTTCCTACCCAAAATCATTAATGCTCATGACAATTGATACGTGCAGTTCTCCTTTAAATAGCCATTCTACAATTCCAAAGATTACAATACTCTGTGAAATACAATTTTCGTACCTTAATTCTCCATATCAATCACATATGATGCGAACTGAACTCTTAACATAATCATACTACTTGAAATAGCTCATTCTTAGCAAAATCAAACATTCTGATCAAATCTGATTTGATGTGTATCCTAAATTGGACCATACTACTTCAAATAGCACTTTCCTACCTAAATCATACATGCTCATCATATCTAATTCGTACTGTATTCTTAATATGACATTACGACTCGAAATAGAATTTTACTGCCAATAACGTACATGATAGTCACTCTGGAGGGAAACTGTACCCCTAACATGGCCGTTTAACAGACAAACTACCCAAGAATGCATGCTTACCATATCATATAAGCATTGTACGCCTGACAACTCCAAACTGCTTCGAAAAACTTATTCCTGCTGAAATCATATATGCCCATAACTTAACATGCGAACGTTTCCTTAATATGGCCAAAGTACTTGAAATATCATTTTCTTACCTAAAATCATTAATGCTCAGGACAATTGATACGTGCAGTTCTCCTTTAAATAGCCATTATACAATTCCAAAGATAACAATACTCTGTGAAATACAATTCTCGTACCTTAATTCTCCATACAAATCACATATGATGCGAACTGAACTCTTAACATAATCATACTACTTGAAATAGCTCATTCTTAGCAGAATCAAACATACTTATCACATCTGATTTGATATGTAACCTAAATATGACCATACTACTTGTACTAGCACTTTCCTACTTCAATCACACATACTCATCACATCTGATTAGTAATTTATCTGTAATTAGATTTTACGGCTTGATATAACATTTTCCTGCCAATAACGTACAGGATCATCACATCTGACGCAAACCGTACCCCTGACATGCACGTATGACAGAAAAACTACCCACAAATGCATGCTTATCACATATAAAAAGTGTATGCCTAACATGGCCAAACTGTTTCAAATAACTTATTCCTACTAAAATCATATAAGCCGATAACTTAAGATGCCAAACGTTTTCTTAATACGGCCAAAGTGCTTGAAATATCATTTTCCTACCCAAAATCAATAATGCTCATCACAATTGATGCATACTGCTCTCACTAATAGACATTATAAAATTCCAAAGATACCAATACTGTGGGAAATACCAATTTCGTACCTTAATTCTCCATATCAATCACATATGATGCGAACTTAACTCTTAACATAATCATTCTACTTGAAATAGCTCATTCTTAGCAGAATCAAACATACATATCAAATCTGATTTGATATGTATCCTAAAATGGACCATACTACTTCAAATAGCACTTTCCTACCTAAATCATACATGCTCATCATATCTAATTCGTACTGTATTCTTAACATGACCTTACGACTCGAAATAAAATTTTACTGCCAATAACGTACATGATAGTCACTTCGGAGGGAAACCGTACCCCTAACATGCCCGTTTAACAGACAAACTACCCAAGAATGCATGCTTACCATATCATATAAGCATTGTACGCCTGACAACTCCAAACTGCTTCGAAAAACTTATTCCTGCTAAAATCATATATGCCCATAACTTAACATGCGAACGTTTCCTTAATATAGCCAAAGTACTTGAAATATCATTTTCCTACCCAAAATCATTAATGCTCATGACAATTGATACGTGCAGTTCTCCTTTAAATAGCCATTATACAATTCCAAAGATTACAATACTCTGTGAAATACAATTTTCGTACCTTAATTCTCCATACAAATCACATATGATGCGAACTGAACTCTTAACATAATCATACTACTTGAAATAGCTCATTCTTCGCCGAATCAAACATACTTATCACATCTGATTTGATATGTAACCTAAATATGACCATACTACTTGTACTAGCACTTTCCTACTTCAATCACACATACTCATCACATCTGATTAGTAATTTATCTGTAATTAGATTTTACGACTTGATATAACATTTTCCTGCCAATAACGTACAGGATCATCACATCTGACGCAAACCGTACCCCTGACATGCACATATGACAGAAAAACTACCCACAAATGCATGCTTATCACATATAAAAAGTGTATGCCTAACATGGCCAAACTGTTTCAAATAACTTATTCCTACTAAAATCATATAAGCCGATAACTTAAGATGCCAAACGTTTTCTTAATACGGCCAAAGTGCTTGAAATATCATTTTCCTACCCAAAATCAATAATGCTCATCACAATTGATGCATACTGCTCTCACTAATAGACATTATAAAATTCCAAAGATACCAATACTGTGGGAAATACCAATTTCGTACCTTAATTCTCCATATCAATCACATATGATGCGAACTTAACTCTTAACATAATCATTCTACTTGAAATAGCTCATTCTTAGCAGAATCAAACATACATATCAAATCTGATTTGATATGTATCCTAAAATGGACCATACTACTTCAAATAGCACTTTCCTACCTAAATCATACATGCTCATCATATCTAATTCGTACTGTATTCTTAACATGACCTTACGACTCGAAATAAAATTTTACTGCCAATAACGTACATGATAGTCACTTCGGAGGGAAACCGTACCCCTAACATGCCCGTTTAACAGACAAACTACCCAAGAATGCATGCTTACCATATCATATAAGCATTGTACGCCTGACAACTCCAAACTGCTTCGAAAAACTTATTCCTGCTAAAATCATATATGCCCATAACTTAACATGCGAACGTTTCCTTAATATAGCCAAAGTACTTGAAATATCATTTTCCTACCCAAAATCATTAATGCTCATGACAATTGATACGTGCAGTTCTCCTTTAAATAGCCATTATACAATTCCAAAGATTACAATACTCTGTGAAATACAATTTTCGTACCTTAATTCTCCATACAAATCACATATGATGCGAACTGAACTCTTAACATAATCATACTACTTGAAATAGCTCATTCTTCGCCGAATCAAACATACTTATCACATCTGATTTGATATGTAACCTAAATATGACCATACTACTTGTACTAGCACTTTCCTACTTCAATCACACATACTCATCACATCTGATTAGTAATTTATCTGTAATTAGATTTTACGACTTGATATAACATTTTCCTGCCAATAACGTACAGGATCATCACATCTGACGCAAACCGTACCCCTGACATGCACATATGACAGAAAAACTACCCACAAATGCATGCTTATCACATATAAAAAGTGTATGCCTAACATGGCCAAACTGTTTCAAATAACTTATTCCTACTAAAATCATATAAGCCGATAACTTAAGATGCCAAACGTTTTCTTAATACGGCCAAAGTGCTTGAAATATCATTTTCCTACCCAAAATCAATAATGCTCATCACAATTGATGCATACTGCTCTCACTTAAATAGCCATTATACAATTCCAAAGATACCAATACTGTGGGAAATACCAATTTCGTACCTTAATTCTTCATATCAATCACATATGATGCGAACTGAACTCTTAACATAATCATTCTACTTGAAAAAGCTCATTCTTAGCAGAATCAAACATACTTATCAAATCTGATTTGATATGTATCCTAAATTGGACCATACTACTTCAAATAGCACTTTCCTACCTAAATCATACATGCTCATAATATCTAATTCGTACTGTATTCTTAACATGACCTTACGACTCGAAATAAAATTTTACTGTCAATAACGTACATGATAGTCACTTCGGAGGGAAACCGTATCCCTACCATGCCCGTTTAACAGACAAACTATCCAAAAATGCATGCTTATCACATCATATAAGCATTGTACTCCTGACATCTCCAAACTGTTTCATATAACTTATTCCTGCTAAAATCATATATGCCCATAACTTAACATGCGAACGTTTCCTTAGTATAGCCAAAGTACTTGAAATATCATTTTCCTACCCAAAATCATTAATGCTCATGACAATTGATACGTGCAGTTCTCCTTTAAATAGCCATTCTACAATTCCAAAGATTACAATATTCTGTGAAATACAATTTTCGTACCTTAATTCTCCATATCAATCACATATGATGCGAACTGAACTCTTAACATAATCATACTACGTGAAATAGCTCATTCTTAGCAGAATCAAACATACTTATCAAATCTGATTTGATGTGTATCCTAAATTGGACCATACTACTTCAAATAGCACTTTCCTACCTAAATCATACATGCTCATAATATCTAATTCGTACTATATTCTTAACATGACCTTACGACTCGAAATAAAATTTTACTGTCAATAACGTACATGATAGTCACTACGGAGGGAAACCGTACCCCTACCATGCCCGTTTAACAGACAAACTATCCAAAAATGCATGCTTATCACATCATATAAGCATTGTACGCCTGACATCTCCAAACTGTTTCAAATGACTTATTCCTGCTAAAATCATACATGCCCATAACTTAACATGCGAACGTTTCCTTAATATAGCCAAAGTACTTGAAATATCATTTTCCTACCCAAAATCATTAATGCTCATGACAATTGATACGTGCAGTTCTCCTTTAAATAGCCATTATTCAATTCCAAAGATTACAATTCTCTGTGAAATACAATTTTCGTACCTTAATTCTCAATATCAATCACATATGATGCGAACTGAACTCTTAACATAATCATACTACTTGAAATAGCTCATTCTTAGCAAAATCAAACATACTGATCAAATCTGATTTGATGTGTATCCTAAATTGGACCATACTACTTCAAATAGCACTTTCCTACCTAAATCATACATGCTCATCATATCTAATTCGTACTGTATTCTTAATATGACATTACGACTCGAAATAGAATTTTACTGCCAATAACGTACATGATAGTCACTCTGGAGGGAAACTGTACCCCTAACATGCCCGTTTAACAGACAAACTACCCAAGAATGCATGCTGACCATATCATATAAGCATTGTACGCCTGACAACTCCAAACTGCTTCGAAAAACTTATTCCTGCTAAAATCATATATGCCCATAACTTAACATGCGAACGTTTCCTTAATATAGCCAAAGTACTTGAAATATCATTTTCCTACCCAAAATCATTAATGCTCATGACAATTGATACGTGCAGTTCTCCTTTAAATAGCCATTATACAATTCCAAAGATTAGAATACTCGGTGAAATACAATTTTTGTACCTTAATTCTCCATACAAATCACATATGATGCGAACCGAACTCTTAACATAATCATACTACTTGAAATAGCTCATTCTTAGCCGAATCAAACATACTTATCACATCTGATTTGATATGTAACCTAAATATGACCATACTACTTGTACTAGCACTTTCCTACTTCAATCACACATACTCATCACATCTGATTAGTAATTTATCTGTAATTAGATTTTACGACTTGATATAACATTTTCCTGCCAATAACGTACAGGATCATCACATCTGACGCAAACCGTACCCCTGACATGCACGTATGACAGAAAAACTACCCACAAATGCATGCTTATCACATATAAAAAGTGTATGCCTAACATGGCCAAACTGTTTCAAATAACTTATTCCTACTAAAATCATATAAGCCGATAACTTAAGATGCCAAACGTTTTCTTAATACGGCCAAAGTGCTTGAAATATCATTTTCCTACCCAAAATCAATAATGCTCATCACAATTGATGCATACTGCTCTCACTTAAATAGCCATTATACAATTCCAAAGATACCAATACTGTGGGAAATACCAATTTCGTACCTTAATTCTTCATATCAATCACATATGATGCGAACTGAACTCTTAACATAATCATTCTACTTGAAAAAGCTCATTCTTAGCAGAATCAAACATACTTATCAAATCTGATTTGATATGTATCCTAAATTGGACCATACTACTTCAAATAGCACTTTCCTACCTAAATCATACATGCTCATAATATCTAATTCGTACTGTATTCTTAACATGACCTTACGACTCGAAATAAAATTTTACTGTCAATAACGTACATGATAGTCACTTCGGAGGGAAACCGTACCCCTACCATGCCCGTTTAACAGACAAACTATCCAAAAATGCATGCTTATCACATCATATAAGCATTGTACTCCTGACATCTCCAAACTGTTTCATATAACTTATTCCTGCTAAAATCATATATGCCCATAACTTAACATGCGAACGTTTCCTTAATATAGCCAAAGTACTTGAAATATCATTTTCCTACCCAAAATCATTAATGCTCATGACAATTGATACGTGCAGTTCTCCTTTAAATAGCCATTCTACAATTCCAAAGATTACAATATTCTGTGAAATACAATTTTCGTACCTTAATTCTCCATATCAATCACATATGATGCGAACTGAACTCTTAACATAATCATACTACGTGAAATAGCTCATTCTTAGCAGAATCAAACATACTTATCAAATCTGATTTGATGTGTATCCTAAATTGGACCATACTGCTTCAAATAGCACTTTCCTACCTAAATCATACATGCTCATAATATCTAATTCGTACTGTATTCTTAACATGACCTTACGACTCGAAATAAAATTTTACTGTCAATAACGTACATGATAGTCACTTCGGAGGGAAACCGTACCCCTACCATGCCCGTTTAACAGACAAACTATCCAAAAATGCATGCTTATCACATATAAAAAGTGTATGCCTAACATGGCCAAACTGTTTCAAATAACTTATTCCTACTAAAATCATATAAGCCGATAACTTAAGATGCCAAACGTTTTCTTAATACGGCCAAAGTGCTTGAAATATCATTTTCCTACCCAAAATCAATAATGCTCATCACAATTGATGCATACTGCTCTCACTTAAATAGCCATTATACAATTCCAAAGATACCAATACTGTGGGAAATACCAATTTCGTACCTTAATTCTTCATATCAATCACATATGATGCGAACTGAACTCTTAACATAATCATTCTACTTGAAATAGCTCATTCTTAGCAGAATCAAACATACTTATCAAATCTGATTTGATATGTATCCTAAATTGGACCATACTACTTCAAATAGCACTTTCCTACCTAAATCATACATGCTCATCATATCTAATTCGTACTGTATTCTTAACATGACCTTACGACTCGAAATAAAATTTTACTGTCAATAACGTACATGATAGTCACTTCGGAGGGAAACCGTACCCCTACCATGCCCGTTTAACAGACAAACTACCCAAGAATGCATGCTTACCATATCATATAAGCATTGTACGCCTGACAACTCCAAACTGCTTCGAAAAACTTATTCCTGCTAAAATCATATATGCCCATAACTTAACATGCGAACGTTTCCTTAATATAGCCAAAGTACTTGAAATATCATTTTCCTACCCAAAATCATTAATGCTCATGACAATTGATACGTGCAGTTCTCCTTTAAATAGCCATTATACAATTCCAAAGATTACAATACTCTGTGAAATACAATTTTCGTACCTTAATTCTCCATACAAATCACATATGATGCGAACTGAACTCTTAACATAATCATACTACTTGAAATAGCTCATTCTTAGCCGAATCAAACATACTTATCACATCTGATTTGATATGTAACCTAAATATGACCATACTACTTGTACTAGCACTTTCCTACTTCAATCACACATACTCATCACATCTGATTAGTAATTTATCTGTAATTAGATTTTACGACTTGATATAACATTTTCCTGCCAATAACGTACAGGATCATCACATCTGACGCAAACCGTACCCCTGACATGCACGTATGACAGAAAAACTACCCACAAATGCATGCTTATCACATATAAAAAGTGTATGCCTAACATGGCCAAACTGTTTCAAATAACTTATTCCTACTAAAATCATATAAGCCGATAACTTAAGATGCCAAACGTTTTCTTAATACGGCCAAAGTGCTTGAAATATCATTTTCCTACCCAAAATCAATAATGCTCATCACAATTGATGCATACTGCTCTCACTTAAATAGCCATTATACAATTCCAAAGATACCAATACTGTGGGAAATACCAATTTCGTACCTTAATTCTTCATATCAATCACATAGGATGCGAACTGAACTCTTAACATAATCATTCTACTTGAAATAGCTCATTCTTAGCAGAATCAAACATACTTATCAAATCTGATTTGATATGTATCCTAAATTGGACCATACTACTTCAAATAGCACTTTCCTACCTAAATCATACATGCTCATCATATCTAATTCGTACTGTATTCTTAACATGACCTTACGACTCGAAATAAAATTTTACTGTCAATAACGTACATGATAGTCACTTCGGAGGGACACCGTACCCCTACCATGCCCGTTTAACAGACAAACTACCCAAAAATGCATGCTTACCATATCATATAAGCATTGTACGCCTGACAACTCCAAACTGCTTCGAAAAACTTATTCCTGCTAAAATCATATATGCCCATAACTTAACATGCGAACGTTTCCTTAATATAGCCAAAGTACTTGAAATATCATTTTCCTACCCAAAATCATTAATGCTCATGACAATTGATACGTGCAGTTCTCCTTTAAATAGCCATTATACAATTCCAAAGATTACAATACTCTGTGAAATACAATTTTCGTACCTTAATTCTCCATACAAATCACATATGATGCGAACTGAACTCTTAACATAATCATACTACTTGAAATAGCTCATTCTTAGCCGAATCAAACATACTTATCACATCTGATTTGATATGTAACCTAAATATGACCATACTACTTGTACTAGCACTTTCCTACTTCAATCACACATACTCATCACATCTGATTAGTAATTTATCTGTAATTAGATTTTACGACTTGATATAACATTTTCCTGCCAATAACGTACAGGATCATCACATCTGACGCAAACCGTACCCCTGACATGCACGTATGACAGAAAAACTACCCACAAATGCATGCTTATCACATATAAAAAGTGTATGCCTAACATGGCCAAACTGTTTCAAATAACTTATTCCTACTAAAATCATATAAGCCGATAACTTAAGATGCCAAACGTTTTCTTAATACGGCCAAAGTGCTTGAAATATCATTTTCCTACCCAAAATCAATAATGCTCATCACAATTGATGCATACTGCTCTCACTTAAATAGCCATTATACAATTCCAAAGATACCAATACTGTGGGAAATACCAATTTCGTACCTTAATTCTTCATATCAATCACATATGATGCGAACTGAACTCTTAACATAATCATTCTACTTGAAATAGCTCATTCTTAGCAGAATCAAACATACTTATCAAATCTGATTTGATATGTATCCTAAATTGGACCATACTACTTCAAATAGCACTTTCCTACCTAAATCATACATGCTCATCATATCTAATTCGTACTGTATTCTTAACATGACCTTACCACTCGAAATAAAATTTTACTGTCAATAACGTACATGATAGTCACTTCGGAGGGAAACCGTACCCCTACCATGCCCGTTTAACAGACAAACTATCCAAAAATGCATGCTTATCACATCATATAAGCATTGTACTCCTGACATCTCCAAACTGTTTCATATAACTTATTCCTGCTAAAATCATATATGCCCATAACTTAACATGCGAACGTTTCCTTAGTATTGCCAAAGTACTTGAAATATCATTTTCCTACCCAAAATCATTCTACAATTCCAAAGATTACAATATTCTGTGAAATACAATTTTCGTACCTTAATTCTCCATATCAATCACATATGATGCGAACTGAACTCTTAACATAATCATACTACGTGAAAAAGCTCATTCTTAGCAGAATCAAACATACTTATCAAATCTGATTTGATGTGTATCCTAAATTGGACCATACTACTTCAAATAGCACTTTCCTACCTAAATCATACATGCTCATAATATCTAATTCGTACTGTATTCTTAACATGACCTTACGACTCGAAATAAAATTTTACTGTCAATAACGTACATGATAGTCACTTCGGAGGGAAACCGTACCCCTACCATGCCCGTTTAACAGACAAACTATCCAAAAATGCATGCTTATCACATATAAAAAGTGTATGCCTAACATGGCCAGACTGTTTCAAATAACTTATTCCTACTAAAATCATATAAGCCGATAACTTAAGATGCCAAACGTTTTCTTAATACGGCCAAAGTGCTTGAAATATCATTTTCCTACCCAAAATCAATAATGCTCATCACAATTGATGCATACTGCTCTCACTTAAATAGCCATTATACAATTCCAAAGATACCAATACTGTGGGAAATACCAATTTCGTACCTTAATTCTTCATATCAATCACATATGATGCGAACTGAACTCTTAACATAATCATTCTACTTGAAATAGCTCATTCTTAGCAGAATCAAACATACTTATCAAATCTGATTTGATATGTATCCTAAATTGGACCATACTACTTCAAATAGCACTTTCCTACCTAAATCATACATGCTCATCATATCTAATTCGTACTGTATTCTTAACATGACCTTACGACTCGAAATAAAATTTTACTGTCAATAACGTACATGATAGTCACTTCGGAGGGAAACCGTACCCCTACCATGCCCGTTTAACAGACAAACTACCCAAGAATGCATGCTTACCATATCATATAAGCATTGTACGCCTGACAACTCCAAACTGCTTCGAAAAACTTATTCCTGCTAAAATCATATATGCCCATAACTTAACATGCGAACGTTTCCTTAATATAGCCAAAGTACTTGAAATATCATTTTCCTACCCAAAATCATTAATGCTCATGACAATTGATACGTGCAGTTCTCCTTTAAATAGCCATTATACAATTCCAAAGATTACAATACTCTGTGAAATACAATTTTCGTACCTTAATTCTCCATACAAATCACATATGATGCGAACTGAACTCTTAACATAATCATACTACTTGAAATAGCTCATTCTTAGCCGAATCAAACATACTTATCACATCTGATTTGATATGTAACCTAAATATGACCATACTACTTGTACTAGCACTTTCCTACTTCAATCACACATACTCATCACATCTGATTAGTAATTTATCTGTAATTAGATTTTACGACTTGATATAACATTTTCCTGCCAATAACGTACAGGATCATCACATCTGACGCAAACCGTACCCCTGACATGCACGTATGACAGAAAAACTACCCACAAATGCATGCTTATCACATATAAAAAGTGTATGCCTAACATGGCCAAACTGTTTCAAATAACTTATTCCTACTAAAATCATATAAGCCGATAACTTAAGATGCCAAACGTTTTCTTAATACGGCCAAAGTGCTTGAAATATCATTTTCCTACCCAAAATCAATAATGCTCATCACAATTGATGCATACTGCTCTCACTTAAATAGCCATTATACAATTCCAAAGATACCAATACTGTGGGAAATACCAATTTCGTACCTTAATTCTTCATATCAATCACATATGATGCGAACTGAACTCTTAACATAATCATTCTACTTGAAATAGCTCATTCTTAGCAGAATCAAACATACTTATCAAATCTGATTTGATATGTATCTTAAAATGGACCATACTACTTCAAATAGCACTTTCCTACCTAAATCATACATGCTCATCATATCTAATTCGTACTGTATTCTTAACATGACCTTACGACTCGAAATAAAATTTTACTGCCAATAACGTACATGATAGTCACTTCGGAGGGAAACTGTACCCCTACCATGCCCGTTTAACAGACAAACTATCCAAAAATGCATGCATATCACATCATATAAGCATTGTACGCCTGACATCTCCAAACTGTTTCATATAACTTATTCCTGCTAAAATCATATATGCCCATAACTTAACATGCGAACGTTTCCTTAGTATAGCCAAAGTACTTGAAATATCATTTTCCTACCCAAAATCATTAATGCTCATGACAATTGATACGTGCAGTTCTCCTTTAAATAGCCATTATACAATTCCAAACATTACAATTCTCTGTGAAATACATTTTTCGTACCTTAATTCTCCATATCAATCACATATGATGCGAACTGAACTCTTAACATAATCATACTACGTGAAATAGCTCATTCTTAGCAGAATCAAACATACTTATCAAATCTGATTTGATGTGTATCCTAAATTGGACCATACTACTTCAAATAGCACTTTCCTACCTAAATCATACATGCTCATCATATCTAATTCGTACTGTATTCTTAATATGACATTACGACTCGAAATAGAATTTTACTGCCAATAACGTACATGATAGTCACTCTGGAGGGAAACTGTACCCCTAACATGCCCGTTTAACAGACAAACTACCCAAAAATGCATGCTTACCATATCATATAAGCATTGTACGCCTGACAACTCCAAACTGCTTCGAAAAACTTATTCCTGCTAAAATCATATATGCCCATAACTTAACATGCGAACGTTTCCTTAATATAGCCAAAGTACTTGAAATATCATTTTCCTACCCAAAATCATTAATGCTCATGACAATTGATACGTGCAGTTCTCCTTTAAATAGCCATTATACAATTCCAAAGATTACAATACTCTGTGAAATACAATTTTCGTACCTTAATTCTCCATACAAATCACATATGATGCGAACTGAACTCTTAACATAATCATACTACTTGAAATAGCTCATTCTTAGCCGAATCAAACATACTTATCACATCTGATTTGATATGTAACCTAAATATGACCATACTACTTGTACTAGCACTTTCCTACTTCAATCACACATACTCATCACATCTGATTAGTAATTTATCTGTAATTAGATTTTACGACTTGATATAACATTTTCCTGCCAATAACGTACAGGATCATCACATCTGACGCAAACCGTACCCCTGACATGCACGTATGACAGAAAAACTACCCACAAATGCATGCTTATCACATATAAAAAGTGTATGCCTAACATGGCCAAACTGTTTCAAATACCTTATTCCTACTAAAATCATATAAGCCGATAAATTAAGATGCCAAACGTTTTCTAAATACGGCCAAAGTGCTTGAAATATCATTTTCCTACCCAAAATCAATAATGCTCATCACAATTGATGCATACTGCTCTCACTTAAATAGCCATTATACAATTCCAAAGATACCAATACTGTGGGAAATACCAATTTCGTACCTTAATTCTTCACATCAATCACATATGATGCGAACTGAACTATTAACATAATCATTCTACTTGAAATAGCTCATTCTTAGCAGAATCAAACATACTTATCAAATCTGATTTGATATGTATCCTAAATTGGACCATACTACTTCAAATAGCACTTTCCTACCTAAATCATACATGCTCATCATATCTAATTCGTACTGTATTCTTAACATGACCTTACGACTCGAAATAAAATTTTACTGCCAATAACGTACATGATAGTCACTTCGGAGGGAAACCGTACCCCTACCATGCCCGTTTAACAGACAAACTATCCAAAAATGCATGCATATCACATCATATAAGCATTGTACGCCTGACATCTCCAAACTGTTTCATATAACTTATTCCTGCTAAAATCATATATGCCCATAACTTAACATGCGAACGTTTCCTTAGTATAGCCAAAGTACTTGAAATATCATTTTCCTACCCAAAATCATTAATGCTCATGACAATTGATACGTGCAGTTCTCCTTTAAATAGCCATTATACAATTCCAAAGATTACAATATTCTGTGAAATACAATTTTCGTACCTTAATTCTCCATATCAATCACATATGATGCGAACTGAACTCTTAACATAATCATACTACGTGAAATAGCTCATTCTTAGCAGAATCAAACATACTTATCAAATCTGATTTGATGTGTATCCTTAATTGGACCATACTACTTCAAATAGCACTTTCCTACCTAAATCATACATGTTCATCATATCTAATTCGTACTGTATTCTTAATATGACATTACGACTCGAAATAAAATTTTACTGCCAATAACGTACATGATAGTCACTTCGGAGGGAAATCGTACCCCTAACATGCCCGTTTAACAGACAAACTACCCAAGAATGCATGCTTATCACATCATATAAGCATTGTAGGCATTACATCTCCAAACTGTTTCGAATAACTTATTCCTGCTAAAATCATATATGCCCATAACTTAACATGCGAACGTTTCCTTAATATAGCCAAAGTACTTGAAATATCATTTTCCTACCCAAAATCATTAATGCTCATGACAATTGATACGTGCAGTTCTCCTTTAAATAGCCATTATACAATTCCAAAGATACTAATACTGCGGGAAATACCAATTTCGTACCTTAATTCTCCATATCAATCACATATGATGCGAACTGAACTCTTAACATAATCATACTACTTGAAATAGCTCATTCTTAGCAGAATCAAACATACTTATCACATCTGATTTGATATGTAACCTAAATATGACCATACTACTTGTACTAGCACTTTCCTACTTCAATCACACATACTCATCACATCTGATTAGTAATTTATCTGTAATTAGATTTTATGACTTGATATAACATTTTCCTGCCAATAACCTTTAGGATCATCACATCTGACGCACACCGTACCCCTGACATGCACGTATGACAGAAAAACTACCCACAAATGCATGCTTATCACATATAAAAAGTGTATGCCTAACATGGCCAAACTGTTTCAAATAACTTATTCCTACTAAAATCATATAAGCCGATAACTTAAGATGCCAAACGTTTTCTTAATACGGCCAAAGTGCTTGAAATATCATTTTCCTACCCAAAATCAATAATGCTCATCACAATTGATGCATACTGCTCTCACTTAAATAGCCATTATACAATTCCAAAGATACCAATACTGTGGGAAATACCAATTTCGTACCTTAATTCTTCATATCAATCACATATGATGCGAACTGAACTCTTAACATAATCATTCTACTTGAAATAGCTCATTCTTAGCAGAATCAAACATACTTATCAAATCTGATTTGATATGTATCCTAAATTGGACCATACTACTTCAAATAGCACTTTCCTACCTAAATCATACATACTCATCATATCTAATTCGTACTGTATTCTTAACATGACCTTACGACTCGAAATAAAATTTTACTGCCAATAACGTACATGATAGTCACTTCGGAGGGAAACCGTACCCCTACCATGCCCGTTTAACAGACAAACTATCCAAAAATGCATGCATATCACATCATATAAGCATTGTACGCCTGACATCTCCAAACTGTTTCATATAACTTATTCCTGCTAAAATCATATATGCCCATAACTTAACATGCGAACGTTTCCTTAGTATAGCCAAAGTACTTGAAATATCATTTTCCTACCCAAAATCATTAATGCTCATGACAATTGATACGTGCAGTTCTCCTTTAAATAGCCATTATACAATTCCAAACATTACAATTCTCTGTGAAATACAATTTTCGTACCTTAATTCTCCATATCAATCACATATGATGCGAACTGAACTCTTAACATAATCATACTACTTGAAATAGCTCATTCTTAGCAAAATCAAACATACTTATCAAATCTGATTTGATGTGTATCCTAAATTGGACCATACTACTTCAAATAGCACTTTCCTACCTAAATCATACATGCTCATCATATCTAATTCGTACTGTATTCTTAATATGACATTACGACTCGAAATAGAATTTTACTGCCAATAACGTACATGATAGTCACTTCGGAGGGAAACTGTACCCCTAACATGCCCGTTTAACAGACAAACTACCCAAAAATGCATGCTTACCATATCATATAAGCATTGTACGCCTGACAACTCCAAACTGCTTCGAAAAACTTATTCCTGCTAAAATCATATATGCCCATAACTTAACATGCGAACGTTTCCTTAATATAGCCAAAGTACTTGAAATATCATTTTCCTACCCAAAATCATTAATGCTCATGACAATTGATACGTGCAGTTCTCCTTTAAATAGCCATTATACAATTCCAAAGATTACAATACTCTGTGAAATACAATTTTCGTACCTTAATTCTCCATACAAATCACATATGATGCGAACTGAACTCTTAACATAATCATACTACTTGAAATAGCTCATTCTTAGCCGAATCAAACATACTTATCACATCTGATTTGATATGTAACCTAAATATGACCATACTACTTGTACTAGCACTTTCCTACTTCAATCACACATACTCATCACATCTGATTAGTAATTTATCTGTAATTAGATTTTACGACTTGATATAACATTTTCCTGCCAATAACGTACAGGATCATCACATCTGACGCAAACCGTACCCCTGACATGCACGTATGACAGAAAAACTACCCACAAATGCATGCTTATCACATATAAAAAGTGTATGCCTAACATGGCCAAACTGTTTCAAATACCTTATTCCTACTAAAATCATATAAGCCGATAACTTAAGATGCCAAACGTTTTCTAAATACGGCCAAAGTGCTTGAAATATCATTTTCCTACCCAAAATCAATAATGCTCATCACAATTGATGCATACTGCTCTCACTTAAATAGCCATTATACAATTCCAAAGATACCAATACTGTGGGAAATACCAATTTCGTACCTTAATTCTTCATATCAATCACATATGATGCGAACTGAACTATTAACATAATCATTCTACTTGAAATAGCTCATTCTTAGCAGAATCAAACATACTTATCAAATCTGATTTGATATGTATCCTAAATTGGACCATACTACTTCAAATAGCACTTTCCTACCTAAATCATACATGCTCATCATATCTAATTCGTACTGTATTCTTAACATGACCTTACGACTCGAAATAAAATTTTACTGCCAATAACGTAGATGATAGTCACTTCGGAGGGAAACCGTACCCCTACCATGCCCGTTTAACAGACAAACTATCCAAAAATGCATGCATATCACATCATATAAGCATTGTACGCCTGACATCTCCAAACTGTTTCATATAACTTATTCCTGCTAAAATCATATATGCCCATAACTTAACATGCGAACGTTTCCTTAGTATAGCCAAAGTACTTGAAATATCATTTTCCTACCCAAAATCATTAATGCTCATGACAATTGATACGTGCAGTTCTCCTTTAAATAGCCATTATACAATTCCAAAGATTACAATATTCTGTGAAATACAATTTTCGTACCTTAATTCTCCATATCAATCACATATGATGCGAACTGAACTCTTAACATAATCATACTACGTGAAATAGCTCATTCTTAGCAGAATCAAACATACTTATCAAATCTGATTTGATGTGTATCCTAAATTGGACCATACTACTTCAAATAGCTCTTTCCTACCTAAATCATACATGCTCATCATATCTAATTCGTACTGTATTCTTAATATGACATTACGACTCGAAATAAAATTTTACTGCCAATAACGTACATGATAGTCACTTCGGAGGGAAATCGTACCCCTAACATGCCCGTTTAACAGACAAACTACCCAAGAATGCATGCTTATCACATCATATAAGCATTGTAGGCATTACATCTCCAAACTGTTTCGAATAACTTATTCCTGCTAAAATCATATATGCCCATAACTTAACATGCGAACGTTTCCTTAATATAGCCAAAGTACTTGAAATATCATTTTCCTACCTAAAATCATTAATGCTCATGACAATTGATACGTGCAGTTCTCCTTTAAATAGCCATTATACAATTCCAAAGATACTAATACTGTGGGAAATACCAATTTCGTACCTTAATTCTCCATATCAATCACATATGATGCGAACTGAACTCTTAACATAATCATACTACTTGAAATAGCTCATTCTTAGCAGAATCAAACATACTTATCACATCTGATTTGATATGTAACCTAAATATGACCATACTACTTGTACTAGCACTTTCCTACTTCAATCACACATACTCATCACATCTGATTAGTAATTTATCTGTAATTAGATTTTATGACTTGATATAACATTTTCCTGCCAATAACCTTTAGGATCATCACATCTGACGCACACCGTACCCCAGACATGCACGTATGACAGAAAAACTACCCACAAATGCATGCTTATCACATATAAAAAGTGTATGCCTAACATGGCCAAACTGTTTCAAATAACTTATTCCTACTAAAATCATATAAGCCGATAACTTAAGATGCCAAACGTTTTCTTAATACGGCCAAAGTGCTTGAAATATCATTTTCCTACCCAAAATCAATAATGCTCATCACAATTGATGCATACTGCTCTCACTTAAATAGCCATTATACAATTCCAAAGATACCAATACTGTGGGAAATACCAATTTCGTACCTTAATTCTCCATATCAATCACATATGATGCGAACTTAACTCTTAACATAATCATTTTACTTGAAATAGCTCATTCTTAGCAGATTCAAACATACTTATCAAATTTGATTTGATATGTATCCTAAATTGGACCATACTACTTCAAATAGCACTTTCCTACCTAAATCATACATGCTCATCATATCTAATTCGTACTGTATTCTTAATATGACATTACGACTCGAAATAGAATTTTACTGCCAATAACGTACATGATAGTCACTTCGGAGGGAAACTGTACCCCTAACATGCCCGTTTAACAGACAAACTACCCAAGAATGCATGCTTACCACATCATATAAGCATTGTACGCCTGACAACTCCAAACTGCTTCGAAAAACTTATTCCTGCTAAAATCATATATGCCCATAACTTAACATGCGAACGTTTCCTTAATATAGCCAAAGTACTTGAAATATCATTTTCCTACCCAAAATCATTAATGCTCATGACAATTGATACGTGCAGTTCTCCTTTAAATAGCCATTATACAATTCCAAAGATTACAATACTCTGTGAAATACAATTTTCGTACCTTAATTCTCCATACAAATCACATATGATGCGAACTGAACTCTTAACATATTCATACTACTTGAAATAGCTCATTCTTAGCCGAATCAAACATACTTATCACATCTGATTTGATATGTAACCTAAATATGACCATACTACTTGTACTAGCACTTTCCTACTTCAATCACACATACTCATCACATCTGATTAGTAATTTATCTGTAATTAGATTTTATGACTTGATATACCATTTTCCTGCCAATAACGTACAGGATCATCACATCTGACGCAAACCGTACCCCTGACATGCACGTATGACAGAAAAACTACCCACAAATGCATGCTTATCACATATAAAAAGTGTATGCCTAACATGGCCAAACTGTTTCAAATAACTTATTCCTACTAAAATCATATAAGCCGATAACTTAAGATGCCAAACGTTTTCTTAATACGGCCAAAGTGCTTGAAATATCATTTTCCTACCCAAAATCAATAATGCTCATCACAATTGATGCATACTGCTCTCACTTAAATAGCCATTATACAATTCCAAAGATACCAATACTGTGGGAAATACCAATTTCGTACCTTAATTCTTCATATCAATCACATATGATGCGAACTGAACTCTTAACATAATCATACTACTTGAAATAGCTCATTCTTAGCAGAATCAAACATACTTATCAAATCTGATTTGATATGTATCCTAAATTGGACCATACTACTTCAAATAGCACTTTCCTACCTAAATCATACATGCTCATCATATCTAATTCGTACTGTATTCTTAATATGACCTTACGACTCGAAATAAAATTTTACTGCCAATAACGTAGATGATAGTCACTTCGGAGGGAAACCGTACCCCTGACATGCGCGTTTGACAGAAAAACTACCCAAAAATGCATGCCCATCACCTCATATAGGAAATGTACGCCTAACATGCCCAAGCGGTTTTAAATAACTTATTCTTGCTAAAATTATACATGCCCATAACTTAAAATGCCAACTGTTTTTTAACATGGCCAAAGTACTTGAAAAATCATTTTCCTACCCAAAGTCATTAATGATCATGACAATCAATGCGTACTGTTCACCCCTCAATTCCAAAAATAATAATACTGTGTGAAATACCCTTTCCGTATCTTAATTTTCCATACCAATCATATATGATGCGAATAGAACTCTTAACATGATCATAGTACTTGAAACATCACGTTCTTACTGGAATCGTATATGCACATCACATATGATTTGATATGAAGCGTAAGTATGAAAATATTACTTGAAATAGCACTTTCCTACCTAAATCATACATGCTCATCACGTATGATTCGTACTTTAGTTTTGATATGACCTTTCGACTCGAAATAACATTTACCTACCAATAACGTATATGATCATCATATCTGACGCAAACCGTACCTCTGACATGCACGTATGACGGAGATCTACCCAAAAATGGATGCTTATCATATCATCTAAGCATTGTTAGCCTAACATGGCCAAACTGTTTCAAATCACGTATTCCTGCTAAAATCATGCACGCCCATAACTTAAGATGCTGACCGTTTTCTTAATATGGCCTAAGTACTTGAAATATCATTTTCCTACTCAAAATCATTAATGCTCATGAGAATTGATGCGTTCTGTTTCCTTTAAATAGCCATTATACAATTTGGTTGATTTTTGTGATTTTTCAAATGCTTCTCCTTTATGTAGGAAAAAATTACTTGTAATATATTCATCAGATTTGAAGGATATATAAAACCATCTAAGTGTGAACGAGTTCCATATTTTGGATTATTGTAGATGGCTGCCATTTAAAATGGCCGCCATCTAAATTAATATGCCCCACTGGAAAATAATGTAAATTTCATCTAAATTTTATAAAACGTGGTATATAGGCTTGACATTGTACATTGAATTTAATTTTTTTGATTCTGTGATCATGTGTGGAACATGAGGGAACTTGTATGTGACTTGCTTTCAAGCACAACTTAAAACTTGTTTTATTTTATTTTTAGGGGGCTTTTGTTTCTTCTTTTTTGTTTTTATTTTTATTTTGTTTTGTCTTTTATGCGGATTTTTTGTGTTTTTTTTTTTGTGAGAAAATTGTGTGTGGGTCCTGGCTTTATTATTTATGTACCATTAGGTAAAATCCGTGGTAATGTAAATTTGACGCTCGATCTGCAAACTCCAGTAGATTGTTTTTGAATGGCACCTTGAGGTACAATGTCAAAGAAATATATACACTTTTAATAAAATTATTGATTGGATGTCTTGAAAATGCTTGTTTTGGTCCCTTATTCCTTACAGTTAAGTAACAACCCAAACCAAAACTTATCCCAGCTTTCCTTTTGTTTTAAACTTGTACATTGTAGAACAAATTTATCGTCCAGAAAACATGTTTCTACCAACACATACTGAATGATTAAACAACACATCAATTTCAATTTCATAAAGATCTTTATTTTTTTAAGTGATTTCTTCTGTGTGTAACTTTCTATTTCTTTACGTTTGTATATTGTAAATTTTAGTGTTCCTGATGCTATCTTGTAAAAGGATTTCCCACCATTTCTACATTTGGTATCAATATTTATATCAGAAAATACTAGTTGTTTCCATTGCAAGTCATTTATAGGAAAACAATACAGAAACCCACGCTACAAAACTGTAAGTGAAATATCTTTTGTCTTTCTTTATGTATGGATTTTTTGTGAAAACATGTCTATTGCAGACCTATTCGATTTTTTTGATTAAATATGGTTTAGGTATATTATGCCATTTGGTGTATTGATTTCAACACGTCTGAGTACTAGATATCAACTTATATGACTTAATATATTAGACTGGCCGAGATGTAAAAGGAGGAAGTTTTAATTAAGGTATGGATGACAACAAACGAGTCCTTCCGTAAGTTAAGATATGAAACTACCTTACTCTACATTCAGTTTGTTTTTCTCTTTCAGAACTATTTGGTCATTTGGCCAGTATTTAATCCATAAATTGTGGAAAGTTACACCGGATATTACTCCCTGTAAGACTGAAATCAGGCTTTCAGTACTTCTTATGTTATATTTTAGATTTGTGGTATATACCGTACACGGACTTCGTCCCCTATCGATTGATATCTCTGATACATAACACGTAAACTACCACAACATGGGCTTTAAGTGGATTTTCATATAAAGGCGACGTAAGCAGGATAAGCTTAAATAAATCAGAGTGATCATTTTTTTTTATTCTAAGAACAAAATACACATATCAACTGAAGTGCGAATATTATGAAGAAGGCGAAAGTACATTGTGAACAGTTAACAAATTCAAAAACCATATTACATGTAGTAGCATATACTTCAATACATGTACATGTAATCTCTTATTACATTCCCGAAGTGGTTTTCAAATAACATTTCCATATAAACTCAACATAAGGAAAATGTTCACATGCTTTCATGACTAGTTAACATTTGCTTATGGAAATAAGACCTGCTATTGAACATGACTGCATAAAAGATTTACAATATAGTCGTTCTATCCTTAGAACTTCGAGACAAGTCAGGCTTCGTCAGAAATCGTACGGAACAAAATATATATGAGTTTAAGACATAAAACATTATCATTATAATACTACAATTTAAATTTAACAATTGTGTAACTCATTTATTTTGTATATAAAAGTCTATATTTAGCTTTTAAGATATCCTGATATACTTGAACTAAGAATGATACAGATCGTTTGGTTATTTTAAAAACTATTACTATGGACACTTTACCAGTACTAAAGGAAGACTTTGGTACCCCTTATCAGTTAATATTATTCTACAGTTACCCAGTTCCACGTGGAG
Organism: Perna viridis; assembly: GCA_037379345.1. Classification (NCBI taxonomy): domain Eukaryota; kingdom Metazoa; phylum Mollusca; class Bivalvia; order Mytilida; family Mytilidae; genus Perna; species Perna viridis. The sequence continues at coordinate 11,611,541 of CM074517.1, read as the reverse complement.
TTTTAACAAATATCAGTATGAAACATTACTGGGTTGGAGCCACATGTATAAGTGACAGTAACTGGAGTCTTATAACTTCATTTGCAATTGTTATCGTACATGTACAACAGATCTGTTAAAAATGACAGGGTGTCAATAATTCTAGTGATTATTATTTATAAATGCAAATACAGGAAGATATTTTCAGATGTTAACATTTCCAACGATTTATATTTTCCTATTTCCAATTTCAGGAGCTTGACACTGAGTCCTTCAAAATGAAGTGCAGTATTTTATGACACTGAATGAGATTTAAGAATACATGGTAATTTGGATGCTACTGAAAAGCCCTTTGACTAAAAATAACATATCACAAAATAAAAGTGTCATTTGGTCTTACTGTAAAAAAAATAGTACATATACATTAGGATCGCGTCTTTTTTATTGTGCAGATGTACACTTCTGTAAAACAGAAGACGAAGAAAAGAGAGGCTGCGATTCATCAGTTGGAAAGAACAAAACTGATCACAGATTTATTTAAAGACAAAACAATTTGAATATTTTCATTCTTCTTTTAAGAGTCAACTGTCAAATAATGGGAAAGTTGGTAAAACATATGAAGATGATAAGACTAGAATATTATTCTCTATATGAAAGGGAGATGGCAAGTAGGATCATTAGCTAAATGATCTCTGTGGATTTTTTTTTTATAACTTTTTGAAAAAAAAATGTAAATATTCAAAATCATTAAAACATCTGAGTTTATGATAACAAATCAAATATAAAACCAGTATAATTCCATATATCTAGTAAGTTGATAGAAGTAATGAAACTCTTATTTTCATCAGTAACAATACTTCATAAAAAATGTTGCAGTAGCGCTACAACCAAAATGAACTTAGTTTTTTTCACGGAAAACTTGCTTTAGTTTAAATTATGAATTACTCCATCTTGAAAGCATGACAATTTACTCGTCGTTTGACTAATTACTTGTTGCATAATAGTTTCTTCGACAATAAGAGAAATTTGCTGTTTCAGAACTTAATTGCGGTGAAACAATGGCGTCTAGGTAAAGCAGGTCTCAAGTTTCACAGTGTTCATTAGATGATTGGAGAAATGTACAGTTACAAAAGACTTGAATGGACTTAAGATGACATGTTCCACTTGAACTGTACTGCTTACAATAACAATCATAAATGAACATCCCAATTTTAACAGTACTATAATATTCTTTACATTATATTCACCACATAATAGTTCATGTATTACAAAAATAAATAAATAAATGAAAAATGCAAGTTCTGTAAAGCACAGCAGTTACTATAATGTATGTGATGGTAGTACACGGGCTTAAAAGTTACATCACAGCTAATTTTACATTACAATTCTACATTTTTTTACACATTGTGATTGAAATAATGTATACAAATGCATTAATTTCAGAATTTCTGAAGAAAAAAAACTGTTCATATAATAATCATGGCATCAGAATAGGTAGGCAGAATGTATATTTTGTATATAAAAATACTTTTAGTAATGTTATCAATACTAATATAAAATCAAATACAATTTATTGCATCATAAACTGAATAACGTATTAAATTCATTTATCCACAATCATTATTAACAATATTACAATAATTACATATAGAGTTCTTGAAGTTCATGACTTTTCCAATATCATTTACTTTGAGCAGTAAATCAAAGACTACAACGATTAAATTTCTGTTTAGTCCAAATATCCTTTTTTATTATTTTAAAACATCTTTCAACACTTATTTCTTTGTAAAGCAATCCAAAATGTTCAAAAGAAAATACATATCAACCAATATTCCATCAAAGAAACTTTTTCTGTTATAAATCAAATATAATACATGTATATAAAACAACTAACATGTAAATTACTCCACTGGTTTCTCTTAAATACTTTTATTAGAAATCGCAACCCAGGGCAAAAAAATTCTGGATATAAACTTTCTCAGAACTTGGAGACAAGATAGGCTTCATGCACATTCACAAACATAAATTTCATAAAGGGACATATATCAATTGTATTCAATTATTAACTGTTCATTTCATCTTGTTTGTGGTTTGAAGAAAGATGGTCCTAAATCAAGTACAAAATCTCTCAGAACCTGGTGACAAGTCTGGCTTTGTGCACATTCATAAACAGAAACAAAAAATAATACAAAATTCACAAAAGAACATACATCAATTGCATTGAATTAAAAACTGTTCCTTTCATCTTTTTTGTGGTTTGAAAAAAAAGATGATTCTGAATCACAGAACACAAACTTTCTCAGAACTTGGCGACAAGTCCGGCTTCGTGCATTTATAAATCTTCAATTATATTAGAAATTGTAGTTTACAATTATTGAGCATATTATCTGATAAAGCAATATCAAGTTTTACTATCAAGCAGTTTTACTTATAGTGGATTTAAGATAAACCCCCTTAAAGAATCCTAAGCATGTTCGCCTCTATTTGTATTTTATAATTAAGTCAGTCAGATGGATTTTCGGATTGTGGTGCTACAGTGCCATCGTACGCTAACCAGGCAATGGACATTAATGTTGTGTCACAGACTAATCAACATGGCGTTCATTCCACAGCTACTGATGTTTCTAACACTAGAAAAGAAGTTTATGTCAATGTGTCGACCTCAAGCTCTATGACAAACATAACAAGAGGCTCCCAGGAGCTTGAATCTCTCACCTGGTTAAATTTTGTCTTTCAATGGCAATACATTTATCACGAGGTTTACTAATAATTTTGGCCTACGATGACTTTGATGGAACTGATCATAAGGATCAATACAAGGCTTAACAGATGAAAATAACGAAAGGACCACAGGTAGATCTCATCATGCTGAACAGTTTTACTCGGTTATAATTTGGCTAATGGGTTTTGAGATATATTGAAAAACTACAGCTTGACCCCTGTTCTATTTTTAGTAACGGTGACAAAGTTTTTTGACGGATCAAAAATCTAAACAGAACTTTTGTGCAAGATACCCCAAGAAACATCAATACTAAGTTTGATTCCAATCGATCAAGTAGGGTAAGAGGAGAAATTTTTTTAAAGAAATAACATTAAAAAAATGAAAGAAAAAACGTCGAAAAAAGTGCAATAACTCCTAAATGGCTTGACAGATTAAAATGAAAATATATATGCAATATATAGTCTAACCCCTATGTTCTATTTTCATTACCGGCGGCCATGTTGTTTGACGGATCAACAATCTAAACACAACTTTTGTGAAAGATGCCCAAAGGAACATCTGTGCAGTTTCATATAATTCCGCTAAGTAGTTTCTGAGAAAGGAGAAGATTTTTTAAAAAAATTGTTAACGACCACGACGACGGACGACGGCGACGGACGCCAATTGATGGCAATAGCTCACATGGCCTTTGACCAGGCAATACATCGTCGGGTGAGATCGCGGTAGTGCCGCTGAATATATCAAGTGGGACAACACCTATAGTCAATGCACACGTCAACATGACATTGCATGTATCGAATAACATTTCTGAAAGTCTCCTGCATAGTACAATTCAATTATGTCAGCAGTCTTTACAAAAGTTGAAATCCAAATCAAACGATATTCAAGTATTTCGTTTGCAAGTCAACATAAACAGAAGGAAGCAATTTTTGTTAACAATTTTGATTTCATATAAATATATATTAGTGAATAAATGTAACAATAAAATTTATGTCGTATTATAGCAGATTCATTTAGCTTTCAATGCATGTTCATTTTGAGTAAATTAAGTACTTGTACATACAGATAAATACAAAAGGAAAAACAAGAATATACAGATCTCAAGGTATCACAAGTGTTTATGACAATCAACAGATTTTAATGTTTTGATGATGTTCATCTCAATCACTTTGGTATAATATGATATTTTAACACAGTAAGGAGTGCCAAGTTGTATATGAAAGCCAGTAAAACTAATATGTATACCATTTATCAATATTTCCAACATCCAGATCTAATGACATAAATCTTACTAACTTAAAAAATATGATGGATTGAACTACAAGAGTCAAATGTTGATAATCACTCAAAATATTCATACATAAGTAACCTGACAAAATAGAATATATTAAATATAACAAGTTAGAAGACCATAACAAAATACGTATGAACTATAAGTCTTTATGGTACAGAATATAATCATTTTCTTCCGAGTTGCTCATTTACTTTTGTTACTTTGTATGTATGATTTTAGTTACTTTATATTCTTTGTTGTGTATGTCTGTTTTCCATGTCTGGTCTTTGTCCCTGGATTACGTTCTTTTGATTACCGCTATAACCTTGGTTCCCTTGATTACTCTTTATAAGTTAAGTTGTATAACTTAATCTTAATCTTAAACTTAAGTGCAAATCAATTGCACTTGGAGATAAGTACCTACATTGAATCATAATACTAAGAAAACAATATAATAAATTATGAATTAACACATCATATGACATGACATAGCATTATAAAGATGTTCACTGCTCATGTCCAGTCATTTTTATGTCAGATTGTTGTACTCCTCTACCCATTTCATTGCATTGATATTTTTTACTTAGTGATCTCCACTTTTATTTTCATAATTTGATTAAACACATCTTAACATAATATTTCGACATTTTTTTATGAAATTCTTGTTATTTCTTCTGCGTATAAAGCCTTTTAAGACAAAACCTATGGAAAATCATGTGAAATTTTCCAAGGCTTATGTTTCAAAAAGAAGCACACTGACCCATCATTTTTTTTCTACATTCTAGCATAAAAAGATCTTAACAGATTTTACAACCCTCTAAAATCCTTATAATCTTTAAACACAGCAGTGAATATCCTTAAGGAAAACAAAACAAATAGATTTTTTTCTCAGATTAGCTCTAATGTTCTATGTAAGCTGTAGGTTCATGACCTTGTAAAAGGGATTACTGATAGTAATTTCTTATTAACGCATTAGGTTTACCATATGGCAATATTCCAAGTATTAAACAGGATCCAGCTTTTCAGAAGTACAAATACTCTTTCTGCAATTTAATTGTTGTAGACAAGCGATAAACTTATATTTTAAAAGTTTTCAAATTATCAAGTAAATGGAGCATTTTGGCACTTTTCAAGCTTTAAGACAAAGGAGGCACAACAGGAGAAGTTTTGTGCAGATGGGCTTCATTTAAACAGCCAGCTGTTATTACTCAGTGCTGTTTCGATTTGTTACCTTGGTAAACTATGCAAGACATATTAATAGTTTATTATAGCAAGACTTATTTGCCTAGCCAATTTCAATTTTAAGTGCAATCACTTTACTTTTGTTTTTATAACAAGTTTAAAATTAAAAGTCTTTTTGTTTTTTTTAAGTAAAAGTATATGATACTCCAATTATTAGTTAAGTAGGACAAATTGGTATAATGTAAAACAGATTTCTACCAAGAGAGCTCTATAAATCACTCACTAAGCCAGCTAGATTTGTGTTGAAATTGGAACTGGTCTATTAAGAATCAGTTACAGATTACACAGCCAACCTAAGATTTTTATTTCCATTTTGAGATAAGGTACATGAAGAGTTATCGTTCTTTATTTGCTTTGATAAAGTTGATGTTAGTTTGAGATTAATGTATTAAAAACACAGATTGCAAACTTTGCAATAAAATAAAACAAAATACTCCTACCCGTCTCTTTGAAATATATTTGTAGTTATTGATATATTAACTCAATCTAAAAAAGAGCCATTAAGCAAACAAAGACCATCCAGCTCTTGAATGGTATAAACTTGTCATTTACACCATTTACAATCTTCCCATTCCCAATTGTCCTTAAACCCACCCCGCCCCCATAGAAACCCCCCACCCTCATGAAATCCCAATTGCATATTTCTTATCAGTTATTTTATTTTTCAACATTTAAATTATCATTTGTAATTTCATATTAATGAATACTTTCCCGTTCAATTTCTCTTCCTTTCCATTCAAATTCTCCACCCCCCCCCCTATATAAATACCCATCCCCAATCCGCATTCTCCATTCATCCATATGCCATTAAATGGGAAATTTTCTGTATTCTTTCAATATTTGAAATCACAAAATAGATTTCCAATGTACGCATACAATTACTGAAATTCTGTACACTTTGTACATTTACAAAATGGCTGACGGTAAGCTACATACCTATTGTGAAATCCTGTAGCTCGATTATTATTATTTAAAAAAAAAATGTTCTTATTATAATAGCTTCTATCAAATTTGTCAATAAAAAACGCTGGTATTCTACATTCTTTATACTTTTTTTCGCTAAATCTACATAGCCATTTATAATTAAGGTATACATTTTTTTTAAGTATTCCTTCTTTTCCGTTCAATATGCACAATATCCACTCCCCATCCATATTCTCCATTCATTCATATACAATAAAATGGGAAGAATTTTCTGTACTCTATCAACATTTGAAATAACAAATCGATGTGGCTGAATGTACAATTAAGACAAAAAAAAAATAGATTTTATGATACCACAACGAGGTTGAATTACATAAATGCATCTCGCAGCTATGACGATGATTTTGGACATATTAATGTCTATAATATGCTTCTACCGAATTATTTCTCTTCCCAGCTTTCTATGTAGGAGATAACTTATAAAATTACAATATGTCCAAAATGTTCAATAAGTTCGATTAAACATTAAATGTAAGATTCCAGAATTTTTAATTATTGAAAAAATTGATAAAAGCTATCATAAATGGAAAACGCTTATATTCGGGCTGCAAGATTTCAGAACTGGTATGTAGCTTACTCTCAGCCATTTTGTACATGTACAAGGTGTACAGGATTTCTCTGAAGACAGTTAAATTGAATTATCATCCACCTGCAAGATATTTGAAGAATTGTGGTCCAAATCTAAGTTTATTAAAATGCTGTTTCGACGGGAGGAAAATATTGTATATGCCTATAATTTGAGCCTTCCTTCATTCCAATATATGTTCGATTGTATTAAGAATAATGTGTGTCGCAAATTAGACGATTTTTTGCTATAGTAGGCATTTCATGCTATTTCATGTCGGAAGAGTCAGTGCTTGACTATATTTTAGCTATGATTCCACCGTCAGAAAAGAAGTTATACTTAAAAGCAATCCATACCTTAATTAAAAAATGGCTATGTAGGTTTAGTGAAAAAAGGTATACACTTTAACCTTTGTTCAATAAACAAACTAACCCTTATTATTTAAAGCAAACTTCAATATCATTGAACAGTAATGTCTCTAATAAAACAATATGAAGTAAGTTAACAAACAAAGCCTTCTTGATGGCTTATAAAAAAACTATTTTGAACCCACAATTAGGTATTAATTAATAAATGCATCCCGCTATTAAGATTAGGATGTTGAATATTTCAATGTCAATATTATAATCATATCGAAGCATTTCCCTTCCCAGCTATCTAGGTAAGAGGTAACTTACATTATGTTAAAAATGTTCAATGATTTCTTTACAACATTATGAAAAAAAATCTTTTTACTTTGTTGATTAGAAAAAATGTCTTCTGAATACTTTAATCTGCAGAGTTCATTATTGTTTTTTTCCAAAACTGAAGTATTCTTTGTGATCAGAATTAAATTGGTAACAAACAAAACCAAATGTATATCTCAAATAATCAATATGATCATTGAACAGAAAACTTTCGTTTATACCTAGGCAAAATCCGTGTGTTGTTCACAACTGGTGCAATGTGTGCCATCTTTCTGCTGTCTTGTGGAATAATATAAATGGAGAATTTCTATCATTATCTGTCTATACGATACAACTATCTTTGTCGTTTAATCCATTATATTAAAGATCGGGAAGGACATTTTCCAGTCATTGAGAGGACGGCACACAAACAAATCCTATGATCATCGTGCATCCTAACATAAAATAAAATATGAAACAAACAGTGTCACACTTATTCACAATTGATCTTTGACGATATACACATATATATATATGAAATCCATATCTCTCAAACCTGTGCATTGGGGACAAAATCAGAATATTTAAAATTGCGTGTATGTATTTTAATGGTTTTAAATTGTACCAGAAAAAAAATGGATTGATATTCACATTGACGAATCTGAGTTTTGTGAATACATAATTGTCAGGACATGTAGTGTAGAATGTGTCGTGAAAAAGATATCACGCTTCGTAGAGACATTTATAATATCCCTGTTTACATTAACTGACATTTGTATGTAATGTGAAATTCGAATTATGATCTAACGATGCTAAAGTACATTATTGATTGTTTGATAAGAAGAAATGCTATATAGAAAAAAGCAGCCCTATTAGGGTATACAAGAACTTATGTTTTAGTGAATATTAGAAAGCAACGCCATTATGCAAATATTCTCTAGATTTCGCTCAGGACTTTAGGGAAACCTTTCCTAGAAATGTGCTAGAAACATAATTTTACAGCATATTTTAAATCAGGCCTTTATATAAAACAATAAGTATTCTTTTTTTTTAGGATATAAATATAAGTTTCTATTAGCCATTTGTCCTATCTATTCAACATTGTACTTCAATTTACCTGTTTTTTTAGCATAAAATGAAGTAGATAGCTATCCCAGTTGCTTCAGTTTCTTCATTTTCAATTCTTTTTTTTTTCAACAAATGTTCCAAATAGACAGTGTCATTTTCCTCGACTCTGCAAACAAAAAGAATTCTGTTTATGGAAGACAAATATATAATATAAATTTCATAATTTGTATTCAACAACACAAGACAGGGATTTTTGTTGAAAAAATTTATATTTTTCAAAATCAAATTCTAACCTAAAATGGGTCATTTAGGCATCGGCCCCCAAGATGAACTTTTTGAAAATTTTGATCTGATTTCGTTTTTCTAAATTCTCTTTCAAAAATTTACTTATATGAAATTTGATTTAAAAAAAAAACAGACAGTGATTTTCGTGCTGAGTAAGTGTTTCTATTTACAAATGATTTTCAAAATAAGACCAAAATATAAATTTAGGCTGAATAAAGCACCTCAGTGACCGTTTCGAAAAATGATAACATTCAATAGTGATTGAATTGATTAATTAATTCAGCAACGATGTTAGAATTGTAATACACAGATAGTGCTTTAATTGTAGAAGTAATCAATCATTTTTTTGTGAGCGATGTACATTGTTAAAAGGTCTTTATGTTTGGTTCAATGTACAGGAGATTTTTTTTTACTTATACTTGGCATTCATGACGTTAAATTTAAATTGTAATTCGATTAATTACAATTGCAAAATATATGTAATTCATTTAATTAAATGTCCGAACTCATGTAATGGCAATAATAATTTGACTGAAATATTATTCATATATTAAGTTTTAATCAATTATTATCAACCCTTATTGACAGTTTTTTTTTTTCGATCGAAAATAAGGTGATTTTTAACTCATACATCCTTCGATTTTACATACTCGTACGAAACAATTTATTCTTTCTATTGTGAATCTATTTTTGACGACCATACAGTTATGACATATTTCAGTCTGAAATGCGTAAATGTTCATCTTAAAAAGTCACTTTGAAATATGGCATTTTTCGCTAGATATAGAGGGCATTTTATCGATATAACTAATGTAGTAAGACAGCAAAAACAAATTTTATCTCATTGGATTTGCGATGCAATTAATGACAAGATGACGTCATTTAATAATTGTGAACAAACATTTGTTTAAAAACATTTTACCTCTATTCACAAGGCGTGATATAATGCAGACCGCAATCTTTCATGTCTATGAGATTTTATCCATGTGGTGACATGTCACTTCATTATAGAATTAAATAGTTACGCCTACAACTCTGAAATAGTTTTGTTCTTCATAGTCGTTTTATGGCATATTTATTTACATGGGTCAGATAGATAAAAGGCGCTTAACAATCTAAACCCCGTCTTGTTTGTACGCTTGTTCAAAAAAATCTAAGGACATTTTACAAAATATGAACCACATCCTTGTGTATCCTATCCATGAATAGATTTGTTTTTATCAATTAACGTGGATATTCGAGTCACACGATTGAAAGCAAATATTTAGAATTATGTATTTTCTACTTTATGTATCAAGTATTTGCAAACCCAAACTTCGACTAACTCAATTATATAGGATATTTTGTTTTAACTGACGCACATTATTTTCATTCAAGTTTGTATCATCAATTAAATGGTTAAATTGAGATACACTAAATATTTCAAATGTCTTCTTTTCTGTACATTAATTATATATTAATGACGCCTCCTTTTTTTATTGAAATGCCTAATACCTACAATTACTCCCCAACTTGTTAGGAGGGAGACATGCATTTTGGAGAAAAAAAATACAAACTAAATATTTTTACCGGTCATTATTTTTGCCATACAATCAACCATGTAAACGCGATATTGGCAACGTCTAAGGACCGGATGTGCAGATTTTTTTCTCCTAAACGAAGATTTTAGAGAATTAATGTGATAAAACTCAAGTTTTGGGATATTCCGACGAATAGGAGACATGGGAGCATGGACCAGGTGCACCGATAGGGTAAGCGGCCCCTGCTTTTCTAGAAACACCCGCCGAGTTGCTCATAAAAAGTCAAGTCCGGGGTAGACAAACGAGGAAAGGCAAACCATGACCCTTTGAATAAATCAGTTTTCATGGTGCTGATGGATACATCATAACAATCCACGAGTTCATGATGACGACCATAAAACTTCTGTAGTGATGACTTCAATCTTGTAGCAATATAACCCTGTTCCAGAAGCCTATTTGTCAGACTTTTAGCGCGATACAAAAAGTCTGCGTAGTTTCGGCAAGCTCTGGCATAGCGTATGAGTTGTGATATGAACACTCCATACACAGGAGCCGAAGGGATGTTGCCACAGATGAAAGGAAAGTTGACAATTCTGAATGAAAAGTAATCACATTTGTGGTAAAGTTTGGTCAATAATTTTCCTTTACCATCGATTTCGAAGTGTAGCTCAGGAAATTAGAGCTTTTCATAGAATTTTGATGGCAAGTCGAATGTTATTCTTGTAAATTAATTGATAATATACGTTTAATTTGCTCCTGGCATAATTACAAGCAATCACCATCTATACCCCCTACGTCACGTAAAGTCTACAACAATTCGTCAACGGAATCGAATTTTTTCTTAAGCCCATTAATTGCTTCTGCAACACTTGCTGCGGCTATCACTGATGGTTTGTGCATAATAAATCCCATTTCAGTAAATTGCATACGTAAATGAATTTTTGAGCATGTCTTGTCTCGCAAATTAACTGCAATTGTCATTAAATTCAAAAAATGATCAGAAAATCAGTAGGTGTAACGGATAACAATCCCCAGTTCAGTGTTCTCAAAACTGATGATTCCATTGCATACATGTCTTTCAGGGTGAAATAATTTCCTGCACATGAAATAAGTTTTTGTGGTTTTATTGGATCTGTTTTCCCTAGTTTTGATGCAACAAGTAATCCAACAGCCCCCAAAAGTTGCAGTTGTGTCCGATCAATATCTATCAATGACATGTACCTATCAATATAATTCACTGCTAGAAGTGCTACATTATCCGTTGATTCTTCTTCTTCACAAAATTCAATCATCCATTCGATTGTCAATTACGTACGTACGGTTTAATGTCTGTTTGAATAATTTGAAAATAGTTTTCTTTTGGACGATACCTGCCCTCTGTGGCAAACAAAGTTGTCAACACTTTTCTTCCGACAGATGCGATATTTCGTTGACATTGTACTGAACCGTTTGAAATTCAACGGATTTAAAGTTGGTGCATACAGGGTTATCTAATTCAGATTCATAACATTCTAAATCCATTTTCTACATTATAGTTTATAAAAATAACATCAATAAGTCTCGTCAGCTCACGAGGTGTGCCAGTTGCAAAACCAAAATAATCCAGCCCATATTTATAGTCTATTTCCAATATTTAGAATTATTATTGTGAACAATCAACAAATCAAGAGTGCATAAATGTACTCGTAAATATCGGATATTTCCTTGCTTTTATTATGATTATATCAAAACTTTCCTATCATTCTAGGTAAAGGTGAATCAAAATTAATTGTCCATCATAAGGTACTGTATAAAATGATTTAACAAATAAAATTTAATTGGTCAAAAAGCCACTTAAAAGCGCTTTAACAGAAATCGTTCGACGTTCTCAAGGCAGCTAGCAATATAATCAGGACGCTCTTAATTATGCAAATATGATTAGCCTTACAGCTATTATCATTAAAGTAAATCATAATGTGATCTTAAAGTCAATAAGAAGCAACACTGTTGGTCCATTTTTATCTTTTTCGTAACATATGGATGTTTATATCAAATCTCTTTTTATAAGTTTAAAACAAAGTGAGATGAGTATCAATTAATGTTTGAATTGATAGATTGAAAGGCCACAATTTTATCCATTTAAGATCTCTTGCAAAGTTCTATACCTCAACATTTTTATTACACATCACACCATTCCCTATCCCAGTTTTCTACATTGAAAAAGATTAAGTACATAAGCATAATGTACATTTCAAATTAATACAATAACAATATTTGAGTAGTCAACACACCTCAGAGAGAGCAAAACGCCCTAGAGAAAAAAAAAGAATTAAATATTGTTCACTGTAAAATATTATGTCATGAATACTATCTATGGATGTACCAGTATACAAAATGTCCCCTCCCCAGCAAGGTAAAGGAAACTGTACACATTAGATGTGATGTTTTCGGTGGGAAAGTGCTATTTCACATAGTATGACAATGTTATCAATAGTGTTCGAAATAGATGTGATGAGCATGTATGATTTAGGTACAAATGTATCAAATATAATGGGCATATATATTTATGTTGGAAAGTGCTGTTTGAAGAAGTTTGGCCATATATAATAGGAGTGCTGCTGGCGTCTTTTGTGATGGGCATGTACAATTTTGTGATGAAAAGGCTGTTTCAAGTAGTATGGCTATGTTCAGAGTACAGTCTATTTTAGATGTGAAGAGGGTATATGTTTGATTTGGAAAGTGATACTGCAAATAGTACGGCCATATGAAGAGTACAATTCACATCAGATGGTTTCTTTTCAGAAGAAATTACTAGTCTCAGTAGTAAGCCAAATTATGCCAACATTCCGTATTATATGTGATGACTTCGTACTTGCCATTTCAAGTAGTATGGTCATGTTAAGTGTACAGTACAATCAGATGTAATGAGCATGTTTGATTTTGGTAGGAAAGTGCTTTTTCAAGTGGTATGGCTATATTAATAGTAGGGTTTGAATAACATATGATGGATATGTATGATTTTGGTTAGGAATTGCACTTTGAAGTAGTATGGCAATAGTTATAGTACAGTCCGCGTCAAATAAGATGAACATGTATATTTTAAGTAGGAAAATGCTATGATAGGTATTATGGCTATGCTAAAAATACGGTACAAATTTGATGTGGTGAGTGTAAATGTTTTGGGTAGGAAAGCGCTAGTTCAAATAGTACCGATATATTTTGAGCACATACGAAAAAGATGGAATCAACAAGTACACTTTTTGTATGAAAACCCGTTCTTACGTTGCCACTCAAGGTTTAGAGTACATAAGGTATGGTTCGCTATATCAAGAGGACGATACAAATCAGATATAAGAACATGTATAAATATGTATGAATTTAGTAGGAAAGTACTATTTTAGCTACCTGCCCATGTCAGCAGTAGAAGTCAGAGAAAATGTAATGACTATGAATATTTTGGGGTAGGAAAGGGCTATTTCAAGTTCTTTGGCTATATTGAGAGAGAAGTCGGCAACTGATGCGAGAATCACATATGTGTTTGGTAGTTAAGTGCTATCTCAAGTGATTTGGCCATATGATGTGTACTGTCCACATCAGATGTGATTTTTTCGGTGGGAAAGTGCTATTTCACATAGTATGACAATGTTATCAATAGGGTTCGAAATAGATATGATGAGCATGTATGATTTAGGTACAAATGTATCAAATATAATGAGCATATATATTTATGTTGGAAAGTGCTGTTTGAAGAAGTTTGGCTATATATATTAGGAGTGCTGCTGGCGTCTTTTGTGATGGGCATGTACAATTTTGTGATGAAAATGCTGTTTCAAGTAGTATGGCTATGTTCAGAGTACAGTCTATTTCAGATGTGAAGAGGGTATATGTTTGATTTGGAAAGTGATACTGCAAGTAGTATGTCCATATGAAGAGTTCAATTCACATCAGATAGTTTCTTTTTAGAAGAAATTACTAGTCTCAGTAGTAAGCCAATTTATGCCATCACTCCGTATTATATGTGATGACTTCGTACTTGCCATTTCAAGTAGTATGGTCATGTTAAGTGTACAGTACAATCAGATGTAATGAGCATGTTTGATTTTGGTAGGAAAGTGCTTTTTCAAGTGGTATGGCTACATTAATAGTAGGGTTTGAATAACATATGATGGATATGTATGATTTTGGTTAGGAATTGCACTTTGAAGTAGTATGGCAATAGTTATAGCATAGTCCGCGTCAAATAAGATGAACATGTATATTTTGAGTAGGAAAATGCTATGATAGGTATTATGGCTATGCTAAAAATACGGTACAAATTTGATGTGGTGGGTGTAAATGTTTTGGGTAGGAAAGCGCTAGTTCAAATAGTACCGATATATTTTGAGCACATACGAAAAAGATGGAATCAACAAGTACACTTTTTGTATGAAAACCCGTTCTTACGTTGCCACTCAAGGTTTAGAGTACATAAGGTATGGTTCGCTATATCAAGAGGACGATACAAATCAGATATAAGAACATGTATAAATATGTATGAATTTAGTAGGAAAGTACTATTTTAGCTACCTGCCCATGTCAGCAGTAGAAGTCAGAGAAAATGTAATGACTATGAATATTTTGGGGTAGGAAAGGGCTATTTCAAGTTCTTTGGCTATATTGAGAGAGAAGTCGGCAACTGATGCGAGAATCACATATGTGTTTGGTAGTTAAGTGCTATCTCAAGTGATTTGGCCATATGATGTGTACTGTCCACATCAGATGTGATGTTTTCGGTGGGAAAGTGCTATTTCACATAGTATGACAATGTTATCAATAGGGTTCGAAATAGATATGATGAGCATGTATGATTTAGGTACAAATGTATCAAATATAATGAGCATATATATTTATGTTGGAAAGTGCTGTTTGAAGAAGTTTGGCTATATATATTAGGAGTGCTGCTGGCGTCTTTTGTGATGGGCATGTACAATTTTGTGATGAAAATGCTGTTTCAAGTAGTATGGCTATGTTCAGAGTACAGTCTATTTCAGATGTGAAGAGGGTATATGTTTGATTTGGAAAGTGATACTGCAAGTAGTATGTCCATACAAAGAGTTCAATTCACATCAGATAGTTTCTTTTTAGTAGAAACTACTAGTCTCAGTAGTAAGCCAATTTATGCCATCACTCCGTATTATATGTGATGACTTCGTACTTGCCATTTCAAGTAGTATGGTCATGTTAAGTGTACAGTACAATCAGATGTAATGAGCATGTTTGATTTTGGTAGGAAAGTGCTTTTTCAAGTGGTATGGCTACATTAATAGTAGGGTTTGAATAACATATGATGGATATGTATGATTTTGGTTAGGAATTGCACTTTGAAGTAGTATGGCAATAGTTATAGTATAGTCCGCGTCAAATAAGATGAACATGTATATTTTAAGTAGGAAAATGCTATGATAGGTATTATGGCTATGCTAAAAATACGGTACAAATTTGATGTGGTGGGTGTAAATGTTTTGGGCAGGAAAGCGCTAGTTCAAATAGTACCGATATATTTTGAGCACATACGAAAAAGATGGAATCAACAAGTACACTTTTTGTATGAAAACCCGTTCTTACGTTGCCACTCAAGGTTTAGAGTACATTAGGTATGGTTGGCTATATCAAGAGGACGATACAAATCAGATATAAGAACATGTATGAATATGTATGAATTTAGTAGGAAAGTACTATTTTTAGCTACATGCCCATGTCAGCAGTAGGAGTCGGAGAAAATGTAATGACTGAATATTTCGGGGTAGGAAAGTGCTATTCCTAGTTCGTTGGCTATATTGAGAGAGAAGTCGGCAACTGATGCGAGAATCACATATGTGTTTGGTAGTTAAGTGCTATCTCAAGTGATTTGGCCATATGATGTGTACTGTCCACATCAGATGTGATGTTTTCGGTGGGAAAGTGCTATTTCACATAGTATGACAATGTTATCAATAGGGTTCGAAATAGATATGATGAGCATGTATGATTTAGGTACAAATGTATCAAATATAATGAGCATATATATTTATGTTGGAAAGTGCTGTTTGAAGTAGTTTGGCTCTATGTATCAGGAGTGCTGCTGGCGTCTTTTGTGATGGGCATGTACAATTTTGTGATGAAAATGCTGTTTCAAGTAGTATGGCTATGTTCAGAGTACAGTCTATTTCAGATGTGAAGAGGGTATATGTTTGATTTGGAAAGTGATACTGCAAGTAGTATGTCCATATGAAGAGTTCAATTCACATCAGATAGTTTCTTTTTAGTAGAAATTACTAGTCTCAGTAGTAAGCCAATTTATGCCATCACTCCGTATTATATGTGATGACTTCGTACTTGCCATTTCAAGTAGTATGGTCATGTTAAGTGTACAGTACAATCAGATGTAATAGGCATGTTTGATTTTGGTAGGAAAGTGCTTTTTCAAGTGGTATGGCTACATTAATAGTAGGGTTTGAATAACATATGATGGATATGTATGATTTTGGTTAGGAATTGCACTTTGAAGTAGTATGGCAATAGTTATAGTACAGTCCGCCTCAAATAAGATGAACATGTATATTTTAAGTAGGAAAATGCTATGATAGGTATTATGGCTATGCTAAAAATACGGTACAAATTTGATGTGGTGAGTGTAAATGTTTTGGGCAGGAAAGCGCTAGTTCAAATAGTACCGATATATTTTGAGCACATACGAAAAAGATGGAATCAACAAGTACACTTTCGTATGAAAACCCGTTCTTACGTTGCCACTCAAGGTTTAGAGTACATTAGGTATGGTTGGCTATATCAAGAGGACGATACAAATCAGATATAAGAACATGTATGAATATGTATTAATTTAGTAGGAAAATACTATTTTTAGCTACATGTCCATGTCAGCAGTAGAAGTCGGAGAAAATGTAATGACTATGAATATTTTGGGGTAGGAAAGTGCCATTCCTAGTTCTTTGGCTATATTGAGAGAGAAGTCGGCAACTGATGCGAGAATCACATATGTGTTTGGTAGTTAAGTGCTATCTCAAGTGATTTGGCCATATGATGTGTACTGTCCACATCAGATGTGATGTTTTCGGTGGGAAAGTGCTATTTCACATAGTATGACAATGTTATCAATAGGGTTCGAAATAGATATGATGAGCATGTATGATTTAGGTACAAATGTATCAAATATAATGAGCATATATATTTATGTTGGAAAGTGCTGTTTGAAGTAGTTTGGCTCTATGTATCAGGAGTGCTGCTGGCGTCTTTTGTGATGGGCATGTACAATTTTGTGATGAAAATGCTGTTTCAAGTAGTATGGCTATGTTCAGAGTACAGTCTATTTCAGATGTGAAGAGGGTATATGTTTGATTTGGAAAGTGATACTGCAAGTAGTATGTCCATATGAAGAGTTCAATTCACATCAGATAGTTTCTTTTTAGTAGAAATTACTAGTCTCAGTAGTAAGCCAATTTATGCCATCACTCCGTATTATATGTGATGACTTCGTACTTGCCATTTCAAGTAGTATGGTCATGTTAAGTGTACAGTACAATCAGATGTAATGGGCATGTTTGATTTTGGTAGGAAAGTGCTTTTTCAAGTGGTATGGCTACATTAATAGTAGGGTTTGAATAACATATGATGGATATGTATGATTTTGGTTAGGAATTGCACTTTGAAGTAGTATGGCAATAGTTATAGTACAGTCCGCCTCAAATAAGATGAACATGTATATTTTAAGTAGGAAAATGCTATGATAGGTATTATGGCTATGCTAAAAATACGGTACAAATTTGATGTGGTGAGTGTAAATGTTTTGGGCAGGAAAGCGCTAGTTCAAATAGTACCGATATATTTTGAGCACATACGAAAAAGATGGAATCAACAAGTACACTTTCGTATGAAAACCCGTTCTTACGTTGCCACTCAAGGTTTAGAGTACATTAGGTATGGTTGGCTATATCAAGAGGACGATACAAATCAGATATAAGAACATGTATGAATATGTATTAATTTAGTAGGAAAGTACTATTTTTAGCTACATGTCCATGTCAGCAGTAGAAGTCGGAGAAAATGTAATGACTATGAATATTTTGGGGTAGGAAAGTGCCATTCCTAGTTCTTTGGCTATATTGAGAGAGAAGTCGGCAACTGATGCGAGAATCACATATGTGTTTGGTAGTTAAGTGCTATCTCAAGTGATTTGGCCATATGGTGTGTACTGTCCACATCAGATGTGATGTTTTCGGTGGGAAAGTGCTATTTCACATAGTATGACAATGTTATCAATAAGAGTTTATTTCAAGTGATATGGTCATGTTGAATCAGATCGGATCGAATAAACAGCTTTAAACAGGGTTATAACTTTCTTTTTTGAATTGTTAGGTCGTGTTAAGTGGATGTTCGAATTAGATTTTACGAGCATGAATAATTTGGGTAGGGAAGTACTACTCAAAGTAGTATAGCTATGTATAGAGTATATAATAAACATGTTGAATTGGATTAAATTAATATTTGAAGGAGAATGACTATGCTAAGAATGCGATTAGAATATGATGTGATGATATGGAAAGAAATGAGTTTTCAGTAGTATGTATGTGTTGAGCGATCGGTCATCATCAGATGTGATGTGATATTATGATTTTGGTAAGAAAGAGCTCTGTCAAGTAGTATGGCCATATTTAAAGTACAGCCCACATAAGATGAAATCAGGATGGATGTTTGAGTAGGAACGTGCTATTGTTATGTTAATAATACGGTATGAGCCTTATGTTTTGGGTTGAAAAGTGCTAGTTTACGGTAAAGCTATGATAAGAGAAGAGTTCAAATCAGTTTGATAAACATGAATGATTCTGAGTTAGAAAGCGCTGTTTCAAAGAGTGTTATCATGTCAGGAATATAGTTCACTTTACGTCAGATTTAATAATTATGCATGTTTTGAGTTTAAAAGTGCTATTGAAATATTTAGATTAAAGTTTTAATCTGATGCAATTATCATGTGTACAAAAACTTTATCTCACCAAGGAACGTGCTATTTAAAGTTGTTTGGCCATGTTAAGAGTAGGTTTTGAATCAGATGTAATAAGCAAGGATGCTTTTTGTAGGAAAGTGCTGCTTCAAGTAGTATGATCATGCTAAAAGTACGGTTAAAATCAGGTGATTGTTTGTGTAAACATGCTATATAATAAGGACGTGTAAAAAGTACAATACGCGACAGATGTGATAAGCATGTACATTAGGGGGTAGAAAGTTGCTTTGTCAATTAGTGTCGCTACATCAAGAGTATAGTCTGCATCAAACTTGATGAGCATATATGTTTTGGGTCGGATAGTTTTTGTTTAAGTGAAATTAACATGTTTAAAGTAATATTCGAATAAAATTACATGAGCAGGAATAATTATGCGTATGAAACTGTTATTTAAAACGTAAGGCCATGTTAACAGTACCATATGCAATAATCATGCACATTAAGGGTATGGAATTGCTTTCCAAATAGAGTGACCATTTTAAGAGTAGCGTTTGAATCGGATCTGATGTAGGAAGGTCATATTTAAAGTATCAAATATGGTGAGCATGTATAATTTAGGTAGAAAAGCGACGTTCGTAAGTAGATTGGCCAAATTCAGAGTACATTCAATCAGATGTGATGAGCATTCATTTATTTGGTAGGAAAACGTATTTGCACATAATGTTGCCATATACCGTCATTATCAATTACCATTTATAATTTTGGGTAGGAAGTGCTATTTCACGCGAAATGGCCATGTTTATAGTAGGTTTCCAATAAGATGCGATGAACGAATATTACTTGGGCAGGAAAGTATTATGAACATTTCAGAAGTACTATCTGTAGCAGTTATGATGAAAATGTATGTTTTGGATAGGCAATTTTTTTTCAAGTAGCATTGAATGTTGCGGATACAAACCGCCTCTGATCAAAAAAGCATGTTTGTTTTCAGTGGTATTATGTTGTTTTTTTTTCATGTGGTATATGTATTTCATTGTAAAGAAAAAGGTTTTCAACATATGTCATAAGAATGCACGTTATTATGGTCATGTTAATTGTACGGTTTACAACAGCTGTGATGTTTTGGGTAAAAAGCGCCTTTCCATGGTAAGAGCACGGTACAAATCGAGTGTGAAGAGCATGTATGATAGGTAAACGGTACTTCATGAAGTATAGCTATCTTAAGATTGATTGATTGATTGATATATTTAATGTTGGAGTCTAACTACTGAGCAGCGACATTTTAGGTATATCCAGGCGATGAACATGAAATGAAGAATGGGACGGGACACAAGGATGATAGAGTCGGCAAAGTTTGATAGCCCCTGGAAATAGGGAGAGGAGGGTAGGGTTGGGCAATTCATCCTCCTGTGGCGGAGCGCAATAGTTCCTACTCCGATAGAATACCATAGAAGGGTTCTTTAACATGCGAGGAACAAGGCATTTTTTCAAACACGTTGCACCACTATGGTTTGTGGCCAGGTTTTCCGTATTATTGCCTGACGACTCCAGCATGTGGCATGCCTAGGGTACACCATTCCATCATTCGGGCACCACTTTAGACTTCATACAATTATGCCTCTTGAACAAAGGTATGTTGCTAACAAAATACTCCAATGTCAGATTATTTAAAAGTAAACATTTAATAGTATAAAGATGCTAACAATGTTCCGCGTTAGTGATCATAACTTGGAACTGGAACATGGTAGATATAAAAATATACACCGTTAAAAGAGAAGTTGACAAATATGCAAAGTTTTAAATGAGTTTTCAATTGCAAAATAAATGAGGGGTTAAGGGCAAATTAAAAAAAAAGTTTTGTCAGATAAATTCCCAGATTTTCGCCAACTTGACTCTTTTGATAAACCTATTCTTATTCTAAATTAAGATATGGGTGAATTACCCATTGTTGTAGATTTAATGAAGCAGTCTTTAGAAGTGTGAAAATGAGGTCCACATTGGTTAAGTGCATACGTATTTAATCATTTTTTATTTCATTTCTATGTTTCAATAGCTTAATATGATATAGTGTTTCTTTTTATATTGTATTTGTTTCTTTACTTATCCCATAAGGGGTCAATAAAAATATTATAAATATTAACTAAATCAATAAAATGATGACTAAAACATACATTTTATTCAGTTATATGAAACGCTCTTTTGTAGAAATTCTTTTGAATTCTGAACAAGTTTAATCTAATATTGGTCTGAATTGAAACTTGTAACATTAATATCACAGTGCAAGGCAAAATAAACTTCACTCCCCATAGTGCTTATTACCAGATACCCTCTTTTGTAACGTACTAGGTGTTTTACTAGTTTACAATTTGACCTTGATATGAATGATGAGTGATTTCATATCATTGCAAGCCTCGTTATTTTTATTTTTGGAAGGAAATGGCTGTCAATCAACATTTAAGCTTTGCATTTCAGTTCAACAATGAACGTATGTGTTTGATTTACTACAACCCTAAATAATAGTTGACTGGTGTGTCGTAATTCATAGTTGTAGGTAGAATTTTACTATCTCGTTACTACCAATACATTTGAGTTCAAAATTTGTCATTCATTCAATTGCTTGCTTTACTTGAGACTGTTAATCAAAACTTCTTATCTATTGCTTAGACATGAAAATCAGTTCAATATTTGGTCTAGTACACAAGTTACAGAAAAAATCATTTCGTAAAAAGGTTAACTGTTATTGACTCTTGAAACGCACACGAGGGCCGATTGCAGTGTAAGTTTTATAATTCAACAAGGACATCATAATTTGCAAGTATACTTGCAATCTTGGTCGGCCGAAGATTTAAACAAAACAGGCATAACGACATGTATATGCAAATGGTGTTTCAAAATGTGAAAACAAATACTATGTGTGTTAACAACAAGCGGGTTACGCAGGGTCTTGTACAAAACTTTGTATTGTACACTCAAGAAAACTACAATTTAATATTCATTGCAGGATGTTGCTACGATCAAATTTAAAATAAAAGGCAGGATTGAAATTATCAGACAATAAAAAGTCATAACAGTCATAAAATAAAGAAAGGCAGGACTGATTATTGTTAATATATATTTTTGCCTATATTTAAAAATTTATTCATTTAAGAGTCAACTTAACATGTAAGGTTGACTGTACGATTCATGAAAAATGGTATAATTTCCGTGTGCGAAATGTAATTTAGTAATCTGGTGAGAAGTATACGAAATATCGCATATTGTTCAAAAGTTTTACAATATTGTTTGATGTCAATGATTTGAACCGTTTCGTCTAACAACCACTTTCACATTGAAACAAAACATTTATTTTTATAGTTAAAGTAAAATCAAAATCAAGGCAGATATGATATATTGAAAATGTAAATATAAACAAGCTTAATATCACCTCTGTTTTGTCCCTGATGTTGGGTTAATAAAAAGTAACACGGATGGTTCGATTGATCGTAGCACAGTTCGTATGCTTGTACTACCTTATACAAAGATACATGTATTAAGATCCTTCAAAACATCATTAATAATTCTCTTAATGTTAGTGGTGCGTTTTGTTATATTAAATTGCATGATTTTATACTAAAACAAGCCGTCTGATATCTCACAAGCTGTCTTTGTCAATGGCACTTGTACATAGCTTTTTAGCAGATCGAATGCACTGACAAAATGTGCAATACCAATACTATCAGTGTGGTCGTCGTTTATAGGGAACGGATATGAGTTAAACTTTGAAAGAAAGTTAACCTCACAAAACACCCTAAAAATGCAAACGGTCTTTTAGGTTTAGGGAGCTTCATTCACTGGTACTTGGCCCAATAATGTATTTTTATAGCATATATTAAATCTCTATTCTCACGACTTCCAGCTATAAAGAACAGCCAGTATAATGTTGCTGTTTTATAAAAACAACATCAACATTAAGACAAGCAGCTATCTTAACAAAATCTGGCACACATGCATGTTTAAAAATTTCAAAGGTGGGTCTCATTCAAAATTGTAACACTTATAGTGCAGATGAGCTTTGCTATGTGCAAAAAAATAATTTCAAGTATCTAATCCAAATATGGTCTGTTGGGGAGCGTTCAGTCATCTGTCATCAGTAATTACATTAAGGTTGTATTTACAGAGACCAGTTATTCATTCCTTAAATTATAGTGTAGACATGTTGTGATTAGAATGACAAGTGAAATGTCATCAAATACTTCAGCAAGTTTGTTTTTATGTGATGTTTTTTACAGGCAGGGTGTTAAATGTTAAATTCTAACCCATTGATTTCTGATTATATCAATGGAATACCACATAGTTAGTTTTTTAGTAAATGTCAAAAAGTTCAGTCAACAAGCGAAAAATTACGATTTCAATCATTTAAATAAAACGTTACAAATTCCATGATTAAAAATTTCATTGAAAATGTTAATATCCATCGAGTCCAATGTACTATTCAACACTTAATTCAAGGTACAAATGTATGTATATAAGTCTAGTATTTAAAGAATTAAAGCACTTTTATAAAATAGCTCCCCCCCCCCTCCCAAAAAAAAACAAAAAAAAAAAAAACACTGATGAGTCGATTAAATTAATTTGAGTGTAAGAAATCCAGCATTTAAGTACAAAGTCAAAAATGTTCTAAAAATACTACGAAAGTTCTGGACCAATTTACATCATTGTAATGCATCATTAAAGAGTCGCGAAAAACAGTACTTGTTTGGTTATAAAGTCTAGAAAAAATCATTTATTAAAATAATATATTTACAATATTACTATTTTTGTATTTAGCAATAATAATCAAACAAGTATAATAGTAGCTAAAACATATTCACCTTGAATGTAATAAACATATATAGCATTCTAACACCCCCTAAATACAAATCAAAATGCTATAAAGCTTATAATATTGTAAAACATTCTTTTTCAATATTAATTTCTACCTAAAATATGGAATTGGTTGGTTTAGAAGATCTGGCCTCTCCTTGCACAGGACAGCTCCAACATAAACGTCGCTTGCGTCTACAAAAAGTATGAAAACATTTTCTTAATCTGGAGATATTAAGACCGGAAAACTAGTCAACAGTGATTTTATATTTTCAACAGTTATCTGGCATTTGCCATTCGACCGAAAGATGGGATTCTCACTAAAACTAAGAAGTTGTGTTAAATGTTCAACGGCAGTAGCAAAATTAGAAAACAAATTTCTATAGAAATCAAACATGACCATATACCTCATTATTTGCGTTGGAGTAACGAACTGAACAATTGCTTCAACTTTAGCAATAAGGGTTAGACATGTTCTTGACATCTGCACCATGAAAACTGATTTATTCAACGGGTCATAGTTTTCCTTCCCTCGTTTGTCCCGGACTTGGCTTTTTATGAGCAAGTAGGCAGGTGTTTCTAGAAAAGCAGAGGACGCTTACCCTACCGGTGCACCTGGTCCATGCTCCCAGTTTTTAGTGGAGTCCGAGTTGCTCATTTGCTTTTGTTACTTTACTTTGTATGTATGATTTTAGTTACTTTATGTTCTTTGTTGTGTATGTCTGTTTTCCATGTCGGGTCTTTGTCCCTGCATTATATTATTTTGATTACCGCTATAACCTTGGTTCCCTTGATTAATCCTTGACCTATAGTATGCATTAAGTAGTCAACTGTTGATTTTCAAACTTCGAGATTAACAGTGAGATTAGCAGTTGATAACTTATCAGAAGTTCCCTCTAAATATTTGATGGGATCAGACCACCTATAACCACACATAATTAATCATCAACATACATGGTAAACAAACTTACACACTGTGCATCAAACAGTCACATGTGACGTGCTATTAGTTTCTAATATTTCCAACAGTCCAATGACCATAAAAGGGACGACAAAAGATTTTCTCAAACTAGTCAAAAAGGAAAGATAATAGTTGACCGACGAAGAACATAACATAGTTTTATCAGATGCTCTTGTTTCCGTTAAAAAGGTGATTTATTGTCATTAAACAGTCCTAGTTTATACATCGCATCTTCCCATAAGAACCTGAGATAAAGAATACTACCGACACTGTTGATTCGGCCTTATATCTTGACTTACACGTACAAATCGATGGTAAAGGAAACTGTTGACAAAGAATACGACAAACGCGATGACTTTTCTTTCCGTATTGTCAACTTTCTTTTCAATTTCAAACTTTCTTTGCAACATTTCTTCAGTATTTGCGTATAAAGTTCACAAATCACAAATCATAAGTCAGAGCTTGCCGTTCCTACACAGACTTTTTGTATCACTCTATAATTCTTACAGTTAGACTTTTGGAACATGGTTACTGATGCTTCCAGATTGAAATCATCACAACAAAGTACATGGTCATCATCAGGTATTCGTGGATAGTTACTGTGTTATCTGCACCATAATAACCTATTTGTTGAACGTCTATTTTTTCTTTTTTTTCGTCGACCTCGGACTTGACTTTTTATGAGCAACCAAGTTGGTGTTTCTAGAAAAGCAGAGGATGCCCACCCTACCAGTACACCTGGTCAATGCTCACAGTTTTAATTGTAATCGATAACATTCTTTTGATTTCCGCTGGAATCCTGGTTCAGTTGATTTCTCTTTCTATGCATTTAAACAGTAGAAACCGTATTTCAATTGATTACAGAAGAGCTCACTGAATGTGTATTAATCTGATACTTACAATGTTTTATACTAGCAGTTACTCAACCTTATGAAACCATAATTCAACTCAAAAAAGTATAATTTGAGGATTTCTTCCGTCAAAATCCTGAAAAAAAAATTCGATATCTATATAATGCCATTCTATTCCAGAATTTATTGAAAGCGAAATTCATAATCATTCCGGTATAAGGTTTAGCACTGTGTTAACAAGATGAGTTTATGTTTAATATCTAGCTAAGAATGACATACAGTAAAAAGAAACAATGATTAACCCGAAATGACTGAAAGGTAAGATAAATATGCAGTGACAAAGTACTTTTTGTTGATAACAACACCTTGATTCTGCACATTTAGAGCAAGTACATGTTTTTATATCAGTTTCTCCCAAAAAGGTATAGTGTGAATGCAACATTTTTTTTTCAAAAGCACTAAACAATAATTTATTTACTACCCGTCATATGCTATCTTGAAATACAAATAAGGAATGTCGGATAACTTTTATAAAATAATGTATACAGAGGAAGATGTTTACAAAATGCTGGAATTTTTAATCGACAACATATTTGTCCAGTGTGGTGGACGTGTTTTTCAACAAACAGTCGGCATTCCAATGGGAACAAATTATGCTCCTTTTCTTGCTGACCTATTCCGTCAATCTTATGAGGCTGTCTGTATAGCTGATCTGATCAGAAAGAAAGAATATCGTTTGGCTAGATCCTTCAATCTCAGTTTCCACTATATAGATGACGTATTATCTTTAAACAATCCTAATTTCGGGGATTTGATACATCGCATCTACCCAAAAGTACTTGAGATAAAGGATACTACAAACACTGTGAAGTCAGCCTCATATCTTGACCTACACATAGAAATCGATGATAAAGGAAAACTATTGACCAAACTTTACGACAAACGTGATGACATTTCGTTCAGAATTGTCAACTTTCCTTTCATCTGTGGCAACATCCCTTCGGCTCCTGTGTATGGAGTGTTCAAATCTCAATTCATACGTTATGCCAGAGCTTGCCGAAACTACGCAGACTTTTTGTTTCGCGCTAGAACTCTAACAAATAGGCTTCTGGTACAGGGTTATGTTGCTACAAGATTGAAGTTATCACTACAGAAGTTTTATGGTCGTCATCATGAACTCGTGAATCGTTATGGTGTATCCATCAGCACCAGGAGAACTAATTTGTTTGACGGGTCATAGGCTTCTTTTCCTCGTCCGTCTACCCCGGACTTGACTTTTTATGAGCAACTCGGCGGGTGTTTCTAGAAAAGCTACTCTACCGGTGCACCTGGTCCATGCTCCCAGTTTTTAGTGGAGTCCGAGTTCCTCATTTACTTTTGTAACTTTGTATGTATGATTTTAGTTTCTTTATGTTCTTTGTTGTGTATGTCTGTTTTCCATGTCTGGTCTTTGTCCCTGGATTAAATTCTTTTGATTACCGCTATTACCTTGGTTCCCTTGTATACTCTTTCATAACGAATCGTTGGCTTTAGTAGAAAACAAAGAAAATAAAAAGTCAAAGAATTGTCCCTAACTCTTAGTAATAACACTTTCAAATAAACTCATATTTGCCCATGAAGAAAACATCTTTTTCGTTTTCTTATAAACTTACCATTATATAATGATATTATTACATCCAGTGCAAAACATTTTATACATATATGTTGGCGATTCAGAACATCTCAAACTGTCATGAATATGCCTATTTTCTGTTCAATAACACATCAGAATAAAGGGCTTTGTAGTTGATTTCTGCTGTAGTGCAAAGGACGGATACTTACGTTTTAACACAAGGGTTGTTGAAATTTTAATGCTTATCTTTGTTTCGCCCAAAAGAGTCTATTTTGAAGAAAGATTTCGCCCAAGTCCTTAAAAAGATACTGGATATTCATATCATGCCTTCGCTTTCCGATTATGTTTTGAAAGAAATTATTGTATACACTGATAGAACTACCCGCTGTAAAATGATTTTTTTTACCTTAATAATATGGTAACGAAAGATGATTCTCCCTATGACATGATTTAAATTTAAAGTAAATACATGTATGCAATTAACCTTACGAAACTATGTTTCGCACAAAAGAGCACAGTTTTTGAGTATTTGTTTCGTCCAAGTCTTGAGAAAAAATACAGGATATTTATATAATGCCGTTGTATTTAAGAATTTACTCAAATGAAAAATATACTAATTCTGATATAAAGTTGAGCATTGCATTAAAAAATGAGTTTGTGTTTAATATCTAGCTAAGAATGAAATACAGTAGAAAGAGTCAATAATTAACACTAAAATGGTTGAAAAGTAAGATAAATATGCTGTGACAAAATAGTTTTTGTTTACAACATCCAGATTCTGTACATATAAAGCAAGTCCATGTTTTTTTTTTAATTCAGTTTCTCTAAGAAAAAGGTATAGTGTGACTACAACATTTTATTTGAAAAACAAAAAAAAACAAAAAACAAAAAACAAAAAACAAAAAACAAAAAAAAACAAAACAAAAAAACACTAAACAGTGATTTAGTTCCTACCCGTCATATGCTATCTTGAAGTACAAATTGAGAATGTCAGATATTTTTTATAAAAAAGTGTTTTCATTACGAATCCAAAGCTTTAATAAAAAACAAAAAGAAAATAAATAGTGGAAGAATTGTCCCTAACTCTTAGAAACTACTCTATCAAAGTAACTCATATTTGCCAATGTAAAAACAGTTTTTTCGTTCTCGTATAAATTTACCATTATATAATGATGTTATTACATACAGTGCAAAAATTTTTATGCATATATGTTGGCAATTCAGAACATCTCAAACTGTCATGAACACATAAGAATTCCTTAATAAAGTGATTTGCAGTTAATTTCTGCTGTAGTGTAAAAGACGGATACTTACGTTTTAATACAAGGGTTGTTGAAGTTTTCATGCTCATCTTTGTTTCGCCCAAAAGAGTCTATTTTGAGGAAGATTTCGCCCAAGTCCTTAAAAAATGCTGGATATTCATATCATGCCTTGGCTTTGCCATACTTGTTTTGAGAGAAATTATCGTTTACAACGATAGAGCTGCCCGTTGTAAAATGATTTTGTTACCTTAATAATACGGTAACGAACGATGATAAGATTAAAATTTAAAGTAAATACATGTATGCAATTAACCTTCGAAACTATGTTTCGCCCAAAAGTGCACAGTTTGAGTATTTGTTTCGCCCAAGTCCGGAAAAAATGCTGGATATTCATATCATGCCTTGCCTTAGCCATACTTGTTTTGAGAGAAATTATCGTTTACAACGATAGAGCTGCCCGTTGTAAAATGATTTTGTTACCTTAATAATACGGTAACGAAAGATGATATGATTAAAATTTAAAGTAAATACATGTATGCAATTAACCTTCGAAACTATGTTTCGCCCAAAAGTGCACAGTTTGAGTATTTGTTTCGCCCAAGTCCGGAGAAAAAATACAGGATATTCATATCATGCCTTCGCTATCCGATACCTGTTTTGAGAGAAATTTTGTATACACTGATAGAGCTGCCCGCTGTAAAATGATTTTTTTTACCTTAAAAATATGGTAACGAACGATGATTCTCCCTGCGATATGATTAAAATTTAAAGTAAATACATGTATGCAATTAACCTTACGAAACTATGTTTCGCCCAAAAGAACACAGTTTGAGTATTTGTTTCGCCCAAGTCCTGAAAAAAATACAGGATAATTTCATGATGCTATTGTATTGTAGAATTTTTTGAAATGAAAAATACACTAATTATGATATAAAACTGAGCATTGCATTAAAACATGAGTTTTCGTTTAATATCTAGCTAAGAATAACCTTTAGTAGAAAGAGACAATGATTAACCCTTCAATGGTTGAAAAGTAAGATAAATATGCATTGACAAAATACTTTTTGTGAACAAGAATATCGAGATTCTGCACATATAGAGTAAGTCCATGTTTTTTCTTTATATCAGTTTCTCTAAAGAAAAGGTATAGTGAGAATATAATATTCTATTTTCAAAAGCACTAAACAATGACTTATTTACTACCCGTCAGATGCTATCTTGAACTACAAATTAGGAATGTCGGATAACTTTTATAAAAAAGCGTTTTCATTACGAATCCAAAGCTTTAATAAAAAGAAAATAAATAGTGCAAGAATTGTCCCTAACTCTTAGAAACTACTCTATCAAAGTAACTCATATTTGCCAATGTAAAAACAGTTTTTTCGTTTTCGTATAAACTTACCATTATATAATGATGTTATTACATACAGTGCAAAAATTTTATACATATATGTTGGCGATTCAGAACATCTCAAACTGTCATGAACACATAAGAATTCCTTAATTAAGTGTTTTGCAGTTAATTTCTGCTGTAGTGTAAAAGACGGATACTTACGTTTTAATACAAGGGTTGTTGAAAGTTTCATGCTCATCTTTGTTTCGCCCAAAAGAGTCTATTTTGAGGAAAGATTTCGCCCAAGTCCTTAATAAAATACAGGATATTTATATCATGCCTTCGATTTCCGATACTTATTTTGACAAAAATTATTGTATTTACTGATAGAGCTTCCCGCTGTAAATTGATTTTTTTCTTTGATCTTAATCAAGTAGAAATTATCATATTGTAACGAACGATGATTCTCCCTAAGATATAATTAAAATTTAAAGTATGCAATCAAGTTAAAATACTTTCATCGGCAATATTGAAATTCTATACATAGTGTATGCATTCTTGCTACTTTCATTTCAAAATTTACAAATTGTTTCGAAGCCAATAATCAATAATTACTTACTCATAACAGATGAAAGTTTGAATTCCTCATTACACACACATATCGGGATAATGTAAATAACAAGAAAATCTAATTATCTCTACGGCTAGTGATAATTCATTCCAACAAAGAAATTTAGCAATAGAATTTTCTTAAATTCTAACACATTCACCATTACATGCCCGGACAATTATTTATTCATCAACCTAATATCTTTCAGCATCCGTCAACAAATCAATTCATAACTTCTAGTACAAGATATACTTGAAAGTTAATGCCTATTGTTTTGTTATGAAACAACCTACACAAACTAATGCACAGATATGGGATCTTCTAAGAGAAGTCACTCGGATCAAATAAATATTTTTTTTTATCATTACATGTATGTCATCTCCAAGAATCATGAGCTCGAACGAATCGATACAAAACCAACATTTTATTGATCAAACATATTGTTGTTAACGGTTTCGGCCATTCTAAACATCTCAAAATTTTATGAGAACGCAATGTTTTTGTGCATTAAAGCATTAGAAGTCATCTAAAATAATATATGCATTGCAGTTGATCTGTGCTGAATTGTGTATATGTATGATATTTATGCTTACAATTAAAAGCTGTTCAGATATATTGTAAAAATATGTTTCGCCCGAAAGAGCGTATTTTAAGGAGAGGATTCTCCTAACTCATGAAAATGATACAATATATTTTTTATAATTTCATGAAAACGCAATGTTTTTGTGCATTCAAGCATTAGATACCGTCTTTAAATTTATTGCAGTTGAGTTTGATGAATGTGTAATATTAGGATACTTATAGTTTAAAACTCACAGTTCACTGGGAAGATTGTTCCATAAAGTAGCAGCTGCCTTGTCGAACCTACGATCACCGTGCGATTTCGTTTTCACTCTTGGCGTTTCAAGTGTCACAGATTTCTGGGAGCGTAGTGATCTTGATGGGCGGTATAGACTCAGAAGCTTTTGAAGATATGCTGGAGCTATACCATGCACATGATGCAGTGCTATAAAAAAAGCATAAGATCAGTATGTATTGACATCGGAATTCAACAGGTAACCAGTGTAGGTCAATTAAACCAAGTGCTATTAGGTTATATTTTCTGCGCCGTAATATCAATTTGGCGGTAGCATTCTGAACTCTTTGAAGCTTGTTCAAGCTACTAGATTTCACGCCATATATAAAGGAGTTGCCGTATTCCAATCTCGATGTTAGAGTTTTGCAAGCACTGTCCGTAATGTAACAACGAATTCGGTCAATCTTTGCCCAAGTGTATCCGATAGGCTAAGAAAACATACAATGAACTCTGGACCCAAAAACAGGTCCCTGCTGAACGCCAAAGTTTAATTTGATCGAATTGGGTTGGATGGCTTCCTCGGATACTTGTTGAGTCCTTCTTTGTAAATACGAGAGAAACCATGAAAGAGCAGAATTTGCCGTAACGTCGTTATGTGCACGTAATAATTATGGGTTAATCATTGTTTCATTTTTACTGTACGTCATCCTCAGCTAGATATTGAACATAAACTCATGTTGTTAATGCAATGCGAAACTTTATATCAGAATTAATATACTTTACATATCAGTAAATTCTGGAATACAACGGCATGATATAAACATCCTGCATTTATTTCTCAGGATAAGGGCGAAATAAATCCTCAAATTCTGCTATTTTAGTCGAAACATAGTTTCGCAGGGTTTTGTATCTGTTAGAATATGAGTTTATTGATCTATTCTATCACTGGCATTTTTAACACAGTAATGTTATGTTTTGAATTTTTATTTTTTAATGGAAACATTTTTTATTGTTTTTAATTCTTTTTATTTCATTCAAATGATAAATATATATATATTTTCTAGATATTTTTACTTTAGCTATAATTTTTAGATTCAGTAATTCATTCTTATCTTGGTTGAGCTTTAACAGCTTGCTCGTCATGCATGAGCTGGTGTCCTCAACATAAGCTTCAATTCGTGTAGATATTTCGGACCAGTTGTCAATTGGTTCAATTACTAAATATATCTGCGAATCATTAGCGTACCAATGATAAAGCATGTCATGTTGTCTGAAAATTTCTATCTAATATTTTTATACTATTTAAATAATGTTTTAATAATTAATTATGCTTTAATTACATAATTTATAATTATGTTTTGTTTTTGTTCGTCTTTTTTTACTTTACAAATTTCTATATCTTAGATACATAATTACTGTTCTGAAAAATATTTCTCTTTTCACATTCTTTTGTATAATTGTAGGTGTTGATTACTACATACTTTGTATTGTATATCATTTGTATGCCGTAAAGCGCTTAGAGTAAATGCAGTTTAAATTGGCGCTATATAAATATTGTAAATAATAACTAAAAAAAATGGTGTTGTCATCACCAAGCTAATAGCTTAGACGAATGATTTATTTAGTATGCCTTAGAAGAAAACCCGATAATAAACAAGAAAAGTCTGATACATTTGATTACAAAGAAATAATTATATCAGTACGAATTTGTGGATAATAATGCATCACAAAACATTATTTATCCTACTTATTTCTCCATTGCATACCTCATAATTCGTTGACTTGAATTTTATATTTTTTCTGGCACAAAAGGAAGTGTAATCAAGAGAATCAAGATTCTAGCAGAAAACAAAAGAATATACACAATATATACCAGGGACAGAAGCAGACATCAGTAACTGACACACACAACGAAGGACATGCAATAACCAAAATAATACTTTACCCTTAATGAAATGTTTTATTACAAATACTGCAACGTTTAATGCAAGTGTAGCCTAGGTTATAGAATTTAATCAATCATAAATCGAAAAAAAATAAAAATATGATAAAATTGTGTTTGCCATTGTTCAAATTGATATTATACTTGATATATTTGTGGAAAACGAATGCTTTATTGATTATACCTATCTGATCAGTATCACATTTTATTATTCATCAAATTAAAAAGAAATAATAAGTTTGGAATGCAATAACGCGACAGATTTTTATTCTAACAAAAAAAACTTAATTAAACACAAATGCCCATTTACATGTGTATAGGGAGCAGCAGAAGATTTGACATTCTTTCAATCAAACTTGTGAAGGATCGTTGTCTGATACGTAGTTATCTAAAGAAGAAGCATATACTTCCCCGGGTTGTATCAACCCTAGTATTATAAATCGTTTGTTGTATTTCTTATAAGTTACAAGTAATGATAATGCGACAGTAAACGACGCCTACATGATTCAGAAATGCCTCAGTAAATCTGCTTGTAACGACACCGAGTCACGGTCTCAAGTTTTTTTTCTCCGTGGTTATTGAGTAAAGTGAGAATTTTCCTACTAAACAATGGACTCCTACAAAACCCACAATGTAGCAATTGGTTGAATATTGCAGTTTATTTATACACCGGTCATCTCCGGTAGCCTTGATAGAGAATAATATTAATTTTCTAAGATATCTTTATCTTATATGACCGTAGTTGTTAATATTTTGACAAACATTTCTCTTTAATTACTTCTTCACATATCGACTGTACACGCTATGCAGTTTGACGACTAAATTGCTTAATGACATTTCTTTCATTATTAATTATTTCAACATTTCTTTCTGTATCTATTTGAAAGTGTAACATATCTATGACATAACATCTTGTTGTCAGAAAACAAGGACAAAAAGCAAATTATGTGTAAACAAAACACGTCAATATTTTATAAATTTGGTTTAACTAGGTCAACATAGTACATTATTATAGAAAGTTTTGTTATTGATTTCTATTTCTCATTGTCCCTTACTCTCAGAAACTACTCTATCAAAGTAACTCATATTTGCCAATGTAAAAAACAGCTTTTTCGTTTTCCTATATACTTACCATTATATAATGATGTTATTTCATACAGTGCAAAAAAAATTATACATATATGTTGGCGATTCAAAACATCTCAAACTGTTATGAATACATAAGAATTCCTAAATAAAGGGCTTTGCAGTTGATTTCTGCTGTAGTGTAAAAGACGGATACTTATTATTATTATTTTTATTCTTTAATTCAGTTTCTCTAAGAAAAAGGTATAGTGTGACTACAAAATTTTATTTTCAAAAGTAATAAGCATTGATTTATTTACTACCCGTCAAATGCCATCTTCTACTAAAAAGTAGGAATGTCAGATAATTTTTATAAAGAAAGTGTTTTCATTAGGGCTTTAGTGGGGAAAAAAAGAGAATAAATAGTCGAAGAATTGTCCCTAACTCTTAGCAATTACTCTATCAAATAAACTCATATTTGCCAATGTAAAAAAAACAAAAAAACAACTTTGTCGTTATCTTATAAACTTACCATTACTTAATGATGTTATTTCATAACATCACAAAAATTTTTCCACATATATGTTGGCGATTCAGAACATCTCGAACTGTCATGAACACATAAAAATTCCTTAAGAAAGTGGTTTGCAGTTGTTTTCTGTTGTAATGTAAAAGACGGATACTTACGTTTTAATACAAGGGTTGTTGAAATTTCCATGCTTATCTTTGTTTCGCCTAAAGAGTCTACTTTGAGAAAAGATTTCGCCCAAGTCCTTAAAAAATAGAGGATATTCATATTATGCCTTCGCTTTCCGATACTTGTTTTGAGAGAAATTATTGTATATACTGATAGAGCAGCCCTCTGTAAAATGTTTTTTTTATGATTAAAATTTAAAGTAAATACATGTATGCAATTTAATAAAATTACTTCGTTCGGCAAAATTGATATTCTGTACATAGTGTATACATTCTTGCTACTTTCATCTCAAAATTTACAAAATGTTTTCGAAGCCAAAAAACAATAATTACTTATTCATAACAGATGAAAGTTTGAATTTCTCATTTAACACACATAACGGGATAATGTAAAAAAATAGAAAGTCTAATTATCTCTACGGCTTGTGATAATTCATTCCTACAAAAAAAATTAGCAATAGAATTATCTTAAATTTTAACACATTCATCAACCTTATATCTGTCAACATCCGTCAACAAATCAATTCATAACTTCTAGTACAAGATTTACAAGAAAGTTAGCGCCGATTGTTTTATTATGAAAACTACAAAAACTGATGCAAAGATATGGGATCATTTAAGAGCATCCATTCTGATCAAACAAAACATATTTTTATTAATGTCACCTCTGAGAATTATTAACTTGAACGTAACATTATTAAAATACAAAAAACAACAATTTAGTGATCATTTATTGATCAAACATATTGTCGCTAACGATATCGACTATACTAAAAATTACAATATTTCATGAGATCGCCATGTTTCTTTGCATTTAAGTATTAAAAGTCATTTAAAATAACAA
Source organism: Perna viridis (assembly GCA_037379345.1). NCBI lineage: Eukaryota > Metazoa > Mollusca > Bivalvia > Mytilida > Mytilidae > Perna > Perna viridis. The sequence goes on along the minus strand of CM074517.1, from coordinate 11,575,471 downwards.
TTGCATTGCAGTTTATTTGTCCTGAATGTGTAAATGTATGAAACTTATGCTTACATTTAAAAGCTGTTCAGATATATTGTAAAAATATGTTTCACCCAAACGAGCGTATTGTGAGGAAAGGATTCGCCTGAATCCTGAAGAAGATACAATATAATTTTAAAATTTCATTAATACGCAATGTGTTTGTGCAACTAAGCATTATATACCTTCTTAAAATTTATTGCTTTTGGGTTTAACGAATATATAATATTAGGATACTTACAGTTTCATATTCTAACAGATACGATACAATACATTGCGTAACTATGTTTCACCCAAAAGAGCATAGTTTGAGTATTTGTTTCGCCCAAGTCCTGAGAAAAAATAGAGGATATTTTCATAATGCCGTTGTATTCAAGAATTTACTGAAAAGAAAAATATACTAATTCTGATATAAAGTTTAGCATTGGATTAACAACATACGTTTATGTTTAATATCAAGCTAAGATTACATACATTAAAAAGAAACAATGATTAACCCTAAAATGATTGAAAGTTAAGATAAATATGCAGTGACAAAATACGTTTCTTTTGAAAACGACATCTTAATTCTGCACATTTAGAGCAAGTACATGTTTTTATATCAGTTCGTCCCAAAAAGGAATAGTGCGAATGCAACATTTTCGTTTTCAAAAGCACTAAATAATAATTTATTTAATACCGGTCAGATACTATCTTGAAATACAAATAGGGAATGTCGCATAACTTTTATGAAATAATGTATTCATTACGAATCCAGGGCTTTAGTAGAAAAAAAAATGAATAGTCAAAGATTGTCCCTAACTCTTAGCAATAACACTTTCAAATAAACTCATATTTGCCAATGTAAAAAACAGCTTTTTCGTTTTCGTATAAACTTACCATTATATAATGATGCTTTTACATACATTGCAAAGATTATTATATATATATATTGGCGATTCAGAACATCTCAAACTTTCATGAAAACACCATGTTTCGGTTCAATAACGAATTCCTTAATAAAGTGCTTTGCAGTTGATTTCTGCTGTAGTGTAAAAGACGAATACTTACGCTTTAATACACGCGATTTTGAAATTTTCATCCTCAACTTTGTTTCGCCCAAAAGAGTCTATTTTGAGGACAGATTTCGCCTAAGTCCTAAAAAGTACAGTATATTCATATAATGCCTTCGCTTTCCGATACTTACTTCGAGAGAATTATTGAATACACTGATAGAGCTGGTGTTAAATGAACTTTTTCTTCGATTTTATCATGTGGTTAAGAAAAATGATTCTCCCTAAGATATAAGTAAAATTTAAAGTACATCAATAAAATTAAAATACTTTCTTCGCCAATATTGAACTTCTATACATAGTGTTTACGTTCTTGCTACTTTCATTTTAAAATGAAGCAAGTAATCAATAATTACTTTATCATAACAGATGAAAGATTGACTTTCTCATTACACATTAATTTCGGATAATGTAAATAAAAGGAAATACTAAATATCTTTATTGCTCGTGATAATTCATTCCTACAAAGAAAGTTAGTAATAGAATGATCTTAATTTCTAACACATTCACCATTACATGTCCGGACAATTATGTATTCATTACCCTCATTTCTGTCAATATTCGTCAACATATCAATTCATTACTTCTAGAGCAAGATATAAGTCAAAGTTAACGCCAATTGTTTTATGAAGAAAACCACAAAAAAAACTAATGCACAGATATGAAATCTTTTCACAGAATTCATTCAGATCAAACGTAGTATAGATTTTTTATAACTACAGTTGATTTCTGCTGAATTGTGTAAATGTAAGATAATTATGCTTACATTTAAAAGTTTGATTTTCTCATCACATAAAAATGTCGGATAATGTAAAGAAAAGGAAATACTAAATATAGCTGCGGCTCATGATAATTTATTCCTACATAGAAAATTAGTAATAGAATGATCTTAATTTCTTTCTCATTCACCATTACATGCCCGGGCAATCATGTATTCATCGACCTCATATCTCTCAACATCCGTCAACAAATCAATGCATAACTTCTAGTACAAGATATACTTTAAAGCTTACGCCTATTGATTTATTATGAAAATCACAACATCTAATGCACAGGTATGGGATCTTTTAAGAAAGTCACTCGGATCAAACAAATATTTTTTTATCACTACATGTATGTCATCTCCAAGAATCATGACCTCGAACGCATCAATATTAAGATACAAACCCAACATTTTATTGATCAAAAACATATTGTCGTTAACGGTTTCAACCATTCTAAACATCTGAAAATTTTATGAGAACGCAATGTTTCTGTGCATTAAAGCATTAAGTTATCTAAAATAATATGTGCATTGCAGTTAATCTGTGCTGAATTATGTATATGTATGATACTTATGCTTACATTTAAAAGCTGTTCAGATATATTGTAAAAAAATATGTTTCACCCGAAAGAGCGTATTTTGAGGAGAGGATTCTCCTAACTCATGAAAATGACACAATATATTTTTTTTTTATAATTTCATGAAAACGCAATGTTTTTGTGCAATCAAGCATTAGATATCGTCTTTAAATTTATTGCAGTTGAGTTTAACGAATGTGTAATAATAGAATACTGACGGTTTTAAACTGGCAGTTTACTGGGAAGATTATTCCATAAAGTGGCAGCTGCCTTGTCGAACCTACGATCACCGTACGATTTCGTTTTCACTCTTGACGTTTCACGTGTCACAGAGTTCTGGGAGCGTAGTGATCTTGATGGGCAATATAGAGTCAGAAGCTTTTGGAGATATGCTGGAGCTATACCATGCAGTGCTATAAAGCATAAAAGCATAAGATAAGTTCGTATTTTCATTGGAATTCAACAGATAACCAGTGTAGGTCAGTTAAACCAAGTGCTATATGGTCATATTTCCTGCGCCGTGACATCAATCTGGTGGTAGCATTTTGAACTCTTTAAGGCTTGTCGTATTGTGCATGTAATAATTATGGGTTAATAATTGTTACCTTTTTACTGTATGCCATTCTTAGCTAGATATTAAACATAAACTCATGTTGCTAATGCAATACTAAACCTTATATCAGAATTAATATACTTTACATATCAGTAAATTTTGGAACACAACGGCATGATATAAACATCCTGCATTTTTTTTTCAGGATTAGGGCGAAATAAATCTTCACATTGTGCTCTTTTAGTCAAAACATCTGTTTGTTTGTTGGGGTTTAACGTGCGAGCAGCAATATTTCAGCTATATTCAGACAATGAACATGAAATGGATGATAAAATGAACATGAAATGAAAAAAAAAAGGATGGGTCACAAGGATAATAGGGTTGATTGCCACTGGAAAAAGAGGGGATGGGTAAGGTCGGGCAATTTAATCTTCTGTGGCGGAGCGCAAAGGTTCCTACTCCTTTCGAATACCACAACAGGGTTCTTTAACGTGCGAGGAACGTGGCATCTTTCCCAACACGGTGCACCACTATGGTTTGCGGTCAGGTTTTCCGTATTATAGCCTGACAACCCCAGCATGTAACACGCCAGGGGTATCCCATTCCACCACCTGGGGCACACATCCCAGTTGCTCTGTGGGCAGAGCGCCTAGCCCCCGGCTAGGTTTCTGAGCACTACTTAGTCGCCTTATACGACAAGCTTAGCGCTGCTGCAGGCCTATGTTTTTAACACCCGGACCTGCACGGGGCTTTAGTCAAAACATAGTTTCGCAGGGGTTTGTTTCTGTTACAATATGATATTATTGATCTATTTTATCACTGGTATTTTTAACACAGTAATTTTATGTTTCGGAGTTTTATTTTATTTAAATGGAAATATTTGTTTTTATTGTTTTTAATTCTTCTTATTTCATTGAAATGATCAAAATATCTATTTTCTAGATATTTTTACTTTTGCTATAATTTTTAGATTCAGTAATACGTTCTTATCTTGGTTGAGCTTTAACAGATTGCTAGTCATCCATGAGCTGATGTCCTCAACATAAGCTTCAAGTCGTGTAGATATTTCGAACCAGTTGTTAATTGGTTCAATTACTAAATATATCTGCGAATCATTAGCGTAACAATGATAAAGTATGTCATGTCGTCTAAAAATTTCTTTTTTTATACTATTTAAATAATGTTTTAATACTTAATTATCCTTTAATTACATAGTTTGTAATTTTTTTTTTTTTTTTTTTTTTTTTTTTGTTCGTCTTTTCTTTTGTGGTTTTACACATTTCTATATCTAAGATACATAATTACTGTTCTGAAAAATATTTCTCCTTTCATTTTCTTTTGTATAATTTTAGGTGTTGATTACTACATACTTTGTATTGTGTATCATTTATATGCTGTAAAGCGCTTAGAATAAATGCAGTTTAGATTGGCGCTATACAAATATTGTAAATAATAATATTTTAAAAAATCAGAACAAACAAAAATGATTCTTTCATATTAATGTTGTCATCACTAAGCCAATAGCTTAGACGAATGATTTATTAAGTATGCCTTACAAGAAAACTCGAATAATAAACAAGAAAAGTCTGATACATTGATAATAATGCATTACAAAACATGATCAGGGAATTTATCCTACTTATTTCTCCATTACATTCCTAACGATTATCAATCAACATCATAATTCGTTGACTTGAATTTGATATTTTTCTGGTTCAAAAGGAAGTGTGATCAAGAGAACCAAGATTCCAGCAGAAAACAAAAGAATGTATACCAGGGACAAAAGCAGACATCAGTAACAGACACAAACAACGAAGGACATGCAATAACCAAAATAATACTTAACCCTTAACGAAATGTTTTATTACATATACTGCAACGACTAATGTATGTTTAGCCTTGGTTATAGAATTTTATCAGTCATAAATCGAAAAAACGATCTTATAAAATTGTGTTTGCCATTGTTCAAATTGATATCATACTTGATATATTTGTGGAAAGCGAATGCTTTATTGATTATACCTATCTGATCAGTATCACATTTTATTATTCATCAAATCAAAAAAAGAATTAAAGAAGTTTGGAATGCAATAAGTGCAAGATTTTTATTCCAACAAAAAAAAACTTAATTAAATACAAATGCCCATTTACATTTATATTGGGAACGGCAGAAGATTTGAAATTCTTTCAATCAAACTTGTGAAGGATCGTTGTCTGATACGTAGTTATCTAAAGTAGAGGCATATACATCCCCGGGTTGTATCAACCCTAGTATTATGAATCGTTTGTTGTATCTCTTATACGTTACCAGTAATGGTAATGCGACAGTAAACGACGCCCCTGTGATTCATAAATACCTCAATAAATCTGTTTGTAACGACACCGAGTCATCGATCTCAAGTTTTTTTTTTCTCCGTGGTTATTGAGTAAAGTGAGAATTTTCCTACTAAACAATGGACTCCTACAAAGCCCGCAATGTAGCAATTGGTTGAATATTTCAGTTTATTTATACACCTGTCATCTCCGGTAGCCTTGATAGAGAATAATATTAATTTTCTAAGATATCTTTATCTTATATGACAGAAGTAGCTAATATTTTGACAAACATTTCTCTTCAATTACTTCTTCACATATCAAAACGCTATGCAGTTTGATGATTAAACTGTTTAATGACATTCCTTTCGTTATTGATTATTTCAACATTTCTTTCTGTATCTATTAGAAGGTGTAACATATCTATGACATAACATCTTGTTGTCAGAAAACAAGGACAAAAAGCAAATTATGTGTAAACAAAACACGTGAATATTTTATAAATTTTGTTTAACTAGGTCAACATAGTACATTATAGTAAATTTTGTTATTAATTTCTATGTCCAAATAAGGACTAAACGTCATTTGTCTGTTAGATATTTCCAACCAATCAAATTGTGTTGTAATCCGATATACGCACCAAAAAGTATATGTTACATTTTGAAACTTTATGTGTTTAATAAAATGTTATTGTTTTTGTGTTTATTTGGAAAAAATCATTACCAAAATGTGATTCTGTATTTTACATCGGTTAACAACTGTCTCTACAATATATATATATAAAATAAGAAAGAAATTAATGAATTTGTAAAGTTCGCTCAACGACGATTATTCACGTATTGACGATATAGGCAGGTATGCAGATGAAAGGGCATTAAATCGAAACGCGTGACTAAATCAGTTTCTGGTTAAGATATGTTATAAATTGGCACACTGGGTACTCACATGCAAAAGGAAAAGGCATAAAAACATGTAAAAGAACTTAAATTACACACTTGAAAATAAGGGCGACACCACTTTTTTCGCCTAAATCAAAGTTTCGCCTAAAGTCATATATTTTGAGTAAAATTTTTCTCCCAAAACGGCAAAGGCGCAAATATATATACATGCTTACCTAAAAAGCCCAAATTACATATATATAATTCCAAAGTGATCAATTAAAAAGCAATGTATAAATACCAACTGTGTTCCTAATACATGTAATATTACCTCTCATACAAAAAATAATGATTAAAAAGTCTATTTAGTATTGAACCACTTTTACATTAACTTAAAATTATGTTATGGGTATTGGTGCCATATACTAATTTTTTTAATTGTAATTAGATGTAATTTAATATAAATGATTCATGTCCGCCCATGCAAAGGTAAGATGAGAAATCATCAAATGAAATTCTATGTATAAACAAACTAGTTTGACCTCTGACCGTAGAGATTTTAATATGAAAATACAGATATCATTTTATTCGTTGTTTGCTTCTATATATTTTATGTGTTAATATATTGTTTTATCCGTAGTTAAAATATCATGATTTAACAATTCATGACACAAAAAGTGTTGTAAAACAATAAAGAATTTAAAATCTATTAAGTTTACATTGTTTAACGGAAAATATATCTGAATGTTTGTCATCTACCAGAATGTTTGTCATCTATCTGAATGTTTGTCATCTACCAGAATGTTTGTCATCTATCTGAATGTTTGTCATCTACCAGAATGTTTTAGACCTTGATTGTATGTCTGCTGAAATGACTATGAAAAGCGGTAGTTTTTTTACAGCCTGTGCACTGTTTTCTCGTCTGATAGAACAGCACCTTCAGTTTTAATAGGTTGAAGATAAACCTTTAGCCATTTTTGTACAACAAATAATTCGAAATCGCCTTCTACCTACATGTACACCGAGGATGTCAATATGCTGAGTTTTATCACCATATGTGCCCAGTATGGTGGACGTTATTATCAACACACGGTCGGCATTCCAATGGGAAACAATTGTGCTTGCTTCCCGCTGACCCATTTGTTCACTTGTACAGGGCTAACTTTACAGCTGATTTTATCCAAAACTAGAAACATAATTACGTTTGATCCTTTGAATTTAGTTTCTGCTAAATGGATGACTTTTTGTCTTTAAACAATCAAGATTCAGGGATATTATGTTTTACTTTCCTCCTTCGTTTACCCAGACGTGACATTTACGAACAACTCGGTGTTTCTAGAAAAATGACGGCTGTCATGATGCTCTTTTTAAGTTCCTGAAAATGAAGGTAAGTGTTTAGTGGAGTCAGGGTTGCACATTTATTTTTGTTTCTTTGTACATGTTATTTTGGTACTGCTGACACAGCGTCCTCCTTCGACAGTAATCACCACAGTACAAGAAATTTATGACAAACGAGACGATTTTGAGTTTACAAATAACCCTTTTCTGTGCAGTTATATACCAGCTATCCATGTATATGGTATTTATTTAGGTGTTAGGGTATATCAGAGCTAGTAGAAGCGACTATTCTGACTTCTTTTAAGACGCAATCGTTGATTTAGAGACAAGGTTTTGGACCGAAGCTATAAGAACATACGTCTTATACGCTGCTGAAGAAGTTTTACTTCAGATTTCCATATCTCCTTGAAAAATATTGTATTTCTGACAGATCATAGATTATGGGTTTTCATAATGTCTACAAATCAATTTTCTGTAGTTTTCACTTGTACATTATTATTTCTTTAACTTGACGCACATTTTCCACATTTCAGGACTTCTTCCTAGCTTGGATTTACATATTTTTGATTGTATTATTTTTTCACTTGTCTACTGTTCACATATACTGTCTCCGCTACTGATTTTACCGATTTTGACTGTTCGCAATTATTTTTCTGCCCATTTATGTTGAAATATATACCGGATATAAGAAACGTTATTGAAGTAGGAGATTTAGCGCGTTGTAGAACATGGTTTAACCTACCTTTCATTTCGAAATGCCAGTGCAAGTCAGAATCATGGCGGCGATTTTCAACTTTCCGGTTTTCCCCTGATATAGCAATTTTATCATACGGACTTTCCTTTTGTCAATTCCTTTTAACAAAAGTTTTGTTATATAAGTATGTTTATTTAAGTACAATTGTGTCCAGTAAGGCTGTATAATAGACGTTTTTCATATTGACAGAATGCAAGCCGTTTTAGCAAGTTTTTAAAGAGGTGTAACCCACCAACACCCGACCACCTGGTTGTCAGTCTCATTGGGGCCAGGAAGAATAGTAAACATTTTTTTAAAACTTAAACCATTTTCACTTCGGTAAGTAGCTAAATGGTTTAAAATTAATTATTCAAAAGTAACTAAGTACTTACCGCAGCTACAGTAAGTCAAATATTCGTATTTGAAGTCTACTGCTGTCCATTGCTCCAATCGGACAATTAACCAGTCTTTCGGGTTGGAAGGTTACATCCCTTCGCTCATTTTATTTAAAAGGAAGTCAAAGAAGGGGATATGAAAAATTTCCGGTATTTGAACAATTCCGGATATCTAATTTGGACTATCGTATATTGTGATTAAAAAGAGTCACTGAGGCCTATTTTGATGAATGTTTTGATGTGAATGATTTTGAGAGTAGAGGATAAATGTTTCATACATTGTGTCTTGTATAAATTGCTGGTTAGGACTTACAATGACGAAGTTAAAGTTACTGGGTACTTAAAGAGTTGATGATGTATTTTTTTCTCACATTAGTTCTAAAGAATGTTGTCAAGGAGGGAGTCAGTTCATACGAACAAAAATAAATTAATTTGTAAATAACTGTTGCACTTTCAACCTAATTTAATTGATGAACGCATGAAGTCAACTAAATTATTGTCATGGTTTTCAAGCCAATCTTTATAAATTAACGGAATGCAAGCCTTTTTAGCAAGTCTTTCAAAGGGACATAACCAATCAACACAAGACAGCAGTTGGCAGCCACATCGGAGAAGGTAAGAACAGTAAATACTGTTTTCAAAACTAAAACTACTATCACTTAGTAGCGAAATGGTTTGAAATAGTCACTTTAATATTTGGTCACAATTCTATATTTATTAACCAGGAAAGTACATGTACATGAGAACTTTGCAGGTAGAACTGTATCGGCAAAAACTATTTTCAATTCGGTAAGTAGCTAAATGGTGTGAAATTAATTATTCATAAGTATTCAAGTACATACATATGCCTAAAAATTCAATATTTTAATTTAAAGTTAACACAGGCAAAATTATTTCACATTATTTTCACACGAATTTCACATGATTTTCACCTGCAATGAGCAAATAAACTAAGTGACAGAGTTCACGTGAAATTCGGGTGAATGGAGCTTTCACATGAAATTCGTCTTTAGTGAATTTCACATGAAAATCATGTTAATTTCATGTGAATTTCTGATGAATTTTATGTGAAGCTCGATTAGCATGAATTTAACGTGAAAAATATTTGCTTGTGTACCACTAAACATTGCTCCAATCGGACAGTAAACCAGTCTGTCGGATTGGATACCGTCGGAAATAAGAAAAAAAGAATATTTTTTTGATTTATAAATATTTACTTAAAACACCTCCCACATTTTTAATGAATAATGAAAAATTAGTCATATCTACATTTGATTGAATAACACAATCAAAACAAATGTCATCCTCTTCCTCTGTCATTAGTTTTCATGAAAAGTAGTTTGTTAACCAAGTAATATAGTTAATTAATGGAATATTATATACGGTGAATATTGAATTATATCATTTGACCTTATAACATATCCAATTCATGTATTAGTGATTCAAATAAATTTAAAGTATTTTTTTTTTAAATGCCTTGTGAAAAAAGTTTTAGAAACACGTTTTGATAACATAATCATAATGTAAAAAAGCACAAAACACAAATAAAACAAAACAAGCCAAACAAAAACAACCAATCCAAACAACAACAAAAAATACAACAGATTGAGCAGTGACAACCCCAGAGAGAGTCCCCTTATCTAACCCAACCCAAGCGTGTCTCCTGGTAGGAAACTTCCTCAGGCATAAAACGTAAAAGCTATTATAACCTGTTATTGCAAGTTAGTGTGTGGTTCCTGTTGGGGTTTCTTAGATTGTTTTGATTCCGTCCATGGAGAAATGTTTCAATAGCTGTAGGTCATTCTTTATGATTATCTTGCAAATTAAATTGAACTATGAAATTGTGATAAGGCGTAAAAAGTGTTTGATTATTTAAAAAGAATTTAAAACGAATAAAACTAATTATGACACAGTTACAAACATTACTTTGAAAGTCACTTTTAAATTTGAGATAATCTGCATGGAAAAAATGTTCTATAACAATTTTACGAAAATATTGTTTCTTTTAGTAACAAGAAACATGAAAAGAAGTTTGGTGAAAACATTTTAAGTATAAAAATGTCGCTTTAGTGTTTTCTTAACATTTTTTTTTCAATTTTGCAAGAAGTTCGTCAAACAAATTACATGTAAAAAAGACAAAGTTAAAAACTATTAAGTACAAATTACAACATTTTTAAAAGGATAAATTCAATTGGCAACATGTTTTATAAGACATAATCATTAAAGCTGCATTAGCTGCCAAAGTTGTTCAGTTTTGATTCTACTGAAATTTGCTGATTCAATGAAATAAATTTGTAGTAATGCAATTGAAGCAATAAATATCGATAATACGTACAGAATATTGTAAAAACAACGGTTTTTTTTTCAATTAAAGAATATCGATAGCTCTGATCTAATTATTTTTCGCCATTACTTCCAACGATTGCCAATATTACTTACACCTGGGTACAAAATACTTTAAGCTTGGTAAAAAAATAACAATAACAGATACACAGGTAAGCACGTGTCTTCTTTTCATTTCATTTATCTATTTTTTTATTAGTTTTCAAATAAATAATGACCATATTTGAACTACATTATATCACAATACGTAAATTTCAAAAAGGATCCTTGCGTTATATTCGATTTTTTTTCTTTTATTGCTTGAGCCCGTCGGTCTTTCTTTGCCGTTGAGTAACCAGACTCGCTTTGCCATCAGATTTGTTATTTAAGAGGCTACCCATACAGCACATGCGCTGATTAAGGTCACCAGAAGTCACATGCATAAAAATTAATCTTGGTCGATCTTCTGTTTTGCAAGACAATAAATGTATATAGACACCTATTTCATGTATTTAATGCATTTTATTTGCGGATATTTAATGGAATTATACAGGAATAGTGCTATTTAGTAGAAATAATTCAAAGTTCAGGTACATGTAAATTTCAACAGAAACAAAACTCTACGAAAATGACAGCTAATGCAGCTTTAAGTTACATTATTGGAAATGTGTTCCTCGTTTAATCCTAGACTACAATACCCAGTCTACTATGATGAAACGATAAACATTAATCTAACCACCATAATGATTCACGAATGTCATTAATATCACAAATGTTTTGATTCATATCGAGCTCAACCAAATATTCTTAAAGTTCTCTTAATTAAAAAAAAACAAAACTTGAAATAAAGTTTGTTTTTACATACTACTTTACGTGTAAAGGATTTTTTAAAACCAAAGAAATTTTCATTTAGAGTTGACCTATTTGCTTTAGTATATAATAACGGAATCGAGAGTTTGTCATTCATTAATGAATGTTCATAATTCGTGAAGAGCTCAGATTTATTTTCATCAAGTGTCCCCATGTTATTTTAATCATCCTTTCCATTAAACCAATCTTTCAGTAACCCACCAACTACTGCCATTGTACCAGCCACGGCCACACCAGTAAGAAAAGTTTCCGCCTGAAGTGGTAGAATTATACATTTGATGTGTTGTTAATTTGCCACCTTGTTTTCTGAACAAATACAATCAAATTTATATTCAAAGTAAATCCAAGGATAAAAACGCTTAGTGCAAATCTGAATGACATCGGACAAAGACAGCAATATCGAAAATTATGTGACCATTTAAAAACAGGGAAAATACACTAGAGACAACAGTACATAACGTGTGCATTGCTTTTTTATGAATGTTTTTCATGTTTAAGTTGTAAAGTCATTTGTATTTACTGTATTTTTCAAAGAGAGGCGAATGTGTACGTTTAAATGTATGGAATCGAAAACAAAATTAAAGTCGATGAGTTCTTGAAGAGCTTGACTGTGGAATTGATTTCCGAGATTTTGAAAAAAGTACAAGCTACATTATATAATAGGCAAAAATAGTTTACTTATCGCTTATAATGCAACCAGGGTTAGAGTGTTGAAATACGATGGTATAAAATGTCATATCATCATAAATTACAATTTTGACAGTGCCTGGTATAAATTTAGCCGCTTACGAAACATGACGACGGAAAGCGAGTGAAACTTATTTGAATGGTCAATTTACGAGTCATAAGTTTATTAAAACCTTGTCATTGTATGGTCGGGAAAACAATTGTCAAAGGATAATAAATCGAGCCGAGATCCAAAGAGCAATCAGAGGAATATATTCCAAGGATAACGACTAGACAGGGAAAATAGACAAAGACAGCTAAAAAAAAATAACCAAAATAACATGTACAAAGAAGGCACATAAGCAACCCAAACTCGACTAAAAACTGGGAGTATTGACCAGGTGCACTGATAGCGTAAGCTTTTTCTGCTTTTCGAGAAACAGCCATCGAGTTGCTTATAAAATTTTACGTCGAAGGCAGTTAAAAGAGAAAAGGAAAACTATCACATGTTGAACAAATCGGTTGTCATTCTGCAGATGGATACACCATAACGATCTACAACTCATGATGTTTACCAGAAAATGTTTGTAGTGATGACCTTGTGTATTGTATCAACATCTTTCTTTTAAATGATCGAACAGGATCAGAGACAAGTAGAATCCATGGAGAATGCAAACAGAAAAATAGTCAGAAGGAAAGTAAAAGCAGACAAAAAGAAGTTTTTTTAAGACATAGCCACATAAGCAGAAACAGCTGCTCAAACAAGGAACATCAGAGACCTGTAGGTTACTATTATGAAAACGATTTACACCTGAAAAAATAATTAAGAACATTAATGGAAATATTCTTACATGAGCAGACGAGCCAAAAGGATGACTTAAATTTATGCGAGAATTACAGATATCATATTAATGCCAGCATCAGGGAAAGTCTTTAACAAAGTGATTTTGGAAAAAATGAAAGTCATTTTTTGACAAGCTTCTTAGAAACAATAAAGCAGGTTTTAGGGAAGAAAAATCATGCACAGACCAGATAACGAAACTGAGGGTTATCATTGAACAAACTCTGAAATGAAACTCGCCACTGTACATAAAATTTGTGAAAGCATTTTACGGACAGAACATCGATATGGAACATCGTGAGACATTACGGGATACCAGAGAAATAGGTAGCTGTCATCTGTACAAATATACGAGCTGCAGAGTACTTCATGGTGAAGATGGGACAAAAAAAGATCCCGTTTAAGACATGTGTTCGTCAGAGCTGTGTAATCTTTCTCGTTCCTATTGGCAATCGCCTGGACCACAACCTACAGAAGGAAAAGAATTGATCGTGGACCAGCTTGATGATCTGACTCCTCCAAGATACAGCTGCGAATAATGTTTTCAAGATAAACAGAGAAAAACAAAGATAAAGCGTAAAAACTCTGACAAAGCAGATCATATCAAGCTTAAAGACCGAGATGTAGAAGATGTGTCCCTCTTCACCTACCTTGGAAGCAAAGTGATCCTCACGGGAGGCACTCAAAATAACATCGAATAATAAGAATCAGCAAAACAAAAACAGCCTTTTGAAAAAAAAAAGTTTAAAATGCCAGAGAGATTAGCAGAAACACCATGGTTAAGCTCTAATGTAAAGGCTGTGTAATGAGTCGGGTAAAAGTAGGCCCAGAAAAAAGAGTTTCAAGACTTATAAAGATAGTGAAGTAGTGAGAAGTATAGAGTGCAGTCTAGTGTGAATGTGATTGAATTCAACAGCTTTTTGTCTAGAAATCCCTATACATTATATATATGTATTCCGAAAAACGAAGTATTTTAGTGTTTGTTCTAGAATATAGCTGAACTTATATGCTATTTTTGTGAACAATGTTAATAAATGTTGTAATGTTTGTGTGTCAGATAAATATTTATCGAGTTTGAAGATTGAAATCATCACTACAAACGTTTTATGGTCGTCATCATGACATCGTTACCGTTTATCCATCTCCACAATGAAAATTTGTTCAACGTATCAGTTTTCTTTTCCTCTTTCTTCTACTCCGGTCTGACCTTTTATAAGCAACTCGATGGGTGTTTCTAGAAAAGCAGAGGACACTTACCCTACCAGTGCACCTTGTCCATGCTCCCTGTATTTAGTGGAGTCCGAGTTGTCAATTTACTTTTTTTTCTTTGTATGTATTTTTTTGGTTATTTTATGTTCTTTGTTGTATTAGTCAGTTTTCTATATCCCGTGTTTGTCCCAGGATTACATTAATATGATTTCCGCTACAAGCTTGGTTTCCTTGATTACTCTTTTAAAATGGATGATATTTATTGTCTAGTATGTTTGGCATGTGAATTCATTTTATTCAAGATAACAAAATAATCATTGTTCAAAATCTTAATTTTTCAAAATATCAGGGTTCCAACGAATGGAGAACAGTTTGAACTGGTCTCTTAGTGTGTGAATATGTTTTATCAGAAGAACTATACTTAGCATTCACATTGTTGTATATAAAGTGTCCATATAAAATGCCATTTAACCATAAATGCTTAGCTTCGATTAACATACAAATAATTACACATTGTTTTAAAAACAAACCTTCTTGGAGATGTTTTTACCATATCTACACCTGTTTCGCTTAACATATCAGTCATTACACATGGTTTAAAAAAACAAACCTGTCGGGAGATATTTTGACCATATCTACACCAAGAAACAAAGTGTTCACAATTGTTCCATACAGCGTTGAAATCTACGGGACCAATTCTACTTCTTGCTCGTTGTAATATCTCTCTTGGGCTGAAAGCCCTGGCAAGAAAAACAGAAAAAATCAAATACTTGGTAAAATTAAAAATCGTGTCACTGTTTAGATTTATTGGATTATTATATATTCCTTAGATAAAAACGCAACATAAGAACATAATCTTATTTTTAGACTGTCGTGTATTGTTTGATGTTTCCATTCCAAGTAATTTCAGGCGAAGAAACCAATTTTTAATAATAAGATATGTGTTAATAACGAGAAAAATACGTGTAGTCGTATTTACATTTACAGTAAAAAAATATCATGTCTCACGATGCAAGATTCAGATGTTCACATATTTTTACACAATAAAAGACTTTCAATTGTAGATATTTTCTTTTCTTCCTTTCAAATTATTAACAACACTATTTTGTATGATTTACTATAAGTCATGCTGGTTAACTGGCTTTATCATTTGACTTACTGGTGAGTGGAGTCATGCTGGTTGTTTTTAGACATTCTATCGTTTCCGACAACCCTCCACAAGTTTTTTTGTTTGACAACAGCTCTGTTGTATTGGACCCCGCAGATAGTAAACAACAAGTCGTCAGATGTTGAAGGAACAAGACGGTCTTCATTTCCAGCCAAATGTATAACTTGTTCGTTCCCTTAAAAAGGGAGAAACAAATTACTTTTGATTCAAAAAAACACAATCTTCCTGAAATACAAGTATATTCCATATAAAATCGAATTTTAAAGTACTGAAAATCGATTTGAACAGTGTGAAAAACTTTAGGGATATACATTGCTCTCTCTCATGAGACAAAATGGGGATTGGCAACAAAAACAAAGTGTATGTGTGGCGTAAGCCCGATGAGTGTTTGAAGCCCTTTTGTTTGTTGGGGTTTAACGTCCGAGCAGCAATATTTCAGCTATATTAAGACGATGAACATGAAATTGATGATAAAATGAACATGGAATGATGATGAAACGAAAAAGGGATGGGACACAAGGGCAACAGGGTCGACAAATTTTGATTGCCACTGGAAATAGGGAGAGGTGGGCAGGGTTGGGCAATTTATCCTCCTGTGGCGGAGCCCTATGGTTCCTACTCCTGGAGAATACCACAGTAGGGTTCTTTAACGTGCGAGGAACGTGGCATCTTTCCCAACACGGTGTACCACTCTGGTTTGCGTTCAGGTTTTCCGTATTATAGCCTGACAACACCAGCATGTAACACGCCAGGGGTACCCATTCCACCACCTGGGGCACACATTCTAGTTGCTCTGTGGGCAGAGGACCTAGCCCCCGGCTAGGATTCTGAGCACTATTTAGTCGCCTTTTACGACAAGCTTAACGCTGCTGTAGGCCTATTCTTTTAACACCTGGACCTGCACGGGGCGTTTGAAGCCCAAATTCAATGGTCCGTATCATGGAAAATCGTACAAAGCGAACTTTTTCCGTCATGTTTTTGGCATGTATTACCTAGCAAGACGTGAATAGTGAAGGTTATATAAATATTCTTGGTGATTTTTATGGCCTGTGATAGCACTACGTTTCTTTGTGGAACCCTTCTATTTTCCAAGTAGATGACAATGCTCGATGTTATGTTTCCCGATAGTCGATCCGTGGTAGACAGAAAAATGATATCCCTGGCCATTACAAAGTCTTGACCTAAACATTATCGAAAATGTAAAGAAATTTATCTAAATTGGCCGCATACAGCGACGAATTGATACTATAAATAATGCTGAGGACTTGAAAATGGCTGTTCAAGAAGTTTTGCACTGAAACTTCATTATACTTGGAGCTTGTATAACACACTACCAGAGCGGATAAGGACTGTTTCTGAGAGCAAAACGATATATAACAAAGAATTTGTCAACAACAAGTTTTCTCTATTTTTGTCATTATTTTGTAACTTTCATTTTGTCGGTCTGTACAAATCTATAATATGAAGTCCGCCATCTTGGGAACTCACTGTTGTCACATGACTGTACATGTAGCACACATTGACTAAAATAATAATAATCTCTTTGTAAAAACATTCATTTATAATTGAAGATATAATTAATTTACCGTTATAAATTGCCCAGTGTGAATAAAGTCCTCTGTTTATCTCAATCAAATCTCCTTCTTCAAGGTCATCTATCACCATCTGATTGTGAAATCTAGTTATCATCTGCAGAGTCATGACTTATAATTCAATCTGGTCAGACCTCTATTCAAAACCTATTTACTTTAAAAATATAAAAAAAATGATCTGTTTAAAAAATGATAAGATTGATCAGTTTTGTTTCTTTGAACAACGTACCAGAAACAAGAAGTTTACCAGAATAAAGCAACCCAAAATCCAATTCGATCAGATGGTATCATCAAAACCTTCGAATGACACGTGGGCAAAGAACGAAATCAATCGAGATTTAAAATGTCATGATAAGATTTTCTGAAAACGCTGTTCTAATTTCGCAATATATTGACAATTGAGTTGTCAAAGATAACAAAGCATATAAATTTACTTTTACAACTGTTGTGAGGTGGTAATGGCTTCTGGATATAGATTAGATTGAGATTTACCAGGATACCTATTTTTATACATGAATCTATGATTTTCAAAGCTTTTGTGATTAAAGTTATTTTGATAATGTTAACTAATTATGATTTAGGTCAATTTAATAATTTATCATAGATTGATTGATTGATTATTGGGGTTTAACGCCCGAGCAGCAATATTTTAGCTATATTCAGGCGATGAACATGAAATGGATGATAAAATGAACACGAAATGATGATGATGGTGATTAAAGGAAAATAAGGATGGGACACAAGGATAATAGGGTCGACAAATTTTGATTGCCACAAGATAAAAGGGAGGGATGGGTAGGGTCGGGCAATTTAGCCTCTTGTGGCAGAGCGCAAAGGTTCCTACTCCTATCGAATACCAGGAAGGGTTCTTTAACATGCGAGGAATGTGGCATCTTTCCCAACACGGTGCACCACTATGGTTTGCGATCAGATTATCTGTATTATAGCCTGACAACCCCATCATGCAACACGCCAGGGGTACCTCATTCTACCACCTGGGGCACACATCCCAGTTGCTCAGTGGCAGAGAGCCTAGCCCCGGCTAGGTTTCTGAGCACTATTTAGTCGCCTTTTACGACAAGCTTAGCGCTGCTGCATACCTATTCTTTTAACACCCGGACATGCATGGGGCCATTTATCATAGTAATCAATGATTATGTCTTTGTTAACAATTTGCACCAACTCTATCGGTTCATTTTCCTATCAGATTTGTTGTTCTTTGAACCTTAATATAAGTAATTTCTGTATACGGAACTTAATTTCGTGTTCAAAGACCGGGACTAATCATAACATTTTTTGTATTCATATTAAATGATTATTTCTTTACATTTTATGTTGTCAGTGAAGAATATCACGAAAAGTCCGCAAAATATGCCTATTAAGGGAAACTGCCCGTTCGTTTCCATGACTTTATAGACATCTTGTGACGAACGAAAACCAAACTTGTTCAGGTTACTTTATTTCAACGGTAAGACAGTCGCGTAAGTTTCTTGACCATGTTTAAGATTGGTGTTAAGAAGTTTCCTTGGGATGAGGAAAGTAAATAGAACAGCTACTTTGCTAACTGAAAGATGATGCATTAACATTTGTGACTAAGCTTCAACCATCAACTCCGAATAGTATCATGGCTATTTACTCTGCTTTAAAACAGAGGTACGATGATCCCTTGCTGCCTGATCAATACGACACAATTTAAAGGAGACACTGAATGACTTTGCTTCCCGTGTTGGTGATCTAGTTAGCAAGGAATACCCAGATTTGGCATTTAACACTTTGCCAAATTATATTATTTTGACGTTTTCGTTTGCCCCGCAACGGCGACGTCACGGTCATACTGCATTCCCGCAGATCGTAATTATTTTACTGACGTTCTTGATGATTTTTGCGTAGTCACGGACCAGATTCATTTTTTGGCCATAATTTTTATGTTTACTTACAGCCGGGAAGCCACGGAAATAGGAGAGTTCCACTCGACGTTTTTAGTCACGTGACTTTTAACGTCAAATGTTTACGTTTTTCGTGTTGCGATGAGACCATTAAATTATGTCTTTTTAACACTTAAATACAATTATTTTAACATAGCTATGTATTCAGATACAATCTTACGATGCATAAGAATAAAATTGTTTATGTTTTAAACTTTGAATAAAGAGGATTTTGAGAATATTGGATCAAAAATGACAAGTTGTATTGGAAATCTGACGATAAAGACTCGTTAAAATTAATAAGAGTTGCATAAAATGGACGAATGCTGGTCATTTGAATGTGTAAAATAGCTAACAAATCATTGTCGATACTTATAATATTAACAGTTTTCTCATACATATTATGGGATGGATTTGTGTCAGAGCTTTCCCTACCCGATTGTGAAATATCCTACGTCATGTCACCGGCATTTCTATTCTGTTCGGAATTCTCTGCTTTAGTCGATATGTTCGTTCGAAAAATGAATAAATATTTATTACGAATGAACATAGTTTGATTAAAAGGGGGGGGGCGTGAATACAATTTTGATAAGAATGATTATGTGCATTTATTTGGATAACAAGTTCCCATTTCATGTTTATTTTACTCATTTTTCATTGGATATGAAAACACTTGAGGTCATATGTGTTTTATACATATGTTCTAATGTATATTTTATATTTTTAAATGTGATGCAGTAACCTGAAATCTCTCTAGAAATTTTTGCCTTTTCCACATTTTATATTTAATCTAAACTATTTGTGGTCACCTTTTTTTCTTCTTTTCTTTTTTCTCTTAAATTAACATTTTTATCACATAGGGTCAAAATATAACCCAGGTCCTAATTCTCTCTTAATGTGCAAAGATTGCAGTGGTTTGGAACCATGAAATCTGGTTTAATCAACCTTTTATCTAAAAACAATTTCAGGACCTCTTTGATCTGCTAACACCCTATATACAAAGTTAAAATCAGAGGCTGCTATGTTTTGTTTTCTGTAAATAGCATAAAAGCAATTGAAACCAAAAAAAAAAATCAAAATTTGCTAACTATGCCACTGCCACAAAATCTTCGTTTTGCATGATTCTAACAGAGACTAGGGGAAGGTTGGATCCAAAAAACTAGTTCAACCTTCCCACATGCAACATGTGCCTGTCCCAAGCCAGGAGTCCTTTTCATGTTTAATGTGTGTGTTGTTTGCTATGGATCTTGTTTCCTGTCCAGAGGGAGAGTTTTCCTTGGTGATGTTGAGATTAGTCCAAGGATCATATACATTTAGTTATATACTGGACCAATAGCAAGATAGCGAGCAGCGACTATGGGCTTTATTGAAGGCTGCTCACTGTCTTCTGTTGAGGATTTTGTAATTACTGTTGGTTTATTGAATTATGTCATGTACATTTATTCCAAATTCCATTTAAGCAAGGCGAATCAAAGGGGCATTCATGTTCCAATCCTGAGAATTTCACCAAGGCAAAAGGTAAATAAAAAAATGACATTGTTTTTTTTTAACCTTCACTTGCAAAATTCATTGATTACAGGATGTTATCAAGTCAATATACATAAGAAACTTGTCAACACTAATTCATTTCTATTCTAAATCTTGTTCTATAGACTTTGAATATGAACTATGAATAAAAATTACAATAATAATCTGTTAATTCTGATATAATAATGCTTACTTAATTAACTAAGAGCTTTCTTCCAACAAAACTGCCAGCTATAGCCATTTTTACCAGGAAATGACAAGACAAAATGCACAGCATTTACAAAAAGGGGTACTAGAGGCGTTTCAATTCCAACTTCCCCAGACAGTATATGATGACCAGCATCACACAGAAAAGATGGGTACTGAAGGTGTTTCAATTCCAACTTCCCCAGACAGAACATGATGACCAGCATCAAACAGAAAAACACACATACAATAAACAGTTTAGGTACTGAAGGTGTTTTAATACCAACTTCCCAAGACAACACATTATGACATAGCTGGCAGTATTCTAAAGATTATTTGCTTTAATAACTTGATTTCTTAAAAAGAGATATACAAACAATTTGTGTATTTATATAATTATTAAATCAATGTTTCTAAATATCATTTTAAATTGCATTAATGTTGACAAGCTTATATAGATTTTAATTTTTAAGGTTCTTTCTATTAGCTGACACATCATGTATTTCCTTGACTGCTTAAAATGGTCTCACTAACCTGAAACAAAAATATATATAATTATGTATACATGTATAGGTAATGAATTAAACAATTTGAAGGAACTGTTTCAAAACAAACTATGTGTATGAGATGTACTTGTAACTTTAAAATAGCTCAAAAATCAAACATAAAATCTAACATATGTACATGATAATATCATAGTGTATTAGTGCACCATAATTTTTAATATTAAGAATAAGTCATATTATTAATTTTTGTACATGTATAAATACATGTATGGTCTTTAACACTTAGCATGCAACTCAAATTACCTTGTTTAACAGTCATTTCTATCATATTCACCATTCATTGATACATATCACCAAACTCATTGGGCTCCATCTACAAGGTTTCTAAAACTATGGCTAACAATTCAATGATATTAATTAATTCAAAAACTACATTACTATTATAAAATATGAAAACAGAAGACATGACTAGGATTATCATAAAAATCTGAAAACATAACACAGTCACATGACTAGGAACATCATAAAATCTGAAAACATAACAAATGACTTGGACTATCATAAAATCTGAAAACATAACACATGACCTGGACTATCATAAAATCTGAAAACACAACACATGACTTGGACTATCATAAAATATGAGACTTGGTGTATCATAAAATCTGAAAACACAACACATGGCTAGAACTATCATAAAATCTGAAAAAACAACAGCACATGACTAAGATTATCATAAAATCTGAAAACACAACACATTACTAGGATTATCATAAAATTTGCATAAATTTGAAAATACAACACATGACTAGGACTATCATAAAATCTGAAAACATAACACATGACTAGGACTATCATAAAATCTGAAAACACAACACATGACTAGGACTATCATAAAATCTGAAAACACAACAGATGACTAGGATTATCATAAAATTTGCATAAATTTGAAAATACATCACATGACTAGGAATATATATCATAAAATCTGCATAAAATCTGAAAACACAACACATGACTAGGACTATCATAAAATCTGCATAAAAATCTGAAAACACAACACATGACTAGGACTATCATAAAATCTGCATAAAAATCTGAAAACACAACACATGACTAGGACTATTATAACTTGTATTCACCAAATTATTTTAAAATGACGAGGTCATCATAAAATATGGATAACAACACTATCTAAACCTGAAAAGTTCTAAATGCATTCATACAATCACATGATACATATACATCATGTTATCTTCATGTGAATAAAATCAAAGATCATCTCAGATTCATAGCTAGAACAAGAATGAAGAATAAAAACATAGTAAAGAAACTTGAATACATGTTTTCTTCTTCTATATGTAGAATTTGTAAAATCTCCGAAATTAAAAAAAAAAAGATATTCACAATATGAAAATATAGTCTGACAGTGTTGAATCTGACAGTTAGGCAGTCAAATGTATTAGTTTAAACAGTATTTTATTCAAAAATATTGACATACATAGTAATGAATACAATAAAGGGATTGGAAAACAAGTGCAAAACACTTATATAAATTCCTCTCCCATAAGTAAATGTAGTTAGAAATGATACATGTAAAAAATAAATCATTATTAGGCAAAGACCATACAATATCAGATGTAATTAACATACACATAAGTGAATATATGAAGACTTGAAGCCATATAATGGATCAGTAGAAGCCACACATTAGTACACTAGAGAATACTAGTATATAGAATACTGTGTACAGTATCATAATGTAATATGATATAGGAGACTTAGGATCTCCCATGTCAAACTTCAAATTGACAAGGGAATATACGGACCAATCTCCATTATCTATTGGAATATCTGCATATGAAGAAACAAAACACACATTTCGAGATAAATGAAACTTTGGAAACCAAAACGTCCATTCAAGTACATGAAGAAATGAATTCTCATAAAAAAGAATTCATACATGTTAACTAATAATACAAGTACAGGGACATCTGAAAATGTAATTCATATATATGATATTTAATCTAAACATCCCCCTCCACATAAAGCCAGTAGTCATCATCAACCTGTTCTCCTTCATTCTGGTTGTCAATCTGTTCTACAATCACTTCGTCATCTGACAACTCATCAATGTTGTCCTCTAAATCTGCTTCAATATCTGAAGAATCAAAACATTGCTCTTTCATTAAAGGTACATTTTTACAATTAATACATTTGCAACCAGGCCCACAAAACCCTTCTGTATTTTTCCTACATTTGCATCTATTTGTCAAACATCCAGTCTTACATCCACAACCTTTTGTGTACCACTGAACAGTCTTTTCAACTTTTTGCAAATTTATATCTAAATCCCAAACAAAAGTTAATTTATTATTAGCAATATTCCATCCAAAATCCGTAAGCAAACCAAAATAAATATTATTTTGTATTGATTGTTTCCAATAACTATATACCCAACAGCAACGCTTCCAATGTAGTTTGAGTGCCTCTGGATTTGGCATCATTTCCACTTCTGAAACCACACGTTCCCACTGCTTCTCACGAATTTCTGTAAGAAAAGATACATGTTTTTTTAGTTCATCTTCTTCAGATATTGAAGAAAATAAAGCTTCTGGACTCACATAAGGCAAGAATGCTGAGCAGTGTCTAGTAAAATATAAAGAACCAATCAATCTGTAAAATGATAAAAGTAGATTTGGTGAGTTCACATCTGTAAAGTCATTAGAAACAATGAAAGAAGCATATTTTCTAAAAACATCAAAAATGTCTTCTTTCCGAATCGTCTAAAATAAGACACAAAATCACTGCCACTGTAAATATAAACTAGCTGAATATAATCAAGAACTTGAGGTATATTTTGAAGTTGAATGTCATCTAAAATGAGCTCTGTCAGACCATTCATGTTAAGGAAGGTACAGTCATAAGGAGAATCTTTCAGCTGAATGAAAACAGACTTATTTAAGGTTAGTGTAATTGGCATTCCAATTACAAAAATATCTGTATCAGGACTGTAAATTATAACTTGGTCGGTCTGGGAAACAGCGGCATGTAACCAAACCCTTGTGTCAGCTTCTTCGTGGTTACCATGAACCAAGTCATAATCTTCAGTCCTGCCCCTTGAAACTGAAAATGCCTTGTCAGTATCACTTCCATCAAAGCCACCAGCTGTAATAAATATAAAATCATGAAAGTGATCAGCAGCTAGAGCCAGAAAATAAGAAGACAAAAAGTTTATCAAAAAAGTCTCTTCTGTTGTCTAACTGCTATAAAGAAGGAAGTAAAGTATCAGGTGTTATGGTAGAATGGAAGACTGGTTCTTGGACAACTGTGTCCCGCCTACTTCTTTCTATGTCTTTAGGGCTTACATCATTTCTATTGGGATGGTCAAACACCAAATGAACTTCACTGACCTTATATTGCTGAACTGATCTGGTTACCCATCTCTGAAATAAAAATTCAGCATACTGACCAAAACTTCTGTGAGTAGGAAGAGGATTTGAATTTATGATAAACATACCATCAATAACCAAAGATGAAGTTTTGTTAGAATCAAGATAAGGTAATTTAGAATCAAAGGCTTCTGAATAGAGACCTTTGAAGACAGAAACTGTAGAGGACTTCTGTCCCTTTTCTGGAACACCATCAGCATTACACAAAGCTCTAGGCAGTTGGAGAAACTGATCTAGATCTTGAACAGCACTACCTGAATGTTTAGAAAAAGCTACCTTTTTGTGTAAACAGGAAATAACAGTTTTTTTATCTTGAATTTCCTTCTTCTGTTTGTGAACAGTAACTTTCTTAGGAGCAAACGTTTTCAGTTTCCGCCTTTTCTTTCTTGGTGGCTTAGAACCTGAAACAGACGACTTCAACAGAAAACAAGTTACATAATTATTGAAATCTTCATCACCATACTCTCTGTAATTTGTTAAGCTGTCAATCTGTTCACAATTTGCCTCAGCACCTGAAAAAATATGATGTAAATTTTTGTTACTGTCACAAACAAACAAAGAAGATGACTTTAAGGTGGAAATGTATTCTTCTACTGTTTTCTCAGCAGTTTTGATGTGAGACTTACTTGTCTCTCTATGATAAAACTTATCATCTTCCTCTAAATTTAGCTCAGACTTTAAATTATGAATAGTCTTTGCTCTAAAAGGCAGATAAAAAGTAAGAGTGGCTAAAGATGTTTGACTGAAAGAATTCAAAGCATTCTTGGATTTCAGGTTTATCTCCATCTCATGCGCCTCATCCAATGCAACAGAAAACATGTCTTTGCCTGAAATAGATACAGAAAAGCAGCCACTAGATAAATGATCAAGTACAGAATCTGGAAAGGTAAGAAGATCAACAAGATGATCAGGAATGAGACGCTGGTAGTTCTGCCTGTCAAATGCGTGGAACAAACAGACTAATTTTTTCAAAGAAGCATTCCTCAAATGCCAATTTCTGCTGCGGATTGAAAAATAAAGTCCTTAGTAAGACATAAAGTCAACATGAATAAAGTTATCCCAAAAGTGAAACGTTTGATTTTGAGAGCAGTTCTCAAGTCGCCATTCCTGAAATTCTGAGAGTAAATCACTACTAAAAGCAGACAATATTTTGTCTTTAAAATGGCATATCTGTCTCCATTCATCTTGTAGCTCTCTGTCGGTCATGTGACAGCTGTCAAAATCTAGATCTGTCTCGACAATTTCAGACACTATATCGGAAAGAACAGAATTAATTTGAACATCAAATGGCTGACTTAAACCTGTGGATTTACATGTATAAAAAGAAGAAATCTGATGTCTAAAAATACCTTCCCATGTCTGTACAAAAAACCTGTGTGTAATAGAAAATTTAGTACACTCTGTAAGGACTTTTAAAGTTGCACCTCTGTGGTGTTTGGTGGCTAACTCCTTTAATCCAGCATCAAAGTAAAGCTTAATGAAAATTGGCAAAACATTTTTTAGTACATGCCAATCACTTGGATAAGGACGAACCCAATCAAGGTTGTTGCCATACTCAGACTTCAGCTTAACCAAATGGTCATAACTTTTCCCATCACCTACGATAACAACAAAGTCAAATAAAAATATACAGCTACATGTCTTTGATTATTATAATCTAGTCTACAAATGTAAGAAACAAAAGGCAATATCTGTGTTGGATATCTAGTCTATATAAGGGAAAATATCAGAGCTAATTATAAAAAGGTCAGGCAAGACAGGTCTCTGACGCTGAAAAACGTGGAAATGTGGTAGAACTACATGGTGAATTTTGGTATTTCGGACGAAAAATCCTAATATTCTATGGTATGGGACTGAAAAAGACTAATTGTAATGCAAAATACACACTAATATGGACAAAAACAATAATAAAACGCTGAAACAAAACACAAATTTTGCTGGAATTTGTCTGAAAAGAATGCCGACTTTGAAGGTCAAAATCAAGTATTTACCAAGTGAATGCTGGGACATTTTTGATATCAGAGGATTCCTTTCTAATTTTAGAGTTTATTTATAAATTCACGTTTTTGATTGGTTTAGGGGGATGCGATTGTGTCAGTTAAATTTAGAGAGGGGGGTTTTCGCGCCATATTTTTAGACCTGAAACGTCCAAACTAGGTCGCCACAAAATTTGTCAAAATTAGCGTAAAATTGGGTAGATTGAAGATAAAAACCATTCAGTCATATTTATTTATCAACTTATTATCCAAAAAGACATTAAAAGAATTAAAACCGCCCGTCTAAATTAAGAAAACAACGTTTGCTGTAGATACCCGATCGCGATCAATACTGTTTATATTTTTACGTAGCGTCCTCTTTATCAAAAATCGCGGTTGTCCTTCTTGACGTGCGAATATTGACATTCTGTATGTTGATTGATCGATTTGAATGGCGGCTTCCCGGCTGTTACGTTTCGAAGCTTTTCAATTTTTATAAATTATGTCATATACAGGAATAACAAAAAAAAACGGTACTTTGTGTCGATATTTTCCAATATCTTCCCGAAAACTTTTTATAATCGGTAAATACTAGTAAAGAAAAAAACAGTTCAATGCAATATTTTATTGATTTCACGATTTTTTATTAAATATCATAAATCATAAAGACAGTTACCATTAAATCAGTGTTATCAAGATTTCGATTTACCATCCCGTGATACAAAATTACATTTTATTCTATTCTTTTATGTCGGGTACCTCGATTCCAACGTTAATATGGAATACGTTGTGACAGTTCCGAAAACACAGATGTTTGTCACATTTCTCGCAACCGAATTGTGTCGTCTTTCTCTTATTTTCCCCCGCTTTGGTACAAAGCTTGCATGTGGAACGTTTTCGTGAAAGCTTCACGTGAGGGTAAGCGGCTCGCGGTCTTATGGGTGCAGGTATTTGTAATGTGCGTACTGAGAAATGTCCGATCAGTTGTGTTGCTAGATTTATCCAGAAGTCGATCTGAAGGTTACGCTTTCTTTTTCGCGGAATTTCTGCTCTTCCCTCTGTCATGACTAGAAATGCATTTAACAGGCAAACATCGATGATGAAGTTCATAAGATGCTTCCACCATTTCTTCGAAGGTCGACCAATGGCATACTTGTTCGCAGTTGACCGCAAATGTCAACTCCTCTAGAGTGATCTCGGTAGTTCGCGTGGTCGCGTAACACGAAGGTTTGTTCCATATTTCTGTCTGCAGGTTGTTGTATCCACCTGAAAAAGAAATGCATTTATTTATTTAAAAAAAACTGATCTTTATATTGCAATTATGCATGAACATTATCAAAACCCGGACGTTTTAAAGCAAATGTAATGTACATTAAGGATAGAAGGAAAGCTTTGACACATTATAATAAATATACACGTATTTCATTTTCATTTTTTTTTTCTAGAAACGGAGATGATTTTTTTCCGCTTAGAGACAAAAAGAAGATGATGGTGATCATGATGATCTCGAAACGGGAGTAGTGACAACCGGAGTAGAGTTAAATATGTACAAAACAATCTAAATCTTGAACTGTAATATTTGCCGTCGACGACAGACCTCTTGATGCTGAATCAAGATGATCGTCTTTTCTTATAAATATGTATAAATAACACAGTGTATAGGCGTAAACTGCCTCTTTGCTGAATGTTGTTACCATGGATCATAAGCGAAATTGGCTATACACAGCCAATGCGTACAAGGTTTCATGATTAAAAGTTGTACTTGTCCGACACATATTTCGACCTAAGTGACATATTACTGAAATTAATCATTGTTCTTTGTTTCCTGATTTTCTTTTGTTTTCAGTGTTAATTATTTTAATGATCATTTCTCTTGGTATTTGCATTTTAAAATGTAAGGTTTTGATATTAATTTTACAGAAAAAAACGCAGTCAAAATGGCTTTAAACAGAACCATATTATGATCATTTATGTTATCTATGTACCTCTATTAACGATTCATTTGATGCTAGGATTGCAACTGCTCTATTGTCCATCCAAACGACAGATACCATAGCATCTGTTTGTCGACCAATAAATTGTCCAGACTGTAGTCTTGGTATGTTCCCAGGTTTAAGATCCTGTGAACCATGATTCTGTTGATTTCCCGTTCTTGGAATAAGAATATGCCAGGTTTCATGTTTTTTCAATTGAATTGGAATTATCTTTCTTGAAATGCTTTATAGTGTGATTGATATATTGATCGAAGCGCTACCTTTTTCTTAAAAAAAGACAGGTACACTTGTATCATTAATTGAGTTTGAACACATTTACAAGAGAAAATTGTACAAATTTGATTCGCACGCCATTACTCAAGAGATCCTGTATTAATGCGACAGATGTAAAATAACTGTCTCAGTAGACGTGGGTTTTTCTCATGTGAGTCTTGTGTCAAATTCTCCACAACACGATGCCCAAGTCCTTTACCATTACTATTTCCTGTTGTTTCTTTTCCCATGTATATGTCATATTGATGGTAGTAACCGGTATTAATGTCGCATCGCATCCAGACTTTAAAACCCCATTTAATAGGTGTCGACGGTATATATTGTTTTGCGCTGTATCTACCTCTGTAGCCTCACAAATTGATTGGGTTTTGCTTGGTAAATATTGCTGAGAGAAATTTCGATTTGAAGCATCACTAAGAGGTCTAATGGAGTTTGTCATGACCTGGTTGGTCATGTGGCACATCTGTTTTGAATTTTTTACATGGATTTATTGATTGAGCTTTTCGTTACGATTAACAAGTATAATCTCTTTGAAACCTTGGTTGCCTATGTATTTGTTTCCTGATCAGTAAAAAGAGTAATCTGTTACCCTGATAATGCCCATTAGTGTTTGAATTCCTGCGACAGAAGATCTGCGTAATCAAAGCGTAATTTGATTTCAATAAGATTGGAGGTACAATGTATTTATAAGTGCACGTTAACCAATTATACCTGCCTGCAAACGTGTAACCACCACTCGTTAAAAATCTAAATAACACACTTAAAAGACGCTAATACCACAGAAGGTAGGTTTTAAAAACCAAAAAAATATAATAATTATTTTTTGCGCAAAACAAAAATGAAAATGAAAACTGCCTTGAAAATGGTTAAAAGTGTGAAGTACCGATCATAGTTTATTCTATTGATACATGCATACATATTTTACTCAATTAAAATAACACTAGATGCAGAAATTAATCATTTTGTATTTTGTTTACTTCAATTTCAAAACTCAAGCAGATTCCCGCCGCCCGATCCCATTTTCTTTTCTGACGTCCTTGACTTCTCGGACGCATTTGTTTGTAGAAAATATTTAGTGGACGGGCCTTATTCTGTTAAAATATAATGTTGTGATTCACAATTAAGTTTATTGTGACATATAGTCTAATCTTTTTTCACGGTAAGATAATATTTTGTATCCTCTTTACTGTTTGGTATGTTAAGTTTTTCAAGGGTGTATAATGTGGGAAGGAGCAATAATAGATGCCAGGGAATTGCATCTCATTGCTTTTTTACATATTGACGCACCAAGATAAGGTGAGATTTCATTGTTGTTTGTATTGCTCCAGTTTTGATCAGGTCCATATTGTGTAGCATATTTGTTGGTTTCGGTTACCAAGTTTTGGATCATTTCATCATTGAAAAATAATTTAAAGAAGTTTAACTCATTCACATTTGGTCCCAGATTGTGAGTTGTGCCTGTCTTTTAGAAGAAAAGGTCTATGTCAATGGGACCATACGCTTCATCCCCGTTTGGCTCATTTTTGGAATGTTTGGCATTTCATCGACATTTTTATTTTCTTCATCGGATGGAATTGGGCTAGGATTTGTTGATGTATCTGGGGATTCATCCTCGCTACTTTGCGGCCATTCCTCGCCACTATCAAGCTAATGATTTTGCTCAATTTCCAAAAAATCCGACTTGACCTCCTAAGTATTTATAACGGCTGCCATTTTTGTCCAAAATTTCTCTGCTTTGGTAGTCGTCTGTTGTGAAAAAGTACCGTTCAAATGCTTTTAGCGTGCTTTCATTACTAGAAAATATGGCGAAAATACCCGATCACACATTCATGTTATATTTTTTCTCAAAACTGACTTATCGCAAAGTTACAAGCTTTTCAATGCAATGTGTAGAAATGTGTAACTGCGTGGCAGAGGAGTGTGTGTACAAATGTGTTGCCGCGTGGGAAAGGGGTATGTGTGAAAATGTGCAGTTGCGTGGCAATGTATCAAATCACCAGAATATTTGACAACAATGACAATTGAGAATCTGTCGAAGGGTATACCCGATCAGACACTTTTATATGAAGTACGTACGAAATCTCCACAGACGCTAGATGAAACCATTCGTCTACTTCCATGGCACGAATGCTGTAGAAATGGTAGTAAGGGCAGGTAAATGTCAGACAAGTTGAAGTGACGGATGATATGGATGCATCTGATGCAGATATAAGAAAGGTCAGATAGAACGATCACAAGTCTATAAATGACAACCTTGCAGAAGTCATGCAAACCATGGCAGTAGAGTTCAAGAATATGAGATAATTCATTCCATCAAATTATAAAGGTAATCGAGACAGACCTGCTGGTAACTTAAACAGCAAAAATAGTGAATTGACTTGTTATTCTTTTCAAGGCAAAGATCATATCAGCTAGAAATGTCTGGATAAAGGTGAACATTTGGGTTCACAGCAGAGTTTAGGTAGTCAGAATGTTACTGCTGACAGGAACAACCCATTACAAGGTACCGAAAGCTCACAGTCTCAGTCGTTAAAATAGGGAGGGCTAAGGCCGACGACCAAGTATTAACCCATGCTTTTAGTAGAGAATTAATAGATGATGTTGATGATCATGATAATGATATACATGTAGGTAAAAATAGTTGTTCTGACGGTGTTGATTTAGTTGCTGAAACTGTTGTGTCAAGACTTTCCAAGATTTCTGACGAGTACTTGAAAATGAAGTTGTAAAATCTCTTTTTGATGGCTCTGTAATTATTACAAACAGTTTGTTCGTTCAACACCTACTATTACTCTGACGACGAAAGATAGTCGCTTTAAATGGTTAGATGCATGTGATACATCTTACAATGTTTTGAAGAACTCTGAAGAAAGGACCTATCTTGGCTTATCATTTATCTAAAGGGCAAGTACATTTTAGAAACATATACTTCAAGCGTTGGTGTTGGTGGGTCCTGTCTCAAGTCCAAGATAGTAAAGAGAAAGTTATCTCTTATGGTTCTAAAAAGCTTGATAAGCAACAACAGAGGTATAGTTTAACTCGTCGGGAGCTTCTGGCAGTAACTTTTATCAACCAGTTTTCTTTTGGGTCGTAAATTAATATTAAGAACCGTTCACGGATCGCTTCGATGGCTTTTCAGATTTAAGGACCCACGGATACAGCTTGCTAGATGGCTTGAATTCCTTTCGCAGTTTGATTTGAAATACAGCATAGAGCTTGTTCAAAGCATTAGAATGCTAATGCACGTCATCGTAATATGGCAATCAGCCTTTATATGAACACAGGACGAAGGGTGAAAATTATCCTCAGTGTGAACATTGTTCTTTTATGTCGGACGATTGGTCTGAAATTTAACAGTAAAGTTGATACTGTAGGTAACCTTGGTACAGGTTCTTTTGCTGAGTCCATTCGAGTTGTTACTAGGAGTCAATATTATATAAGGACCTAATACAGAGTCAAGATAAGGACCCAATAATTCGTTACAAACATATATAGAAACAATATGTAACAATATAGAAACTTTCTAGAGAGAAGATTTTGATTTGAAATATGTTCATGACTGGTTCAATACAAATGGAGAGGAGGAACGGAGTTCTGTATTAAAAGAATCTATCTTCTAATCCTTCTTCCATTACCTATCAGTTGTTGGTTCCAGGAGGAGGTAGTTATTAAGGATTGTCATGATACTCGTTATGTAGCTCACTTTGGTGTAGTTTGTAATAGATTCAAAGCACTAAATATGAAACCTAAGGCTGCCTTGAAGTTCGGAAAGCAAGAACTACTTCTTATAGACCATGTTTTAATGCCATCATTGAAAAATTAAATTTAATGGTACCCTTGAAAAGATGATCAGAAGTTTTTGTAATAAAAATAACAATAATTGGGATTCCTACCTAGGAATATTGATGTCAGCTTATAGGAACACTCCTCATTCAGCCACTGGCTGTACTCCAAACTTGTTAATGCTAGGAGGAGAAGTCCGTACCCCTACTCAATTGTCATCTCCTTTACCAAAAGTTGAGGCTGATGGTGATTCTTATATATATGCTGCTGAGATGAGAGATACAACGGTGGAAAAATATCATCTTGCAAGGCAGAAAGTTAAATTTGGCCATTGTCCAGGAAAAGTATTATGACACGAGACTGTCTCAAACTCAATATCCTGTTAGGTCTCTTTTTTATAAATATAACAATTTCGTTAGAAAAAATGAAGAGAGATGGTTCTCTTGCTTAAATAATTTAAACCGGTTTAAGTTATTTAAGTCAGATGTTGTTCTGGCTTGGGTCCAAGGTGTTCTCAAGAGGACACAGAAGTATATTTTTCCAAGTCAGGGTTCCTTCAAATATATTGATAGGAGAACCATAGAATGACAGCTTAAAACAAACAGGTTACATAAGGAAAAGAGAGAGGAAATAGAAAACAGTGACCGAAATGGCAGTGACTACATCACAGAAAATTTAAACCCTTATTTTATCAATCTTGGAAGAGTAATCAAGGGAACCAAGGTTATAGCGGTAATCAAAAGAATGTAGTCCAGGGACAAAGACCAGACATGGAAAACAGACATACACAACAAAGTAAATAAAATCATACATACAAAGTAACAAAAGTATATGAGCAACTCGGACTCCACTAAAAACTGGGAGAATGGACCAGGTGCACCGGTAGGGTTGGAACAGATGCTAATATATGTGACGCCATACTGAAAAAATCAGCTGATAGCATAGATCTGAACGCCGATAGTAATGGGTTCAACTTCATAGACCAGGACACACACAAACCAATGAGACATATCAAAGTTTTAAATAAATGAAAACAGATATGAATGTCATGAAGGGCAGCCTTCAAGCTGAACTAAATCATTTTGCCGATTTTATTTCAAGAAAGGAGGCATAACTTAAAAGAATAGAGGAGGAAATTGAACATCTTACCAATAAAGTAAAGGAGAAAGATTATTCAATCTGGATCTGAGAGAGGAAAAAAATGCCGTCAAGACACCGAGATTGAGACTTTAAGAATGAAACTCGGGGATGCAGATTCCATGTTGAACAGAAGAAGACCGTTATTTATCACTCAAAATACCGAAAATGAGTAACCGACGAAAAACAAGATGAAAAAGTAATAAAAAATCTATTAAGAATCAAAAGTGACAATAATCACTTTTAGTCTAAAAAGGGTTGTTTCTTCATATTTATATATATACATATAATCAGGAACCCATTGTTGGACGTCTTATATGTATGTGTATACAATATAGATACATATTTCTATCAACATAATAGAAGTTATCTATGAGTTATCAATATATCACAAGCTTATGCGTATAGGTGTTTGCTAACCTCAATTAGGTGAAGTCCTCGGTATGCATATCACTACTCTTTTTGTCTTTTCTGGCATGTATTGGTAGATTTGCAATGTTTTGCAACAAGTATATTTTTTAAGTCTGAAGTTATTTTTCTTCTTTTCACTTAATTTTGTTGAGGGTAAATTTCAATTTTACCTTTAAAGGACTTCATTTCAGTACCGAGTAAATATTGTGGTAAACGGGGTAGTGTTGCGGAATTGTAATGATTTTCGAATATACCACGATTGTAATCCTATTTGTATACATGAAGCTATGATTTCTAAACCTTTCATGATAAACGGTTATTTTGATTATGTCTACTTATTACTTTGAATCATAATTCAGGTTAACTTAATCATTTATCATAGTAATCAATGATTATCGTCTTTGTTGACAATTTGCACCAACTCTGTCGGTTCATTTTCCTATCAGAGTTGTTGTTCTTTGAACCTAAATATAAATAATTTCCGAGAACTTAAGTCCGTGTTAAAAGGTCAGTTAATTCACATTATGGATATTGTGAACTTCTGTAAGAGTAATCAGGAGAACCAAGGTTATAGCGGCAATCAAAAGAATGTAATCCAGGGACAAAGACCAGACATGGAAAACAGACATACACAACAAAGAACATAAAGTAACTAAAATCATACATACAAAGTAACACAAGCAAATGAGCAACTCGGACTCCACTAAAAACTGGGAGAATGGACCAGGTGCACCGGTAGGGTAAGCGTACTCTGCTTTTCTAGAAACACCCACCGAGTTGCTCATAAAAAGTTAAGTCCGGGGTAGTCAAACGAGGAAAGGAAAACTATGACCCGTTGAATAAATCAGTTTTCATGGTGCAGATGGATACACCATAACGATCCACGAGTTCATAATGACGACCATAAAACTTCTGTAGTGATGACTTCAATCTTGTAGCAACATAGCCCTGTTCTAGAAGCCTATTTGTTAGAGTTCTGGCGCGATACAAAAAGTCTGCGTAGTTTTGGCAAGCTCTGGCATAACGTATGAGTTGTGATATGAACACTTCACACGCAGGTGCTGAAGAAATGTTGCCACAGATGAAAGGAAAGTTGACAATTCTGAATGAAAAGTCATCACGTTTGTCGTAAAGTTTAGTCAATAGTTTTCCTTTACCATCGATTTCTAAGTGTAGGTCAAGATATGAGGCTGACTTCACAGTGTCTGTAGTATCCTTTATCTCAAGTTCTTTTTGGTAGATGGGATGTATCAAATCCCCGAAATTAGGATTGTTTAAAGATAATACGTCATCTATATAGCGGAAACTGAGATTGAAGGATCTAGCCAAACGATATTCTTTCCTTCGGATCAGATCAGCTATAAAGTCAGCCTCATAAGAGTGAAGGAATAGGTCAGCAAGTAAAGGAGCACAATTTGTTCCAATTGGAATGCCGACCGTTTGTCGAAAAACACGTCCACCACATTGGACAAATACGTTATCGATTAAAAATTCCAGCATTTTGTAAACATCTTCCTCTGTATATTTCGAAGATGATATGGAATTATTTCTTTCAAAGTATGAGGAATCTCTAACAAGAACTATATATTTGTACTAGGTGTACCATCTTTTTTTTGAAAAAACAACGATGTATAATGTTTTTAAGTCGGGATTTTAACTGAGTATGGGGAATAGAAGTATACAGTGTTGAAAAATCATAGGTTTTAATGCCATTATATTCAGATAATAGTCTTGAACTGATTGTCTCCAAAAGATCTTTCGAATTTTTCAGGATCCACATTGAATTAATACCACTACGGGAGTAACAAGTGTTGTGGTAGGACTGCAGACCCTCTTTGACAGTTGTGAGTATAGAAGTTAAAACTTTTGAAAGAGGTTTGATGGCACATTTTGCAGATCCAGCTATGAAACGTTGTTTGTATGGAATCTTGTAGAGTTTAGGAATCCAGTACATAGACGGTAAATCACAATCATTGTCCTTGGTAAAGAGACCAAAAAAGGATAGCACGGAATTATGGTTTTCCACAATCTCTTCTTTGGAGAGAGTGGTAGCAGTATAGGTCTTGTCAATGCTATTATTTTCTCCGTCTACCTCTGATAATAAACATTGGATGTAAAACGTTTTGCGGACAAAAACAATGTTGTTTTGGGCTTTGTTTGCTTGTACGACAACATATTTGTCATGTATAGTAGACAATGATTTTGCTACATCGGGGTCTTTGAAAACTGATGTAGACTTGGCACTCATTGACCTACTTAAAACTTTCATTCGTTTCAAAATTAAAGACTTCACGGCCTTTAACCACTCCGACAGAGAATCAATGTCTTCTTTTTCCCGTTTTATCCATTTTCTTGCATAGTCCTCCACGGCATTCGTAAGAATTTTAAAGTTATAATTCCAATTTATGGAGCGTGGTTCACGGTACTTGGGACCTTTAGAAAGGATAATGGTTAAATCTCTCGTAACGACGTGACCAGAAGGACCATATTTAAATGGAGAGGTTTTGCAAGAACAGTCAGGTGGTTTAGCCTTGAAGTTCTCAATTTCGAGGTTCTGCAATAGCCTTTTATAATTGAAAATTTTGGATGCAATGGGTGAAGTATAGGAATATTAAATAATTGGTATGGATTTGTCTTTGAAATATGGGGGAATTTGTTGGTAACGTTTTTGTGATGGAGTTTGTTAGCCAAATTAATTGCATCTATACCTTATTTGGCAAACGGTAGTGGAAGAAATGATCGTTTTTCTTCATCTTGACTTTTCACACAAACTGGTTTAAAGAGTTTGTGGAAACCAATATCCAAAATGATGGCAACAAGTCTGTATAATGATGAGGTGGTGTCAGAAACAGGAGTGTCAAGACTTGTTTTGTAAAGGGAGTGTAGTAGAGTGAGAGGTATAGAATAAAGTTTGGTTCTAATGTGATGAAGTCCAAGAGGTTTTTGTATGAAAGGAAGAAGACCATCTATATAGACATCATGTAACTTAGGTGACGTATAGTGGCGATGGCCATGACTCCTTTCTCGTCTTGGATTTTTGTGAAATAAATTCATCACATTCATGCTATTGTTATATTGGCTTGAAAGGTTTCTTTTGATGTTGTCATTGCATCCATAAGGTATTGCAGTACCTAATCTGCGTATCCTGTACTCCTCTCTTTCCCTACGATAGTTTTATAATTAGTACTGGACTTTTCGTAGGATGGTAATTTTTTTTCTAAAATACGAACTTTCATGGAGAGGATTGAATGATCTTGTTGATTAAAGTGTTGATAAACTGTAGTGAATTTGGTGGTGTTAATTCCCGAACGATGACCGCTAAGCTAAGCTGTAAGCTAAAACGTTAAGCTATATAGAGTTTTATGCACATCTTCTTGTATCGTAAGCGTATTAATGTGGTGAAGTCCGCTACACTTTTACGTGAAGGTGACGTTTTTGCGTACCCCATTTCTACCTTATTTGGGTTTTCAATAATTGATCTTTCATTCATATTTTGAATTTGACATTGTGCAAGTTCTTTGACGGATAATATTGTATATTTGAGTAATTGAAATTGTTGATTCCTGCATAATAAATCATATCCTTTTCAAATCGTGTTTTACCCATGCAGCCTTTACGATCAAGTCCTTTATAGTTTATTTGTTGCGCTTGATTCTAGTGTTCTCGCTCGACATACACACACATTTCGAAACACTGTACGAATGATTAATATGCTCTGTGTTTACTCTGTGCATTTAAAAAATTGGCTGCACATTTGAATTGACAAAACGAAATTTTTAAAAATGAAATAAGGCTATTTCTAGTGTAGAAGGATATTGACTAGAGAAAGCATTTTCTGCAATTAATTTGAAGATTAACTTAAACAATATTTAAATACACGTTTAAGTCTTTCATGTTAATAACCAGAACAAAAGCCTCGATGACTTCCGCGTAATTTATTCACAATTCAAAGAAAAAAAAACAATTATTTCCCTAATTACTCTTTGTAGATTCATCAACTCTACTATTACATAGCCAGCCTAAAAAAATTGTAGTTGTGATGCCTTTTTCATATCGTGTGTATGATCGTATGGGAATTTTTACAATTTTTGTAATTTAAAATTTGCTGTATTATAGGTATAATTTAATGCAAATGAATTTTGGAGTCACAGTAGTTTAATTTCCTAAACAATTACGCGACTTGTACTTGCTTTTGCACTACAAAACAAATTGTAATATGGCAATTTTCAGTATGCTGTACATATTTTTCACGGTGTAATTACTGATAAGAAGCAATAGAACTATTTTCTTCAGAAACTCAAAATAAAAGATAATAAAGTATGTATATGAAGGTGCAATATACATTGGAACATTGGAAAATTAACGCATTTATCTGATGTTGAAAATTTCAAGATATTGAGATAAGGTATTCTATAACATTTTGTTAAATCTTCCGTTTCTTTTGTTTATAGTTCTTCTGGGATTCTTATTTAATCGTTCATGTCTATGTATCGAATTCATTTGCCAGTCACAACTTACTTTGAAAATGTAACTTTTGTACTTGGGCACTGATATTAGTATACAAATACGAAAGGAAAGGGGTGCATTAGCAACATACCATTGAAATTAATCCATCCATTTGAGTCGCATGTGTTGCGACAAAATTCAAATAGATAGATGGAATGACGGATGGAAGTGCGGACGGTTTTCAGGTAAAATCGTTACGGTTCATTCGCGCTGTTAACTCAGTGACATCTGATCATTTTATTTATTATTATTTTTTTATTCTTGTTTTTGTTTGTTTGTTGTCGTTGTAGTTTTTTGTGAGTTAAAATTAAGGATATCAATCTGCTTTTAGATCCTAATTATCATCTGGTTTGCTATTAATTTTATTCGAAACTTCATGCATATTTACAAGATTTGTTCCTGTTTCTTTTAACAGGTCTCTTCGAATGGTTATGTTCAATTTTGTTTTTGCAATGAACGTGTCCGTCGTGTATTGCTATGTTCCGAGGTTAAATGAAATACTCACATTATGCTACAGGGTCCAGTTGTTCAAAACATCGTTCGCCTAACATTATGTTAAATTGACGCTAAAATTATTGTTACAAAAAAGAGTTCGTGAGGTGTTCTAATATTTTAGAGAAAAATTCTTCGTACTTTTTTTCTTTTCGTTAATTTCAGTGAGCATAAAAAGGTCGATTAAAAAATTAACTTTACAAATTTCGTACGTTTCATATAGTAGAGTTATATGAAACAATATGATTACATTATTCATTCAATTTCAGTTTTGTATTCAAACTACCGGTGCTTCATGAGAACTTTGAGGACATGAAGTGATTTTTCCTCGTATTTACCCCACGTTATGTTTTACTAATGCTAGAAATACAATATTAACAAACGTATTGTTTATGAAATTATTCAACACAATGAATAATGTTTAATAGAGTAAGACTGATCTCGACCTATATCAAGGTATCAATTTACTAGCGTTTTCAAACAGAAATGTTGAATGAATACCTTTGATCATTTTGCAGCTAAGTGTGTATCATAAACGTATATGGAGAAGAAAACAAAACACTGACATATTGAAAACTATAAAAAAAATAATTTCAGTCAAGTCGAAACATCAATAACGTGAAAATCATTTACGGTGGAGGAAGTTTCTAGGTAGGTTTGGCCATTTAACTGTTTGGAATATGGTATGGAGGATATTCGTGGTCAAAATATTAAGCTATCAACAAATATATTAACACAATATCCGTTTTTTCGTAATTTCATCCTACATTTAACGATATTATTTTCTTTATTTTTTTGTAAAATTGACTTTTTAAAATGAATGTGACCACGAATTTCATCAATAAGATGGAAGTATCAGTTCAAAGTAAAGGAATAAAGTTTTCATATTTCAAGTGTAGGAAATCGGTACAATAAAGAGGGTCATAATTGGGGTGAGGGTGAAAACACAGAAGGAAAAATAAGACCGTTCTAAAATGTCCTATGATTTCGTCCTCTGAATGTTTTAAGTGCTTAAACTTTATCTGTTAAAATTGTTTAGGACAGGTAGGAACAAAATCGAAGAACAATAGTCTGCATCGTTTAGCATGGACAATGGGCCACTTTGGTAAAACCGTATTCTATTACTATTTTTTCTTCTATATGCATTTCGTGTTAAACAGCAACAATATCAATGGCGTTGTATTAAGGTAAAAGTCTCAAATTTGTTTGAGATAAAAGTCTATAACAATTTATAGCGCATTTTGATTTATTCAAGCAATTAAGGACTACTTTTAAGGATGCAAGTAGTGATTCTAGTGATTTTCAAGAAGAATGAGTGTCAAAAAAAAACTTGAAAGACAATTTATCGTTTGTTGATTCTTTTCTTAAAGTTCATGATGTTTTAAGCTATTCATATACTGTCACCTAAACAGGCTTAAATTCAATTCATATTTGTGAACATAAAAATATCCCTTCAAGTACATGTGTACCTTTGTTCTGAAAAAAATTACTTTGTCAACATTCAAAATCATATCTTAGCAACTGAGATTAAAAATGATTCTCTTTGAAAAATTAAACATGTACATAACGGTTCTACTTAAAAGTTATGATTCAAAGAGCAAATGTTTGGTTTCAATGTTTCAGGATATTCACAGTTGTTTTATAAAACAATGAGATCAACCTAACATCTAATTTGTCATAATATTATCCTTGATTTATAGGCATTAATACACCAATACTTCATAAAATCTACATTATGTATAAACAAAAATCATTCGAAGGTGAAAACATAAGGCATGTTGTTTCAGAAGCTGATACAGCCTGCAATGTGGTCTGAGGGTGTCCTCGTTGTCCATTAAAGCCCCAGGGGTGCTTTTGAGCTGACACGTTTAATCCCGATGGCGTTGTTGTCTCTTTGAAATATTCACCATATCCATTTTCGTGATAAAGTCAGTACTTAATTTAATAAGGAAAAATATATAAGCAATATCTATCAAATAAAATTTGCATTGCCCTGTTGTAAATTGCATTTTCTTGTGGTGGTTTATTCTGGGTTATTATACCCAGTTTTCGTGATGATAAATAGTTTTATATACATATAAATGGCTATTTCAAACGAAACAGGATTTATAAATGTTTTTGACATAACAAATTTTACACAGCTGACATTTTCTGATTTTCAAAAGATAAATCATTACTTTATTCTTCATACGTGAAATCAATGTTCATCATGTATTGTGTTAGAATTAACTATCACCCAGTGCTTCAAGGCTATTCTAATCACCCATCTTATCGAATAATTCCTTTAGTTTTTTTTTACATTATCTAGGATTCATTTGTATTCATAATTAAACTTTTTTAAAGAGGTGGACTATAAACTGAGGAACATTTTGTACTTGTTAAAAATCCGAAACTATTAAAGATAAATTACTTCGTGTTTCAGGTAAACGTCTTGTTCGACTGAAATCGGGCTCTTGGTTTATTAAGCTCAAAGGGTAAATTCGTATTAATAACCGTAATGAGGACTTCGTCCACTTTAATACAGCTTTATTTATTGACCAATGAAAAATTGTTATCACAAGCCTTCCAATATTGTACAACCGAAATACCACAGTTATTAACCTTGGAACGAGATAAATGTTGTATGTGGATCATATAAAAACGGCTTGTCCGTGTTAGTCATGATTATTCCCTACTTATACTTGGAGCTGTATACTGAATAGATTATCATATACATGTAGTGGTAGTTAGGAGGTACATACAATGAAATGGCGTTTTCTCCATGACAACCTATACTATATACATGTGTTATTCAAACACAAGTTATGTTTAACATAAAATCACGATGCTTGAATAACAAGTAATACAAAAGAACAGCGTTCTAATGTACCCTGCGTAAAAAAATACATTTAACCAACAAAAATTGCCTTCTTTATCAGTGTCAAAGTAATATTACAATAACACTGAACAAGGCTATAAGAAAAAAACATGATGTTTTACTAGCATTCTGTTATACAAAAAAAGTAATTTATTACATAAATTGGTACTAGTGCGGAAAATTTAACTTTAAATTCACGGAAATTTAATAAGTCCAAGAGCCAAAACTGTAAAAATCATTAAACCATAACAGAGTCGAACTTAATCTGTAAATTCTCGTAGTAAGACTATATATAAAAGATAAAATAGATTGGTAAAAGCGTAACTAAACTTTAAATTCACTGAAAGTCCAAGTTCCATAAATTCTTTAAATTTCATTCAACCATAACCAAAGTGTAACTTAATATGTTACTCTTCACGATAAGGCTACATACCTTATATAAACTTATTCGGTAAGAGCATTACCAAAAAAAAAATGCAGAATACCCAGACGGACGGACATAAGTAATGCATTATCATGTCCAGTCCCGATGCGTCGCTGGGGACAAAAAAGAACAAAGTTAACCAGTTTCGAGATTTCTTTTCCATATCTACACCAGGTGACAAAGTGTTCGGAATTTCTCCATATAATGTTGTAATATAAGCTACTTGACCAATGCGACTTCTTGCTCGTCTTAATATCTCCGTAGGACTGTAAACGCTGACAAAAACAGTACATATGGAATAATAAAGTATCCTTATACTGTTTTTATTATTTCATTATGTGACTACCCTCTCCAAAGAAAAATATTGTAACAGTCCTGTTTGTATAGTACTCCTATGTAACCTATACATCTATTGTGCCAGTGCTTATATTTTGTAAATATATGATTGGTTAAATTGTTTTGCTACAATCTTTAATCACTACTGTAGCTAACTTAATTGATTACTTCATACGGAATTGTAATTGACCCGTCACATTTTGCTTTAAGTTCATCCATCAAGATATTGTTTATAAAGACATATTTATCTTTTTTATAAACATTTACATTTAACCACGTCCACACAAACGCGTAAACACGTGGTACAGTGTTCCCCTATATTTTTTTCAGTACATGAGTACCGGTTTTATGACAAAAAATCTCTAATTTACTTATAAATTACTTGAACCTCCACGCACACCCCAAGGATTAGAAAATACTTTATATTTTATGAATAAACACTTGAAATTTCTGTGTGGACTGTTTCAAAACAGCTTTACTTCAATAAAATGAAACAAAAATGTTCAGAGTTCTCTTAACTGTAGTACAACTACAGCTACGAAAAACGAAAACGAAACAATACGAAACGAAAATATCTGATAAAAGAAAGAATCGAAACGAAACAATTCGATAAAATGAATCATATTGTAATAAAAACATCATTAAACGATACAAATCGAAACAGAATGAAGCGAAATTGAATTGCAAATTAGAAGAACCATAATGTTTACCAGTGCCGGACAATTCGGACCATCACAACAAATAATTCCTTATGAATGTCGCACATTTCGGCCAACAGACATATCAGACCATGACAATTAGTATAAAGCTTTAGTACATATATTATTACAGAATTTACCATATTTGATGGTTACAGGTATTATATATCAAATCAGAGCTGACAACAAATTATCAAAGTTGTTTTTAATTAATGTTTCTTCGGGAGCGTTAAAAGGTTTCACCTTCGTCATATTACATCGTTGTTTCCCCAAAAGAGATGGTATACTTAGATACAATTGTATAGTTCTTGGTAGAGATTCTTCATACTTTGTAAAAAAAAATAATTCCAAATCAATTTTCGAAATATACAGAAGATGTTTTCGAAATGCTGGAATTTTTTTACCGACAACATGTTTGTCTAGTGTGGTGGACGCGTTTTTCAACAAACGGTCGGCATTCCAGTGGGAACGAATTGTGCTCTCTACTTGCTGACCTATTTCTGCACTCTTATGAGGTTGACTTTATAGCTGATCTGATCCAAAAGAAAGAACATCGTTTAGCTAGATCCTTT
Source organism: Perna viridis (assembly GCA_037379345.1). NCBI lineage: Eukaryota > Metazoa > Mollusca > Bivalvia > Mytilida > Mytilidae > Perna > Perna viridis. The sequence goes on along the minus strand of CM074517.1, from coordinate 11,531,124 downwards.
AATATCAGTTTCCGCCATATAGATGACGCACTATCGTTAAACAATCCTAGTTTCGGGGACTTGATACATCGCATCTACCCCAAAGAACTTAAGGGATACTGCAAACGCTGTGAAGTCGGCTTCATATCTGTAAGTAACAGTACTGTAACATTACTGTTAATATACATTACATATTCAGTGTCCTAGCATATCCGAAATATGGATATGAGGCTAAGAAACAGGGGTTTTGCGAGATTTTGCCGAGCGATTTACCCCCCTTTTGCGCCGAGTAACCCTTATGTCCGATATGGTAGGACACTAGTTTTGTATTGTGTTTATTCTGCAAATAAAAAAATATTGGTTTTAGTCTTTCCATGTAAAAGCGCCTTTTTACGTGGTTTACAAAAAGTACTCCTATTGCGCCTCTAATGACGCAGCGCGGAGTAATATCTTAGCGACAGTATGGGTATGCAAAATCCGAGCAAGTCTGCTCATTCGGGAGAAAATAATGCTTTCTGTATTTGTAACCTTAATATTTTTATAAATTAAATGACTTTAAAAAATATTTTCTTTGTGATTTAATGTCGAAAAATGTTCCTTATACAACACTACAGTCGCGGGCCTGAGGTATATCTGTTTTTTGCGTAACCAGCGACGCCCTTTTCTGAAGAAATTGTTGACTATGGGCGCTGGAATGAGTTTGTAAATTTATGATTTTTTTTAACTTTATATCGTGAAAATAAAACAATAATATAAATGAAAAAAAAAACTTTTTGACACCTAGTCTTGTAAAACGCTCTTACTGTATCATTACGTCACGAAACAAGTCATTCATGCATGGAATTTGGCGGTGGATGCATGTAAAGATGTTCAACGTCGCACAATAAAACATTGGGTTAACAAGCTGATTTGACTGGATTTGAGAGATCTGAGATGAGGTGAAGGACTGAGAAGGCTGTAAATGGCGTGACATCTGACTGTGAGACGGAGGCGAGGGGGATAGACCAGCATAGGGTTACAAAATAACACAATAAATACTCAGACACCAGTTATTTATAAATCACATAAAAACATGTCATGATTTCAATATTCAAACTATTTATTTCCAATTAGGAGAAACATTACATGCAGTAAACGTACGAGCTTATATTCTAAAAACAAAACTGTCCAATATCGATTTACAATATTGGACATGCAATATTGGCAGAAAATGCGTCCTTTACAGGATAAATAACAGTACTGTAACGTCACTGTAAAATACAGTACTGTTTCAGGAGTCATTACAACAGTACAGTTTCATAACAAGATAGAAATATATTGGTTGGTAAATTATTGGTAGTGTAGGGCATTACTCCAATAAATTATCGCACGCAATCATTCAGGTGGGAACGACCAAAATTTGCATCGCAAATTTGACATTTCTAACATCGTTGGGAATTTTTCAGACCAATCTATACGTTTACATTATCTTCATACGATGGAGCAGTGTAGCGAGTAGAGTCGTCACATTCTGAGACGTTTACATATATCAACAATTTTGTAGATATCAAGCTACAATAATCACAATAAGAAATTAGAGGATTGGTTTTGTACCACTTTTATAACTTTTCCTTTTGCTTCCCTTTTGACTTTGAACCAGATGCAGCCCGTGCTAATCCACCAATTACTACTGCAGCACCTATTGTTACCACGCTGTTGAGGAATGCCTGTCTAAAAAGGACACACCGAAGTCATCTAGTAAATCAATATGAAGATGTATAATGCTATTGTAAACTAAGTTATCAACAGTAAGTCAACCATTCGTTCATACTGAATGACTGTAGCTTTTACAGGGGAACTAATATCTGGTGTGCTTGGCATGCTCTGTTTGAAGTAACTAAGGCACTTTTTTTCATAATTTTTATCAATAAATTGGAAAAAGACGGTGACATACAAGGGGTAAAGAAATTGGGGATTTTTAGCATATGAATGGCTGTTTAAAAAACCCTTGATTTACTTAAAGTAATAAGTACATGTCAATAAATAATCTGTGTAAGTTATTTCATTTAGTACAAAAATTGTGGGTTTAAAATTCACTGATATTTAAGTAGGTTACCAAAATAAACAGACACTATTATATACGCAACCAACCTGTTGTGACCAGTTTTCTCCATTTCGGCACCAAGCAGCAAAATGTTCACAGTTGCTCCATAGCACGTTGTAAGGAATAGAACCAAGTATGGATAAGGCACGTTTTATGATTACATCTGGTCTGAAAGGTCTGATATATATTTTTTTTTTTCAAAAATAAGAATAAGTGCCTACATTGGTTCATACTTTTACTTGTTTTTTTATCGGATAAGATATTTAATATTATAATGTCTTGACCCATTGTTGTTTCAACAAAACTTAACTCTGTTGACAGTTCTATTTCTCCATAAACTTAAGGCATTCACTAGTTAAAAAGTCAAATGTATACCGAGTTTACTCCCTCACTTGGATTTAATGTTTTTGTTATTGTTTTACTTGGCTTTACTTCTCAAAGTGACATCCCAAAAGTTATCCACTTTTACATTAGCTTTATTGAATGTTCGTCCACAGATTGTAAACATATGTCCAGAATTAAAATTGGCGTTAATGCCATCATTTCTATCCCCGGTCAAATGAATAATCTCTACATTGCCTAGCAATTGTTAGCATATATCAGATATCAGTAATTTGTACATACAAATAAACAAACAATATAAAAAAAAACACAGTGTGGGTTAAAACTACAGTATGGGTTAAATTGCAGTGTTGGTTAAAACTACAGTGTGGGTTAAAACTAGTGTAGGTTAAACTACAGTGTGCATTAAAACTACAGTGTTGGTTAAAACTACAGTGTGGGTTAAATTGCAGTGTTGGTTAAAACTACAGTGTGGGTTAAACTACAGTGTGGATTAAAACTACAGTGTGGGTTGAACTACAGTGTGAGTTAAAACTACAGTGTGGGTTAAATTACAGTATTGGTTAAAACTACAGTATGGGTTAAACTACAGTGTTGGTTACAACTACAGTGTGGGTTAAAACTACAGTGTGGGTTAAACTACAGTGTGGATTAAAACTACAGTGTGGGTTGAACTACAGTGTGGGTTAAAACTATGGGGGGTAAATTACAGTGTTGGTTAAAACTACAGTGTTGGTTAAAACTACAGTGTAGGTTAAGTTACAGTGTTGGTTAAAACTACAGAGTGGGTTAAACTACAGTGTGGATTAAAAGTACAGTGTGTTAAAACTACTGTGGGTTAAACTACAGTGTGGATTAAAACTACAGTGTGGGTTAAAACTAGTGTGGGTTAAACTACAGTGTGGATTAAAACTACAATGTGGGTTAAAACTACAATGTTGTTTAAACTACAGTATGGGTTAAAGCTTGTGTGCGTTAAAATTACTGTGTGGGTTAAATTACAGTGTGGTTTAAACTACAGTGTGGATTAAAACTACAGTGTGGGTTAAAACTACAGTATGGGTCAAAACTAATGTGGGTTAAACTACAGTGTGGGTTAAAACTACAGTGTATTTCACTCAAAGGATTTTAACAAAGATGCACATACACTTTCAAGGATGTCAGAAAAAATTGACGTACCATCAAAGCGTCAAAGCACAAATATATAACTTTTTCTAACCCTAATATTCCGATCGTTACATTACGTTGCCTACGATCACCCCATTAAAAGAGTACAACAGAAATAAATACGGAGAGGGACTGGGTTATTCAGGTTAGACTTTTACATAAAAACCTCACCCACTTCTGGAAAAAAAACAACATCAGTGTGACGGATAAATCAGTCCAGTCTCCCTTCAACCTTACCCCATAAAAAAACATGAACCCTACGATACTTCGTTGCGGGGATATTGTTGGGACATTAAGGTGTGAATACTTATATTGATTGGTTCAACTTTACGACGACATAAATATCATGCGAACTGGCAGTTCAGATGCGATATTCCAGTCCGATTTCGTGTTTTTCCAACACAACTTTTTTTGTGAATGGGCCGCTGAATTCCGAAAGACTGGCACTAATCCTAACAGAAAGACGATGGAGTTCATTTAATGAAAAAAAAACGTGATATAATAGGTATAGAAAAGATTCTAACTTTTTCTTCAAAATACATTTTAGGTGTATAGTAAGAACGAAAATTTATTGGTCTTCAGAATAATTTATTGAACAAAGAACAGAACAGCAATTTTTATTTGTATTTGAAATTACAAGTTAGTGAAATTAAGAGATTCTATCACAATAAAAAAAATGCACATATCAAGTGATAAAGAATAAACGAACAAGGATTTCATTTCATCATAAATGACAGAAACAGATTACAGATAGCTTTATCTGAAATTAAATATTACGTTATTCTTTAATACCATAGTATTTGCCACAAAAAGCTACCACACATCAGCAAGCAATAAAATTCCATGTTCCACTAGTGCAAATATAACAAAAAGAATTCAAAACAAAAGTAAGCCTTGAATTACAATTAAGCATTATCGCATGATATGCGTATGACACTACAGGGGTCGCGCTGAGCTTCGCCAACGTCGCACTTTATTTATTTATTTTTTATTTTATCTGGCGACAAAAACAGCCAGTTGGCGATTTTCTTGGCGCCTAGGTTTTATATATTAAAATTGACAGGAACTCTATTAGCAATGGATATTCTCTCTAATTAAACAATTGTCTTGACACCTGGTCAGAGTTAATTGACCATGACTAATTTACGACTGAAGGCAATTAAAGGTAGTTAGACAAGGTGACCGTGACTAACAATATCCTCATGGGAGGTGAAAATCAAATGTAAATATATTATTGAGCCAATCAAAACTCTTATCATCTGGTCAAAGGTAAACACAATAAAGGCCATGTGCACGTGGCTACATACAAGCTTCACACCCCTGTTTAACCATATAATACATTCAGAAACAGACTTACCTAATAATAGAATAAAATAAATCCACTTAAAAATGATTATCCCATAAGGAAGTGTCTAAACACTTCGAAATTAAAGAATTGAAAAAAGAAAATGGATGACATTTGTTTACACTTTTGCCAGGTGACTTTTTTTGGCCGGAAAATCGGTAAACAAATAGAATGGGGATTCCCAAAATCTAACTAAAGAAATGCTATTCAGATATCCAGATAATTAAACAGGGGTACAATTAATGGTCCATGTTACAAAATGTAGCCTGCTAGAATTTTATCACTTGAAAAAAAAAGAATCAAGTTTGTTAAAAATGTAAGAAAAAGTCAAATTATACTGTAAGATAAATTAGACCATTAAGGCCAAAAGTGACAAAAATATTTTAAAATCAATCAGGGACTATGTCAGAATAGTAATATAAGGTCCTTGATAGAAGTAAAATCCCTGTTTCTGGAGAACTACTTTATTATTTTATGCATATGAAAGTGACAGACTAGAGCTAAAAACCTGCTTTGTACATGCATCAAGAGTGAATCTTGGGTACATGTATGTCATGAATGGATAGGATTTTTTGATAATATATCAGTGGACTTAATACTGTCATATTTGTTTTTAAAAGTATATTTTTTGGCACCCTAGGCTCTAATTTCTGAAAATTGGCGACAAAAAATGACAGCTGGCGATTTTTCTGGCGACAGAATTTTGGAAGCCAGAGCAGCCCCTAGACACTACCAAGTAAACTGTTTCTGGTAATATTTCTTATTATTCAACTAATTGAAATGATGGTAGTAGGGGAAGTTAGATCACGTTTAAAAGTTAAAAGTTGGATTACTTATCTTGCTTGCTGACTATAAACATATGTATATCCATAGCTTTCGCTGGCCTGGTCATTCCTCCTCGTAGGATTAAGCTAGGGCTGTAACTTAGTACACGATGTATGGTAGTACGGGACAGTTCATTGAGATGTTATTATGTAGAATAGAGGATCAAATTAATGATGCATGTCACAAGCGAAAGCTATATTTTTATATAGCCTAGCTGGTCGAGTGGTCTAGGGCGCTGGACTTTGTGCAGGCGGTGTTGCCATAGGTGTCACAGCGGTACGAGTTCGAGTCCCGCGGAGGGAACGGCCAAAAATTTGCATCGCAAATTTAACAGTTCTAACATCTTTGGGAATTTTTCAGACCTTTCTATACGTTTACATATCTTCCCTGTATCAATTTGATCCGATGGAGCTGTGTAGCGAATAGAGTCGTCACATTCTGAGACGTTGTATATATATATATATGTTATGAATAAAGCATTCACAACATAAGTCAGGTTTATGGTTTGGCATTGCAGGTGAGTGCCCTTCCTCAAACTAACAAACATGGGATTTCAATAATAGAAAAAAATGGGACAAAAAATACACTGCTGAAATTTACTTACTAAATCAAATATAAAAATTCATCATTTCATTAAGTAAAACAAACAAAAAGTGAAACGCATTTAATTGTTTTGCCCCTCCAACATTAAATACTGGATTTACACCTGGTCACTATACCATCTCTAGAAACCACCAACGTTATAAATCGGACTCTTGTAAAGTTACTAGGTTTACATGTAAAATTAGCTTAGTTTTACTGTCATTTATGTATAAAATAAATAAGGAAAAACATCAAGAAAATTATTTAGTTTGTGAAATCAACCATGAGAGTATAGGTTTGACAAGTGATAAATTTAGTACAAGTTATATAGATACTTAAACCAATGTTTCAATAGGGACCGTATGAATCTGAAGTAACAGGCCTGCAAAATATTTCACCAAGATATTTCAAAATTATGCAATCCAGAAAACTGATTTTCAGAAGATTGTCATTTAAACAGAATATCTGACTGAAAGTTATTCTTACTGTTCTTTTATTTTTTATCTTATTTTTTTTTAATTATATACCATATTTCCCCATAAGTATGGTCAGAATAATATGTACATACTGAGTAAATGAAGAAACAAATATCAAGCCTCAGTATCAAAGGTTTGATACACCAAAATATGATAAAATACAAATAATGAGTTACTTGTTGACTTCGGTTGTATAATAAGTTAATTACTGACACTGGTTGTAAAGATCTTGCTGTAATATAAATTAGCTATACTGAATACTCTTCAGTTAAATTCTGGCCCATAATCAAATATCTCTGGGGTAAGGAATACAGAGGAGGTTTCATGACAAAATTTCCTAAATTTAAAATTAAAATTTTCTAATTTAAATCTGCTTTTCATTGTTTTCTATGCTTCTAGTGGTTTTTCGTAGTACCCCTTAAACCATCTGGCTGAGGGCCTGAAACTTTAGGTATAACAAGCTGGAACTGAATTAAATGAATGAAACAAGTCGACTAAAAAATAACAAAAGCAATCAACACAATGTGAAATGAGTAGTATGTTTGATTGTTCTTATGATTTTTTCTTTTGCTCTTCATTTGAACTTGAACCAGATGCAGCCCATGCTAATCCTCCGACTACAACTGCAGCACCTAATGCCACCGTCCCGGTGAGTAATGTCACTGTCTAAGAGAAAGACGTACAAAATTATTGTGTTAAACAATATGAAGTACTTATAATCTTATGATAAGATTTTTTAATTTAATTACCACCAGTAATTCAACAATTCAACCCTTTTCTGTAAATTGAGTGATATAGAGTGGAGCATTGGGTTTATATAGAACCCCAAAATATGTTAATTTGGCGATCCATGAATTTACGGTGTGGTTAATGACTGATGTGCCCATTATGCTTAGTTAATAAGTACATAAGGCAATCATTTCATAATTTTGTATGAAAAATAAGTGGCATAAAAAGGGTACCAAACATTGTGAGATTTTTACCATATGAATATCTGTTTGAAAAATCCTTGGTGTACTTGTAAAAATAACTGGTCACTATAAAAAAAATGGATATATATTTTTTAAGCTTTATCAACTATATCAGGGGATCTTAAATTAAAATTAATTGACTTTACACTACAATGAGTATGATAATTGTTAGATTCACAAAGTGTTTATATATTTTTGTTTAATAGTATACATCTCTTTCCATTGGATGTACTATGTGTATAATAATCAGCAGATCAGTAAAAAAATGGTACATTAAATACCGGGATTCAATGGAAGTCATTTCATTCATAACAAAATTGTGTTCTTTTTTAAATGGTTGGTTACCAAGTTAATAAACAGAAACTATTATATACACAACCAACCTGTTGCGACCAGTTTTCTCCATTTCGACACCAAGCGGCAAAATGTTCACAGTTGTTCCATAGCAAATTGTACGGAATATTACCTAGTTTGGATAAGGCACGTTTTACGATTTCATCTGATCTGAAAGGTCTAAAATATATTTTTAAATGAAAGTTTGTGCCTTAATTGCTCTATGCTTTTGGTTGATTTTTCTTTCAAACGAGTAGCATTTAAATGCATATAGTTCCATAATGTTGGTATTTTCACAAAAATAAAAATGTTTCGGAGATAACTGTATTGTATTTGAAGATTCGGAGTTATTCAGTTATTGGTGACGCGTAAACGGAGTCAGTAAACAATTTTTGCCACCATCAAATAAAGATTGACGACAACAATTTGACAATACAGTTGTCAGTTAACAGAATACAATTATCTCCACTATAAGTATGTCTGTATAACTGTCAAGTATATTTGTAAAATTTGTCAAATTATAATTTTACGGTCTATGAAGAAATAACCTCAATTACGTGGTGAACACTAAATAACCTGCGTAGCAGGTTATTTTAGAATGTGCACCACGGGCATTTAGATTATTTCAAATAGACCGATAAATATAACAGTCATTCCTTATAATTTAATTTAGGTATCTAAATTCAACGAGTAAATCATTAAAACATTTTGATGATGCCACAGTCGTGACAAAATTTGGTCTGTGTGATGATAGACGAATTTTTTTTTATCCAACCAGAAACCATATTCTGAAATTTGATTAGTTAAAAATAACTGTGTGCATCTATAAAAAATGGTAAAATTTACGATGTTACCCAATGAAATTTTTTGTTACATGCACAATAATATGTTGTCAAATAAAATTCCTCGTTACAACCAATGTTCCATTTGAATAGCAGTTCTATTTTCCCAAAATTTTTAGTCATTCACTAGTTAAAAGGTCAAAGGTAAACTGCCTTACTTGCACTTGCTGTCCTTGTCATTATTTTTCTTGGCTTTACTAGTCCCCGTGACATCCCAGAAATTATCCACTTTTACATTAGCTTTATTGAATGTTGTTCCACAGATTGTAAACATATGTCCAGAATTAATGTTTGCGTTGATGCCGTCGTTTTCATCTCCGGTCAAATGAACAATCTCTCCATTGCCTGTTCCAAATAGAAACATACCTACATATGCAAAGTTACACAGCTAAATTTCTTTTAAGTATGCTGGTTAATTCGGAGAAAGGTATAATAACATACAAAAAAAGACTGATTACATGTTTTGATCTGTGTCAGCATCATATTTTTTGTCTGCACACTTTATCTATTTATATACTTGTAAATCCTAAGCATTATAAATGAAGTGCTTCTTGGAGCGCAGCTAGATACATCCATAGAGGTCAAATATGGACACAAAATTTAAGCTTAATAAAGCTTTGAATTTATTTGTGATTAAAAATTTGACGCAAAAATACAATATAAACAAAAAAGCTTACATTGATAAAAACAAAAAACAAAAAAAAACAAAAAACAAATAGGCAATTCAACAACGTTTCATGAATGTTGCTTGAATTCTTATTGAAGTTATTGTGCAATTATAGAAAAGCCCACCTTTTTATGAATAAAGACCAAAAACTCTAAAACGGCATATCAGAAATTCATTACAATTGGAGATGGGGCTTACATCAATAGTAACAAACTATTTTTCAAAGTTTCATGAAAATGGCAAAAATAAAACTGTGAAATCCCCCTATTGCCATCACTTGGCGTCCGTCGTTGTCGTTAACAATTATACAAAACTCTTTTCCTCTGAAACTACTCGACTAATTAGAACCAAACTGAATGTCTCTTGGGGTATCCTGCATAGAAATGATCTAGGGATTTTTGATTTGTCGAAGAACAGTGCTGCCGTTACTAAAAATAGAACATAGGGGTCAAACAGTAGTTTCTCACATATATATTCGAAACCGTTAGGTTTAGCTAAATTCTGACATAAGGTAAAATATAGTTAAGCATGATGAGATCTATCTCTGGTCAAATTATTTTGGTTTTAATCCGTTAAGCCATGTTGGAGTTATTGCCCTTTTTCAATGATTTTTGCTACTTTCAATGTTATTTCTTTCAAAAATCTTCTCCTATGACATTATTTGATCAATTGAATCTAAACTTGGCACAAATGTTCCTTGGTGTATCCTGCATAGAACTGATGAGGGGATTTTTGATCCGTCAAAAACATGGCAGCCATTAATTAAAATAAAACATAGGGACCAGACAGTAGTTTTTCGCATGTATCTTCAAAACCGTTAAGTTTAGCCAAATTCTTTCAATAGCTGAAATGATCCATATTATTAGGACTACTAAAGTCTTCAGGGATAGAGTTGTCAGATGACTCCTTGTAAGACTTATTGCCCTTGAAAGGGGAAAAATGACTTTTTTCCACAGTTTTCAGTCAATATTTTGAAAACTATGATAGATTAAAAGAAACTTTCAATTGTTGAAAAGATATTATGATAAGTCCTTCTTGAGCCCAAATTTTTGGACAATTTCTTGTTAAATTTATTGCTTTTGAAAGGCAAACTTCAACCAGGTGAACCCCGTGCAGGTCCGGGTGTTAAAAGAATAGGCCTGCAGCAGCGCTAGGCTTATCGTAAAAAGCGACTAAACAGTGCTCAGAACCTTAGCCGGGGGCTAGGGCGCTCTGCCCACAGAGCAACTGGGTTGTGTGCCCCAGGTGTTGGAATGGGGTACTCCTGGTGTGTTACATGCTGGGGTTGTCAGGCTATAATACGGAAAACCTGACCGCAAACCATAGTGGTATTCTCCAGGAGTAGGAACCATAGGGCTCCGCCACAGGAGGTTAAATTGCCCGACCCTACCCACCTCTTCCTCTCCTCGACCCCATTATCCTTGTGTCCCATCCCTTTTTCATTTTATCATCATTTCATGTTCATTTTGTCATCCATTTCATGTTCATCGTCTGAATATAGCTGAAATATTGCTGCTCGGACGTTAAACCACAACAATCAATCTACCAGGTGAGCGATTAAGCTCCTGGGAGCCTCTTGTTTAAAAGCGAAATCCCATAATCTAAATCATAAAATCGGAAAAAGGGAGCTTACATCAATATAAACAAGATTGCTATGCGTCGCCATATGCCCCCCCCTCCTCAGTAGAAATTTAGATTTAAAATATTGAATCATAAAACCAAGGAGTGCTGTCTTCAGGTTTCCTACTTTTCCAAAGAATGTCATACCTTTTTTCTATTGTCCGAAACAAAATGTCGGTGTAATATAATCAACTGTATATAAGATCAGTTATAACTCCTCAGGGGAACTGTCAGAAGAGCCGGCTCTAGGACAGTTCTAACCTCTCAGGGGAACTGTCAGAAGAGCCGGCTCTAGGACAGTTCTAACCTCTCAGGGGAACTGTCAGAAGAGCCGGCTCTAGGACAGTTCTAACTTCTCAGGGGAACAGTCAGAAGAGCCGGCTCTAGGACAGTTCTAACCTCTCAGAGGGACTGTCCGAAGAGCCGGCTCTAGGACAGTTCTAACTTCTCAGGAGAACTGTCAGAAGTACCGGCTCTAGGACAGTTCTAACCTCTCAGGGAACTGTCGGGTGAGCCGGCTCTAGGACCATTCAGTCCAAAAGTGTCATAGAACAGTTCTAGGTCCAGTTCTTCTAACAGTTCTGCTACTAGATCCAGCTCTTCTGACAGTTCTTCTACTAGAGCCAGCCCTCTTGACAGTTCTGCTACTAAAATCAGATCTTCTAACAGTTCTAGCAGTGCCGGCTTTACTGCCAGAACTGTCAGAGGTTGCTCTAGAACTGTTCTAAATCTGTCATAGAACTGTTCTTCTGACAGTTATAGGACAGTTATATGAGAGGTTAGTACTGATCTTATCTGTACATGATAAATCTAACAAATAATGCTACAAAATTTGAACGAAATCCGTCCAGTGGCTACATAGTAGTGTTCGTAAAGACCAATTATTCCAATTAAATTGTTCAAATAAAATGGCGGTGCGTATGACCAACTACATAATGTATATAACAATGCTACATAATTTAAAGGAAATCCGTCCAGCAGTTTCAGAAGAATGTTTATAACACAATGTTCCTATTGTGTCAATGTTCAAAAGACGATCCAAGTCCAATATCTCCCATAAAATTGATCAAACCATAATGGCGGTGCAGTATGATCATATTGTATCTAAAAACCCTACATAATTTGAACGAAATTCGTCAAGCCTTACAGAGAAGTTGCGTGCACCAAATTTTCCTATTGTATTGTTCGAAACAAAATAGCAGTGATAAGATCAACTAAATAATGCATCTAACAATCCTAAAAAAAAGTTGGAACGATTTCCGTCAAGTGGTTACAGAGGAGTTGTATTCACAAACTTAATGTACAAACTAGAAGCCCTGTTTATCACAGAAGCCCCCGCGTCATTTGTTAGTAGTATTTTTTTTTTTGGAAATCAAATGTGTATGTAAGACACTAAGATTTGCCAAATTAGGAACATGTTTATTTTTGTATGAAGACATGGTTTGCAGATTCAGAAATCCTTCCAAGACTTGTGATACTCATGGTTTGGGAATCAATTTGAGGATCAGAAATTCCTAGATATATGCATATTTACATATTGTATCCTGGCCACATAGTGTCATGAAATTCTGTTTGGTTGTGTCAGACTAGTTGCGATGGGAAAAATATGACCGATGGACGGACTGATGGACATATAAAAAATGTTAATACCCCCAATAACAAATCCCTAACTTTGTTGCTTAGGATATATTTCTGAAAAAAATTACGAAGTCTAGCTATCAGTCAGTTCCGTAATATTTCATGAAAATCAAGATCCTTTCACTTTGCACAGTATCATTATGTGTAGAAACATCCTGCAAAAATATTTTAGATATAGCTCAAAAACTACAGAAGGAGATAGCCATACAAGCCATATAGCCTTATTTCTAAATAAAATGACTATAGTGTAGCTATCACCAATTTCCGTAACATTTCACGAATATCAAAATCATTTGGCCCTGCACACCTTCATCATGTGCAGAAATATCCTGTAAAACATTTTAGATGTAGTTCAAAAACTGTACGATGAGACAGCCGGACAAGCCATGATCCATATATTTCTGAGTAAAATGACTCAGTGTAACTATCAACAATTTCCGTAATATTTCACGAAAATCAAAATCATTTGACCTTGCAAAGATTTTTGAGTTATACTCCAAAAACATATAACCACCCCATTTCGTACCAATAAAGTCCAATAACTCAAAATTGAAAAAGCAGAAATTTATCAAAATCGGAAGGGAGTACCCATAGAAAGAAACAATTCAGCAAAGTTTTACAAAACATTGGTGGCTGCATTTTTACTTATTGTGCAAAGTATGAATGACGAATGGACAGACGGGAAGACATCGATATAAAATTACACATCCCACCTATACAGACAGGAGTGTAAAAATAGGACATCTAATGGAACATAGATCTCATAATCTCAAAAGAACTTATTTTCACCTTTTTCAGCATTCCATGAAACATAAATTAATTTCACCTTTCATATTCCTGGAAAGATAATTCTAATTGGAAAGGGGGGGCTTGTAAAAAAAAACAACTTAAGATGACGCTAACTTTTGTGTAAGTAATCCGATCAAATTGAAATTTGACCTCGATCTATGTTTCATAAAGTTTGAATAAAAAGGTTCGCGGAGCCCCTTTGGTGCCTTATATAACTAAAAAAAACCAAAATAGTCTGTAATCTGAGTAAAGAAAGCAGGCAGGAATTTTGGTAAGGAATCAAATATTTTCATTTTTGGCGTAGCTACTTATAACCGTAAGCGACATCTGAAATCTGATTGAAAAACGCAGGCAAGAATTTTCAAAAGGATTACAGTAAAAATTTAAAATCGGACCTTAAATGAAAAAGTCAATTGTTTTGGGTTGGGCCCTTTGAACCCTTATAACTCAAAAACTGTAAGAGAAGATAACTGATTGATTAGGAATCCGGTAATAAAATAAAAAAAATCGGACTAAAATAAGTTGAGTTATATTAGAATCATAAAAGTCTGTACAACAATAATCTTTTAAAAATAACTATAAATATTTCTAATAATAACCCCCATTTCCCTCTTTTAGCACCTTATTTCTAAAAAGGATTGAACAAAAATCCCCAAAAACTATAGGGTCGTATAATAATATCCTTCCATTTCTGATTAAGTTATCATTTTGAAACCCTAGGTGACAGACAGACGGACAATCAACGACAATATTTTCTGAGGTTCTCACATAAAACCTTGCCATGGACTTAGTGTAGCACACAAAAATAGAAGAAAACAAGTTTTTGAAAAAATTCTGAATCCATCACTAGCATGACGGATCTGATCATACATAACATTTCATTTAGGCAAACTATTGCTACTGACCTTTATAAACACCCCAGTGAGAGTATAATCCCCTCGGAAATTCCACCAAGTCCCCTTCCTCAAGACCAGCCAAAACGGTTGAGTTATGACGCTTCAATTCTAGCTGGGCCATTTATGATAAAAAAAAACTGAAAATAAATACAAAAAGATCAATATAAAAATTTGCATTTACAAGTTATAATATTTTCGTATAAATATATGTTTCAATTTAAAAGTCATACTGATTTGGACTTGTGAAAACTGGTAGAAACCTTTTCAAATCAAGTCGAAAACAGAGTATAAAAGAAAAAAGCATATTTCCTGTTATTAACTTTCTTACATATTACCACCCGATAAAATACTTCTTTTACGGAAAATGAAAACGTCTTCCAGTACTTTCGGTTTGATGAAGTTTGACAGTTGTTTGTTGTTATAGCTTTATTAAGTAACGCTTACATGCTTGAAAAATGTCGTAACGCCTCGACCCATCAGACATTCGGAACTTTGATTTAGATTGCTGTATTGTATTGAAATAAGCCAATAGTGTGAGGGATGGGCGGAGTATTTCTTGCATGCTATACGTTCATTTATTTCTAAGTCTGTATTATGTATCTTAAGTTTTTTATTAGATTTGATAGCCAAAACAATGCGTTTAGTTCTCCGGCCATAAAATAACACCAAAATGATATTACATTGGCGACAAGGATGGTGATTTTCTCTATAAAAAACAAAAAGAGGATGAGGATTACATTCCTATAGAACATTTAGGGAAGATTAAATTCTGATATATACGTGATAGGATTAAATTCAGATTTCACTTTAAAACAATCTCTGGACATTTGGACTTGCATGCACCAGAACCGTTTAAAGTTATTGGTGAAACAAATCTTGCGAAATCCTGGAAACAATATTTAAAATAACGGTTTGAGTGTCTAAAGATGAACAAAAAAGAGCTATGCTTCTACATATAGCTGGACATAAAGTACAAGACATTTTCGAAAAATTTATCGATTCGGGAACTAGGTATGATCAAGCTGTTACGGCACTGAACAATTATTTTGAACCAAAGAAACATATACAGTTTGAGAGACATGTGTTCAGGAAAGCTAAGCAACACGACAGAGAAACAATAGATGATTTTATTGTGAGAATTTCAAAATTATTATTCGAGACCAAATTGTTGATGGGTGTAAATCAACCGAATTAGGAAGGAAGCTATTAGCAGCACAAGATCTAACGTAAGAAAAAGTTCAGAGACTTGGTGGAACATTTGAATTAGCTGTTACACACTCCGAGAAGATAGGAAATAGCAACAAACCCAAGCCGTGTATAGAAGATCCAGAAATAAACAAAACCATACGAACGCCGAAGAAATTGAAAACTCGAGGTGCTCCGAAATTGTATCCGAAAAGACAACAGGAAAAGATTGTCACACGCAAATGCTCAAGAAAAAACGTGCCTTTTTTACACAAAAATGTGGAAGACAAAAAATGTTGAGGATTGAGGATGAAGAATTGGAAATATCCACATTGTATGGAAAAAAACAATGCTGTCGTTCTGTTTTCTATCGAGGGTAAAGTTGTCGATTTTCTTATTAATTCAGGGGCTTCTATCAATGTAATAGACAGACAAACATTTGAGAACTTAAAGGTATCAAAATCTCGAGTTCAGATATGTGCAGTCAATGTATTTCCGTAAGGTAGCAAAACACCTTTGGAAATGTTTGGCAAGATTAAATTGAGCATGACTGTCAAAGATAACAAGGATGAAGTAGAATTTCACATAATTAACGGAGATGGAGGGCCGTTAATTGACTATAAAACTGCTACTGATTTAGGACTGGTACATATCGAAATGATAAATAGTGTCAACAACCTTTCAGACACGATAATCAGTTCATTGGAGGACAGATTCGTAGGTCTTGGTAAACTCAACGACTTCAAATTGAAATTGCACGTAGACAAATCAATAAAACCTGTTGCTCAACGAAAGATTCCGTCTAACTTGAGGGAAGAAGAAGAAATAAAAGTACAAGAACTGGAGGATTCCGATGTAATAGAAAAAGTCAGTGGTCCGACACCATGGGTTTCAGGCTTGCTAGTAGTGCCTGAAAAAAAATGAAGTCCATCTGTGCGTAGACATGCGACGAGCAAACGTAGCTGTTCAGAGGTAAAGTTTTCCATTCCAAATATAGAGGATGCTCTGCAACGAATGAATGGATCTGCAATATATTCTAGACTAGATCTAAATCAATCTTTTCATCAGACAGAATTAGAAGAAGAGTCGCGTTATATCACCGCATTCGTATTTCATAAAGGCCTGTACAGGTACAAGAGAATTAATTCCGCACCCGAGTTACACCAACGAGTTATTGAGCAGACAATACAAGACATACCACATTGTAAAAATATTACCGACGATATAATCATTTATGCGCAAAACCAAGAAGAGCATGATAAAATACTTCGTGCCTTGCTTACGCGATTCCGTGAAAAAAGAATCTAACATTGAACCGAGGCAAATGCGAGTTCAACAAAACACAATTGAAATTCATGGGCCTTTATTATCAAATGATGGTGTCCAACCTGATACAAACAAGATCGAAGCAGTGCGTAATTTCGAGATGCCAACGACACCAGCAAGTGTCACATCTTTCCTGGGATTAGTTATTTTAGTTAACATCCCGATTTTCGCAACAATTGCAGAACCGCTTCGCAAATTGACAAGAAAAGAAGTTGAATGGCACTGGACTGCCAAATAGAATTTGAAACACTAAAACAATTACACACCAGTGCCGACGTAATGGCATACTACAACCAAAACGCCGAAACAAGTATCATCGTGGATGTGTCTCCTTTTTTGGTATAGGAGCGATCTTAACAAAAAAGCAAACCAATGGTGACTATAGGCCAGTGGCCTACGCAAGTCGAACATTAAGCCCGATCGAAAGAAGGTATTCACAAACCGAGCGTGAGGCTCTAGGTGTTACTGGGGGATCCATCGTTTCTATGTGTATTGGTATGGAATGGATTTTGGTTTTCCATATTTACTAACCACAAACCTTTAGAACGAATTTTTACCGCAGCACAAGAAGCGCCATCACGCATTCAAAAATGGATTCTAAACCTACAAAATCACAAGTTTGCAGTGAAATACCGACCAGGATATTTAAATGCAGCTGATATATTGTCACGTTCGCCTATGAAAGGAAGTGTACGAGATGATAGTAATGAAACAGAACATTACGTTAATAATATTGCAGTCAGTGATGGTGAAATATAAAATGGGATGGGACACAAAGATAATAGGGTCGACAAATTTTGATTGCTACTAGAAAAAGGGAGGGATGGGCAAGGTCGGGCAATTTAGCCTCCTGTGGCGGAGCGCAAAGGTTCCTACTCCTATCGAATACCACAGCAGGATTCTTTAACGTGCGAGAACGCAGCATCTTTCCCAACACGGAGCACTACTATGGTTTGCGGTCAGGTTTTCCATATTAAAGCCTGACAACCCCAGCATGTGACACGCCAGGGGGTACCCCATTCCACCACCTGGGGTACACAACCCAGTTGCTCAGTGGGCATTGCGCCTAGCCCCCGGCTAGGTTTCTGAGCACTATTTAGTGGCCTTATACGACAAGCTTAGCGCTGCTGCAGGCCTATTCTTTTGGCACTCGGACTGCACGGGGCGCGATGATTTGAAAGAAATTGAAAATGTATCCGCACGAGACAAAAAAATGAATAAAATTAGAAATTTTATTGCGAAAAACAAGTGGTCTAAACAGAACAGATGAAGCCATTTTACCTTGTGCGCAAAGAACTAACAGTGCTAACTCCATAATCCTCAAATAAACATTACAGAGTTGTAAAGCAAAGTGGAACAAGTGTTCTTGTGAGGTCAGATAACGGTCTCGCATGTCAGACCGTATTACGTATTTAAAAACCCAGACAAAATCGCGACGACCATTCCGTTCATGACCGACCGCCAAGAGATAAAAAGAAACCTCGACAGTTTAATGACTTTGTGCCCGCTTAACAGACAGTGCACTGGGACTTAAACAGATGTTTAGTATTAGTCTTGTTGTGTGTAAAGCAAAGAGGGATAGATTTATAGACTCATTTTGATTAAATCTGATGATGTGTGTAGTTGCGTAGTATTGTTTGTTTGGTTTTTTTTTTTTTTTGCCGTTTAGCCGCCTCCTTGTGCGTATTTTTTCTTAAACTGAGACCAAATGGGTAATTGTGTTGAACAATATAGGGCGGCTATTGGCTTATTCAATCTTCGTGATTATTCATTTAAGACAGTTTGTTATACCTCTAAAAGTAATGATAATTCTATGACAGAAATATTACTTACAAATTTTAGGTGTTCATTTCTCTTCGTCTCTCTTTGCATTCTCCAAAGCTTAAGTCCCAACATCAATATTATTTTCCTGTTGTTTGTTTTAGAACCCGTCCTTATCATTGGCAATATTGAAACAAACCCGGGTCCAAATTCGGAAAGTGGATCTACCTCTATTGTTAACTAATCCATATTCTCCATATGCAATATCAATATCCGTAGTCTGAGAAATAAGGTCAACTTTCTAGAAAATTTCACAGATGAATTTGATATAGTAACCGTTACTGAAACTCACTTAGATCCAGGTGTCAATAATGATGACTTGCAGCTCCATTCTTTTTATAATAATATTATCTGTAAGGATCGTAACAATACCGGTGGCGGTATACTGATCTTTGTAAAGGATGGTATATCAATGATACGAAAGGTGAACTCGAAAACCAAATTGACGAAATATTATGGGTAGAGATAAAAGGTAAAGGTCAATGTTTTCTACTTTGTTGTATTTATCGACCAGAATGGACGGACGCTGACTTTTGGACAAGGCTAAACAACTCAATAGAGCACAGTTACCAATTTAACGAAAATATTGTGATAACTGGTGTTCTGAACTCGAATTTATTTTAGGCTCCGCAATAATAGATTATATGACACAATGAATCTCTTCAATTTAAAAAATGTAATTGATAAACCGACAAGGGTGACTGATCACAGTAGCACACTGCTAGACCCAATATTAATAAGTGATACAATTCAATATTCATTAACAGGTGTACTTAAAGTACCATCAGAAATAAGTGATCATGATGCCCCAATAATATTTCTAAAATGTCCAAGATATGTACAAAAATCATTCAAAAGAAAAATTTGGCAATATTAATTTAGATCATTTTTCGTCACAACTTGATAATGTTGATTGGGACGAACTTTTGTCTAACACCGAGGATGTCGATGATATGTGTAAAACCTTTTCCCAAAGGTTTGTTGGTATTGCAAGGGAGAGTATCCCAACAAAATTAGTTCAGATACACAATAATGATCAACCGTGGTTTGATAGTCAGCTGAGAAAGGAAATTCGAAAAAGGGACCGATTTCGTAAAAGGCCCTAAAAACTAAAAGAGAAACTGACATTGATAAATACAAAAAGCAAAGAAACAAAGTAAATAATCTTTAACAAATACTTAAAAGAAAAATTCGAAAAAAGTTTGGATAATATTATATTCAATAATGCTGCTAACTCCAAAACTTATTGGAAAATAATGAAAATGCTCATAAAATCTCATAAGGGCTCTGGTGAAATACCCCCACTCAAAAATATTATTAATGACGAAAATGTTGGTGATACCGCATACGGAGACGACGATAAATGTCATTTGCTTAATAAAAACTTCAGTCTAATTTCCTCTCTGGAGGACGAGAATGTTCCTCTTCCTGATTTTGAAGAAAAGACAAATATTTTCTTAACAGAACTTGAAATAAATGAATCTGAAATCGTAGACATAATAAAAATGTAAGATCCCCATAAAGCATCTGGCCCTGACATGATAAGTCATAGAATGTTGAAAATATGCCCCGAAAAAGTAGCAATTCCTTTAAGAATTATATTTAAGAAATCCCTAGAACAATGTAAGTTTCCCACCAGCTGGATAATTGCAAATGTAATTGCGATCTTCAAAAAAAGGAGACCATCTAATTATAGGCCAATATCCCTGATAAGTTGTGTTGGAAAAGTGATGGAACGCATTGCTTATAAACATGTGTTTAACCATTTACAAAGAAATAAGTTCATTTATGAATATCAGTCTGGTTTTCTTCCATAATGTTCAACAGTTCATCAACTAATAGAAATTTATAATTGTATTTTAAATTCTTTAGAAAATAAGGAGGTAAGTTGTTTTGTGTTTTGCGATTTTTCAAAAGCTTTTGATAAAGTATGGCATCATGGGTTATTACACAAAATGAAGTCATATGGTATATGTGGAAATTTATTGAATTGGTTTCAAAGCTATTTAGACAATAGAAAACAAAGTGTAGTAATCAAACAATCGTCTTCACAACCTTGCAACGTTACAGCTGGTGTGCCTCAAGGCTCAGTTTTAGGTCCTCTGTTATTCATAATATATATCAATAATATTGCTGAAAATCTTTTGTCCTTATGTTGACTATTTGCAGACGACGCGTCTATGAGCTACTCTGATCGTGATTTATCACACATAGAGACAGTGATTGGTCAGGACCTCAGAGAGCTAAGTGATTGGTCCAAAACATGGCTCATGTCTTTTAATCCTGACAAAATGGAAATTATGTTGTTTTCTAATATTGAAACTCCCGAAATAAACTTTGTATTTAATGATAAAAATATACTAGTTACAGATATGCATAAACATTTAGGTGTAACATTTATTAACGATGCAAAATGGAATAATCATGTTGAATGTATAATCAAAAATGTATCGAAACATTTAAATGTATTACGGAAACTTAAGTATAGTTTAGGAAGAAAGAATCTTGAATCACTATATCTTACTTTTATTCGACCGTTATTTGAATATGCATGTGAAATGTGGGACAATATGGGCGTGGGTTATTGCAATAAACTTGAACAATTGCAGTTAGAGGCTGCTCGAATAGTAACTGGACTTCCAATCTTTACTAGTGCACGAATCATTTATAGTGAAATCGGATGGGAAACTCTAGCAGAAAGACGTGAAAGAAGAAAACTACAGTTGTTCTATAGTATTCAACATAATAATGCTCCAGACTATTTATACAATTTGATCCCACCAACAATTCAGAGTACAACAGTTTACCCCTTACGTAATGGAAATGACTTGATACATCCTTTTTGTCGACTGTCTTTGACACAAGACTCGTTTTTACCATCAACTATACGGTTATGGAATAAACATAATTTGTCTACTCGTAACATTGAATCTATAGGCAATTAAAAAATGAATTAAAGAAGAGTTAAATCAAATCCAACAAACAGAGTTCCTAAATATTTCGAGTTTGGAAATCGTAAATTAAACATTATTTTAACACAAATACGATGTTCGGCCTCCTTTTTAAATTATGATCTCTCGAGAGTTAACATTATAACTGATCCATCCTGCCGATGTGGTGCTAGCATTGAAGATTCAAATCATTTTTTCTTTGAATATCCTTATTATTCTGATATTAGAATTAGACTCCTTATTAATCTAAATTGGTTACCGGAAAATTGTCGAGTAAATTTAAGTACCTTAACGTGTGGTCACCCGGCTCTTACGGTTGAGCAAAATACAATAATTTTTAGTCATGTATATAATTATATAAAAGGATCTAAGAGGTTCCATATTGTATAATCAGTATCATTGATACTGTAAGTATATTTAAAACAACCACATACATCATCACATCACCACAATATTTGCTAGTTATATCATGTCAATATTATGTTTATATATTTATTGCATTGTTTTTGCATGCTTTCAATATGTATTGTTACACTCTGTATATGGGAGAAGACTTAATAAGTTTGTCTAACTTGTGTCTAATCCCTTTTGCATAATTACGCAAATAAAATATGTTTAAACTAAACTAAACTAAACTAAACTCATTTTGATAATTAAAATTTCTTTAACTGGAATGATATGTTTACAGTTTAATGGTTGATGAATATCTTGCTAGTGACATTGACAGTAAAATTAAAATTAGTTTTGATTCAAAAACAAGGGAGAGATGTAATGTATTAAAATAAGCCAATAGTGTGAGAGATGGGCGGAGTTTGTCTTGTATGCTACACGTGCATTTATGTCTAAGTCTGTACTGTGTATCTTTAGTTATAGATAAGATTTGATAGCCGAAACAATGCGTTTAGTTCCAAGGCCACACAATAACACCAATACAATATTCAATTTGCCACTGGAAATAGGGAGATGTGGTTAGAGTCGGGCAATTTAGCCTCCTGTGGCGGAGCCTTAAGGTTCCTACTACGTGAGAACACCACAGAACGGTTTTTAACGTACGATGAACGTGGTATCTTTCCAAACACGGTCCACCACTATGGCTTGCGGTCAGGTTTTCCGTATCATGGCATGACGACAACAGCATGAAGCATGCTAGGGGTACCCCATTCCACCACCTGGGGCACACAACCCAGTTGCTATGTGGGCAGAGCGCCCTAGCGCCAGGCTAGGGTTCTGAGCACTATTTAGTCGCCTCTTACGACAAGCTTAGCGATGCTGCAGGCCTATTCTTTTGACACCGGACCCGCACGTGGATTCTTCATTTAAATTACACTTGTTATTTTAATCAATCTATCCACCAAATTTTAACTTTTAATTTTAGTTATACAAAATCAGACAGGTCAATTTTGTGTACAAACAGTGCGCTTAATAATAAATGTATAGTGCACCCAAATCTAGGAATAGACTAAAGGGAAAGCAAAACAAGACATGAATCGAACAAACGATATGATTTATGTTTAATGAATAATTCACAAAATGCTTTTACATATAGATCCTTGTATTGAATCTCACTTTTGAGCAAAATAGTTCCGTTCAGAAATTGTCGATGGGCTTGTTGTTAGATGAAAGTTTTGGAACAGATAAGTCATATTAACTTCGGATTTCAGCTATTTCCCGGTTATAACCCTCGCCATAGTATACAACTACATATCAAAAACAGAATTCGACATTAACAATGGTCCGGTAGTCCTGCGCCTAGCTAATTAGAAAGATAATTGGTAGTCCTTAGAGCTACCAAAGTCGATTTTTGAAAAAAATATCATACCCAAGGACAGGACTGCAAAATAATTTTGAGGACCACCTAATTTATCTATGAAAGAGTCTTGCAGGCTGCCTAGCGAGAAAAGTTAGTACCAAACCCTTATAACTTAGTATAATCAATGTCTGTAAAAGAGGTTAAAGCACTAGGAAAGTAAATAGCCGTACAAAACGCCGTTACGACGTACCGAAGTCATTTATTACACACACATGAAAAAAAATTAGGACGTAAAGATACATGTACCCACGAAAATCTCCCCGAAAACCTTGACGGGAAACTTAATCGCGCTCTCAACGGAACGAAATTATGTATACCATAATTTTCAACCTTACCTTGACCGATGGCCTCGGTAATTATTAGGTCATCTCTACGGTTATTAGATTTATCTTATTTTTAAGGTTCCTCAATATATACCAATGAAAAAAGTCATGTCTTGTCCCGAAATTAATGTACAAATTATGAACTAAAGAATATGGTACAGATGGAGCTGATCGTGAGGGTAAATTAAAATTTCAAGAATGGTAAATCTCGTGGTGTTCGCATTTATACGCTATGCCTACTCCATATTAAATAATGATAAAGTCAATAATAGTATAATAATATGGCACCTATACGCTTCCGTAGACTACAAAATAACGCGTTATTTATTACTGTCTTATCGAATATATCTAAATTAAGAGACGGTCCATGTGGAAACCAGGCAGGTCCTATGATATGGGCGGCACTATAATACTTTTTTATATTAAAAAATAATACAAAAATGTTAATTTCGTAAGGAATTCATTTTCTGTTATAAAAGAAATCAATTTCTAATACTAAAAATTCAACTTTTGTTTTTAATACTATTTGTTTTTAGATTTAAACATTAAAAATTCTCTTTCTGGTGCAATCTATTTCTGGTGCAGTTTACTTCTTTTCTTTAGTATTTCCTCCACTATCTGGAACACACATCAAAATTTGATAAGTAGTGATGAAGCAACTGTACTTGAGCAACTAATGCGTGTGCAGGTAAACTAATTGTACTTTTGAAAGGTGTGGATTAGTATAAATCAATTCAGTCATAAGGATATAAGAATAAGTCCGAATACTGGTATAAAATGTAAAACTACGATTCCCACCCACGTATAATTTCCTACTTTTCGATTGTACAGTAGGTAATTATTGTATTGGTACTGTAGTGAAATGTCTCACGGGCTATTTATCACGTGTTGTAGATTTTGAGCGGGAATATTTTTCCCTTTGTAATCACTTTCTAGCCTACATCTGATTGGCCAACACTCAAGTTTCAGTAAAAATATAGTAGATATATATTTTTTGTCTTAAACATTATTATTATGATTATACATTTTTCAATAATATTTGATAGATATGTCTTATAGACATAATATTCTATCTTATGTTTTCAAGTTTTCCAAACTTATACTTCGTCCTGGTATAACTCTTGAGACGGTCTTTTGCATTGGGTATGGACACAGGTTTTCACAGACTTTCCTACAGATAAAGTAGTTGCACAACCTAGAAGTTGGGTTTTGTGGTTTTTCCGGCCGGCGAAGCCGTCCGTGAAAGAGAACGTTTCGATACACGTTATTGGTATTTTGAAATACAATATATATATTTACGATGTCATTTATAATTTCCATGTATATATATATATATATAGATATATACATATATATATTATCCCGCGTTTACAAGTTTTAATATATATTGTTGAAAAATATGCCCGACTAAGCTTATATGTAAAATCTAGTTTTCATATGAAGAGTCATGCCTTTTCACTCAATCAGATCAGAGCTCTATTCATTCAAAATCTGAAATAGCTAACATTTAATAGTTATTAAATGATGGGTTTGTTAAACGATATGATTGATCAGTTTTGTTATAAAACAACATATCAGTCAGTAAAGTAGGAGAAGATTGGATGCATCATCACTTGTTCAAAAGGAAACAAAACATTATTTTATTAATCTTGATAGTCCCAACTTCAAGGCTGATCAAACAGATTCATAATATTTGTACATCAAGTAATTTCTTAAATTTTTTATTAACATAGTTTTAGTCACATATCGGGAAAGATACCAATGCAATGCGTGATATCAGCAAAAAGTTAACAAAAAACATGACAAAAAATGCTTTGCCTAGAGGTACACAAAACCTGGGCAATGATAAGTGTACATAGTTTTAGTTTTGCAACCAGTTTTGAACAACACTTTACATACTCCTGGTCATTGCCGGTAGATTGCAGTCTTGCTGCTTCTGGAACCCTCACTTCTTTGTCGCATCCCTCATGATTTTTAGAAATTATATTTGTATTATGGATATTAATTTGCTATGATTAAAAAAATAATGAGCGTTATAGTGATAAAAAACAATTTCGCGAGAACATTTTTTGCGTTTTTCTGTTCGCAGCGAAAATCAATAAGTTAACAGTATTTGTCATCTTTATCAACAAATTAAATTATGAAATAATAATTTCTGCAATGATTTTGTACGTGCTGTATTATAGGCGTAATTTGATCTAAATGATTATTTTCCATGTGCCATATTGACCGCAGACAGTCCGCCTATTATTGTCACAGCCCATGATTCATAACTTGGTGAGCAAGCTAACATCCCTCTCACACCATCATTCTGGACAATAATGGAAAAAGAAAGTATTTCACTTCAAAGGATTTTAACAAAGATGCATCTTATTCACTTTCAAGGATATCAGAAAAAAACTGACGCATCATCAAGGCGTCATAGCACAAATATATGACCTTTTCTAACCCTAATATTCCAGTCGTTATATTACGTTGCCTACGAACACTCCATTGAAAGAGTACAACAGAAAGAGATACAGAGAGGGACTGGGTTATTCAGGTTAGACTTTTACATAAAAGCCTCTCCCGCCTCTGGAAAAAAGACAACATCAGGGTGAGGGATAAATCAGTCGTCTCCCTTCCACCTTACCCCATAAAAAATACATGAACCCTACGATTCTTCGTTGCGGAGATATTGTTGGGACATTAAGGTATGAATACTTATATTGGTTGATTCAACTTTAAGACGACATCAATATCATGCTAGTTGGCAGTTCAGGAGTGATACTCCAGTCCGATTTCGTGTTTTTCCAACACAACTATTTTTTTGTGAATGGGCCGCTGAATTCCGAAAGACTGCCATATTAGTCCTAACAGAAAGACGATGTCGTTCATTTATTGAAAAACAAAGTGATATAATAGGTAGAGGAAAGATACTAAATTTTTCTTCAAAATACATTTTAGGTATAAAGTAAAAATCAAAATTTATTGGTCTTCAGAATACTTTATTGAACAAAGAACAAAAAAGCAATGCTTATTTGCATTTAAAATTATAAGTTATTGGAATCAAGAGATTCTATCACAATAAAGAATTATCCATATCAAATTTAAATGATAAAGAATAAATGAACAAGGATTTCATTTCATCATAAATCACAGAAACAGATCACAGATAGCTTTGTCTGAAGTTAAATATTTCGTAATTGTGTAACATCATAGTATTTGCCACAAAAAGCTACCACACGTCAGCAAGCAATAAAATTCTATATTCCACTAATGCAAATATAACTTTCCGGTATCATGTTAATTAGACAAAATGTTAATAAAATTATTTCAACGTTTAATATTCAGTTATATATAGACCTTTTAGACAGTAGGAAATAAATTAAATAAAAACTGAAAATAAAGAAATGTCAAAATGAACAAGCGAACATAAAAAATGAAATAGGCTTCATAAATAACATAATAAGTCAGTCTACCTCCTTGTTTTTAGTATCCGTAGAACTTCAAGATTATGAAAACCTCCGCCCAAACAACTCATTGCTAGCTGAAATAATGCAATGTGAATTTAACTCAAAATAATTTGATGTGAATTCAGCTCACATATTGTTAAATGTGACCACAACAAACAAATTATTCAATGTAAACGTATGATTATCATAACATATGATTACATCGATTTTTAACAATACAAAACATATTTTACCAAACAAGTCCTAAACATATGTTTCCATATATTTTAAAACAAATGAGAACATATGTTGTAATTTTTAGTATGTACCCCCTTAGCCACTTAGGGTTGAAAGTTTAACCAAAAAGAAGCTTCAACTGAATTATATTGAATGAAATGAAGTTACAAATAATCTATCAAAAAACAGCAATGCAGACATCAATATGCAATAAACACAATGTATTCTGATAGCTGTTATGATTTTTCCTTTCGCTCCTCTTTTGACCTTGAACCAGATGCAGCCCATGCTAATCCCCCGACTACAACTGCAGCACCTACTGCCATCACCCTGGTGAGGAATGTCTCTGCCTAAGAGAAAGACGTACAAAATTATTGTGTTAAACAATATGAAGTACCTGTCATGTTATATGCTTATTTGTTTGTTAATTATCACCAGTAAGTTTACCTTTCTTTTGAGTAACAAAAGTAGTATTGGATTTATATGGAATGTCAATATATGTTAATTTAGTGTTCCATATGATTACAGTGGGCTTTAATGACTGGTGTGTGCCCTTCATGCTTACTAACTATGAAAACTAGGAAATAACGGGAATAAAAATGTGAGACTTTTAGCATATGAATATCTGTTTGAAAATTAAATCCTTTGTTTAAAAATTAGTGGCCAATGTAAGCAAATATATGAACATATATTTTTCAGCTTTATCCTCAGTATCAGGGGCGGTCTCTTAAATTTAAATTAATAATTTTAAACTAAAAATGAGTATGATACTAATGTTGGTGCAGAAGAAAGCATCTATCTGATGTACTATGTGTATAATTATTAGTATATAATTAAAAAATAGTACATTCAATGAAAACCCTTTTATTCATACAACATTGTGGTTTTTAAAATGACTTTCTTGTTTAGTAGGTTTCCAAGGTAATAAACATGAACTATTTTATACACAACTAACCTGCTGGGACCAGTTTTCTCCATTTCGGCACCAAGCAGCAAAATGTTCACAGTTGCTCCATAGCACATTGTAAGGGATAGAACCAAGTCTGGATAAGGCACGTGCTACGATTTCATCCGGTTCGAAAGGTCTGAAATATATTTTAAATGAAAGTTCCTCTCTTAATTGCTCCATGCTTTTGGGTTGAATTGTTTTTAATAAAATATTTGATTATTTGATATATTTAAGGTGTCTTTATTGTAGCCTGTTTTCGTTCTTCAACAATGAAATTTTATCTAATTTTCTTGATTTACTTTCCTGAATATTTAAATGTATAGTTCCATAGTGTTGGATATTTTCACCAAAATAAACATAAAAACTGCTTCAGGGACCGTCAAACAAAGATTGACGACAACAATCAAGATTTGACAATACAGTTTTCAGTTAAGAGAAATCAATTATCTCCATCTTAATACAACTGCCAAGTATATTTGTAAAATCTTTAACAGTAACTCGTAAAAATCGTAAAATTGACGAAATTCCTTGTTACATGTACATGCACAACAAATGTGGTCCATTGAAATTCCTCGTTACAACAAATATTGTATTAGATTAACAATTCCAATTTTTTAGTCATTCACTAGTTAAAAGGTCAAAGGTAAACTGCCTTACTTGCACTTGCTGTCCTTGTCATTATTTTTCTTGGCTTTACTAGTCCCCGTGACATCCCAGAAATTATCCACTTTTACATTAGCTTTATTGAATGTTGTTCCACAGATTGTAAACATATGTCCAGAATTAATGTTTGCGTTGATGCCGTCGTTTTCATCTCCGGTCAAATGAACAATCTCTCCATTGCCTGTTCCAAATAGAAACATACCTACATATGCAAAGTTACACAGCTAAATTTCTTTTAAGTATGCTGGTTAATTCGGAGAAAGGTATAATAACATACAAAAAAAGACTGATTACATGTTTTGATCTGTGTCAGCATCATATTTTTTGTCTGCACACTTTATCTATTTATATACTTGTAAATCCTAAGCATTATAAATGAAGTGCTTCTTGGAGCGCAGCTAGATACATCCATAGAGGTCAAATATGGACACAAAATTTAAGCTTAATAAAGCTTTGAATTTATTTGTGATTAAAAATTTGACGCAAAAATACAATATAAACAAAAAAGCTTACATTGATAAAAACAAAAAACAAAAAAAAACAAAAAACGAATAGGCAATTCAACAACGTTTCATGAATGTTGCTTGAATTCTTATTGAAGTTATTGTGCAATTATAGAAAAGCCCACCTTTTTATGAATAAAGACCAAAAACTCTAAAACGGCATATCAGAAATTCATTACAATTGGAGATGGGGCTTACATCAATAGTAAAAAACTATTTTTCAAAGTTTCATGAAAATGGCAAAAATAAAACTGTGAAATCCCCCTATTGCCATCACTTGGCGTCCGTCGTTGTCGTTAACAATTATACAAAACTCTTTTCCTCTGAAACTACTCGACTAATTAGAACCAAACTGAATGTCTCTTGGGGTATCCTGCATAGAAATGATCTAGGGATTTTTGATTTGTCGAAGAACAGTGCTGCCGTTACTAAAAATAGAACATAGGGGTCAAACAGTAGTTTCTCACATATATATTCGAAACCGTTAGGTTTAGCTAAATTCTGACATAAGGTAAAATATAGTTAAGCATGATGAGATCTATCTCTGGTCAAATTATTTTGGTTTTAATCCGTTAAGCCATGTTGGAGTTATTGCCCTTTTTCAATGATTTTTGCTACTTTCAATGTTATTTCTTTCAAAAATCTTCTCCTATGACATTATTTGATCAATTGAATCTAAACTTGGCACAAATGTTCCTTGGTGTATCCTGCATAGAACTGATGAGGGGATTTTTGATCCGTCAAAAACATGGCAGCCATTAATTAAAGTAAAACATAGGGGCCAGACAGTAGTTTTTCGCATGTATCTTCAAAACCGTTAAGTTTAGCCAAATTCTTTCAATAGCTGAAATGATCCATATTATTAGGACTACTAAAGTCTTCAGGGATAGAGTTGTCAGATGACTCCTTGTAAGACTTATTGCCCTTGAAAGGGGAAAAATGACTTTTTTCCACAGTTTTCAGTCAATATTTTGAAAACTATGATAGATTAAAAGAAACTTTCAATTGTTGAAAAGATATTATGATAAGTCCTTCTTGAGCCCAAATTTTTGGACAATTTCTTGTTAAATTTATTGCTTTTGAAAGGCAAACTTCAACCAGGTGAACCCCGTGCAGGTCCGGGTGTTAAAAGAATAGGCCTGCAGCAGCGCTAGGCTTATCGTAAAAAGCGACTAAACAGTGCTCAGAACCTTAGCCGGGGGCTAGGGCGCTCTGCCCACAGAGCAACTGGGTTGTGTGCCCAAGGTGTTGGAATGGGGTACTCCTGGTGTGTTACATGCTGGGGTTGTCAGGCTATAATACGGAAAACCTGACCGCAAACCATAGTGGTATTCTCCAGGAGTAGGAACCATAGGGCTCCGCCACAGGAGGTTAAATTGCCCGACCCTACCCACTTCTTCCTCTCCTCGACCCCATTATCCTTGTGTCCCATCCCTTTTTCATTTTATCATCATTTCATGTTCATTTTGTCATCCATTTCATGTTCATCGTCTGAATATAGCTGAAATATTGCTGCTCGGACGTTAAACCACAACAATCAATCTACCAGGTGAGCGATTAAACTCCTGGGAGCCTCTTGTTTAAAGGCGAAATCCCATAATCTAAATCATAAAATCGGAAAAAGGGAGCTTACATCAATATAAACAAGATTGCTATGCGTCGCCATATGCCCCCCCTCCTCAGTAGAAATTTAGATTTAAAATATTGAATCATAAAACCAAGGAGTACTGTCTTCAGGTTTCCTACTTTTCCAAAGAATGTCATACCTTTTTTCTATTGTCCGAAACAAAATGTCGGTGTAATATAATCAACTGTATATAAGATCAGTTATAACTCCTCAGGGGAACTGTCAGAAGAGCCGGCTCTAGGACAGTTCTAACCTCTCAGGGGAACTGTCAGAAGATCCGGCTCTAGGACAGTTCTAACTTCTCAGGGGAACAGTCAGAAGAGCCGGCTCTAGGACAGTTCTAACCTCTCAGAGGGACTGTCCGAAGAGCCGGCTCTAGGACAGTTCTAACTTCTCAGGAGAACTGTCAGAAGTACCGGCTCTAGGACAGTTCTAACCTCTCAGGGAACTGTCGGGTGAGCCGGCTCTAGGACCATTCAGTCCAAAAGTGTCATAGAACAGTTCTAGGTCCAGTTCTTCTAACAGTTCTGCTACTAGATCCAGCTCTTCTGACAGTTCTTCTACTAGAGCCAGCCCTCTTGACAGTTCTGCTACTAAAATCAGATCTTCTAACAGTTCTAGCAGTGCCGGCTTTACTGCCAGAACTGTCAGAGGTTGCTCTAGAACTGTTCTAAATCTGTCATAGAACTGTTCTTCTGACAGTTATAGGACAGTTATATGAGAGGTTAGTACTGATCTTATCTGTACATGATAAATCTAACAAATAATGCTACAAAATTTGAACGAAATCCGTCCAGTGGCTACATAGTAGTGTTCGTAAAGACCAATTATTCCAATTAAATTGTTCAAATAAAATGGCGGTGCGTATGACCAACTACATAATGTATATAACAATGCTACATAATTTAAAGAAAATCCGTCCAGCAGTTTCAGAAGAATGTTTATAACACAATGTTCCTATTGTGTCAATGTTCAAAAGACGATCCAAGTCCAATATCTCCCATAAAATTGATCAAACCATAATGGCGGTGCAGTATGATCATATTGTATCTAAAAACCCTACATAATTTGAACGAAATTCGTCAAGCCTTACAGAGAAGTTGCGTGCACCAAATTTTCCTATTGTATTGTTCGAAACAAAATAGCAGTGATAAGATCAACTAAATAATGCATCTAACAATCCTAAAAAAAAGTTGGAACGATTTCCGTCAAGTGGTTACAGAGGAGTTGTATTCACAAACTTAATGTACAAACTAGAAGCCCTGTTTATCACAGAAGCCCCCGCGTCATTTGTTAGTAGTATTTTTTTTTTGGAAATCAAATGTGTATGTAAGACACTAAGATTTGCCAAATTAGGAACATGTTTATTTTTGTATGAAGACATGGTTTGCAGATTCAGAAATCCTTCTAAGACTTGTGATACTCATGGTTTGGGAATCAATTTGAGGATCAGAAATTCCTAGATATATGCATATTTACATATTGTATCCTGGCCACATAGTGTCATGAAATTCTGTTTGGTTGTGTCAGACTAGTTGCGATGGGAAAAATATGACCGATGGACGGACTGATGGACATATAAAAAATGTTAATACCCCCAATAACAAATCCCTAACTTTGTTGCTTAGGATATATTTCTGAAAAAAATTACGAAGTCTAGCTATCAGTCAGTTCCGTAATATTTCATGAAAATCAAGATCCTTTCACCTTGCACAGTATCATTATGTGTAGAAACATCCTGCAAAAATATTTTAGATATAGCTCAAAAACTACAGAAGGAGATAGCCATACAAGCCATATAGCCTTATTTCTAAATAAAATGACTATAGTGTAGCTGTCACCAATTTCCGTAACATTTCACGAATATCAAAATCATTTGGCCCTGCACACCTTCATCATGTGCAGAAATATCCTGTAAAACATTTTAGATGTAGTTCAAAAACTGTACGATGAGACAGCCGGACAAGCCATGATCCATATATTTCTGAGTAAAATGACTCAGTGTAACTATCAACAATTTCCGTAATATTTCACGAAAATCAAAAACATTTGGCCTTGCACACCTTCATCATGTGCAGAAATAGCCGGTAAAATATTTTAGATGTAGTTCAAAACCTGAACGAGCAGATGGTAATGACGGTCAGAGTCCAGTAACTCCAAACATTTTTGAAAACAAAATGGCGGTGTGGCATGATCAACTACATAATGTAACGAACAAAATTCTACAAAATTGGAAGGAAATTCGTCCAGTGGTTACAGAGGAGTTGCGTTCACAAACTTCGGAAAAACGGACTTAGGATGCACAGACGCACGGATGGACAGGGACCATTACCATGTCCCTCCGTCGAGTTGCAGCGCGGGACAATAAACAATTCACCAAAGTCTAATTGAAATTGCAGCAAAGATTTTTGAGTTATACTCCAAAAACATATAACCACCCCATTTCGTACCAATAAAGTCCAATAACTCAAAATTGAAAAAGCAGAAATTTATCAAAATCGGAAGGGAGTACCCATAGAAAGAAACAATTCAGCAAAGTTTTACAAAACATTGGTGGCTGCATTTTTACTTATTGTGCAAAGTATGAATGACGAATGGACAGACGGGAAGACATCGATATAAAATTACACGTCCCACCTATACAGACAGGAGTGTAAAAATAGGACATCTAATGGAACATAGATCTCATAATCTCAAAAGAACTTATTTTCACCTTTTTCAGCATTCCATGAAACATAAATTAATTTCACCTTTCATATTCCTGGAAAGATAATTCTAATTGGAAAGGGGGGGGGCTTGTAAAAAAAAACAACTTAAGATGACGCTAACTTTTGTGTAAGTAATCCGATCAAATTGAAATTTGACCTCGATCTATGTTTCATAAAGTTTGAATAAAAAGGTTCGCGGAGCCCCTTTGGTGCCTTATATAACTAAAAAAAACCAAAATAGTCTGTAATCTGAGTAAAGAAAGCAGGCAGGAATTTTGGTAAGGAATCAAATATTTTCATTTTTGGCGTAGCTACTTATAACCGTAAGCGACATCTGAAATCTGATTGAAAAACGCAGGCAAGAATTTTCGAAAGGATTACAGTAAAAATTAAAAATCGGACCTTAAATGAAAAAGTCAATTGTTTTGGGTTGGGCCCTTTGAACCCTTATAACTCAAAAACTGTAAGAGAAGATAACTGATTGATTAGGAATCCGGTAATAAAATAAAAAAAATCGGACTAAAATAAGTTGAGTTATATTAGAATCATAAAAGTCTGTACAACAATAATCTTTTAAAAATAACTATAAATATTTCTAATAATAACCCCCATTTCCCTCTTTTAGCACCTTATTTCTAAAAAGGATTGAACAAAAATCCCCAAAAACTATAGGGTCGTATAATAATATCCTTCCATTTCTGATTAAGTTATCATTTTGAAACCCTAGGTGACAGACAGACGGACAATCAACGACAATATTTTCTGAGGTTCTCACATAAAACCTTGCCATGGACTTAGTGTAGCACACAAAAATAGAAGAAAACAAGTTTTTGAAAAAATTCTGAATCCATCACTAGCATGACGGATCTGATCATACATAACATTTCATTTAGGCAAACTATTGCTACTGACCTTTATAAACACCCCAGTGAGAGTATAATCCCCTCGGAAATTCCACCAAGTCCCCTTCCTCAAGTCCAGCCAAAACGGTTAAGTTATGACGCTTCAATTCTAGCTGGGCCATTTATGATAAAAAAAAACTGAAAATAAATACAAAAAGATCAATATAAAAATTTGCATTTACAAGTTATAATATTTTCGTATAAATATATGTTTCAATTTAAAAGTCATACTGATTTGGACTTGTGAAAACTGGTAGAAACCTTTTCAAATCAAGTCGAAAACAGAGTATAAAAGAAAAAAGCATATTTCCTGTTATTAACTTTCTTACATATTACCACCCGATAAAATACTTCTTTTACGGAAAATGAAAACGTCTTCCAGTACTTTCGGTTTGATGAAGTTTGACAGTTGTTTGTTGTTATAGCTTTATTAAGTAACGCTTACATGCTTGAAAAATGTCGTAACGCCTCGACCAATCAGACATTCGGAACTTTGATTTAGATTGCTGTATTGTATTGAAATAAGCCAATAGTGTGAGGGATGGGCGGAGTATTTCTTGCATGCTATACGTTCATTTATTTCTAAGTCTGTATTATGTATCTTAAGTTTTTTATTAGATTTGATAGCCAAAACAATGCGTTTAGTTCTCCGGCCATAAAATAACACCAAAACGATATTACATTGGCGACAAGGATGGTGATTTTCTCTATAAAAAACAAAAAGAGGATGAGGAATACATTTCTTATAGAACATTTAGGGAAGATTAAATTCTGATATATACGTGATAGGATTAAATTCAGATTTCACTTTAAAACAATCTCTGGACATTTGGACTTGCATGCACCAGAACCGTTTAAAGTTATTGGTGAAACAAATCTTGCGAAATCCTGGAAACAATATTTAAAATAACGGTTTGAGTGTCTAAAGATGAACAAAAAAGAGCTATGCTTCTACATATAGCTGGACATAAAGTACAAGACATTTTCAAAACATTTATCGATTCGGGAACTAGGTATGATCAAGCTGTTACGGCACTGAACAATTATTTTGAACCAAAGAAACATATACAGTTTGAGAGACATGTGTTCAGGAAAGCTAAGCAACACGACAGAGAAACAATAGATGATTTTATTGTGAGAATTTCAAAATTATTATTCGAGACCAAATTGTTGATGGGTGTAAATCAACCGAATTAGGAAGGAAGCTATTAGCAGCACAAGATCTAACGTAAGAAAAAGTTCAGAGA
Source organism: Perna viridis (assembly GCA_037379345.1). Taxonomy (NCBI): domain Eukaryota; kingdom Metazoa; phylum Mollusca; class Bivalvia; order Mytilida; family Mytilidae; genus Perna; species Perna viridis. The sequence continues at coordinate 11,494,883 of CM074517.1, read as the reverse complement.
CTTGGTGGAACATTTTAATTAGCTGTTACACACTCCGAGAAGATAGGAAATAGCAACAAACCCAAGCAGTGTATAGAAGATCCAGAAATAAACAAAACCATACGAACGCCGAAGAAATTGAAAACTCGAGGTGCTCCGAAATTGTATCCGAAAAAACAACAGGAAAAGATTGTCACACGCAAATGCTCAAGAAAAAACGTGCCTTTTTTACACAAAAATGTGCAAGACAAAAAATGTTGAGGATTGAGGATGAAGAATTGGAAATATCCACATTGTATGGAAAAAAAACAATGCTGTCGTTCTGTTTTCTATCGAGGGTAAAGTTGTCGATTTTCTTATTAATTCAGGGGCTTCTATCAACGTAATAGACAGACAAACATTTGAGAACTTAAAGGTATCAAAATCTCGAGTTCAGATTTGTGCAGTCAATGTATTTCCGTAAGGTAGCAAAACACCTTTGGAAATGTTTGGCAAGATTAAATTGAGCATGACTGTCAAAGATAACAAGGATGAAGTAGAATTTCACATAATTAACGGAGATGGAGGGCCGTTAATTGACTATAAAACTGCTACTGATTTAGGACTGGTACATATCGAAATGATAAATAGTGTCAACAACCTTTCAGACACGATAATCAGTTCATTGGAGGACAGATTCGTAGGTCTTGGTAAACTCAACGACTTCAAATTGAAATTGCACGTAGACAAATCAATAAAACCTGTTGCTCAACGAAAGATTCCGTCTAAATTGAGAGAAGAAGAAGAAATAAAAGTACAAGAACTGGAGGATTCCGATGTAATAGAAAAAGTCAGTGGTCCGACACCATGGGTTTCAGGCTTGCTAGTAGTGCCTGAAAAAAAAATGAAGTCCATCTGTGCGTAGACATGCGACGAGCAAACGTAGCTGTTCAGAGGTAAAGTTTTCCATTCCAAATATAGAGGATGCTCTGCAACGAATGAATGGATCTGCAATATATTCTAGACTAGATCTAAATCAATATTTTCATCAGACAGAATTAGAAGAAGAGTCGCGTTATATCACCGCATTCGTATTTCATAAAGGCCTGTACAGGTACAAGAGAATTAATTCCGCACCCGAGTTACACCAACGAGTTCTTGAGCAGACAATACAAGACATACCACATTGTAAAAATATTACCGACGATATAATCATTTATGCGCAAAACCAAGAAGAGCATGATAAAACACTTCGTGCCTTGCTTACGCGATTCCGTGAAAAAAGAATCTAACATTGAACCGAGGCAAATGCGAGTTCAACAAAACACAATTGAAATTCATGGGCCTTTATTATCAAATGATGGTGTCCAACCTGATACAAACAAGATCGAAGCAGTGCGTAATTTCGAGATGCCAACGACACCAAGCAAGTGTCACATCTTTCCTGGGATTAGTTATTTTAGTTAACATCCCGATTTTCGCAACAATTGCAGAACCGCTTCGCAAATTGACAAGAAAAGAAGTTGAATGGCACTGGACTGCCAAATAGAATTTGAAACACTAAAACAATTACACACCAGTGCCGACGTAATGGCATACTACAACCAAAACGCCGAAACAAGTATCATCGTGGATGCGTCTCCTTTTTTGGTATAGGAGCGATCTTAACAAAAAAGCAAACCAATGGTGACTATAGGCCAGTGGCCTACGCAAGTCGAACATTAAGCCCGATCGAAAGAAGGTATTCACAAACCGAGCGTGAGGCTCTAGGTGTTACTGGGGAATCCATCGTTTCTATGTGTATTGGTATGGAATGGATTTTGGTTTTCCATATTTACTAACCACAAACCTTTAGAACGAATTTTTACCGCAGCACAAGAAGCGCCACCACGCATTCAAAAATGGATTCTAAACCTACAAAATCACAAGTTTGCAGTGAAATACCGACCAGGATATTTAAATGCAGCTGATATATTGTCACGTTCGCCTATGAAAGGAAGTGTACGAGATGATAGTAATGAAACAGAACATTACGTTAATAATATTGCAGTCAGTGATGGTGAAATATAAAATGGGATGGGACACAAAGATAATAGGGTCGACAAATTTTGATTGCTACTAGAAAAAGGGAGGGATGTGCAAGGTCGGGCAATTTAGCCTCCTGTGGCGGAGCGCAAAGGTTCCTACTCCTATCGAATACCACAGCAGGATTTTTTAACGTGCGAGAACGCAGCATCTTTCCCAACACGGAACACTACTATGGTTTGCGGTCAGGTTTTCCATATTAAAGCCTGACAACCCCAGCATGTGACACGCCAGGGGGTACCCCATTCCACCACCTGGGGTACACAACCCAGTTGCTCAGTGGGCATTGCGCCTAGCCCCCCGGCTAGGTTTCTGAACACTATTTAGTCGCCTTTTACGACAAGTTTAGCGCTGCTGCAGGCCTATTCTTTTGGCACTCGGACTGCATGGGGCGCGATGATTTGAAAGAAATTGAAAATGTATCCGCACGAGACAAAAAAATAAATAAAATTAGAAATTTTATTGCGAAAAACAAGTGGTCTAAACAGAACAGATGAAGCCATTTTACCTTGTGCGCAAAGAACTAACAGTGCAGAACTCCATAATCCTCAAATAAACATTACAGAGTTGTAAAGCAAAGTGGAACAAGTGTTCTTGTGAGGTCAGATAACGGTCTCGCATGTCAGACCGTATTACGTATTTAAAAACCCAGACAAAATCGTGACGACCATTCCGTTCATGACCGACCGCCAAGAGATAAAAAGAAACCTCGACAGTTTAATGACTTTGTGCCCGCTTAACAGACAGTGCACCGGGACTTAAACAGATGTTTAGTATTAGTCTTGTTGTGTGTAAAGCAAAGAGGGATAGATTTATAGACTCATTTTGATTAAATCTGATGATGTGTGTAGTTGCGTAGTATTGTTTGTTTGTTTGGTTTTTTTTGTTTTTTTTTTTTTGCCGTTTAGCCGCCTCCTTGTGCGTATTTTTTCTTAAACTGAGACCAAATGGGTAATTGTGTTGAACAATATAGGGCGGCTATTGGCTTATTCAATCTTCGTGATTATTTATTTAAGACAGTTTGTTATACCTCTAAAAGTAATGATAATTCTATGACAGAAATATTACTTACAAATTTTAGGTGTTCATTTCTCTTCGTCTTTCTTTGCATTCTCCAAAGCTTAAGTCCCAACATCAATATTATTTTCCTGTTGTTTGTTTTAGAACCCGTCCTTATCATTGGCAATATTGAAACAAACCCGGGTCCAAATTCGGAAAGTGGATCTACCTCTATTGTTAACTAATCCATATTCTCCATATGCAATATCAATATCCGTAGTCTGAGAAATACGGTCAACTTTCTAGAAAAGTTCACAGATGAATTTGATATAGTAACCGTTACTGAAACTCACTTAGATCCAGGTGTCAATAATGATGACTTGCAGCTCCATTCTTTTTATAATAATATTATCCGTAAGGATCGTAACAATACCGGTGGCGGTATACTGATCTTTGTAAAGGATGGTATATCAATGATACGAAAGGTGAACTCGAAAACCCCATTGACGAAATATTATGGGTAGAGATAAAAGGTAAAGGTCAATGTTTTCTACTTTGTTGTATTTATCGACCAGAATGGACGGACGCTGACTTTTGGACAAGGCTAAAAACTCAATAGAGCACAGTTACCAATTTAACGAAAATATTGTGATAACTGGTGATCTGAACTCGAATTTATTTTAGGCTCCGCAATAATAGATTATATGACACAATGAATCTCTTCAATTTAAAAAATGTAATTGATAAACCGACAAGGGTGACTGATCACAGTAGCACACTGCTAGACCCAATATTAATAAGTGATACAATTCAATATTCATTAACAGATGTACTTAAAGTACCATCAGAAATAAGTGACCATGATGCCCCAATAATATTTCTAAAATGTCCAAGATATGTACAAAAATCATTCAAAAGAAAAATTTGGCAATATTAATTTAGATCATTTTTCGTCACAACTTGATAATGTTGATTGGGACGAACTTTTGTCTAACACCGAGGATGTCGATGATATGTGTAAAACCTTTTCCCAAAGGTTTGTTGGTATTGCAAGGGAGAGTATCCCAACAAAATTAGTTCAGATACACAATAATGATCAACCGTGGTTTGATAGTCAGCTGAGAAAGGAAATTCGAAAAAGGGACCGATTTCGTAAAAGGCCCTAAAAACTAAAAGAGAAACTGACATTGATAAATACAAAAAGCAAAGAAACAAAGTAAATAATCTTTAAAAAAATACTTAAAAGAAAAATTCGAAAAAAGTTTGGATAATATTATATTCAATAATGCTGCTAACTCCAAAACTTATTGGAAAATAATGAAAATGCTCATAAAATCTCATAAGGGCTCTGGTGAAATACCCCCACTCAAAAATATTATTAATGACGAAAATGTTGGTGATACCGCAAACGGAGACCACGATAAATGTCATTTGCTTAATAAAAACTTCAGTCTAATTTCCTCTCTGGAGGACGAGAATGTTCCTCTTCCTGATTTTGAAGAAAAGACAAATATTTTCTTAACAGAACTTGAAATAAATGAATCTGAAATCGTAGACATAATAAAAATGTAAGATCCCCATAAAGCATCTGGCCCTGACATGATAAGTCATAGAATGTTGAAAATATGCCCCGAAAAAGTAGCAATTCCTTTAAGAATTATATTTAAGAAATCCCTAGAACAATGTAAGTTTCCCACCAGCTGGATAATTGCAAATGTAATTGCGATCTTCAAAAAAAGGAGACCATCTAATTATAGGCCAATATCCCTGATAAGTTGTGTTGGAAAAGTGATGGAACGCATTGCTTATAAACATGTGTTTAACCATTTACAAAGAAATAAGTTCATTTATGAATATCAGTCTGGTTTTCTTCCATAATGTTCAACAGTTCATCAACTAATAGAAATTTATAATTGTATTTTAAATTCTTTAGAAAATAAGGAGGTAAGTTGTTTTGTGTTTTGCGATTTTTCAAAAGCTTTTGATAAAGTATGGCATCATGGGTTATTACACAAAATGAAGTCATATGGTATATGTGGAAATTTATTGAATTGGTTTCAAAACTATTTAGACAATAGAAAACAAAGTGTGGTAATTAAACAATCGTCTTCACAACCTTGCAACGTTACAGCTGGTGTGCCTCAAGGCTCAGTTTTAGGTCCTCTGTTATTCATAATATATATTAATAATATTGCTGAAAATCTTTTGTCCTTATGTTGACTATTTGCAGACGACGCGTCTATGAGCTACTCTGATCGTGATTTATCACACATAGAGACAGTGATTGGTCAGGACCTCAGAGAGCTAAGTGATTGGTCCAAAAAATGGCTCATGTCTTTTAATCCTGACAAAATGGAAATTATGTTGTTTTCTAATATTGAAACTCCCGAAATAAACTTTGTATTTAATGATAAAAATATACCAGTTACAGATATGCATAAACATTTAGGTGTAACATTTAGTAACGATGCAAAATGGAATAATCATGTTGAATGTATAATCAAAAATGTATCGAAACATTTAAATGTATTACGGAAACTTAAGTATAGTTTAGGAAGAAAGAATCTTGAATCACTATATCTTACTTTTATTCGACCGTTATTTGAATATGCATGTGAAATTTGGGACAATATGGGCGTGGGTTATTGCAATAAACTTGAACAATTGCAGTTAGAGGCTGCTCGAATAGTAACTGGACTTCCAATCTTTACTAGTGCACGAATCATTTATAGTGAAATCGGATGGGAAACTCTAGCAGAAAGACGTGAAAGAAGAAAACTACAGTTGTTCTATAGTATTCAACATAATAATGCTCCAGACTATTTATACAATTTGATCCCACCAACAATTCAGAGTACAACAGTTTACCCCTTACGTAATGGAAATGACTTGATACATCCTTTTTGTCGACTGTCTTTGACACAAGACTCGTTTTTACCATCAACTATACGGTTATGGAATAAACATAATTTGTCTACTCGTAACATTGAATCTATAGGCAATTAAAAAATGAATTAAAGAAGAGTAAATCAAATCCAACAAACAGAGTTCCTAAATATTTCGAGTTTGGAAATCGTAAATTAAACATTATTTTAACACAAATACGATGTTCGGCCTCCTTTTTAAATTATGATCTCTCGAGAGTTAACATTATAACTGATCCATCCTGCCGATGTGGTGCTAGCATTGAAGATTCAAATCATTTTTTCTTTGAATATCCTTATTATTCTGATATTAGAATTAGACTCCTTATTAATCTAAATTGGTTACCGGAAAATTGTCGAGTAAATTTAAGTACCTTAACGTGTGGTCACCCGGCTCTTACGGTTGAGCAAAATACAATAATTTTTAGTCATGTATATAATTATATAAAAGGATCTAAGAGGTTCCATATTGTATAATCAGTATCATTGATACTGTAAGTATATTTAAAACAACCACATACATCATCACATCACCACAATATTTGCTAGTTATATCATGTCAATATTATGTTTATATATTTATTGCATTGTTTTTGCATGCTTTCAATATGTATTGTTACACTCTGTATATGGGAGAAGACTTAATAAGTTTGTCTAACTTGTGTCTAATCCCTTTTGCATAATTACGCAAATAAAATATGTTTAAACTAAACTAAACTAAACTAAACTCATTTTGATAATTAAAATTTCTTTAACTGGAATGATATGTTTACAGTTTAATGGTTGATGAATATCTTGCTAGTGACATTGACAGTAAAATTAAAATTAGTTTTGATTCAAAAACAAGGGAGAGATGTAATGTATTAAAATAAGCCAATAGTGTGAGAGATGGGCGGAGTTTGTCTTGTATGCTACACGTGCATTTATGTCTAAATCTGTACTGTGTATCTTTAGTTATAGATAAGATTTGATAGCCGAAACAATGCGTTTAGTTCCAAGGCCACACAATAACACCAATACAATATTCAATTTGCCACTGGAAATAGGGAGATGTGGTTAGAGTCGGGCAATTTAGCCTCCTGTGGCGGAGCCTTAAGGTTCCTACTACGTGAGAACACCACAGAACGGTTTTTAACGTACGATGAACGTGGTATCTTTCCAAACACGATCCACCACTATGGCTTGCGGTCAGGTTTTCCGTATCATGGCATGACGACAACAGCATGAAGCATGCTAGGGGTACCCCATTCCACCACCTGGGGCACACAACCCAGTTGCTATGTGGGCAGAGCGCCCTACTGCCAGGCTAGGGTTCTGAGCACTATTTAGTCACCTCTTACGACAAGCTTAGCGATGCTGCAGGCCTATTCTTTTGACACCGGACCCGCACGTGGATTCTTCATTTAAATTACACTTGTTATTTTAATCAATCTATCCACCAAATTTTAACTTTTAATTTTAGTTATACAAAATCAGACAGGTCAATTTTGTGTACAAACAGTGCGCTTAATAATAAATGTATAGTGCACCCAAATCTAGGAATAGACTAAAGGGAAAGCAAAACAAGACATGAATCGAACAAACGATATGATTTATGTTTAATGAATAATTCACAAAATGCTTTTACATATAGATCCTTGTATTGAATCTCACTTTTGAGCAAAATAGTTCCGTTCAGAAATTGTCGATGGGCTTGTTGTTAGATGAAAGTTTTGGAACAGATAAGTCATATTAACTTCGGATTTCAGCTATTTCCCGGTTATAACCCTCGCCATAGTATACAACTACATATCAAAAACAGAATTCGACATTAACAATGGTCCGGTAGTCCTGCGCCTAGCTAATTAGAAAGATAATTGGTAGTCCTTAGAGCTACCAAAGTCGATTTTTGAAAAAAATATCATACCCAAGGACAGGACTGCAAAATAATTTTGAGGACCACCTAATTTATCTATGAAAGAGTCTTGCAAGCTGCCTAGCGAGAAAAGTTAGTACCAAACCCTTATAACTTAGTATAATCAATGTCTGTAAAAGAGGTTAAAGCACTAGGAAAGTAAATAGCCGTACAAAACGCCGTTACGACGTACCGAAGTCATTTATTACACACACATGAAAAAAAATTAGGACGTAAAGATACATGTACCCACGAAAATCTCCCCGAAAACCTTGACGGGAAACTTAATCGCGCTCTCAACGGAACGAAATTATGTATACCATAATTTTCAACCTTACCTTGACCGATGGCCTCGGTAATTATTAGGTCATCTCTACGGTTATTAGATTTATCTTATTTTTAAGGTTCCTCAATATATACCAATGAAAAAAGTCATGTCTTGTCCCGAAATTAATGTACAAATTATGAACTAAAGAATATGGTACAGATGGAGCTGATCGTGAGGGTAAATTAAAATTTCAAGAATGGTAAATCTCATGGTGTTCGCATTTATACGCTATGCCTACTCCATATTAAATAATGATAAAGTCAATAATAGTATAATAATATGGCACCTATACGCTTCCGTAGACTACAAAATAACGCGTTATTTATTACTGTCTTTTCGAATATATCTAAATTAAGAGACGGTCCATGTGGAAACCAGGCAGGTCCTATGATATGGGCGGCACTATAATACTTTTTTATATTAAAAAATAATACAAAAATGTTAATTTCGTAAGGAATTCATTTTCTGTCATAAAAGAAATCAATTTCTAATACTAAAAATTCAACTTTTGTTTTTAATACTATTTGTTTTTAAATTTAAACATTAAAAATTCTCTTTCTGGTGCAATCTATTTCTGGTGCAGTTTACTTCTTTTCTTTAGTATTTCCTCCACTATCTGGAACACACATCAAAATTTGATAAGTAGTGATGAAGCAACTGTACTTGAGCAACTAATGCGTGTGCAGGTAAACTAATTGTACTTTTGAAAGGTGTGGATTAGTATAAATCAATTCAGTCATAAGGATATAAGAATAAGTCCGAATACTGGTATAAAATGTAAAACTACGATTCCCACCCACGTATAATTTCCTACTTTTCGATTGTACAGTAGGTAATTATTGTATTGGTACTGTAGTGAAATGTCTCACGGGCTATTTATCACGTGTTGTAGATTTTGAGCGGGAATATTTTTCCCTTTGTAATCACTTTCTAGCCTACATCTTGTTGGCCAACACTCAAGTTTCAGTAAAAATATAGTAGATATATATTTTTTGTCTTAAACTTTATTATTATGATTATAAATTTTTCAATAATATTTGATAGATATGTCTTATAGACATAATATTCTATCTTATGTTTTCAAGTTTTCCAAACTTATACTTCGTCCTGGTATAACTCTTGAGACGGTCTTTTGCATTGGGTATGGACACAGGTTTTCACAGACTTTCCTACAGATAAAGTAGTTGCACAACCTAGAAGTTGGGTTTTGTGGTTTATCCGGCCGGCGAAGCCGTCCGTGAACGAGAACGTTTCGATGCGCGTTATTGGTATTTTGAAATACAATATATATATTTACGATGTCATTTATAATTTCCATGCATATATATATATATATATATATATATATATATATATATATATATATATTATCCCGCGTTTACAAGTTTTAATATATATTGTTGAAAAATATGCCCGACTAAGCTTATATGTAAAATCTAGTTTTCATATGAAGAGTCATGCCTTTTCACTCAATCAGATCAGAGCTCTATTCATTCAAAATCTGAAATAGCTAGTTATTAAATGATGGGTTTGTTAAACGATATGATTGATCAGTTTTGTTATAAAACAACATATCAGTCAGTAAAGTAGGAGAAGATTGTATGCATCATCACTTGTTCAAAAGGAAACAAAACATTATTTTATTAATCTTGATAGTCCCAACTTCAAGGCTGATCAAACAGATTCATAATATTTGTACATCAAGTAATTTCTTAAATTTTTTATTAACATAGTTTTAGTCACATATCGGGAAAGATACCAATGCAATGCGTGATATCAGCAAAAAGTTAACAAAAAAACATGACAAAAAATGCTTTGCCTAGAGGTACACAAAACCTGGGCAATGATAAGTGTACATAGTTTTAGTTTTGCAACCAGTTTTGAACAACACTTTACATACTCCTGGTCATTGCCGGTAGATTGCAGTCTTGCTGCTTCTGGAACCCTCACTTCTTTGTCGCATCCCTCATGATTTTTAGAAATTATATTTGTATTATGGATATTAATTTGCTATGATTAAAAAAATAATGAGCGTTATAGTGATAAAAAACAATTTCGCGAGAACATTTTTTGCGTTTTTCTGTTCGCAGCGAAAATCAATAAGTTAACAGTATTTGTCATCTTTGTCAACAAATTAAATTATGAAATAATAATTTCTGCAATGATTTTGTACGTGCTGTATTATAGGCGTAATTTGATCTAAATGATTATTTTCCATGTGCCATATTGACCGCAGACAGTCCGCCTATTATTGTCACAGCCCATGATTCATAACTTGGTGAGCAAGCTCACATCCCTCTCACACCATCATTCTGGACAATAATGGAAAAAGAAAGTATTTCACTTCAAAGGATTTTAACAAAGATGCATCTTATTCACTTTCAAGGATATCAGAAAAAAACTGACGCATCATCAAGGCGTCATAGCACAAATATATGACCTTTTCTAACCCTAATATTTCAGTCGTTATATTACGTTGCCTACGAACACTCCATTGAAAGAGTACAACAGAAAGAGATACAGAGAGGGACTGGGTTATTCAGGTTAGACTTTTACATAAAAGCCTCTCCCGCCTCTGGAAAAAAGACAACATCAGGGTGAGGGATAAATCAGTCGTCTCCCTTCCACCTTACCCCATAAAAAATACATGAACCCTACGATTCTTCGTTGCGGGGATATTGTTGGGACATTAAGGTATGAATACTTATATTGGTTGATTCAACTTTAAGACGACATCAATATCATGCTAGTTGGCAGTTCAGGAGTGATACTCCAGTCCGATTTCGTGTTTTTCCAACACAACTATTTTTTTGTGAATGGGCCGCTGAATTCCGAAAGACTGCCATATTAGTCCTAACAGAAAGACGATGTCGTTCATTTATTGAAAAACAAAGTGATATAATAGGTAGAGGAAAGATACTAACTTTTTCTTCAAAATACATTTTAGGTATAAAGTAAAAATCAAAATTTATTGGTCTTCAGAATACTTTATTGAACAAAGAACAAAAAAGCAATGCTTATTTGCATTTAAAATTATAAGTTATTGGAATCAAGAGATTCTATCACAATAAAGAATTATCCATATCAAATTTAAATGATAAAGAATAAATGAACAAGGATTTCATTTCATCATAAATCACAGAAACAGATCACAGATAGCTTTGTCTGAAGTTAAATATTTCGTAATTGTGTAACATCATAGTATTTGCCACAAAAAGCTACCACACGTCAGCAAGCAATAAAATTCTATATTCCACTAATGCAAATATAACTTTCCGGTATCGTGTTAATTAGACAAAATGTTAATAAAATTATTTCAACGTTTAATATTCAGTTATATATAGACCTTTTAGACAGTAGGAAATAAATTAAATAAAAACTGAAAATAAAGAAATGTCAAAATGAACAAGCGAACATAAAAAATGAAATAGGCTTCATAAATAACATAATAAGTCAGTCTACCTCCTTGTTTTTAGTATCCGTAGAACTTCAAGATTATGAAAACCTCCGCCCAAACAACTCATTGCTAGCTGAAATAATGCAATGTGAATTTAACTCAAAATAATTTGATGTGAATTCAGCTCACATATTGTTAAATGTAACCACAACAAACAAATTATTCAATGTAAACGTATGATTATCATAACATATGATTACATCGATTTTTAACAATACAAAACATGTTTTACCAAACAAGTCCTAAACATATGTTTCCATATATTTTAAAACAAATGAGAACATATGTTGTAATTTTTAGTATGTACCCCCTTAGCCACTTAGGGTTGAAAGTTTAACCAAAAAGAAGCTTCAACTGAATTATATTGAATGAAATGAAGTTACAAATAATCTATCAAAAAACAGCAATGCAGACATCAATATGCAATAAACACAATGTATTCTGATAGCTGTTATGATTTTTCCTTTCGCTCCTCTTTTGACCTTGAACCAGATGCAGCCCATGCTAATCCCCCGACTACAACTGCAGCACCTACTGCCATCACCCTGGTGAGGAATGTCTCTGCCTAAGAGAAAGACGTACAAAATTATTGTGTTAAACAATATGAAGTACCTGTCATGTTATATGCTTATTTGTTTGTTAATTATCACCAGTAAGTTTACCTTTCTTTTGAGTAACAAAAGTAGTATTGGATTTATATGGAATGTCAATATATGTTAATTTAGTGTTCCATATGATTACAGTGGGCTTTAATGACTGGTGTGTGCCCTTCATGCTTACTAACTATGAAAACTAGGAAATAACGGGAATAAAAATGTGAGACTTTTAGCATATGAATATCTGTTTGAAAATTAAATCCTTTGTTTAAAAATTAGTGGCCAATGTAAGCAAATATATGAACATATATTTTTCAACTTTATCCTCAGTATCAGGGGCGGTCTCTTAAATTTAAATTAATAATTTTAAACTAAAAATGAGTATGATACTAATGTTGGTGCAGAAGAAAGCATCTATCTGATGTACTATGTGTATAATTATTAGTATATAATTAAAAAATAGTACATTCAATGAAAACCCTTTTATTCATACAACATTGTGGTTTTTAAAATGACTTTCTTGTTTAGTAGGTTTCCAAGGTAATAAACATGAACTATTTTATACACAACTAACCTGCTGGGACCAGTTTTCTCCATTTCGGCACCAAGCAGCAAAATGTTCACAGTTGCTCCATAGCACATTGTAAGGGATAGAACCAAGTCTGGATAAGGCACGTGCTACGATTTCATCCGGTTTGAAAGGTCTGAAATATATTTTAAATGAAAGTTCCTCTCTTAATTGCTCCATGCTTTTGGGTTGAATTGTTTTTAATAAAATATTTGATTATTTGATATATTTAAGGTGTCTTTATTGTAGCCTGTTTTCGTTCTTCAACAATGAAATTTTATCTAATTTTCTTGATTTACTTTCCTGAATATTTAAATGTATAGTTCCATAGTGTTGGGTATTTTCACCAAAATAAACATAAAAACTGCTTCAGGGACCGTCAAACAAAGATTGACGACAACAATCAAGATTTGACAATACAGTTTTCAGTTAACAGAAATCAATTATCTCCATCTTAATACAACTGCCAAGTATATTTGTAAAATCTTTAACAGTAACTCGTAAAAATCGTAAAATTGACGAAATTCCTTGTTACATGTACATGCACAACAAATGTGGTCCATTGAAATTCCTCGTTACAACAAATATTGTATTAGATTAACAATTCCAATTTTTTAGTCATTCACTAGTTAAAAGGTCAAAGGTAAACTGCCTTACTTGCACTTGCTGTCCTTGTCATTATTTTTCTTGGCTTTACTAGTCCCCGTGACATCCCAGAAATTATCCACTTTTACATTAGCTTTATTGAATGTTGTTCCACAGATTGTAAACATATGTCCAGAATTAAAATTTGCGTTGATGCCGTCGTTTTCATCTCCGGCCAAATGAATAATCTCTTCATCGCCTGTTGCAAATAGAAACATACTTACATATGCAAAGTTACACGGCTACCTTTTTTAGAATATCCTAGTTAATCCGGAAAAAGGGTATAATTACATACATGATTACATGTTTTGACCTGAATGTGTCAGCATCATATTTTTGTCTGCACACTTAAACCATTTATATACTTGTAAACTATAAACATTATAAATGAACTGCTTCGTGGAGCTCCTCTAGATACACCTCAACATTCAAGCTTGATAAAATTTTAAACTTGATTGTTATTTAAACTTTTGACACAAAAATAAAATATGAATAACTAGAGGCCCAAGAAAGCATGAATCGTTCACCTGGTTAACCTTTTGTTTATTTGATATATCTTTTATGGTTTTAGAGACGAAGATTTTCAAAGCTGTACATGTGAGAAAAAAAAAACACAAAAACTGTTTCAGAGGCCTACGAATGGTTTTGAAAATTTCATGATGCTGAACGATATTATCTCCTGCCAGAATTTCGCTGCAGGCAACAGTGCAATTACAGCAAACCCCGCCTTTTCATGAAATAAATCCAAAACTCAAAAATGGAATATCAGAAATTCATATCAATTAAAGAGGGAGATTATATCAATAGTAATAAATTATTTTCTAAAGTTTCAAGAAAATTGGTACGACTAAAACTGTGAAATTCCCCTTTTTTAAAAGCGAATTCTCATAATATCAATCATACAATCGGACATTTACAGAAAGTGAAAGAAAGCTTACATCAATATAAACAAGATTGCAGTTTTAGAGCCAGCTCTTCTAACAGTTCTACTAGCCAGCTCTACTGCTTGAACTGTAGGAAGAGCTGGCTATTGAACTGTTCTTAATCTGTCATAGAACTGTTCTTCTGATAGTTCTAGGACAATTATATGATAGGTTAGAACTGATCTTACCTGTAAATAATGTATCTAAAATGTTACAAAATTTGAAAGAAATTCGTCCAGCGGTTACAGAGGAGTAGTCTTCGTAAAGTCTTCCTATTGCAGTAAAGTACAAAAAACTGTCAATGTCCAATAATTCCCACTAAATTGTTCGAAACAAAATGGCCGTGTGGTATGACCAACTACATAATGTATCTTACAATGCTACAAAATTTGAAAGAAATCCGTCCGGCAGTTACAGAGGAATTTTTGTCACAAAATCTTCCTACTGTGTCAATGAACAAAAGACGATCCAAGTCCAATAACTCCCATAAAGTTGATCAAAACATAATGGTGGTGCGGTAGTCACCGTATGATCAACTAATTAATGTTACACAGTATCTAAGAACCCTACAAAATTTGAACAAAATCCGTCAAAAAGTTACAGAGAAGTTGTGTGCACCAATTCTTCCTACTGTATTGTTCGAAACAAAATAGCGGTGTGGTATGATCAACTACATAATGCAGTTAACAATTCTAAAAAATGGAACGGAATCCGTCAAGTGGTTAAAGAGGAGTTGTGTTCACAAACTTAATGTACAAAAACAAAACGGTCAAAGTCAAATAACTTCCAAAACTTGACATTCTAGAAAAGCAGATGACGCTTACCCTACCGGTGCACCTGGTCCATGCTCCCAGTTTTTAGTGGAGTCCGAGTTGCTCTTTTGCTTTTTGCGTCATTTGCGTCCTGTTTTTCTAGAAACACCCGCCGAGTTGCTCATAAAAAGTCAAGTCCGGGTTAGACAAACAAGGAAAGGAAAACTATGACCCGTTGAATAAATCAGTTTTCATGACGCAGATGGATACACCATAACGATCCACGAGTTCACGATGACGACCATAAAATATCTGTAGTGATGACTTCAATCTTGTAGCAACATAACCCTGTTCCAGAAGCCTATTTGTAAGACTTCTAGCGTGATACAAAAAGCTTGCGTAGTTTCGGCAAGCTCTGGCATAACGTATGAGTTGTGATATGAACATTCCAAACGCAGGTGCTGAAGGGATGTTGCCACAGATGAAAGGAAAGTTGACAATTCTGAATGAAAAGTCATCACATTTGTCGTAAAGTTTGGTCAATAGTTTTCCTTTACCATCGATTCAAAAGAATAACAATTTAAAAAAATCAAAATCCGACTTAAATAAAAAAGTTTATTTTTGGGGGATGTGGCCACTTTGGTTTATTTTAACTGGAAAACCGTAAGAGATATCTAAAATCTGATTGAAAAACGCAGGCTGGTACATCCATCAGGAATCCAATAAAAATATTTCAAAATCGGACTTAAAATGAAAAGTTAAATTGTTTGGGGAGTGGCCCCTTTGAGCCCTTACTCGAAAACTGTAAGAGAAGATAACTGATTCACGAGGAATTCACTGATAAAATCCAAAATCGGACTAAAAATAAAATAGTTGATTTTTTTTTGATTTTTTTTCTTTCTTTTTTCTGTCGTGGCCCAATTTTGTATCCCTTGAATCCCAAAATGGTTAAAGATATTCCTAATGAATTTCTTTTTTAAACAGAATTTTGAAAGGAACAGATTTATATCCGAATCATAAACGCTTAAATAGAACTAAAAATAATTCTAATAATAACATCCATTTCCCCCTTTTAGCTCCTTATTTCTAAAAAGGGTTGGGCAAAAACCTCAAAAACCTATAGGATCTACTGCCATCTCCATAGGAACATTGTGTTAAAGTTTTGAAAACCTTCAATGAGATTTATTCAAGTTATAGTAAATAAACAACAATTAAAGGTCACCGACCACGAAGATGCCGACATGATTCCCATCACACGACCAACAAATTTTGTTGCGGTGGCATGAAACGATCCTTCCATTTCTGATGAAGTTATCATTTGGAAACCGTGTGGGGAGGGGGCAGACAGACGGACAACGACAATATTATCACATAATACCTTGCCATGCACTTAGTGTGGCACACTACAGCTTGGTTATAAATTGTCTTAAGTATGTACATATAGTAGCATAAACTACAAAGACTTCATATTGAACATTTGTCAACTTCCATGCTTGAGTAAAGGCTAAAAATGTAGGAAAGCGGTGGAGTTCCACCGTAATAGGGGGTACACGAAATCCTCTACTTGAACAGAGCACTATGCAAAGATTGAATAATGTTGGTTGAATACTTTTTACACAAAGTAACCATCCCCTACGCCAATGAACAATCAAATAAGGGTTTTGTGATCTTTATTTTAAAAAACTGAAATGAGGGTCCTATATAGTGCGTAACGACCCTTTTACTAGGATGCATGATGGCAATTTTTGTCAATAAGTTGTATTATACTCATAAAAATGATCTTAAATTAACTATTTCAATATCATGAAAAAAAAACCTTGGTTTACTGCAATCCCTGCTGCAATCTAGGACCGTATACTAGACCTGCTTGAACCTTTGATGACACAGTAAAAAATATTAAATGATTAATAACAGTAGCAAATTAAGCAAGTAATAGGGTTCTAGAGGTTGGATACCCTCCCCTTTTGATTAAACAAATTGTCAATTTTGATTTTGCGCATGATAAGGGCAAAATGATCAGGCTGGACACCCTTTTTCCAAATTTCTGGGTCCAGCCCTCCACACCCACATTCCCAAATAAAAAAAAAAACCTTTTGAAAAATTTCTGAATCCTTCTCTAACATGATGGATCTGGATGCATACATAACGTTTCATTTAGGCAAACCCTTGCTACTGACCTTTATAAACACCCCAGTGAGAGTAGTATCCTCTGGGAAATTCCACCAAATCTCCTTTCTCAAGACCAGCCAAAACGGTTGAGTTATGACGCTTTAATTCTAGCTGGGCCATTTATGATATGAAAAAAAAACTGAAAATAAATACAAAAAGATCAATATAATAATTCGCATTTACAAGTTATAATATCCTCGTATAAATATATTAATACTCAACTAAGTCATTGATTTTGACAATAGAAAACTGTTAGAAACCTATTCAAATCAGGTTGAAAACTTAATAGTATTAAAGAAAAAATCAATTCCCTGTTATTAACTTCCTTACATATTCCCATCCGATAAAAAAAACTTCTGCTTTTTACGGAAAAAGAAAGCGCCTTCCAGTACTTTCGATTTGATGAAGTTTTGTCATAGCTATATTTAGTAACAATAATGTTACGCCTCGACACATCAGACATTCGTACCTTTGTCTTTACCTGGCTACACTTCAGTGTTAGAATGCATTTGACCCACGAGGATAGGGATCACTTCCAATATACAATGTGATTGAGATAGGTCACCGTTTCATTCTTCAGAATCTAGATATTGATTTTTCGGTCGGGGTCAAGAAAAAGGGGGTTCGGTTGGCTAATACGAGGCAGATGTAACCTGTAAGGGGACAATAATTTGAATCTGAGGCAGAGGCTTGCTTGCTCCCACTATCAAATATTGAAATATGCAGCTCGACTAGTATATAACATTGTTATAGACTTGACGGGTTGCATATTTGATAATGGGAGCAATCCCCTTTGAGTGGGGCTGGCAATTATGGTCGGGGTAGAATATTTATTTTCAAGACTTTGCGAATTAGAAAATTTTTATTTTTAAATGCTCTGCGATCAGAAACTGATGTTGGTGTATGATAAAAACTTGTTGAGATGATACAATGTAAGCAGTGGGTAGCACATGACAAATTTTGTTTACAAAAAATCAATAATTTCATATCACAAATGAATGCATCCTTTCTCAAAGATGAAAGTTGATTTTTGATTTTATTAATTAACGATTTAAAGAGACATAAATTACATATAATGCATTGAAATTCATTGAAAAAAAAAAAAAAATTTTTTTTTGTTTTGTTTTTTGTTTTGTTTTTGTTTTTTTGTTTTTTGTTTTTTTTCTTGGTATTTGTATTTGCATTTGTCTTCTGACAATAAGTTCCTATCATTACATAACATATATTTTAGAAGAAGAAGAAGCATGTTTATTTTCCGATCAAAGGGCCCATGAATGGCACAGTTATAAAACAAAACAAATATGATTAAGTATTACAAGGAAAACTACCTGTTATTTTACAAAATATTATATAATACAGTATATCATATCATGGTATAAAACTTTATGATAGTGGTTCTTAATAATCTAATTATTAATCTTAAAATTAGGACGTAAAGATACATGTACCCACGAAAATCTCCCCGAAAACCTTGACGGGAAACTTAATCGCGCTCTCAACGGAACGAAATTATGTATACCATAATTTTCAACCTTACCTTGACCGATGGCCTCGGTAATTATTAGGTCATCTCTACGGTTATTAGATTTATCTTATTTTTAAGGTTCCTCAATATATACCAATGAAAAAAGTCATGTCTTGTCCCGAAATTAATGTACAAATTATGAACTAAAGAATATGGTACAGATGGAGCTGATCGTGAGGGTAAATTAACATTTCAAGAATGGTAAATCTCGTGGTGTTCGCATTTATACGCTATGCCTACTCCATATTAAATAATGATAAAGTCAATAATAGTATAATAATATGGCACCTATACGCTTCCGTAGACTACAAAATAACGCGTTATTTATTACTGTCTTATCGAATATATCTAAATTAAGAGACGGTCCATGTGGAAACCAGGCAGGTCCTATGATATGGGCGGCACTATAATACTTTTTTATATTAAAAAATAATACAAAAATGTTAATTTCGTAAGGAATTCATTTTCTGTTATAAAAGAAATCAATTTCTAATACTAAAAATTCAACTTTTGTTTTTAATACTATTTGTTTTTAAATTTAAACATTAAAAATTCTCTTTCTGGTGCAATCTATTTCTGGTGCAGTTTACTTCTTTTCTTTAGTATTTCCTCCACTATCTGGAACACACATCAAAATTTGATAAGTAGTGATGAAGCAACTGTACTTGAGCAACTAATGCGTGTGCAGGTAAACTAATTGTACTTTTGAAAGGTGTGGATTAGTATAAATCAATTCAGTCATAAGGATATAAGAATAAGTCCGAATACTGGTATAAAATGTAAAACTACGATTCCCACCCACGTATAATTTCCTACTTTTCGATTGTACAGTAGGTAATTATTGTATTGGTACTGTAGTGAAATGTCTCACGGGCTATTTATCACGTGTTGTAGATTTTGAGCGGGAATATTTTTCCCTTTGTAATCACTTTCTAGCCTACATCTGATTGGCCAACACTCAAGTTTCAGTAAAAATATAGTAGATATATATTTTTTGTCTTAAACTTTATTATTATGATTATACATTTTTCAATAATATTTGATAGATATGTCTTATAGACATAATATTCTATCTTATGTTTTCAAGTTTTCCAAACTTATACTTCGTCCTGGTATAACTCTTGAGACGGTCTTTTGCATTGGGTATGGACACAGGTTTTCACAGACTTTCCTACAGATAAAGTAGTTGCACAACCTAGAAGTTGGGTTTTGTGGTTTTTCCGGCCGGCGAAGCCGTCCGTGAAAGAGAACGTTTCGATACACGTTATTGGTATTTTGAAATACAATATATATATTTACGATGTCATTTATAATTTCCATGTATATATATATATATATAGATATGTACATATATATATTATCCCGCGTTTACAAGTTTTAATATATATTGTTGAAAAATATGCCCGACTAAGCTTATATGTAAAATCTAGTTTTCATATGAAGAGTCATGCCTTTTCACTCAATCAGATCAGAGCTCTATTCATTCAAAATCTGAAATAGCTAACATTTAATAGTTATTAAATGATGGGTTTGTTAAACGATATGATTGATCAGTTTTGTTATAAAACAACATATCAGTCAGTAAAGTAGGAGAAGATTGGATGCATCATCACTTGTTCAAAAGGAAACAAAACATTATTTTATTAATCTTGATAGTCCCAACTTCAAGGCTGATCAAACAGATTCATAATATTTGTACATCAAGTAATTTCTTAAATTTTTTATTAACATAGTTTTAGTCACATATCGGGAAAGATACCAATGCAATGCGTGATATCAGCAAAAAGTTAACAAAAAACATGACAAAAAATGCTTTGCCTAGAGGTACACAAAACCTGGGCAATGATAAGTGTACATAGTTTTAGTTTTGCAACCAGTTTTGAACAACACTTTACATACTCCTGGTCATTGCCGGTAGATTGCAGTCTTGCTGCTTCTGGAACCCTCACTTCTTTGTCGCATCCCTCATGATTTTTAGAAATTATATTTGTATTATGGATATTAATTTGCTATGATTAAAAAAATAATGAGCGTTATAGTGATAAAAAACAATTTCGCGAGAACATTTTTTGCGTTTTTCTGTTCGCAGCGAAAATCAATAAGTTAACAGTATTTGTCATCTTTATCAACAAATTAAATTATGAAATAATAATTTCTGCAATGATTTTGTACGTGCTGTATTATAGGCGTAATTTGATCTAAATGATTATTTTCCATGTGCCATATTGACCGCAGACAGTCCGCCTATTATTGTCACAGCCCATGATTCATAACTTGGTGAGCAAGCTCACATCCCTCTCACACCATCATTCTGGACAATAATGGAAAAAGAAAGTATTTCACTTCAAAGGATTTTAACAAAGATGCATCTTATTCACTTTCAAGGATATCAGAAAAAAACTGACGCATCATCAAGGCGTCATAGCACAAATATATGACCTTTTCTAACCCTAATATTCCAGTCGTTATATTACGTTGCCTACGAACACTCCATTGAAAGAGTACAACAGAAAGAGATACAGAGAGGGACTGGGTTATTCAGGTTAGACTTTTACATAAAAGCCTCTCCCGCCTCTGGAAAAAAGACAACATCAGGGTGAGGGATAAATCAGTCGTCTCCCTTCCACCTTACCCCATAAAAAATACATGAACCCTACGATTCTTCGTTGCGGAGATATTGTTGGGACATTAAGGTATGAATACTTATATTGGTTGATTCAACTTTAAGACGACATCAATATCATGCTAGTTGGCAGTTCAGGAGTGATACTCCAGTCCGATTTCGTGTTTTTCCAACACAACTATTTTTTTGTGAATGGGCCGCTGAATTCCGAAAGACTGCCATATTAGTCCTAACAGAAAGACGATGTCGTTCATTTATTGAAAAACAAAGTGATATAATAGGTAGAGGAAAGATACTAAATTTTTCTTCAAAATACATTTTAGGTATAAAGTAAAAATCAAAATTTATTGGTCTTCAGAATACTTTATTGAATAAAGAACAAAAAAGCAATGCTTATTTGCATTTAAAATTATAAGTTATTGGAATCAAGAGATTCTATCACAATAAAGAATTATCCATATCAAATTTAAATGATAAAGAATAAATGAACAAGGATTTCATTTCATCATAAATCACAGAAACAGATCACAGATAGCTTTGTCTGAAGTTAAATATTTCGTAATTGTGTAACATCATAGTATTTGCCACAAAAAGCTACCACACGTCAGCAAGCAATAAAATTCTATATTCCACTAATGCAAATATAACTTTCCGGTATCATGTTAATTAGACAAAATGTTAATAAAATTATTTCAACGTTTAATATTCAGTTATATATAGACCTTTTAGACAGTAGGAAATAAATTAAATAAAAACTGAAAATAAAGAAATGTCAAAATGAACAAGCGAACATAAAAAATGAAATAGGCTTCATAAATAACATAATAAGTCAGTCTACCTCCTTGTTTTTAGTATCCGTAGAACTTCAAGATTATGAAAACCTCCGCCCAAACAACTCATTGCTAGCTGAAATAATGCAATGTGAATTTAACTCAAAATAATTTGATGTGAATTCAGCTCACATATTGTTAAATGTGACCACAACAAACAAATTATTCAATGTAAACGTATGATTATCATAACATATGATTACATCGATTTTTAACAATACAAAACATATTTTACCAAACAAGTCCTAAACATATGTTTCCATATATTTTAAAACAAATGAGAACATATGTTGTAATTTTTAGTATGTACCCCCTTAGCCACTTAGGGTTGAAAGTTTAACCAAAAAGAAGCTTCAACTGAATTATATTGAATGAAATGAAGTTACAAATAATCTATCAAAAAACAGCAATGCAGACATCAATATGCAATAAACACAATGTATTCTGATAGCTGTTATGATTTTTCCTTTCGCTCCTCTTTTGACCTTGAACCAGATGCAGCCCATGCTAATCCCCCGACTACAACTGCAGCACCTACTGCCATCACCCTGGTGAGGAATGTCTCTGCCTAAGAGAAAGACGTACAAAATTATTGTGTTAAACAATATGAAGTACCTGTCATGTTATATGCTTATTTGTTTGTTAATTATCACCAGTAAGTTTACCTTTCTTTTGAGTAACAAAAGTAGTATTGGATTTATATGGAATGTCAATATATGTTAATTTAGTGTTCCATATGATTACAGTGGGCTTTAATGACTGGTGTGTGCCCTTCATGCTTACTAACTATGAAAACTAGGAAATAACGGGAATAAAAATGTGAGACTTTTAGCATATGAATATCTGTTTGAAAATTAAATCCTTTGTTTAAAAATTAGTGGCCAATGTAAGCAAATATATGAACATATATTTTTCAACTTTATCCTCAGTATCAGGGGCGGTCTCTTAAATTTAAATTAATAATTTTAAACTAAAAATGAGTATGATACTAATGTTGGTGCAGAAGAAAGCATCTATCTGATGTACTATGTGTATAATTATTAGTATATAATTAAAAAATAGTACATTCAATGAAAACCCTTTTATTCATACAACATTGTGGTTTTTAAAATGACTTTCTTGTTTAGTAGGTTTCCAAGGTAATAAACATGAACTATTTTATACACAACTAACCTGCTGGGACCAGTTTTCTCCATTTCGGCACCAAGCAGCAAAATGTTCACAGTTGCTCCATAGCACATTGTAAGGGATAGAACCAAGTCTGGATAAGGCACGTGCTACGATTTCATCCGGTTTGAAAGGTCTGAAATATATTTTAAATGAAAGTTCCTCTCTTAATTGCTCCATGCTTTTGGGTTGAATTGTTTTTAATAAAATATTTGATTATTTGATATATTTAAGGTGTCTTTATTGTAGCCTGTTTTCGTTCTTCAACAATGAAATTTTATCTAATTTTCTTGATTTACTTTCCTGAATATTTAAATGTATAGTTCCATAGTGTTGGGTATTTTCACCAAAATAAACATAAAAACTGCTTCAGGGACCGTCAAACAAAGATTGACGACAACAATCAAAATTTGACAATACAGTTTTCAGTTAACAGAAATCAATTATCTCCATCTTAATACAACTGCCAAGTATATTTGTAAAATCTTTAACAGTAACTCGTAAAAATCGTAAAATTGACGAAATTCCTTGTTACATGTACATGCACAACAAATGTGGTCCATTGAAATTCCTCGTTACAACAAATATTGTATTAGATTAACAATTCCAATTTTTTAGTCATTCACTAGTAAAAAGGTCAAAGGTAAACTCCCTTACTTGCACTTCCTGTCCTTGTCATTATTTTTCCTGGCTTTACTAGTCCCCGTGACATCCCAGAAATTATCCACTTTTACATTAGCTTTATTGAATGTTCGTCCACAAATTGTAAACATATGTCCAGAATTAAAATTTGCGTTGATGCCGTCGTTTTCATCTCCGGCCAAATGAATAATCTCTTCATCGCCTGTTGCAAATAGAAACATACTTACATATGCAAAGTTACACGGCTACCTTTTTTAGAATATCCTAGTTAATCCGGAAAAAGGGTATAATTACATACATGATTACATGTTTTGACCTGAATGCGTCAGCATCATACTTTTGTCTGCACACTTAAACCATTTATATACTTGTAAACTATAAACATTATAAATGAACTGCTTCGTGGAGCTCCTCTAGATACACCTCAACATTCAAGCTTGATAAAATTTTAAACTTGATTGTTATTTAAACTTTTGACACAAAAATAAAATATGAATAACTAGAGGCCCAAGAAAGCATGAATCGTTCACCTGGTTAACCTTTTGTTTATTTGATATATCTTTTATGGTTTTAGAGACGAAGATTTTCAAAGCTGTACATGTGAGGAAAAAAAACACAAAAACTGTTTCAGAGGCCTACGAATGGTTTTGAAAATTTCATGATGCTGAACGATATTATCTCCTGCCAGAATTTCGCTGCAGGCAACAGTGCAATTACAGCAAACCCCGCCTTTTCATGAAATAAATCCAAAACTCAAAAATGGAATATCAGAAATTCATATCAATTAAAGAGGGAGATTATATCAATAGTAATAAATTATTTTCTAAAGTTTCAAGAAAATTGGTACGACTAAAACTGTGAAATTCCCCTTTTTTAAAAGCGAATTCTCATAATATCAATCATACAATCGGACATTTACAGAGAGCGAAAGAAAGCTTACATCAATATAAACAAGACTGCAGTTTTAGAGCCAGCTCTTCTAACAGTTCTACTAGCCAGCTCTACTGCTTGAACTGTAGGAAGAGCTGGCTATTGAACTGTTCTTAATCTGTCATAGAACTGTTCTTCTGACAGTTCTAGGACAATTATATGATAGGTTAGAACTGATCTTACCTGTAAATAATGTATCTAAAATGTTACAAAATTTGAAAGAAATTCGTCCAGCGGTTACAGAGGAGTAGTCTTCGTAAAGTCTTCCTATTGCAGTAAAGTACAAAAAACTGTCAATGTCCAATAATTCCCACTAAATTGTTCGAAACAAAATGGCCGTGTGGTATAACCAACTACATAATGTATCTTACAATACTACAAAATTTGAAAGAAATCCGTCCGGCAGTTACAGAGGAATTTTTGTCACAAAATCTTCCTACTGTGTCAATGAACAAAAGACGATCCAAGTCCAATAACTCCCATAAAGTTGATCAAAACATAATGGTGGTGCGGTAGTCACCGTATGATCAACTAATTAATGTTACACAGTATCTAAGAACCCTACAAAATTTGAACGAAATCCGTCAAAAAGTTACAGAGAAGTTGTGTGCACCAATTCTTCCTACTGTATTGTTCGAAACAAAATAGCGGTGTGGTATGATCAACTACATAATGCAGTTAACAATTCTAAAAAATGGAACAGAATCCGTCAAGTGGTTAAAGAGGAGTTGTGTTCACAAACTTAATGTACAAAAACAAAACGGTCAAAGTCAAATAACTCGACATTCTAGAAAAGCAGAGGACGCTTACCCTACCGGTGCACCTGGTCCATGCTCCCAGTTTTTAGTGGAGTCCGAGTTGCTCTTTTGGTTTTTGCGTCATTTGCGTCCTGTTTTTCTAGAAACACCCGCCGAGTTGCTCATAAAAAGTCAAGTCCGGGTTAGACACACGAGGAAAGGAAAACTATGACCCGTTGAATAAATCAGTTTTCATGATGCAGATGGATACACCATAACGATCCATGTGTTCACGATGACGACCATAAAATATCTGTAGTGATGACTTCAATCTTGTAGCAACATAACCCTGTTCCAGAAGCCTATTTGTCAGACTTCTAGCGTGATACAAAAAGCTTGCGTAGTTTCGGCAAGCTCTGGCATAACGTATGAGTTGTGATATGAACACTCCATACGCAGGTGCTGAAGGGATGTTGCCACAGATGAAAGGAAAGTTGACAATTCTGAATGAAAAGTCATCACATTTGTCGTAAAGTTTGGTCAATAGTTTTCCTTTACCATCGATTCAAAAGAATAACAATTTAAAAAAATCAAAATCCGACTTAAAATAAAAAAGTTTATTTTTGGGGGATGTGGCCACTTTGGTTCATTTTAACTGGAAAACCGTAAGAGATATCTAAAATCTGATTGAAAAACGCAGGCTGGTACATCCATCAGGAATCCAATAAAAATATTTCAAAATCGGACTTAAAATGAAAGTTAAATTGTTTGGGGAGTGGCCCCTTTGAGCCCGAAAACTGTAAGAGAAGATAACTGATTCACAAGGAATTCACTGATAAAATCCAAAATCGGACTAAAAATAAAACAGTTGATTTTTTTCTTTCTTTCTTTTTTTCTGTCGTGGCCCAATTTTGTATCCCTTGAACCCCAAAATGGTTAAAGATATTCCTAATGAATTTCTTTTTTAAACAGAATTTTGAAAGGAACAGATTTATATCCGAATCATAAACGCTTAAATAGAACTAAAAATAATTCTAATAATAACATCCATTTCCCCCTTTTAGCTCCTTATTTCTAAAAAGGGTTGGGCAAAAACCTCAAAAACCTATAGGATCTACTGCCATCTACATAGGAACATTGTGTTAAAGTTTTGAAAACCTTCAATGAGATTTATTCAAGTTATAGTAAATAAACAACAATTAAAGGTCACCGACCACGAAGATGCCGACATGATTCCCATCACACGACCAACAAATTTTGTTGCGGTGGCATGAAACGATCCTTCCATTTCTGATGAAGTTATCATTTGGAAACCGTGTGGGGAGGGGGCAGACAGACGGACAAAGACAATATTATCACATAATACCTTGCCATGCACTTAGTGTGGCACACTATAGCTTGGTTATAAATTGTCTTAAGTATGTACATATGGTAGCATAAACTACAAAGACTTCATATTGAATATTTGTCAACTTCCATGCTTGAGTAAAGGCTAAAAATGTAGGAAAGCGGTGGAGTTTCACCGTAATAGGGGGTACACGAAATCCTCTACTTGAATAGAGCACTATGCAAAGATTGAATAATGTTGGTTGAATACTTTTAACACAAAGTAACCATCCCCTACACCTATGAACAATCAAATAAGGGTTTTGTGATCTTTATTTTAAAAAACTGAAATGAGGGTCCTATATAGTGCGTAACGACCCTTTTACTAGGATGCATGACGGCAATTTTTGTCAATAAGTTGTATTATACTCATAAAAATGATCTTAAATTAACTATTTCAATATCATGAAAAAAAAACCTTGGTTTACTGCAATCCCTGCTGCAATCTAGGACCGTATACTAGACCTGCTTGAACCTTTGATGACACAGTAAAAAATATTAAATGATTAATAACAGTAGCAAATTAAGCAAGTAATAGGGTTCTAGAGGTTGGATACCCTCCCCTTTTGATTAAAAAAAATTGTCAATTTTGATTTTGCGCATGATAAGGGCAAAATGATCAGGCTGGACACCCTTTTTCCAAATTTCTGGGTCCAGCCCTCCACACCCACATTCCCAAATAAAAAAAAAACCTTTTGAAAAATTTCTGAATCCTTCTCTAACATGATGGATCTGGATGCATACATAACGTTTCATTTAGGCAAACCCTTGCTACTGACCTTTATAAACACCCCAGTGAGAGTAGTATCCTCTGGGAAATTCCACCAAGTCTCCTTTCTCAAGACCAGCCAAAACGGTTGAGTTATGACGCTTTAATTCTAGCTGGGCCATTTATGATATGAAAATAAAAACTGAAAATAAATACAAAAAGATCAATATAATAATTCGCATTTACAAGTTATAATATCCTCGTATAAATATATTAATACTCAACTAAGTCATTGATTTTGACAACAGAAAACTGTTAGAAACCTATTCAAATCAGGTTGAAAACTTAATAGTATTAAAGAAAAAATCAATTCCCTGTTATTAACTTCCTTACATATTCCCATCCGATAAAAAAACTTCTGCTTTTTACGGAAAAAGAAAGCGCCTTCCAGTACTTTCGATTTGATGAAGTTTTGTCAGTTGTTCGTTGTCATAGCTATATTTAGTAACAATAATGTTACGCCTCGACACATCAGACATTCGTACCTTTGTCTTTACCTGGCTACACTTCAGTGTTAGAATGCATTTGACCCACGAGGATAGGGATCACTTCCAATATACAATGTGATTGAGATAGGTCACCGTTTCATTCTTCAGAATCTAGATATTGATTTTTCGGTCGGGGTCAAGAAAAAGGGGGTTCGGTTGGCTAATACGAGGCAGATGTAACCTGTAAGGGGACAATAATTTGAATCTGAGGCAGAGGCTTGCTTGCTCCCAGTATCAAATATTGAAATATGCAGCTCGACTAGTATATAACATTGTTATAGACTTGACGGGTTGCATATTTGATAATGGGAGCAATCCCCTTTGAGTGGGGCTGGCAATTATGGTCGGGGTAGAATATTTATTTTCAAGACTTTGCGAATTAGAAAATTTTTATTTTTAAATGCTCTGCGATCAGAAACTGATGTTGGTGTATGATAAAAACTTGTTGAGATGATACAATGTAAGCAGTGGGTAGCACATGACAAATTTTGTTTACAAAAAATCAATAATTTCATATCACAAATGAATGCATCCTTTCTCAAAGATGAAAGTTGATTTTTGATTTTATTAATTAACGATTTAAAGAGACATAAATTACATATAATGCATTGAAATTCATTGAAAAAAAATTTTTTTTGTTTTGTTTTTTGTTTTGTTTTTGTTTTTGTTTTTTTTGTTTTTTGTTTTTTTTTCTTGGTATTTGTATTTGCATTTGTCTTCTGACAATAAGTTCCTATCATTACACAACATATATTTTAGAAGAAGAAGAAGCATGTTTATTTTCCGATCAAAGGGCCCATGAATGGCACAGTTATAAAACAAAACAAATATGATTAAGTATTACAAGGAAAACTACCTGTTATTTTACAAAATATTATATAATACAGTATATCATATCATGGTATAAAACTTTATGATAGTGGTTCTTAATAATCTAATTATTAGGCCACCTGTTATATTAGTAATTACTAAAACAGTATGGCAAGCCAAAGTGGACAAAAAATCAATATTTTGTAATATTAGAAAATGAATTTCTAATATTACAAAATCATTTTTTTAATATTAGAAATTCAATTTGTAATATTCAAAATTCATTTTCTAGTATTACAAATTCCTGATTTAGTAATATTATAAAATATCACACATTTTGTAATATTATGAAAATGAATTTGTAATATTAGAAAATGAATTTGTAATATTAGAAAATCAGTCACATTCTTTTAATATTACAAAATGATTTTCTAATATTAAAAACTCGTAACTGAATACGACAAATCCATTTTCTAATATTAGAAAATCAATTTCTAATATTCAAAAATATTTTTTAATATTAGAAATTGAATTGAATTTTTAATATTAAAAAAGTGTTTTGTGATATAAGAAGTCCAATTTGTAATATTAAAAAATCATTTTTTTTTTAATTTTAGAAAATGCTCATTTTTGTCCACTTTGGCTTGCCATAAAAACAGTATGATTATGGCACACATCCCAATTTATCGAGAAGAAAAAAGTGAATAATTTGTGAAAGTTGACTCAGCTGCAAAGAGTACCAGGGGCGATGCCTTAAGACATACCATTGGTGCTGTGGTATAATAGAAAATTAAATTTCTGTTTATACATATTGTACAAAATTATCAAATCGAAAAATGGGTAATATTAATACCAGCATGCCTACCTCGTATACTCGGTGCAGAAAAGTCAACTTATTAGTAAATCAAACCCCTCAAGCAATCATCAATTCGGAAATTGTGGGATGGTCTAAAAACAGGACGAGGATAAAAAACAGGACGGGCATTTTCCGATACATTTTTGGCTATAACTTTAGTTTTCCTTAATGGAATTCAAAAAATTTAAATGATTTCTACAGAAGAAAAGTGCAGTATTCCGTTATTTTCATTAAGAAGCAACCAATTAAAATCAGCTTTGATGCCAAGGTATTTAAAACTTTATTGAATCTAACATTGATTTTATTGGTGAATGTAAATAAAAAGTTTTTTTTTCATCTATTTCCTTTGATGTGCACCGTAGGCATGTCGAAGAATACCCTGATATCTCTCACATTCAATTTGTAATCTATGAGCAAACATTTTGAGTCTTGTTATATTTCTCCGATGGTCAAAGTTCCTCAGAGCATGTTTACCATGTGGTTTTTCATTATTTTGCAACAAGCTAAAGAAATGTTTAAAAACTAATTTCTAACTGATTTCTTTAAATTTTAATGTAACTGTTTTTTCAATGATTTATCCAACCCTTTTATGTTGTTTAGTATATTTTTCATGGAACCAAACCATTGAGGATTTTTTTTATCAAACATGGATTTACTTCCATAAATGCATAATTTAACAATGAAGACAAGAAATCAAGATTTTCCAATCTATGCCAGTATTTAACCACAGATTTAACCACTTCAAAATGGAGCCTAGTTCAGAGAGAACACCTAAGTTAGGTTTTTTATGCATCCCCCAAAAATATTTACGAAATTAAATGCGCATTTTATCGCATGGTAGATTTGAATATGTACTGTTTAAACCACAAGCTTCAGATCTAATTTTAGGTGTAATAGGATCAAATAAACCCCATTCCTCAGCACAGTAAAGAAGACTTAGTTTTATATAATGATAAAAAAACGTGTTAAGATACCGGGATGAAAATGTCAGCAAAAGGCCACCCATTGGTCTTCAATGAACGACGAGGAAAATCTCAGAACAGGCAGCAGTTGGCCCAAAAACATCATTATACACAGGTACCGCGAAAGAATAACCCCTATATACTCAAGTAACATAAAAATAAACTAAAGGTGAAAACGAAACAAGACATACAGAGGCCAGAAATTCCTGACTTGGGACAGGCGCAAAATATGCGGCGGGGTTAAAGTACTTTGGCGTGATCACAACCTCCCCCTTTAAAATCTGGCACCTGTGGAAAAATATTACAATTAAAAACTCCTAAAAATAAGTTTACAACAGAAATAAAGAGACTGAATATAAATTACACAAATGTTAAAACTAAGGACCACTATCAGTTGACTGACATGCCAGCTCCAGCCCAATTTAAACCTAGAAAAAGTTATGTCCCCATCGTATGTAAAATCAATCCCAATTTTTCCCATGTGGGAATCACGGTACATCGTTAGTCATACAATAAGGGAACAACAACCCATGTCATGTCGAAAACTGCTTTAAAATATAGTATTTTAATTTCTGTGTAAAGACCATATGAGCGAATCAATGTTAAAACCAAGAAATGCTATCTTCAACGATTTGACAGCAATATAATAACTATATCCCTTACGAATGAGCCTATTCCACGGTTTAGTTAACTCACTGGGTGAGTATCGAGATTTCTGTGCTTTGTGCAGGATATTACCGTATAGCAAAGGGTGAGAGATAACTACATGTATCAATTCCTTACAAGTATATAGTCATTATGTTGTTCATCATACCCTCATTTGCAAAATGGTGATATGTAGTGATAGGGATGTCCGTCCTTCTTTCCTCCCCCTCGCACTTCTTTTTCTCCATCCGGTACACTGAGGGGTACCCATATATATTATCTGTTACTGCTCCTATGTGCAGCACTGAATAGACTTTATTGAAGCTGTCACAGAATCTTTATCACATATTCTCATTGTACCACTTACGTGTATTCTAGATTTTAATCCAAATCAAATCGTAGATTTCACATTAGCAAATCATGGAGTTAAGTCATTATGTATATGGACCAACAGGGTCAATCTTAAATTATTAACAGAATCGGCAATATTCTATTTTAATATTTTTCGGTGTTTTTTATATGAAGAATAACATACAATTAAACATTAAAGTGTTCAATTTTTTTTTTTTTTTTTTTTTTTTTTTTACCAATTTGCCTTTCCAGTTTCGTAGCTCTACACATATTGGTATGCTTTTAAGGAGTAACTTCTAATCAGCAGATTTATAGAACCACATACCATACACACGAATACATTGTGTATATAAAACATGAACAAAAATGTAGATAATTGGGTTTCTGGAATTACAGATCCTCCATTTAGCTGTTAGTGTAGGGGCACTTAGGGGCACTTCGTATTAGTGGACACATCGGATTATTTTTTTAATTTGTGACGCGTACTGTTACGAGTTGTCTCTCGTTATCCATGTTTTCAAAGATACAGCACTAATCGGGATTTTTTTCGTGCATATTTACTATTGATTATTATTATTATTATTATTATTATTACTATAATTTTTAATATAATGAATGCGAGAACTTTTAACGCTCCCGAAGAAACATTAATTAAAAACAATTTTATAATTTTTGTCAGCTCTGATTTTATATATTATACTTATAACCTTCAAATATGGTAAATTTTTTAGTGATATATGTCTTAAAACATTATACTAATTGTCATGGTCTGATATGTCTACTGGCCGAAATGTTCCGCATTCATAAGGAATTATTGGTGTTCTTCAACTAAACTTTAAATATGGTAAACCAAGTAAGTGCTATCAGTAAAGCCTGTTTCTATCAAATTCGAAACGTAGGACGTATTCGATCATATATAACTGAGAATGCCTGTAAAACTTTGGTTTGCTCATTAGTTACTCCTAGACTGCACTACGGAAATGCATTATTATATGGCATCAACAAAAGTTTATTAGAAAAACTCCAGCGTGTTCAAAATATGGGAGCAAGACTTATTACAAGAACTAAGAAGCATGATCATATCACACCTGTACTAATAACTCTTCATTGGTTACCAATACAGTATCGCTGTCGGTACAAAATTTTACTATATGTATTCAAAGAATTCCATGGAACAGCACCAGCATACCTCCAAGAACTGATTTCTATCTGTAGTCCCTCTAGATCTTTACATTCAGATAATGGTAACTTTCTGCAAGTTCTAAAAGTTCGAGCACAAACTAACGGTGAGAGGCGATTCGATAAATCAGCAGCAACCCTCTGGAACAATCTACCTATTGAACTACGCAATGTAAAATCGCAGGATGTTTTTTAAAAAGGCTCTTAAAACTCACCTGTTTAAACTCGCTTTTTAGGCATTTACTCTTTATTTTTATTTTTTTTATTTGTCGCCCTTGAATGAACTTTCCAAATCTAAAGATTTTTATCTATCACATCTAAGTGATTATTTTAATATGTTGGTAATATTCTGAATCTTTAACTGGCTAATCCAAAATTGTAATCATGCGTCCATTAACATGCGATATTATATAGGGCAAAATGTTGCATTTTGCATCTCTCGCTGGGCAATGTGACGAGGTGATGGTAGGTTTCCATTGATTAAACTTTTTTCTTTTTACTTTTGTGTTTGAATATGAAAATATTATTCATCTTGCAAATTATCTACTCTTTTTACAGACAATGTCAATAATTTGTTGCCTTTTTAACCGACATGATATACTCTTACTCCTTTAAAAAATAGAAATTGTCGGAAACGTCTCCCTAAAAACATTTCCCAGCGTACTACAATTTAAAAGATATTACTTTCTTTTGAAAGGACGGGTCCTCAAGCAGCAAAATGTACATGCAAGGTTTATCAAAATGTTCTGTACAAAACCCTGTTGTAAGTAATCAATCGTTTGTTTTTGTTTCAGATGTCGATATCAACCTTAAAATAAAGTAATACCAAAAGTAAAAACGCTTTCTCTTGGTCGTTCGTTGTTCCTGCTTTATTTGTCTTTGCATGGCTGTCTTATCTTTGGAAGAAGGAGATGCTTACCACAACGGCATTCCATGCATCACCCATGCTTAGTTGTATTGATAATTTATGTGGTTATGTATTAATAACAACTGTTAAAACATTTTGAATAGTATTGAAAGAATGAAAGCCAGGGATAAAGACCTGACATGAAAAACAGACATACATAGCAAAGAACATAAAATAGAGCAACTCGGACTCCATTAAAAACTTGGAGCATGGACCAGGTGCACCGGTAAGATAAGCGTCCTCTGCTTTTCTAGAAATGCCCGCCGAGTTGCTCATAAAAAGCCAAGTCCAGAGTAGACGAGAGAGGAAAGGAAGAATATGACACGTTGAACAAATCCGTTTTCATAGTGTAGATGGTACAGATGGTACACTATAACGATCCACGAGTTCATGATGACGACCAGAACTATGAATGGCTAAAACTATTCTGACGGAAGTGACGAAACTTGTGAACACGAAAGGAAATGATTGCGCTGGAGGCGCTGTTTGTCTTTTATTATGACATTGAACTCCGTTCATCAAAGGCATAGCCTAAATTATATTATTGTAAACGATGTGAATGAAGTGAATGCAAGCCTAAAAAATATTACAACCAAACAACAAATACTTTCTGCATTTATTTGCTGATGGTTACATCTTATTATGTATCAGAACGTTAAAACTTGTTTCATCAGAATTTATACGTGTTATATATTTTTTACCAAAGATTTATCGTGTACAATTAACCATGTTCTCTCTGTTGACATGCGGTTAAAATTGGGTTTGCACAACATAGTTCATTTTAAAATTGTTTTCAGTTTGCTTCTTATTGATCGACTATTTCCTCCACATCCTCTTACCATTGTCGTCTTAATGATATTGTACTTACGATAAAAAGCATTTCAACAAGAATAAAGCAATATTTTAAATCTATTTGTTTTACGACCACAGCTTCCTACCCCAAACAATAAACAGAACGGATGTCTCTATTTGCCTAGGAGACTCCATCGGAGTTTTTGTACAATGTTTCCATTATAAATGTTTTTTCTACCCATATATTTGTTCATTGCTAATTTATCCACTGGTAACCATCTATCTGATGGTTTTAGTGTGTTCCTCAATTTCTGAAAATAGAATGATTTTGTGCATGATTAACAATGAAGAATAGTGAACTTCTCAGAAAAAATGCAACATATATTTTTTACATGTTTTGAAAACACCTGAAAAACAATTGTTTATCATATGTTTTTCATATATTTAGAACCACCATGAAAAATATATGTTATTTATATGTTTTTAAAGAGATTTCATATATGAAAAGAGTATGATTTGCGGAAAGATATGATTTCATGTATTTTTTAAAGCAAAAAAATATATTTTCACTATACTGTTTCTAAACATATGTTTCAACAAATGAAAACATATGTTGCAATTTTTCCTGTGTCG
This sequence comes from Perna viridis, assembly GCA_037379345.1. NCBI lineage: Eukaryota > Metazoa > Mollusca > Bivalvia > Mytilida > Mytilidae > Perna > Perna viridis. The sequence goes on along the minus strand of CM074517.1, from coordinate 11,459,353 downwards.
GTGAAATACCAAAAGACTAGGCCAATACATTTCGTACTTATTATTCTGAAAATATAAATGCTATACCAATCATCTAAAATGGGTAAAACACTAAAATGTATAAAACTTTAACAACGAAATAAATCGACAATATTTTCTGATGTTTCATACTTTTTTAATGTGAAGATAAAACAACGTATATTTTGAACCTCTTATTGTGGAAATGCACGAAATAATGAAACTATTGCAAGTAAATTTATTCGGTAAAACAATGAACATTTAATGTTATATTATCATGATAATAATAATTTTAATGATTAGACTTGTGCTTGCTTGAAGTGCCTCTTTTGTCTGTTATGTCAACGAGGTTCAGTGTTTACGTGTTTAAATAAAAAAAATACAAGACTAGAGTCAAGTCAATGTACTTTTTATCAGTTTTCAATTAGCTGTTTATTGTCGATGTCCATGTTTCCCAAGTTTTCTATATGCTGCCTATTGTTTTCGTTGTTTAGTCTTTGTGTCTTCTTTATCTCTTCAATTTCTGTTATCTAGATTTCAAAAAAAATGATTACAGTAAAGAATTAATTACCTCTAAGAGATCATTTCCATTAGCTTTTCTGATTTCCAAGACAGCTACTATAGGTATGGGTATAACAGGAAGGACAGCAGTTAGAACACCAAAGATGTTAGCAACAGGTGGATAAGAGTAGTCTCCATACTTTGGTAGTGTATAGGTTGTAAGGATGATAATCAATAAAATCTATAAAACAAAAATAACAAAAAAAAACAAATTTATTTATTAAAGTAGAGTCAGGTACAATATAACATATAAAAGTGTAATTAGTATATAAGTGACTCTAATATTTTTTGTGCCTTATTTGATGACTGAATTATCAGTGAATCGTAAGCCTTTTTGGACGTCTGTAAATTTTTTGCATTCTGTCACAATATTTTGTCTATCGGTGCACCTGGTCCATGCTCCCAGTTTTTGGTGGAGTCCGAGTTGCTCATTTACTTTTGTTACTTTGCATGTATGATTTTAGTTACTTTATGTTTTTTGTTGTGTATGTCTGTTTTCCATGTCTGGTCTTTGTCCCTGGATTACATTCTTTTGATTACCGCTATAACCTTGGTTCCCTTGATTACTCTTTGAATATGCAGGTGACACTTATATAGATAAACTATATCCGTTTATTCAACAGGACAGGAGAGGCAAACATCGTGAAAATAAAGTACTTTGACATTATGATTTCACTATTTGAATCTTAGGAACACAGAAGTTGTTCTACTTACGGAAGTGAGTAATCATAAAGATAAACAATGCAAAGACAAATTGATCTGTTAAACTTTTAATATGCTTGATTTAAAAACATATTCAAAAATTTCTGCAGTATGATGAGATCAATAATCAATAAGAGATAACTTTTCTGACTTAAACGTAATTATATCCAATGGAAGTTTTGGAAAACAATCAGCTGTCAATAATAAACCTTTACAAATAAAACTAGCTCTTTTTAAAATAGTAATTGATTTTTGTTAAAGATGGTATTAAGTTTAACATCTATAGGATTGTTTTGTTTTGTTTTGTTTTGTTTGTTTTGTTTGTTTTTGAAACCACTGGATAGATGTCGCAGCTGGTGTACCAAACCATTTTAAAAATGAGAAAAAGTTAAATGATCCAACACAATGGGATCAGCAAACTCAAATTCTGTATTTATCTCATTTTCGAACATTTAAGTTGTACATTTAAGTATAATTACCATTAACACCACTGGTGTGATAAAACACCATAATATTCTAATAATGACTGGAATAGGTCGGCCTATCATTAGTTCTACATCTCTGGAAAAGTTTTCAACACCTGAAACCAAATAAAAGAACAATCATTGTACATAAAAAATAGAAGTTATTATTGAATTGCATATATAACCGTCGTATTGATGCTGCATCATAGTGGCAATTTAAATGTTAAAAGTGAGACCATAATTATTTTAATTTTTGTTAAAATGTTCAAATATATGTCAACTAAGATTTTTTTTTATTACAGTAAGTATTGCCGGGTTACATCAAACGGACTACAATTATTTCCCATGTAAATTTGTCCATGGACCATTAACCACTTCCAACATTGCCATGCAAATTCGTCTGTGGACCAAGAACAACTTCCAATATTTCTATCACTTCACGTGTTAAAAACATAAATTTCAATATTTTACAGTGAATTCCCGGATAATTGTAGAGGTCTTAAAGGTGCATACCATTGCGTAACTTAGATATATAAGTCTATGGTACTAAGTTCGAAAAAAAAAATTATAAAATAATGTTTCACATTTTAAGCTAACAGCAAAGAGGCGAATTACTCACATATGTGACCAATATTCATACATTTTTGTAGTTAATTACAAATATAATTTTTTACGTACACATTCTCAACTTTTGACAACTTAAATACAGATTATGTACTCAAATAAAATTCATAGACCCATGTTGAGTGTGTTTTAGTACTACATGGGTGACCATTTGAAAACGACGTGGTTAGTCATTGATTGATTGTTGGTGTTTAACGCCCAAGCAGCAATATTACAGATATATCCAGGCGATGAACATAAAATGGATAATAAAATGAATATGAAATGATGATGAAATAAAAATGGGATGGGACACAAGGATAATAGAGTCGACAAATTTTGATTGCCCCTGGCAATAGGGAGAGGTAGGTAGGGTCGGACAATTTAGCCTGTGGAGCGCAAAGGTTCCTACTCCGATAGAATACCACAGCCAGGAACGTGGCATTTTCCCCAAACATTGCACCACTATGGTTTGCGGTCAGGTTGTCCTATCCCACCACATTGGGCACACAACCTAGTTGCTCTGTGGGCGAAGCCAAAGCCACTGGTCAGGGTTCTGAGCACTATTTAGTCGCCTTTTACGATAAGCTTGACGCTGCTGCGGCCCTATTCTTCTGAAAGCCGGCCCCGCACGTGGCCGAAGTGGAAAGTGAGATTACATCATAAAAGAATGCAGTTCCTTACCATAAATCCAACCAAATACCAAGCATTCAATCAATCCAAACAGGGGTACTCCTGCTCCAGCGTACCAATCAAACAACTGAAAGAAATAAACTCCTCCCTACCAAAAGAAAAGTAGAAAGTGTCATAGTGTATCATGAAATCTACCACATCGTCTTCATCTGAAACAAAGTCAAGTTTAAAAAGATATTTTGTAAAAAAAAATTAACATTATCAGTATAACAGATTAAAGTTTTCATTTTTAAGGAAACAAAACTTCAACTGATTCTTACAATTAATGTTGTCGTTGTTGTAGCTTGTATTATGACTACAATGATTCGCAAGGCACAGCTTGATACGACCGCAGTCGTCGTACTCTGAACAATTTGGGCAAATATGGACACAATATTCAAGTTTAATACATTTCAGAATTCGAATTATAATTAAAGGTTTGACACAGATTAAAAAAAAAACAGAATGCAGTATTTCAAAGAACTTTAAAATGTCCATTAAAACATTATTTTGACCCATTATCCATAATTCAAAAGTTGATGTAAAAAAATACTTGTAATTTCACTTCTGTAAGACCTCATGGGATACGACTTATGATATTATGATCATATATGTAAACACCAACGAGTTACATGTAATAATACATATAAAATTATATAAACACATTTATTGAACTTAAAATTTCCTTTCTAAGAATGTTTCAGGTTTTGGCATGAAATATATTTTAAAATATTTCGATTTCGTAAGAGACAAACAATGCCAACGCTCCACCCAAAAGGATCCACCTATAAAAATATACCGGGTAATCAAAAAAGTAAATAATAAATATAAGTTCCAAAATTCGATTTATTACATTAATTTTGTTTTATTTTTTACAATAATTTCTAATTTTTGAACAGATTATTAAGTATAACATGTTGAAAAATTAGAAACATTCATTATTATTTAATTTCTAATGAAGAACAGTCCTAATTTAAATAATTGATTCGTAATTAAAACGTTATTTTATTGGGGATTATTTGAATCCCGGAGCGTGGACTAAGTTAATGTCAAAATAACCTGATTTGCTTCAAGAGAACTAATCAATTAGAAAGCTTGTTACAAATCAAATTTAATTATATTAGAGTGATACATTTATATTGATATAAATGAACCCTTTTAACAATAATAATATAGAATGTTTCAATATTCTCAGTCTTCAACAGTTCAAGAAACAACCTTGAAATTCAATTCCAACTTTCTTTTTTGTGGTATGATACCTTGTGGTACAATTCCAGTTACATTTACTCCAGATGTTGTCTGGACATCATGGTAAAGCTTTGTTTCTGACCTTTTAGTACCTGAATTCCTAATCATTTCATGTCACAACCCTCAAAATCAATCCCAGGCTTCCTTTAGTGGTATACATACAGATCTAACATATTGTTCGGAATTAGAAGTATCTACCATGATACCAGCATGATACCATTATACAACCGCAGTTTTTGCGGTCATAAAAAAATAAAACGAATGAATACAGGGTATGTAACTTTCAATCGAAAGAAATTTTTATTTTCTATTTCCGCTATTTTCCTTAGCTAGTATGCTTTTGCACATCAAAACCTAAGACCATTTATTCGTTTCTCTACAGTTTAAATCAATTTGCACTGAAATCAATCTTAAGAAATAAAAAAAATGTTTTAATGACAAACGTTATTTTTTCATGTTTCCACTGCAAAAAAACAAGAACAAAACAAAAGAATCTTTGTAGTGATCAATTTCTGTGGATGAATATATTGTAGCTAACTTAAACCAACCTGGAAACATAAAGGCAACCCAAGAAGAAAAGCAACGACAACTACCAATAAAGTAAACTTCATTCGGTTACGTCTAACAATTCTAAAGGATTCGGTAAAAATAGCAATCACAGGTTCCACAGTGCCAAACTAAAAATCAATTAATAACAAATAATACAAAAAATAAAAATATTTCAAATGACTACAAAAATGTAGCTGTCTGCCTAAGAATGTTGTGACAATTAAGTGAATCATTCGAAAAAAAAATTACTCCAATTTATTTTTGATATAATGGAGCTTGAGGCTATATTATATATTGAACAATGATCTTATAGGTCTCAGTCTTGTATTCTTTTCCCCATAGGCTTCTATAGTATACCTTAAATTTTCATGATTTTTTTAAAAAATAGACAAGAAGCAATCTAACTCTTGACCATGTTTTTCAATTAAGGAAAAGTCAAAAATAATTTTAGGTCCATTGTAGAAAAAAAGGCACGAACTGTGGTACACCAAGACAGGTCAAACTAAAAATACACTTTTATACTTTCACTTTTATTTTGAGTTCATAAAATAGACCCCTTTTCTGAAGCATTATTGTTCATGAAAATACTGTTTTTTCTAAAAAAAAAAAAAAAAAACATTTTTTTTTGTGTCATAGATTGATATTTACCCTGTACTTGTGATGAAAAATGATAGTCATTTGCCAAGAATCAAAAACAGGAAAAGGCAAAAAGGAAGCGCACTATATTTTTAGCTGCCATGTTTTGACGTACACCCGCTCAGGAATATGTAATACAAGACTGATACCTATAGTAAAAAAATCAAAATTATAACAAAATCAGAGTTATCTCTCTTCTACAGTAAAACGTTGCGTATTTCTTGGTCGATTCTATGATGCATTGCAAACAAAAGGTAATGAAAATGGAAACATGAAATCTTTCAACCCTTAATCATTCCTTTCATAATTCGTAGGTGGACAGCTACTTAAATAATGATATTGAAAAGAGGAAACATTATTAAATATAATTAATATTAAACCAACTCATTGACTACAACTACATAAATGCTCATTAATATAAGTTATGTTACCTGCAAAAAGTCAACAAATTAAAGTTTCTTTTGTAACCTAAGAAGAAAATGAAAAAAAAAACACATATAACCCTATTTGGTATTTCTGTACGCTGTTAATTAATGATGGTTACATTAAATGTTTTTTTTTTGTTCTAGACATTATACTTAAGTAAAGTTCACATCTACAAATGTAGTTCTCGGAATCATAGTTCAAAAACAGCTTTGATATTTTTCTTTCAATAGAATGATTTTTGCAACCGATTTCCACAAATTTGAATTGATCACTCTTTGTCAGTTCAAATGGCTCTTTTGAAAGGCCTATCTTTGACTTACATACTCAATATTTAATTCTGTCAAATACATAGGGAAGAGAGAAAACTTCTAACAGGCACAAGAAATCATTATTATTGTTTCGAGGATTTTATACATCACATTTAGACAAAGATCTAGAGATAAAGGACACTACAGACAATATGAAGCCAGCCTCATATCTCACCTACACTTACAGATCGATGGTAAAAAAAACATTTATTAAAAAAATATACGCGAATGCGATGAGTAAGTTTCCTTTCATCTGTTTCAACATCCCTTCAGCAAATGCTATGGAGTTTTCATATCACAACTCATATGTTATGCCCGAGCTTCTCGTAACTACGCGTTGCAGGTCTTCAGGAGCAGAATTATGTTCCTACAAGACTGAAGTCATCACTACAGAAAATATATGGTCGTCATCATGAAGTCATGGATTGTTACGTTGCTTATTTGTTTTTGTTTCTTTGTTCGTGTTATTTTATGTTCTTTGTCGTGTTTGACTTTTTTCCTTGTCAGGTTTTTATCATTGGATTATATTCTTTCGATTTCTGTTAGAATCTAAGGTCCCTTGATTACTCTTTCATATAAATTGAGCTTATCTTTTCAATCACAGATTGCATTTCCTTGGCGTGTGTTCTCGTATGTTATCAATTGACAACATACAAATAATATGAATTCAATGTGTTTATTTTGTGAAAGACCTAATAACCATTTCTTATAACTTCGATTTCATATTCGCTCTGGTATCCACCTGGCGTCGATTTCACAAAAAGTCGTACGTATAAAGTTGATCGTAAATAATGACATCACAACCTAAAATAGCATTGTGACGTCATTTTTTACGATTAATGTCACACTTACGACTTTTTGTGAAATCGACGCCAGGTGAAAATGAATTAGAACAACTGATTATTAATCTGCAATGTTCTATATAGTAACGTACGTAGAACACTGCATTGAAAAAGGACAAGTGCACGTACCTGAGTGTCAAGACCTAACATCAAAACCATTACAAAGAACAGCACCGCCCATAGATTAGGTAAGGGCAGTGTTGACACAGCCTCTGGGTAGGCAATAAAAACCAATCCAGGACCTGTAAAATACAAGTGTATAAAGTAATAAGTTTAATTAATTAATTAAAAAAGCAATTTCAATGCAAAATGATTTAATAGTCGACTGTTATAAGACACAAGCGACACACATAATAAAAGGCTTTGTGGTATTTTATGAAAACAAACAGGATCGGTGAATAGATCTAAAACAAGATATGATATAAAATGTCTAGTTGGGACTGCATGAGAAAATTCTACGTGCAAAAGTACAAAGTTTACCTGATTTTACAACTTCTGCAATAGGTAGACCACTCACGTGAGCCATATACCCTAAGATTGAAAACACAACAAAACCCACCATTACACTGGTTAATTCACCGATAGTAACAAGAAGTACTGCATCACTGAAATCAAAGATAGTCAGAGCTAATAAAACAGTGCAAAGAAATGAAAGTATAACAAAGAAAATCATTAACTCGGGGTTGTCGTGGTACTAGTAAAATACAATTTATCTATTACAGTATATTTATACAAAAACAGTACAACTGAGAAGCAAATTTGGGGGTGGGACTTTTTTTCCAACACACAAGATAAAAGCTCTTTCTTGCTGTTAAAACAAATATATTTTAAGTATTTGTTATCACTTTCTGGTAGAACTGAATCACAATACCTTAAACAGTTATTTTTGAACTTGTTGTGCGATGCCATAGTAATAAGTGGTCCCCATGAAATACATGTAGAGAAGAAAACCTGGACCGCAGCTTCAGCCCATACCTTAAAAAGGAAAGAATTGTCTAATCAGTTGCCAATGCCAACAACGCGAAAACATACATAAAAAGTGAAATTAAGCATTATATCGGCGTAAACGAAAAACTTCAAACAGTCAGGAGCTAAGCGAAACCAAAATCGAAATGATCGAATTGACCTCAATAACACTGTTAAAGTACTTTATACTTAGTATATTGCACAAAAGTGATTCTTTTTTTATTTGAAAATTTGTTGGTGGCTACCTCTCTTTGGAAAATATCGATGCAAAAGCTTGAAATCACCGATCTACAGTTACTGGAGTGACTTAAAAGTAGATTCATGAAATCCTCTTGTCATTCAGTGGAAATACTCACCTGAAAATTAGTGATTTGTGAAAAGCTTGGTGTTATGTAATAAAGAACTCCTTCTTTAGCACCAGGTAATGTAGCACCACGTATCAACAGAACAAACAACAGAGCATATGGCAAAGTTGCTGTTATATACACCGCCTGAATTATTTGATAAAATCTTTATTGCAAACAAAACACAAAACAATAAATTATGCTGATGAAATAATGAAAAAAAATATTTGATAAGATCATTAACATCAATTAAAAAACGCGATTTGAATTTAACGAAATAGAAAACTCAGATAAAAATTAGGAACTTTATTCTTATATTAAGCTGTGAAATATATTTTGATAGATAGCAAATAGCAAGTCAGCATTTGTCTTCTCGTATAAAAAAATGTTAATTTTAAAATTGGAATTGGAACATATGATATTAAGATAACTGGCTGGCTGATTGCAAACGATTGATAACGTTTTCTAGATGCAAATATTTGGCCCTTAAAAAGATAAGGACATTATGATATATTAGACCACCCGTCGGTGTTGTCTCGTTTTATTTAGTTTTCTTTCATCACTGTTTCTTCCAATGTTTTGCAACAAAAAAAAATATTTTATGAGTAAAGAGCTTGTAAAAAAAGCAGTTTTATCAAGGGTGGATCATGAGCGTGAATTAAATGCCGATGGCAGCGATAAAAGAAAATGTATGGATGTAGAATTTGTGACCAGATCACGATATTGTACCATAAAATTTTCCCCGGATTAAGAGGAGAAAGACACCAGGTCTGTCCCTATGAATACGCGCCTACTAAGATACAATTTAATACGTGTATCTTTGCATATTCAGAATGTTGGTCTTTTTTGTAAACGATTTTATCGGTCCTTGATGATTTCAGTAAGTAATATTTACCTTTCCAATAGTTTGTACACCTTTCATTAAACATATATATACAATCAACCAAGCCACAATCATACAGGCCAGCGTTTTGACGTTTATGTCGCCAATTTCTTCAATACCCTTTGATACGTCGAGAACGTTGTACCTAATAGCAGTTTACAAAGAAACACTTCATAGTAAGAGTAATCAAGGAACCAAGTTTCTAGCGGACATTAAAAGAATGTAATCCAGGGGCCAAGACCAGACATGGAATGCAGACACACACAAAAAAGAACACAAAATAACCCAAATAGTGTATACGAATTAACAAAAGAAAAATAACAACTCTGACTACACTAAAAACTGTGAGCATGGACCTGCAGGTGCACCGGTAGTGTAAGCATCCTCTGCTTTTCTAGACACACCTGCATAGTAACTCATAAAAAATCAAATCCGGGGTAAAAGATAGAGGAAAGGAAACTATGACACGTCGATCAAATCAATTTTCGTGTTTCAGATTGATACACCCTAACGATCAGCTGGTTCATGATGACGACCATAAAAGTTCTGTAGTGATGACTTCAATCATATAGGAACATAATCCTGTTCCATAAGCTTAACTGTAAGAAGTTTACCGCGGTACAAAAAGTATGCATAGTTACGGCAAGCTCTGGCATAATTTATGAGTTTTGATACAAAACTCCATACGCAGGTGCTGAAGGGATGTTGTCACAAATAAAAGAAGAGTTGACAGTACGGAATGAAAAGTCATCGCGTTAGCCGTATAGTTTTGTCGATATTTTCCTTTACCATCAAACTCTAAGTTGAGGTCACTTTGCAATGTCTGTAATATCTTTCATCTCAAGTTATTTTAGGGTAGATACATGCTGCATTTTCTGGATCGAAGCAGTGGATTTTACCACAGTGAAAGGGCAAAATATGTGACAATACATCATACTATTATAGCATTTAAATAATTACGTTCAAAATAGGCAATTCTAAATTAAAGAAAAAAATTCACACACAAATACAAACAAAACTCGTTTGCTTATTTTATCGATTAACTGTTATAAAAATGAGGCGTGCATAAAATGTGAAGTATTACGGACTATATATCATGTTTTGAATCATTTTACACAAAATTCAGCATTGATCATTAACACATAAAAAAACAAATTGACTCCTAGTCAAATTCATGAAAATTTAAATACGAATTATCGGCAATACATAGTATATTAATATTCCTTCAACCAACTTACTGCCAGAATTCCTCTTCGCTACTGACTGTGATAGTGGTATTCGATGCATTTCTTCCTATAGTTGTAAGCCCAACATTTGTAAAACTCGATAGGTTTGAGAAACTGACGTTGTAGTTCATGCTATTGTTAACCATCCCCTGGAGTGTTGTGTTGATTCTGTTAAATGATTCATATTCGGAATCGGACAAACACTGATCTGTATTCCACCAATTTGAACACGTTGACCAAGGTAATGGGGACCAGAATGAGTTGACGATGAAGTAAAGAGACCATGTGACGACCATGATATAATAAATACAACATAAACCATTCACAAGGACCATACCTACGCCAACGCCTATGAAACCAAAACAAAAAAGGAGAAACAGTCATACAGTATACAAATAAGTTACTTTTTTCAAAATCCAATGGACATTTGAGCTCAATTGGTCCGTCTCAAACTTAAATGGTTGTAAATTATTGAAATTATCGATCATCAAATTTACATAACGTTCATCAAGCATCAAGAATAATCCTAATGAAGTACAATTTTTAATTATATTTCCCAAATTTATAAGTAATTTCAATGTTGGAAGAAAATATGGGTCTAATGACAAGTAATTCACAAATGTTCAATTAATAACTACCCTCCCCTCCTTTCCATACATATCATTACTGAATTTAAATGTATTCTTTTGAATTCATATAGTATATTTGTGAACCTTATAACTATTTTCCTTTGGTTTCCTACAGCAATATTCGAAGTCAATTACAGGAAAACAGTAAAGATGGCAGATTAATTTCATATTTTAATGTTTTCTACGGCCAATATACCTTTGAACAGTGGACATACTTCCCAACAATGTATAGTGCTTTTTCCAGTAAATTGTCCAAGGGCAAGTTCCAGGAAAAACAACGGGAATGCTACTAATATAACACATACTACAAACGGTATCAAGAATGCTCCTGAAACCAAACAATAGTCTGTCATTTACATCTGTAGTTTAGATCTACAAGGAATCGAGAAAAGATGCGCTTAAATAGTTTTGTATTCTGGAAAAAGAGCGTAATGTTATTTTGGTAATGAAATTATATTTATCAATAATTCAATTTAATTTGTTACAATTTATCTAATTGGTTGGATTTATTTGAGAAAACCAAGTTATTTTGTGTAACTTGGCTTGGTACTGCAGTTAACATCGTTTGATCCGCAGTGCGAGATTCAAATAATAGCAAACAAAATAAGTTTTTTTTCGAATATGCTGTGAATAATTGGCCTGGAATCTATAGGAGATTAAATTATGGTGAGTGTTGTAAACTGTACGTAGTAACCTGGTTTGGACCGGTTTACACGTACTCTCATGCAGTGGATTGAATACACCTAAGTAAAAAGGTCGCAGGATTATCTGCTATATTTCATGAATGACAGCAGATCTCATAGCACTGTTATCAAATCTGAGCCGGTTTATTTTTATCCTTGATAATGCAGACCTGTCATGTCACTAACTCTTTCAAGACCAAATATCATGTTTTGTAGTAAGCAAATTGAATTGTGATTGCTTTAAAAGAACGGAGTTATTATTACAGTTTATATGCCCATGTCTGGACAGACAAGATTTATTTTAACCTTTATACTGGTTGTGGATGTTCCATATTTTTTTTAATTTATATAACACACTTCAACATGATAATAACTAATCTTGTATCGATGTCATGGCTTTTCATATTTCAAAACGCATTTCACTTTGAGTTTTAGTCATAATAGAATTAAATAATATATGAAAACATATGAAAACGTGTCTTGCATTCAAGTTTCACGAATATCTATACGCAGGTACGGCTAAAATAAATATTACTTTTTCCGATAAAATTCATTTTATCTGAAAAAGTCGCCCTGTCAAAGTAATACAGAAATACATTTTATTTTTTTAAACTTCAAGAAAACGCATGATGTATTGCTTTAGCTATGTGATACTAGTATGAAGTTCGAGATCAAATTCCTGCAGTTTTAGATATACAGTTAATAATGGATAATGTTTTATATTGTTTTTATCATTTTAATTTTGAAGATTTCGCGAAATTTCCACATTATTTACAATGTTTACATCATATCACTTTGTTGAAACGAAAGAAGTCGTCCTAGTGTACATAGGTTTTGGCAGTACCCATTGTAACTCACATCGGGGAGCTACGTATACTAATGCCAAACTATTCCTGCATGGTTATATACTGACTTGCATTAAGACGGGTGCCGCTGGGCGTTCTTACCGTTACGGGAGATCTGATGCATTTTGGGAGAGTTTATGTTGTGTTTTTTTTTTCTTTCTTTCTTTCTTTTTTTGCGTCGTCTTGTTGTACATTTCTTCTGTAATATGCTTTATTCTGCTCGCCACATTGTGTAGATTCCTGTCTACTTGTTTAGGCCATGTATTGGGATTTTGGCGTATTTGAATTATCCCAATACTGACGCTTCGGTATTTTTTGCCGATATTGGAGACATAATAATATTTCAAAATGTTTAAAACCAGCAGACCGACAGGAATGTTTACATTTGTGGTCGCTGGGACGTTTTTTTTTTATTATTATTTATTTTTTTTTTTTTTTTTTATTTTGTTTGGTCGTCGTAAGTTAACAAAATTCTAATTGTTACATTTTGTTTTTGTTAAAGGTACGAAATAAATGAAGATCTTAATGTACTCAGTATTACAATTTAACTTCCTGGCAGCAGGCTTCTCAGTGATTCTAAGGTCATAGGTCAAATTTATATTGATTACCGTTATGAGAATTTCATCCTCAGGATAAGTTTTGAACTTGAGCAGAAAAGTTATACGAAATATACATGTCGGCGTTACCTAATATCTTTCATGACCATTGAAAACAACCTAATCTGGTTCTCTGCATGGTCAATATCATAAGCGACCTTACGATCGCAAAAATATATTTGAGAGAAACTTGTGGAACGAAAAATATTATCCAGACTTCCAGGTTAGAAAACAATCGAACAAGTAAACATTGTTTCCTTCAAGATTATTTATGTTCTACAATCACCGCGTAACACTTTGTTATTGTAATATTAAAACTAATACGTCAAATGTCCATGAAAATTGAATTGAAAAAAACAAAAAATGTCTTTTTTTTTAATCGCACTTTATAATAAGGGAACTTTATTTTCCATGCCTATGGGCACCACCATGATCGATTTATCTATGACGTCAATAAGTCAGTTTGAAAAGTGAATGGTATTAGGTAATTTATTACAATGTCTGAATAAACTGCCAATTGGAACTAATTCCTTTTAACTTTCGACCAGGAATATACAGAATAAGAGATTGAGACAAAAAAGGAAATGTTGGAAATCATTTTTTGAACTTGAAAAACATTAATAAATACAAGCTCGGACAAATGGAAATTGAAAATTCGCAAAAATTTCTTTTTTGAGAATGAAATGTTTCATAGTAATAAACTTTCAAGTCGTTTTTTCACATCTATATTTTTTTGTAAATTTGTGTGTAGCAGAGGGTACTGGTATACTGGTAAACTAAATCCGTAGTTTTCGGGGTTTTTTTTAGAAAAATTCCATTCAGCGCTTTCAGGAGTGCTGCGGTTGAGATTAGAATATGGTCTCCACTGGTCAACAAGTTACGAAGTCCATGCTAATCATCAATAAACCCCAAAGGTCAGTCAGATGGAGAACAAAATAGGGGGTCACAATAACACTATGTGATATAGAATTTGGAAAGCTTCATCAGATATTATTCAGTAGCTTTAAAGCAGTTTATTATATATAGTATATTGGGGACGGACAGCATGATACATACTTCAAAGCAGTATGTACTCGGCTTATTATAGATGCTGTACAATGAAGGGTTATAAGAAAATTACCCAACTGATAAAATCTAGGCAGTAGTAAAAAGGAATAGTAAACCGTATGGCAATATCAGACAAAAAGTTCATCGCAACAGTGCTGACTTGGTACAGCCATTTCAAAAGGAAAGTTGTGTTAAACTAGGTTTTATAGTGCGCTAAACCTCCCGCTTCTATTACAGTTCATTTTCGATATTTTCATTTTAAATTCAAAATCATCTCATTTATCATATATTATTGTATTCAGATTATTACTATCGCAAAATTCGAGGTGAAGGTCTAAAAAAGACGTGGAGGAAGCTGTGTTAGCAGTCTCTTTTATTTCTAGTTCTGTTGGATAAATCGCAAAATTTACGGTTATTAATCGAGTACATCGTCAATATATCGATAGGTGAAATTAAAGGACCTAGCCTCTTTAACCTTTTTGTCTTTTACACAATTTTTGAAAGAAATCCGATTCATAAAAAAAAAAAAAACAGATTGACTAGGAAAGGTCTCAACTAGTGCCCATTGAAATGCCGATATTTTTTTGAAAATATGTCTTTTTGATTTGTAGTCCGAAAGTATGAAGAATCGTAGCCTAAAACAAAATAATTGTGAGAATTACCATTGTTGCCGTTGAATGCTTGGTGGATGATGTTTTTAGACGGAGTTTCAAGTTATAATCCGGCAATGTTGTATATAATGTAAGTCAGAAGTTTTAATATAGCTAACTTCAGCAAAGAGGCGAGATTCTAGTTATCTGAAAGATTCAGAATCCGTATATGATTACATTGAGTAAACAGTTTCACAATATTTTTGTTGTTCTACACATTTTGAATCAATATATTTCTTTCATGATACCATCCACCACTTTACCATGTTTAAAGTATGTATGAAATATTGCATTTGTTCATAAAAAGATGAAGTGTGACATGTGTTGTACAAATTATTACTAAGTGTACGTTTTGTAGACAATGCAATTATCATGGCTTGTTGAAGTTTCGTTGGTATTCTCGGGTCGTGTTTTAATGTTTTTTTTAAGAAAAAGCTATGTTTTTTTTTGTAAAAAATAAAGTTTGTTTAGAAACATTGGAGAAAAAATATTCTGTGGCCAGCTATGTATTTTACTCCCAGCTTAAGCCTTGTCTACAGTACGTAAGGAGTTTGTTGCCCCAATACACAAGATTTTGAACCAGACCAATGATTTTACAGTGTTGGTCTATACACGTGGTTTAGATAATGTTTAACTAGTTCAAATCATAACCAACTTGTAAACAAAGCTTTATAGGTCAATATACATGTACAAGGTTTGGGGAACAACGAACTTATCTTATGAATGACAGTGCGTAAAGTTAAGCGCTCACTTAGATAATTCAAAACCCTTTTTGGATTATTCCTTTCACAAGCTATGGGAAGATACGTGGTTTGGGCAAATAAAGCGGGTCGAGAAGGAAACAAAAAAAAAACAACATATATGAAACACACAGAAAACTTCATCAAATTATCTTTAGTGGTTCATGCGTGTTTAATAAACATCCGTGTATAGACAGTCCTTGGTTAATGAACGAATTGAAATCCCTGGATATAGAACATCTAATGATACATTACAATAAGTAACGTATCTAAAGTAATAACATTGTTTCTTACCTCCGCCATTTTTCATGCACAAGTAAGGAAATCGCCATAGGTTACCAAGTCCAACAATGTAACCTGAAAATAAACAGAATTCAAATTCAATTTCATTATTATCAAGCTGCATTTTTATTGTAAACAAATTCCTTCTACAAATTCTTTATATTTTTATATAACCTTTAATTGATACATACTGAATATTACATGTCAAAATATGTATCATATGCCTTATCAACCAGAGATTACTATATCATCCCAAGGGCCAATTGGTCAAGGGTTGATACAGCATGTAATACAGATTTTAACATGTCACTACATGTTCACCATATCATATATTTTAGCCATACTTCACGTATGGTCTGTGAAGGTATAAGATATAGGGTGTGTGATATAGGTCTAGGGGTTTGATCTTGGGTACATGCGATTTAGGTTTATAGGTGTGATATTGTGTATGTGATATAGGTCTAGATGTGTGATATAAGGTATGTGATATAGGTCTAGAGGTGGGTTATAGGGTAGACGATATAGGGTTCAAACAAACACTTATAATGCATATACAAAGAAGATATACTTTTATCTAAATATATGATATAATTTCGATGTTTTTAGATGGTAAATTAGTCTTTTGGTTTTGCAGCAGAGGGCATATTTTGTCATTCAAAAGATAATATATTTGACCATGTTAGTAATTGCAGAAATGTCTTGGTAAAACTGTATTCAGATTTGGTCCATTTAAGTCAAATGGTTTCAAAGAAAATGACAAAAAAGTGCTTTTAGCTTTATGGGTTTTTGAAAATTGTAACATGAACAAAGTTTAAAAGATAACATGATGTAAAATAAATTTATAATCAGACATTTGCATTTCTCATATTATTTAGAACTATTTTCCAGTATAAACTGGATATTGATCAATACTACTGATTTCTGAAGTACAAACTGTAATCGAGAATTAACAGTATCCAACTGCACACACATTTACAAAAAGCATGGCTGTCTTATCTCTGGAGAAAGGAGATGCTTACCACGACGGCATTGCATGCATATTTTTGTGTAGTGTTCAGAAACAGAAGGGAAGCTCCAGGCATGAACTTTTTTTCCTAAAGGATAAAAAAATCCTTAATGCACAAATGTTGTAACTCTAATAAGCTTTTGATGTTGACTATTGACCTCGAATTTTCTAAAACTACACCTTGGGATGCCAAAATCAGTCGCGTGGTATTTCAGGCCATTAAATTTTCAAAATTTACCCAATAGTTCTAGCGGAAACTATTTCTGCTAGAATCTTGGTTCCCTTGATTACTCTTTCCCGTACAATGATTATTAACTTGGCAGATTATTAAGACAATTTTAGAACTGTCCTACCTAACTTCATTCAACTGACTTCACATGAGATTCATTTTTTGCTTTGAACACTTGGATATTAATATCCACAGGTATGCATGATCCCCTGTACAAATCATGCACAAAGTAATATTTACATCATTTAAAAATCTAACCGTTATATCTTTGATTATAATTCAAAAGTATTAAAAATGAACATAAACAATCTCTGAAATCTTTGATTTTAAGGGAAATGTGTATATTTCGAGATATATTATGAATCAATCAATCAATCAATCTAGGAGCAGTCTGACGCGACTTAAGTTCGGTATTTTTGTATCTTCGTCGTTTTAAACGTTAATCATATGGTCCTCAATATTTATTCACAAATTCATGTACTTTTTTTCGTTTCCGACTTATAAAGTTAATCCAGAAACGCCTTACGTAATACCAGTATCACTGATAAGCGACAAGAAGTGTCAAGAAGCGTCATGAAATGACAAGTACCATCAAGATGTCTAGAAAAGGGCCACAAAAGAGGGAAATGGTAACAAAATAAATATTTTTATATATATATCTTTTTATTCAACTTCGGCCTCTTATAAGTTTCGCCTGCCTCATATTATGCTATTTTTAAAACGGCTTTTGCGCGATCCAATGCAGAATAATAAAATAATTACCAACTAATATTCTCTGCTTTGGCAATTGCACGCTGCTGTGGTGGAACTATATTAAAATTTATATTGAATATTTGACTGAAAATAAAGTTAAAACTTTTACATGATTATACTGTAAAGACTGTTTACCAAGGCACAATGAAACTGAATTACACAAAGCCATCTCATAATCATATTGCTTTTAGGACTGGCACTTTGTATTACTACATGTATACATTGCATGTATGATGTATCAAGTGGTTTCATCGTCGCCCATGGCGACGATTTGTATTATATTGCCCAAAAAAAGTCAAAAAAAGGGGGAAAGTCCTACATATCCCTCATCTGTTATTATAATTGTGAAAAAGACAACATAACATGTAGAGATCTTCAAAAGAATCTTATCTTAATTCGAGGTATAATTGTTAACAATATCCAAACTATACCCCTCATCCAAACAACAACAAAAAAAGATACTGACGCAATTTCTTATGTGAAGATGGTTGGTATAAGAACAGGAATAGAGATGATAAAACAAAAAATAGATGTAATTGTTTGCTACTTTAACCATATTGTTGTATTTAAAAGTAAGTGTTCAGGCAATAAACATTGATCATTCGCTCTTAAATTCAGTTTGGTGATCTATCAAAATTACTAAATTTAACAACATGATTTATTGAGGAAAAATTTGGGGAAAATTTTTACCACCTCTTTCCTCTTTTGCTACTGTTTTGAATTTATGATGCCTATTAACTCTATCTATGAAATCTCCATTTTAAATAAGATCAAGATTTCACTAGATACGTGAGTTGATGGCTTAATGGCCAGGAGGACAAGTGTCTAACACAAGTGGAACACGGAGACGGTAAAAAAACCATGATATATGTCTTGACGGGGTCATAGGTACCTTGATTGACGAGTACATGCGAGTGCAACGTTCTATTATTATTCTTGGTATTTTCCACTGCTTCTGCTGGCGTGATTAATTATAGAAAAAATACATGAGAGGAAAATTACTTATGAACATGATAACGACAGGTCTTATCTCCAACATGCAGTGTACTGTCGAATTCAGAGGAATCTTACAAAAATGTTCAAAGAAAACTACGAACAAAATCAAGGAATGGAATAACGCAGTAAAGTTAATTGCTGAAAAAATACGACACTCCCTCCCTGATGTGTATATTCTGTCTCAATTAAAATTTTTAGGCTTTGAAAATCCAAACCGATCGATAAGATATGGACAAGTTTTTATTCCGATCCGATCTGTTATACAGGGTAAGATAGTTTATATCTAAGAACTAATCAATAGTTGTAAACGACAAACTTGTACAAATACCACGCGCAATTAAAATTTCCACGAATATAAAAAAAAGGCGGAACAAAGGGTAGGATTACGGAGATTGGAACCCAGTCACTTGAAAGATGTAGCATTTGGGCAAAAAAGCTTGCCCTTTCCCCCTTTATTTTAATTAATTTTATAATTTCCGGATCCGCTCCTGCAATACTTGAAATAAAAGATTATTTAAATAGATTAAAACACAATTTTATAAAAGGCTACTGACCTAACAATGAAAGTACCCCTTCAATTTTCCTTCCCCAGTTTTCATGTTCATCATCGTCATGGTTCAAAGGTGTGCTACTAGATTCCGTGAGAGTTGCTCCTTCAGTGAAATCATCCGTGTTTACGAAGTTAGTCTTATCCCCACACGACATTTTGCTATCTGAAGACTGCATAGCGCCCTGACCTGTTCTGTACAAGAATGAACCACGAGCAACTATTAACAAGTATATACGATAAGATTCACGAGACTACATATGCAAATCGTCGGATTGATCCAAGAAGCACTCATTTCCGCGTTCACGCGGACCGAGTTATGAAGGCATGGTAACTAAACGGACAGCAAGATGTTTGTGTGTAGTGCAAGAACATATTACCGACAGATATGATTTTATTTTAAAATGCAAATTTTTAATATGTCAGAGACAACAACACGATTAGGTAAAATGTCAGCCCAAGGCAGGCCATTGGTTTTCAATGAACGCCGAGGAAACCCTAACACCACAGGGCAGAATGTGACTGGCCCCAAAACATCATTAAACATAGGTACAGATGCCCTCTATACTAAGGTAACATAAAAATAAACTTAAGGTGAAAACGTTAGAGCATATTACATGTGTATCTAAATAATAATAATAATAATAATAATAATAATAATAATAATAATAATAACAACAACAACAACAACAATGACATATTTCAATAGAATATACATACGTGTATACAGTTATAAACTAGTTGGTAAAATGATCCTGCATCAGACACCGACCATTTTTATACTGAGGGGTGGGGGCTTGGATTATTTTGAAATGAACCCAAAATATTTTTTTTTTATTCTACCATGGCCAGAAGAAAATATGATTCAATAACCCTCTTTTAATCAACAATGTATTTTTTTTTTCAAATAATAATTTTTAACTCGGGCTGCTTCTGAAGAAAACGGTCTGTACCAAAATGGATGTAAGAAGGGTGCAGGCCACATGTTTGAGCGGCCTCTTTTTTTCATTTTTATGTGCCTTGAGCCTAAAATAATATATTTTTCATTGGTTGAATAGATCATGTCACCAAGTCGCAATATTGACCTCATATGACATTTTTGGCATTATCGATACTGTACTCCATGTTAAGCTCAAGAAGTTCTGTGGCTTAAGATTGCATAGTCGCCCACCTGGGATATTTGTTTCTGTCTGTGACGTTGTCTCATATACTTGACGTTACAAATACATATTTGAAAATACCAACAATTCATAGAGAAAATTCAAGTAATAAATTGGATAATCAATTGATTATCTGAATTAGCAAAATGTATAATAAATAATTCTTACTGTCCAGTACACTTACAAATTTAAATCATTGATGGCACAGGTTCCGCGCATCTGGCGGTCTTGGTCATATTTAATTATCACATGTATTTATTCGTTCTAATAATTATCCTAAAGATGGCTACAATGTTCCACTTCTCCAGCTATAATAGTTCAAAAAACAAGGTTATTGAAAGTTTTTTACTGGTTGGACTATTAGGACGGAAATAATTTCTATGCCACTTAAATAATATTCAGGAAAGTTTTATGGAATAAGGATTGAATTGCTCAACCATGTTTTGCCTCATCTTTCTTATCATTTTTTTAAAGTAAAAAAGAAACAGCAATATTCATATTTTTCACCAAGATTAAGAAAAACAACCAAAAGTAGATAAAAATGCGATCCCAAACCGACATACTGATGATAATACAAAACTATATGACCGCATCGGCTACACTGACTATGCATTAAATTAAATATATGTCGGTTAAATATAGAAGCATTGTTATTTTGGTTCATCTTATTAATTTTCTTGAAAAAAAAATGTATCACTTTATAATTCGTACGTGTCAAGTGTTTTCCAACTTAAGACACTAAATAAAGGAGAAGTTACAATAAGACAAACGGTTTTGTGACTACATGTACGTATAGTACCTTTGAAAACGAAGGCCATGACGACCCTTCAACAATTCCCACATCGTATGGTAGCATCTAAACTGCACATGAAATACTTTATTGAAGAGTAGCAAATTGTCAGTGTCAACTAATTAACGATAAAAAATTGTTTTTCACGCAGAAATTGTGTTTAAACAAGTACATGTAAAAACATCTAATCACAGGAAACAATATATTTCACCTTCCACCGTTGTAGTCGAATTATTTGTTCATAAAAGTCAAAAAGTTTAAGAGGAAACGTGTATTCCTAATCCTTTATTTGATCAAATGCCCTTTTTTTTATAAATCGCGTGCGAAAAGCGAGTTGCACATGTGAGATCCGGGTCTGTTTCTGGCCAGAGAAGAAAAACTTACGTTATCATTAGAATGTGGACATCTTTATCTTAAAGAGTAATCAAGGGAACCAAGGTTATAGCGGTAATCAAGAGAATTTAATCCAGGGACAAAGACCAGACTTGGAAAACAGACATACACAACAAAGAACATAAAGTAACTAAAATCATACATACAAAGTAACAAAAATAACCCGTTTAAATCAGATACTCTGGCTTATTTCACTGGTACATTTATTTACTATGGATGTTCAGTATGTGCCGCGTATATCAGTCATCACCCTCGGTAGCAGTATGAGGGACGCGTTTTATCTCTTTGATTGCAGGAGCTGTGACTGACCAAATGATATTATTTGAAAATTTGTAGTATGTTATAAATTTTGTTAATCTGAATTCATTTTTGTACAAATTCATTGTCTGTACAAAATTGAATTTAGAGTACATAACAACAAGAGTCCCATTCGGCGCCCCGCAAATTCTGGATATATTCTTCGCCTTGTGTGTGTGTGTGTGTGTGTGTAACTAGAAAGGTTGAAAAGTTCTAATTGTGTTTCTTCTTGAAAAAAATGTCCGAATTGTTGTCACACGCGACTCAAAGAGGTCCTAGCCACAAGGTGGCGTATATAATTTGGTAAGATAACACTCGAAATGAAAAACAATAAATCTGTCAAGAATTTTGGCGCGAAGCTTGGAGCTAGAGAAAAAAGCAATGCATGAAAATTTCAACTACTAAAACTATAATTTTAGTTCGGATCAGTCCAATTATGGACAGATTCTTTCGCCTAGTGCCTCTAAGGTTATTCTTTTGTGTAACTAGAAAGGCTGAGGGGTTCCGATTCCTCCTTCGCCCTATTCCAGCAATGTCTGGCTAGCTATTTTCTGAGTATCTTCGCCCGTCAGAGAAGACTTTCACGCAAATGCTTCACGGAAACTTCGGTGTCTTTCCAAGGAAACTTTATAACTTTTGGTGCAGGGTACACTACATTTTGTACCGTGTAAGACCAAAACGAATACTAAGTTCTTTCGTTATAAAATTATTTATTCTATAGTCGAGTTTATTTTGTTCGTTTAGTTAAATCATCCCATTCTCACTAAAGAGATAAGGATGTTTTAATTTTAAGCATGGTTCGCGACCACTATTCCCGTAGGTACAATAGCATGACAAAAGTGAGTGATAGAATTGATGGAACCAAAACTTCTGTACTATTCACACTTACCGAAATCAAACAATGGAAAGTTTTGGTAAATTATAACCATTTATACTATGATGTATTTATTAAGTATGACCTTGTTTTTTTTTATACAGTGATTTTGAACCAGACTTATTAGGTGTGACCTTGGTATTTTCCCCTACATGTCACAGTTTGTTGTAAATCCAATCCAGTTAACTTGAAAAGAGCAAATATTTATTTGATAAACCTTTTATTCAACTACGCATTTGGTGATAATTCGGAATTTTCCTCGTTGTTTTCAAGACCAGTAAGGATCACTGGTAATCCAATTAAATTTAAGTTTTATTAGTGAGAGTTGGTGAAATAAATGTGCTACAATTGAACATATGCCGCATTTCATTTTTTTTATGAAAGATTAACGCAGATGTTTCGTACTTTTTATGCAGTTTTATTAGGAGTCGTCATTTATATAGCCTGAGTGTAAAAACATTAAACAAAGGTGATCTTCATACATAATGAGAACTGAATGAAATAGATAACACACAAAAACTGAAGATGAGGAAAACAACTCGAAGCGCAAAAAAAACTAAAGCACTAGCAAGTTAAACTCACACAAAAAAGCAAAGTGATATCAGATGTTCCGGAAAAGGAAAAATGTTCCGCCTGCTGCATCCTTCTTATTGCGAACTTGTATTTATCCGGTAAGCGTGCACCGCCCCGACAAGAATGAGATAGAAATTAACCAGACTGCACGGCGGTTTATCGTGGACGGCTACCGAAGGAAGGAAAATATGTGAGTAAAACTCACAAAGGATATCCCCGCCACCCACATATTTGTTATGCTGACTTGAGTCACCGAAGCTTATGAACATTTTAATACAAGAGGTATTATGGTGCATTCAAGGACAGAGTTAGGAATAATAAAATATCAATAATTTTAACTTATTTCAAAGATCGAGGTCATTTAAAGCTTTTGAATATACCTGCCAAATTTTCATATGGTGATTCACCCACAAATCGAAATTGAAAAGCTTACTTCAAAAGACAAAAAAAGTTGAGTCCCAGGCACAACTCCATGTTAAAAACTTTATTTTGAACTTGAGTTCAAGGGTCACGGTCATATAGAGGTCATGAATGAACGTGACACATTGTCTTATGGTGACAAAGCCATGTGCCAAATATAGTATGCCTATGTTAAAGAACAAAGACACGAATTCATGGTAACAAAAATAGAGGTCATTGGTCAAGGTTCTACAGAGGCCATGAATGTATGCAAAACATCGGCTTACGGTGATACATCCATGTGGCAAATTTGATATGCCTATGTCAAAGAACCAAAAAAGTTATGACCCGGACTCCAAACTATATTGACCTTGAGGTCATGGTTTACGGTCATATAAAGATCATAAATTTACGCGACATATCGTCTCATGGCGATACACCCATGTAGCAAATATATAATGCCTAAGTTTAAGAACTAAAAAGGTATGGCCTGGGCACAAATCTGTGTTAAAAAAATACAAATTTGACCTTGAGGTCAAAGGTCAAGGTCATATAGAGCTCATGAACGTACACGACATACATGTATCGTCACATGGTCATACACAAATGTGCCAAATATGGTATACCTATGTCGAAGAACAAAGAAGTTATAGCCCGGACCCGAATCTACACAGACAGACAGACAGACAGAGTGAATCCTATATATCCGTCTGAACTTTGTTCGCGGGGTAAAATAAACAAATCCTGGAATGTGAGAGAAATATCTTATGTGTCAAAATTAAGCAGTTCACCTACATAAACGAATAAAATATTTCTTCTACTATCATAGTATTTGACAAGGTTCAAGTAACAGTCCAAGGGCTGGGAGGGTCCACCGTGCAACCCCACCCACATTCACACACAAATCTTATTAACTTCATGATGATTTTCAAGTACATGTTCCTTCAATTACCGAATCGATTTGTCGCCAAAGAATTTTCTTGGATTCTTTTTCAGTATAAGCCTAGTATATATACATACGGTTTTGGATTGAAAATTGACAAATATGTACCCCTTCCCCATCGAAAAGTAACTTAAATTGACATTCTTTCAATGTCAAAACCTTGAGTATTTAAGCTTCAGTAAAAGAGTTATCAAGGAAACCAAAATTCTAGCGGAAATCAAAAGAATGTAATCCAGTGACAAAGAACAGACATTGAAAACGGACACACACAAGGACATAAAATAACCAAAATAATGATATAGTAACAAAAGCAACTCGGACTACACTAAAAAGTGGGAGCATGCACCAGGTGCACTGGTGGAGTAAGCGTCCTCTACTTTTCTGGAAACACCCGCCGAGTTGCTCATAAAAAGTAAAGTCCGGGGTAGACGAAAGAGGAAAGGAAAACTATGACACGTCGTTGAACAAATCAGTCTTCGTGGTCAGATGGATACACCGTAACGATCCACGAGTTCATGATGACGACCATAACACTACTGTAGTGATAATTTCTATCGTGTAGCAACATAACCATGTTCCAGAAGCCTAATTGTAAGAAGTCTAGCGCGATATGTCTGCGTGGTTACGGCAAGCATAACGTATGAGTTGTGATATAAAACTCCGTACGCAGGTGCTAAAGGGATATTGCAACCGTAGAATGGAAAGTTATCGCGTTTGCCGTTTAGTTTGGTAGTATTTTCCTTTACCATCAATCTCTAAGTGTAGGTCAAGATATGAGGCGACTTCACGTTGTCAGTAGTATTCTTCATCTCAAGTACTTTAGGATGTATGCCATGTATAAAGTCCCTGAAACTATGATTGTTTAACGATAATACGTTATCTATATTGCGTAAACCGAGATTAAAGGGTTTAGCTGAAAGAAGTTCATTCTTTTCTAACAGATTAGCTGGAAAGTCAGCCTCATAAGAGTGAAGGAATAGGTCAGCAAGTAGAGGAGCACAATTTGTTCCCACTGGAATGCCGACCGTTTGTTCAAAAAAAAAAACGCGTCCACTACAGTGAAAAAATATATTGTCGATCAAGAATTCCAGCATTTTGAAAATAACTTCTTCGGTATATTTGGAAGATTATTTGGAATTGTTTTTACAAAGTATGAGGAATCTCTACATATTTGTATCTAGGTGTACCGTCTGTTTTTGGTGTAACAACGATGTATGATGTTTTTGAGTCGGGATTTTAACTGAGCATGGGGAATAGAAGTAGAAAGAATTGAAAAATTGCCAGTTTGGTATTTCTTGTTTATTACTATGAAATCTGATACTTCTGGGGTTCTTTTGGTGACTTGTATCGATTTCATAGCCAGAATTAATTGAAAAAAGGGATTTTCGATTTTCCAAAAAAAAAGTTGCATATATTCCACTGTACAACTTACTGCTCACCCGAAATGAATAATGATTAAACCATGGTTTATAGCAATAAAGCTCCTGCTTCAGTTACGGTTTATTATTGCCAGTATAGTTCAACACAAACGGCAACAAAATTGCCATCGGTCAAAATCGGCAATCGTAGTTAACAGTATCGAACATATGATATGAACAATAAATAAGTGAAAATATTTCTTTAAAAGAACTGAATATATAATCAAAATTAAGTAAATCCAAGAGGACACCACCTTCTAAATAAGTCTTGAACTTAGTAGGGAGAAGCGTCAAGTTCAAGATGAAAATAAATTTGTTGACATTATGAATAAGCCACCATCTAAAACCTGTTGGTAAAATACAGTATATTTTTCAATAAGATCTGGATATTGGAAATAAAACTTCAGGCAGTGCGAGAGACGTACTCTGTATAACCTCGGTCTAAAAGCTGTCTCTTAGAAAATAATGGCGCATTAAGAAAACGAAATAGAGAAAACAAGCTCTGACATTCCTTAACTGAGAAATATAATCACCATATACAGGGGAGTTAAGCTAGTATATTATTGTACAAGAAAGGAAAATTTATAATTTTAAAATCAAAATCGTCTCGTTTGTCACATATTATTGTGATTACTTACAGCGACCGTCCACTCGAATTACCTCATCTCCTTAATTTCAAGTTCTAAGACTTGTGGATAAATCAACGGAAGCCATTCTCCAATTTTTTATTATTATTAATGGAGAAAACAATATATCATATGGGACATTAAACGTCCTAGCGCTTGGAGAGTGAATGTCAAAAACATCATACGATCTGACACCACTACGTCCAAACCTTGCAAACATCCATATTTCCGGGGACCTCCTGTAGCTGACATGGAAGCAAATAAGGCAGCTGTCTAAGTTTCAGACTAAAGTAATCATCACAATGAGTGAAACAAGCAAAGATAAAGCTTCAACAATTTTATTTTTTTAACATAAAATAAATATTGATCAACTCTGGCCTTTATACATAATAACAATAAAAATCACAAAATCAAAGCAACTAGCCATCCGTACGAAAAATGTCTTCATTTGTTTCATAATCATGATAAGTTATTTACACAAAAATTCCCGAAAATTTAACATGGTTCAAATACTTTAGTCTATTTATTAGTGGTGTTTAAAAATTTTGATTAATCTTAATCACACAGAATGCATATTCAAAGAGATTACTTTGATGAAAGTGACAAAATCATTTATTCTTTTTTTGGCAAAACAGTGCTAAAGTAATATTGAATAAGTACATAATTAATGAGTTAATAATTTTTTTTTCTCTAAAATATTATGTACCAAAAAAATCAATTCATTCAACTTAATACATGTATTGGAAACATTCATACAGCTAGTCGCAAGATAATTAAGAAAATTTCCTTCTCCTCATTAAGATTTCTTCTTGTTGCTACATAAATATGATGAATCTAGCTGGCAACTCTCCTACAACACCATGTAAAGTTGCATCATAAAAATAACATTGTCATCTAAAATAAACATTTATAGGTCATTTTAAGAATTGAATATGTCAACATCATTAAGATTATTGAAGACAAATATAACAGAACCATATTAATACTATATACTGTCATAAACAAGATATAATCTAAGATTCTACGATAAATTGTTATTGCACAAATCCAATAATAATATGATTGTAATTACCATTGTCAAAATAGAATACTGAGTTACCTCCCATTTACTGGATTACCCAAAAATTACAAAAATTAATAGTCAAGTAATTTCTGAGTTTGAAGCAATTATCAACAATAACTTAACTTTTTATATTGAAGAGATGTCAGCTTTCCAAGTATTGTTAAGATTCATACTTTCACTAGTTTCAGCAAAAATATCAATAAGAATTGTTAAATTTAAAAAAACCAAGTGTCTGCGTCTCAGATATATATAGAATCTCACCAAACAAGCCTCAGACCTGTATAGAATCTCACCCACGAAGACACAGACCTATATAGAATCTCACCCAAGAAAAATTACTTAACCATAATAATGTCACTCTTTGCTTAAAGTAAAAAATATCATCTGAACTACAGAGATTCATACAATATTCTTCATAATTTCAATGCAAATAATAATACAAGTCTGAACTGCCAATGTACAAATAAAAGACTAAACATTCAACATCAGAGTCCTTGCTAGCTTGAAATAGAGAACACAGCACCCCTGCTCCTTGAAATGTATCCCTGCCATACTACAGACTATGAAATATTATTTATTACAAGTCCTTTATGTAGAAACCTTTGTCTTTCTACGTTATGAAATGCTCAGGTCAGTCACAAAACAGCCAAATCACAAAATGATTTAATCATAATGTTTAACGCGTGCCCTTATGATTATGCTGAGTGCTCAGAGGTACCCTCATTTATATACAACATATCTACAGGTAATAATTTATCTGGATACCGCCAGGGGACAAAAAGACAAAAAGTCACACAACTTTTTGGAAGGTATCAAATAATATTCCATTGCATTTCAGCTCAGTATGAGCAAACCAAGTAATAGTTCTTAACTTCAATTAGAAATTCTTAGATATCTTACATCTGTGTTTAGTTAAAGTAAAACTTATCTAAGAAATGACATTAAAATGCTTTTCTAATGTGACATGAAAACTAATGTCTAGTTCTCTGCTTACAATTTTCGTAAAATCAATCACTTAAATACAATTCATGACAGTTGAAGAGCCTTTTAAGACATCCACATTTATTTTACATTAAAATGACTAAGAACCACAAAAAAGGAAGTGTGTATAGCAGGGAAGAAAAAGAAAAAAAACATTTACAATCACACTTACAGGTCAAAAGGGATTTCTTAAACATGGAAATTTGAATGCACCAAAAACATCAGCATTTATATAGTATCCATAAAAATAAGGAGAACTAGCGTCAGCCCCCATTGAGAGATAAATCATTATATAATTTAAAATTTATCCATTAGAACATGGACTTAATATGGTATTAAAAATACATTCTCATAAGATGACATTTTACTTTTAAACAAATTGAGTTTCAAGGACAAGCTTAACTAAAAGCCTAAGACCTAAGTCTGATCATAACAGCAAATCTTTCTTTGCAAGTTACAAGTATAGGCCTTAGTTCTTTAGTAAAACAGATCTCAGGAAAATAATGATTAAATATCAATATTAATACATGTAGGAATGTAAATTACAAGTACACTCACAATACAACAAATAACACAAGGAGATTAAATTACAATTGTGTGAAAATACAGTGTGAGATGAAGATATTTACAAAGCAAGAGAAGATATTACAATACATGTATATGATACACAACCAAAAACATTGAGGGAAAATATCATATTTTCATTGCACGTGAAAAAATAAACACATGAAACTATTACCTTGCACTTAATTTCAAATGAAATTCCAGAGATACATGAAGCACTGTAGTTTCTTTAATAGCACTATATAACTGAATAAAATAAAATGAACAATATTAAAGTATGTAGCTTAACCATTATTTATTCACCATGTAAAAGATAAGAACCCAGTAAAATGAATAATATAATCATTCATTGTGAAGCAGTTTTTATGAACATTGTAGTACAGACAGACAGACAGACAGACAATTAAATCAAAGGAGATCACTACTATATAAGTATATGGGACCAGAATGATAATCCCCACTGTCTATGAAAATGAAATCTATGGAGTTTCATATTGGTACATCAGATTAGGAAGACCTTTAGTTGACTTAGTTTTGCATCCCTGAAAAATCAGTTTGGCTAGAATGGCTATAGCATCCATTTTAGTGGCAGTGATTAATGATCAAAGAGTTTTGGTTCATGAATTCGTAATTAATCTATTTAAAGACGCCATTATATATAACAAGTTGCAGGGTGAAGAAACTCATGGATTGAATTAAGAATTTGAATAAATTGGGTCTGCAAAATATTACAGGAAAGATATAATTGTATTTTGTAGAATTTCAAAATATCAATCTTTCATCCAGTATTTAAACAGTTTTCTTCCACAAGCCATCATTATGTAAACTGAATGTACCCCAGCCTGATGCAAGAACTTGTTACTTCCAACGTCTGGATTTCAACAAGATACAAAATAATCAATATTACGTAAAAAAAATACCGAAATTGATAACATGTATTCTTTCACTATGGATTACATCATTTGTTACATGTATTCACACATATCATAAATTTTGGTATAACTATAAGAGGGTAACGATCGAAATATAAATATATCACTGTAAAAAATTCTTTCTACAATGTAAACAAAAAATAAATGAATTATTGTCATCATACACTGAGGCATCAGACAGAAACAAAAACAAAAACAAAAAACACATAATTGATTATAAGTAAAGAACAAGAATAAAACATTTTTTTCAATAATCCAAGCACTATAACATTACCAGTTTTTCTGTTTTAAATTTTTGCATTTAATATGCATAAGCCAATATCAATAGACAGAAAACTGTGTAGGTTCAAATCAACATTCTTACTAGTATTAATGTTGAGAACATTCTCAAAAAGTATCAAATTAAGTATTGCAAAGAAGAATAATATTCCTCAACAAAATACCTATGAATCTTAGGTCACAAACAAGCAGAGATTCTTGTACATATAAGTAGACATTCAACACAAGGACAAATAAAGAAAATGGTAGTTTCCAAAATCACATCAACAAACTCTGTTTAGCCTCTACTCCTCCACTTTTTAAAAATAAGCATTGGAACTTTTCCAATAAACAAGTGTTAAAATGATATACAATTGTTTATTACTATTTCAAGCAAAAATAATTGTCAGAAATGCCAGAGAAAAAAAAAAACTTCATAAAAAATTACAGGATTAATCTTAGTGGGCAATAGTGATTCTTCAGAAACATCCATTTTGTTTACTTGGCTTTACAAGTACCACACAATTTGAAATTCTAATGCACCATTCAGAATCACCGGGTTATTATTTTTCACAACGAAAAATAACAAAAATCTGAGAAAAATACAAACAATCACAGACCATATAACTGGTAATCTTTGCAATACTCTTGGGTCACCATTAGAGGACAAAATTAAATCAATTACAGGTATGTAATTAGTAGCTTGTGTTCCATTGCAACTGCCTTCAGACCCCAATTTATACAATGTATATTTTCAGGACCAAACCATCCCCATTTTAATTTTTTTGCAGAAATTATCATTTATATGGTTTGTGCAGTTTACAAGCTAAAAATCTGATATACATCTATCATGACTATAATTGATAAGCAATTTACACCTAACTTCACCAAAGCTTAGCCACTTCTATATTTGAATAAAAAAGCAGACAAAAGTGAAATTTTATATAAATAACACATTTGAATAATTGGACATTAATGGAACATTATGTGATACCCCACCATTTTACGGTGAAAAAAGGGGGATGGCAGACTACTGTTTGGATTTTGTGGAAAATTGAACTTAACCTTTATTTTATGGTCAAAAAAAAATGTGCAGATTTTTTTTTAAAATAATTGATCCGCCCTTAAGTTATCATCTGGAAAATGTCAGGGGATGGACAGATGGAACGACATGAAACTTTTTGAAGGATATCACGAAATACTTTGCCACTTAATACAGCAGGGTGTCAAATCCATTTAAATTTCATTCTATTGTACTCAATTCAAATGTTAGGAATGAACTGATAATTCACCTTTAATGACATGTTCATGTATATTAATGACAATATTGGAACTTTCACACAGAGATGTCATAGTTTGAAGTACAGAAATACTCAAATAGGTACTAAAACTGATTGTTTACAAACTTGCCTACAAATCACAAAAAAAAAAAAAATTATGTATGATTAAGAACAATCTAAACTATTCATGTCACCTTATCCTAGAATCCTAATATGAGTTACAATGATTGATCGATATTTCCTGACTTCAGTACTTTTTGAAGTTTTGTGGTGACCAGGCTTGAACTGCTAAGCCTTTATACAGTTAGGTGTTTAAATACAAGAAATATTTGAATAAGAAATGAGAAAACTTAAGTATAATACATAAAAGAAATTA
The DNA here is from genome assembly GCA_037379345.1 of Perna viridis. Lineage (NCBI taxonomy): Eukaryota > Metazoa > Mollusca > Bivalvia > Mytilida > Mytilidae > Perna > Perna viridis. Next base: position 11,426,996 of record CM074517.1, on the reverse strand, counting down.
ACAGTACACTGTATAGAAAATTCATAAGTATTACATTTTTTTCTACAACCAGGAAAAAAAGAATTAAGTATATTTCAATAAAGTAGAAGACACACAATTATAAAGTAGGAAATTCAATAGTATTTAAGTATGATATATTTGAGGTGAGTGATATTGAAGTTCAAAAAGTAGCATATAAATTTTTAGAATGGATTATAAAAAAATATATATTTTAACCAACCTTAAGTAGGAGTTTGACAGAGAATTGACAATAAGAAGTAGATATTATACTGAAATCCAACTGACTTTTGAGAGTGATTTATTTTGCAAATTCAGCAAGCAAGAAAAAAAAAATCAAAAGCTGTGCATTGTTCTGCGAGCAAGAAAAACAAAAGGAAATCAACTACTGTGAATAATTCTCATTACAATTGAATACATCTTTGACAATGTTAACTAGCCCAGAAAATGGATTGACATCCTAAATCTTTGAAAAATAAGTATCTGTAAAAGTACATGGGTTTACAGTATGTCTTACGTAAGAATTATGTGTACATTGTACAAAAAAAAAGATGGTTTTTCATCCTTCAACAAAAAATACATACATAAAAATAATGTACTATACATGTAAATGAAACAGCGGTATCACAGTCAACCTTCTGTTTGATTATGTTAATTTGACAAGGATGTCATATAACAGAAAAATAACCGAACCAAAGTCAAATTGACTCTGAAGTTCAACTGATTTTTGAATGAAAAAAAAATGAAGCTCACCGTAAGGATACTGTTAAATTTTCCTGGGGCTCAACATTCATATCTAAGATCTAAGGCCCTAATATTCTTTTTAGAGCATAATAATTGTGATTAGGTCTACTAATTTTCAAGGAACAATCATCAGTGGGTCCCAAGCTAATATTTCAGTCTTCGAGTACTCTTTTAAAACATTTTAAAAGCAGTTAAAAGTTATACATATGGCTCCTTGAAAATAATACTTTATGATGATTTATGGACAAAATCAAAGATGTGAAATTCAAAATATTGTGAATTAACAAGTCTACAACTCTATCCATAAATTGCTAAGAAGCTATCCATGTAATTATTAAGATTGATCTCTGAAATGAACATTTACCTCCATTTTATGTATAATAAAGCAAACAATTATCATTTTTTTTTATCTTTGTCTGGCATACCAGCATATTATTATACTGAAAAAGACAAAGAAGTTTCACTAAAATGCCTATAAATGAATATAAGAAGTAAATACCAAATATTGATAGTAAAATTTCAGTCATTAGCAGTGCATTTTCTTTAACACAACAATACAAACACATAAATCAATAGGTTCTGTCAAATCCATAATCAATGTTATATTGTATATTAACCCTAATTAAAATCCACTGGGGCTGATATTGCTAAAAAGTAATTCTGAACATTGATAATGTAAAAAAATGATACCTACTTCAATAAAATGTTGATTCTAATATGATTATTACACTGTTTTGTGTTTAATGAAGTTGTATCATATATACTATCAAATGTAAACCAATAACACCGACCTACAATTTTTATATTTTCTTCAAATGAGAACAAAAGCATTATTGCAAAATTCAAATTTACAATAATAAAAAAAAACCTAGAAGAAATAATGTCAAAGACCTGTACATGTAGCTCACCCAATCTGATACCTAAGATAATTGATTATAACACATGACAGTACCTTAAACATTGTCCATCACAACAGAAAGTTATCTATGACCATTCATCTCCTTGAAAGACACTGTCCTCAATGTCAGGTCTGTACTTTTTGTTCTAGTGTGTGATTTACGACCATGTTTTCCTGTGGAACTCTTCAACATCGGGTCCTTGTGTCCATTCTGCATTGAACCTTTGGTAAATGAAAATCCCTTTTTGAATGGAGAAACAATGTATATGTCATTATTGGTAGAATTCCCATTACATGGCAAGAAGTGATCAACGTTATCCTCACCATCTGAATTGTAGCCATTCAGTGATCCTGATCGCCTTCCTCGAGGAATATCCTCAGATACTCTTCCAGGCTGACAAATCTTTCCTTGCCGATTCCCCTTTTTGTGTGTTGATCCCACTGACCATGAATGTTGGGTTGAGACCTCTTTCCTCTCCTGACTTACACTGACCTTGTCCCTCTTATCAGGTGCTTTGAGTTTATTATCCCTTTTATCACCTGAAAACAGGCAGAATATGCCACCGTGACTCTCTGATCGACTTAGTCCTTTCTTTCCTCCTGGATTTTCTGGTGTAGTTTCTCTTGAACTAGTACCAAACAGGAGACCTGCACTATTGTAGTCAGACTTTTGTTGTGGAGTTCTCACATCCCCAGGCAAGGAACATGATGATCCATTCATTTTTTGTTTCTTTTTCTTCTTCTTTTTTGACTGAAAATAGAAACCACGGTGTACGGGATATTTAAACACATTAGGGACAAAATAGAAACCACGGTGTACAGAATATTTATACACATTAGGGACAAAATAGAAACCACGGTGTATGGGATATTTATAAACATTAGGGACAAAAAAGAAACCATGGTGTATGGGATATATATAAACATTAGGGACAAAATAGAAACCACGGTGTATGGGATATTTAGAAACATTAGGGTCAAAATAGAAACCACAGTGTACGGAATATTTATAAACTTTAGGGACAAAATAGAAACCACAGTGTAAGGGATATTTATAAACATTCGGGACAAAATATCTGTCATTGCTTACTGTGCATACCACAGTTCTCTTATGATAAGACCCACACCTTAGTTTCTTAAACAAGAAACAGACAAGTCACAGATCTGAATTCAATAAGCCTAGACTTTGACTCTATTTGAAGTTGCATCAAGTAACTGTAAATTGTAGTTGCTGAGGATAGTGTGATAAACAACCATGTCACTTACTATAGCTGCTCGACAGGAAGTGGACAAGTGAAAGGCTTGCATTGACTGCGTGTGGTATAGGAACTCACTAATGTTGGAAACCAAATATAAAATGCCTGAGCCTTGCAGTTCTTGAGAAATATGCTTTCATGGATGGACTCACAGAGGTAAAATAGTACTACCCTTCTCCTTTAGTTGAGCAACTTACCATGCACTTTTTTTTAAATTGTCCTTCAACTTTTTCATTATCATTATTGAATGTGAACCTCTCGTAACACGATCTGTTCCAAACATTTGTTATCCTTACATTTCATATAATCATAAAAAATAATGGTGAGAAGAAAATAGATACAGACAAGTCAACATGGTTTTGATATGCATGCTGAAATTCTACAGCATTTGAGATCTGCAGATTGGTTCAAATGAGACCGTTTTTTTACACAGATTTAGTTATTATCCAGAAAAATCAAAGAAAAGTTCTGCTTGTGTAGCATATCACTCATATGAGATATATCAAAATACTGTATATCAAATCATTTTTTAGGATAACCACATCAGGATATCAGTTAAGTTTTATGAATGCTTATTTTCCCATATCAGGATATCAACTCAATTTTAGTAAATACTTATTTCACCATATCAGGATATCAATTAATTTTTGTGAATACTTATTTGTCTCATATCAGGAAATCAATTAATTTTTGTGGATCCTTATTTACCCATATCAGAATATCAACTCTTTTTTGTGAATACTTATTTACTCATATCAGAATATCAACTTAATTTGTTACTATTTATCCTAGTGACCACGAACGGCCCAATTAAAGAAGGGACTTATTCATTACATTTTTATTATTTTTCATTTCTTACTCATGAAATTAATAGGGAAAACAAATAGCTCATGAAAACAGTAGCAAATCGGTACATTAAAACAAGTCAGTTTTGGATCATAATAAGTTCCATACTTACATGAGTTTGAGAAATCCCACCAGGATCAACATCAGATGAAAAATGCCGTGGATCAACTTGAAAAGAAAATGATAAAATTATTGTGAGGATAGAATAGGAGTCAGAACTATATATAGATTCAATCTAGTATCAATAATTTCAACGTTAAATGAATAATCTAGAAAAGATTTAATATCATATCAATATCTATCAAAATAGAAAAGTAGGTGATAAGAAATAAAAATAAGTTGTGTGAATGAGTCAGATATAGAATACCAGTGCATGCATTGTATTAGACTAATGTACAAAATGCAGCTTAGAACAGTTATTTTCAGTCAGTCAAGTTAGATATTTTGTGTTGACATCAAAGCAAAAAGGAATATGTATATCTGAAAATATCTATGGTGAAAACTCTCTTAAAAGACCTTCTAAGGGAGAGTAAAATCCTGGTACATAAGACAGGTGGTCTTTGTATACAGGTTTATTTAACATAGAATACACTACATACATGTACTTATAATTTATTAATACAAATGTAGTCTTATAAGACAGGTTATTGCTGAAAACTGTTGGTCACTAAGGCAGGTTTTCTTGTATACAGATTCATATTGTTAAGCTTAGGAAATATCTACTAAAATTGGGAAAAAAACTCCTAGCTTCATCTATAGGTTGAGACAAAACATGCAATGTTTAGGACATCTAAAAGATGTGTGGAGGAATGAAAAATACATGTTTTACATCCTGGCAGAAAATACTAAGTTTATATCAGGCTTATTTCTCAGTTGGTTTCAAAAGTAAGAAAAACGATAACAAAATTCCAGCAAAAAGTGCAAGACTGGAAAATACCAGATATCTTACAGTAAAATACATTGACCTCCAGCTTGGCAGAGCCATAAAATGGGCATGACACCTATCCTCATTGTTAAAGATACAATTGTATCCTTCCTCTTGACCAGTGTAATAAATATAGATTCTCCTCCAGTCTCAAGGGGATTACAGTAAGCATATTAATTTTTGAGGTTGTTAATTTTCACAGATTCTGTCCAGTGAATACATTCGCGGGTAGCTACTTTCGCGGTTTACAAAATATGATTAGTATTAAACAGTGTTAAAATAAATTTTGCATGTATCATCTTTTCGCAGTTTTCTTTCCACCACAATAATAGTGATAATTAAGTATGTTTACAGTACAAGATACCTCTATTGGAATAGTTAAATCTAACTACATTTTTGTATCAAGAGTGGAGAAATCTCGTAATCCCCAAGAGCATATGATGAGAATCTGTTTCTCCCAAGAAATCTGTATAAAACTTGGTAATGTAAAATGGCAGGAAAACTTTTGAGAAATTCAATCACTGCATGGTGGTTAAACAGTCACCTGAATTTCTAATCACTGACTTTGAATGGGAGAAATATAGTTCTTGTCTAGCACTCTGACCTATGGCTCTTTATTTCTAGATTCATGCAATCAGGAATATATTAAACAGTAGGAAAATTTTTGTACATCAGACATGCAATTTGTCTTCATGTTATTCATGTTAGACGTTATTTCAATTAGTTAGTCACATGATATTTAGAAGCAGGTAATGAATTTACTAATAGATGATCTTATGGAATGTTGGTGCTAGGAGATGTGTTATTAAATAATACCTCCCTTGACAAGGATATCTACTTTTTGTCTTAACTTATGATGTACAATGAAACAACATATAAAAAGCCTAATTAAACTGAAATCATACAGCAACTTTAACATTTACACATCTAAAGACAAAGAGTGGAGTGTAAAAACTATATCGCTTTTTCTGAAAGAACAGAATTTTATTCAGAAAGTCAATCAATAAATCACACTATCTATCTAGATTTAGAAGAAGTAATTTACAGGTCCTTCAAAAGTAAATCCCACTAAATTTCCAATCTATCTACATGAGACCAATTAAGGCAGTTAAAAAAAAAATAAATAAATAATAAAAAAAAAACACCACGTACTTGTTTCTTTAATCAACTTCTTAAGAATAAACAAATGTTTTTAAACTACATTTAAGGGAGGTAACTGTTGAATATTTAGATTTGGATGGTCCTATTCACAAAAACCACTTTACTGACTCTACTGGCTCTCTGCCATTTCAATCCACTTGGCACCATCAAATCTCTGACCACTCCAGATAATCAATACAATAATTAACAAATAATCAATACAATAATTAACAAACATCAAAACAGAATTCCTTATGCTTTTTCTTACAAATTGTAACAACCTTAAATAATTTTCCATGTCAAATCTTATCCTTTTTCATACCATATTATCTAAGGACATACATAACATTGGACATGCTTGCATTAGGATTAACCTACTCACAGCCTTTCTATGTCTGTAAAAGATATTTCGTTTTTGATGAAGAGATAATTTTCATGTTTCTTAATGTAATACAAGGAAATCTGCAAATTCAGAAATTCTAGTTTTGGAGATTTTGAAAAAAATCCAATGCCACAACACAAGTTTAATCTATTGTGAATTTATGGCAGTCACATATTTTGCAATAATATCTAAAGTATACAGTATTTTTTTAAACTTTCAATTCATCTCTATTTTATGGGTAAAATCTGATGCATAAATGTCCTTTGCTTGTATTTTTAAGATAGGAATGAGAATTTTAAGTAACAAATTCTTAAAGGATTAAAATGAAGATACCTAATGTAGATTCACTATTAAATCTTTGTATAGATGATCCTAAGTTGTCTATTCTTTCATTGTCACAAACAGAGAAAGAATTCCTCCTTCTTTTAATAATTGGTTTTGGCTGTATCTTTGTCTGTTCTGGCTCGGGTGGGGTCTTATTGGACCTCCTCCTCATCAATGCCATGGCAACCACACAGAACACAACAACAGTAACAATATATCTAAATTCCCTATCATGCACCTGGAATAAAAAAAAATGAAAGTTTATCTTATATTTTATTTTATTATTTTTGATAAAATAAGCTACATTTCTAAAACCTACCATAACATGGTCTATCAAAAAAGTACATCTAAGGTGGCAGAAACCAATTTTCATATAAAAAATATTTTTAGTAATAAAAAATAGAATTTGTCTACCTTGCAAGTTAGAACTTTCATAAGAATAAACCACTGGTTCAAATGTTTATGAAAAAAATTGGGCATCTAATGGGACATTAAAGGATACCCTGTCATATTTTAATTGTATTTAATATTCATGGACTCATGAACACATACTAAATTACTAAGCGGTTGAGTTGAATATCTGGACCTTATAGTACATATTTACTAAAATGAACAAAACTTTCACAATAGTATAACATTCCAAGAAAGATAACTCCAATTTATTAAAAAAAATAATTTGAGGTAAAAACAACTGAAAATGGCCATAACTTTAAAGTAAATAATCTGATCGAACTGAAATTCAAACTTATTTGTATTTTATGATATTAAATAACTGAAAAAAAGTTAAGAAAAGGATGCTTAAATAGCTTCAATAGTTGTCATTTGCAAACTGTCAGGGGATAGATGGAAGGATAGATGGAAGGATAGATGGAGGGATAGATGGAAGGATAGATGGAAGGATAGATGGAAGGATAGATGGAGGGATAGATAGAGGGATAGATGAAAGGATGGAAGGATAGATGGAGGGATAGATGGAGGAATAGATGGAAGGATAGATGTCAAGGGATAGATGGAAGGATAGATGGAAGGATAGATGGAGGGATAGATGGAAGGATAGATGGAAGGATGGAAGGACGGAAGGATAGATGGAAGGATGGAAGGATAGATGGAAGGATGGAAGAATAGATGGAAGGATCGATGGAAGGATAGATGGAATGATAGATGGAAGAAAAGATGGAAGGATAGATGGAAGGATGGAAGGATAGATGGACAGACAGTTGGATGGACACTCAACTGCAATATTTTCAAAAGGTATCACATTACAAATTGCGTGGCAGGGTATAAAAAACCAAAAGGCTTTCAGAAGTTTGAATCACTCACCTGGTTAAATTTTTGCTTTTCAAGGGTAATAAATTTAACATGTAGTTGTCAAAGAATTTTGACTCAAGCAGACTTTGGTAGGACTTATCATAAGGATCATTTCAGCAATTATAAGTTTCTATCTTGTTTTCAAGATATTGGCTAACAACTAAAAAGAACCTATCACTTTTCACCTTTCAAGGGCAATCACTCTAACAAGAAGTTGTCTGACAACTTTGATCCCTGGAAACTTTTGTAGGTCTTATAATAAGGATCATTTCAGCAAATGAAATAATTTGGCAAAACTACTGTCTGACCCTTATGTTCTATTTATAGTAATGGCGGCAATGTTTTTCGATGGATCAAAAATCCCTACATCAATTCAATGCAGGATACCCCAAGGAACATTCATACCAAGTTTGGTTCCAATAAGTCAAGTAGTGTCAGAGGAGAAGAGTTTTGAAAATTGTTAATGATGACAGCAATAGCTGACATGGCCTTCGACCAGGTGAGATAAAAAATGAGATCTATTTAAAGCAAAACTGACTTTTACACATATTTAGATACAAAAATATACAAAAAGGAGGCATTAAAAAAACTATAAAATTCTAAAAAATGAAGGAAGCAAACCTGTTGGTTGAGACTTTCCACTCTTTCTGTCAGACGTACAACAATCTCTGTAAGGTTCTGTACAGTAGTTTCTAAAACATCTATTTTTTGTTTCTGTATTTGACCCTGTGAAGATAAGTAACAAAATGCCGCTATAATTTAGATAAATTATTTGAAAATGAGGGTTCAAAAGTTTTTTGGTTTTTTTTTTCAAAACAGCAAAGTTAAAGTTTTAAATTCCAATTGAGAATTTAGATTATAATTCTAGCCAAGAGAGTCAGACCGAAAGTATTTTTTCTGTAGAAGTCAAACAACAAGACCCATATATTTCTGTTTTCCTACAACTGCTGGCTGTGAGAAAATATACAAACCTGAACTTCTATAGCTTTTGTAATGTTTGACAACTCAGATATGGTCTTATTGAACGTGTGCTGTTTGATCATGTCTTCAGTTTGTTTCTTAAACTTTTGACTCATTTCTTCTAAAAATCTGACAAATAAGAAAAATTCCAATTATGGCAACAACCTGTTCATCCTTATTTCTACATCAGAAATTTGAAATATCAATATTTTTCAATTCATGTGAAAAAAAATAGTCCAACAAAAAACTTACAATGGATAAAACATATAAGAATATATATGCAAAATGTCTATAAAAATGATTAGTACAATTTTTTAATTATTCATTCTGAAAGATATTACATCAAAGAAGAAAATAGTCATGGCAAAATATTTACATTCCAAAAAATAATATTTCATAAATACTACAAATGATATAATGACCCTATGTGTAATTACCTGCTACTAAGTGAGACATTCATCTCCAATGCCTTGATCCTATTGTTCAGCCTCATAATGGCTGTCTCTCTCTTCTGGTATGGCAAGACTGGTACATGTATTAACTTGAGGTCCCTGGTGTCCTGCACAGCTGGAACATTGTCTCCAACTACTACTGGCTCAACAACTTCTGTGTTTGGTCCTTCTGATACATTGATTTTGAGCACTGTAGTCTGAAGGACTACCTCAGAGCTGGATGTGGATGGTTCTACTTTCGGTGCTTCAATAGCTGAAGGTACTTCTGGGTGAACTTTGGCTTCAGAAGTCTATGAAACAAGAATATAGGTTAAGTAAAAAACTGTCTGAATTTTGATGAAATATTGACACTTAAAGGAATTTACATATATTTACAACTAAAATATTTTGTATTTAACAGCAAATTTGAAAATTATTCCTTTGTTTTGATATATAATTTATACCTGCTGAGTCTGTTGGCTTGGTGTTGTATCTACCAGTATAAAGTCTGCACTTTTCAGTTCCCTACTGGAATCCAGGGATGGAGTTGTGTCCCCTGTATTGACTTCCTCTGATTTGGAAGTAGAACTTGGCTGAATGATTTCACTGACAATATCAGAGGTCTTTGGCTTTACTTCAATATAAGATTCCTCTTTTGGTAATTTACTAGGCTCATCCTTAGAGGATGATGTGGCTACAATACTTCTGTCAGCTGTAGCAGTTTGGTCTAATGTTTTAGTTGAGGCCGATGAAGTTGACATGACAATTGCTTGTGTTGTTGACCCTACAGTCTGAGTTGTACTTTCATCTTTTGATTCTGTTGCATGTTTTGTGGCTACAGAGGGTTCCTTGGACACTGACGGTTCTATGACAATTGAGTTTATCTTTACTTGTTCATCTGTTTCACCATCTGCAACCTTAATACCATTAGGCACTTTGGTTTTATTTCCTCTGTCATCTTTTTCATGCCCTTCTTGCTGAGAATCATTCACTGAACATGATGGATATCTCTGTGAATGCTTCATGACTTCAAAATATTTACACATTGGTCTCTGATAGTAAAACAAAGCAGTTTTCTCATTGGTTGGAATATCACATGACACAATGTCATCATCGTCGTCAGTTGGGATTAGGGTAACCAGCTCATCACTTACACTGGGTACCTGTTCATGGTCTTCTAACTTGGTAACAATAGATTCATCCTGTTTAGTCTTTTTATCATCAGATTCTACAAGTATATATTCATTCTGATCTGAAATACCATGAGTCATTTAAGATTATGTAGATTCAAACATTTATAAATCATTAGCTTTAAAGGTCAAAGCCTGAATCAAATATAGATTTAAGTAAAAATTTATTACAATGAAATCAGAAATAAAACTATAAGAAGGTAATAAAAAAGAATACTTTGGAAATATATAAAATATCACTGCTGTTTTTGAAGATATGAAGGTTTTCTTTTTATACAGTTAAAACTCCCATGCAAAGCAGTGAGCCATATCTGGCATTGTAATTGAAACTGGTTTAATAAGATAGCAATTAACAATACCTGGCATAGTAATTGATCCAGTTTGTTGAGGTAATGGAGGACTTGGTTGATATTTTCTGTCTTTTTCTGTTCCTTTTTTCCTGAATTAAAATACACCATCAATATTTATTTGAGAAAACAAAGACCATATACGATCAAATTAAATAGGAACAAATTGTAGGTTGATTGTTTATGAGGGGTATAAAATTAATTCTTTAAAAATAGCTGCATGAAGACATTTCAAAGAAGAGAAATGATATTATGTTAACAATTCAACTATAAACCAACAAAATAGCTCCACATAGCCAAATCCTTGTCTCTTGTGAAATATAAACTGTACAAAACATATATATCTATATATATATATATATATATTAAAATTATGGCATGTGATATATCAAGTATATATGGTTTCTAATCCAACATCCCCACCAAATTTCAGCAGATCTCACCACAGGTCTAATAAATCTAATTTTCTTCTGCTTTAAAGCAGATTCAATTTTCACTGTATATGCACTTTCATGTTTGTCAATTTATGTTCTGTTTGTTGACATCATAAAATCAGGTTTGATTGTGTGTGCACAAAGCACCTTAGATTGATAGTTCTCTTATTGCATTAAATGCAGGACAAAAACATGCTATACTTATTCAGAAAAGAATGAATGTATATCAAATAATACACATTTTTCCGATTAAGAAACGTTCTTTTCTAATCTCATGAACTTACTCAGGAACACATGGCAATATTATACCATCAGCTGTCTTGTTAACAGCATAGGTTTCATTTGAACTTTGACCTTCTGAAGGAACTGTTCCATCTACAAAACACAATTAAATGATATTAAATTTAATCAATGACTGACAATTTTGATTAATTTAATTGAACGAAGTTGAATGCCCTTAGGCAAATATTTCAAGCATTCTAGGAAGAGAACATATGATCAATGGAAAAGACCCTGCTGTGTTCTAGTCGTACTTGTCAAGCCAAATTTTTAAATACACAAGCTTACAGAAGCAACAACCAAAAGGTTTCATGTCATCACACTGAAACACATTTTTCAGCTAACCAATCAGTAATTTATTTTCTATATGCACAGTGTTTACCAGAGAGGCAGTGATTACAAATTTTAAAGGATCTGGTATGACTTGGCTAAGGATTAAACAATCTCCTACGCATTTGAGGAAAAAAACACATCACAGTTCAAATTTACATGCACAAAATACCTTTAAAAATACTTCAATGTACGATAATACTTTTATTTTCAATTTAATTCTTAAGCTCTTATGGTGATTAGACAAGCTAACTAATCCTCTCTCCTTACATTGTTATGAAAAGCTGATCTGCCTTTTAATTAAAAAAATTTAAGTATTTATAAATGAGAGAACAATTTCTTAAATTTCTAAAATAAATAAAAAATACTAACTTTTTCCTGTTTCTTTTGAATCTTGCTTATCCTCAACATTCAAAACTTTCTTCACTAATTTCATTACAGTATCTGTAAAGGTAAAAATAATATTATAATAAATTTATTCCCCATTTTGTGTTAAAAATATCAAACATCATATCTAGGGAAAACCTCAACAATCAAAACTAGGGGAAATCTTAAACAAAACTAGGGGAAATCTTAAACAACAAAACTAGGGGGAATCTAAAACAACAAAACTAGAGGGAATTTAAAACAACAAAACTAGGGGAAATCTATAACAACAAAATTAGGGGGAATCTTAAACAACAAAACTAGGGGAAATCTTAATGTATCATTCACATTTTCACACTGTACAGACAATATTTGTGAAACTAAATAAACATGGATGATAAATGACTGATTAATATCATGAAAAACAGCTTTCATAGTGAAGAGTAGATAATACAAGCCAGCACAAATAAGAAAATTCTGAATTTTTTCCAAGTTAAGTCTGAAAAAATACTGCATTCAACAGCCACAGTACTGCTTATTTATTTTCCTGTGTATTAAGAATTTAAACAATAACAATGATATGATGAGCTGACTAATTTTACCTGATAATAAAAAATTCACTCACAATTTCAATTCTGAAGTAGGTGTCTTTGCAAGAATCATGCAATTTCTGTAATATGTGATACATCCTAAAAAAGGCTACATATTTTTATTTTTGTAATTAAGTTGTTTTATGAGTCTATATTATGAGTAATTATTTATTCCAATCTGTCTGCTCTTTGGAGAAAATCAACATTGTAAATCCAGTAGATTCTATTGAATTTTAGTGTTATTCACAGTTATCTCCCTTAATTTTGAAATCTACAGTGCATACTATATAATTTGTATCTCCTAAGAACACTGGTTATATGAAAAACCGAATGTTAATCGCTGTTTACTATGACAATTCAAACAAAATATCAAAAATAAAAATATGTAGGCTTTCAACCATGTATCACATTTTGCATGATTCTTAGCTGAAGTGCTACTTCATTTCACTATACCAGAATGTCTTCTTACTCGTAGCACTTTCAAACAGATTTTTGTGTGTATCACTTTCCTCTGCATTATCCCCATTTTTTAGCAGAGCCTCATCCATATCGCTATCATTATCTTCATCATGGACATCAGATTTATGGCCATATTCATCATACTCTACAGGAACTCCAAAAATTCTACAAGACATTAATAATATATATAATCCACTGAGAGCAGCTGGATATGAATGTAAGTGTAAAAAAGTTTTAGAATTAATAATGAATAAAAATTTAAGAAATAGTGTGGTGATTTCATGAGATACGTTATGTTGATTTCAATATGAATTTTCAAATTTCCATGTAGAATGTATTGCTCGGCAAGTTGAGAGAAAAGTTAACCTGCTTTTACTATTGCTATTGTCAGTACTTTGGGAGGCAAATAACTGAATTACTGCAGCACCATACTCTACTATCATACCAAAACTACAATCATCAGGAATGATTTTACAAGGTCAACAAACAAAGCAAAAATTGGCAAATTGGAACTAAATATACAGTAAAAACTATACCAAACAGTAAAATCAGGATTTGAAGTAGAGGAATTCCATCAAAAAGCAGAAAATCATGGCTGAATCATACAATCAAAATAACAAAGTAAAAGAAAGAAAGATTTGGTAATACTCCTAAAAAACAAGTCAGGTGGTATACAGAAATCCCCTTGACTGTCTGTCCACATATCAAGCCTTTATACTACTTACTTGAACCAGGTCAAAGGACAGAAGTGTTCAGTCCCATAATGATCCAATAACTCTACTTTAACAAACTGTACAACATAACCTTGCTTCACATTAAATGCTTGGGGAATTCTTTCTTCGGTTGCTGTAAACTCTCCAATATTAGTCCATTCTTTTGTAGGATATCTAGAAAAGATAATTACATTATGCAGTAAAAGCACTTCTGTTCATGGGTACTAATTTTTCGTGGTGTGTGGGGTAAACGTCAGTTGGAGGATTATTAAATTCATGGAACTGACAACTGCATTGTACAAATAAATGAAAAATTTCCTTTTCATTTCACACCAAATTTCAAGGTTTTCCTAACCTACAAAAACTGGTATCCCATGAACAATAATACTTTCACAAATGATTATATATGTATGTGAAGAAGAATCGTCATTCAATATAAATTGATTTTAATTATTTCATAGCATTTACTCAAACAAATTCCATGTAATACACTTTTATATGTTTACTTGATAAATTCAGAGAAAAATATTATAAAAAAAAGTCTCGGAAACTCCATTTTAACATTGTTTTACCACAGGCTGACCATTAACGTCGCATTGTTTAATCCCAAGAAATAGCAACATAAATGGTCAGCCTGCGATAAAACAATGATAAAGTGGAGTTTCCGTGATTTATTTCAATTCTAATAAGATTAGTTTCTCATATTTTTGAATAGACACAGCTTATGTGTTGCACAAAATTTTGATCATGTGTTAATCACTTTTTTAGCACGACTGCAGGCTATGAAGTGTGTCATATTAGAATTTAATTTTAAGTAACTTTTGAACTATGGTTTTATAACTGATTTGAGTAAGTACACAGTAAATGAACTAAATATCATGGTGTACTAATTTTGGCTATTTTCATGATGGACATATAAAGCTGAAAAACAGTACCAGTGAAATTGATTTTAAACATATTGAAGTGCTATATTTTTTTTAACTGACAAACTTGGTACCTGCAAATAAGTTCATTCAACATAATCTGTGAAAAGTAGCATCAGCAAAAAGCAAGCTTTTTACTTTATTCCTTTAAGGAGGTAGACCTAGGGTAAGGGACATAATTCATGAAGTCAGCGATATGTTTGTATCATATTCAATTTCACCAAAGCCTATCAAGCTTTCATTTGACACAGAATGAAATCAATCTAAGTTACTTTGATGCTCACATGACATTGATGTAAAATGCTGAATACAAACGTTCCAATGATTTTTAAGAATTGTGTCCCTTACCCTAGGTCTACCTCCTTAAAACTTCACTTTGTTCTTTTAGATATTTCATGTGGCACAGTCCGTGGGTAAGCATGAGCACTCTTAATATTTTTATATTAGAAAAAGTTAGCGTATTAGTAACTTGGTAGGTTAAGAAAGTGAAATGCTCCATGCTATCAGTAGTCCTAACACAGGAACCAATATACAAACCTATCACTTAAAGAAACTCTAAATGTCTTTGGTTGAGAGGAGAAGAGTTCAAAGGTCGCAATCTCAAAGTTGCTGATATGGACAGGTTCACACAATTCAATCACAAACCTAGAAAAAATGTTATTGTCAGATATGTTTTGTGTGAAATACATTTTTTATCCAAATACTTTCAATAACAATTTACAAGGTTTTATTCAAAAGCACTTAACACTTTTCTTTTATTCATGGCTATCTGTTTTCTTTGTTGAAATTTTAGCTGCACTTGGGCTTGAGGTTTGACAAAATTACTGTTAATTCACCCAAAAATGTGTATTTATATCAAGTGTTCCATTTAGAAAAAAGTGAAATGTCCTTCACATAGATAAGAAAACTTACTAAGTCATTGTTTTCGTCATAGCAATCATGTATTAAATTTTTATACAATACACATGAAATTTTAAAAAGTTGATTTACAATAATATAATCTTATCATGTCCAAAAATGTGTATAGAATTGAGCGTCTTGTTGAGATCATGGCTTTTCAGCATTGTGAAGTATCAATGTTTCATAACCGTGTCCTACTACCTAAATATATTGATCATATTTTGGTTATTCACAATAACCATTGATTATCCTATTTTTTACATAGATTTTCTCTATAATGTCTTGCTATTTTCAACATAAATTTACAATTTTGTGATCGGCAGATTGATATTCCTGATATGACCTTGTGGCAGGAGAAAGTCCAAGAGTGAAATTTCAGTATTCATTTCACACTGTAAATTAGCGAAATTTTTTACACAGGGAATACTCGATATTCACTGCTATCTTTATAATTCTACATAACCATTGTACTTGTTATACGAACCATTTCTTAGATACTTTACAAGGATTGATCATATATTCATCCCTATTACTGGTCAGTATATGTTTTACATTCTCAGCCTCGGGATTACTTGCTAAAACTTTGGCTCCACATTCCTTTGAAGCATAATTTGTCGATCTCTTAGTTTTACTGACTGAACCTGTAGTCTCTGAAGATGCTATAAAAAAGATATATTTCGTCAACTAGTTTTTTTTCTCCAAATAATTTGAGTAGTGTCTTAACTGCAGCATATATATCCTTATTTACAATATTAACATAAATATATATAATCGCGTACAAAGATGACTAGATTTGTAATGGAACTAAAGTGCCAAGTAATATAGAGGCTCAAAGAAAGTATCTAATAAAAATGGGAAAGAAATGGCTGGGTTGCCATTAACAGGAAGAAGTGATGGACCTGGAATTGCATCCCACAATATGGGACCCCATACTGAAGTTGTGCACCAAATATCTAGTGGCTGTGATTTATAGCTGCAGAGAAAATTAAAACGAAAATATTTTCCCTACCCACCCAACATTCACCATTTATAAGCTGAATTGCACAAGTGTTACACGACCAAAAATAGATTTGTCTATCTGAAAGCATAAAAATAAGAATTTGATTGGCAAGCAGACAAGTGGATGATGTAAATGATAGACCTACTTTTCTGTTTCTCTTCCTCAAGAACCTTCTGAGTCCATTCTGTAAATGTCTGTATTTCTTCTTCCTGTAGGAACAATAAGTTTGAAATATTAGACCCTACCATGCATATACAAGTAGATTTGTATCAAACTGAAGTTATAAGCAAAAGAATAAACTAAGACTTGTATCCTATTTTAAAAACTATTGAAACAAAAAAATCTTGCTAATTAAACATGAATATGGTAACAAAGACAAACAAAAACACAGTGAAAAGACAAAATATACAATTATCAACTATATCTTAATGAATAGCTACTTGTATTTTATACTATGAAATGATCTAACGAAGAGCTGTATAGTTTGAGGCATCCAGGCTTTTCTACCCTTAACAATACCATAACAAAAATACAGTTTCCTACTTGTTTTTTCATCTCTCCAGACTCAGGTGTTGAGGCATCTTTGCCATCTGTTTGAACTTTCTCAGATTTGACCTCAATCTCAGTTAACTTTATTCCAACTTCTTCAACTAATGGTGCATCTTTTGGCAGCTCTTCTTTCTTCACATCTTCTCTAATGATAATGAAACTATCTTGGTAAAATAACACAACAAAATATCATCTTTATCAGATTAAAAATGTCTTTTTATTATACAAGTTTTTATTGGTGTTATTTTTGGTACTACATACCATCTACAATAATCTGCATTTGTAATATTTTTTTTTCAATGCATGCTAACTTTTTTGTAGTATTTTATGTAATTAGAATAAATGAACTGTTATATGGTGTGATTTCCTTTGTTTTTATATTCAGATATACACACGTTAACATAAATATTAGTGTGACTTGAATGAATTATTATATGTTGGTCATATTGACAAACAACATAATATACTTCCACGTCTGAATTGTGTCTTTTCATTTCTCCAGACATTTACATGTAAAAAAGTTTCAGTACCTAGGCCATAGTATTTACAGTAAATCGTACCTAAATTTTACTAGTTTTTCTGGAAGATGACTTTGAATGAACATACCTTAGAATTGTAATGTAAAAAACATAGGTCAATGTACTCAATTTTGAACTATTTCATGCACTTTCAAAAAACCAGTAGATAAGAGTTTCTTCTTCATTTGTATAAAGAACACTTAATTGACATTCTTTCATAATTCGAAAGGAAAATTGGGGGTCACAGAACTTTTTTTCTTGTAATATTAAAAAGACTAAAATTACTTTTACATTTCTATTTAGCATTTCCCCCAAATCATTTCCCCTTAAAAGAAGCTTTATACAATTAATATTTGTAATTTTACTATATAATCTTTTATGTCAAAATGCCTTTAAAATAATTTAAACAAAATGTTTTTACATCATTTTAAACATTATAAGTTCACTGAAAATATATATGTCTGTATGATTTTGTAAGATGACAGGAAAAAATGCTCAGTGTATTAGGTATGATCTACACTGTACCATAAGCACAATATAGTGAAACAAAGACTTTTACTAGCACTCTGTAACTTCAACTGGAACACTAATACCACTAAAAGTGTTTCGAAGCCTGGATCCTGCTCCTTTACAATATACATGTATTTGTCAGGTCAGTCTGTAATTTGATAGCATCCTCACTCTCTCAAGTAATGGTTTTAATCAAATCTATAAGGGTTGATCATAATCCATATTTACACATACTTCAAATTCATTTTTTAAAATGTCTAACAATGCCAGGGTTCCTGTGTCAGACACAAGTGGACACAGGAGCCCTGACAGCATGAAGATGAGATGTACATGGAACATTATTTTAATGGAGTACATAACCACTAACTTCAAAACATCTGGCTGTTCAGCTTTTATTGGACCTTTATCTTCCTTTACCACATCTCTGTCACTAGTTTGTGTAGCCTGAGTAGGTTCAGCTTTGATCTGTTCAGGCCTGAATTAGAGGTTAAATCAATATCACATTAGTGTTATTTATAAAATCAGTTAATTGGTTGATTGATTATGGTTTAACATTCAATGTCAGATACTTTATGCATTTCAGGACGAGAACCATTTACCTATCAAATAGACCCTGCATTGTACTAGTCCAGATCTGTTTATACTACTTGATGACAATAAGTATTTTTCACTGTATTCTATGGAAATAATCCATAAAATCTTGAACTTTCTGAAATTTGACAAAGGTACTATAGAGATATTCACAATCCGTAGAGCATAATTTGCACTCAAAATTCGTAGAAAATACGGGAAATCTGTGTACCGGTAAGTAAATACATCTGCTAGTCCAATACACTGAGTCAAATTTTTGTTGTGCTAGCTCACAGTTAGGCTTCACACCCTACTTACACCCATTCTTTTGACTAAGAGCCAACCAGTCGTCACTCTATTCCCTAAATGCTTGATGGAGTAGCATTGACAGCCAATTCTTTATTTTTTAAGGAATCAAACCCAAAACCTCCCACACTCAAGGTGATTATGACACCTTGAGACCACCTTTATAAAACAATGCATCTTGATACATGTATGTTTGGTTACAGATCTTATCAACTAACCTGTACAGAACATTTTAAAGATCATTCAGTTTAGTTTGGTAAAATAATTCTAAGGTACAAGTGAGTTCACCTACATTTTGTACATTAAGTTTTCTACTGCAACAATACCCATCCAGAGCACTGTTTAAAATGGGCAGCATATTAACTGTATACAAACCTTTCATTGTTTATATCTTTACTTAAAGGCTCTATACTTTCTTCTTTACCATTATTAGTCAGTTTACTGTCCTACAATGAAATTCATTATGATCTGAATTATTGTGCCACACAACACAAAACATGAATAACAGTTTATTGAACCATGAACAATGGAAAAGTAGGCCAATACCTTGCCCCCACCTAATTTTGGAATATTAGTGTGTCACATGAAGTATGAAATTTTGTTTAACACTAAAATGATAGTTCTTATTCATACCAAAATATCTCAGTGATTTACTACCTTGAAATTCAATTGGAAGCAAAAAATGTCAGAAAATAAATAATAAGAAAGTTTTTTTTTTAAATTACTACATCAACATTAAATCCTGTCTAAACCAAACCCTGAATAAACTACAAATCTGCATTACTTAAACATTGTCTGAAATCTCTTATGAACATCAACACACTTTATTCAACCCAGAGGGGGTTAAGTTTAGACAGGTTTCATTGTAGTACAGAGGGGTTCAGTAGACAGGTATCATTGTAGTACAGGTGGTTCAGTTTATACTTTAGACAGGTTTCACTGTAGTACAGGTGGTTCAGTTTAGACAGGTTTCACCAGAGTACAGGTGGTTCAGTTTATACTTTAGACAGGTTTTACTGAAGAACACGGGATTCAGTTTAGACAGGTTTCACTGTAGAACAGGGGTTCAGTTTAGACAGGTTTCACCATAGTACAGGTGGTTCACTTTAGACAGGTTTCATTGTAGTACAAATGATTAAGTTTATACTTTAGACAAGTTTCACTGCAGAACAGGGGGTTTAGACAAGTTTCACTGTAGTACAGGGGGTTCAGTAGACAGGTTCCACCGTAGTACAGGGGGTTCAGTTTAGACAGGTTTCACCAGAGTACATGTGGTTCAGTTAAGATAGGTTTCACTGTATTACAGGTGGTACATTAGCAACCCTTTACTCAGTAACTTTGTGGCTCAAAACATTGTGACTAATGCTAATAGGGTGATAACTTAAATTACTGTCCCCCATAAATCATTATAATAAATTATGTTTTGAGAAGACTTGAAGGAACAGTTATAATGAACAATTGATAAAGAAGCCACTTATTCAAAGTTATAGGCAAACGGCCAATTTCTTTATATAGGGAACATTTTTATATTATGAAATTGAAATGATAACAACTAATGTCTGTATACATGTATGTACAAATACACTCAAACATGCTTTGCTGTGTTCCTAAACCTTTTTCAATACAGAAAATGATCAAGATCTGCTTTATTCTTAAGACTTTTCTATTTTATATCTTATGTCAATTAATCTGGGAGAAATAGTGTGAAAAATTGATTCTTACAGGTAAATTGTCACTTAAATACAAATCAATAAGTCAGAGAATGTTACATACAAGATATCAGGCAAAAAACATATTAGAATGAAATGTAAGCTCCTGAGAAATAACACACAGTAACATATTGATATTAATGTACAAATGTTGATGCAAAATCGCCATTTAAAAATGCAAAAATTGCCTACACAACAATCATCATTGTTTCAAATATAAGCACCAGATCAAAAGCCTACAGACTTAGAAGGAATATAAGCACCAGATCAAAAGCCTACAGAAGGAAATCATTCTAACTTCATGACCTTTAAGATTACAGTTTTCCTTGTAGAAAATTATGTTGGTTGATTTTTTATGACTACAGTCTTACTTGTAGAAGATGAAGGGTTGAGAAACAGAATAAAAATTCATGAAAAGTGGGATTAAGCATATTTGAAGCAAAAAGAGTACACTTTACATGTGTTAGATATTTTGTGTAAAATATTGGCTATGCTGTTGTATCTTAAACATTCTTCAGTTTACATAACCATTTTCATGTTAGCTCATGTTACATAAACTAAAAATAAATACAGAAAATTTAAGTAAGACAGTTGTGACCTAAAGTAATTAAGCATGTCCTTCTCAAGGACATAATAAAGAACAAATGGGGACACTGTCTGCCAGTGTTTGTTCCCCTCATATTTCTGGCTAGCTAGTGCTCTGAATTAAAATGTACTAGTGCATACATGTAAATACTAAATGTATGTTGAACTATTCAACTTGTCATTCCAAAACCCATGGTTCCTTTTTCTAACAGAAAAATATATGTTTTAAAGTACAAATGAATGAGAGTACAAGCACAAATGACACTTTCCCTTTAGGATAATTTGTGATTAGAATAATATCTAAATACACAGAATAAATGCAAGGTTCATGCTTCTCATGAGAGTTTACTCTAAAGTACATGTTTGAGTACTGTTATAGTAGGTACATGTAGGTACAATAGATCCTGTCTAATCAGACAAAACTTTGAATGCACAGGTTAAGAAAAATTAAAACTGCAATTAGTATAAACAGTAAATATTGAACAACTGGATCGGTGGTACAGAGATTTTTGTTCAACCCTTTCACCATACTTATCCCTTTTTGATTCTTATACCAAACATAACATTACGATAAATACATGAAGTCAGGTTTGACGTTAACATTTTGTGAACTTAATCCTATCAGGCAAGTTCGTGAAAATTTAACTTGTATGAACTGAAAACTAAGTTGTTTTTAGCCAATTTAGGTTAATGTTTATTAAAACATACAAAAAAAAATTGGTTGTCATTTGGGCAAGTGTAATTTAACTTCCATTTGCCTGAATGATAATTTTACTTGTTTAGGTCAATAGAACAACCTTCAATGTCAGATAGGACCATATCCTGGAATATTATAGTATCGGATAATACAGGATACAACACAATGTACTCTAAAGATACAAAATTAACATATTGCATTTTTGTTTAAATTTCAAGGACACAATTTACATGTACAAGTACATGTACTCTGCATTACCATTAACATGATTAAAGTGTCCCAGGTGTTCAGTTTCAATAAAATGTCAATGTACATGTAATAGCTTTTAATTACCACAAAATGAAAATGTCATGTGCATAATCAAAATTCAGTCAGATCTCCAAAGTAAAATTTTCCTCAGGTATTATAATTGCATTTATAAGCATTAAGTTAACAGCTGGTTGCAATACACACCCAATTTCTATTGAGTTTGCCCCAGAAACTAAGTCAGAACCCTTCATTTCAATGATTTACTTAACGTATACAAATTTTTTTTTATTAAATTCCTACTAGCCTTAATCAGTTTTAACTAATCTTGGACAAAGGATACAAACTGCTTCATGTATGAACACAATCTTGTTTTAAAAAGAATAAATCTTCATCAAATTTCATTTCAAACAAATATTTTTAAATGCATGTACACAACTGTACAATGTAAAACCAATATTTTGAGTTTTATTTCAGTACATTTATTAATAACACCTCGGTACTTCCATTGTTCAGTAACAATGGGATAATAACTTACTTGGTCTGATTGTTGTTGGCCTGTATTTTCCCTACTGGACTGGTCATCAATGCCTCCAGGGTCCACAGGTATCTAATTAAAACAGGTACATGTAGTATAAACTTTTATACAGAAATATTCTGTACTCAAATCAGTCAATGTCCAGTTGTCACAAGTGGTATACATACATGTATAATGTAAAAACATGGCCATTTCTTTATCATTTTATTTTTTCTAAAATTAAAAGGTACAGAGATATGTACATGTATCAAACAAAGTAGTAAAAGTGAAATAGGAACCCAAAAATCTTTAATTTTCAAGAGAACTTCGTTCTTTAAATATTTGGTTGTCATGTGGTTTGTACTGTGGCTTACTTAGAAATTAATTAGACAGTCCTTGGAGTTTTTACATGTACATATACATGTAGTATATATATATTAACTCCATCTCTCTCAAGAGTCAATAAATGGATAGAAGGATGCCTTCTCCTAAAAAGCCAATAGCAGTCAGCTCCTGTTTAACAAGACAAAAAAGATTGAGTACAAAAATAAATAGGTACACCATACATGAACAGTATCTCAAAGACCTGGTAAAACAAAGAAGTTATAGCAATAATAATTTTAAATCTCCTGACATCAATCTTTAAAGTACATTGTATCTGTAAGCTGAACACTAACACAATACACTGCACTAAAATTAATAGTTCGGTTTTATGTCATCATAAAACTTGGAAACATGAAGATACAATGTACATGAATACATGTTCACACATACATATATTTGCCGTCTGCATGTTTAAATAATTAAAAGGTACCTGTAATCTTAATTGCTCTTAATTCAGACCTGATTTGACATCATCATGATCAAATAAACCTATCATTATCAATTCTGCTATCACTCTGTCACAACTAAAGTCTAGTCATTTTTTTTTTGAAAGACCATAAGGGATGGCAAGCATGTAGTACCAGTGAACAAGCCAGAGAAATTAAAGGCAAATTAAGTTATACAAATGTGCTCTATCAAATAATAAAAACTTACATCATTTACATCCTTTTCTGTTTGTACAGATCCAGATGTTGTCTTCCCATTGTCTGTCACACTGAAAAACAATCAGATATTCGGTAGTCTTTGTCTGTTGTGTGAAGTGGTCAATTATTGTACAGATGTTCATGCTCTATCCTGTACTTCAAAATTTGAATTAACTTAGAAACAATCAATATAAAAATACATGTGCTGGAGCATGAATTTGATGAATTATAAAACAAGTTTTTGCTCTTTGTACATGTACTACAGCCTGTAATGAAGGTTTAAAGCTATTCAAGAACTGTGCTGTATTGGTACATACATGTACAACATGTATATTTGACTAGTAAATGTACAAGTGCATGTATTTGACAATCCAAGTCTTAGCATGTTAGGTACATGTACAGGTACATTTGAATATTAATCCTCTTTTTACATGTCACTTACTGTTATGTCTGCTATCAAACTTTATACATTGTAGTTACAATGTACAAAACTGTGCATAAATATGCACAAATTCTTACAATTAAAACATTAAATTCATGAAAGAACTATTGCTAGTTAAAATGGATATTAAGTTTTAAACTATCTTGTGTATCAAAGTAATAAATTCAGGGCAAGTCTAAAGAAGAAGCCCAGTGTTTGTGTCAAAATCAATATTGTTAAATTTTCTTTGAATCATTCAAAGCACTAACAAAAGAAAACTGTTGACTTTTGAATTAAAGTCAAGGGATATTTACACATGATCAATACATAATCAGTAATCCTAAAACACATGTATTGGTACATGTACATGTACGAAATGCACAGCAAACATGTTGAAGAAATGTAAATTCACTAAATTATAAAATTTCAGTTTACACAAAAAAGAGACACACCATAACAGATCACTGACATGTACATGTAGGTACACCACTCTTTCAGTGGTAACCCACAATTTTTTTTTTATTCAATTTGAATTTCAAATAGATATTTCTCATTTTTTTGTTGTTGAAATTTTGAATGGTAGGCTATGCCAAACAACTTCCAAAAAGAATTTGTAAGAAATCTTCAGAAATATAGTGTAATAATGTTATTGGCTACCACTCCATGAGTGGTGTACCACTATGTCGGTGATCAGTCACAGTATGTCTCTTTCTGTGCTGTATATACTTAAAAAAAAAAACTATTTGTTATAAATAATTAAACATGATTTCATGCCCGAAAATGGGTCAATGACAGAAAAGCCTGGGTTGCCACACAGTGTAAAATACACCTGGTTGTTTAATAGAAATTAGTAGTGTAACAGACCTGAAATCACATCACATGATATGGAACCCCATACTGAAGTTGTATACCAAATATCTAGTTGTTGTGATTTATCATTGCTGAGAGAAATGTCATGAAATACATTTATTTTCCCCCACCAGTTCAGCATTCAATATTCTACATATATGAACCTTTTGCACAAGTGCAACCTGGCCAAAAATCAAATTAGAGGTGTGTACACCCTTGACTTGCACTGGGTACACAATATATTTTACCTTGTTGATGGCTCAACTGACTCATTGAAGAATGTTGATTAAACGATTCTGAAAAAAGGGTCACTTACATGTACATGTGATCTTTGCAGAAAGAGGCTTGTTGAAAAAATGGGTAAATAGGTGCCTGTTATCATTGTATATTGTAGACACTGGGATAAATCAATCAAGAGCAATTTTTATCATTTCAAAATAAAATCTTCAACCAAAATTCTTTATCAAGATGAAGGCTGCAGAATTTAGATTTAAATGCCCGTACAGGCATAGAACATAGTTTCAATGTACCCCCATTAATTGACAACTGCCAAAAATTAGATTTAAATCCATGAAAGAATTGAAGAAAAAAAAATATTGGAATAATTTACAAAAATTTCTCTAGACATGGCAAGTATAAAGTCACTAATATTTTCTTATTGGGAAATCTTACTACCTGTATAATGTGGTAGGATCTAAAATGTGTAACCTGTACCAACTTTCCCCGTACCCAAATAATATTTTGCTAAAATATTCATTCTTTCTGTACATTGTATGTTAAGAGCTGAAATATGTAAGAGATGTGGAAATTCATCACTGTCCTGTCAGAATTCTACAATTTCTAAAATCATCAAGATGTTGTTTTAAAAAAGAAGTGATTGAGTTTGAATTCCGCATCATACCTAGTGGAAATCCCTGTACCAGCAAAAAATGGACATGATTTTTTTCAGAATGAAATACAAAGTCCCATACACAGAGTCTGATGCGATTTGAACTTATCATCAATGAAATTTTTTTATAATATTATGATGTTCTAATGTCAAATATGTATTAAGTTAGAACAAATAACAAAAATATAGGACTTTTTGGGTACAGGCATTTCGGGTAACACATTTTAGACCTTCTGAAAACATTTTAAAAATCATTAATTCAAGCCTAACCATCATGCCATTTTGTAAATGTGTACCAACTTTCAGCTGGAAATAGCAAGTAATAATGAAGAAATTGGCAAAATAGTATTTGGGTACGGGGGAAAAGTTGGGTACAGGTTACACATTTTAGACCATACCGTATAATTAGTCTGAATTTCCTTTGACCCTGCAACCCACCTCTTTTTTATTTGGATATTGATGTGTCGGGTTGGGGTCAGAACGATGTGCCACACAAACAGGGAAGGGTAGCGGGCACGTAATTTTTCAGCTGAATTTTGAAATATTCTGTTAGATTCTGGTTTTAAAAATCTTTTCTGCTCCGTTCCGTTCCAAAGGTATTAAGCTCCACCTATTCTCTATTATGGTTCAAAATGTCAACAAAACAGGGTCTCTTGTGGAAAATTATCGAAACTTCAATAATAAATGTACTTTTTGTAGCAAATTCGATATCACCATACAGGAAAATGATTCCGGAATCGAACTAGGTAGGTGTGACATGCACAATTCCAACTTGAAAGTCATTACAAGCGGTTGAAGGGCGATGCTCCACTGTACCACTAAATTTCCAAGTTTTTGTATGGCACATCGTTCTGACCCCAACCCGACATATCAATATCCAAATAAAAAAGAGGAGGGTTGCAGGGTCAGAGGAAATTCAGACTAACCGTATAATGTGCAATGAATGTGCATTTTTTGGAGTGGTAGTTGTTATGCAAGAAATAGACCCTTTTGTGATAAGTTGGTGAGCATGCTCAATGCACACTTCCGTGAGTAGGACTTGGGTAGAACAAAAGAATTTTCCTCACGGATGTGTATATTGAGTATGCTCTACACACTCATCGACTATCCTACAGTCAGCACAAAAGGGTCTATTGTCTTACAAGATAATAATTAAAAAATGAGACCCTCTATATACAAGTCTATGTGATTAGTTTAACAAACAAAAATACACAGAAAATAACCAAACATTGCGTCTCAATACCTCCTCGTTTAATATAGATTCATATGCATGTGTAGATAGAGTTTCGTATTTGTAATAACAGGAGACTATTATATCACATAAACTTTGAACATTCATAAGGCATTATATCCTTATCAACAATCAAAATATTGTCCACTGAGTTATCATCCCTATGAAAGTTATTAATCGGGTATACTATAAAGGAGTGGGTTAAGTTGGACTGTACTCCTCGGGTCACCCGTTCAGAAATGTGAACTGGCACATGAAATTCGACAAATACTTACACAAACGGAAAGCTGATACAAAGAACTACAACCAAAACTAACTTCATCCTGAATAAAGTCACAAAAAAATACCATTAACATTCCGTGCAATTTTACAAAACATTGCTTGACCGAATTTCTTGTCTGTCAAACTCCACTTCCGGCGACGTGTATTTAGGAATGCGCATGTCTCTTGGGAAATACCTTAACAGTCAAAAATAACATTTGACACAATGACCGAATTAAAATGTGATTTAAGCGAACAGTGGGAACTTGGCAATACTTGCTATAGGAATTTCAGGCGCGGATTCACAGCAGCAAATACAGGTCTATGTTTTTTTTCAAGGTTGGGGGTGGGGGGGGGGGAGGGTTACAGTGAATTGTTTCTCAAAACTTCCAAATAATTTTAACCTGGCTTCGATCGGCTCGACCCGGCCCATTTAGGCCAAGACAAAAATATTTATGTTTATGCTAGTTTACATGTATTGGGGCTCGAGCTACCATTTGATTTTTATAGGAGAAAAGATCAAATTTGAAATTAAAAGGCAGGACGATGATGTATAGAAAAAAAAGGTTCAGGATGAATAATTAAGAAAAGTACAAAGGCAGTGTAAGCATGCAGGCTGTAGGGTAGATATATTTATTTATAAAGACCGGCACTTTTGACTAAAATGGTGGTCAACTGAAAATGATAGTTAAGCGGTACATGCTTTTAATAAAAAAAGAAAACACTTTACTTTGGTAGAAAAATAAGTAGGAAGAGTACGTAACTTTTAACTGACAAGTTTTTTTTCTCTGGCCGAACATAAAATCCCTGATCCGCCCCTGATTTTGGAGTGCAGCAATTAAGATGGTTAAACAATCATAATCTGAAAATCAAGCATAAGTTTTCCTACTTTACGTAAACGGAAAAAAGAATAAGAATATTTTATTGTTCCATAAAGGTACCAGCGAGACATATAAATTTTGTCTCCTGTGACAAATGATAAAAAAAATTGCCAATTTGAAACCTTTTTCTGTCTTGAGAGAACAAAAATGCTTTTTTTTCAGTGGCGGATTTGGAAAGTTAAAATGGGGGTCACAAACTATATTTGACTAAAGGTTATGTACTTTGGGTACATGCAGGCTCAATGCAGATATTTTTACAGGTCTAACACTACACAAAAATGTGGTAGTGTGCAGTGTTTTGCCAATGCTTTATAGAGAAAAACCCTTTTTAACTCGAAATTTAAGGAAGGGGAACTCGATGTACATCTATCCAAATAAGTTCCTTTGCGCAAACACCTAGATCCGGCTTCTCTGTCTATGTACTGATAATAGCGTTGGCGTATTTTAACAGATCATTTTTGGTACGAGATTACTATTTTATACATGCATGGTATTATTTTTCGGCTGCACTATAGTATATTTGTGAAATTTGATATAAGATATTGGAAAGCCGATTAGAATATAAAATTAGGATGTATATGTGAAGTAATTTTCTCGCATTCCTTGTCATCGTGCTTGGTATGCAAAGACAAAAGCTGATTTTTTTAAAGAAGCGAACGGGCATGTGCGTAAAATTAAACAACAAAATAAAAATCATAATCACTATCGTTGTTTAACGATTATTGGAATGAGAACCTGCTTCATTGTATATATGCTCCCAATAAGTGAGAACAAAATAGTGTTTGGGATCATGTTCAAACTCTAAAAGCATTTTTTTACAGTGATAAGTATCCGGATAAGAGGAATTCAGATAAAAAAAATGATATCAATTTCAAAGAAACAGTTTTTTTTGTAGAACTTTTAAAGGGATTTTATTATTTTCTTTCCCAAACTTTCTCCATGTACGATGCCGTATCTACAGCCTGACTTGACAGTACTTTTTTTCATTTGGTGCATCGTGTGCGTTTAAATCATTGTTAAAAATGGTTACAATATATGATGTGAAATGACGGAGACACGAAACTATTCCATTCCCTCGCAAAATTTAAAAAATCTGAAAATTGGTGTGGGTTTTAGAGGGATTACAAAAAAAGAGGTGTTCCAGTGTATTATTAGTTGCGTATTCTTGCAAAAAAAATTGCAATAATTTACTAATATTCATATAAAAGCGGGTTCCGACCCCTGGACCTCCCCTCGATCCGACACGGTTCCGTTATCTAACCTATGTATTTTTTACATACATATTCAGTGAGATATGATAGTGCGTATTTAGGCAAGCAATGCTAATGCTTCTTATTATGCTTACTCACACACACCTTTGGTTGATTGAATTTTTATGTGAAAATGTCTAAACATTTTCAATCTGTCTTACAAATCTATGTCTGTTCTCTACGAAATTACTATAGGAAATTTAAATGAATTATCCTTCAGTTTCATAATATGAGATTCAAAGTCACCAAATATAGAAAATTGATATTTTAACTTGAATATATGAATTTTAATAGACTAATTATCTGACTGTAAAAAAAAGTTTTTTAAGTAGTTTGTTCCATTGATCAGTGGCCTTTTTTGGAAAATTTGGTTAATTTCATTCACTATTGGAGCAAAATGAGCAAATAATAGCCTGGAATCCCCCCTTTTCTGGAACCGCCACCGCTACCCCTCCCACCCGACCCAGCTTTTCAACCATGATTAAATATAAACGAAGTTGACATTGTGTAGATTTAAACAATTTTGACATGGTGTGCATTTAATGATGTTTTATATTCAGTATTCACAAAACAACTTGTACACAATGATTATAAGCTAAACAATACAGGTTCTTGACCTGGTACATGATTCTCTCAAAAAACGCCAAATTACTAAGACTCGAATTTTTAGCTGCATTACAAGAAAATTTGGTACACAGTTTTTAATTGTGTCACCATGAATGAAAGCAGGTCCAGAAAATAGGCCACATATTTTATGTGATCTCTGTAACTCAACAAAATTCACAATATATATGGTGTATAATACATTTTAAGTACTTCTCTGTCTAAGAATCAGACAAAATGTGTATAAATTGAGGCGCATGAAGAAGAAAAAAAAACGCAGATATTTTATTGCATTATCCAAGTATTTATTTCTCACATCACCTAGAAATAACCATCAAAGCGATTGTTAAGTTTGCCTTTTTTAAGATATTGAAAGGTCAAATTTAGTTGATATGGACAAATGGCGGGAAAATCTTCCCGCACTATGGTATTTCCCTATGTAAGAAGTAAAAATATCAGAGATGCTTCAGGATACATTAAAATATTTTTTTGTTGTTTTCTAGATGTTTTAGACACCTCCCAGGAAAAAAAATGATGTGCCACCCATTGTCTGATTCTTACACAGAATGGCACTTAAAGAGTAATCAAGGGAACCAAGGTTGTAGCGGTAATCAAAAGAATGTAATCCAGGGACAAAGACCAGACATGGAAAACAGACACATACAACAAAGAACATAAAGTAACTAAAATCATACATACAAAGTAACAAAAGTAAATGAGCAACTCGGACTCCACTAAAAACTGGAAGCATGGACCAGGTGCACCGGTATTGTAAGCGTCCTCTGTTTTTCTAGAAACACCCGCCGAGTTGCTCATAAAAAGTCAAGTCCGGGGTAGACAAACGAGGAAAGGCAAACTTTGACCCGTTGAATAAATCAGTTTTCATGGTGCTGATGGATACATCATAACGATCCACGAGTTCATGATGACGACCATAAAACTTCTGTAGTGATGACTTCAATCTTGTAGCAACATAACCCTGTTCCAGAAGCCTATTTGTTAGACTTCTAGCGCGATACAAAAAGTCGGCGTAGTTTCGGCAAGCTCTGGCATAGCGTATGAGTTGTGATATGAACACTCCATACGCAGGAGCCGAAGGGATGTTGCCAAAGATGAAAGGAAAGTTGACAATTCTGAATGAAAAGTCATCACGTTTGTCGTAAAGTTTGGTCAATAGTTTTCCTTTACCATCGATTTCTAAGTGTAGGTCAAGATATGAGGCTGACCTCACAGTATCTGTAGTATCCTTTATCTCAAGTTCTTTTGGGTAGATGCGATGTATCAAATCCCCGAAATTAGGATTGTTTAAAGATAATACGTCATCTATATAGCGGAAACTGAGATTGAAGGATCTAGCCAAAAGATATTCTTTCTTTCTGATTAAATCAGCTATAAAGTCAGCCTCATAAGAGTGAAGAAATAGGTCAGCAAGTAAAGGAGCACAATTTGTTCCCATTGGAATGCCGACCGTTTGTTGAAAAACACGTCCACCACACTGGACAAATATGTTTTCGATTAAAAATTCCAGCATTTTGTAAACATCTTCCTCTATATTTGGAAGATGATTTGGAATTATTTCTTACAAAGTATGAGGAATCTCTACCAAGAACTATATATTTGTATCTAGGTGTACCATCTTTTCTGGAAAAACAACGATGTATAATGTTTTTAAGTCGGGATTTTAATTGAGTATGGGGAATAGAAGTATACAGTGTCGAAAAAATCACAGGTTTTAATGCTATTGTATTCAGATAATAGCCTTGAACTGATTGTCTCCAAAAGATCATTCGAAGTTTTCAGGATCCACATTGAATTAATACCACTAAGGGAGTAACAAGTGTTGTGGTAGGACTGCAGACCCTCTTTGACAGTTGTGAGTATAGAAGTTAAGTTTTGAAAGAGGTTTTGTGGTACATTTTGAAGATCCAGCTATGAAACGTTGTTTGTATGGATTCTTGTGAAGTTTAGGAATCCAGTACATAGACGGTAAATCACAATCATCGTCCTTGGTAGAGAGACCAAAAGAGGATAACACAGAGTTATGGTTTTCCACAATCTCTTCTTTGGAGAGAGTGGTAGCAGTATAGGTCTTATCAATGTTATTATTTTCTACGTCTTCCTGTGATAATAAACATTGGATATAAAACGTTTTGCAGACAAAAACAATGTTGTTTTGGGCTTTGTCTGCTGGCACGACAACATATTTGTCATGTATAGTAGACAATGTTTTTGCTACATCGGGGTTTTTGAAAACTGATGTAGCCTTGGCACTCATTGACCTACTTAAAACTTTCATTCGTTTCAAAATTAAAGACCTCACGGCCTTTAACCACTCTGACAGAGAATCAATGTCTTCTTGTTCTCGTTTTATCCATTTTCTTGCATAGTCCTCGACGGCACCCATAAGAACTGTAAAGTTATAATTCCAATTTATGGAGGGTGGTTCACGGTACTTGGGACCTTTAGAAAGGATATTATGTAGCCAGCACTCCACAGTATTGTAGAACTGCCTAATTTTGGTCTTGTAATCTGATGCTGTATAACATTTATCACTTTAAAAAATTGTCAAGCATCTGTAAATCTATATATCTAGAAATAGCTCCAGCCAAGACCTTCAGGATGCAGCAAAAGTTTTCTGGAAAAAAATACCCACAGCAAATAAGGTTACCATAGAAACCATGCAAAAATATGCGAAAATTTGCAAAAAAGCTCAAAAAGCAGGTTTAAAAATATCAAATATCCCGCAAAATATATTAAATTTTTATTTCATCCCCTGAAACTGTCCAAACTTTTTCCTTCGAAAACCCCATCCTCATATGGGCATCGCCGGTTAGATTTTGAGCTATTTCACTTTTAGCATTTTTAAATTTAGCATGGTAAATAATTGACTTACTTTCACTTTCACAATGAAGTCAAATTGTCATTGAAAAAAAGCCCCTTCAACATTGAAAATATATAAAACATTGCAAAATACTTTGAAAAGTCCCCTTTTTCAGAAAATGTTTTATCAACAAGAGATTCTTCATTTTTAATCACTATAGCAACCACCGTTTTCCATTAATATCATTTTTTCATCCTAGCCAAAAGTGCGAAACTAAACTAAACTGTGGAGTGCTGGCGTAGAGAATCGTTTTCGATAATGGTTAAATCTCCCGTAACGACATGACCAGAAGGACCATATTTGAATGGAGAGCTTTTGCAAGAACAGTCAGGTGGTTTAGCCTTGAAGTCCTCAATCTCGAGGTTCTGCAATAGCCTTTTATAATTGAAAATTTTGGATGCAATGGGTGAAGTATAGGAATATGAAATAATTGGTATGGATTTGTCTTTGAAATATGGGGGAATTTTTTTGGTAACGTTTTTGTGATGGAGGATGTTAGCCAAATTAATTGCATCTATACCTTTGTTGACAAACGGTAGTGGAAGAAATGATCGTTTTTCTTCATCTTGACTTTTCACACAAACTGGTTTAAAGAGTGTGGAAACCAACGTCCAAAATGTATAATGATGAGGTGGGGTCAGAAACAGGAGTGTCAAGACTTGTTTTGTAAAGGGAGTGTAGTAGAGTGAGAGGTATAGAATAAAGTTTGGTTCTAATGTGATGAAGTCCAAGAGGTTTTTGTATGAAAGGAAGGAGACCATCTATGGAGACATCATGTAACTTAGGTGACGTATAGTGGCGATGGCCATGACTCCTTTCCCGTCTTGGATTTCTGTCAAATAAATTCATCACATTCATGCTATTGTTATATTGGCTTGAAAGGTTTCCTATACTTTTGATGTTGTCTTTGCATCCGTAAGGTATTGCAGTACCTAGTCTGCGTATCCGGTACTCCTCTCTTTCTCTACGATAGTTTTTACTTAGAACGGGACTGTTCGTAGGATGGTAAATTTTTTCTAAAATACGAACTTTCATGGAGAGGATTGAATAATCTTGTTGATTAAAGTGTTGATAAACTGTCGGGAATTTGGTGGTGTTAATTCCCGAACGATGACCGCACATTCTTTTGTTTAATCGTTCTTGGGTTTCTCCGACATATATTAAACCACATAAGTTGCATTCTAATCCATATATTAAGTTTGTTGATTTGCAACTTAAGTCATCGTGACTTC
The DNA here is from genome assembly GCA_037379345.1 of Perna viridis. Classification (NCBI taxonomy): domain Eukaryota; kingdom Metazoa; phylum Mollusca; class Bivalvia; order Mytilida; family Mytilidae; genus Perna; species Perna viridis. The sequence goes on along the minus strand of CM074517.1, from coordinate 11,392,521 downwards.
TTGTATGGAAGGTTTTGTTTGTAAGGGAACTGGAGAAGTAAGGGTCGGTTATAATAATGTTGCATGTTTTGCAATTTTTAATACCACATTTTGATATGGTACAATGTGGTTCGTCATCGTTGTAGTCAAATATATCGTTTAAAGTGATGGAACATGGTTTGATTATTTTAAAGCTTCAGTTAATGTGAAGAAAGCTGCAACAAAAAAAGTTGTGGACGGACGAACGGACAAGAGAAAAGACGGCGGATGTACACCACGACCATTTATGACACCTTCCGCAAAGCGGGGGTATAAAGTAATAAACCGTTATTGTCCTAACTTTGCATATAGTCCATGGGCTTGGAGGGTCCATCGTGCACCCCTCACTCATCAACTTTATGGTGACTTTCAGGTACCTCTTTATATATCTCACTTTACCGAATCAATTTGTCACCAAAAGAATATTATTCCTTTTCAGTATAAGCCTGTAATTGTACCCGACTGGGTAGAAAAGGCATGATTTTTGTGACTCAGTTGTTCCTTGGACAGAATGTATGAAGAAACTTAAAACATTATAGGTATCATCATGTAGCCCAATGTTTAGGCTTTATAATGGTACCAAGAAAAATGCAGATGCATGTAGGGTTTGGGAGAAAAAGGGAAAAAATGTACCCTTACCACACCGAAAAATAGCTTTAAATGACATATTTTTCAATGTCAAAACCCCTAAAGTAATTATGCTTCAGTAAAGAATGGTTTATTTCCTGTTTATTATTATCACCATTAATACTTATGGGGTTCTTCTTTTGATGACGTGTGGCGATTTTCGTTGTCAGAATTTATCCAAAAATGCAAAAAAAATGGCTTTTCGATTGTTCTAAATTTGGAAATCGCATCTATCCCAAAGAAGGATACTACAGACACTGTTAAGTCAGCTTCAAATTTAATCTTTTCCTACAATTAGAGATCGATGGTAAAGTTAAACTGTTGACAAAACTAAACGACAAACGCGATGACTTTTCATTCCGTATTCTCAACTTTCCCAAATAATCTGTTACGACATCCCTTCAGATAATCTGTTGCAACATCACTTCAGCACCTGCGTATGGAGTTTTCATATCACAACTCATACATTATGTCAGAGCTTGCCGTAACTATGCAGACTTTTTGTATCGCGCTAGACTTCTTACAATTAAACTTATGGAACAGGGTTATGTTGCTACAAGATTAAGTCATCACTACAGAAGTTTTATAAACTTGTGGATCGTTACGGTGTTTCCATCTGCACCATGAATGCTGGTTTGTCCAACGTGTCATAGTTTCCCTTTCCTCTTTCGTCTACCCTGGACTTGACTTTTTATGAGCAACTCGGCGGGTGTTTCTAGGAAAGCTGATCGAGCTAGGACGCTTACCCTACCGATACATCCTGGTCTATGCTCTCGATTTTTAGTGGAGGCCGAGTCGCTCATTTATTTTTGTTACTTTGTGTGTATAATTTCGGTTATTTTATTATCTTTGTTTTCTTTGTCTGGTTTCTATATCTGGTTTTTTACCCTGGATAACATTCCTTTGATTTCCGGTAGAATTTTGGTTCCATTGATTTTCAAGACAGAGTTTTCAAAAAATGTTTAAAATATTACCCCTACCCCTACAAAACTGGTCTCGGTATCAGACAGAATTCTCATTCGGAGCATACTTACATTGTAGAACTCATATTTTAGGCATTCATAATTAAATACATTTTTGGAATATTCTTTCTTGAAAATTAATTTTCCGTGGTTTATTTAGGTAGAAAATTAAATTATCGATCGAATGATTCCAAATTTGAGACGTTTAATGGGGCAATAACGTGTAGATTCGAGCCAGGTAATGCTTTATACGGACAGACAACTAGATTCCATTGGAATCTAGTTATGCTTCCCTCATAACTGAATCGTTTCGTCTACTGTAATGAATCCCATTTTATGGCTATAGTCTTTATTAAAGATCCTTCTAAACGTAATAATACTTCTTGAAAGCTGTAAATAATCTCAACTTCGAAACCTATAGTTTATAATGTTCAAGATATCTAACACACCCCCCACCCCACCAAAAATATAACACTAGAAAATGGTAGACTTCATACTAAAATTTCTGACAAAAGAATTTATGTTGGTTTTCTTATTGTTGATTTTCCATTTCCAGATGATTATTATCCTGAAGCACTCCCCTACGGTATGTACATTTCACAACTGGTTCATTTTGCTCATATTTATAATAAAATGTCAGATTTTAATGAATGTGTGCTTTCACGTTCGAAATGTTACAATATTTTGGTTATTGTACAGTGGGTAGGTATTAATATTTTGCATGTAAGTTATTAATTCGTAAGTGGCATCACAACATTTTTGATATCATTTGCAACATAAGGATATCCGAGGCTATCTATTTCTGTTGAATTACACAAGGATTTCAGAATCCGGATTTGTTATTACGTGGAGTAGAAACAAAGGCTTATACTATATGATGCGTATTATTGTACTCTTTAGGTACGAGATCACAATTATAACGAGTATAGTTCCTTTAAGTGTGCAATCTTGGGAACTCTCTTCAGCCTGAAATCACGTCAATTTCGTAGAACTGTTCATTCTGCACGGGAATCTCTTATCAAAAACTTTGTGCCATTATTTCTAGGATTCAACCACGTGGGCCATGCTGAGTTTGTGGAAAAACACACAACACCCACAGCAAAAACATTATTTGCTGGTAATCAAGATGATGTGGCTGTATTAGTCCTATACGGAACTTACATTTATATACAATAAAGTTCCTATCACCAGTTCCAGAAACGTACCTACAGTTTGCAAAAGAACAGACCTCTGGTAAAGTCCATGCTAATAGTCGGTTCCGATGGTGATATTATGAGTGTGCTTGGCCCGTATTTTGTAGACGGTCATAACAATGATGCATCAATTACGAAACGCATGTTTCAAACTAATGCAGAAGACATAAAGCAGAGGATTAAAGACGGTGATGTCTTAGTCGTAGACAGAGGTTTTAGGGATGCTCAAACCTTTCTTCAACTTAAATGTTGAAATGCCATGTTACATGAAAAAAGGGGAGAAGCAACACTCTACAGAGGATGCTAATTCATCCCGTCTTATCAATAAGGTAAGATGGGTTGTTGAGAGCGCCAACAGGCGAATTAAACAATGGCGCCTTTTAGACAAAGTTGTATCGAACCATTTTGTCCCTCACATAGGAAACTTTGTAATGATTTGTGCAGCTTTGATAAACTGCTTCCATGCTCATTTGATTAATAACTTCGGAAATGATGAACTGGGGCAAATAATGGTAGAAAGAGCACAACAACCAAACCGTATACAACAAATTGTAGAAGAGAACAATCTTATCAGGAAAAAGGCTATCTGTACAGAGGTTAACGGAACTGAAAATGTGCTAGATTTTCCTAGGCTAAGCTTACAACTAATCAGAGACATAACTATGGGTGTATACCAACTCAAGCTAGCGCCAAGGTATACAGAGAGTCATCTGTCTGATATTAACTATGTTCTCCAAACATGCAAGGATAGACCCAACTTGCTTAGAGTTAAATTGTCATCGAGACATTCCTCGTCTAAGATCTATAGTTTGTGGATCGAGTTCAGCGATGACGACATCACAGGCTGGTATTGTACCTGCAAAGTCGGTGCACGAGTTGTTCGGTGCTGTGCGCACATTTCTTCCACTATCTGGTATCTAGGGTATAGTAGATGGCAACAACAACCAATTCCGTCTTGTCGATTCTCCGACTCTATTATCAATGCTAGAGATATGAAACAGAGTCAGAATCAGAGAGTGATGGACCAATCGAGGATTGACATGTCAGTGATATTGATTAAGAATGCATATGCCAGTTTTACATTAAAGCCCCTTTACACATATAGGGGAAATACAATGGATTATCCTTGGTCTTTGATATATTCAAAACAAATCACTTTATTCTTGCAAACGAACTTATGGAGAGTAATAGGTTTCACCCGATCTGCCCGTATTGTGCTGTTTACTTCTGCTACATGTATACTATAATGCTATAAAGATGTTATGAGGAATTAATTTTCGGGCAAAAATTTTTTTTGTCTGTCCATCTGTTTGTTATGGGATAATTTAGTCCTATTTCGTTATTATTTCCATACATGTAATCCATACATAAAATATATCACAATAATGGTTCGTTGCTATGATAATTAATGGTTGCTATGTAATTTTTTGGGTAACTAAGGAAGACCTTGTTCCTAGGAATAGTTTTTTACAATATAAATTGGAGTTTATATTATTTTAGTAAAACTGATGTAATAAAAATACATTGTTTAACACTCAATAAAAATATATAGGCAACATGAAAGAAATGATAGTTGCCATGAGAATGAATGGTTGCTATGCAAAACAAATGGGTTTTCGGGGGAAAAAGTCGATTCTCTGTTGTAAATGCCATTTACAAAATCCAATTAATTACTCCACATTAAGGTAGTTGTCATATATTCTCATAACAGGACGTAATCCATTGATATTGGCCAATATCTGAAATTAAGAAGGGTTTTCCCAAAGCCTCATGGTATACATTAAAATCCGTTGCTAGGCAGTCAAAGATTTTCATAAACAAGAAAAAATTGTCACTTTGGAGGGCTACTATACCTTGCCTTTTAATATGGAATATATGAAGTTATTTGAAGAGGGGGCCAAAAACGGCCCAATTTGTACCTTGTCCTGTATCACAACCAGTCATGTCAAAGCCCTCCATTTTTATACATTGCTGATATTTGTCTCAACACATTTCAATCCACCGACCAAACATTAGATGTTTTGGAGTGGCTATGAATAAACAGTCAAGATCTGAATTTATGCCAAAAAAGCTGAGAAAAAACAACCTGGAAAGAAACCAAATGAGGAAAATACACCACTCCTTGCAAGTGGTTACTCCCTGCTTTGAATGTATTAATTTTGCATTTCAGTTAGTCTTTGATGACACACATTCTTGGACAGAAGTTATTTATGGAAAACATTGTCTGATTTTCCCTACATTGCGTTTAACCCAATCTTCAAAACTTGATGTTTGAGGACAAAGTCTTCTCGTTTCTTGTAGATTATATCTTTGATCTACTCGAAGGATGAAATCAAACATGTTGGCGTAATCCTGGCACCACGGATATCCTAGTTGAGCATATTGATAAGTTGTCAACTGAAAAAGGAAATTAAGTTAGTTTATAATAGTGACTGTACTTAAGCTAGTTATCATTATTATCAATTTAGATCGTAGATCAGAATTGATATAGCAGTCGCCAGATTTAGATTTTTAAAGCCTGATAGCATCTCAGTTATGGGTACACTACCGCAGGTAAATAGTCCCATTGACATACCCAACAAATGTTCAAATGCAGGTGGTTAGGTCCACTTTATGGGTATTTCTAATATACAAAATTTAATGCTATGTTATTTACGCCAAAAAACAAACCCAATAAACAATTTTATCTGCGAACTAAATATGCTGATTACCCTGGTTTGTATTAACCACGATCCAATTAAAAATAGTTGACCTCCGCCCTCTTACTTATCAGTACCTGTTTATTTCTATGCATTTACCCGAATAAATCAGTCGTTCAGAGTCGATATATTCAAGTAGCCTATTTATTTTTAGAAGCATAAAAACATATGCTTAGCAAGAAATGAAATCCTGCGAGATTATAAATAATTATCAATCATATAAAAGGAATGCTGAGTCGAATGCCAATTGGAAGGGCTGTCTTCAGGTATTTCATGCAGGCCCTGGTGGACAAAAGGGGCAGTGGTTACGATGAAGAAATATGTATAAAGAAAGGGATTTCAGGCTATTATTTGCCACTTATCTTTTGTACATTTTTTTACAAAAAGGTAGCATAACCCCCGAAACCATCCTGACGTATTTTTATTACGATTACCGCCTCGTGACATCAGAAGCTCTGAATTGACAAGTAAAATTAAAACTGCATAGCAATGCCATAGAAATTTCGATTGTGCATTTCTCGGGAATTGTGTCATTTTATTTTTGGTCTGGTGTTATTGGTTTTTGCAATAACCATTCTATCTGGCTATTTTAGCCACGTGTGTGTTAATTATAATAGAGCTGTAGGTGCTCCAGGACCTTAAAAGTGCATGGCAAATGTTTCCTGCGCAAGACACGATGGATGAAAATATAGTCTAAGACTTTATCGTTAATTCTAATGTATGTGTCTCTTGAACCAGATGCCCAGCGCTTTTACATGATACATAGGTGTCTATAGAATAACTTGCAGCACTTGAGCTATAAAGCTTATCAACTGAGAAATGTAGCTAGTTTACAGGAATATGTATTTAAGGATATGATTTATTTCAATGATTGTGGCTTAATTTTGAATGATTTAACAGACAGTGTCGACCTGGAGGTCGATAAACTGAATTTTTGTCACCTCCCCTCCTTGAATAACTTCGGCTTTGTTTGAATGCCATAAAAAGACACAACACAATATATAAATTGAAAAAGGCCATTTATTGTAAAATGGCGAAAACTAAGTATCAAAAGGACATCAGCAAAACAGAACTATACATACAGCGATTTACAATAAGTCTAGAATAACCTGAATTGTAAAAATACCGAAAGTACATACCTAACCCATGAATAATATCTGAGCTGAAAATCAAAGGTGAGGGGCAGATAAATTGAATATCAATTAGTAGTTTGTAGTTGGTAGCACTATGTCGGAGAGTTTTATGTTTATTGATCTAGGTGTTCCATGGTAACTGATATCGAATTTGAATATTGCGCAAACTGGCGCACTGCTACGATGCATTGTGAATTTTGATGTGTGTGTGGTTTTTAAATGTCCTTGGTAATCAGAAAGGTGAAATTAAAATTAAAACAAAGAGATCAATATTAACCATTTATTACAATAAGCTTGTGTCATGTTTGAATTCGATCCCCGTACTTGCCATTTATCCCATATTTGACGATTATTTTAGGTGTAAAAATTCAAACGATCGATATAAATTGATTCAGTACATGGGTACTTTGATTTGTATTGTACATGACAGTTCCTTATAGATAAGAACTGTACCTTTATTAAAAAAGAAAAAAAATGGGCGTTACACTTGAAATAACACAAACAATGTTTGTTGTTCAAATTAGAAATCATACTAAATTTCTCGGCCAATCTCGGCAATGCTCGGAATCAACGACATAGGCCGAGAAGTTGCGATTGGGTAGTTGCAAGCTTACCTTTCTCTCCTTGAAAGTTACCCCAGAATGTTTGGTCATGTATGCCGCCATTTCTCCGACAGTTAATTTGTCTCCACATATACTCAGGGTTTTGTTCAGATAAGAATCTTTATTTAACAGAAGAACACGGATTGCTTCTCCAATGTCTTCAACACTTATCATATTCAGCGGTGTGGTACCGGTAGGTATTACTGTAAATAATACAAGCTTATATTAGAAACAATACTTAAATCAATATTAAACTAAATTGATGAATATATGCATATACAAGCTACCGTCTGAAACGCATATAGTCACCATGGGCACTAATTATATGTGTTTTAAGTAATATGGATAGATCTACATTATTAACACTGCATGTTTTTTGTTTTTGTTTTGTTTTGTTTTGTTTTGTTTTGTTTTTTTGTTTTTTTGTTTGTTTTTTTTTTAATGCCATTTCTAAACGTCTTACTAAAAGTTCATCTTCTTGAGTCAAGAGTTAGTAATTTACGTCCCTTGAACTAAGCTTGACAGAACAAACGTGGACTAAAAATTTGAAGGATGCGAATGATAACATGGTTGTACATATATTAATAATGTAACTTAAGTGACCCTGGATCTGATCGTTTTTTTCCAGAAATTTCACTCATGTTTTGTCAATCATACAATTTTTAGCATGAAGGTTTTTTGGTTGACTCAAAAAGACAATTCTTTTATTTCTTTGAAGACTGTCTAAATTAATGCACATTTAATTTATGAAGTTCTTAGTAAGCTTAAACAAAATTAATATGTTTTTAAAAACTATAGAACATGAACATTTAATTAATTTATTAATCTCAAGCAAGAAAATCAGTTCTAGACCATTGTTAATTGAAAATAGTGTACTCGATTTAGGAATTGGAGTTTGGTACATAGATTATATAAGATTATACCTATTGCATATAACTAAGTAATTCATTTACAGTAAAAACATAAGGTTTATTTTGTAAGGTATGATATTATTTGATTTTATCAGGATTTTGCAAGGAGAAACCAACTGAAAAGAACAAAATTGATAAAAAAGTAATATCAGATACTCACCGATATCATAACATCCATCTCTATCTGTGAGTGGCCTTAGTGGTTTCAGACATCCAAAATAGTCCTCATACAAAGAAGGGATCATTATGAAACTAACTGGTAGTCCTATTTGTCTCATATACCCCTCGATCTCAGCCTTTGCTACTAAGTGCCGGCATGATATTCCAGTAATTTTAAATGAATGTAGTTGCGTACTGAACACGACATGTGGAACTTTTGCCGCAGAACATGCATCTGCTATGTTTTGTCCTTGTTCTATTTCATCTTCGACAAATTGGGGATTTGTAAAGTCTGACTTCGTTACTACAAAACATGCGTCAGCACCACAGAAAATATCTCTTAAAGAATTTGTGTCTTTCAAATTGTTTTGCACTACTTGTATATTACATTGTTTGACAGTTTGAACATTTGGGTCGTTTGTATCTACTGCTACTGCTTTGACTGTATAAATTCCAGTTTTGGATAAGGCACATGCAACAGCGCCCCCGATATCAGAGTCTGCACGAACAAGGACTAATGTTTTTGGCATCTGTAAAAATAATGAAAAACCTTTAACAAGTATACATACTTATTTTTTATTCGGCAAATGACCACATCCAGCCATACCATTTACCTTGAAAATACCGAAAGCATTGTCTTCTGTAATATTCACTTACTTAACTCGAGAGTATTCGTAAAAATAGAGAATAACAGATAGACGGACAGTAGCGATACACTCAATCGGAAATACCGAAGCCCACTTTCGGTCACACAAATAAAAACGTAGTCTGTTGTTAGTGTGACGGAAGTAGTTTCGAACTCATCGTTGCAGCTTCACGGGCAAGGGTATTAGTCTATAATCAAGACAGTAGAAAAAGTCTGATAGCAATGTCTGGGATCAACGTCATGCATGTATCAGCACATAAAAATAACTCCAATACATGCATAATCATTAAGCAAAATAAAAACTACAGTGTGTGTAAAATTACCCAAAGTATGTTTTTGTGATGCAATGTACTGCTGAAAAAAAAGTTCAACAAGTAAAAAGTCATATACAAAATTGTTATATATCTTTAATATGTATATAAACATTGTGCAAAGTTTAAATAATACTGGTTCAAATCTTTTTTAGTTATACATTACACAGCATATGTACCCTCGACAACATAAAGTGATAAAAAGTGGCTAATTTAAACATACTAATAATAAAATGTTGGAACTCATTAATTGTCAAATTCTCCATAATAAGAGATAGATATTTAAAGTATGTATGCATGTAAGCACTGTTATACTGGTTCAATACATTCCGAGAAACGGATTAAACAATGTATGTAGTCTTACACAAAGCGTGACGGACGGACGTACGGCGACCAGTGGCTAAATGTACACCTGTTTTCACTATTGGTGACGATGCTAACCGTATAAGCAGTCTTAAAATTATTATTTTAAGGTTACTTACATTTGTACCTTTTGTGTAAGCTAGTAAGTAAGAAGTGCACACAAAAATGATTTAATCCAGAGTAACAAATAATTTCAGTTAAAAGAATAAAACAGTTGTCTAATTAGACTTGGAAACCTCTGTTGATTTTTCACACTCGCACTAAAATTACCTAAAAACCTTCATTCTATTGAAAACCCCAAAATATTAAATTACTTTGATAATTATGTTTATTTAAATGCAGATATATTGGTATTATAATTTCTTTTCAAATTTGTAAAGGCTATTTAAATTTCGTGAACTAATATTTATAATGGAAGAAATCGTATTGATTTTAAACACCTAAAATGTGTAGCAGTAAACAGTTAACTTTTCTGTTGATACGTCTGTAGCTAGACAGTTTTAAATGGCTTTTACGTGAACTTTAAGTCTCAAGGAGAAAACAATAGGCGATTGCCTCCACAATCAAATATACAGCCCGACTAATACTTAAACACGATTATTTGTGCATAAACTGTAACAAACATTTCAATCCACATTGTACTAAAAAAAATAAGAAAATGACACATAACCTCTAAAATGTCAACTTACTCCGTCGTCTGATATGAAAAGTACGCTAATAGAGTATGATGTCACCGATCATATAAATATGTGTAGACAGCACTAAAGCAACAGATATACGTTAATGTTCAACTGGATGATAACAAACATCCTATGCTAAATTTGCAACAGAATTTCACATTTTATTAAAAAAAAAAAACAGAATTCGAACCAGCTGAGGAGTACGTTTCATTGCTAACGTTATATGTTGCAGCATAGACCTTTAATTACAGGTCTGTGGTTGCGGCGAGTGAAAATCATTTTTAGAAGCAAACTACATTCGTAATACTAGGTATTGAATTCGTTTAATTTTCCTACAAAAAAACAAACAAAAAAAACTCTTCGACTATTTAGCTGCTCTTCGACATTGTTACAGTTTCTTGCCCCTTTCTGTGCATTAAGGAAAGAAATTTTATGTACCTTTAACTGCTTTGATTTCTTACCTTAAAACCGATGTCGATCGTTATCCGTCTGAAAATTATTTTCTGCGTCTAGCAACGAACATAGGCGCATGCGTCGATTCACAGTCCCTTTTAAATGTATTGAGACTGATAGTGTGATACATGGATATTGATCTTATTTTTTTTTTTTTTGAAAATCACCAGGATATATGGATTATGTTAAGCCTACTTAAATGGAGATTAGCTGTCTTTCATTGTTGATTAACTAGTAAAAACAAGTTGGATTATTGTTTTTAAACTATTCTAGCTGTCGGGCTGTTGGATCGTTTTCTCTATACACTACTGACTCACTATGGTATATCATAAATCTAATTTTTGACACAGATCAGGGGCACCCCATCCCGAGCATCGGAGGAATATTCCTATTAATTTTAGGGAAATGAAAACCTAAAAAGTGGGATTATCTATTGTTGTAGTCTATCCGATCCCTTTAATGGCACATCTTTGTTCTACTCTTAATGATGCCTGTCTTTAACTCTATACCGTTCAACTTCCCTCAAATGGGACACAAGTACATTTTGGGCATTGTTATCGGCATAAATGTGCAGTTGGTGTGTTAAAACAACGCCAGTGTTTAAAAGAAAACTGATAGTCTACTTCATTTTATCAAAGGCAAGAAAGTCATTAGCATACCATGCATACAAACAGCAGAGACAGAAACGTTGACAAAACTTCCTCCGCACTGATCAATTAATTTTGTTTATAAAGAAATATTGATTGATTAGTTTTCTTTATTTCCCCCAAAAGATGGAATTTACAAAACAAGAAAAAAATCACAAATACTATACATTAGTCACTTGACAAAAAAAAGAAAACCACACACACATATATACACAAACTGATGTAAAACTTTTATACCATGTATATATGACTGTATTAAAAAAGATGATAATACTAAATTGTTGGTATGTTGCATATATTGAGTACAATAGACCTAATTGGATGTTAAATACTAATATTGAATCTTAACTCAAAAATTATTTTTCTGAAGTTAATGTGTAATTCATGTATGTGACCTGCGACGGATGCATTAGCTGGTACCATATATCAGTGTTCAATTCAATAGCAAATTCGGTAATGGCAGCAAGAAATGTTATGAGAATGTCACCATCTTCTTGATTAAATAAATTTATTGAATCATGTACTGGAAGTAAATCCACAATGGCGTAAAACATGGGAATTATATCATTCATAAAGGATTTATAATGAAGTATTGAGATGTTGTCGTCTGTAAATCGGCCACAAAGAGAACAATGTCCACTTACACAAGTAATAGCAAGCGACCCTAGATTAGATAATACCATTAGTTGACTGCGTTTGCAATGGCATTTGGAACAAAGTCTTACCAATTTGTGTTCTGTTAAATAATGGTGGATATTGAAATATCCTCAAAGTTCAGCTCGTTGTTGTAACAATAATTTCCATTTATTTTTTCATAAATGATTACATTTTGTACTGTTTGACTTACAACTTTTGACCAGAGTCTATTGTCCAGAATAAAAGTTTCTTCAATGAAGTGCTCAGGAAATTATTACATATCATATTTCAATTGAGTTTGAAGAAGATCGCAAGTTAAAGATTGTCTATCAAACCCTCTATCGACAACAGTCCTAAGTTACTTACAGAAGAATCTCTTGGTGAACGTTTGTCAAAACACAATATAAACCGAGTAAAGTATCTTTGAATATGTTTCAGTTTTGTTCAAGTCCAGCATATGTAACTTTGTCTGTCCTTTTAATCGTTTTCTGCAAATGTCTCTTAGTAGTAAACAGTAACACATTACTTTTCAAAGCATTGTATTTTACACGCCACTTTTTCGCATACTTGTGGACGATGTTAAGCGAGTCCTGTAGTTCCTTGTTGGAAAAGCTTAACAACGTTGTGTCATCAGCTGATAATATATAAGGGATGAGTAAGTTTTCGGTAAGTAACCCATTTTTCGATCCTACAAGGAGATTAATTAATCCATTGATAAATAATGAAAAGAACCAGACAGACATAAAACGTCCTTGTCCTACTCCCTGACAGATTTTGAATGATTTACTTGATATTGACTTGTATTTAACATGAGCACTTGCAGACTTATATGATACATGTATTAATATCCACATCTTTCCAAATATTCGTAAGTTCCAAGTTTTGTACAACTGGCCATCCTACCAAAGTCGGTAGAACGCCTTTTCTCTGTCTAAGAATGCAGAATATACTACAGTGTATAAAGTTAGAGATTCTGTTAACTATTAATTGCTGTTATAGAACCATGGTCCTAGACAAAACCAAATTGAAAGGGATGAGGCATTGTTATGTTCTGCTGTGTGATATACACTTGAATACCGTTAACATTATCCTTCCCAAAAATTACTGAGGGCCGAAGTAAGCGTAACAGCTCGGTAATTGATAGATTATTATTTCCCTTGTACAGAGTTATTAAAGTACCGCGACGGAACGAAACCAGAATACAGTCAGAAGTCATATTCATGTTATTTTGCGCAAGTATTTTAAAACTCGTTTGCCCCATAAATATTATTTCCCACCCTTCAAAGTTTTTAACTGCAACATAATTTCATCAACAGTAAATGACTTATCTATCTCATACGCGCGCTTAGTCTAAGACACAAACGTTGACAAAACTTCCTCCGTAATGATCCAATAATTCCGTTTCAAGATAAAAAAGTATTCAGATCCATTGACATTTTATTGCTTATTCTGCGTGCAGTTACTTTAAATGGGTATCGTGTTTCTTGCTAATTAAGGTATTGAAAAATGGATGTTATTAAATGTTCAACATTATATAAATAAGTGTCGAATTTGCCGGCAAACGAAAGATAAAACATCGAATGGTGCAAGAATTGAAAATGACAGAGATCACACAACAAAAAACCAAAGCTTTAACATTACTTTTAACTTAATGCTTAGTTTCACTTGCATCGATTTCATTTTTAATAAAAAAAAATTACAAGTAACATTTTCACATTGCAAATTATATCAATCAATTGGTTAACCTCAATAACTAACCGAGGGATAAGCTGAGGTGTTGTATCCTATCTATTCGTGATAATGATAATTACAGTATCGTGTCATGTGATTTTCTGTAAAAAACACAACTATTTTATGTTCTTAAACGCTATCTTTATAAGACGTAGAAACATATTATGAACTTAGTATGAAATGTTTTTTGTTCATAAATTGTATTTCATGCAATAAACTCCTTTAACCAATGTTAACCTTCGAGCAAAGCCTCGGAATTTTTATTGCATTTCATATAAAGAAAATATAATTCAATTTACATATATAAATTATGTCTTTGTCTATTTAGACAACAACAGCATTGTTATTGCCTCGCTGTTTCTGATAAAAGTTAAATGCACTTTTAAAAATACACATGTACTATGTATTTACAAAGCTTATTCTATTTAGATAGCAGTAATGGCCACGAGAGATAAACAATTATCTGTGTTTAAGTTAAACACAACTAGATATCTAAACCCACATCTACACGGTAAGATTTATTTCAGTTTGCATGCTTATGAATAATAGTGGAAACTGCATTCATGAATCACTTGTATATAGATGCATAGGGCTATTAACAGGATACGAAGTATGTTTTTTTTTATGGTCGTAAGAGGCGTGATTCGTACGTGTTTGCCGAAGTACCTTCCCCAGTCTTCTGTCCCTTTATTTGATCTTCCAGTTGAATATTCTTTAAATATCTGTATACCGTAAAGGAAGATGACAACTTCAGAGACCAGTTAATCTACCATTGTTTAGTTTCCATGTGCTTTACAAATGTGTTTTTAGTTTCCTATACCCCTACACACAACAAAGAATTTCCACCAATCAGTTTCTAAAAACAAAACAAAAAATAAGTGATGACATATAGGTCTAACTAATCCAGCAAAGTCTAGAGGTTGTCTGGCAAGCTATTTTCTGACTTGGTGCATTCCAATCTCTTGCGATGTTGGAGTATGGTCCATTGGTCATTCGTTCGTAAACAATGAAATTGCATATACAAAAGGTGTTTCACACTGCCATTTTTCTTTGTTTATCTATTTATCTTAAAAAGTTTTATTTAGTTGTTTTGTTTTGATTATGATGAAACATCTATAAAATTCGTTTTCAGGCTGAGGGATGACAGACTCAGGACCAAGTTCAGACCCGGGTAACATGTTGACAGACTCAGGACCAAGTTCGGACCCGGGTAACATGTTTTGTTATTTAACTTTTCACAGAGAGTACATGTAACAGTAGATTCTACATGTTCATTTTATCATCCATTTCATGTTCATCGCCAAAATATAGCTGAAATATTGCTGCTCGGGTGTTAAACCCCATTAATCAATTAATCAATCAGGGTGAGAACTGTTAATTTAGTACGTAGTTAATCGTCGCTCAGTAATACGACACAATTACTCATTGACTTTTATTGTAACTCCACAGCTTTTGACAATAAAAAAGGAAGAAATACGTTCTAAAAACCTAGGAGTCTGCGTGTAGAAGACGAAATGTGTACAAATTATAATCTCGTGATGGATATGGTGATGTCATATTAAAAATTCGACTTAGCGTGTCTGACCATTGTTCAGTTGATCGAGCTGTTATAAAATCTAAAGCAATCAATCAATCAGGTCTATTGTATCCTGGATTAAAGCGCCCTATGAAGGAGTCACAGAACAATATCTTTCCGAATACATTTTATAAGTTATTTATCAATATATCTTGTCTTTCTAGACTATTTGTATTCAGACTCTTTTGAAGTTACTGATGACATCAAAAGAAAGTTTGATGAGAGTGGTTATATTATGGTTCGGTAAGTTTTTACAGCCGTCTTCTAGTTTAAGCTAGCTTTCTGGACCAAATTAAATATTGATTTAATTTTCATTTAATTTTCCTCTGTAACAATCCTTTTTGTTACGATAAAAGTCCCAAACATTCAAATTAGATCAATAAAACTAATAATTAATTAAATCTAAATAGTGCGTACTATGGAAGAGCCTTCATTTTTAGGTACCAATTTTCGCAGTTTTCATGGTTTGGTCAAACCGACAATTCATATTTCCAAAGAAAGTTAAATTACCACAAACTTAAGTGCTCTAATTAGTATCCACGAACTCAAACTTTTGCGTACTAACGATACTGATATACTTATTTTCATTTCGCGACCCTGTTTTCGAGTTTATTTTTATTCAACCTACGTTCGCACGGTCTTAAATTAGCAATCGTTTTGTGATCCTTTCTTTAATTCATAATATGATAACTCTACGGTATTTTCATTGCGCACCGTTTTTTTTCGTGTATTTTTATATCCAATACATTTGCGCTGTCAAATTCGCAAATTGGATAACACCTTCCATGTGGGAAACATCTACAACCAGTTTTTTTTCGTGTTGAAGACTTTACCTCGAATATAAAACTATAGGCTACGGAGCCGAGAACCGCCATATTGTTTCTTCGGTGTTAACGCAGTCTAGTACATTGTTTCTTTCTCATTCCATCTTATAATATTGTTTCCCTTTCCGCCTTAATTTTTGACCTTTGATTATATATAATGTCACAAATTTTGGTTTTTTTTTTTTGCTTTGAGCCCAAAGGCTGTATGTGAGTTGATATAAGTCAAACGCGAATCCATGATAGGGGATCATAACGATGTGAACGTAATAATTTCAGGCAAATGTTTGACGAAGAAGAGTTAGGACAGATAAACAAAGTCCTCGAAGATAGTGACATGACACAGAAATATGGCTATGGAGTAGGTATTTGTAATTCTATTAAAGAGCACAGACGTTCCTGAGTGGTCAATGAATTTTCATTCTGTCTATCAGCTTTATACAGTTTGACCGAAAACAAGACATTTATAAGAAAAAATGCATTGATACTTGATTTTGGTACATTTGTGTATTTACTTGGTCACACAGTTTGGTCTTCTTTTCTGACCACTTGATTATAATATAATGCCGACAATTTCTTGGACAACGTGCCCTGCTGGTTTTGTCACTGTTATTTAAATATGGTTACAACGGTCTGAAATTATATCGAATTCATAACTGTCTGAAAACTGTCACTAATTGAGGTCTTCCATGCAGGTGGTTTATATAGTGCCAGTCATGTCGTCTTTGATAGTATAAGCTGTTGTTTGTCACTTGAAGTTTTATTCTAATCTTTGTGTAACTTGTTAAGATGAGTTTTATGCAAACATTACACAACTTTATGATAATGTTCTTGAGTTCGAAAATTTGCGAGGTTTCAAGGCTGATTTTATTAAAGTGTGCGAATAGCTTACGGTAAGATTACCAACCATTTTCAGTCAGCTTCTTTGTCTCATATGCTGCATTTTATAATACTTATTATCTACATTTTTTTCTTTTCCTTTTTCATTTGAGTTACCAGATGGACAAGGAAAATCTGCTGGACTTGTTATATGGGGTCACCCAGGAAATGACGTCACAGGAATAGTTGCAAGAAGCGAGAAAGTAGTTAACACGTGCCAGAAGGTAGTCAATTTGGGCATAAATAATCAAGTGGTTTCTTTTTTATTATCAAACGCCTATATCATTCATTCTAACAAGTGCTGCCTTACTGGTATAGTAGAAGGTTTGCTACAATTCAGGCCATATACAATAAGAAAGCCAAATTCCTTAAGGCGGAAAATTGACGCTATGTTAGGTTCCTGGAAACTGACAGTTGAAGACAATATTTGACCTTCTTATATGAAGTCCAGCGTTTTATTCCTTAGATGTACATTGTTTACCTGTCGCCATAAGGCTCTTGATCTTACCTGAAATCAAGGTACAAATGTCTCCTCAGTTTACTAGTAAACATTTCAATGTTTTGCTTAAACGAGTATTAAAATATTAATTTCTATTTATTTATGATAACAGTTACTTGGTGGGGGAGAAATCTACCACTATCATGCCAAGTTCGTACGGAAGGATGCATTTACTGGCGGGAGTTTTCTTTGGCACCAAGATTATGGGTAATGTGTTTGTTGACTGTTTAGTTTTTCATTTATTTCCTTTTATTTTGTGAGATTTTTTTATTGATCATAAGCTTCCAGGTGACTGTCTAAATAAACAAAGACGGTTACGGGAGCTTATAACATTTTTGTTCGATTTTGCACCCTATATTATTGGGAAATAAATTAATTTTTGCATCGAACTATATTTCTTTGAAGTTCTTTAGTAAATTATTCGGTGGCTACTAGGTAAAATCTTTTTATTTTTCTTAGCGTCCGAATGTACATTGTAGTCGGTGACGTGATCGAACTATCTGTTTCAGGACATTCAGGTCAAATTCTTTTTAAGTGCACACTTAGCGTGCCTAGTTTCATTGATTATGTAGACTGTGGTCCATGGGCTCGGAGGGTCCACCGTGCACCACCACCCCCACTCATCAACTTCATTGTGATTTTCTGGTACCGTTATGCCTTCAATTACCGAATCAATATGTCGTCAAAGAATATTTCCGGATTCTTTTTCAGCATAAGCTTATAATTGTATCCCACTGGGTCAAAAAGTCAAGATTTTTGTGACACAGTTTTTCGAACGTCTTCTTGGGACAGCATGTGTGAAGAAACGAAATATGTATAGAAAAAATCATTAAGCCCAATGTCTCAGCTTTTCAATGAGGGTACCAAGAAAGCTGGGTTTGTGAAGTAAAATGAAAAAAAAATGTACCAATAGGCCACCGAAAAATCGCTTAAATTGACATGTTTTTCAATGTCAAAACCCCTAGAGTATCTGTGCTTCAGTAAAGAAGGGCTCATTTGGTATTTTCTGTTTAGTATTATTACAGTTAATACTTATTTTGATGAAATGTGACGATTTTCGTAGTTAAAATTTATCACAAAATACAAAAAATCGGATTTTTGATTTTCCCGTAGAAAATGTTAAAAATATTACTCTTACCCCTAGAAAACTAATATCAGTATCATCTAGAATTCTCATTCACAGCACACCAACACTATAAAACTCATATTTTAGCATTCATAATTAAGATAATGATGCACCCAACATATCTTATCACTTCAGGAGCTCAGATTTTCTTTTTTAGGTTACAATTGTTAAAACAAAAGTACCCAACATGTCTATTGTACACGGTTTATAAGCTAAACCTTATGATTTTTGGTTCATGTTGAGCTATTTTTTTTCACGGGTAGGGATGGCAATTGTTTACCTGATATGACTTGGAAAAGTTCAAATATTTATAACTTGGGCTCATTAGAAAGCTACTACTCTACCGGTGATATAGAAGACAATATGAAATTTAGAAAATTCCCCTTTTTATGAAGAACTAATTACTGTCAAATTGAAACTGAACAACTCTCGCCTGAAATTAGCTTATATGCTGGATACATCGGTAATTAAAACAATAGTGTACCCAGCATGTCTATTTTACACCGTTTATAAGCTAAACATTAACATTTTGGTTCATGTTCATGTATTTTTTTTTTAAATTCGTGGGTAAGGGTGGCAGTTTTTCACCAAACCTGACTTGAAAAAATTCAAAAAATATTACTACTTGAGCTCGTTTGAAGGCTAAGACACTACATAGATGTAATGCAGCACACAAAATCTTGTTTAAGCTACGGTATTTTGAAAAAAGATGGACGATATAAAAGAAATTCTGAAAATTCCCCTTTTTAGCTCTCCTAGCCAAAGGCCAAGTAAGCTTATGCCATTACTTGGCGGCCGTCGTCGTCGTCGTGAATTTTTTTTTAAATTTTCACTGAAACTACTACACCGACAGGATGTAAACTTGGCATGATTGTTCCTTCGAGTATTGTGCACAAGATGATCGTTGGTATTTTTGATCCGTGAAAAAATATGGCCGCCATTACTATAAATAGAACATAGGGTCTGAAGGCAGTTTTTGCAAATAACTCAAAAATCGTTGCCTTTAGCAAAATTCTGGCAGGGGTAATATTGTTGGGCATCATAAGACCAACCATACCAAAATTTTCAAAACCATACGTCGAGTGATGAAGGAGATACGGCCCCGGAAACATGTACTACTTTGAAAATCTTCTTTTCTGAAACCATTTAAGATCATTTAATGAAAATAAGAATATTTGTTCTTTAGTGTATTGTGCTCAAAATGTCTGTTGTGATTTTAATCCTTGAATTGATATGGCTGCCTATACTTAACCAAAGACTGAAGTCTTCAAAGTCGCTAATCGTCAAATATTCTCGGTCACTTATTTTGGCTTTCTTTTAACATCCGAAATGACGCGAATGCGATATGCTCAAAAATCGGGTGACTTCCGATAAAATCTTGGTTCCCTTGATATGATTGGTATATTTGATAACCGTGATGACCCGAATTTTTACTCGGAACCAGACTAAACGACTAGCAATGGATATATATTGATATCATGATCCTGAAAGTGTATCTGACCTATATAAAGTCGATTAGCCACATGCGGGTCCGGGCGTCGAAAGAATAGGCCCGCAGTAGCGCTAAGCTTGTCGTAAAAGGCGACTTAATAGTGCTCAGAACCCTGGCTGGGGGCTAGGGCGCTCTGCCCACAGAGCAACTGGGTTGTGTACGTCAGGTGTTTGAATGGGGTAACTCTGGCATGTTGCATACTGGGGTCGTCAGGCTATAATACGGAAAACCTGACCGAAAACCATAGTGGTGCACCGTGTTGGGAAAGATGCCACGTTCCCCTCAATTGTCCTTGAAGAACCCTGTTGTGGTATTCGATAGGAGTAGGAACTATTGGGCTTCACCACAGGAGGCTAAATTGTCCGACTCTACCCTCTTCTCCCTATTTCCAGTGGCAATCAAAATGTGTTGACCTCATTATCCTTGTGCCCCATCCCATTTTTCATTTCATCATCATTTCATGTTTATTTTATCATCTATTTCATGTTCATCGCCTGAATATAGCTGAAATATTGCTGCTCGGGCGTTAATCAATCAATCAATATAAAGTTAATTATAACGAGCCCTTGTGTTTGAATCGGAAACTGGGTAATATTACATAAATTCAATGCTCAACGATTATATCATCTTATAATGTTCCCGTTTTCATATAAACAAAAAACAACAACACACACACAGACATGTATATGATTTTTTTAAAAGAGGTACGTTGTAGCGGTATCATTAGATCGCTTATGATGTTGACCAAGGAACCAGATTAAACAACTGGCAATGAATATTCATACATGTAGATATTGGGGCCGTGCTATTGTGTATGACCTTTATAGTCTTGTAAAGAGCCCCTGTGCCTGAATCGGAAACTGGGTATGTTCAAAGCTAACCGATCATTTCATGTAAACTTCCCGTCTTCTCGTACAAGCAAGAAATACACGTACAACATGTAGAACGCTCACGTATGCTATTTAAGAGATACGTGGGGTACAACTATAAATTTATGCAAATCATATGAGAATATTAAGTCGTTCTTTAGTGAAGCATTAATACTCTAGGGGTTTTGACATTGAAAAATATGTCAATATAAGCGATTTTTCAGTGGAGTAAAGGTACATTTTATCACTTTACTCCAAAATATTAAGTGTTACCGCAATTTTCTTGATAGCATTGGAACACTGTCACTGTGCTTAAACGGTATTTTTCATGCATTGTTTGATTTTTTATAGCAGCCTTAAATAATAAAGTCACTTACCAATACCGTTTATTAATGAATATTGATTTTGTTTTAGCGCAATTTTAAGACGAACTTAAAAATGAACAAGATGTCCGTAACTTTATTTCTGGATGTGGGTAACGTTGGTTATCAAAATTTCAAGATTGCTGATTTAAAAACTGTTAACTTTGTAACTCTGCTGATTCTATGGTTGTTGTTAGTAAAAATAAACTCCCTTTTAACATTTTAGACGTTACAATAAGTTGCATCATTTAGTACACTATATATGTAAATAGTTATTGAATAGAACGACGTTTAGCCTGAATATCATGACTTACAATGTCATTACAATACGAATCTTATATATTAGTTGCATTTACAAATAAAATACGAGGTGTTGCTTTCCTAGCATTATTCAAAGTCGGTCTAAACAACTCGGTCTACGCGAAATTGATCAAATCTTTGCACTTTGCTGAAGCTGGGTATAATGAATGTTTTGCTTGTTAGTCAATAAAGAAAGCGCAAGATTATGCAATTTTTTTTTTTTTTCATTTTTTCATTTTTATGTCAAGGAGATTCCCTTCAAATGTAAGCGATGTTTTCATTATGTAATTTTACCAGAGAAGTTTCTTACCGACGCCAGGCGACTCCATTTTGGGCTGTGGGTAACTTAAGTTCGTTACTCACAGCCGTTTAAGCACAGTTACTATGGTATTGGGCTACATGTTGATTTCTACATATGTCAATTTACTTCATTTTGTAGAAATTAGAAGTTCGATGAATAAAAAAACGTAAAAGATGGATATTTGCCTCAACGAGGTATAAAAAGTAGCAAAAAGATACAAAACTGCTTCAGTATATTTTTGGCAACAAAAAGATTTGTAAACGGGAGGTATAAAGGTAGCTGAAAATCATATTTAGGTTGATGAATGGGGGGGGACATACACATGTTGGTTATCTCCGACCACGTACTACAGATTCTGCAACTATTGTCATCGTTGGTAGATGGATTTTCCTTTTATGGTCGTTTGCATATTGTTCATTCGAACATTTTCTTCAATGGGGGGTTTATTTTCTATGTATCAACTTAATTTGCACGTTTGCGCTTTGGTTATTTAGACGAACGGTTTTATCCAGTCACGAGTTGTCAACACAACGCAAAATCGTATAATAATCCTTTACTTTATCAAATCGTATCCGTAAATTGTCTTTCTCAGGACTGTATTATAACTTTCTTTTTTGTCCAGAAATTGAATAGATTCTATCAAGCGTTATGACATGCAATCGATTTCGAGAAGAGACATAAGCAAAACAATCGGTTTTGACGTTTTTATACTTTTATTAATAAATAAAAATACTGTATAAAAATAAAGCCAAATGTGTTGGATAATCACGTTCCTATATTTAATAGCGAGCGCCGTGAAGCGGTATGAGCTCTACCGTTATTACGTGTACTTTCTAACTTTCCCTTAAGATTCCCCAATACACTAACAAAAAAAAAGTCATGTCCCGGAAGTAACAAAAAATGACTGTCCTTACGGAGAAAATTCATCCTTTCCTTCAATTACACAAATAAAAAATATATGTTAAGATTACGTTTCAGTAAAAATAAATTCATCTTTTCTGATAGTTTTCAAGTCTTTTTCTAATATGTTTTACTTATTTAAAGAAGTGAATTTTATGTTTATAAAAACTTCGGAGAACACGTGGATGTACATGTACGTACGTGTATCTCCGCGGTTCCACTGTTGCTGTTGTCAAGAACCTAACCCGCCTCGAAAAAAAATTTAACTCCGATTTTAGGAAAGGCAATCATTTTCTTGTTTGGAATTTGCAGCTGTCTTCTGAATTTTGTTTACGTCACATGATATGCAGCCGAACAGCAAAGTCGAAAATGGCGTCGTTTTCATTATGTGTAAAACATTCCCACCATTCGAGGAGAACTGTAATATTTCCGGTATCTGTACAGATTGATTGAACAGGCCAAAACTGAAAAGGATATTGCTAGAGATGCCTTAAGAGATAAAAAATGTAAAGTATTGCGAAGTACTATAAAGTTATTGACCATTTTGAGAGCGAGGGGAAAGGGGGTATGCTCATGGGGTTGGTATTTTTGGGAAAAACATTGTTCAGGTTATTCATTTATTGAAAAAAATCCCCCATTAATTAACAAGACAGATTTTCAAATAGAAATATTGATTTTGCTTGCTGCTAAAATATGAATAAAAATACTGCACTTGCGAAGCAAACATTTTCATCCGGGTCGATACCCGACCTCCCCCTTTTTGTCCTTTATTATTTTTACGAGTCTAGCACAGACGGTAAATGTATAGTAAAGCTCACGGTGCTCGCTTATTTAGGCAATGCCTACCCCATATTACAGATTGCATCATATTGCTACCCTATATATTACAGATACTGGTACCAAAACGGAAACCTTTTTCCGGACCTTGTGACAATTTTTATTGCAGTCGATCAAGCAAACGAATCAAATGGTTGTTTACAGGTAGATTTTGATCGAAATTTAGAGACAGACCTAATTACCACTTCCCTTTTACTACAAGTAAATCCGCCAATTATGTTATCTGCTATTTTGCATGAGCATTTTTTCACAGAAATTTTGTAATGTTCTTTCCGGTGTCCTGTCCTAATTAAGATTTGAATGCGATGTCCAGAGGCGTTAAACTTTCAGATAATAAACGATTCCCTCTGCACAAGAAATGGGAATTGAAGTCTTATGACTTTTTATTAACCGATCACAAAAGGGTGCGTTTTTTTCAAAATTGCTCTGCGCTCTTACCCTTTAGCTTTTTTTGGCTTATATTTGTTTTAGCTTTTTTTTTGCTTATAAGCATACAATGTCACAGCACTATTCTGCTAATGATATTTTTTGTACACGAACTTCTCTATAAATACTTTCATTGCTTTACCACAAACAAAACATTTGCATTTTAATATACACTGGCTTGTCTTCGATTAAATCTTCACAAAACGTCTTTTAGATATTGCCTGGCAGTCATAAATGTGGAAGAATTGAACATTATTCTGTAGCTGGTCAACACCAATGTGATTTGGAGAGAGTGGAACAAATAAAACAACGACATCCCTTAAAACACGTGGAGATGAACCCGGGTAATTTACCAAAGCAGTTCAGTAGTTTAAATTCTTATTTTAAGTGTATTTGAATTCTGTACCTACGAAATTGAAATATAATGAAGACACTCAAAATGATGGTCGTTGCCCTATGTGCCTCCGGGTATGACAAGGGCTACAAAGGTTGGTAGTTAGGTGGTATTATATTTAGTAGTTACATTATCGCTACAGAAAAGCTCATTTGGAGGTGTTATTAAATTGTGGCAGGTGTAACATGTAACATGTACGCAGAGGAAACTAGAGAGGCCTTATCCAAAGATGTGTCAGTTAACATAAATTGGGTGTCGTCCTTACACGACTCGCGAGCAGGCGAGTTGTTTTATATTTTAAGTTTTATTTTATTTTTATGTATTTGTGTACAAGAGTCACTTCCTTTCAGCCCTCAGTCATATAATAATTTTGTTTGACTATTTTATCCTTTGGCATGCAAATGAAAAAGGAATGGAATATTTCTGATATCAAAAATACATAAGGCCAAGAAATGAGTTCCATATTAGCAATTCAGGCTCTCTAGAGTCTTATTTGTTATTACGATTGCATATGTCAAATTAATTTGATGAATTATCAAAAATGTTTACACTTAAAATGTCCTTTTCAAATTTTATTTTAGGTGACGCAATAATATTCCATAGTAATGTGGTTCACACCAGTGCTCCAAACAACAGTCCGAAAAGGAGATGGGCTCTCTTGTTTACATATAACCTAAAATCTAATGATCCTGTTTTCAAACATCATCACCCAAACTTTACACCTTTAAGTAAGGTAAGTCTTACTTGCGGTCCTCATGGAGCTTTAGTACGCTTATAACAATATTTTAACTATTACAAGCATAATGCTATTGACGATAAATGAGAACAATCTTTAAATCTGTTTCTTTTATTTTTAATCGATTTTCGCCCCGCGGTCCGCCCTCTCCGAACCGATAGAGATGCAGACGCTGATTGGTCAAAATACAAAGGGGCGCGGCTTAATTAAGGATCATAACTGGTTTTCTTTGTTTTATTATGTATTTGTTGTCATTTGATTATTGTTGATAATATTAAAATGATTGACCGTAAAATATGCAGCTTAAGCCCAAAAGTTAAAGTCTTAGAAATAATTCGAAACTTGCAATAGAAGTAACCATGACGTCTTAAAATAGATGTTGGAAGAAATTGCAATTGAATAGTTGTCGTTTTAAAAAAAGAGAAACACAATCTACAACTTTACTTTGTTGATTATGAAACTTTTCACCTCTCGAGAAATTTCATAATCAACACGCTATCGTTGTAGATGACATATTTGTAAATGACATCTTGGAAGCCTCGTTTAGCAAAGAGATCCTGATTAGAACGAGGAATGGGACATTCATGATCCGGGGATAGACTAGACCAAGAAAAGGGACAAACACAAAAAATGAAACAATTGACTTATAGAATACACACAGACACTAAAGAATAAGTAAGATAATACGACCTGACTCTACTACAAACTAGAGGTATCGACCAGATGCACCAGTAGGTACGCATCCTTGCTTTTCTAGAAAATGTTATACTTATATGATGTCAACTTCTTGTTTAAACAGAAGAGGACAACTGCGATGAATACCAATAAAAATGAATAACAGGTGCGGATCCAGAGATTTTGTGAAAAGGGGGGGGGGTCAAGACTATTAATAGTCATTTGTTTTGTCCAAACAAAACAAAAAGAAAAGGAGGATCCAATCAATACCTGGTGGTACGGTTTTAGCCTTCTAAATAAGCTTTTCTAAATTAGATACAGACCAAATGACATGTTTTAATGTAGCCTACAAACATGAAGCACATTTATAGAGAAACACCAATGGTCACTTATATATAACTAGTTTATAAATGTTGTAGGTACCTAACAGTGCCATTAAGGAATGCAGAAATTATGTAGACTTTACTGGAAAGGACTTCCTTGATCCAAGTATTGACAAAACAGTAAAGGCAGACAAGTAGCGTCACAATGTTTTAATATGATACATAAAACTTGCTCTTATATGTTTTAGCCTTTTGGGCCTGTTGAATTAATCTGTCTGTTCGTTCGTCTGTCAACATATGTAATCGCAACTCCTAAAGAGATCAAGGGATTTCAATATTTTATAGGTGGGCATTATCTGTTGATATGCTTGAAGGAATATATTCATTGGAAAGGACTCCAAGGGGGCTTAATCCACACTGAAGGTTTCAAATATGAAAAATCAATAAGTAGAATTCGCCCGAAAGTGCTCAAGGGATTACACATTTTTATTGGAAATTTGGCTTCATATTATATTTCAATATTTATTTTTATGAGTCCAAAAAAGAGACAACCACAATTGAATCCTGTCAAAGCATGTAAATTTTGTCATTTTTTGTGCTGTTTAATTGCCATTAATATGAATTATAGGACCATACAATCAGAGCAGAGCATCAATACAACAGTCCAACCGGTAGTAGGACATACTCCGATTACCTAAAGGCTGGTTTCTTTTACCTCTACTAAATATACAATGTAGTTAATAGCTCCCGTTAAGGAGCAATCCTGAGAGACTCAAAGGGGTATTCAAAGGACTTGTGTCCTTCTGTACTTTTGGAGTCCACATACTTGTTCGATGGCTAATTCAGTGAACCAGCAAGTTCCATTCTTACTAAAAGCAATGCTGTGAAATATTCTAAATGAACATAAACTGTAGACTTTTGGTGAATCAAATCTAAACTTAGACAAGAACCAATATTTTACACAGTTTTGAACAGGTGTTGTTAATCGTTATGTGTTAATGTATAATAAGGTAAATAATAATAATAATAATACAAATAGCTCATAAAAGTTTCTTTTCTATTCATCATAAGCTAGCTCAGTACAAAGAAGACTTTGCAATTATTATACATTGATAATTTAAAAAGTTTTTAATAATTACAATATTTTACAAATTAACTTTGATTTAAAATATAATGTGTGTACTTCAAATTATTGCATATGATTTTAAGTTGATGTTCTCTTCAAAAGGTATTTGGAAAAAAATGCACATTTTTTAAAAGTATCAATTTACAGATCACATAATAAATATCAGTCCTATTTAATGAAGTAGTCATTTTTATTATTCAAATGGTATAATTTTAAAACAAAACCTGTTATATTATGCTGCATCATATTTCCGCAATTTGGCATTACGTTTTGAGATAATCAAAACTTTTTCGCATCTCAGAATCTATAAAGAAAGAATGAACATTAGGGGATGCTTTTGTGAAGTTACCCATCTTTAAAAATTCGTAAAACTGTTTTCCGAGTGGCACCCCTTTCAGGTTCACCAACTTTTCTTATAATGTCACGTGTGAATACGCATTGGATGACTGGCGACGAGAGTCGTCTTCGTCTATCAACAGTCCGATGAAACAAGTCATCAAATCAAACTTATTATATGAACTTCTAAATGGAATGAAAGATGAGAAATTTATCTTGCATGCTGATTTTGATAAACTATGAATTTTATGTTTATTTTTAATCGTTTCCATTCTTCCCACTGACTATGATCTGTGCCTAAAAACTTGATCGCAGATGCTTGTGAGTGCCACTGTAAAATATGATATCTGCTTAACAGGTAATATTTCATGTGATGCCTAGGTTAATTTCAGCCACTATCATGGCTTCATTGACAAAAACGTACTTGTAATGAATTAAAAATTCCATCCCTTTAAGAAAAAAACAAGCTATATAAGCCATTGCAATACATTCAAGTTTCCGATTCTGATGTCAACCTAGAAATCAATTTCTTCTTTTTAAACTTTGTATAATCACATAAAACAAATGAATTCCCACAATGGTACTCCTTACTAAGTATATATCCATTCGGTCTATTTCTTGTCTTTTTTTATGTAAAATATTGTGTGTACGTTTATTTATTTATTTAGTGTGTGTTTGTCTGTTTTAATGTCTTTGTGTTTTATTTGTTTATGTTCTATACATCAATAGATGTATATGGCAAGCCAAAGTGGACAAAAATGAGTATTTTCTAATATTAAAAACTGATTTTTTAATATTACAAAATCATATTCTAATATTACAAAATATTGACTTTTGTCCACTTTGGCTTGCCATAGATGTATGAAAATAAAGATATGATAACAATAGTTACATGTACTATGTATATAACTAAGTAACTTCTGTTGTTATATTAACACATTTATTTCAAACAAAATTTGTCAGTATACAAAAATTGAAAAAGTGCATGAACGTATTGACGAAATAAAACCGGGATGCTTGAACTCAATTTAAAGAAGTTGGTCGAACAATCAAATACCTCTTGTTCATGTAATATTCTAGTTATGCTATCGGTTGTTTTTATTTAGAACATACTGAACAAGAAAGTTCCGCATTGTCTGTGTAAAAATCACACAAGTTTCCTCCACATTGTGCCTCCACGATTCCAACTTTCCCGTCCCCGTTTGCTGTTCCAACTGTTTTGTAACCACTATCACCACCTAAACTATCCAAACAGACATAATTCCTTGACCCAACACTAACGTCGGTAGGTGCAGCACCAAGATAGCCACCGTATTCCCTATTCCAACCCGATGGACACGTGACATCGGCCGGATATGTGAAAATGTTTGTTGCTGTTTCGCATCTACAGACAGCGCATTGAATTACGCTTCCATCGTATTGTACTGGTAATGGGGACGACGTGTCAGCTGTATCCAATACCAGCTCCTGACCTAAAAGTTTACCTTTAGCAGATTCATCAGTTGTCGCTACGCCTGAAAAATCAGGACTGTCGCTTAAGCACAGAAAGTTACTGCCGCTACCGGCTTCGGCTGTTTTACCGCCAGTCATAATGCCTATATTTGGAAAAAAAATGGAAGACATATTAAAAATGGTGCTCGTTTATAACTTTACTATATACGATACAATTGGTTTTAAAAGATATAGTTTCCAAACTGAATTCTAGGGGAACACATCAAAGCAAACGTAACTTAACTGGTTGTTTATAAGGAATTGACAATGTCAACTTCCGGTTAAAGGCTATCAAATACATGAATGCATTTTGCTTCATACCATATATGCAAACTTGTTACTTGTACTTTTGTTGTGTTGTTAAGGAAGGATTTAAACTGTTTCACAAGAATGAATAGTGAACAAAATCAAGGATAAGGATTTGCTCATGCCAAAAGAGCAAAATATAAATCGGCAGGGCAAAAATTAGTCAGAAGTGCTGTCTTGATTATATTAATGAATTATTTAATTGACGTATCCCTTTATATGATAGCTGCCAAACTTTACATACCGGAGTAAACCTTTCTAGCAGTGGGTGGGCAGGTGTTGGATCCCCAACGAGTATAAATTCCTCCTGTTGCTAAAAATAAATTATAAATGTATCAATAGGCTATCGGTTATCACTATAATGCTTAATCCTTCAACACATTTAGGTGACTTTCGGTTTATATTAACACAATTACTTTGATCGACAATAACGTATTTTTTCTTATGTTGCATTCAAGGAATTTATAGATGAGCACATAACCAAACTAGTTTAAATTCATACTGTATCATTACAGTAAACCGTTTTGTAATTATATAAGGGTACAGCGTTTTCAATAGAAAGACAATTTTGAATTAAGGTTTCTCAAACTTGCAAACAGGGGCGATATCGATATGTAAAAAATCATGCACTGTAATATAACTCTTACATGCTTTACACAGATATTTGATGAGGAGTGATTCTTTTTTGTTAGAAGCGCACGTGCTGCCAGGTATATCGGTATCTGTAGCATCGATTGAACAGGTTTCTTGAAACTGGCATACCGCTTGAACAGATGTCAAGGCCGTATCAGACCCACAGTTTCCAGCAGAATATGATGCATAAGTAACCGTGATATATCTACCAGTTGGACAGGTCAAGGTCGCAGTGTTTCCTTGCTTTGTGTTAAGAGATCTCTGATCTGAAATAGAAATTTAACTAAAATCGAACGTTTACCACAAAGTATACAACACCCCCCCCCCAAAAAAAAAAATAAAAAAAAAATAAAAACAATAAGTGACAATTTATGTTTTTTTTTCTATCCATTCACTAGCGGCGAGCTGTTTACGTACACTACAGCTTCCGATACAAGTAAGAATGTTAAAAGGGAAAGGCCAATTATATAACATGGCTAACCTTCAAGTATGCGTGAAATACAATACTGAACATGGATTTTACATTTTAAGAAAGGCAATCTGTCAAAGAGTCTGTTAAAATCGAATTTAATTGTAACGTACTCTTTTATCATTTTGCGTGTAACGCAATAAATATGTTACGTGTTGGTCTATACGGAAATAAGCTTCATGCACTTTCGTAAACAATAAACCAACTTTCTCTCAGTTTCAGTCAAGGTAACGTTAGATAAGACAAGTTTAGCTTTTTTAAAAAGTTTGCCGTCTTTCGTGCCTTTCTAAATAAATAACTCAAATTCCAAGGCATCGAAAGATCCCGAAGAGCAAACACCTGGTGCTCTCTTTTTACGTTATCTTCCCCAGTCCGATAAAACATTATCCAATGAAAAATTACCTGACCAAAAGTTATATTCAATGAAAACTTAGGATCATCTATTTTTATCCAATTGCTGTACACTATTGCCGACTTCCGTGACAGGTCAGAAGCAATTAATTTTAGTTCCCGTCTTCCTCGGAAGAGAAATACGGGAATGAATTCGCATCAGATCACGGGAATGGATCATCTCTTTTTACAGCAAATCTAGGTACCAATTTTTCCAACAGGGAAAAGGGTTGCTTCACCTGTCACCTGTTTAAAATTTTCGTACTCACCCGTTTTACAAACATAATTAATGATCAGCTTCTGGGATCGCTTAACGCCACAGGCTGAATTAAAATTGGTGGCTGAAGCAACAACAATTGCCTCGGTTTTACCATCAGCTAGACCTTGAACTACAGAAAGCGCGTTTGCGTCTTCACATCTTGGATTAGATTTATCGCCGTAAAATGCAGACTTTGTTTCTATATATTTGCCTGTAGTACAAATTAGATAGGCACCCTCGCCCTCATTAACCGTAGTAGAAATAGCATCTGCAAGAAAAAATATCAACTACAAAACAAGAAGTTTTATTACTTTAACACTAGGGAACTAGCCCTTCTTGAGTATAGATAGGCACAGACCATTTTCTTCTCGAGGGAAGGGGTGGGGCTGGGAATTTTTTTTCAGCAGCAACTGAAGTTACATTTTTTTATTTGTAAATCGTCATTAAGTGATAGGAAAAATATTGAATCATATTTTATATCCAGCTCCCCCTTTTTTCGATGTAAAAATGGACCGTACCTTAAAGTCATATAATGTTATAATAGTAACAATCTTGGACCAGACAGAGTAATAATATAAAATGCAAAGTCCGACATAACATTAAAAATAGGACATAACATATAATCAATTTATGGGGTGGATCAGAATACGGTAACTAAATTCATGAAATTGATCCCATATAAATTTACGTAAGTCTGTGGTGATGTTAGTATATTTCTATCTTTGTATGTCAAATACAGTATCAGTTTGACAGTTTATAATGTATGCCCATGTATGAACTTACTTGTTAATGCCAAACTCAGCAGGAGTAGAAGGACGACGAAACCAGTTCCAGGATTCATTTCAAAAACCTAAAAATAATAATAATAATAATAAGTTTTACAGGTCATTTAAGATGCCAATCTAAAAAAAAAAGAAAAAAAAGAAACAAAACAGAACGAAAAAAATAAGAATTGCACATTTTAACAGAATATAAAGTCTAACACCGTTTATTTCACCGTATGATTTATTTAAAAATAAAATAACAATTTTATATATAAAAGTTATATGTTAAGTTTCGAACAAATTGCATTGTATTGATGGTAACAATGATGAAAGAAAAAGAATAATATATGCAGATTTGACCGAAATAACTCTAAACTATTCTAGTGTGTATTATAAGTGTGTTTATGTAGACATCTCTGTTACAATAAAACGTCTAATGGATTTTTACATACTAATGTATTCATATTTCTAATATAATGCTTTTCTCCTCTTATTTAGGTTGTAATGTGGATATTATTTATCTTTTCTTCTCCATACTGGTAGAATTTGGTATAAATAAGTATCAATAAAATATAGAATCTAAAAAAAAATCTTACCATTTTCAGAGGAAATATTTCTCAATATAAATGAGAAATGACCTTTCGAGTATGTTTTATTGTAACATATCCTTTTGTCAAAAATAATTTGGGAGGATTACATTTAATAGGATCAATAAAATTTCTAGGATGTTGATTAGGTTGTTATGTCGATCATCCATTATGTCATGTCAATGGGTTATATCAAATCTTAAGTGTTCATGAATGGAACTCATGCTAGCCACCCCTACCCACCCCCAAAAAATGCAATTTGGCCAAATAAGGGATCAGGGAGAGAGCCAAGAACGACTACGGCATCGACCATTTTTGTACTGAAGGGAAATGGGGGGGCTAGGATTTTTTGGGAGGAAAATAAAATTGATATTCCAAATTTGACCAGGAAAAATATGTTCACTCAGTCATGGACAGGACAAAATTATGATTCAATTTCTCAATATCTCTCCCATGTAACACTGTAGATTTTAAACTAAAAATATTAACTAGCTGATGCTGTAAAAAATCATTATTTTCGCACTTGGACGGAATAATTCTTAACTCAACACAACACAAAATTCCACACCCTTATGAGAGAGAAAAACTGGTATGTGACTCGCCCAGATAAAAAAGTACAAAGACGTGCGTCATGTATACGGTCGACTTTGAAAATTTCCGCTACACTTTCCAGTCAAAATGGTGTTTGTTGACAGATTTGCTTAACATATTTTCATGATTTTCATCAATGAAAAGGAAAACGCTCAAAATTTCATTGCACAAATCCTTAGAAAAAACTTTCCAATTTTAAATGGAAAAACACGAGCAAGTAACTTGCCAAATATAAATATTTATGAGTATGTCATAAAATACACTATAGTCTAGCATGGTGAGAAAAATATTGGAAAGGGTTTTAAAACGTTTTATGATCTTATAAAATTTTAATAATTGCATTAGAATGAATGGGACTTAAGACACATTAATGCAAAATTTCTTGTATATTTCATGGATGATACTAACAAAAAGAAGACTACTCCGAAAAAAGGGAAATAATATATTTTTATATATTATTTCGATGAAATCTACTTTTATACTGCTATTTAAAAAATTGAATGAACCACTTTACTTTACTTTCAATTATTAAGCCATGTTTGAGTTACAGACAGCACACAGTAAGTATCGTTCCCTACATAAAGTGACAAAAAATAGCTAAGTTCGACATGCTAAAAAAGTAGAATTTTTTTTCATTTAATGAGGTGCATTTAATCAATATTACACGAAGTAGGTACCCCTGAGCGTGAGGGACGGAGTCGAGCGGACACTAGTCCTACATGTACATTCGCTGTTGGCGACACATGTAGAAAAAAAGAAAGAAAGAAAAGAAAAAATGGTACATTAAAAACTAGCTTTCAATTAGACATGTGCGTGATCTCACGTGTACGTGATTATCGTTGCAAATTTTGGAACAACAGCAACGCGCATTTGATAAGACCATGTGTTTTTTTAGAGTGTATTGGCTTTTAAGTGACTTCGTCTGTGTACGATAAACTTGAAATGTTCATTCCTGTCACCTATGTCCTGATTTAAGTTGCACTCTATCAAAAAATCTGAGAGAAGGTGATTCTTCTTCGAAATTTACTTTCATTTCTAATGCAGAAACTTTTTCACACCATACAACCAGTCTGAGATGAAATTTACATGTAGATTGTGTACACATGAAAATGTGTACAAGAGTTATCGTTCTTGTCTGTTTGTTTGTTTGTTTTTTTTTGGTTTGATTTATTTGAATGATGAACGAGTTTTTTTTTTCTCCAATGCAGAAAGGACTGCATGTAGTTACGAGAAAATATTGCATACTTTGACCGAAAAGGAATATGTTATTCGGTGGGTTTTCATCGCCACCATTGGCAATGTCTTAATTTTTCTAGTTTTTAAAAGTAAACAAGAAGAAGTACTTAGTTTCATTTGCAAGTTGTGTGTCTTTTTTAGAAAGTATATTTAAGAGTGTTCTAACTTTATCTGGCCAAAAAGTCACCTTTTAGCACTTGAGAAACTTCCTAGTTAAGATCTAGTCGCTATTATCCAATGCTGTCAACAATATCCAGGATACAAAATTATGTTGACCAGCTCATGTCAAGTTGGCCTCGCCATAACAACCCGTAATCTTCATTTTAATGTCTCATCAACGGGTAGGATGTTTATTTTTTATATCCTTTTTCTGCATCCTTTTTCAGAAAGATAAGCTACTATAGATTAACCAGATTAGGCATAATTTTGAGGTGCTTTAATATTAAAAGAATAAAGATATTTATTCAGTGACCTCTATTACTCTGAGCTGGATTTCATTTACTAACAGACGGTAAGATTATTGATAATTTCGTCCTATATTTATAAAAAAAGAAGAAATCATAGAATGCAGTATTTTTAAATGAGTAATAATTTTAGGCAGGGTATTATTTCTTCTTTTTTGTGATATCAGAAGTTTCGAATTCAATACACTTGAGACAATTTCCCTATGATTTGAACCAACTTTAAAACATAATTGAAAACATATATTTAAGACTATTTTGAGTTAATTCTGAAAACAAAATCATAGGGTAATAATGGATTTCAAACTGGGAAGTAGTGTTTTTCTTTATGGTTTTCCGAATAAAAAAGATAAAAAATAATAAAAAAAAACATATTTTGTGCGATTTTAAATACACAAAAAAAAACATATTTTCAAATATTAATTAACGTATTACAATTAATAATTTTAACAGTTCTTTAGCCGTTCATGATAGAAATATGCTCGCTACCTCAAGTAAAAACTGTAGTTCACTTTTAAACTGGATTTCCAGAAGGAAAAAATGGCTATTAGTTTGGGGATGAAAGGCGGGCGGGCATGATGTCGACATCGAAACATTGTCCATACATCAACTTATAAAACTGTTTGGCATGTTCTTTTCAATTTTTGATATTTTGTTTCATGTGACAAAATGAAGGTCAAGTTCGGTTTTTAGAAATATTGCTCTTGTCGTTTCCGAATGGTGGCCATTTATGGTGCAAAATAGGAACTTTGACCCTTAATTCATTGCGGTTTGTTGTCAATTTGACAGCTATCTCTTGATATTGCTATATTAAAGATTTTGAAGCAAGTCAATGTTTTTTTCGTGGTAAGATAAAATATACTTTTTAAAGGTTTAAAAAAAGTGAATATGAAATGTTCACACTCACGCAAGTTCTAGATATCACAAAGTTTTCTGAGTGTTTCTCATTCGATATTATATGACACGGTAAATGAATATTTTGATTTTTCTTACAGACTCTACTGACACTATTATGATATCAAAGTTATTTCTCCTTTTTGTTTTGGTTTTGGCCTTGTGCAATTGTAAGTATATGTTATATCATGAAAGTACTGAGCAATGACTACGGCCATCTTGTATGTATTCATTTATTTTTCATGCTTAAAATTCAAAAGACACACAGACAAAACCAAATAAACGAAAAGAAGACAAAACTAATAAAAAGCGAAATAAAAATGAAAGAAGCACGGAAAAGACAAATATTTGATCAAGAGAAATACTTTTCAATGTTGTAAAATTATACGTAAACATTTGTGAAACAAGCTCGAACTCTGTCGAGAAACTGTAGTTGTATGCCTCGATGGTAGTCGTGGTCCTGTTTCCATCCATGTGTGAATTGCATAATCAACAAAATACAAATCTGACGTACTCTGGTTGTTCATTGTAAAATGTCTCTTTTTTCGTCAAATAAGTTAAAACAGCAGTTACAAGATGTAAATAGGATGTGGCTTTATTCAGGTGACACGTCGTGCCCATATACAGTATGTCACTCATTGTTAATTAATGCTGTACACATGTACTTTGAGTTTTACTAGCTATTCAGAACCAAATAGACTTTTAACTATACTAGTAATTAACACCTACATATGTAGACGTTACAAAATGTACCTTTGCTACATTTTAGCTCACCCGACCAAAGGCCATGTGAGTTGATGCCATCACTTGCATCCGTCATCGTCGTCCGTAGTAGTTAAAAAAATTCAAACTCTTTTCCGCCTCTGACACTACTGAACCACTTTCCACCAAACTTTGTATGAATGTTCCTTGTGGTATCCTGTGAAATGGGGCTTTCATATGGAAATAATATACTCCGGAAAAAAATTAACGTGATACAATTTCCACAGGATAAGATTTCATCCGGATAGTATTATGTCTTACATATTGCCCTTATCGACGTTTTTTCTTAGCCGCTGTTATTAAAAATGGAACAAAGGGGCCAGTCAAAAGTTTTCTCCTATATCCCCAAAACCGAAATTGCCGAAATCATCCTTAAGACCTATAAAAGTTTGCGAGAGATCAAAGTTTTCAAAGATTCCTAGCTAGAATTATCGCTATTGGAAGGTGAAATGTATTGAAAACTATAATAGAAAGAAACTTTCAATTGATGAAATGACCCTTATTGATGACAAGTCCTACCAAAGTCTTTTTGAATCAAAATTGTCAGACAATGCCTTGAAAGGCAAAACTAAAACTAGGTGAGCGATTCAGGCTCCTAGGAGCCTCTTGCTTTTAAATAACTAAATGTGTTCATGAAACAAACATATTCCTGAAAAGATATTCCAAATTGTTACTTTGAATAGAACAATGTGCCTACGCACATTTTTTGGTTCCCAGTTTAAGTTATTAACAGTTTCTGCGGAGTCAGACGGACAGAACCGCTTCGATTTATCATTAACCCAATACTACTTTATATATGCAGAGTGATATACATGAAAAAACCGTCTATGATTTTGTTAGAAATCAAAATGATTCGCATTGCTATTCAGCACCGAACAGCGTCTGAAGCTAAACTGTTAAATTGTGATATTAACATGCTCATAAATGTAGACATGTTGAAAATTTTAATTTTACCATCTCGCGATCGAGTAGATAAGACTATATTTTAGTATGGGAGGAAACGGACGTTTCGCGCTTAAAGGAACTGTCTTTGGTACATGTTGATAGATTTTCATCAGGGAGTAACATGCTTCTTGAAAGATGAATATTTCGTCAAAGACGTTAATGTCATAAACTCTATGTTAAAATTCGATATATCAGTACTATTGTTATGACACAAATTTGTAAATTCGATGGAATTCTCCGTTGGAAGGTGGTAACCGGCTTTGCAAATCTATTCCCGTTTTACTGATCTTTACTGAATTCTGTTGATGTGTCTTATGACCTAATCATGGGCGAATTTTGTGGATCTTTTAGACCTCTTGATATATTCGAATATGGTACTAAAACAGTTACATTCTGCATTTGTATTTACTCGTGATATTTTGGTTATTTTAAGTCCTTTGTTTTGTGTGTATTTTCTTGGTCTTGTCGTATCCATGGATTATGCTCTTTTTGATTACTGTTCGAATCCAGGTTCCCTTGAACCCTAAGTTCGATACTTCCGCATGTAAGTGTCTTAAAATCTATGTGGGTTCCATTAGTTATTCTTTTGGTCCGAAAGTATTTTTCTTTCGTGGCTTTTAACCACGCGTATATGAACAGCCGGCATTGTCCCTCAACATATTCTTACAACGAGTAAGAAAATAACTTGCCAGAAAACCCCTAGCATGGCTGGGCATATCCTCGATACAGCTTCCACGGTACCACACAATGTCAGCTAATTACCAATTTATACACAGTGCATCAATCTGATCATCTTTTTTATGATTTACAGTTGTCACAGCAAAGAAAGCTAATGCTAGAGATGGGGGTCAATTGTACCTGTCATGTGATCCCGGAAAGGCCATTGATGTTACTGACGCCTATTACGGATCGTTGCCAAGAGGAAGAGGTTGTGATGATCCAAATGCATTGACGACAGTTCAGGGACTTGCAAATGAACAGAATTCGTACACTTTAAGTGTTACCGATACAACATTCTCGACGACGACTTGCCAGGCTAATAATAGAGAGGCATTTCAAATTACTTACAATTGCAATAGTAGTATGTAGTTAAACCTTATTTAATTTTTAATTACTTGATTAGACTAGAGAAACAGTGAACGTAAGAAACATCAAAAACTAAATATTTAAAGATTTTGAAGTAAGTTGAACATAGGACAGAAATGTACCATTCTTTAGTACTACATCCAAGTTATTTTGAAAGAGCGACCCTCTTTCCAATAATCTGCACAGAGAGTATACATCTCGTTCAGTGCTAATCTCGCCCCTTCATACAAAATACATCGGAAATAGCTTTGCGGATTTTTAATGAAGTGCTCATGCCCATTGAATTTTTTTTTTCACATTCTGTATAATATAGCAGCGCATATAAGCCTTGGGAGTGTGATATGTAGTAAATCAGGAGGCGGTTATATTGGCCTCTTTGCCCACCATTTAAACATTTTACTTCCTGGTATGTTTCAGTAACTTCAACCACAACTAGCAACCAAGGAACAACTTTAACTCTCTCATGCAGCAGTGGCAAAGTTCTTAGTGTAACCAAAGCTGTTTATGCAGACGACACTGGTACCTGTTCGGATCCAAACGCCATGACTACGGCAAAAAGTATCTGTGATGGAAAAGAAACTTGTGATATAACTGTAAATGACGCAACTTTTACGTCGTCAACTTGTACTACAGAAATTGAAAGTCTAGATATAAGTTACTTATGTAGTAAAGGTAATGTATGACAATAGATTGAAAAAAGAACCGACAAAATTCAATATACAGAAGCATTTAAATGGTGATTTTTCCCACTCCGTCGAGTTACGCATTTATTAATGAGTCACTTATCTGAAGCAAATTCTTCTCTTAAGTGTTTATAAATATAAACCCAATAACGGTTTTGACGTATTAATTGACTGTCAGAATTACATGTATTCATCTTTAAAATTAATTATTTTTGCGAATAGTTCCAACAGTAACATGTGCAAAAAATCTATTTTACAGAAACAAATATTATAACGAGAAAAAATGGACTGAAATAGGAAGTAGGACTTTAAAACTTTTTTATGAAACTGTCGTAGATTTATCTTTGTCATGAATTTGTGTTTCATGTATAAGTCGATTATTGAGTCGCATTAAACAATTGTTGCTTTTCACCTCGATCCCGACGGTGAAAGTAGCTCTAGTAGTTACCTTACTGGGTAACCGTACATGTACATGCATGTCATTTTCATCTTATTAAGCATCTTAGAAAAACATGCTATTTTATCATGGCCAAATCATCAACACATTTAAAGTATGTATTGGGAACAATCTTCACCTCACTGCTGCACAGCATTTTTCACACGTTTCAGAAAATGTACGTTGCAATTTGTAACACAATACACTGATAGAACTAACTTCTAGGCAATACCTTTTTATAAACTGTAGTGTGAAGTTCAAACAATGTGACGATGAATAAAAAATCACTTTAGGCCTGGTTAAAAGTGTTGGGCCTCATACAACTTTATTACACACACACAACTAATCCTTATCATATGACAGTGAAATTTGGGCAATGCCTTCCCCTGAATCTTCTGCTTGTAACAAAAAATATATATAATGAAAGACGTGCTTTTCAGGTACAATCATTGTAAATCACATAATATATATTTAATTAAAAAAATTATTCTTGGTGTTAATAGAAAACCCAATAATATAGCAATAATTTCTGAGCTTGGCAGGCGCCCTGAATATATTTTATTGTTATATGTCACTGTAATAAACTAGTTACATAGACTATAATATACTTTTATATATGTAACAGACAATGAAATCATGAAGAGAATGTCCATGTAGAAACCATGCAGATCCTAAAATATGTGTGACACAGAGTAAATTTTATTCCAATATTTTTGTTGATTTTCCAATGTATGTTCAACTCATTGTAAAACAGATAGAACAGGATTTGTTTTCTGTATCAAAAGTGGATGGCTGAGAAAAATATATATTTTATCAAGTAAATTATGAACAGATCAAAAAGGCATTTCCCTTTATTTGAAAATTTCTAGTACTTTCTGTGTAATTTATTTCATTCTGATTTCCAATTGCAGTTAATTACAAACCAACATTTTTAGAAATCTCTATTTGATGATTTTTTATACAAATTTGACATATGACACGTGCATCCACTGCCTGGATATTCCATGAATACCATCTTAATACTTTGTATTCTAGTTTTGTGTTTATACTGGAAGATGTAGATTTGTCTCAGTGATATATCAAAGGGGGAAATTCAGTCGTTTATGCAGAATCATTTTTTGTGGTGGTTTCGAATTTTGAACACAAACAAATCATGCCACCTAATTGGAAAATAATCAACTTATTTGGGACAATTGGCATTTTTTATTGACAAATCGAAAAAAAAACTTTAATTAGGAGAAAATGTTTTATTTCGGGGATAATGTAAGGAAACAACACTATTGTCTTTCTACACAAATTAACTGTCAACGGGAAGTCTCGTATTGCACCTTCTAGTATTTCATTCTAAGAATTTAAAAGAAAATTCTTTACAGTTGTTGGAGGAATGTACACTCATTGGGGAGGAGGATCATGTGGTACCGGAAGTCAGAATATTCAGTCAGGTATGAAGCAATTATACATTTTTCTTTTCACGAACGGCGTGTTTTTATTCTGTCGTTGACAGCCGAACAATAAATAATTCAATCTCTTCTCGGTGCACAAATGTATTGATACTAATGATATTTTTGTTGTTTAGTGGTTATGCTAAGAACAATAAAGAATATAAAATCGTTGATACAGTTTCTGCACAAAAATAAAACAAACAAAACCCAAGAAACAAAACTTAAAAAAACACAAAAATAAAAACAACACAAAACAATTAAAAGGAAAAATCCTCACCATTCGAAATGTAATAAATACACATACGAAATACAGCTGAAAACATTTGCCTCTGATCAACCCTGGAAATGATTTGTTCACATTTGTATGGGAATATTAACAACTTACAAGAAGTCTTATTTACGCAGACAAAAACAGAACTGACTAGATGAGCCTAAGAGTCGGGGTAAAATGCAATGCTTTGCCAAGCGTTTTTGTTTCCCGATTCGTGCAGAGGTGTTATATATTTTCAGTGACCGCATATCATTTAAGAAATAAATCACGGAAACTCTATTTTATCATTGTTTTACCACGGGCTGGCCATATAGTCGCATTGTTTTACCCCCAAGCGATAGCGAGGGGTTAAATAATGACATAAATGGCCAACCCATGGTAGAACGACAATAAATGAAGTTTCCGTGATTTATTTTGATTCTAATAGGACTAGTTTCTTCATATTTTTGAATGGACGCAGCCCATGTGTAACACGAAATGTTGGTCATGTGATTGTCACTTTTTTTTTACCATGGCTCTTATAAAGAGCTTTGAAGCACGTCATATTAGAACTGTAGATACACTGACAATGCATCTTGGATTCTAAATTAGAACGATTGCAGTAAAATATAATTTAAAAAAAACTATGTACCGTTGCAGAATTTCTGTTTCTTTCATATGAAAAAGTAAATTGAAACTACCGAAAACTATTTACCGCTAATCTCAGTTACATGATTTTCACACTATAGTATTTGAAATAGCTTAAGCGAATTTTACCTTCATTTTTGTATCGGGCAATCCAAGCAAACCTGAGCGGCTACACGGCGGATGGCTCCAACTACCAAATTTGCAGGCCGACTAGTATAAATTGTACATTCTAGTAGGACTGCATATTTGATAGTGGGGGCAATCCTCCGTGAAGGTTATCAAAAGTTTCAAATAAAATTTACAGAGAAGGTAATGGTTATTTCCATCATTTTCATCTGTTATTATTATTGAATAATTATAACTATGATTTAGATGTCTCCAATATTGGTCTATTTAAAGGGTTCATGGTTGGTGCTAAAGCAGGAGAGGGAGGGTCCGGAAGTTCTTGGGAGTGTTTCCCAGACAGTTATGTGACACCAGATAACGCCAATACTAATGATGATGCACAGCGCGGTAAAATCTATGGGGTAGAACTGATAAGTGCTGATCCACCATTCGATTCATCGAAGGAGGGAAAGGCCATCCTCTGCTCAGTCTGCCAATTATACACAAGGAATGCAATTGTCATGGTACCTGGAACACACACGTGTCCCTCTGGATATACCGAGCAGTATAAAGGCTACATTGTGGCTGCTGGTAGTAGTAGTAATAACATCCCTCAAGACTATGTGTGTCTCGATGAAAACGTGGATGTTGGAACAGAATCGGGTAACAACCAAGCGAAAGCTTATCCAGTTCAAGTGAAATGTGGAGCATTAGACTGTGGTACTTACCCTGACAATGCTGAGATCAAATGTATTGTTTGCTCAACATGAAAAATTGGGAGGAATTTACACTGAACCGTAGATTTGATAGATAAAATCAGGATTGGAAACATTTTGTACCAGTTTTCATTCTAGTTGTTTCTGTTCATTATGATCCAACAACGAATTGGGCAAATATTTGTTTATGCTTTTCTTCTTCTCGTTATTACATTAAATATTTTGTTCTTTATTTTTGTTTTTCGTTACAATATTTACTGCCAGCATGCATTGTACTTTTGTTGTAAAAAAGCCATTTTCTCAATTAAATTGTACTAACAGGACAAGACGTTCTTCACACTCGGATGTTAAAAGCAACTGGTACATCTAATTAAGAAATCAATGTGACATGTTCGTCTATTTCTCTAACAATTCGAAAAATTAGAATAGGCACCGGCCAATCATCTGTCAGATGAAAAGTTCATGCTTTGAACGAGGAAAAAAAAAAAAAAACCAAACAAACAAAAAACGAATAAGCAACGAGTAAATCACATTCAGAAGAATTTTTAACCAACAAAGGAACATGACGAATCCAAAAATCCTGTGGCCCTTTTCACAAAAAATCGTAAGAGTAAAATTAGTGGTAAGTTGTGACGTCACAATACTTAAAGTCTATTATGACATCATAACTTACGACTAATTTTACACTTACGATTTTGTATGAAAAGGACCGCTGTTACAGTATACGTTTCGCTAACCACAGGGACTTGATCCCACTATCACATATACTAGTGTTTATATAGTAGTCGGGTTGCATATTTGATAGTCGAAGCAAGCCCCAGTGCGCTAACGATCTAAATACATTGAAAACAAGTAGTTAACGAGTTGAAAGAACACATATAATAATTATCATTACAAAAGGAAGTCAACAGCAAGACGTCATTTTCTAATGAAAATGTTAATAAGGTAAAGAAATTTGTAAGAGCTTCAATGATTGAAATCTGATCGAAATCTTTAAAAACGAGTGATCATTTAATAATTATACTGGATCCAGTCGTTCAGTTTTGATAGTTTTCAGTTAGAAGAGGTTGTCTGATAGCACTTAATCTTGAGTCCTACTACATTTTGATTGATTGACAGGGTCAAATTTGTAAATAAATATGTATTCTTTTTTTTTAAATTGACAGCTTGCGTCTTTGCATTTTAAAATATTGGTCTCGTTTTTAGAAGTTGGTTGCAGGATTTTTCATTGATAGTTTGGCTTTACTTTTTGTACAAGAATATTAGCGTTAAAACTCTTTTAGAACGTTTTGATAACGTGGAAACTGAAAACTCTAGAATCTTCTATGAACGTTTTTTTTTGTCTTTCGGAACGAATTGCAATGTTCTGAGACGAATAACAACGATTAAGAAGAACGCAATACGAATGCTAGGTGAAGTCCGAACGAACCTGTGCGTTCCCTTGACGTTCTCACATGCGTTTATCAAGGTTGCAGTTCGTTCCCAGTATGTTGGTCAATTCGTTATT
Organism: Perna viridis; assembly: GCA_037379345.1. Taxonomy (NCBI): domain Eukaryota; kingdom Metazoa; phylum Mollusca; class Bivalvia; order Mytilida; family Mytilidae; genus Perna; species Perna viridis. The sequence goes on along the minus strand of CM074517.1, from coordinate 11,348,111 downwards.
GTGTAGACACCTTAATATTGCAGATGATCCCTGGGGAATGATGCATTATTGAAAACTAAAATAGATTATATTATTTTATTGGTTTCCCTGGAATGATTCGAGATTGCCTCCGGGTCTTAGTTTGCTTTAATATCATGTTATCTCTAATGGTTCTGTAAAGGATTGATATTTTCGAGGGTACGGTTTGCATACGAAGCGCAACGAAGTTGGTTGGGTATATACCATACTAGGCAAGGCAGGACTACCTTAAACGGAGAAAATCTCGCCAGAAAGCATCGTAATCGTAGTGGAGACTTTTGAAATACCCATTGTTTTCAACATATCATAAGGACGAAATGACTCTTACATTTAATACTATGGACAAAGCAGTTCAAAAAGTTTCAAAACAGTAGTGAAGTAGTGATGATTGCATCATTTAGTAGTATCAGCTTTGACAGTCTGGTCAATGACAGGATTCATAAAGTCTTTCCCGGTAAAATCCGAATAATTTCTACATTCTTTGATGGCAGAGTTAGGGACCTGCAAAAACACACAAACACAACAACAATAAAATACATAAAGTTTACATTAACAGGTTATGGCATTAATTAAGATAAATATTGTCGCGAGAAGATTTAATATTGCATGAGCTGCTTGTACAGGCAAGGGCATTGTCAAAGTTCAAGTAGATATTACACTTCCGTGGCTTAAACATCAGTATATCAATAAAGCTAAGGACGTAAGTCAACAATTGCTTATTTGATTAAAGAATTTAAAGCGGGCGTGAAATTTTAACACATAATAATTAATACCACGTGACCATGTTTTGTTCAATAGGAATTGCCCATTCTGGAGTTTGCTGACATTAAACAAGTGTAAATAATTCTGATCACGTATCGTAAAATAACAGCATTGCTATGCATTATCAAATAGCAATGATACCATTAAAAAGGGGTACACACATGTATTTATAACGTTCGTAGATGTCTAGATACTTGGAAATTAACTAGAGATCGTAGATATGAAAAATACCCATTCGCTTTAACTCTTCAGTTTTATCCTGCTGCTATCTGGATTTTTGTTTAAAATTATTATAAATAAGGATTTTCTTGTCAATGTACGGTACACATAAAAATTAAGAGGCTAGATTTGACACACATGAAATAATTTGACATGCGAATAAATATTTCCTTGCGTATGTTGTAACACTAAAGATGTAGAGGAAGTAATTTAGCGAGTGTGCAAGCAGAATGAGATATTGCTATGCTGGATACAGTCACCGATACCTTTATTTTGTACAAAAGAGACAAACATCAAGGTTTTCCAGTCGAAAAATTGAAAAGTTAAAAGATTATGGAACAGACTATCACTTTTCAGAAGTTATGACATTTAAAAAAAATACCACTACTATCCGTTATTTTATTTACTTTAAGAGACAGGTTTAAATATTTGATAGTTTTATTTAAATTTCTGAAATAGCTGTTTTTCATAAGGCGTCGTCTGCAAAAAGTAGAAATATAAAACCATGATATAACCTTTTGGTAATAGTGCTAACAGTACTTTAAAAGTAGTACATGTAGTACCGATACAATACTTACTTGAAACACCCTATTGGGCAATAACTGAGCAAACGCGAAGAGTGAAAATATCAAGTGTACCTTTACCAAACGAAAAAAAGAGTTTTTTTCTAATCGGAAATGTTGAAACACTATACATGTACATGTATTTTTTTTGAATTTTGATTTTGGGGTACAGTAAACTATGTGGCATGGCTGATTTACCTTTGCTAATGGCGTATAATTGGGGTGATGGTGCTTGTAGACCGGGTCATTAGACTTTAAACAGTACGAGAACAACAGTGCCCATCTTCGATGCGGACTATCATTTGGTCCGCTTGTGTGTATCAGATTACTATCAAAAAGTAAGGCATCTCCTAAAGTATATTATAATATAATACTTTATTGTTACTTCAGAATACAACTTATTTCAACATGCAGTTTATGTTCCATGAATCACCTATTGGTCTATGAAGAAGAGTAAATTATAAATAACCCAAAGCTGGTAATGCAATCTTAACGTGGTAAAATCATAAAACACATCTATCTGAATGCAACCCAAGTTAAGAGCTGATCCATAATCAATCCTACTTTTCACATTGGGGAATGCAAACAAATAAGTGCTACTTACCAAATTAAATTACACAAAATAACCATGCTTGATTTACGAGAATAAACCAAGCAGAAGGCTTATTTTAAATCAAATAAAATATGCAACTTACCGAACACCTTAACATAGTCTATAACATTTTTCTAACTACTGATAGTTTGGAAGAATTTAGTATCAAGAAAGTGATTGACACTTGTCAGTGTTTATAGAGTCAGATTTGAAACATTGTTACCAACCTGGGTCAAGGTCAACATATTTCACTGGGCACACTTTCATAATCTCATTTACTCTATCCATATCTGCCATAGTTTGGCCGGCCACGGGATTGTGGTCGATACGACCGCATTTATGGGAACCGGGTAATATCTGAAAACAAGAGTCGTTTTTCTATTCATTTAGTCACATCGCTTTTATGTCCGAACGCACAAAATATAAAAATAAAGTGCACAATCCTAACCCCTCCCCACCAAAAAAAAAAAAAAAAAAAAAAAAAAATGCACGAAACAAGGCAGGACATTATGGCACAGTAAACAACCGGGGAACGACCTCTGCTAGTGTTCCAGAAACATAAAAATGATATTGTTGTCACTGAATTCTCCTGTGGCATATAAAATTAAACTTTGGGCAAATACTAATTGACAAGATTATAATAGTAAAGTAGCTTAACATCAAAAGCTAATCCATCAAAGTACCATGGAAAAGTTCGTTTAACTGACTAAGCACGCTCATTTCGATTCTCCATTATTTGATATGTAGTTGTATCCGTCATTTGACCATACCTGCAAACAACCATTTGATGGTTCACATTTATCAATAGCAATAAATATTGTATTCAGCTGTGGAAACAAACATCCATTTTTGTACCAGTACCTTAAAAGAACAATATTTGAAAATGAACATAACTAAACGATCGGACATTTCATTTCAACAGTAATTTACGAAACAGTTACATTATACTATTAAGTGTCATTTTTTGGTAAGAATCAGGCAAGATGGGAAAAATCAGAAACATGCATGTAAAAAAAACACCGATCAGACAATATAATACCACTAAAGGATGCTTTCTCTATTTATTTGAAAAGACCATTAATTGATCTGTGCATCACTGGACTTGCTTAGAAATTTTTAAATAGAATCTTAGAAAAATGAGCTTTTTGACAGAGTTGTCGGCCTTTGAAATGTTCATTTTCAGCGCATTTCAATGAAATGTAACTCAATGGTCCAACATGATATGGAAAATCTTGTCTGTTTTCCTTGATTCTGATGGTGCACATAGTCAAACTTAACTTTCAATATGGTGTTTTTTTCATACCATGTTTCAGCCACTGCCTAATTCTTACAGGGACTGACACTTAACGACTATAAAGTTCATGGTTGTGTGCTCATTAAAATAGAGTATGGTAGGGGTCCACTGGTAAGATCATAGCTGATTTCTAACGAGTTTTCGATTGCATAGCAACGCGTAAGAAGTTGTCACTGGGTTTGTTCAATAGATCAAGTGTTACGTGAACGTATGGATTCAGTTTCTGGGACATTTAATTTTATTTGTGGAGAAAACTGTCCGGATTTAATTAATTAAAAAAACAGTAACGCACACTTTCATGATGTCAGCAGTGGCAGTATTCGGAATCATGTAACTTAAAAAATAAAAATTTCGAGTTCAATACTTGCAAATGGAGAAGTTTAAAATGCTCATGTAAAATATACCCATAATCCTGGTGCCATAGGTGACTTCCGCCTGTACGAGCGTCCTTCCGGATAAACTTTGCATGATAATGGTATACCTCTCCCCCTCCAAGTAGCTGTAATGACGGTTAAAACATAGCACTCAGAAACATATCGTTAGAATTAAGCCATTTCTGTAAAAAAATAATCTTGTAAGTTTGCTCTGAATGCTTTTGCTTCATGTTTTATTCGGGTTTATCTTTTTCATGTTCTTATAAATAATATACACCAAAAGTCTTACAAAAAATAGCAGAAGTGAATAGAGCATTCACTGCATTTGGGAAGCAATCAGTTTATTTTATCGTAGGACCGAAAAAAAATATACAATTTAAAGACCGGGCTAGAATTAGTAGCTAAGTCCAAAGTAATTATCCATATTGTAAAAAAAAGCAAATGTTGAAAAAAAGCAGGTCAGCAATAAAATAATGTAACAATACAATAAACCCCTGTTAAATATATCGGTATTAGATGCTCAGAAAATTTAAATGAACAATTTTGACAGAATCACTAACTGAAAGAGATTTTGGTTGAATGCAACATTATCATTGCTTTTTTTGGTGGTTGGTAAAATCTGAGTGTTTTCTTTTTACCTTCTGACATGGATCTACAACTTTGTGACTTCTTGCAACTATCCCTGTAACATCATTACCAGGATGACTCCAAATAACCAATTTGGCATTCTTCCCTAAGCCATCTGGAATCTGTTAAAAGAGAGACCACCAGCAATTTGTTAAAGAGTCTGAAAATACAAGCTGTATTCGTATTTATTACCCTTTTTGAACACTCTAAATAGAATTAATCATTCCGATAAATCAAAGTTATTGAGATTTATATCTCGTATATGTTACAAAAAAAAAATCACAAATATCTGAAACAGCGGCGACGTGTTAGAACTACGAATTGGATGAGTGCAACTTACAAGTGTCATAAAGTGGTAATATGCAAGTTTGCACAGTCAACGTCGCCGCTGTTTCAGTGTTTGAACAATGACGTCTACGAAATTTTGATTGGTCCACATTTTCCCCGTTGAACTGACATCGTAATTGGTCCCTGTGAGATCTTTTATGGAAAGTATCGGAACATAAATACGGCGATATCCACAAACATGCATCTTTGATTAGAGGACAAGGCGGCTGATAGTTTCGTTTTTAACTACGTGGTCAACTATTAATGTGATTTTTTTTAACCTTCAGGTATCACAATTCCTTCAAAAAATGAAATATTGCAAGCGTATACACCCACGACGAAAGATATTGGACGTGGAAAATTTTTAATTATCACAAGTTTGAAAACTATCCCCTAATAAATATTTTATTTTTGATAAGCTGCTGACTCACTCCATATCCATGTTTTTCAATAATGTTACTGCCTTCTAAGACCTTCTTCATTTGTTCAAGTTCCTCAATGTCAAACATAGATCTATAAGCAGAATTCAGTACATGTAGTTTAACGGTTTTCATTTACTTTGAAGTAATATGAAACAAGTTTTGGGTAACAAAAAAATGTGTGTTTTAACTTTTCCTTTATATATACATTTAATCTAAAGTCCTTCTTGCAGCAGAAACACTGCATTTGGATTATTAATATACACGTGTTATACACTCCTTGAATCGTTCACGTTTCCCATTTTAGCGTTTGTCCCGTGCGGGTCCGGTTGTCAAAAGAATAGGCCCACAGCAGCGCTAAGATTGTCGTAAAAGGCGACTAAATAGTGCTCTGAACCCTGACCGGGGGCTAGAGCGCTCTACCCACAGATCAACTGGTTTGTGCGTCCCAGGTGGTGGAATGGGGTACCCCTGGCGTGTTACATGCTGGGGTCGTCAGACTATGATACGGAAAACCTGACCGAAAACCATAGTGGTGCTCCGTGTTGGAAAAGATGCCACGTTCCTCGCATGTTAAAGAACCCTGCTGTGGTATTCGATAGGAGTAGGAACCTTTGCACTCAACCACAGGAGGCTAAATTGTCCGACCATACCCATCCCTCCCTATTTCTAGTGGCAATCAAAATTTGTCGACCCTATTATCCTAGTGTCCCATCCCATTTTTCAATCAATCAATCAATCATTTTAGCGTTTGTGCATCGTTTGTCGTTTGTTTACACATCGTTTTGCGTTCGTTTAAACGCACGATAAACGCACGATAGAAGCGTTCGTTTTTTTTGTACATTCATTATTTCCTATATTCAATTTTCATTTTTATAATTTTTGCTATAATTTTCTGTATTTTCATTAATTCTATATTCGATTTTTACTTTCTTCATTAATATTTGTTAATATTATTATCATTCATCTTTCGTCTATCGTGCATTTAAATGCGTTTATCATGCGTTTAAACACACGCTGGAAGCAATTTAATGATTTTACTCCAACATTATAATGTTATAAATAGACATAAATAGCTTTTGACAAATTTCTTTGATAAGAAAGAAAAAGTTATGAAAACCTGAATGAATTGGTTTGCATAATATGTATGCTAAAATAGACGCTAAGGTAAAAAATGTTTGAATTTGAAACGGGTCCAACAATAGAAGCAAGTTGTAAGCATGCTGAAATCTATTGGTGCTGTGACTATTATGGTATAAAAACGTTTGTATCGGAACCATGGTCCTTGCACACATTGTTAGCTTTTTAAAATTTGAATCAAAACTGATTTCTTACCTGCCTAAAACCAATTATTCTAGCTTTACATACTCACTAATGAGATGAACTAGTTTCAAACTTTTTTTCGGTTCTATTTTCTGGATTTTGGCATGTATTTTTTAAGCATGACATGTTTTTTGTTATTAAAGAATATGATATCAGTATTAATGATCATGAGATCAGAATTCAAGATTAAGATACCAGTATTGAAGATTATGAGATCAGTATTAAAGGTTATGAGATGAGTATTCTAAATTATGAGATGAGTATTCTAGGTTATGATATCAGTATTCTAGATTATGAGACCAGTATTCAAGATAATGAGACTAGTATTCAAGGTAATGAGGCCAGTAGTCAAGGTAATGAGGCCAGTATTAAAGATTTTGAGGTCAGAATGTATCGATCACCAGTTGAATCCATTGCTGCTAATGCAGTTCGGAATTTTAACATCTGCTGTACTACTATGAGTTTTTATTACATATAAGATACAAACTTAAGTCAATATGTAGTTTATATTTACCAGTTTATAATGAATACAACGAAACTTCCGCAGAGCTCAGTTGTAAAAAAATACGATTTATAACTGAGATTACCCCTAATCTACGCCAAATGGCTCATTTTCAGACGTTTAAACTTTTAAATAAGTGACCCTATCCTGAAGTCGCCACTGTTACTTATGATTACTGTTTTATTCCATGTGTTCGTTAATCAGTCGAATTTACGATAAGCACCTTAATGGAGGTAAACAGTGCCCATCTTCGATGCGGACTATCATTTGGTCCGCTTGTGTGTATCAGATTACTATCAAAAAGTAAGGCATCTCCTAAAGTATATTATAATATAATACTTTATTGTTACTTCAGAATACAACTTATTTCAACATGCAGTTTATGTTCCATGAATCACCTATTGGTCTATGAAGAAGAGTAAATTATAAATAACCCAAAGCTGGTAATGCAATCTTAACGTGGTAAAATCATAAAACACATCTATCTGAATGCAACCCAAGTTAAGAGCTGATCCATAATCAATCCTACTTTTCACATTGGGGAATGCAAACAAATAAGTGCTACTTACCAAATTAAATTACACAAAATAACCATGCTTGATTTACGAGAATAAACCAAGCAGAAGGCTTATTTTAAATCAAATAAAATATGCAACTTACCGAACACCTTAACATAGTCTATAACATTTTTCTAACTACTGATAGTTTGGAAGAATTTAGTATCAAGAAAGTGATTGACACTTGTCAGTGTTTATAGAGTCAGATTTGAAACATTGTTACCAACCTGGGTCAAGGTCAACATATTTCACTGGGCACACTTTCATAATCTCATTTACTCTATCCATATCTGCCATAGTTTGGCCGGCCACGGGATTGTGGTCGATACGACCGCATTTATGGGAACCGGGTAATATCTGAAAACAAGAGTCGTTTTTCTATTCATTTAGTCACATCGCTTTTATGTCCGAACGCACAAAATATAAAAATAAAGTGCACAATCCTAACCCCTCCCCACCAAAAAAAAAAAAAAAAAAAAAAAAAAATGCACGAAACAAGGCAGGACATTATGGCACAGTAAACAACCGGGGAACGACCTCTGCTAGTGTTCCAGAAACATAAAAATGATATTGTTGTCACTGAATTCTCCTGTGGCATATAAAATTAAACTTTGGGCAAATACTAATTGACAAGATTATAATAGTAAAGTAGCTTAACATCAAAAGCTAATCCATCAAAGTACCATGGAAAAGTTCGTTTAACTGACTAAGCACGCTCATTTCGATTCTCCATTATTTGATATGTAGTTGTATCCGTCATTTGACCATACCTGCAAACAACCATTTGATGGTTCACATTTATCAATAGCAATAAATATTGTATTCAGCTGTGGAAACAAACATCCATTTTTGTACCAGTACCTTAAAAGAACAATATTTGAAAATGAACATAACTAAACGATCGGACATTTCATTTCAACAGTAATTTACGAAACAGTTACATTATACTATTAAGTGTCATTTTTTGGTAAGAATCAGGCAAGATGGGAAAAATCAGAAACATGCATGTAAAAAAAACACCGATCAGACAATATAATACCACTAAAGGATGCTTTCTCTATTTATTTGAAAAGACCATTAATTGATCTGTGCATCACTGGACTTGCTTAGAAATTTTTAAATAGAATCTTAGAAAAATGAGCTTTTTGACAGAGTTGTCGGCCTTTGAAATGTTCATTTTCAGCGCATTTCAATGAAATGTAACTCAATGGTCCAACATGATATGGAAAATCTTGTCTGTTTTCCTTGATTCTGATGGTGCACATAGTCAAACTTAACTTTCAATATGGTGTTTTTTTCATACCATGTTTCAGCCACTGCCTAATTCTTACAGGGACTGACACTTAACGACTATAAAGTTCATGGTTGTGTGCTCATTAAAATAGAGTATGGTAGGGGTCCACTGGTAAGATCATAGCTGATTTCTAACGAGTTTTCGATTGCATAGCAACGCGTAAGAAGTTGTCACTGGGTTTGTTCAATAGATCAAGTGTTACGTGAACGTATGGATTCAGTTTCTGGGACATTTAATTTTATTTGTGGAGAAAACTGTCCGGATTTAATTAATTAAAAAAACAGTAACGCACACTTTCATGATGTCAGCAGTGGCAGTATTCGGAATCATGTAACTTAAAAAATAAAAATTTCGAGTTCAATACTTGCAAATGGAGAAGTTTAAAATGCTCATGTAAAATATACCCATAATCCTGGTGCCATAGGTGACTTCCGCCTGTACGAGCGTCCTTCCGGATAAACTTTGCATGATAATGGTATACCTCTCCCCCTCCAAGTAGCTGTAATGACGGTTAAAACATAGCACTCAGAAACATATCGTTAGAATTAAGCCATTTCTGTAAAAAAATAATCTTGTAAGTTTGCTCTGAATGCTTTTGCTTCATGTTTTATTCGGGTTTATCTTTTTCATGTTCTTATAAATAATATACACCAAAAGTCTTACAAAAAATAGCAGAAGTGAATAGAGCATTCACTGCATTTGGGAAGCAATCAGTTTATTTTATCGTAGGACCGAAAAAAAATATACAATTTAAAGACCGGGCTAGAATTAGTAGCTAAGTCCAAAGTAATTATCCATATTGTAAAAAAAAGCAAATGTTGAAAAAAAGCAGGTCAGCAATAAAATAATGTAACAATACAATAAACCCCTGTTAAATATATCGGTATTAGATGCTCAGAAAATTTAAATGAACAATTTTGACAGAATCACTAACTGAAAGAGATTTTGGTTGAATGCAACATTATCATTGCTTTTTTTGGTGGTTGGTAAAATCTGAGTGTTTTCTTTTTACCTTCTGACATGGATCTACAACTTTGTGACTTCTTGCAACTATCCCTGTAACATCATTACCAGGATGACTCCAAATAACCAATTTGGCATTCTTCCCTAAGCCATCTGGAATCTGTTAAAAGAGAGACCACCAGCAATTTGTTAAAGAGTCTGAAAATACAAGCTGTATTCGTATTTATTACCCTTTTTGAACACTCTAAATAGAATTAATCATTCCGATAAATCAAAGTTATTGAGATTTATATCTCGTATATGTTACAAAAAAAAAATCACAAATATCTGAAACAGCGGCGACGTGTTAGAACTACGAATTGGATGAGTGCAACTTACAAGTGTCATAAAGTGGTAATATGCAAGTTTGCACAGTCAACGTCGCCGCTGTTTCAGTGTTTGAACAATGACGTCTACGAAATTTTGATTGGTCCACATTTTCCCCGTTGAACTGACATCGTAATTGGTCCCTGTGAGATCTTTTATGGAAAGTATCGGAACATAAATACGGCGATATCCACAAACATGCATCTTTGATTAGAGGACAAGGCGGCTGATAGTTTCGTTTTTAACTACGTGGTCAACTATTAATGTGATTTTTTTTAACCTTCAGGTATCACAATTCCTTCAAAAAATGAAATATTGCAAGCGTATACACCCACGACGAAAGATATTGGACGTGGAAAATTTTTAATTATCACAAGTTTGAAAACTATCCCCTAATAAATATTTTATTTTTGATAAGCTGCTGACTCACTCCATATCCATGTTTTTCAATAATGTTACTGCCTTCTAAGACCTTCTTCATTTGTTCAAGTTCCTCAATGTCAAACATAGATCTATAAGCAGAATTCAGTACATGTAGTTTAACGGTTTTCATTTACTTTGAAGTAATATGAAACAAGTTTTGGGTAACAAAAAAATGTGTGTTTTAACTTTTCCTTTATATATACATTTAATCTAAAGTCCTTCTTGCAGCAGAAACACTGCATTTGGATTATTAATATACACGTGTTATACACTCCTTGAATCGTTCACGTTTCCCATTTTAGCGTTTGTCCCGTGCGGGTCCGGTTGTCAAAAGAATAGGCCCACAGCAGCGCTAAGATTGTCGTAAAAGGCGACTAAATAGTGCTCTGAACCCTGACCGGGGGCTAGAGCGCTCTACCCACAGATCAACTGGTTTGTGCGTCCCAGGTGGTGGAATGGGGTACCCCTGGCGTGTTACATGCTGGGGTCGTCAGACTATGATACGGAAAACCTGACCGAAAACCATAGTGGTGCTCCGTGTTGGAAAAGATGCCACGTTCCTCGCATGTTAAAGAACCCTGCTGTGGTATTCGATAGGAGTAGGAACCTTTGCACTCAACCACAGGAGGCTAAATTGTCCGACCATACCCATCCCTCCCTATTTCTAGTGGCAATCAAAATTTGTCGACCCTATTATCCTAGTGTCCCATCCCATTTTTCAATCAATCAATCAATCATTTTAGCGTTTGTGCATCGTTTGTCGTTTGTTTACACATCGTTTTGCGTTCGTTTAAACGCACGATAAACGCACGATAGAAGCGTTCGTTTTTTTTGTACATTCATTATTTCCTATATTCAATTTTCATTTTTATAATTTTTGCTATAATTTTCTGTATTTTCATTAATTCTATATTCGATTTTTACTTTCTTCATTAATATTTGTTAATATTATTATCATTCATCTTTCGTCTATCGTGCATTTAAATGCGTTTATCATGCGTTTAAACACACGCTGGAAGCAATTTAATGATTTTACTCCAACATTATAATGTTATAAATAGACATAAATAGCTTTTGACAAATTTCTTTGATAAGAAAGAAAAAGTTATGAAAACCTGAATGAATTGGTTTGCATAATATGTATGCTAAAATAGACGCTAAGGTAAAAAATGTTTGAATTTGAAACGGGTCCAACAATAGAAGCAAGTTGTAAGCATGCTGAAATCTATTGGTGCTGTGACTATTATGGTATAAAAACGTTTGTATCGGAACCATGGTCCTTGCACACATTGTTAGCTTTTTAAAATTTGAATCAAAACTGATTTCTTACCTGCCTAAAACCAATTATTCTAGCTTTACATACTCACTAATGAGATGAACTAGTTTCAAACTTTTTTTCGGTTCTATTTTCTGGATTTTGGCATGTATTTTTTAAGCATGACATGTTTTTTGTTATTAAAGAATATGATATCAGTATTAATGATCATGAGATCAGAATTCAAGATTAAGATACCAGTATTGAAGATTATGAGATCAGTATTAAAGGTTATGAGATGAGTATTCTAAATTATGAGATGAGTATTCTAGGTTATGATATCAGTATTCTAGATTATGAGACCAGTATTCAAGATAATGAGACTAGTATTCAAGGTAATGAGGCCAGTAGTCAAGGTAATGAGGCCAGTATTAAAGATTTTGAGGTCAGAATGTATCGATCACCAGTTGAATCCATTGCTGCTAATGCAGTTCGGAATTTTAACATCTGCTGTACTACTATGAGTTTTTATTACATATAAGATACAAACTTAAGTCAATATGTAGTTTATATTTACCAGTTTATAATGAATACAACGAAACTTCCGCAGAGCTCAGTTGTAAAAAAATACGATTTATAACTGAGATTACCCCTAATCTACGCCAAATGGCTCATTTTCAGACGTTTAAACTTTTAAATAAGTGACCCTATCCTGAAGTCGCCACTGTTACTTATGATTACTGTTTTATTCCATGTGTTCGTTAATCAGTCGAATTTACGATAAGCACCTTAATGGAGGTAATAGGTTTAACTGATAAGTATACGTATCCTTTACACAAATCAAAGATATTGACTATTTCATAAGATATTGGAATGAAAAAAAAAAAAACTAAGTGGTCATCAAGTCGAAATATTCATAGCAAAGAGGGCAATTCACTTTCGGTATAGAGTTACTTTGATTAGACGATTACCGTATGATACCTAAACAATTAAAGTTTTTGTGCGACTTAAAAATAACAAAACTAATTTACATATGACAAACATTCAAACTATAAACAATAAAAAAATACACAAGTAAAACAAGCTGTAAAAATAAATGAATGAAACAAAACATGCATTAATGAATTAAAATTAAAAGCATGGTAAACGAAAAAAAAATGTCAATCAGCAGAATTACACACACAATGGTAACCACTTACCCCACCATCAACAACCCCCAAATCAAAGTGCTGTTAGCACTGGGGTTTTTTGATCTTTGTTAAAATAGTAGCATGCATAGACATAGACATTTTAAAAATATCAAAATATTAATGAAATAGGAAAAATTTGACTAAGAAGCGTGTTAAATGAAACATGCTTTACACATTTAATGTTTTTGACACATTCTGAAAAAGCTAAATTTCCTTAGTGTAAAGTTTTTACTTATCATCTTTCAATGCCAAAATGATGTGCCTCAAATCTTGTTATTGTTTTGAAGACTAGACCTCAATTCTATTTGCATTAATGATAGGGTTATATTAGGCAGAATAATTACCTGAAACTTATTTACTGAAATATCGATTAATGTAAAAGGAATTACACATTGACAGCATTTTGCGTAGTGTTCAGAAACAGTAAGGAAGTTTCTCTGATGATTCGATGACATGATCACAAAGGATTAAAAAAAACACCCAACTATGCATAATGATTACTTTACCTGAGAATGATATAACCATGTTCGTCGTACGCAGTCTGTACATCAGGTGTGACATCAAACGTCTCGGTGTACTTGAATACTGCGTTCAGAAATAGATAATTATGCAACAACCATTTTATTGTGTAGTAAAAGGTTAGAACGTGTTATTGCGGCAGTACACTTTAAATGCTATATCACAATTTATTGAATACTTACTAGGGTTATTTTCGGCAAACAAAAAGCTAAAAAGGCAACCCTTAACAATCAAACGGGTTTGCTCTTTGACTTCGTACTATTTATTAATTGTATTTGGATCCCACATTTCTTTCTGATCTTGATCTGACGAGAAACCGTGTGTGGATAAATAGTGCTAATAGGTTTAAAATACAGATGTGGATCCAGTAATTTATAAAAGGAATACCGGCTTCAACTACGAAATGCTCATTTTTTTTTACAAATTTACCACAAAATCATCAATTTTTCCAACAACATTTGGGGACATTATAATGACACATTCATTTTGAAAGTACAACTGTGTACAAAAAAAAATCCCCATCTAAAGATGCGTAGTTATCATTATGTAGAAGCATCATCTGGCTGCTTAAACATAACAAAGTGATCTTGAGTTATGAAACCAATTAATTACAAGCTAGATTAAGTGTATATCTCTTAAAGATGTGGGTGATTCTAGCGGTAAACCCCGACTCTTTCCAGAAAAAAATGTGACTAGAATGAACCCGAATCGCTAAACTGTAATTGCCAAAATGATTGAATTCATCGAGTATCATCTCCAAAAATTCGGTTAATAATGCGTTGCTTAACACTTTAGACCGTTTGTAATCTAGAACTTTGAAAGTAATAAGCAATCATCTTTATTGTCTTTTAATATCATTCGTGGTATTGTACAATTATTGTATAATAAAAAAAACATGCTTACCTGGATTTGTTTGCATATTTACAGAGGCAGTTAGTGATTGCCTACCGGTTAGTCTGAAAATTAAAACGGCTTCTGAAAAAATAGTTCTTTTCTTTCCTTCATTTTCATAAAATTTACTACATGTGATATTTAATTGTGTTGATGTGACCATTAATGTTGGCTCTTACATACAAATATAAATTATCATACCAACGTACAATAACGGTAAGTAGTCTTCATAATTCTAATTAGGATAATTAATTGGAAAGAGTGAATAACCGATAGATAATCTTTTTTCCGACGCGTTCGGTACAGTTTCGCTTTTCACCCTTTGACCTTAAAGACGCTCTTCCATGGAAACGCAAGTCAACAGATCGCAATTCTGTTTCCCGATTGGCCAAATACTGATAACTTACTTGCGTTCGAAAAAAATTGTTTCGAAAATTAAAATTGCGTGTCATGTGTTATTTCCTGAATGAAATGTAGAAAATTACAGGTAAAATTTTACTGCGTCGACTATCTTTATTTTTAAATATAATACTTATTTATTACATAGCTTTCTTCCATTATTCATTCCTATTTTCAACATGAATTTGAAATTTTGTGAACAGAGAATCGATATTCATATTGCGTCGTTTGTGACGTTTTGGTAGAAGAAATTACCGAATTTATTTCTGTGTGAATGATCGAAATTTTTTACACTGGGAACATTCGGTAAAACACAGCTATCTGTATAATAATTGTCATTTACAATGTAGTATAGCGGATAAGGTGAAACTGAATATGTCAAAGAGACAACAACCCCGTCGGGATGAAAAGTGTCCATGGGTCTTCAATAAATGACGAGAAACCACAACAGGATGCAAAATATGCGATGTAGTGATCAAATTCAAACATCCCCAAGGAAATCGTAAAATTAAGTGAAGACAACTCTCATGTAGTTAACGGACCAACGGACACGTCTTTGTAACCTCAAAATGTGGTACAAATTGTATTACTACTCAATATATATACTAAGGCCCAAACAAGTTGAGATATAAAATAGCGTTAAATACGACTATAACCAGCTTAACTTTGGTAATTAATTGTTATACATGTAGTCCAGAAAATTCGGGCTCAGTTAAATATTTCCATTGATGGTTGAAAGAGGCTCCTACAAACTGACAAACACAATTATTTGAGGTTTTAACGAAAACTAGATAAATATATAAATCTTTTTCAAAATATATAATTATTTCTATTACAGACATGCACAGAAAATCACCAGGGTTGCAAAAATGCCCGACATTGGACTTTGAAGCACGATATCTGATACCACATTATGTACATGTACAATTTCAACAAGTGTCAAATAGCCGATGAGGGGTTGCCATTCTCTCGAATGGAATCATTTGACCTTCCCCCTCCTTCTACGTCTGTGCCCAAGCAAGGTTTGCATCAGTGAACAAGGCCGTACTACTACTAACTAGAGTAATATTTTGACTAACCTCGGTGAATACTGACTTGGCTGTCTACAAATCCCGTTTAAACCTGGTAGATAAACTCCTGATATCGCATTGATAAAATGAGACAAAACAACATTCGTTATAAATAGGCGATATAATTACAGTTCATTATGGGTACAAGCATAAACCTGGGGAGTACTGTGACTCAATTATTTGAAAATTCATATTCTAAGAAACAGTAAGAAAACATTGTTCGGCGAAATTTTTTTCCAGGAATTTAACATTTCTTGTTTCAATACGAGTCGTTTATTACGGCAGCAAACGTTTGGTTTTCTGGGGTTGGGACTATGGATTGTTTTGGAAAAAAATGTTAAGAAAAAAAAATGTCGCCAGCAATGTGAAATAAAATGTGTGCTTAATTTTGAGTATTTTAATAGCTATCCCCCTGTATTTAAAAACGATTTTTTTTCGACTGGTCGCAAAAGAAGTTTGTTTCGGACAAAAAATCCATAGCCCCGCCCCCAAATCAAAAGGTTGCTGCAAAAGACCAAAGAGACGTGACTAACATCTTGTAAAGCTTGTATAGTTTATCCGCGTCGAGATAAAAGTTTGAACTTGGGATCCATGCAAACAATACAACCAATGTCCTTACATGGTATAATTATACTGAAAGTGTTGTAAAGTACATGCAGTACACATATTGTACATTAAATACAGATATCTACAGGATTCAAGTCTAAAAACTGGGCCAACTACATGTTTAATATAATGAAACTTAATCAAAATTATCACTGGTAAGAGTAATCAAAGGAACCAAGATTCAAGCGGAAATCGAAAGCACGTAGTCCAGGGATAAAGATCAGACATGGTAAACACACATAATAAAGAACATAAAGCAACAATACATACAAAGTAAACAAAAGTAAATGAGCAACTCGGACTCCACTAGAAACTGGGAGCATGGACCAGGTGCAACGGTAGGGTAAGCATCCTCTACTTTTCTAGAAACATCCGCCGAGTTGCTCATAAAAAGTCAAGTCCGGAGTAGACGAAAGAGGAAAGGAAAGCTATGACACGTTGAACAAATCAGTTTTCATGGTGCAGATGGATACACCGTAACGATCCACCAGTTCGTGATGACGACCATAAAACTTCTGTAATGATGACTAATTTTAAGAAGTCTAGCGCGATACAAAAAGTAGTTACGGAAGCTCTGGCATAACGTATAAGTTGTAATATGAAAACTCCATACGCAGGTGCTGAAGGGATGTTGCCACAGATGGAAGGAAAGTTGACAATTCTGAATAAAAAGTCATAAAGTCGTAAAGTTTGGTCAATAGTCTTACCACATGCCTCCTATGAAGTCAAATAAAATAATCTCATTTGTCTATTGGAGGGACCAATCACATTATTTATATGGAAAAATGGTGATGATTAAAATTAAAGTAAACAAGAAGGACCATAAATTCATGAGAACGAAAACCCAGAAAATCGTCTCTTATCTTTTCATTTTACACGATTTTTTAGCAACTTTATGATTTCAAAAGTTTTAACAAAAACAATACACACATTGCCAGTTCATGTAGTTATGTACTGTTAAAACGCAAACTCAGTCTAATTTTTCATACACATTGCGGATTTCCATCTAATATCAATATGGACACACCTGAAATGGATTTTAAGTAGCACTCCAGCTAAGAATCATGCAAAATGTGATATATGGTTGGAAAGCCTACATATTTTTATTTTTGACATTTTGTTTAAAATGCTTTAGTAAACAGAAATTAACATTTGTCTTTTCATATAACCCGTGGTCTTAGGAGATAAAAATTGTATAGAATGCACTGTAAAATTCAAAATTAAGGGATACCTCTGCAAATGACACAAATATACAATAGAAACTGTTGAATCTTTTAGGTGGATTATCTCCTAAGAGCAGACAGATTGGAATGAATAATTACACATTTCATCATATAGATCTATAAAGCAACTTAATAATAAAAATAAAAATATGTAGCCTTTTTGGGTGTATCACATATTACAGAATTTGCATGATTCCTACAAATACTATTTAATTCATGTCACAGTAGGGGAATGGTGCCGCAAAAAAAAAAAAAACGATTCTTCTTTTCGGTACATTCATTTGTAAGATTAGGTATTCAATACTTTTTCCTTAATTATGAAAAATATGAAATAAATCGCTTGATCTGTTGTCACAAACATTAGCAAAAATATCTTTATTATTAAAACCAAATTAAAACAAATACTTAATACAATATATATACACAATAAAATAATAATAATAATAATAATTTAATTTCATAATCGTGGATAGGAACCCAAAAGATCTTTTACAAGTTCTGTGGCATGTAGACTCGATCCCCAGCTGAGGGCAATACCGACTCCACCATGTCCATAGTTGTGTACGACCTATCAAAAGGTAATAAATCAATAGATCAGTATGAAAATATAGTAATTCTAAAAATTATAAGCAGATATATAATGTCAGTTCATTCCACTCTAAGAATGGTTATCCAGACGGAGTTGACACAGTCTTCTTATGCAGTGTTTCGTTGTTTGGTCTTTTAATTAGTTTGAGTCATTTACTTAATAAATTTAATTGAATATAACATCTAGATCATGATTAAATATAAATTTCAGTAAGACTCGATTTGGATAATGTTCAGCATAGTTGACATATTAATTACTTAGCCGGTAATGGATGATACATGTATGTTACGTGTATGTTTAGCAAAACTCTTGAGAAAAACTTAATTTAAAATTACTATGTTTTTCTTTATATTGTTCGTAATTGTTGAAGAAAAAGTTTTCCCTAGGAGAACAAACCTTTATCTTTCCTTCTGGTAGACTTATAATCTCACATTCTAAGCGTACTGGCGTCCTTGAAGGTCTTAATCCTACCCATTCTCCTGCAATAGTAGCTCCCTATATAAAAAAGAAACGTGTATGTATACATAGTATGTGATTCGGTTACCCCTTTAAATCTTTATATCAGAATAATTCATTCCACAAATTGTATGCATATGATGATAATGTATTTATATCAATCAATTTCAATTTAAAAAAAACTAATTGGAAATTTGTACAACAGTTCATGCACTTTATCATACCCCTTTTCACTTGCTGATCACATTTTTTAGCGGTAATCGATCAACTACCACTATTCCGGTCACTTCCGGTCCAACTGTACAAGTTAAATGTCTGCTTATACAAGAAGGTACACAAACAATTAACCGTTCCGACGATTATTGAAGTTAAAATGAAGTCTTGACACGTTTATCCTACCTTTAACGGAGGCCAAAGACGTTGACATTTTTCTTTAATGGTTTCCCTGTCCTGCGTATCTATTTTTACATTGTAATCATTTACTTGTCTAACGCCACCAATAGTAACTCCATTTTCGCTGAAATAACAGTGTCGGTGCAATATTAGCTAGACAACATAGAAACTGGACAAGGTCAATAGAAATGTACAAAATAATCGAACTGCTTTAATATAAGTGCAATAAGGAAGGACTTGACAGATCTAATATCATTCTATAATATTTCCTTTCACGGTAACAATACTGGTTGAGATACAGGCTAAAAACCACTAATTCCACTTCCCATAGGCTTCTATGCTAATTTCACACTATTCAATGGCTTCTCTGGACTTTACCTTAACTTTAACCTGCATAGGACTATATATCAGCATGATTCTACATATGCCAGCTCACAATCCTCAGAATGGCATGTGGGGTTAGCAGACTTGCAGTGCAGTACTGGTCACCGGAAGTGAAGTGTCTATAAATAGCATGGGAAATCCCAGTGTTTTCACAAGATAGGGGTATATTTAGAAATCATTATGGAGATTAGGCTTCACATCACAAGAAGCAAAATGCACCTATAAAATGTACAGAAATGTTTTTCCTTTCAGAAACTGTTTAAATTTTTTAAATGAGATGAGAACTTTTTCACAGCACTATGAGGAACAGGGGTAATTTCTGCGTAGGACTATTTTTGCGTACGTTCCAATGCTCATTGGTTGAATTGGTGGTCTGTAACCTACATGTAACCGGAAATAAAACAGGCAAATAAAGATAATATATATAAAATGTATACTATTAGTAACTTAACATTAAAATTTGTTTGTTTTTAAATAAAAAATACCAAATATGTAAAGTATTGAGAATATATTCCTAGCACTAATGCGGCAATTACACCAAGTAAAGGAACAGTCAGCTGATCGTCAGCGTCTCTCATATCGCGCGTTTAATTGGTTAACACTGCGTGACGAAAGATTTTGGGGGATTTTGTGGTTTATAATCACAAAGACAGTCAAATCATATCCTCGAAGCTATATAATGAACAAAATGAAGGGTGTAACGGATATACGGAAAGTGCTATCATTTTCAACTTGTGTTTTCAAAATAGTGTTATTAAAATACAATTCAGGATATTTTCATGTGAAAAAAATCACAGAAATTCATGCCGATTAACAAGACTCTGAAATCTTTGGTCAATTCGGTTGATTTTTGTGAAATTCCCGACGAAATCATGAACGAATTGGATATGTGTAAAGCAGCAAAAAATCTAATCCATAGAAAAGTTATAATATGAGGAAGGTGAAACCTTAAACACTCCCAAAGAAAAATATGAATTCGAACACCTAAGTCCTTTTATAATTCGTAACAGACTTGTTATTATTAACTTCCAAATTGGTAAAATGTGTCATGATATACGATTTTTATTGTCTTTAAGCATTCTCCTATTATCATGGTCAGAAATATGTATGGTGAAATGTCCAGCTTTGGTAAATAACGAACTGTGGGTTGTCATAGTCCGAAATGTCCTTGGGTCAAATTGTCCGGTATTGATCACGTCATTTTCGTAAACATTCGAGTGTCATGTTTTGACTATCCCTATATTAGAATCAGATTCAATTTATATTTAATCATCAAAGCTAGTTTATGTTTCTTAGACAGCTGTGGCCATAAATTGCATTCTCTAAATATACGAAAGAGAAGCTGCCATTAAACTGTTTTCAAGCACCTGATTTTACGTGCACAAACCGGATATTGATGCTTTTTATCACACAATAACCCTTTTATTGTGTGCTAATATAATTTAGTCTTGTTTAAAATGAACTTTTGTCACAGGTAACGTCACAAATTTTAACTATATTTGCACTAGTGCAATATGGAAATTAATTGCAGGCTGACATTTCTACTGGGCAATTATTCTGCTATATAATAAACATATTTATTTATTTTTACTCCATCAAAGTCGGAAAGAACAATATGCAGCATGGATGAATGTATGCTAGCTTATGTCTATGTTACATTAATTTGTTCATCTACTTAAGCTATGCATGACAAATTGTTGAAAATATTTATGAACATTAAATATAACCCACACAATTCCTGGTCAGTTGGTTTCCCAGATATTGAAATCTTATTCAAAATGTTATCTGGAATGCAGAAATGGCCATTCTCCCAAGTCATGGTTTTGAGTCCACCCTCGCTCCCTCAAACCCCTGACATTACTCATTCAAATTTAGCGGGTATCGTCCAGCGCCATATAGTGAGTAACCTAAATTTAACCCAGATTCAAAATCCAATCAAATCACTCGTAATAGAAACTCTTCGATATAACTTACAAAGTGGCTACACATAACGTCATTTATTCAGTAAGGACTCTAAACAGAATCTACAGTTATCATTTTTGCTCATATTGCATCATTTCTGACATAATACAATTTTCAGTTACTATATCGGATCTTCCATTACCTGGTATTATCGTTTACCTTTCCACAGACATTTTATGTTAAATCGATTTTCATTGGTGCTTCTCACCCAGAGAAGCAACCAATCGGAATTGGCTGGACGATGTCCGCTAAATATGAATGAGTGACGTCAGGGGTTTGAGGGATCGAGGGTGGACTCAAAACCTTGACTTGGGAGGATGAGAAATGGCATGCATTTCTATTCAATTTGTCAGTAATTCGTGTTTGAATTTGAAATTTTGCAATTTCATCATCAAACTTAAAGGGAGATAACTCACTTTCCCATTATTTTTGCAAACATGACTTTATATACATACTGTATGTTAGTTAATGAAATTAATTACCCTGGCAGTATATAAGCCCCATCGTCTGTATACATCCAGCATTTAATCCAGTCCGCTTTTACCTGTAAACATATTAAAAGAACAACATTTTACCATCTTTGTTGCATTCATACCTCTATGAGTATGATGTGATTTTCTAAACTTGCCGTTCAAGAGGTTGACAATATACGAGGCACTTGATACGTAAATAGGGGGCTTTGTGGCAAGGATTTACAATACTTCATTTTATTATTGTTTGTTTGTTTGTTTTAAGTTTGCCAATCTTCATCATTTTGTTGGATAATTTGTCATTATTACCATTTATTATTCATTTATTCATCAAATAGAAAATTGATTGTATGATTGCATACAATGCAGCTTCAATCTCATGAACAGAGAGTACACACTACTTCAAAGCTTTGCACCTCTGCCAAACTTCGTGCTGAACCCGCCCTTTGTGCCAATAAATTAGTATAGTGCACCGGATACAGCTGAGCCGATTCGTTATAAGTAGTGCTCATAACTTTTGTGAGATTTTTTTTCATTTCTCGTATAGCAGAGCCTATAAGTTAGCAGGATGTTACGTGGTAAATCAGCCGAGAAAGCGATTGTAGGTACGCCGAGAACATTGATACAGCTTGCGTGGGTAAATAAATGAAAATATCAACGAACAAATGTAGAGAATAAAAGTTTATAAAGGATGGGATTACCAAATCCTAGTCATCATCACCAGTGGTCATCGACAACTATAGCTAGTTAAATCTTTTATATCTAAAATATCGTTTTGATTAGAATATTTAATGAAAAGTGCCTTTGTTCTATGTTTATCAACAATAGCTAGCTTGATTATTCATCAAAGCCACCTTTTATAAAAAAAAAAAAAAAAAACAAAAATAAGGACTTTAATTTCCTAAGAAACACATGGTGCACAAGAGGGATAGAAGTAAAAACCTAAACAATACACCTGTATAAATCCCTAGTTATACCTTTACTAGTAAATATATTGATACAAAACATTGAGACTCGCAAATTAAACAACATCAACCCCCAACGACCCAAAAATAAGATACATTTTCAGAAGCTAAGTAAAACAGCTTCACAGGACAAATTGCAACATGTTTTATGAATGCAAATCTACCTTTTAGTTTGTTTTTGGTATGTGGCCTTATTATGACGAGCTACAGATTAAGTTCGACTTTGGTTACGGTTGAATGATTTTTACGGAAGCTATGGCCCTTGGACTTAGAAAAATTTCAGTGAATTTACAGTTTTTCGCAATTTTTTGTAATGCTTTGACCAATTGATTTTAAATTTTGTATGTAGTCTTACTATGAGAAGTTACAGATTAAGTTTGCTTTTGGTTATGGTTCATATTTTTTTTTATTGTTTTCAAAACATGAAAACAAATATATGTTGAAAATAAGTTTTCCTGTTTAAAATTTAAGTAAGATAATGAATATAATAACCATATTAATATATAAAAAAAACATATGATACAATTTTGCCTGTGTAAATTGTGGATTTTTTAAATGTGTACAGAATCTTAGACACCGGGTTAGGCAACACCATATCAATACACGTCGGCAAACAATTGAAGAAATTAGAAAATAGAATATGGACAAAGAAAAAACATTTAGTAAACAATCAGTACCGTACCTTGATCAGTTGTCCTCTGATGGCGTGTATTTTGTCGTCCTTGAAGAGAGTCCGACTACCAAGACCGAGACAGTTGGTAACCACGTCATATTTGCCAACAAGCTGTGACAGAAATGGATTTTTGAACAAGAGCAAAAACAATTCTTAAATACAATACATACATTAAGTGGGTATAGACAGGTCAGATGTTTGACGTACATTTTGTACGATTGTCATCCTGTGTATCAAGGAATGACGCGACCATTAATTCCCAATTCCATTGAATCCTCAGTGTAATTTTGTCGTAATACTTAAAAGTTTGTTCATTTCATGAAGCTGTCATTATCGCCTTAATCATTCTAATAACTAAAAATAAACAACCAACTTTCAATTTTAGATTTCATTTTTTTTTTTGCATTTCGGAGATGCTTTTTTTACATTATGTGGAGCGGTTGATGGTCTCAAACAATCTATTTTAGTCTATATTAATCCGGATTTACTATGATCGAAGGTATGTCTAGTAGAACACTTGAATTAGCTTCGAAACATTTGTGTCAAATCTGGTACAGAAGAAGATAAAAAATTTCTATTTTTCCAAGTAAGCGCCCTCAAGGTGCATGAACACTTAAATACAATTATAATTATATGACATTAACATCAACAATAGTATACACACGTACATGTTTAAACAAGATATGTAATATGTTTATTACATGTAAGTGAAATGAATAATTATTAATCATGTTTGGCATTTGCTCAGTATGGTACATTTTTGTACATAATTGAGACAACAGAAAAAGTCTCATTACATTTCCATGTTTTGCAGTACGCCATATAGTACAAACAAAATCGCCCCCAGTGGCGGATCCAGACGAGGTTGCAGGGGGTTGGCACTTCCACCTTTATTGAAAAAAATGTCATTTTCATGTACAAAGTAGACAAAAAATGGCAAATAATATCCTAGCACCCCTTGTTTTTCTAAAGAACCCCAACAGGCACCCTCCTTTTCAAAATGTCTTGATCCTCCCCTGGTCCCTACTACAGTAGGTCAAGTAGCCGATTTTGGAGATTTTGGTCGTTACAATGCATTGGGTAACATTAGGTATTTACCTCATTTAAATTGCTAATTTTCCATCCATTAATTCTACCACCAAGATTTAAAAACCTGGAAACAGAGCTCGAGATTTCAACAATCGTATACAATTTTTGTCATGGTACAAATGCCAAATTACTTGTTTGTCAGACGTCTGCATTCCACAAACAACAAGGAAGAAACCATTTTATTTTTCACCACTGTACAAGCAATTCTAATTCTGCTTTTTTTAATAACAGGGAACAAACAAAATAAGCTTAACTCAGCCAGAAATAGAATCGTTCAGGACACTAATAATCAATCCATTAAAATACATTTTCAGGAACCTAAATTACTTTTACAATTTTTTCTAAAATATTAATAGTCTAACTCGTGCCTACATTGAAACTTACATTTTTGTTAGCCACTTCAAATATTTCGGTACATTTGTAATAACTGTTGTCACTTTGTAACCGTATCTAAAACAATCATTCAGAGGTAAGAACACAGTGTAGTTATAAAGAATACTTCCGTTTTATCTTCCATGACAGAAGTTTTGACCACCAACTTAAAATAGGGCTTGGTTTCGTATGTATAAAATGTGTCTAGAAGAGTTATATTAGTTAAAGGGATAAGGGCAACATTGACTTTCAGGACATATATTGTGCATGATGACAGAAAAAGAGTACCGTGAACATTGTAAACAGCTAAAAATAATAGTAAAACATACACTGAGTGTCTAAAGAGATGGTTAAAGTAATTAAAGGCAACAGCGCCCGGTTTCAAATAAAAGTCAAATTGAGATTTTTCTCAAACCCTTCCTCAACTCAATTTTGACCAATCAAATATCACTTGAAATTGAAAATTTGAGGAAAAATTCAAGGATTTGAGGAAAATCTCAATTTGAGATTTGTTTTATGAAACCAATGCCAGTTCATTTTCAATGGAGCTAAAATAAAGCTCCTTTAACATACTTTGGTAGAACTTATATTTATTGGTGCTGGATTGTGCTTCCTACTTCGATATTTTTGGATTTGCAAACAATTTATTTGATTGAATCTTGAGAAGCTAAATACACTTCTTAAAACAGGCGCAACACATAACGAAATTTGTAATATATATATATATATGATTGATATTTTTATTTTAAGTGGAAGATACTACTTACTGGTGCCTAATATCAATAATGCTAAAGATATATATAATTTTGTATTGGTGTTTTGTAACAGAAATAGTTCAAAGAAAGTGACGACGAGGAGGAAGTATCTGTGGGTTGAGACCATCCTTGTTTTTTGGACAATTTTGTTAATTTCGTGGAGAATTCTGGGAAAAAACGAAATGACCAAATGATAGACTAGACTCCATATGTTCATCAATATCAAGATGTGCCCCTAGGTTGATGTGTTTTTCTTGTTTTTAATCCAAGTTTTTTTTTATTTCATTATCTTGGAACTTGAAAGATTGTGCATATAGACGACATGGAGTATTTCGCGACCTCGATGGACAATTGAAATGTAGTTGTTTTTTTATTAGAGACTTTTACACTAACTTGTATCGAGTATGCATGTTTATTCTTCTTAATTCTTCTTCAGTCATCCTTGTGTAAGAGAACACGTAGTCTTTATATAGAGGATTCTACAAAAAAAAAATAATATTACTTACATGTAGCTCAAGGTATGTAAAAACTTAAATGCATGTTTCACAAGCGGGTCATACTTTTTATGAATGAAATCATCTTTTCGGACAGACAATATTGTTACTTAATCAAACATGCCCTAAGTGTTAGCCGACGCATTTTTTTTGTTTTGTTTTTGAAGTAACTTTTGATTGCACATCCTCGTTTACAAAAAAATGTTCAACAAGAGATTCTTGGTTGCAAGACGTACTTTCACTATCAGTACTAAAAAATCTGGAATATTTTGAAACGACAGACGGCACTGAAATAAAACAGTTTCTGAATTAAAGACTTTCATCGAAAAATGACGTATATGTCGTCAAAGAAACGTCAGTTTATTGTAATTATAGCAAATTTAGTATCATTTACAGTCTTTTAAAGAAAACAATGTTCACCTTTGACTTTAATGAATTTTACGTTGTTTAAAGATCAAAGAGTTTAAAATCCGGACCAGTTGCGGAACCAGGAAATGTATTGTACTTCGGTTGTACTTTACTGTCTGTTATGTTTTGTGGTCAAAATATGATAATTTAATAAAACTTGTTAACACGACAATTTCTAAATGTTTTCTTTACTAATACAGGATCTACATTTGTACACCAATAGGATTATGTAAACCTTGTACAATCTATATAAGTACAGTAGATACTTACTATAAGTTCTTTATTACTTAAGTAATAGCCTGCAACCATTTGGTTTCCGGAGACAGATGCCTCGTCGGATATTGTTAAGGAAGAAAACCATTTCCAAGAGTCGGAAATCCATCTCCTGTAAACAAAGAACGGAAATTCACCACTGAAATGTGATCAATTTATTTGAACTGTTTCGTTAAGTCGTTGTAACTTCATTAGACAAGTTGAATAGCCTTAAAATGTAGGATTTAATTTTGAAATCTATCATATTTTATGTTTATGTTTTTTTTAAGTACAGTTCTGTCTAAAAACCAGGCAGGGGATAATCAATGAAACTGTTCAAATACATTTGTTACGTTCTTAAACAACCCTTCCTAATATGTTCATACCTTTAGATTAGCTATACAAATTGTATATCCTGAAAAACTTTTATTTTTTTAATACATTTGCTATGAGGCCTACTGAAGGATTTCAAATAAAAAAATATTTACTTATCATAACCCTGATTTTAAGGCAGAGCTGCAATAAGAAATGATATAGCTAAACATATCAGTAATACTGAATGCCACCGCTTTGGTCGAAGTCAATTACTAGTAAGAAATTGAATGTGAAAGTAATATGTACTTAGTCTATCAGATATAAAATATAACATGCCAATACCTATATCAAATGTCACATCAACCCGAGACACATATATCAACCTGAGGTTTGATATAAGTCGAGGGTTGATAAACGATACGGCATGTGATACAGATTTTCACATGTCATGTTACTATTAAGATTAAAAATATACCTTTGTATATATGTATTATTAGAGTTTGTTTAAACCCTATATCACAAACCCTATATCGCATACATTACACCGCACCCCTTCACGGACCATACTTGAAATAAAGTTAAGATATACGATAAAATGGACATGACAAAATATACATACTTAATAATTGTATTCCCTCACCTGGCTGTATGTAAAGGTACACCAGGCATTAAGTCCGCAGAAGGTTTGAAGATTCCTCCAGCTCCATAACTCGTCGTTTCTTCATCAAATCTATCCGCTATGATGGTAACATTTGCATTTGGGAACGTCTTCTTGATATTGACGGCCGTTGACAATCCGATCACCCCAGCGCCAAGAACTGCGACGTTATATACCATAGCTGAATTGTACCTTTAAAACGTTTGAAAGAAAGTAAAATATTATTTGTCATTGAAAAATTAAAAGTACTTTAATATGCATCATTTACACTCAAAATATATTCATCGTCTTGTTAAGATTGCACAATCCTTCATGTGTAGATGACTGCACACTAAGACCTAATTTTGTATTGCTTATAAAGTTAAAGTTGCGTATTTTTAATGTGTTTGTTATCACAACCGTTTTGGCACGTATCGGAAATATGACATACAGGTGCAACGACAGATGAAATATTCTTTTGCGTGCTCGACGTACCTAACATTTTTGCATGATATCTTGATTTTTGACAAAATCTACTGCTCCAAAATTTAATTTAATCCTGTTAACGCCCCCTAACCGAAACACCCGGATCCGCCGCAGTAACATGTGTAATGTATTAATTAATTCATGTTTATCATCGCGTAATGAAATTAAAACCCATCGTTTCAATAAAATCAATTAAAATTGTTGTTTATAACCTCTTTCAAATCAGGAAAAGACATCAAATTTAAAACTAGATTGTTTCTTTTAACCCGAAAGAGAAACAAATGGGAGGTACCAGCGAGTTGAATTTCAATGTCATAAAATTGTAAACATAAAATCACGTGAATGAGATAATGGTTCACAGCCCGTTCATATCGGATTAAGAATATGTTAACTTAAACAACGAATATTTGCGATTGTATGGCTCGTAGTCGGAGGCAAAAGAGAAAAATAATAAGAAAAGATGACTAAATCGGAGCTTACCTTAAAAGTCCTTTAAGGTCGACTGAAAGTATCGACCGTGTTTTATTTTTAGTCGTGGTGACTTTCCATGTTAGGTCAGTAAATAGCACAGTTTTAAGCAATCTATTAATAAAATACACAAGGAAAATTAAATATTCGCTATACACTATTTCACAGACAAAGTTCAGTGTGTAATAAAACATAAACTTACACTCAACTGCCAATACGTTTATTTTTACCTTCTAATTGGTTCGACACACGTCTAATGCATACGTGATTTAATTGTTGTTTATAGTCTTAGAGGGGCTAGAACCGATGTTTCCTTTGAAATTTTGTAAAAATTAGAGTTCAAGTTCAATATTCACAGAATGTACACGAAGGACAAACAAATTTTACATCAGGCAGGGGCTTGGGGGAGTGCCCCATAAAATTTGCAACTCATATATGGGTTGTGAATGCCTTGAATACGTGTGCGTCTCTCTTAAAATGCAAACAAAAGGTTTTGGAAGTCTTTAAAAAAGAAACGTGTGCACCCTCCTTATTTTTTTGCGTTCTTACTGAAATTCTATTATCCGTCCAACACTCTCCATAAAGTTAACAAGATGGATGTACATACAGTATATTTGAATTTGTGTCGTTGCAAATCTACCACCTTTGTGGCACTGAGAGTGAAAACTGGAAAATATATTATATGGCCGATCAGATGGTATCAAAAGCGACATAAACAAGAAACAAGATACATGTACATACATTAATTCAATCAAGCATTTAGACAAAAGAAGTCACAAATAAGTTTGAGCTAAGAAGAATATACGTAAACATACACTGTACTGTACAGATTGTAAAGATGCACAGAAAAGATTTAATCATAGCATAATGAATTTAAATAAAAACGACTGAAAAATTTTATTCACAGCTAAAGGTGGGTTATGAAAAATATTGACTACAATTACGGGTCTTACACGGTCACCCTAAACGGAATTTTGTTTAATCGATGTTCATTTGGAAATCAGACTGAAGAACTCACAATATGTCTTTCATTCGCTTGGACTGATGCCTGCTCCACGACCGCATGCACATGGTCTGATATAGTGTTTTCCATCTCTAGCCCATCCCTTTTGGAGAGTTATTTAACTGTTGTAGTGAGCTTTGCTTTACCGTGCTTGACAACTTTAACCTGAAAAAAAAGAGGTATGGCGAAACGCAACAAATACACCAGCATATAACTTAAATCCAAAATAGTAAATTTGGATTTCACCAATAACTCTTCAACAAGTGTAAAGACACATTTAAGTAAGTTCTGAAAGGCCCTGGCAACAAAAGTAATCAAATCCAACGTTGTTCCACATAGTTCTTGGTAGAGATTCCTCATGCTTCGTAAGAAATAATTCCAAATCATCTTCCAAATATACAGAGGAAAATGTTTACAAAATGCTGGAATTTTTAATCGACAACATATTTGTCCATTGTGGTGAACATGTTTTTCAACAAACGGCCGGAATTCCGATGGGAACAAATTGTGCTCCTCTACTTGCTGACCTATTCTTTTACTCTTATGAGGCTGACTTTATAGCTGATTTGATCCGAAAGAAAGAATATCGTTTGGCTAGATCTTTTAATCTCAGTTTCCGCTATATAAATGACGTATTATCTTTAAACAATCCTAATTTCGGAGATTTGATACATCACAACTACCCCAAAGAACTTGAGATAAAGGATACTACAGACACTGGAAGGTCAGCCTCATATCTTGACCTACACTTAGAAATCGATGGTAAAGGAAAACTATTGACCAAACTTTTACAACAAACGTGATGACCTTTCATTCAGAATTGTCAACTTTCCTTTCAATTGTGACCACATCCCTTCAACACCTGTGTATGGAGTATTCATATCACAACTCATACGTTGTGCCAGAGCTTGCCGAAACTACGCAAACTTTTTGTATCGCGCTAGAACTCTAACAAATAGGCTTCTGGAACAGGGTTATGTTGCTACAAGATTGAAGTCATAACTACAAAAGTTTTATGGTCGTCATCATGAACTCATGGATCTGCACCATGAAAACTGATTTATTCAACGGGTCATAGTTTTCCTTTCCTCGTTTGTCTACCCCGGACTTGACTTTTTATGAGCAACTCGGCGGGTGTTTCTAGAAAAGCAGAGGACGTTTACCCTGCCGGTGCACCTGGTCCATGCTCCCTGTTTTAGCGGAGTCTGAGTTGCTCATTTGCTTTTGTCACTTTGTATGTATGATTTTAGTTACTTTATGTTCTTTGTTGTGTATGTCTGTTTTCCATGTCTGGTCTTTGTCCCTGGATTGCATCCTTTTGATTACCGCTATAACCTTGGTTCCCTTGATTACTCTGCCACATTGGCGGCTTAATTTGGTGGGCTTTATAACATTTTGTATATTAGTGCAATCAAATCGAGAAAAAAAAATGATAATGTAACTGCAATTAAGTTAAGTATAGCGTCGCTGTTCTCGACAATAATTACTTATGCATTTACTGGCTTTGTGTATGATAAAAAAAAACACTAAGAAAACAAAACAAACAAAACCAAGGCTGTCACTAATATAATATTAACTTAAATATCAATATTAACTCAAAGCTTATTCAAATTTCGAATAAGATGTTTGTCAGATACAGAATCGTGGTTACCTGTACCTCACTGGAGTCGGCAGCAACTTTTATGCAATTCTTAAAAAAGAGGAAAACGATCATTGCAATGGCAATATCAAATCAAAGTACTCATGTACTGAATAAATTTATATCAATCGTTTGAATTTTTACTCCTCAAATAATCGTCAAATTTCAAGAATAGGAGATTAAAGGTAAGAACAGGGATCGAATTCAAATTTGTTTAAACATAAGCTTATTGTTGTAAATTGTTAATATTGAACTAAGGACATAAAACGTACATATATCAAAATTCATGTAGCAGTGCGCAGGTTTGTGTATTATTCATGTTCGGTGTTGGTTTTCATGTAGAATGAACACAAAACTCTCTGACATATAGCATTATTGAACTACAACAATCTAGTTGGACTTTCCCAGTTTCTACATTCAATTTATCGACCTCCAGGTCGAAACTGTCTGTCTACAGGTTAGCGCATAAACATCTATGTGTCATGTAAAAGCGCGTAGTTTCTGGGCACTTAGTTCCAGAGACATGTACATTAACATAAATGCCAAAATCTTAGAATATAATTTCAACAATTATATCTGGTGCACGAAGCAAAAGCCATGCATTTTAAGGTCATGGAGCACCTACAGCTTTATCACTTTAACAAATGGCCAAATGGAATGATTATTACAAAATTTAAAGTAATGTTACAAGACGACAGATTGACACCACTCATGAGAAATGCATTATCAAAATGCTATCTTCTAAGCAAAGTTTTATTTTTGCTCGTCAACTCCGGGCTTGCGATGAAACGAGGCGGTAACAGTTTTAAAAAAAAACACGATATAGTTGATGATACATCAGGATGGTTTCGGAGTTGTGCTACCCTTTTTAAAAAAAAATAGCAAAAAAAAAAAACAAAAACAAAAACAAAAAAAAATAATTGAGCGGCAACTAATCGCATGAAACCCCTTTCTTTATATAAGTTGCTTGATTGGAACCACTGTCACCCTTTTTAAAAATATTTAGACCTGACAGGGCCCACATGAAATATCTAGAGATTATTGGTACCAGACATTCTTCTTTATATTTCATTTCTATGACTGATGACTATTTATAACCTCGTAGGGGCTTCATTTGAAACTAAACATCGAATTGTTTATTAAAGCAATTGTATGCAACTTAAATATATCGACAGTGAATATTTCCGAACGACTGGTTTATTCGGGTAAATGCATATAAATGAACAGGTATTGATAAGAGGTTAGAGGTTAACTATTATTTAATACAAACCAAATTAATCAATATTTAGTTCGAAGTAAAAGTTTGTGATAGAACAGTACTTAGACATTAACATTGATGATTAAATTGTTATTTTGAGAAAGGGAGGAATGTGTTGGTGACTTTAAGAATTAGTATTGTTCATGTTAATTATAATTTGAATTATATATGCTTGAGGGTATGAAACAACCAAAAAGTGGGAATTAAAAGAACGTATTATAAAAACAAGTAACTATACAATAGCAAAAATACCAAAGGCTAAACAGTTAAAGTGTAAGCAAAGGCACATACAAAATAATTAATTATACACAAATAATACATGGGTCAGTAAATCATACGCAAGGCAGGTTAACTGGACACATGGGATGTTTATGTCCAGAGTTATGTCCAGATGTACATTGAATTAAGGTTATGTTTTATATAAGTGAATAGTTAACTGGACACATGGAATGTTTATGTCCAGATTTATATCTAGATGTACATTGAATTAAGAATATGTCTTATATAAGTGAATAGTATATATTCGGAACATGTTGTATATTCTGTGATCCTCGCTTCTATTATTGTAATAAACGTAGCAGTCAGTGTACACGTCTTGGAGGTATTATCCGTGCCAGACTCTTCCACAAGTTGTTTACTGGGTTTGTTTATTGGCGTAAATAACATAAAATAAAATTTGATATATCAGAAATACCTATGAAGTGAACCTAACGATCTGCATTTATGCCCATACTTAATGATGTGTGCCAATGGGAGTATTTTCCAGCGGTGGTGTAAGATAATTGCAGATGCCAACAGGTTTTACAAATCTAAATCCTCTGGAGACTGCTATATCAATTCTGATCTTCATAATGGTCACACAAGTTTATCATGATGAAACAATAGAGTGACGGGCGAACAGCGTAAGGGATAGAATTAATGATTCTAACCCAACTGTCAAATATATGTAAGAAAATAATAATTAAACATATTTAAAAACTAACTCTTCGCATACGTAAAGAGACTCCCAGGAACCTGAATCGCTGACCTTGTTAAATTTTGTCTTTCAATGGCATTAAATTTAAAATAAGAAGTCTAACAATTTTGACTCAAGAAGACTTTGGTAGGGCTCATCATAAGGATCATTCCAGCAACTGGAAGTTTCTTTATATCTATTATAGTTTTCAAGGGCAATAACTCTTACAAGCAGTCGTCTGACATTTTTGATCACTGGGAGATATTTTGTAGGCCTTATAAATAAGGATCAGTTCAGCAATTGAAAGCAATGGCAAACCAAATGGTATTGGAAATATAACATCAAAAAGAGCAATTACTCCAATATTGCTTAACAGATTAAAATGAAAATTTGACAACAGATACAGATGCGATCACTTCTAACCTCTCTTAAATTCTGTCAGAATATGTCAGGATTTATGTTCTACGACAGCAGATAGAACAGAAATCCTGACAGATCCTGACAGGGTCTGACAGAAGCTGTCCTGGGTCAGGACACATTTTGCTCTATTCCCCGACAGATCCTGACAGAAACTGTCCTGGGTCGTGACAAAGAAAATACGAAAATCTGTTCTAAACTGTCATACCCCTGGACAGTTCCTGACAATAAATCTTTCTATTCTGTGTGACGTAATTTTAGAACAGGAAGTCCGCGATTAATAAATGAAATTGTGTGACTTATGTAAATAACCTAATCCGATTATGAAAAATATCTTGATTTCAAAATTTACATTGAATTTCCAATTATGTATATGGAGCTCGTCATGATCATCATCTATGGCAAGCCGTTGTGGAATTTATTCCCCATTTATTGATATCAATGAATTATTTATTGATATCACTAATTCATTTATCGATATTAATAAATGAATTATTGATATTAAGGATTAATTATTGATATCAATAAATTGGCATTTATTGATATCAATAAATCTTACATGTTTATTAACTGTGGCAAGCCTTGTGGAATTTATTCCCCATTTATTGATATCAATAAATTATTTCTTGATGTCAATGATTTATTTAATGATATTAATAAATGAATTATTGATATTAAGGATTACTTATTGATATCAATAAATTGGCATTTATTGATATCAATAAATCTTACATATTTATTAACATGTTAATGAATATATATTAATATCAATAAATGATTTATCAACATGTTAATAAATATTTATCAACATGTTGATAATAAATTATTGATATCAATAAATTGTTTAATTTTACATGTTAATAAATATTTATTGACGTGTTATTAAATCATTTATTGATATCAATAAATAACTGAATTAATAACGTGTTGAAAAAGAGGGCGCTATATACGCTCTTTAATCGTGATCAGAAAGGTGTTTGTAATTCTCATTATCATTTACAAGGTAAGCAAGCGCACGAAAGATTAAGTTTAAAGCGCGAAGTTTACGGTTGTTATTGTTTACAATGTTTGTCAGAAGCAGAAGATTACATTCAAATCAAAGTATGGCAGAGAGTTTCAAAGCTGATCGACTTAATACAGGTATGTTAGATCTTGTTCACGCTGAACGAAGGTTAAAAATGTTTAGTATACAAGTCAAGGGCGGAGGGGAGCAATTTTAAGCACAGGCATTAGTTTCATATAAAAAATGGTGGTAAGGGAGACGAGGTGACCACCAATCAGGGGCTTCTCTGGCTTTCAAAATTCTGCCGCCAGAAAAATCACCAGCTGCCAGTTTTAGTCGCCAATTTTCAGAAATTAAAGCCAAAATGGTTGCCATAAAATGTTATTTTTTCTAATTTTTAAAATATGTCAGTATCAAGTCGAGTGATGAGTTATCTGTGTAAATTCATCAAAATAACCCCTTCATTCATGACATACATGTATACTAGATTCATTCTTGATGCATGTACACCATTAGTCACTTTTGTATGCAAAATATTAAAGTACTACTGCATATTTTTTTTTATTGTTTTGGTTTAGATAATAATAAAGCATAAAACACGTTATAAATGCATTTCATCCTTTTTTTTTCGAAGTACTTTATTTTCTCCTTGCCACATATAATATTCTTCAACATGTGAGTGTGCGATAGAACATGTGCTAACCAAATTGTCATTCGTATAAGAAGACGGACCTAATATAAGCTATGCTTGTTTCCGAATCCTTGTCTTATTACTATTATGGTTTGTAATTTATTGTAATCAAACTATTTCTGAATAAAATGGGAATAAAAAAAAAATTAAAACACATCTTTCCAAAATGGATTGTTAATATTCTTTCATACTTCTAATAATTTCACCTTTTGTAAAGAAAAGGCTCACAACAGTGAGTCTTATCTGAAGTGTCAGCTTGCATGTATAATAATACCATAGGGCTTAACTATAATGAAAAATCAATGCTAAGATATCTAAAGTTTGAAAATGACCAATCAAGTTTTATGTCATGGCATAAGATCAAATTTGAACATTTACTACCTGCCCATAGCACTTTAGTCTTCGAGGTGTTCATTCTTAGCCCAGATATCAAATCAAAATAATAACATTTTAGTGATTCTCTTAAAGATGAAACTCTACCATCTAGAAATAAAAATGGATCAACTGCATATTGGCTTAGTGTGGTTTTACTGTCAGCCACATGTACAAATGTACTCCTTATGTTAATTTCAGCTTCATAGCTAACAGTTCAACTCCAATTAGAAACAAGTAAGGTGAGAGAGGGTCACGTTGACGTCATCCTCTTTCTAATTCAAAGAAATTTGATAAGTGTCCATTATTTATCACACAACTTTTTGGCCCTTGATATAATATTGAACCAGTTGCAAAGAGATTCACTAGAATTAAAATTTTGATGTGCTTTTTTAATGAAATCCCATTCAGTTGAATTAAAAGCCTTCTCAAAATCGATGAGTAACAATAAACCTTCCTCATTATTTTATTCTGAATAATGCATCAGGTCATTAAGTAATCTGGTATTTTATGTTTTTGTTCTATACATGTATGTACAATGTACATGTATTTGTATTGATTGATGTACACTATCTGCATATGTGTAATTATATTCAGATTGTACTTCTCAGTCAG
The DNA here is from genome assembly GCA_037379345.1 of Perna viridis. Lineage (NCBI taxonomy): Eukaryota > Metazoa > Mollusca > Bivalvia > Mytilida > Mytilidae > Perna > Perna viridis. Next base: position 11,311,214 of record CM074517.1, on the reverse strand, counting down.
ACACAAGCCCAAGTATTTTAAACATGAAGGAACTGTTAAATCCTTGTTTAACTTTCAGGATGAAGGCTGTGAAGTGTAGAATAAGTTCAGGGAGATGATTTAGTGACATAAGCCAGAAGGAGCACACAAGTACAACAGTCAGCAATGAAGTTATCCCACTATCACTCGATCGTTGTACGTTCATGTTCAAATTTTCGACGACGACGACGGACATTAAGTGATGGAAATAGCTCAAATGGCCTTCGGTCAGGTGAACTAAAAAGGGGAATTGATGCCCGAGAATTTACGGAGTTCCACGTTAAAGCGAATGTTGCATTAGTCAACAACTCCGTAAATTTGTTATTGCTACGATCTAATCGTTCTATTACTGTCCAAGTGTCCACAATTTATAATCTCAACATTTTCGTCCATGTAAATGTATCAAAAAGTCGAATCAATGAATTAATTTCGTCGTATTACTTCAAATTAGAAGAAAAAACGACTAATTTTTTTTTTATCGTTTACCACACTTGTCCCTTTATTCCATTTATTTCATGAAAAGTGGAAAGAATTAAAGGCAGCTGTAATGTCAGTGGGATTTACGGTAATGAAAACAAATTCAAAACACATACAAATACAAAAAAAAAAACACTCTTATTTTTCTTGACAAAGTCCGTAAAATAAAACGTTTTTTTAGAGCCCTATTACCGAATGGATTATTTAATAAACAACAAAAACAAAACAAATCAACAAGTAACATCAATAGAAGCGTTTCCTTTGATCTTCTCAGTTTCCTCTTTTTGATTTTGAAAGTATGACATTTACTTCTAAAATGGCTTTTCATTTCAAGTGCATTTTTTATTTTGTTTTGAGTACAGATCTTGTGTCTTAAAGCTATATTTTTTTTCCAAATTAAATAAATGAGTGATCTAATTTGAAGAACAATTCACCAAAAAGATGTTCTATAAATAAATGTCATATCAACTTCTAAGTACAGAAATTCGGTTAGGTATGTAGGAGGACTTAGTCACCAAAATACGGAAACTTGAAATGAAAACCATTGGATTCTTTTGCTAATGCATGTACTTTTTTGTTACTTGATATTTAAGATCGTATCTCCAGGATATCATGCTACGTAATTCCAATTTCTTTCCATTACATATTAGAATGATTTTATCCTCTTGGTAAATTGAATTTTATTAAAGAATGACGACAAATAGCTTGTGAGGAATCCGACTTTTGATGAATTAATTCCTTTATATAAGTAATGTGAATTAATCAAGCTAGTAGTATTATCTTCTAGAATTTATGGTAAATGTTTCATATTTTTCTACGATTTTAGAATTATAGAATTATTTCAGAATTAAAATGATTATGTAACCTTACGTTCACGCAATATATTTTTGCAATCTTAAAATCAAATTAGGTCGTGCGTTTAACACGTAACGAATACACAATATGTTGGAATTCATACGAAATAAACTGGGAAACAAAAATTTAAAACTATGCTTTCTGATAAAATGAAGGGCAGACATTGAGTTTTTTCTATCTAATATCACGTAGTCTTTGCCAATGTAGAACAGAGTATTTGTGGTGAAATCTCTGTTTATAGTCATCATATAAAATAGTCTTTTTTGTAGCAAGAGTCACACGGTCGACATCAATTGTCTTCAGTTAGAATATAAAGAATTACAAACACTGTTGTCACTGCTTTAATCGGTTGTGTTTGATGTTCTCTTGTACTCTGAGAATAATAAATTATCTTGTCTTGTCTTGTCAAAACACGTTATTTACTAGTTTCAATTTAAAAGAAAATCATGCAAACTTAACTTTATTTGAGTTTTCACGTACCTGTCTTTGAAAGAATCATGCAAAATCTGAAAAATGTGATACACCCTAGAAAAGGCTACATATTTTTATTTTTGTAATTAAATTGTTTTATGGGTCTATACTATGAAATGTGTAATTATTCATTCAAATCTGACTGCTCTTAGAAGATAATCAACATAGAAAATCCAGTAGATTCTATTGTATTTGAGCATCATTTACAGAGTTACCTCCCTTAATTTTGAAATCTACAGTGCATTCTATACAATTTTTATCTCCTAAGAGCACGGGTTGTATGATAAACCACATGTTAATTTCTGTTTACTATGACATTTCAAACAAAATATCAAAAATAAAAATATGTAGGCTTTTTACCCATGAATCACATTTTGCATGATCCTTAGCTGGAGTGCTACGTACAAACTTTATGTTTAATAACATCTTGACAATGGCATCGAGGTATGGGTGATATCCCGACCAGAATGTAAATGCGAGACTTTGTTAATAATATGTGGTCAAACTACTTCATTTCCAACTATAAAGAACAGTTTACAGCTTTTTATGTAGAAACATCTCTAAATAAATGTACATGACTTGTATTAGTACAATGTTTGTTATTACAAAACAAAAGATTCCTCTTAATAGTAACCATTCTGGATGTAATTCCACAAAAAGAATGGCAGATCCTATGATATGGTTGTCACATGGTAAATTTTATACCACTGAATTTTTGTTACAGTGTAATGTTTATATCACATGTATGTCAAATATTAAAACAATTTTTATTATGTGGCAATGAATGGCTCGAAATACAATTTTAAAGTTCCCTAACAAAGCAACCAAATATTGCACCAAAATAAAAAGTTATCTTCATTTTTCAATGTTATTTTGTGGAGTCAGACTTACTCATTTACATTTTGTTACCTTGTATGTATTATTTTGGTTATTTAATGTTCTTTGTTGTGTGTGTCTATTTTCCATGTTTGGTCTTTGTCCCGAGATTACATTGTTTTGATTTCCGCTAGAATCTTGGTTCCCTCGATTATTCTTTCAACGAATTTCAATGCTTTCTACGTATTTATTTTCTTTAACCGTTGCTGTCATTGAAAAAAAAAATTGAGAAAGAATGCATTTACGATATGAAATGGATGACATTTTTTGAAAACAAAAATTGTCATATGCAACCCACTGCTTAGGTTTTGCATGGACACCCTCTTAAATTATCACAAGATTATTTAAAATGAAGCCTCATTGGGAAATTTTACAAAATATCTAAGTTTGGAGCAAAAGAACTACCATTCCTTTAATAAACAGCAATTTGTTTCGAAATATAAAAAGTAAAAACAAAAACAAACAAAAACAAAACAAACAAAAACAACAACAAAACAACAAAAAACAAAATAAAAAAATCAAAACAAAAAATTACAAAACAAAAAAAAAAACAAAAAACAAAAAAAAAAAAACAAAAAAGATAAGGAAAATAAATGAATGCGTATTTTCTTTTGTCGCTCAATCTATTTCAATATTGCTTACTGTGATCATATTTGCACGAAATTATGTTACGGACAAAATACGTAACGGAAAGTAACGGTAAAAACAACCTTGATAGTATTGAGAAATGGACAAAATAACAGAGAAACACTATAAGAATGATACATGTAATTCGAATTATGGTTATGATAGAAACGATTATGACCAGCAGGTCCATAGAAAACAAAGACTTGATTATCACTCCTACTATGGCGATACTGGTAATCGGTATAGAAATGACTATAGACATGAGGGAGAAAGAGAACCGAAAAGCACATACAGTGAACCGTATATATTTCGTGGAGTAAAAGGGAGGCGTACTAAGTGTATCGTCCTTTATGTCAGTGCTGACAGCCATTATGAACAAGTAGACACAGATGTTAGATCTTACATAGAAAATAAAGGTGCTCCTGTAACATTTACATAACTGTTAAAAAGGTATGAACGTAGTGGTAGACCATCCTATATAATGAAGGTTAATATAAATGAGAATGATTACATGAATATACTATCAAATAATGATCAGTTTTGGCCGCAGGGTGTGCATATTAAGGACTCAGTCCCTTATGATGACTATAATAAAGTTTCACAATGGAAACATTCAATATAAACATGTTACTTGTTTTGATACTGAACTCTGTGTGTACACGTGCTATGTATGCCACTTCATATTTTTAAACTCTTCTTAATGAATCTGATATATGCCTTTTGACTGAGCATTGGTTAAATGAAACAAATGTATCATTTTTAGATAATTTTGAAAAAGATTTTCATTTAGTATTTAGTATTGGGTCAAATCATAGTAGCCATACTAAAGGCTTTGGTGGTACTGCAATATTGATTCGTAAATCAATTTAAATGAAAATGTCTGATTCAAATATTTACAATGAGAGAATTTGCGGTGTACGACTAACGTCAGAAAAGTACCAAACATTTTGTATTTTTCCCGTTTTATTACCATGGACGAATTACAACACAGATGTGTACTTAAGTTATTTAGATGAAAGAGTAATCAAGGGAACCAAGGTTATAGCGGTAATCAAAAGAATGTAATCCAGGGACAAAGACCAGACATGGAAAACAGACATTCACAACAAAGAACATGAAGTAACTAAAATCATACATACAAAGTAACAAAAGTAAATGAGCAACTCGTACTCCACTAAAAACTGGGAGCATGGACCAGGTGCACCGGTAAGGTAAGCGTCCTCTGCTTTTCTAGAAACACCCGCCGAGTTGCTCATAAAAAGTCAAGTCCGGGGTAGACAAACGAGGAAAGGAAAACTAATAAAAAAAAATACACCAGTTTTCATGGTGCTGATGGATGCACCATAATGATCCACGAGTTCATGATGACGACCATAAAACTTCTGTAGTGATGACTTCAATCTTGTAGCAACATATCCCTGCTCCAGAAGCCTATTTGTTAGAGTTCTAGCGCGATACAAATGTGTAAATAATATGATATGTATTATGACGAGTATGTTACAATTATAGGAGGTGATTGTAATATGGATAGAACTAGTAGTATTTTTAGCGCTAAGCTTAATGAGTTTTCCTAATTTTTGAAAAGTCGTAATTTATGTCCTACCCCTTTGCTACAAACTAGAAAGTGGCCATTATATTATATACCTTTAGATCAAAAAGATTATAGTAAGAGAAAGTTACTTGACTATATATGTTTGCCAGAGTTTATGATTAATAGTGGTTAGTCTCTAGAAGTTAAGTCAAACTGTCCTTATGATGTATCTGACCATTATCCTATTATTGTTCATTGTGATATTGATCTACAAAGGAGTGCATCTGGAACAACTAAGTTGTATAGTCGGACATTAAAATGATCGAAAGCAGATGACTTAGAGAGAAAAATGTATCAAACCGAAATAGACAAATTATTAAACTTTGATGTGGATAGCACAAATGTAACAGATTATGATGTAGAACGGTTCACAAATATTTTCATAAGTACGTTACATATATCTGCGAATTCTTGTATTCCTGATGGAAAATATAGACCTTATCTAAAGCCCTACTGGAAAAGAAACCGACTCCAAGATTTTCATTATGAACAGAGAAAGGCTAGACGAATCTGGAAAGACCAAAATAAACCTCGTGATAAGAACAATCAAAGTTATATGGAATATAAAGACAAAATAAGAGATTTTAGGAAAAGGAAAAAGAAAGATCGTGGCAAGAGAAGAAGTATGAAGACTTTAAGAGCGCAGCCGAAATCGACATTGGAATTTTTTTCCGTACATTACGTAAAACAAGAAAAACTAACTCTTCAACGACAAAATTATCGTATAAAGAAAAACTAACAACGACAGATGATAATATTTGTAAAATGTGGGACGACTACTTCAGTGACTTGCATACACCTAATGATAACAATAACGATAGCGAAGATTTTTCACATTGTATAAACTCAAAAGTATATTAACAATTAACAATTGCAGTAACAACTCAATTCCGGAACTAGAAACGAATATCAAATCCGATTAAATCTTTGAACAAATGAAGTGTAACAAAGCCCCGGGTCCAGATAGAATACATAATGAATATTTATCGTATGGAGGGAAGCAGGTGATGAAATACAAAATCTTTACAATATAATTCTCAAGACCTGTTACCTACCATCATATTTCCGACATGGAATAATAATACCCATTTATAAAGGAAATAACAAAGACAAAACCGCTCCTAACAGTTATAGAGCAGCTACGCTAACACCAACTCTTGAAAAACTATTCGAAAAAAAATAATTCTTTCACAAATTCAAAAGCAATTGGAAACTCAGAACTGGATCATGCATCATTTTCTTCAGTTTGGATTTGTTAAAAACCATGGCTCTATAACTGCAATATATTCTCTTACAGAATCTATTCGATATTATATTGAACGTCAAAGTACAGTATATGCAATTTTCCTCGATAACGAAAAAGCCTTTGACAGCATTTGGCAGAAGGGATTATTGTACGAATTATGGAATATAGAAATTACAGGAAACATATGGAAAGTAATCTTCTTTCCGTATGAAACAGCTGCTGTTCATGTCTAAGCTAATGGCCTTATTAGTCAGTCTTTTTAAATTCAGCAGGGAGTTGGACCAGGAAGGGTTCTTTCAGCCAGGTTATTTGCCATCTTCATAAATGACCTGATATTACAACTTTTTAAAACAGACCTAGGTTTAAGAATTGGACTCTTGCATATTCCTGCCATTCAACTTGCAGAGGATACAACCGTTTTGAGCAGTACGAAATCTGGAATGCAAGCCTTGCTGAACGTAGTGAACAATTATGCGAGTACATGGAAGCTAAAGTAAAATGCAACAAAGAGTAACTGTATGGTGTTTATATCATTAAAAATGAATACAAATCAATCTGACTTGGAGATCATGTTAGGGGAAATCAGAATTCCAAATAAGAAAAGTGTCACTTACGCTGGAACACTCATTGACTCAAACTTGAATACATTAGAAAGAACCAAAAAATGCCTGTAAAAACTGAAACTTTAAAAAACAGAACTTGCACTCTTTATATAACATTGGAGTGAACCCAAAAGGAATGAATCCTATCACAAACTCTATCATATGGAAACGAATCATTCTTCCGACTGCTCTTTACCCGTGCGAAATTTGGGGCCAACCGTCTTCTAATGAAATAGAAAAACTGGAGTTATTTCAGGGATACTTCGTTAGATGTATACTAGGAATAGAAAAAAAAAACATCACCAAATGAATCGTGCATCAGCACTCTTGGCCTATGGACTCTTCAAGGTTTATTAGACAAATTCAAATTTGGATGATTATGTAAGACGAAATTCAACGCAACACACAAGCAGATATTCGATAAGCGACTAAGTCAAGCAATATTTGGAAAACACGATAAACATTCCATCACATATGATCTAATTAAAACTATGATAAAATATGATTCTGTACCATTTCTTGAGAACTATCTGTCAGATTCGTATACTCCTGACAAAAGACTCTGGTCGAAAATTGTTGCTCAATCAATAGAAATAGTTGAAGAGAATAGGTGGAAAGCTTCACTGGAACGGAGAGGATAACTCAACAGATATGTACAAATACATGACCGTTTGACTCCATACAAACAGCATTAGATATGGTAGTCAAATGGGCAAATGAGTGGTGTGTTACCATCAATAGAGAGAGAAAACAACAGCAACCCTCTTTACACTAACACCTAAAACCCAATCTGTCAAACTGACCATGGATGACATCCATATCACAATGGAAGATCAGCAAACATACCTTGGTGTAACCTTCGATAAAAGACTTGCATGGGAACAGCATATAATGACAGCAGAAGCCAAAGCCAGAGCCATGAAATCAACACCCACCTTTTGCTAGTATGGAGGAAATTACAAACGTACAACCATTAAGTAAGAGAAGAGAATGTAAAGCTATGATACAGGCCACCAAATATCAGTGCTTACCAAAACACCCAATGAATGAGAGACTGAAACAACTATCCTCAGGCAGACTCAAAAGATTCAGCTTCACTCTAGAAACAAGAGCATTGCAAAGAAAACACCAAGAACATCTACCTAAGCATGTCAAACCTATAGATTTTAAAATGAATGACAAACTATATGCAGAGAAGGAGGACAAGGTAACCATTCAGACAAAAGTTCCGTTACTCAGTGCCAAAGATGAACAATCAAACATCGTCAGAAAATCCGTAACAATGAGCATGCTGGAAGAAGAGTATCCATCGGAATTGTGGGCAAGTTTACGTAGACGGTTCAGTCACAAATGCGACAACAAAAGGAGGGGCCGGTATCTACATAGAATACCCAAATGGAGTACAACAGTCAATGGCAATATCAACAAGATTACATTGCTCCAACTACAAGGCTGAAGAAGATGCACTCATCCATGCGGCAAACTACATCAAGAAAAGTGCAGAAAATATGCAAGTAGTATTCGTAACAGATGCCCTCTCCGTAATACAAGCACTGTCTAACAACAAACTACCACAACTTGAAAGAGCTATTTATTCCATCAAGAGCCTTAAAACTGCCATAAAGTGGATACCTTCACATTATGGAATCAATGGAAATGAAGCAGATAAGATAGCAAAGGAAAGCGCTCAACAACAGCAAGATGAAATCTGTCTGCTACACAGAGATGAAGACCATCATCAAGTCTCTGCACAATACCCCTCAGAAGCAAGATAGCTACCATCAACTAAAAAAGATTTCAACAAACTACAGACTCAACCAACATCTGTGCAGAGTTTTGAAGGTCATACCATCACCTATGTGTCCCTGTGGAGAAGCAGAGCAGAATACAGAACACTTTCTGCAGACGTGTCAGTTGCACCAGGCACATACAGAGAAGATATGGGATAAACCAACCCCCATCACAGAGAAACTGTATAGACCTGTGGAAGACCTACAGAAGACGGCCAGATTTGTTGAGGAGACTGGCATTCAAGTCTAATGGCGAACGACAAGAAGACTAGAATGGGTATGGTGAATATGTCAAAAAGACGTTGTATAATATTGATATGTTGTGACATGTATCGTTAATTCAATCCTCTATCTTACACAATAAAACCTAGATGAACTTCCCGTACTACCATACATCGTGTACTAAGTTACATCCCTAGATTAATCTTACGAGAAGGAATGACCCGGCCATCGAAAGCTATATTTTTATATATCCTACCTGGCCGAGTGATCTAGGGCGCTGGATTTGTGCAGGTGGTGTTGCCTTTGATGTCACTGCGGTACGAGTCCGAGTCCCGCGGAGGGAACGACCGAAAATAAATTTTTCACATTTGACAGTTTTAAATCGTTGGGAATTTTTTAGAAACTTATTATATATCGAAACACTAATTTCATTTATTTGCGGATTAACTTTGTCTTATTCAAGCATCTTTCTAAATAGAATAAATCTTCTGTTGCAACCTCCAGAAACAGATATTTTTAGATAAACACTTCATCAATTACCCAGTGTATTCAATTTTGTAAAGCGCATCGAAGCTTCAATAGTCAAAAAGTTACTTGAAATGTTTTCAAGACTCGAATTCAACAAAACTCATATCAATCTATATAGTCATTCACCCAGGTGAATGACAATAATGCTATCTTTGATACCAAAAAAATGCTATCTTTTAAATACAACTCTGGTTTACAGAGAATAATCAATTGATAGACCTTTTCGTGTTATCTGCGGGATAGCCGACAATGTACACTTCCGGGAGAAAAATACTTTTGTCCATCTTAAGCCCTACTTCGCGGAAGTATATGCCACGCAGGCTGATTGACTATTCCACAGGGTCTATTTTGTGCATATGATTGTAACAAAATCTTCCCGTCCAATAGAGTAAAATTGATACGTAGTAATATTGGGAGTTGTTATTGTAACAATATTATGATTGTCATAATAAAGTTTTTTTTCCTTTGCAAGCAGGCTACACGATGATACTTCATAACAATAATAATCAACCAACTTATTAAACCTTTAAGCATTAAAAAAAAAAAAACAAAGACACAATATGTAGGATGACATTGATAAATCTAACGAGTACAATGAAGAAAAAAGAGACGATAAAGAAATATACACCAACAAAAAAATAATGAAAATTTAGCAGAAAAATTAATGACATTGAAAATAGCCGAATAATACTTCGTATTTTCATTTTAGTGAATCTAGACACACCTATCTACGACAAATTTCTGCCATTTAAAGCCGCAATTAGATTGAGTATCAATTATGGTACACTTTTTAAATAACACAAAAATAGATCTACCATAAACAAATATTTAAACATATATTAATGTACCCGCGGATAAGTAAACAATTTGCACTAAGAAGACCAATTTCGTTCTAATAAGGTCGTGTCTAGAAAAGATTGATTTATTTAGAGCTTTCAGACGCTTCTTCTTATTTTCAAATTTACTCATGGCCTCTGAAAATATTCAATTAGGTGTAGTTTTAGCTTGCATTTGAACATAATGAGGTCTGGGGAAGATGAAGATAATTGACTTTTCTGTTCCAATTTATGGTCTACATTTATAATGTAGGCCGCATTGCAAAAGGACGGTCTTCACTTTTTCAGTACTTGATAGAATAAAGAATGAGTATCACCGTCACTTTTTTCTAGTGATTGACACAGGTTTTGTTTATTATTAGACGTCATATGAGATTATCCTTTTCAATTATAAATTCATAAAAAAAAGTTTACAGAAAAAAAAACGCTTGATGAATGTGTGCACTAGCACAAAACAAATCCCTCAAACAGCGGCTGCAAATATGGCAAAATACTGGCAAAGAAATCCACACTATAAGAAAAAAAACATTATTTGAGGCAAAAAAAAAAAAAAAAAAAGAAGAAGAATGTTGGCAGCGTGAGGTGGTCACAAACAGTACTAACTTTAACATGAACTGAGGAATTCTTAATTCAGAAATCGATAATTGTTAACCAATTTCGAAGGAATGGGCTGTTCTATTGTTAAATTTAAACATTTGAAGTGAATACCTATATTTGTAATGTGAAAAAAATATTTTACCAGACTAATGTATTAAGATTTTTAAAATTCTACTATGCGTTCTGAGTATATATTTTTATAATAACATTTCCCACCTCATGATGGTTAAACAAGACTACAAATATATAAATTGTATTCAAAAGTTGGGAAGGTGTCACAGCCATTCAAATAAAAACTTGCAGACTTCTCGAGCTTGGTAAAATGGTATGACATATTAAAAAATAAACCCCTGTCAGATCTAATAATGGATAATACATAAGTATTTAGCGATTGTTAGTGATTTTGTATAGCATTGCTCATGTTTAATGTGTATCATAGCATGATTAGTTACTTTTTTGGCTTGATAGTTTGCAAGACTGTCTTTTCACTCTGACTAAATTTAGCGAGGGTCTAACAGCATTTGTTTTACCAATTTCGTTACAGATCAATGACAATGGTATACAAAGTTGTTCGATTTTTCTTGTAAAAATAGGTAAGCAATAAATGGAACCCTCCCTAAACACTTACTCTTTTCATTTTATATTCTATAGTCTTTTAACATGTGCTACTAAAGAATTAATATGCAGGATCTTAACCTTTTCAGGTAAAAATAAATCTTGATTACCTTTATCGGCAAAATTATATCGAAGCTTTAATAATGGGACAATTCAAATACGTCAAAATTCAATTACATGGCCTGGCCATGAGGGTAGGAAACCAAGACGAACTGCAAAAAAGAAAGAACTAGCAAAATTAACTGCCACAACATAAAACGGGAGCTCAGGAAGGGTAGCATGTCCCGCTGTGTCAGCGGTACCAGTCGTTACGAAAGTGACAAGAGCTCAGTAAGGGTAGCATGTCCTGCTGTGTCAGCGGTACCCATCGTTACGACAATAATGCAGTTCCCCGACACGAGTCTCGTAAGGCATATATGACACAAAAGCATGAAACCAAAAAGTTATTTAATTCGCTGTATATCTGTTTGTCCTTCAAACAAATGCATTTAAAATGGAAAATATATTTTATACGGAAAACACCGTTATTGTAGTACATTTTGCGGGTGATAACCTTTTTTTTTTATTAAAAGAAAATACTACAACTGACATATTTTATGACAGACTAACTGTAATGGAAACAGCACGACACAAACTAAACACACCTGAACAAGGATCGTGACTTATTTTTTTTTATGAAGCAAGTCTAATGAATGACTCACATGATAGTGTTGAAAACATTTCTCTCACAATAAGTTTACTATGTGGCTTCAGTTGTTTAACAACATTATATAAAGAACGTACACTAAGCAGCTTTAAAGATTCGATTTTGAGAGCGAGAAAAGATATAAAAGCGGATATTCACCTGATCATAGCAACCAGTTTTTGACCGATTTCAAGTTTGCCATTTGATTATTGTTTTCTGGGTGTTCGTTGTTAAGTCTGTATTTAATAATTTTGAACTTTAATTTTTAAATATTGTTGTCAAGATCATTGCCTTTTTTGTTTCGTGTTTGATATTCTTGCATAGATTTTTTATTTACACAGATATTTTACCCGGTATCGTATAATTTTTAGTCCGTCATAATCCTGTGTCCGATGGGATACAGAATGTTAACATTTTGGGCCTGCCCTGACATGAATGGATTCTTATCTATTCTTTTCATTGATTCTAACAAATCAGTTTTGGTCACCCAGACATATTAATATTTTGTTTTACAGCCACTTTTATTGTTTTTATCGGAAAGTTCCCAAAAACACAGAACGTTATGGTCATGCAATTTTATTTTTATATTGTAACTTATAAATTAATAGATTTTTGCTTACGTAAGATAATTTCTTACTCGATTTACTAAATTATTATTTGAAAGAAATTTGAATAAGTGGATAAATACATAATCATGATCTTTTTTTCATTATAACGGTATAACACATAAATTGAACTAAAACATAATTTAGATGTAAACGCAGTAGTAATTGGCGATCATATGGTTATAACGACAAAAGCCATAAAACTGTTCACAAATATTAATTTATTGTTTCAGATTGATCAGCGCAGTAATTCAGTGCTCATGTATATAAGGTGTCAAAAGTGTTAAAGTTACATTTTTTTTCCGAAAATTTTATGACATGAAAAACAAACACAACACCCATACATAAACTTATTTACATATTTCGAATTTAAAGGAACGATACAAAGCCTGTATATAAATGAAAGTTGTTATAAATATGTTTCATCAATATAGCATTAATCAACATAACCAGTGTTGAAAAATGCGTTTTAGGCCAGACACAGAATGTGGCCAGAGGCATGCATATACGGAGGATACATATTAACAGTTAGGTGCACTTAGAATGTTAACATTTTATACCCAGGATTATGACGGACCCAAAGTCCATTTTCATGCATTCATTTGGGTGACTATTTTTCTTAAACCTGAGTAAACAAACTCCGTCTATCCTGAAACTTTTATGTTCGAAACTTTTTTCATTATTGAATCACATGTCTGCACTTATTTTTGGATGATAGTCAATAAAGTATCAAACCTCATGGATGCGACGGACCAATTAGTCGGACGTTTGATGCCTTATCTATGCCAGTGGTCTTAATCCTATTCATTTCATATAACGATTGAACTTAGATTGAACTATGATCGACCGGATCTAAGAGAACGCTGATCAGGTGTGAGAAATAATTGAGGAAAATACTGCTAAGACAACGTTTCTGATATTTGACATTGATAAATAATAACTAATGGCGAAATTTATCAGAACTATACAAAGGCAGAAAAAAGTTCGTGTTTATAATTAAATGCAATAATTTAAACATTTTAATTTAAACTAAATATCTAACAAAATACGATAATTTGAGGCCCTAATACAATTTTAAAAAAAATTTATGCATATAACATTTTGATGATTTGAAAAGAAAGACCAGACAAGATAAGAAGTGTAATCATTGGTCTAGCCAAGAGAACAGAAATGAAATGTAAATTAGACAGCATATATTCATAGTAAAGTACGCATTGATAGAAGCAATTATACAAAGTAAAATTACGAGTCATTTTTAGGAGCATCGAAATTTGTTCTGTTAGTCAGTACTCTTTATTTCATTTTAATTTTAAAAAAATCTTTTCGTCTCTCATGTAACATAAGCTTCTTCAATTTTCATAATTTCAAGGAAGTTACATTACGTTCAAGACTACAGTTTGTCGTTTTTAGGGGCTTTATTATATAACGTTATATATCGAGGAAACTAAATAGACCATCAAAGCTCATTACAGAGACATCATTAAACAGAAACATACGGTTCTTGTGCTAGATACCTGTTCTAAATATTTTAATTACAAGGAATCTCAGGAATCTATGGTTTTAATGATAACAAGTAAATAAACGCTTTGGTTCCTTATAAGTGACATTACTTCCTGACTGTGACATCATATAGCATGTTACGGTTTTAATGCACTGAAAATTTTCGTCCATTAACTAATTTGTGTGGTTACTTGATTTCATTATAAATAATGTGTTTTTCTCGGAAACAATGTAAAATTGTTTCTTTTTGTAACTCATGCCGATTATAATACTAAAAAAACAACACACTCAACATTACGCATTCTTATTGTCTTACAACATTACATTCTTTTGAGTTCAGCTAGAATCTTGGTTCATTTGATTACTCTATTCAACATTCGACATTCCGCTTGAATCTTGGTTCCTTTGATTACTCTATTAACATTCGACATTCCGCTTGAATCTTGGTTCTTTTGATTACTCTATGAACATTCGACATTCCACATCCCCATTCCTATTCACCATGTTTTATTCCTGAACCTCCATACACCAATCAACGTTCAACACTCATATCACATAATCACAACTTATACGTATACGTTTTTATCAATTTTATTTACCACACTATTTCATCTGTGAAATATAAGCGCCCTTTTCAATATTTCTAATATTCTTTAAAAGAATTTACAAAAAGGTTTTCTAGTGATAAGAAAATGTATACTGCACTTTCGTTTAACTGAATATCTATTGCGGAAATAATATAAAAAAGTGTTTATTCTTAAACATGAGACATCTTTATTGCGGATACAGAATAATTATCGACCTAAAAAAATTGTAAGCAGTTCAATTAAGTCATTGAGCTAAAAATTTAGGCTCTCATGCAATGATGCAATGAAAGTGTGAGGTTCAGGTTGCTGGGAAAGCTTAGTTTAACCCACTTTTCATTTTAAAATGCCTTTACTATGTCAGGGCCTTGCAGTTGTTTCCTTCTCTCTAGCTTTTACACTGATGTTGCCATTTGTTATGCGGACTTCTTTTGACAATTCCCTTTGACTACTGCCTACATTTCTACCAGTTCGGTAATTATGTCATCACCTTTCGTGCAATGACACGAGTTATCTTAGTGTATAAAAATTAAACAAATCGTTATTGTGTCAACATCTACATATATCAGGCAAATCTTTACGACTGTATTGATTTTAATCTTATTGAAGACTTTCTAGGATAAATTGTCTGTAAGCAATACAGTTCAATCAAATTTGATTGATTATGACAATTGTATGTATAGCATAAAGACACTAGGGCTTTTATGCGTATAACATTAAAAGAAAATGTTAAAAGTCTAAGTGTAGGAGGTTGAAAACTATAATCAAAGTTCTTGACTTACTGAAGAAAAAAAAATTCTACTTTATACATCGTGGTTTTTCCATAAAAGATGGTACACCTGGATACAAATATATAGTTCTTGGTAGAGATTCATCATGATTTGTAAGAAATAATTCCAAATCATCAAAATATACAGAAGATGTTTACAAAATGCTGGAAATTTCAATCGACAACATATTTGTCCAGTGTGGTGGACGTGTTTTTCAACAAATAGTCGGGCCCCGTGCAGGTCCGGGTGTTAAAAGAATAGGCCTGCAGCAGCGCTAAGCTTGTCGTATAAGGCGACTAAATAGTGCTCAGAAACCTAGCCGGGGGCTAGGCGCTCTGCCCACAGAGCAACTGGGATGTGTGCCCCGGGTGGTGGAATGGGGTACCCCTGGCGTGTTACATGCTGGGGTTGTCAGGCTATAATACGGAAAACCTGACCGCAAACCATAGTGGTGCACCGTGTTGGGAAAGATGCCACGTTTCTCGCACGTTAAAGAACCCTGCTGTGGTATTCGATAGGAGTAGGAACCTCTGCGCTCCGCCACAGGAGGCTAAATTGCCCTACCTTACCCATCCTCCCTTTTTCCAGTGGCAATCAAAATTTGTCGACCCTATTATCCTTGTGACTCATCCCTTTTGTTTTCGTTTCATGTTCATTTTATCACCTATTTCATGTTCTTGTCTGAATATAGCGGAAATATTGCTGCTCGGACGTTAAACCCCAACAAACAAACAAAACAAACAAATCAACAAACGATCGGCATTCCAATGGGAACAAATTGTGTTCCTTTTCTTGCTGACCTATTTCTTCACTCTTATGAGGCTGACTTTAAGTTATAGTCCACCAATTTCATCATCAATTTGGAACGTACGCAAAAAGGTCCAACGCCAAGGTACAAAGTAGTTCCTTTAGCATGCCATTATAAAACAAGTTGACCATGTTTTTTAATGAATGGACTTTTTTCATAAAGGGAATTTTTTTCTGATAATTTTGAGCCCAAAGTATGCTGCCTCAAACTTAAATGAACTAATTTGATGGAACTATAAATAAAGATGGTCTAAATAAAGAAGTTTTAGGATTCCCCAGGCTATTTTTAGGGTAGATGAGTTTCGAGTGTCAGTGCTGCACTGCAAGGTAGTAAACCCCTTATGAAATTTTGAGCGGCATAGCAGTATATGTGTTTGTTTCAGGTGATAAATTGTTTTGGTTAGGTTAAACTTAAGGTAAACTACTGAGGATCCACTGAAAATGCGCAAATTAACATGGAGAGTAATGGGAATCTGAATTAGTGGCTTGTAGCCTTAATAGCTGATCTGATCCGAAAGAAAGAATAGCGTATAGCTAGATCCTTTAGGTAGATGACGTGTTACCTTTAAACAATCCTAATTTTGGTAATTTAATAATTGCATCTACCCCAAAGAACTTGAGCTAAAGGACACTACAGTCACTGTGAAGTCAGCCTCATATCTTGACTTGCACTTAGAAATCGATGGTAAAGGAAAACTATTGACCAAACTTTACGACAGACGTGTTGATTTTTCATTCAAAATTGTCAAATTTCCTTTCATTTGTGGCAACATCCCTTCAGCACCTGCGTATGGAGTGTTCATAACACAACTCATACGTTATGCCAGAGCTTGCTGAAACAACGCAGACTTTTTGTATCACGCTAGAATTCTAACAACTAAGCTTCTGGGGCAGGGTTATGTTGCTACAAGATTGAAGACGTCACTACAAAAATTTTATGG
Source organism: Perna viridis (assembly GCA_037379345.1). Classification (NCBI taxonomy): domain Eukaryota; kingdom Metazoa; phylum Mollusca; class Bivalvia; order Mytilida; family Mytilidae; genus Perna; species Perna viridis. The sequence continues at coordinate 11,293,971 of CM074517.1, read as the reverse complement.
TCGTCATTATGAACTCGTGGATCGATCGTTAAGGTGTATCCATCTGCACCATGAAAACTGATTTGTTCAACTGTTCATAGTTTTCCTTTCCTCGTTTGTATACCCCGGACTTGACTTTTTATGAGCAACTCGGCTGGTGTTTCTAGAAAAGCAGAGGACGTTTACCCTACCGGTGCACCTGGTCCATGCTCCCAGTTTTTAGTGGAGTCCGAGTTGCCCATTTGTTTTGTTACTTTGTATGTATGATTTTAGTTACTGTATGTTCTTTGTTGTGTATGTCTGTTTTCCTTGTCGGATCTTTGTCCCTGGATTACATTCCTTTGATTACCGCTATAACCCTGGTTCCCTTGATTACTCTTTCTTTGTTTTCTATTTATTCAAAATCTTATTGACAGAGACAATATGCAATAATAATATAAAAAAACTAAAACTGAAACAATACAAACAAAAACAATAAAAAACAGAAAAAAACAAAAACAAAAATACAAAAACAAACACAATAAAAGAAACAAAATCAGCAATATCAACAAACAAACAAAACAAAACAAAACAAAACAAAAACAAAAGATCAAATATATGATCAAACCATTCTGGTTGTGGTTGTGAGAGGATCATAAAATCCTTACTACTGAAAAATGAATAAAAGATAAAAAAAAAGTTCTTGCGATGCATACAAAACTTTAACAAAATGCAATGCAATAAAATTGGACGCAAGCGCGGTATATAAAAAGATAGGACGGTATATCATTCTTAATGTAAAGTCTCCATCTGAATAGTATAACAGTCATTTGCTATTTTTTCTAGTACAATATTTGTCGTTGTTCCGGTTTGAATTCATATCTTTTGTTTTGAAACTTTGAATGATAATTAAGTACGTGCGTGTACTGTAAACTAAAACAATGATACATATATTCACGTGCATTTGTCATGGCGGACAGGGGTACATTTCCCTATACTGCACCCTTTGGCAATTCTAAAACAAACTATTTGTCATAGGTCTTCAAATACCATATGCTCAGTGCCCACATTGTCAAATTTGAGCATTTTGTCTGAGCATGTGTTTGTATATTTTGTCTGAGCATGTGTTTGTACAATGTGTCTGGGCATGTGTTTGTACATTTTGTCCGAGCATATTGTGACAGAGTCTGGCACGGATAACAACTCCACGACGTGTACACTGACTGCTACGCTTATTACAATAGTAGAAGGGAGGACCACAGAATATACAACATGTTCCGAATATATACTATTCACTTATATAAGACATATCCTTAATTCAATGTACATCTGGACATAAATCTGGACATAAACATTCCATGTGTCCAGTTAACTATTCACTTATATAAGACATAACCTTTAATTCAATGTATATCTGGACATAACTCTGGACATAAACATCCCATGTGTCCAGTTAACCTGCCTTGCGTATGATTTACTGACCCATTTATTATTTGTGTATAATTAATTATTTTGTATGTGCCTTTGCTTACACTTTAATTGTTTAGACTTAGGTATTTTTGCTATTGTATAGTTACTTGTTTTGATAATACGTTCTTTTAATTCCCACTTTTTGGTTGTTCCATACCCCAAGCATATATAATTCAATTTATAATTAACATGAACAATACTAATTCTTAAAGTCACCAACACATTCCTCCCTTTCTCAAAATAACAATTTAATCATTAATGTTAATGTCTAAGTACTGTTCTATCACAATATGTTTGTACAAGTTTGCCTCATTCTTACAGATTCCAACACTAAAATTCTAAAATACATCTAAGTGAAATAGGCTGTACTCCATCTAGTAATTAATTTGTTTGAATCAAGTATGGGTACCCTATTTGAAATCCATATAATGGTGAGATCAGAACAAATGTGAAAAAAAAATGTCCCAGTACTTTGTAGCATTTTTGTATATTTTTCACAATTTCAAATACCAACACGATTTATGCCATAATTCTGCCAAAGTCACTGAACTAATTTCTCTTAAAAAACTGATACGGAAAGAGCAATACTGGATATACAAACGGTTTGGAAATTGTTGAAAAGACAATGACAAAAGGAAGTAGAGGAAAAGGGACAAAAATGAAAAATATAAACTTAGAAAACAAACATCACGAATTTGCATTGCTTTCTCAAGTTCCACTAAAAGAACATGGGCATACATAACAATTGTATCTGTATTGGTTTGAAAATGCCATTTAGTCCTTTGTCTAAATGAAGAAAAAAAATCAACATTTTTGGTAAAAATCTCTTGACCGTTATTTATTTTAAACATAAAACAAAGGTTAACTAAAGAAACTGTTCATTGGATACCAAATTTTCGTGGTTTTCGTGGGTAGATCAAACAACGAAATTTGGTTTCCAGCGGAAAGGAGATTTCCATAGTTGTGTATTATGAAAACCTTCAATAACGAATTCAAGAATCCATGAACTTGTGTTCCTTCCTTAATCCACGAAAATTGGTATCCACGTATTTAAGTAAATGTCTTTGTAAGAATCATGCAAAATCTGAAAAATGTGCTACACCTCAAAAAAGGCTACATATTTTTATTTTTGTAATTAAGTTGTTTTATGGGTCTATACTATAAAATGTGTAATTATTCATTCAATTTTGCCTGCTCTTAGGAGATAATCGACATTGAAAATACATATAAATGATTCTATTGTATTTGAGCGCCATTTACAGATTTATCTCTCTTAATTTTGAAGTCTATAGTGCATTCTATATAATTTTTATCTCCTAAGAACACGGGTTATATGAAAAACCACATGCTTATTTCTGTTTAATATGACATTTCAAAAAAATATCAAAAATAAAAATATGTAGGCTTTTTACCCATGAATCACATTTTGCATGATCCTTAGCTGGAGTGCTACTTAAGTACTTTCACAGTACTTTATTTGTTAAAACACCTCGCAATTAAAAAAAATTATCAAAACATAACAAAGCATAACAAAACAATTAAACCAACAGTTCTTATAGCTTGAATGAAGCATTGTACATTTATATCAATGTTAATTATCATCGATATTTTTCTTGGGGGGGGTGGGGGGGAGGGGGGGGAGTTACTTATCATTTGTAATTAAAATCACTTGAGAAGTCAATGTTCCTTATTTTGTGACAATATATTTTTTATAAACGAATAAATCATTAGTCAATTGATTCTTTCTTATACATACATCCATTTCACAACCACTATGATTAACTAAGGATTTACGATATATCGCTTCGTCACTTATATTTCAATATCTTATGTTATGAAGCAAACCAAAATCGTTAAAATTTCCGATGTACTACTGAAGTAGGGATAATGGTTTATTTGGTTTTAGGCATGATTATAACATAGATAGAGAAATGTCTTACGCACTACATTTTTTTTAAAAATTAATAGGAAATGCCTTCTCTTGCTACTCAATTTTGACATTGCTGATCACACTTTCTTTTGGTATGAATTTTCAAGTCATTCGATAAACGAATCCATTAATTAGTGCATTACGGTCTCCACAGATCTTTTTGTTTCATTGAAACTACTTTAACTCTTTCGAATGAAAGTTGATTCAAGCTTAAGGTAGATCTCATAGAAAAGTATGAATGTAAGCTTCGAGCGAGATCATTATCAAAAGTTAAGGCGTACGATTCGTGTTCGATTAATTAGCCATTAATGCAATGAAATTGCCTTCAGCCAAAGTTAGAAACAGTCAATGCGGTAATTATGATTTATCTATATTTGTTTGAAGAAATGTTAACACTACTTGCATTTTTTATCTTTGCATAACCAACTTCTACGTGTATAGTATCTTAACATTGCCAAGAACGAACAGATGTGGATGCAGGTCGATTCGACTCTTACACTTTCTGAAAGAGTAATCAAGGGAACCAAGATTCTAGCTGAATTAAAAATAATGTAATCCATGGCAGAGACAAAGACCCGACTTGGAAAACAGACTCACACAACAAAGAACATTAAATACTAGTAACCAAAATATTACATACTAAGTAACAAAAGTAAATGAAAATATTTGAATAAAATCAGACAAATTAACATTTGGTTACACTAGGACGAATTATTTAACCAAAATAAATCCTAGTTTATGTTCATGTCATGATTGTTGTCTTCTTTATTCTAAGACAGGAGACATGTTGACGTGCTGTAAAAATATCTGTTTTGTATGAAATAATAATAAAAAGAACAATATGTTATGGACAAAAGCATTTATATCATTTTTCAAAAAAAAAAAAAAAAAAAAAAGTACAAAGAAAAACGTCATTTAGTCATAGAAAAATACATTACTTCTTTACAATTACTCAGTAAAACCCATCAAGCTTATTAATCGTCTTATTTAACTTTTGTATACATCCTATCCTGACATTGTCATATCAGCATATCTCGGCTATTCAACGACCCCAATTGTATCTGTCGTGTTCATTACAAAAGCAAAAAGAATTCACTTATAAGATATCACTGATTCATTAAATATTTCCTTCCCTCTTATGAAGCTGACTTTATAGCTGATCTGATCCGAAAGAAGGAATATCGTTTAGCTAGATCCCTTAATCTCAGTTCTGCCTATAAAGATGGCGTATTATCGCAAAACAATCCTAGTTTCGGGGATTTGATACATCGAATCCATCCCAAAGAACTTGAGGTAAATGATATTATAGACAGTGTGAAGTCAGCCTCATATCTTCACATACACTTCGAAATCGAAGATAATGGAAAACTATAAGGAATCTCTACCAAGAACTACATATTTGTATCTAGGTTTACCGTCTTTTTTGAGTAACAACGATGTATAATGTTTTTGGGTCGAGATTGGGGAAAGAGGTATAAAGAGTCGAAAAATCATAGGTTTTAATGCTATTGTATTCTGATAATAATCTTGAATTGAGGGTAACCAGAAGATCAATCGAATTTTCCAGGAACAACATTGAATTAATACTACGACAGGAGTAACAAATGTCGTGATAGGACTGTAGACCCTCTTTGACACTTGTGAGTATAGAAATTAAAAGTTTTGAAAGGGGTTTGGAAGTGCACTTTGCAAATCAAGCAATGTGAGTCTCCTCGCGAATCCAGTTATCGTTCGAACGACGGCCGGCTGATCTTGCGACATCGTCTCCTCAAAAGTTTAACTCCTCAACAATAATACCAAGTGTTCATTTATTTCTCGGGAAATCGACGTATCATGGTCATGCTCCTCCCGGCATTACGCTGGTATTCTCGAAGTGAAGTGAGGTAGTCGTGCTTCCATTTGTTCCAAAAATGTTTCAATAATAATGTCTTTTGCAAACACCTCTTTTAACATTTCGTGATTTAAAGTCTCTATCACCTCCGGGGTATGGAATGGAAGAAATGCGTCTTCCAATTTCGACGGAGTTAACGGATTGTCTATTGGGTCCGATGATACATACGTAAGCGGGCGGTCGTTTGGGATGTTTTCAACTTCGGTAACGATTGTTTGAAGATTTTCGAGGGTGATTAACGAGAGTCCTAAGATCTTTTTGATATAGTTCTTATTTAATCCTACCATCCTCTCCCAGTATCCGCCAAAACATGGGGCTCTTTTCGGGAGGAATTTCCATACGTTTCCAAAGTTCTTTAGTTTTTTCCTGAATTGCGGAAAGTCCTTTCATCTATTGCAATGCAGCCACAAACGTCGTAGTGTTGTCAGACATAATCGTTTTCGGCATTGATCTCCTGCTGGCAAATCTGCGGAACGCCAATATAAATGATTCCTCGGTCAGATCGGTAACTACCTCGAGATGCACTGCGCAGTACTAGCGCATGTAAAAAGGCATATATAGACCTTTTTGATATCTCCCTCGGTTGATCTCACATTCAGTGTACCTGTAAAATCTACCCCTGTGGCTGAAAAGGGGGGAGGGTGATTCATTGAGTCTTACATGGCAACGGTGGTGGACCTCCAGTTTTGTACGAGTGTCTGTCCAGTCACTTCTCTGCATGTTACGCACTTGTGTAGAATTCCATTAACGACTTGACGGATAGACGGTATCCAATAGTGTTGGTGCAATTGTGTGACGGTGTCTGACAATCCTGCGTGACAATATTGCGAATGTGCATCCATTACTATTAATTCTGTGATTTTGTCCTTTTTCTGTAGTTGTAAAGCAAAATTTGCGGTAAGCTCTTTTGGTACATTGTAAATGTGGCCTTCACAACGTATCAATTTTTCATCATCCAAGAAGAGTTTGAGTTGCCGGACTAAACAGTTACGTTTTGATCCTGTTTTGATTGTCTATAGGGTGTCCGGGAAGCATCTCATTTGTGTGTCTTGTATCCATGTTGAGGCAGCATGTCGTCAATTCTCTGGAGTTAGACTGACTTTCGTCCTTCTGCCTGTTTTTCAGTTATTACTGAAGATTTGCACATATGCTGTAACACGTAGAAGTTTCTTGATTGAGCTAAACCGGCTGACTCCAATGATCCTATGTACTCCAAAATTCGTTTCATCGTTCGTTATGAACATCCACTTGTATTTCATCATCGGAAATTGTTGACAGTATTTTTACTTCCTCAATCAAAGTTTCATTCCATATTGGCCAGTCGGTTCGGCGAGGCAACTATTCAGGTCCTGTGTTCACAGCTGTCAAAGAGGGTTTCCAGTCCTACCACAACACTTGTTACATCCGTAGTGGTATTAATTCAATGTGGATCCTGAAAAATTCGAAAGATCTTTTGGAGACAATCAGTTCAAGCCTCTTATATATGATAGCATTAAAACCTATGCTTTTTCAACACTGTATACTTCTATTCCACATACTCAGTTAAAATCCCGACTTAAAAAATTGTACATCGTTGTTTTTTCCAAAAAGAGATGGTGCACCTAGGTACAAATTTATATAGGTAGAGATTCCTCATACTTTGTAAGAAATAATTCCAAATCATCTTCCAAATATACAGAAGAAGATGTTTACAAAATGCTGGAATTTTTAATCGACAACATATTTGTCCAGTGTGGTGGACGCGTTTTTCAACAAACGGTCGGCATTCCAATGGGAACAAATTGTGTTCCTCTGCTTGCTGCCATATTCTTTCACTCTCATGAGGCTGACTTTATTGCTGATCTGATCCGAAAGACAGAATATCGTTTAGCTAGATCCTTTAATCTCAGTTTCCGATATATAGATGACGTATTATTAAATTTGGAGTTTGATACATCGCATCTACCCCAAAGAATTTGAGATAAAGGATACTACAGATACTGTGAAGTCAGCCTCATATCTTGACCTACACTTAGAAATCGATGGTAAAGGAAAATAATTGACAAACGTTTACGATAAACGTGACTTTTCATTCCAAATTGTCAACTTAGTCATCACTACGAAAGTTTTATGGTCGTCATCATGAACTCGTGGATCGTTACGGTGTTTCCATCTTCGCCATGAAAACTGATTTGTTCAACGTGTCATAGTTTTCCTTTCGTCTACCTCGGACTTGATTTTTTATGAGCAACTCGGCGGGTGTTTCTAGAAAAGCAAAGGACGCTTACCCTACCGTTGCACCTGGCCCATGCTCCCAGTTTTTAGTGGAGTCCGAGTTTCTTATTTGCTTTGTTACTTTGTATGTATGATTTTAGTTACTTTATGTTCTTTGTTGTGTATGTTTTCCATGTCTGGTCTTTGTTCCAGGATTACATTCTTTTGATTACCGCTATAACCTTGGTTCCCTTGATTACTCTTCCATAATGCGTTATCTTTCAGATTGTCCGCGGATAATCCTCTTGGCCGGGTTTGATTCAGTCGGGCAATATCTTCATTTCCATTCTTCAGTAAGGTGTTTTATCTCCGTTACTCGATTGGCAATGAACGGTTTTAGCGTTTTCATTGGGTTTAACCAGCTTAGTACGATTTGGCTGTCGCTCCATAGTCATAGTACAGCTTTTGTCATGCCTAGAGTATTTACGATATGGTTCAATAGTCTACTCCTTAGTACGGCTGCCATGAGCTCCAATCGTGTTATAGTCTGTGTTTTCAGTGGGGCCACTCACTTGTTTGCCATCATTAAACAGCTTTCATTGTCGGTAACTATGTAAGCGCATTCTCAATATGCTTTTGTGCTTGCATCAACGAATAGGTGTACAGTTGCATCTGTGTTTCTCTCGGTCTCGAAGAAGTAACGGTGAAATTTGACCTTGATGCCTCTTGGATATCTTGTTTGAATCCTATCCACTTTTCACTCATGTCGTTAGGTAATGGCGCGTCTCACTATAGTTTCTTCTCCCATAGAGCCTGAAGAAATATTTTGCTTCGCACTGCAACTGGGCTGTTTATTCAAAGTGGGTCGTAAGTTTTCGATGATTCGCTTAATACTCCTCGTTTTGTAGGATTTTCATCTGAGTTACTTGTGAATAGCGTAAATCCTAGTGTATCGTCTCGTGTGTCCCATAACAAGCAAAGTGTTTTGATGGTTGTACTTTTGTTCTGAACTTTCTGAGCATTTATAAGTTTCATCAATTCTTCACTGTTCGATCCCCACGATTGTAGATTAAATCCACCATTTGCGAAAAGATTTCGTGTTTTGTTGAAATAACTCGACAGGTCATTTTCTGTATCAAAGCTTGATATGACACTGTCCATGTATAAATCGTCGTAATACTGGAACGGTTTTCATTCCGATATTTGGACAAAACGGCGTTCAGTATGAAGGGGAGCACGTTGCTCAGAATAAGACAGCTCTGAAAAGGTAAGTTGATAATTGACTGTTTGGATCAGTTGGGTTCTCTAACCAGAAAAATCGTGTGACATTCCGGTCTTCTTTTTCAAGTCCAACATTCAAAAAGGCTTTCCCGATATCTGTTGATACACCATACTTGTGCATCATGAATTTCAAAATAATTGACTTTATATCGTTTGGTTTTGGTGGGACATCTTGCAGACATTCATTCAGGCTTGCGGAATTCGGAGTTTGTTTGCAGCTACAGTCATAAACTATCCTAATGGGCGTAGTTGTAGAGTCCTTTTGACATTGTAATGGGGAATGTAGTGTAGCTTTGTAGGTTGATCGTCTTTTTTTCATCTGCTCTTTCTTCAATAAATCCACGGTTGAGCTGTTTTTGGATGATCTCTTCATACTTCTGTAACAATGTCTGTTCTTTACTTAAACGTCGTATTACGTTTTCTGTTCTTCGCAAAGCGATAACCTTGTTTGTGGGTAGTGCAGGGTGGTCATATCTGTTCTCGTCCAATGTTATGCTAGTATGCTCGTATTCGTATTGATATACATCTCGTACTGTTGTTTCATTTCCGATCTCGTTTTTAAATCCTAAGGATTCTAATTCCCAGAACTTCTTTTTTCTTGTTTGTGTGAAATCAATAGCGTCCGTAATAAGTCCTGATAGTACATAGCCTATTTTGGATTCAACTGCGGTAGGTCCGTTACCTCGTATGATTTCGTTTCCAACGATTTGCCAATAGTAGTCAGCTCCAATTAAGAAGTTGATGTTGAACGATTGATCTGCTGATGATGGGTGCGCTAATCTCGATCCTCTAAGGTGTTTCATGTTACGACGGATTTGATATGCGTTTGTATTGGGACGGCAATTTCTGGAATGATCAATACGCTTATCGGAATTTTCCTGACATCACTGGTTGTAAGTCGACGTCGGCTTTCTTCAAGTGTCGGACTTGTCTGTTCTGTTTTCCAAATCCTGCCAAATGTATCACTTCGATTCCTGTGCTTTGTAAGTTAGGTTTACTTGCAAATTCCTCTGATATGAACGATCGTTGTGCACCCTCGTCTAGTAAGATGTTTGCGTCGGTGGAATATGCAACTGACTTCACTGCAGCTACGGCTGTTTTCAACAATACGGTCAATGTTCTCTGTTGGGCGAATGATGAGTGAAGAACGGTATTCTCCTGCTCCTGTGGTTTCGGTTTAGTGGTCTCATTTTTCGTGCATAGACTGATATGACGACGTTTATCACACTTTCGGCATTTTCTATTTGACCTGCAGTCACTGATTTTGTGATTGCCAAGGCAATTAAAGCAAAGTTTCTTTTTCTTGACAATGTTCATGCGTAATTCAACACTTGTGAATTTTGTACAGTAAATAGCAAAATGTTCTGGGTCTTCATAGAACGTACATAGCTTTGGACTTCTCTTTGAGTCGTTTCTGCTATTATCGGGTTTTCTTCTCTCGGGCTTCGGCCTCGATTTCGTATGAGTGAGGAAAGTTTCTGTCCTGTCTCTAACACATTTACCTCGACGTAAATTGCATGGCGTAAATCATTCAGAGTCCAATTTGTGGATTTGCGTATTCTTGCTAAGCTTTGACAAACTTCTGTCGGCAGTTTATCCAAAATTACGGGGACAAGTAGTGATCCGTATGACCCATTGGTTTAGCCTAGCGATTCAAGTCCTCGGACATATATCTCTGTTTGATCGTAGAAGTTGGGCATTCATGCATGTACTTGTAGATTGTGGTTATTTGACATTGATCATTTGGATTAAAGTTAGTAACATGTAGTTTGAGTGTTTGAGTTTCTGTTTGTGTTGGGCGATTAGCGTTCTTGTACGTATCAGGCAAATCGGTAATCTCTCGTAATTTAAAATCTAACTCATAGGCATACTCATCTGCGTCTTCGAGTTCCTGCGCTACGTTGTCCTCCGATGTCAAATCCAGAATTTGTCCATTAAGTTCCTCGAGAATTTCCTTCTTCTTGTTCACAGGGTCAATCATTATTGAAAGTTCTCTCAATGTCATTTCTCCGTTCTGTTGAATTTCCTAGAATCTTTTGAAAGTTTTCGTCAGTACCCCTCTGTGTCTGATAGAACACAATATTTAAAAGAGGAAATATGCCTTTTTGTGAATGTGCATATCATTATTCGTGGGCAGAGCTTTTTATATTGTACGGAAAACAACTCTCCTGAGAAGCTTGAAATATCATTCCTGTCAGCTGATCGCACTTCCTTTCAACAAGCGAAAACAAAACTACGTTACAGAACGTAATGTTTCGGCTTTTTCAATGTATCAACATATGAAGTGACAGCTAAAGGTAATGTTTATTAATTCTATCAATCGATATAGCGTTTGTACTGATTATTCGATATGGCTAAAAATAGAATATCGATTGCGCATGTTCATCCGCCATATTGATTTTCGGACAAACAATTCGGCAAACCCATTCCTGGCATACCATGACTTATGTAAAATTCTCCGATAAATAGCCTATTTTAGTTAAAAATGGTAACAACTAAGCATTGTTCCTACGGAGTATGTGCCAGCGACTCTCGATATCCTCAACCTGGGGTGTGGTTTATCGGATTTGGGAATGGCTTTCCTAATCCGACCAAGGACAGAGAAAAGTGTTTACGTTGGGTAAACAATTGTGGACGACAAGATTAGTCCATTAATAATGTGAACAAAGACACACACATTTGTAGCCTGCATTTTGTAGGTGGAAATGGACCAACAAATTAAAATCCCGATCCGATCAAACTCGGAATAGTGGTAGGTTTCAAAAAGTGGTTGAGTGATGCTTGGCTTCAACCCAGTGCTTGTTTTAATTGAATTATCAGCTTTTACTTGAAAAAAAAACTGAAATAACCCCGTTTCAAGAGTGTAATAGTTCAATTTACTGCAGTGTTTTGTCAACACGCTTGTAGAAGCCGTAACTGGTGCATGCACTGTCAGTTCATACTAAAACTTTATTTGACTATACATACATATAACATAATAAAAAAATCATATAAATAATGAACTGAAAAATTGACCTGTGTACCTGTAACTTTTACCTACATACATGTATACCTATCATCTGTTGTCAATTTGTAGGCATGCTCTATTCCGCCCGCCTTTATCTGTTAATTGCCTGTAATTGCATGTTCAATACCTTACTACATTTATAATTGGATATTTTATTTATATTACACGACCAAAGAAAAAAAGAGCTCCTGTTGAGAGAACAAGACCAGTGTTGTAAGAAAAAAAGAGAAAAACTGAAGGTGTTAGGGAAGTGGAGTCGGACAATATTGCACAGATTCTGCTCGATTTGTCTGGTAAACTGGAAAATCCTACTGAGACAACATTGGAAACTCCTTCAAGAGTTGATATTCCGACTAGTATGATTAAACCAAATCTTGTTGACAGCAGCACTCAAACTGATGAAAAACCGGTCTCTGAAAATGTGTCTTTAGCCATTGAAAATAAGTTGTTACAAAATGAAGTAGAGGATCTTAAAAGTCAGTTAGATTTACATGTACATGTATCAAGTTGTAAAAAGAGTAGGAAAGACTTGTTTCCTTATGCTGATGTTGAAAAATCTGAATACTGTAAATTTAATGAGACTATAAGTGTTGAATTAATGAAAGAGGAGGACAAAAAATTTCGATTTTACACTGGCTTGACATACACCAAGTTTCTTTCATTGTGGCAGGTTTTATGTCCTGCTGCTAGTAAGCTGAGTTACTGGAACACTGATGTCTCAGACCCAGAAAAGACTCCAGGTAAACGCAGGGATCCAAAGAGGAAACGTTCGCCTCAAAATGACTACTCCAAACTGATTTGGGATATCGATTCGACATAAGTAACAGTCAGGTCTCAAATTCTTTTAACATGGATACAATTTTTGTGTAAAAGATTCAGTATTCTAAAGTATGAAATGTTTACATCCAGGTATAAACTGAGACAGCATTTACCTAAGTGTTTAAAAAAATACTAAAACCTGCGTTGTATAATCGATTGTACTGAGGTACGCGTGCAGCAACCGAGTAATTTTGGAGCTCAGGGTAATGCGTACTCTTCTTATAAAGGACATACGACATTTAATTTTTTATAGGTGTGGCACCTAATGGATCTGTTATGTATCTGTCCGATGCATACGTAGGCAGACAAAGAAATAGTAAAACAATCAGGATTTTTTGAACACCTTGAACCAGGAGACCCGTGCGGGTCCGGGTGTCAAAAGAATAGACCTGCAGCAGTGCTAAGCTTGTCGTAAAAGGCGACTAAATAGTGCTCGGAACCTTAGCCGGGGGCTAGGGCGCTCTGCCCACAGAGCAGCTGGGTTGTGTGCCCCAGGTGGTGGAATGGGGTACCACTGGCGTGTTACATGCTGGGGCTGTCAGGCTATGATACGGAAAACCTGACCGCAAACCATAGTTGTGCACCGTGTTGGAAAGATGCCACGTTCCTCGCACGTTAAAAACCCCTACTGTGGTATTCTCCCGGAGTAGGAACCATAAGGCTCCGCCACAGGAGGCTAAATTGCCCGACGCTACCCACCTCTCCCTATTTCCAGTGGCAATGAAAATTTATCGACCCCATTATCCTTGTGTTCCATCCCATTTTTCAATTCATCATCATTTCATGTTAATTTTATCATCCACTTAATGTTCATCGCCAGAATATAGCTGAAATATTGCTGATCGGGCGTTAAACCCCAACAAACAAAAAAACAGACTGAACCAGGAGATGTTATTATGGCTGACCGTGGCTTCCTCATTAATGATCTACTTAATGAGAAACAAGTTAAGATGATTGCATCTCCGGGGAAGAGATAAGCTGACTCCTCAGGAAGAGTCCCTTACTAAATATGTTGCAAAACACAGGATCCATGTTGAGCGTTCTATTGAACGCACGAAAAGAATTTTATAGAAGGTCATACCTCTTTCCCTACAGCCTGTATTTTCACAGTGTGTGTTCGTAATTGGATGTTTAGTTTCCAAGATCCATTGGTACAATAATATTTCAAGTGTGTGTTCTCGTGTAATTTATGCAAAATACTTCAGTGTTGATTAAATTTTACTTTTTTTAACCACTTTAGTCTCGATTTTTGCCAGTTTAGATAAATCAATTAATTACTGCTTTTGAGAGACAGAAGGTGGCACAATGTATAATATGATATATGTGTTTTCTTTTGATCTTAATTATCATTAAGTTTTGTGTTAATCATAAACTTACATATGCAAGAACAAAACTCACAATGCCATAATGTACAGTTGTAATTCAAGAAAAAGTTCAACAGACATATCCAGTTAAACTGGATTTAATATACTAGTAGAGATAATCTATGTGTACAGGAAAAAGATTTTTAAAAGATGTAGCCAAGGACTGAGACCACAACAAACAAATCATACATGTACATTTAGTTTAATACAAGATGGTTTGCAACATAAAAACAACTGCTTTAACAACAGTATTACTGTTATCATTTAAACATGTGTCAGAACATGACGAGGTAACTGCGAACTCATGTATGTCAATTTACACACCTACATGTACAGGTACACACAGTATTCAATGAGTAGAACTGGATTTGGTCGGCAGTTTGATTGGTTTTAGTTCCCTTGGAATTTTCATTTGGAAATGTTCGGGACAAATGTATTGGTGGTGAAAAGAAATAATCTTTTTTCCGAAGAGAATCCCAAAATGTGTTGTCAATTTTTATCCTCTCAACAAACGTGCTTGCAGTTGACCATATAGCAAAATAACACTATTGCCTATTCATAAGGCCCAACTGCATTTGTACCTGAAAATAGTACTGGTGTGACCTTTTAAGACATATTTCCCCATCTTTTCTTTGTAAACAAAACCGTGCAAGTTGACCTTTGTCTAAAAAGATTTCGAATTCAAGAATGTCATTTTCCAAAAAAAAGTCCATCGGGATATTCTTCACTGTCATCGAACACTAATCCATCAGGACTACAACCTAGCTCGGGATATTTAAAGTTAATCCAAATGCCTGTTTCTCTACATTCAAGGTTTGGGTTGATAGTTTTCATATTTTTAACATAGTCTTTCCGTGGCATGTTTTCACTAGCTTGTCCATATACAATTGCTGAAGTTTTAATTTGGTCTGTATTCCACATGACTTTATGTAATATGTTTGATAAGCTGGATGATGACGTTTTGTCACTGACAGTTCCAATAACTTTAGCATTTGAAGCAGTTATTCTCAATCTTCTAAACAAGAACCAATCTTCAGTTCCCTGTTCATTGATCACAGGGTCAACTTTATTTGTGTCAGAACCCTTAACTACAGACAAATTTTCAAGTAATAAGGTTACAGACCACCAATTCAACCAATGAGCATTTGGAACGTACGCAAAAACAGTCCTACGCAGAAATTACCCCTGTTCCTCATAGTGCTGTGAAAAAAGTTCTCATCTTATTTAAAACAATTAAACAGTTTCTGAAAGGAAAACCATTTCTGTACAATTTATAGGTGCATTTTGCTTCTTGTGATGTGAAGCCTAATCTCCATAATGATTTCTATATATACCCCTATCTTGTGAAAACACTGGGATTTCCCATGCTATTTATAGACCCTTCACTTCCGGGGACCAGTACTGCACTGCAAGTCTGCTAACCCCACATGCCATTCTGAGGATTGTGAGCTGACATATGTAGAATCATGCTGATATATAGTCCTCTGCAGGTTAAAGTTAAGGTAAAGTCCAGAGAAGCCATTGAATATTGTGAAATTAGCATGGAAGCCTATGGGAAGTGGAATAAGTGGTTTCTAGCCATAATCTCCTTTGTTGTTCTAAGACGCCAATATCGGAATCGTCCAATTGAAAATCGGTACAATTATGAAACAAAATCGTGTTCCACATACTTTTATGCAATGTATGATCGCCTATGCTCCGTAAAAGTTCATTCTTTGAATCCTCAGGTGTGCCTTCTCGTAACGAAGGAGGTCGGGGGTCAAAGGCTATGACATCGTGCACTTTTTTCTTCTTACCAGATAGTTTGACAGAATCTTGAGCTTTTTGTGGATTTTTTTCCTCTTACGTCCAACATTCCATGTGCATTTTTATGATGTAGAAGCTACTTGCTCATACCAATACTTTTCAACAAAATCGAGTAGAGCAAATAGCAAAGCTGCGACGTGATTGCACCTTCCCATGCCAGAGGCTCTACAACTACACCATGCGTCTTTGACAAATCCTGATACATGAGATAAAGTGATAGTAGTGTCATACAGAACGTCCGTCTTGTATAATGCCATTACTTTTGCTTTCAAGAAATAAAAGTCATTTTTTCTGCAGTCTTTCATACCCTGAACATGGCAACTATTAAAATACACCTTTCCCTTTCTCATAGGTTTTGAGGTGTGAAAGTCCTCTACATCTTCACCACTGTCAACTTGCTCAACTGTTCCAATAAATTGTACAGATTCGACTATATGATGATGTATATGGCCCATATTAAAATGTTGTGGTAAACTAACTGACGGAAAAATCCCCCAACCGCTGACAGGCAGAAATGGCACCGTAGACTGTGAATACTCAATATTCACAGATTGTTTTGGGACAGAAACTTTTTTCCATACCACTTTACACCATCTATATCTACTGATATCTCTTTGTCATTCCCCGCAAGAATGCATGTGTTTACCCTGAAAGATATATAATGAAAATTACAAAATGTATGAAGACATATATGCGATAACGATGACTAGCCACGGGTGGCCCACTTCAACACGCATCTGCATGTAATGTCATATAATAAAATACATAAACGAATTTTCTCATATTAAATGTATTTTTTGTATTAATTTAACAGGTTAGTATATCACATTTAAACCCATAGCAAAAATAACTTGCTACTGCATGTACTATAACTAGCGTATTTACAAATTAGAAATTTCCGGTCTAATAGTTACGGCGGGGTTCAATATCTACAGCTCACACTCGATATTTATACCCATGTATTCAAAATATAGTTTACTGTTAGTTAAGAAAAAAACTTATCAAAAGGGAAACGTGCATCGGGTATAAAACTATTCAGTTTTTTATGTAAACGTTACATAGATCTCACACTTTGTTTACATATGATTCCTCTTACCTATTGATCAACTGAGATCGATTTCCCGATTTCGGCAATGATCTACATTTTCACCAACGTTGCAATTGAACATTTGAATGTTGTTCAACATCAGGATACACCAACTTCGCTCCGGGAACATCATTTTCAGTCCATGTAACTGCTTGCTGACATTTTGTTTACAATGCTTGTCCGAATGCGCGTGCTGTGCTATTTATAGACGAAATATCTGACCTTCATGACGTGATAGCCACTGTTATCAGTACACAAGCTATTCGATCATTTTTGCTCATACACAAAATTTTGCCTTTCCTTGATCCAAAAACGATGACCCGACTTCGTACACAATCTTGACATGTTTTTAATTTTCAATATCAAGGTTTGCCACTAGAGTCGAAACTGATTATAACCATGCATATCTTTGCAGTGTATAACCAAAGTTATTTCAGTCTTCGAAGTTATCACAGAAATATGGTACATTAAGGATAACATGTATGACACATATATCCATGTATATCCATGTGTCATGCTACATTCTGATCTATTCTCTGTGACCATTACATGTGTACAATTCAGCACTAGTCTACTAGTCTATAATAGTAATTTTTGATTTGGGTGTTTGATATGCTAGTGATGTGATATATACATGGAAACATGCAGACTAAAAACTCTGAAAACCCTTAATCATAATTACAGGACATTGCCTGTGAAATTGAAATTTCTGTACCAATGGTTTTGAAACTTTGAGAAAATTCTTGCAATATTTTGCCTTTAAAATGCATGTAATTTTGTTCTGCACTGAACAGCAGTTTAGATTAAATGAGGAATTTAGCAGTACATGTATGTGTATGTATTCAGGAATAAATTCGCATTGAGATTTCATAACAATTTTTCAGGAGTGTATTTTCTTTTAAACTGATTTCTTCTAGTTACAAATGCATTAAAAATTTTGAAAGAGTAATATGTTTGCTTGATTTTCATCAAAATATAACTGTTGTTAACACAAGATATTACTATGACAACCCATTTCATACATGTTTGCTATTTATCAGCAAAATTGTTTAATCAGCTCACAAATATATATTTTAAAGAAACACATGGGACTCAATTTGCATTTATAATTTTAGGACCCTCTCTTACTACCTGAACAGTTTGAACATGGATTATATACATACACATAAATGTATGTATGTATGTATTATCCAGTAGAAGATGACCAAATATGAAAGACATTTGCCAGTACAACCAGGTGATTTAATATATTTCATAATTCAAAATGCATTTTAAATTTACACTGACACACACAAGTGCATATAGGTGATGATGAATTGCAGCACTGTCCATTAATATTTCAATGATAACATCTTGTTAATACATGTATCTAAGTACCAGTAGTAAATGAGACTACAACTAACAAAGTACAATGTACATATTACCTGATTTTGATTTTTTTTAAATTGTCAGCTGTGTCTTCAAATGTTTCATTTTTAATTTTAGCAAATTTGTAAATAGTGTGATGTGCTGGCTACCACATTTATAAGGCATGTACCCTTCTTACAAATGTACAAGCACAATTACAATCATCTTGTCTGTCTAGTAATACTGTTGCTTGCAATTTTTTCTTAGCTTAATTTATTCTTACATATTTGGTCCATAGTTATAACATAATGTGTTTGATATTTTTTTTCTGGTTCTTATTATGGTGGACTTGGTTTTATTAAGTGAAAATAGTTAATACCTTGATATAAAGATTGTAATGACCTTTAAAGAACCCTGATATTAGGTGTCTTATAAGCTGAATATAAGATGACATGTACTCCATTACAGTGAGAGTCTAAGTATAGATGTATAACTATATTATGTATATTTATATATTTCAGGATGCACCAAAGTAAATTGTATAAAAGAAGTAATATACATATTCATACATTTTAGTGCTAGCTTTAAAAATTAAGTACATAACTTTGCACTTGAAGTGCTTTATTATAGTAATTTGTACTTCTTGAATAAGTTTAGATGTATATATATGATTCCTTTATATACATGTATAACAAAGTTATAATGGTGAACTAATTTATTTTAATTTTCTATGTATGACATTTTTTATTTGTATAATCACTATTACCACTACAAATTAATAAATCAGTTTTCTTCAAAAGTTACATAGTTTTCTCTCCATATAATTGTAAAATCCTCATTGTAGATGTGTAATGGTAACTGGTTTGTTTGATTGTTATAAACATGTATGTAAATGTAAAAGGGAACAGTAGTTACAGTGACTATACAAACTATAAATGTTACTATATAATGTTGGATCATAAAAATATGTCGTTTTACGACAAAGCTTATCTATAATCAATCATACAGACTGTCTAAGTTTTTTGAGAGAGAAAAATTTCATCAATACACCAGCTTAATGATTATCATTTATTCACAGTTAGATGTTCCTACATGTGTCATATAATTCGAAGCATGTTTAGGTGACACAACCCCTATCATTTTATCAATTTAGATTGAAAATCAGAAATGATAAAGCAGTCGCCAGAACCTGAAGATATGTAGAGCATGTTAGCATATAAAATTATCGCTACACCAGTGCAAGTAAATAGATCCATATATTAAAAAATCAAATTAGTTTCCGCATTTTTTTTACCCAAATAAACAAAAGAAAACCAGAAAAACTTGTTAATCTGAATAGCACATGGGCGGATTCAGGCGGGGGCGTACTGGGCGTGTGCCCTCCCCCCTAAAATTTGCAAAACATGGGTTGTCATGGGTATATTATGGCGGTTTTAGATTGAAACTTAATAAACCCGCTAATTTTACCACAAAAAGATATCTACATTGAACCCACCCTAGAGGAATATTTAAAAAAATTAACCTAAAGAAATTTTAACTGTGCGCCCCCCCCCCCCCGCCCCCAATATAAAAATACCTGGATCCGCCTCTGGAATAGCATATTATTTGGTTTGAATAAATAAGATTTCATTAAAAAGCGCATGATGTCTAACCTTTTACCAGTACCAGTTGTTCATTTCTATTTACATGTATTCACATGACTACACCAGTCGTTTACTTTCGATATTCAAGTTGTCTACAAATGTTGGACGCATACAAAACCATTTGATGTTTAACTAGGTAAAGAAACCCTATTAGATAGCACAATTTCACTAGTCCTAAAGGGAACAAATATTGAACGCCGCAACTGTCTTTTGTTGATGGTTTTCTATATATTTCTCGTTATACACAGTACATTTTATGGTATACATAGTGTATTTCACATTATACGTGGTCGTGGACTCTTTATACGCGGTGCATATAACTTTATGTGCAGTATAGCTGTCATTATACGTGGTGCGTTTTTCATTATATGCAGTACAAAACTGGGTATACGCAGTACTTTTCACATTATACGTGGTACATATATCGTTATACGCGGTGCATTTTGCAATATACGCTGTACATTTCATGTTATACGCAGTACATTTTCTAATATAAGCAGTATATTTCACAGTATGATGCGAGACATTACACGCAGTATTTTACGCCTTATTTGCAGTAGTTTCAACTTTATACATAGTACTTTGTTTTATATATGCAATGGAAAATTCACTGGATATACGTGGTTCTTTCGATATTATACGCAGTAGATATTTCGTTATGATGATGATCATTTATTCTCTTTACTTTCCGTAAATGTACGACTGTAACCGAGCCCGCGGACTATTTTGTTGGAACTTTTTTTACTCTGGCGCCCAAAATGTCGTCTGTAAAACTGAAGGCCTGTCTGGAAGAAATTGGTCTAGGAACCCTTCTGTAGAATTTCGTTGACGAAAAGATTGATGATAAAACATTCTCTTTTCTTTCTGATTTTGATCTCTCAAGGATTGATATCTCAACGATTGGGGACAGAGTAAGGCTCAGGGAGAAAATGCAGCAACTTGTCGCTACTACAGATGTACCAACCACGAGTAGTGGATCGACGATGTTTGGAGGTGACTTGTATTTTAAATAGCAGAAGGGGTCGTTTTTGCAGATTAACTTTGGTTGAATAGTCAAATCCATACATAGTAAATTTATGTTTAACAGGTCGGGAACAATAGTTTGTACGGCATTCGATTGCATGGCCTTCATTTATTTTAAAAAAGCGTCCATTAAAAAATGTAGACAATAGTTTGGTATGAGGCTTCAGTGTGATGAGTTGTACTGTGTATCTTTATTTCATAATGGTCGCGCATCAACCTCCTGTTTAACGGACATTTAACTTAGAATAACATGGCCAACACATACATTTTAATCAAGCATAACTTTAAAACCATTCATCAGAATGATTTGAAATTTAGTATGAGGCTTCAGTGTGATGAGTTGTATTGTGTTTCTTAATTTCATAAAATTCCTATTTTATAAACCTAGAATTATTTTTATATTTGATGCTCTAAATCTAAGAAACTCTTAAGATTGTAAAATTCTTATAAAACAAACAAAAAAGCAACAACAAATAAAAACACGGCAGTTCAAACAAACTAAAATCTGACAGTTAGGTTGAGACTGATCTCTATTTTAACCAATTTTGAGGGTAGTTATCGATCCATGACATCGGGAGCCGGGAGACAAATAACAATTGAACAAGTGGCTTGGTTATTTTAATAATTCAATTTTCCCACGAATTGTAGAAGTCTGCGGTCTTGTGTTATTATAAGTTGTAATTATTATTATATTTCGTTATTTGGCCACATTTTATGAAACGTTTTGTTATTTCAAAACTAGATGTAACTTGGATTATATGTGAAAAGAGCTGTACAAGAGTGTAAAGGGACTTTAAAATGCATAACTTGTGTTTCCTTCATCTGACCTTGTTGTTGAAATCATATTCTAAGACTTCGGATTTTATGTGCCAATTTGTAGCATTTCAGCTCGGTATGTAAATATTATCAACTGAGAGATGACAAGTAAATATTATGTGGTAAATGTATCTAAGGCTAGGGTTGCTGCTCAAGTTTGAATGAATTGACAGACAATTCAGGCCAGAACACAGGATGTTTGTAAGGGGGGACAAACCTAATCCACTGGAGGTCTGGAGGACTTTGATAGTCACTATTAAATCAAAGTGACGAGTTATATAGTACTCGTGCTTGTTTATTTTCATAGGGTCCGGCGCTCCCCTCTGTGAATGCACCTGGAATCTCGACTTTCTGTTTGCGACACTGAATTTCGTATTGAAGTTTTATGTTCTTTGATTTTAAGTGTACCATGCAATCACTCTCGAACTTGAAACAAACGCAAACTTGTGCACTGCTTCGATGCCACATGAACTTTTGTTTTAAATTAATGTCATTTATGCTGAGCATCATGGTGATATTTCATAAGTGGGTTTTATGTTAATAATTTAATACAACAAATTTGTGTTTTGATGCGTTGATCCTGGTTTCTTCTGTATATCTTATCCCTTTTTTATTCTAAAGTAAATTTTCAAACAAGCGACACAAATTGATTCAGTACATGAGTATTTTGATTTCAATTAGAACTTAATTATTTTCCATTTCTGCCTTCGTGTTTTAATGAACTTGTATCAAAATTTAGTTATTTAAAAAAGTGAACATTTATTTCAACATAATGAAGAAATACGCTGGATATGCTACTATGTCATATGTCGTAGTTATTCCATATCGAGATCCGATATTAGAAACTGATCACCTGAGCGCTTGGCAAAATATGGAAGGACGATTTTTTGCCACGATGCAGTCCTGGGTAATAAGCCCTACAGATTAACTCCTTCCTCATTTTTCAATAATCCTCGATAATATGGTAATTAAAAAACTGCTGTGCCTACGGATATTAACCAAGTATAAAGTTTGCAGAGCGAATTGAACAGCGGGAAAGTCAAAATTTTTTCAATGAATTTTATCAAAAAATAAAATATTAAAACTTGTTAATAATCGTAGGCATAGCACTTTTCTAAAACTACTTTAACGCTGCATGTTTTAAGGTATTGGTTATATGGATCTGTTGGGATTATCACGCAGGACTTTTCGGTTTTATGTGAAGTTTGTCCACATGTCTTTAAGTGCCATTTTACATGCTTACTTCATATTCTAAATATAGAAACAATAAATAAAGTAATTTTTATCGCTTGTTTTCTTATATCATAACTTTTACTGAAACATATTTATCATGTGGAAGAAATAAGAGAGGTTTAAAGTGATCCTTAAAGTACCTTAACTACCCTTCGTCCTAAGATGGAGTGATTTCAACGAAGACCTGACTAATAGTTGTTTTCCCTTGTACAATATGAACCCGGTTGATTGT
This sequence comes from Perna viridis, assembly GCA_037379345.1. Classification (NCBI taxonomy): domain Eukaryota; kingdom Metazoa; phylum Mollusca; class Bivalvia; order Mytilida; family Mytilidae; genus Perna; species Perna viridis. The sequence goes on along the minus strand of CM074517.1, from coordinate 11,270,871 downwards.
AATTTAATCTGACCATTAATGCCATTTCACCTGATTTTAAACAATATTTATCCTGTTACATGTTCACTGGTATGACCCAATACCATTGTCACAAATTGTGGACAGAAAACAATTTCTTACCTTAGCGCACCAACTTGGAATAATTATAGCATAGTTTTCCGTCGTTAAATAAACCAGACAAGAGGTTCTTGTATACAATGCCTGATTGTTAATCTACTCAATCAGCCACTTCAAAAATTAAATAAAAGGCCGTCTTGTTTCTTTAAGCAATAGATGCAACTTCATTTTCTGACAAACCTACGAAGGATGTAATTCCTTCAGAAATTTCGTTTGCAGAATAAGCTCAAATTACAAAATGTACTGGATATAAGTTCACTTTCTTTGCTATTCTGGATGTGGAGGTTTTGACCAGTCTATCAAATTTCAGTCTTCATGATTATGAAAGTGTGTTGAAAAGAGCTATCGAGGTCTATAAAAAAATCATTGGTACAGAACGTTGAATGGACTACCTAACTGGAGTATCTACTCCAAATATGTAATATATGCTTTGTCAGATTTATTTTAAACTCGACTTGATAATGGAGTAGTGTTCGGTAATTTTGTTGCAACCCTTATATAAAATTTAGATAAAATAAAAATGATGTGTCAAATATTTATCATGGCAGAATGGGCTTGCGTAGATTTTTCAATGTACATAGTGTATGTATACAAGTTGTCCAACCATATTCAACAAGTCTAAGTTGTCAAACTGGCTCTTTGTGTCAAGCAAACGATTGCTTGCAGAATTGGGTATGAAGTCCAAAAAACCCGAAAGTCAAAATTATTGATTTGTCTTAGCTAGGTCAGACATTTTTTCATTATTTTAGCAAGATATCTTCCTCTCAGTGACAGTTACGTTAAGAGCATTTGGTATCTTATTGGTCAGTAGATTTTCTTTTAGAATGTGTGAAATAAATGACTGCATTCATTAAATCTATATTCGATGCGCTTCAGTGTAAATATTCGTATTTTTTTTTTCTTTACAAATGGTAAACATAATGATGGTTTAATAAAATAAAAAAAATAAAAACAAAACAACTCGAAAGACCTAAAACTTAAAAAAAAAGATCACCCAAACGTTAAAAAGGCATACAAATTTATTGTTAACGGATTTTATATATGTAACTTAGCAGTAGTATACATAAAAATAGACAGGGTTGGTTTATGCATGCCAAAATCATACTTAATTCATTGTCATTTATAATTAAGTACTAATTACAAACACATTACCAGGCTTTTTTTCTCCGGATGTTGCACGTTCGAGATAAAAAAATATATAGATTGTGAATGAAGTTGGCACTTTAAAAGTTAAGTTTAATTTGTAGATGTTAGTGGGAGATGAATGAATGTATAGTTGTCTAAAAAAAACAAAAACAAAAAAAAAAACAAAACGGATCTGAGGTCCTTTTCACAAACAATCGAAAGTGTAAAATTAGTCGTAAGTTATGATGTCCTAATAGAGTTAAGTATTGTGCCGTCCCAACTTACGACTAATTTTACTCTTACAATTTTTTGTGAAAAGGGCTGCAGTATACAGAAAGAGCTATCGTTACGGAAATCACCCTTTTGTCCATTCGACTTTTCCTTTGATTTTTGTTTATTTTGAACATGAATCTCTAAAAAATAAGCAGTATGTGAATGTGTTTCTAGAAAAGCAAAGGTCGCTTACCCGAGTTGTTCATTTACTTTTGTTAATTTGTATGTATTATATTCTTCGTGATTGTCAGTTTTCCATACCTGGTCTTTGTCCCTGGATTACATTCTTTTGATATCCGCTAGAGTCTTGGTTCCTTTGATTACTCTTTTATATGGATTTGTACTTAAATACCAATTTAATTTTTTATGACATGGGCAATTTTACAGTACATGAAAAAACATTCTTTTAAATTTTTCATCATACAATCATTAGCATTGATTACATTGACATTATATCTTGAAGTTTTATGATTTTCCGTTTGTTTTTTTATGAAAATCGATAATATTGTGTAAAAAGTCAGATTTATCAGTTGGCAACAAGTATTTTGTCATATGTCAGGTTTGTATGTCTCGCTGAACATCAAGTTTTGAATTATGTCAATTATACATAAAATGTATGTCGCTTTTACACAGTCGGACATTGATATGATAAATCAATTATAACCTATGGTGTGACGCCGTTCTGGTTTGGTAATTAAAACATACACAGTGATTTTGATAGAAACATGTCTAAATGCTTTCAATTACAACGTGAAATCATTTTGTAATGCATAAAAAGACGTCCCAGATTCTGTCATTAATCGGCAGATGCTTTGCCAGATATAAATAGCAAAAGTACAATTCTACAAATTAGCAATTTAGTTGTTAGATAAGTAACCTTCATACCTAGAGTCTGGTTGACATGTCGCTAGAGACAACAATAAAAAAAAAGGGACAATACAAACCGGTTTTAATTTTCTCGTGTGTCCATATCCCTTTGCCTGTACACCAACATAATTATTGTCGTGAACAACATCTTTAAAAACCATTCAAATAGAACTATATTCTCTTTGATATGTATTAATATTTTTGAAACAAACTGACCAGTTTCATTATGCGTTGTTTGTTTTGCTCATATGATTTGATTGTAAATATGGTACCTATTTATTATGTCATAATTTAATGTTATATTAACATTTAACCAAAACTTGAACAAAATAAAATATTTAATATAAAGAGCAATATTACAAAGTCAACAATATATCACAATAAACACTTTAAGGCAAAATATAAAAAAAAAACAAAAATCATTGATGACGCTATTGACTCTCATCAAGCTGGAGAGCTTCCGTTTCCTCAGTTTGATCAGTTTTCTGTTCTTTCTGAACTATTGGTCTCTTTTCTCTGACCCACGATTTCATTGCTCGGGGTGTTTGTGTAGATCTGTTTCTAACTGCTCTTAGTTCAATCGCACCATGATGTCTGTCATGTGTACTGACCACGGCGTCATCAACAAGTAATGATGACGTAATATTTATTGACCTACATTTAAAGGTAGCCTTGAAAAATTTTCTAAATGTTTTACTCATGAAAGAATAGATAAACGGATTAACAACTGAATTAGCATAAGAAAAACATGGTGCTAGGTTTTGAAGGTGATAAGTAAACGAGTCGTTTGTATTAACGCTGACAGAAATAACAGCCGCCATGTGTAGGGGAAGCCAAGAGATGGCAAAGGCCAGTGCAACAATTGCTACCAGTTTTACTAAACGACCTCTTCGTTTCATTGACACGAGTGTGACTTGATTTAATCGAGTTTTTGCCATCGTTGCTTTCATTTGACGAGCAATTTGTAAATAGCAGAATCCTAATATACACTCTGGTATAGCATAAAACAAAACCAGCATCGTTATCTTGTAGGCTTTACTTTCAGTCTTTGAAAGTTCCTCTAGACAATATGTTACAGGTTCGATGTATACCATTTCTTTATTAATAAATATGATAGGTATGAAAGCCAACAGGGAAACTATCCAAATACAGCCAATTACAACTATACATCTTCTTTTTGTCCTGAAAATATAGCAACAGTGTTACAGTGAGTTCTAACTGATGTTTTCCATGCATCTTTGCGGATGTTTCTAGAGAAGCAGAGGACGCTTATCCTAGCGGTGCACCATGTCTGATCTTTGCCCTTTGATTACATTCTTTTGATTACCACTATAACCTTGGTTCCCTTGATTACTCTTTCCAAATGACAAGCATATCAATTTTATGAAATAATGTCAATTAGATGCAGACAAGACAAGATGCGACCGATTTTCAATGAACTAAAATTGAATCGCATAAAACCGTAGTAATAGAATGAACGGGATCTGCCGCCGTACATAGAATTAATTCTAATTAGATCCTGTCATTGCATTAATTCCCAAGACTTAAAGATATAATGCTACTGGAGGAAGAGTCTGAAATATTGCATAAGAATATTCTTTTATTAGTTATTGATGAGATCGTTCTGAAGAGATGCTCAAGTTAAAAACTTAACTTGTATGGTACAGCTTATGATTATTAAAAAAAAAAGCGTTAAACTATCACTAAAAATGATTAAAAAAAGTCAAATGTTTACTCGTATTGCATTTGTTCAATTCCGGTATTTCTTTATTTTTAGTTATCTCGCCCTTTTAATAAGTATGGTGTTCTTTTGACAGACGACAAAGGAGCTTTTCCTTAATAGTTGTTCTACCTCCGTTCTACGTGCAGTGATGTAGTAAAACATATATTTAGTAATAAGGGTCTGAAATATTCCCAACGATGTTAGAACTGTCAAATTTGCTTCGCAAATTTTTGGTCGTTCCCTAAGCGGGACTCGAACTCGTACCGTTGTGCACGGAGATCTTTTAACCAAAACTCTTCCCGCTTCAACCTTTGTGGATCGCACCAGATCGTATTCTGTTCCACGATTAGGATTTGCACGTTGTTGAAATCCTCGAGGAGATCGTAGTTTGGTAAGTAACCGTAACCTGAAATGTTGACTTATTGGAAGTAAGGGCGTTTTGTGAGGTCGCGCCTGTGTCCATTTAAACGTTTGTGAGATGGTTGTTTGGATTTGTCAACATATTGGAGATCACAGACGGGACAGCGAAGTAAATACATCACATTTGCACTTTTGCATTGTACGTTACAAAATGTTTTATAACGTTTCCCCGTGACCATGCTAGTTATTCTTGACGATTGGTGCATTGTTTGTAGCATTTACACCTTTTGTCATCACAGGATCGACTTGCACCTGGAGATAAGCTGGGCTTTGCATATATTTATTACATATGGTGTAACAGTCTTCTTTGTTCATTGGTGATCATGATCACATGTTGCAAAGATATCCCACGTACTTGAAACCTTATTTCTATTTTTAAATATATTGACGCTATGTTTCTATTTATATGTTTATTAAAGATGTACGTTTTAATTTTTATACGGAATTACTCTCAGCCAATCATCTCAAGTCCATATCCAAAATACATTATCTGCATATGTAATATTTAAATTAAGGACTTTCACTCAGTCAATACCTTCGTTAAAAGTCCATAATTGATAAATATGACTAAGCCGTTTTCATTTCATTGCATTAAATTGGGATTGTCAACAAATCTGACAGTCTTTTTATGCCGATGTAACTTTAACAAAACTTTTACACTTAGAAGCATGAACAATTAAGTTTATCGTGTTGCTTTAAGTTTTTTGTTTTTTGTTTTGTTAAGTTTTGTTTTTTGTTTTGTTTCTTTTTTTGTTTTGTTTTGTTTTATTTTGTTTTGTTTTTGTTTTTGTTTTGTTTTGTTTTGTTTTTTTTTTTGGGGGGGGCGGGGTTCATTTGTTATTGAATTACTACTTCGATTCTGCACTAACATTTTTTTACAGTAAAATAAAATGTACTGGTATGTACAAATTACCTAATTGACAATGCAATAACAGGGTGCACAATGGCCAGGTACCTGTCTATTCCGACCGCTGTTAATGTCAATACATGTAACGATAAACACACTGTCATCATATACTGTACAAATTTACCTGAAAAAAAATGTAAAAAGTTACGCCTAAGATCGGTTTTCGTAATATATCTGAAAACAAACGAGTGTGAAAATCTTAGTTTACAATAGGTTTTCGTAACTGGTATAAAGAGGGAACGTCATGCAAAATAATAAAATTAAAATAATGTGGAAACGGCACAAAATGCTTAGATTTCTTGATATAAACAGAAACAAAAATATATTAAGGAAAACTACTTTAAAGACACTTTGTTCTTTCTCAAATTTTAATACATTTAAGACTCCTTTAATACAATTGATCTCAGATCTAAATCTTCAATGTGAGAGAAATAACAATTCTATATTATATTGATGGTAAGAATTACCTCCTATTCATATTGTTTCATATATACCTAGATATGTAATTGTGTTAAGTACATTGGCATTGTAAAAGTCAGAGAAGAAGTTGATAAATATTGAGTAGAAGCATTATAAAGTCTCTTATAACTGACAAAACAATCTTATCTCATATGCAATCATCTTTCAACTAATAACTAATATCAAGATCACTTACCAAAAAAAAAGTGGGCAAGAATAAAGAAATGAAGAAATTATCAATTAATGTCATACTACAATAGAACACGTAACCCAGGTCTAAATTACTGCCGTCCTAACCTTAATTCATTATATAAAAATAGCAAAGATAATAGATTGAAAGCTTTTCTAACGGCCCGACTTATATGATAAGTGATTTGACCTAGTCTTGCAATCAATCGTAATAAAAACAAATGACCGTTTGTCAATAATTTTGAAACAGAAGAAACAAAGTGAAGTGTACTTTTTCTAACAAGTCACAATATCTTCTTAGATGTATATTAGATTGAGACAAATGTAATAAAGCGTGCCGTAATTGCCTTAATACTCAAATGGTAAAAGAATCGATCTTTTGCTGCACATGAATGCCATAATACAAATTAAAAAAAAAACATTTACCATTTCAGTGTTACTTGCAACAGAACAAAGGGCTTATTTGTTTAGGTTTTTACAATATTACGACACAGAATTCGCCACAATTTAGGTTTTCATGATTTTGTAATTGATTTTATAAAAAAAAAGTAAATGTATGCGACGGTAATTGTTTCTGTACTCTACAGTAAGGAATACTGGAGTTGAACAGTTAGATGAAAAGTCAGGCATAAAAAATATAAATGACAAGTTTGTCTTGATTTAATATAAATGAGACAGACTTCAAAAATTAAGTATTATATACCGAAGTCGGTAGGAATAGTAATAATGGTCAAGATTTGTTTCATTTACTTAAAACCGAATGTGTAATGAATCAAAAGTTTTTTTTAATTAACACACATAGAATCAGCAAGTTTTTAATATATAAGTGCAGTCAAAACCAAAAATATTTAAATAAGAAGTCAAGTCCAACATCGATAAGTTCCATCAGAGAAAGTCAAAGGAGAGTAGATATTGTGAAAACTAATTGGAAGTACATAAAAAGGGAACGATTGGAACATAGTAAAAAACCATAAGCATTTCATTTGTGAGTGGTATGGTAAGGGCATCTATTGTGGGGCATATTTATGTTAAGATGCATGGTTGTGTTAATAAATATGACAAGAATATGATGTTGATACTTCGAATTAAAAAAAAATTCTTTCATACATTTTGCTCAAGTTTAGAATTTACTCCTGATTATATTTAAACAAACGGGTGACCTCGTAAGCTTTTAAACAAATATTTCATATATTATCTGTAATCCCAGATTTCATATGATACTATTACAAATATTGCCCGTGTTTCACATGTATTGAAAACCTGATATCATCTGGTTTATGTTCATTTAATATTATCCTAGAGATACATGTATTTCTGTACTGGATCATCCTTCAAATTTCTTTTCAGAAAATACCCTTAAGATGTTGATTTCATGACGAAAAAGGAAGTAGAATATGACAATTATCGTAACGAATGTTCATTGCGATTTAATAGGATGATGATACTGATTCTATCACAAAACCATATCAAATTGTCAAGTTTCTGTATCAATATAACGTTGAGCTTTTTAAATTAATTTATTTTGTAGCACTTACGTTTTTTTTGTTGTTGAATTGAATGGCCTTTTTTTGTCTGTAGATGAAAGGCGGAGGACAAGATAGGAAACCGATTGACCATTTTGAAATAATAAATTCAGCGTGCCGGGTCTAGATACTGTTGTCTATTGACAGCAGAGTTTGGTTTTAATTTCAGTTTAAAGGCAATTTTCACTTTGATTCAGTGCCCTGACCAATTTTTGAAGACATGTTTGTTACCATGTTCCGATTGTGTGAACGTCTAACCATTGGCCTACCAGGCAATGCTCAGTATAATAACAGAAAAGATTTATTTCCTTTAGAATACACTAGTTGGCCGAGTGGTATAGAGCGTTGGACTTATCGCCCTAGACCAATCGGCCAGCTAGGCCCTAGTGGTTTAGGGCGCTGGACTTTGTGCAGGCGGTGTTGCCATAGATGTCACAGCGCTACGAGTTCGAGTCCCGTGGAGGGAACCAAATAAACAAAATTGATTACCCGGTATATGTCGGTTTATGTTTATGAATTACTAAACTGTGCCTCTAGACAACATTTTATTAGTATATTTTATGAAGCGGATGTTAAGGTTTTTTTCATAATTTAGTGTTGAAAAAAACATACATCAAAATAGTCCCTTTTGGCTTTATTTTTTACGGTATTATCATTTAATAATTCTAAAGAAGTTTTAATTTCTGCAAACAAACTAATTAATTGTTTTATTTATAGAACGAAAAGTTGTTAAAATATATATAAGGTATCTTTGATGCATTTTACTAAACCCGCAGACCTCTCTACTAAATAACACCATTGTTTTAACGGTTAACTGAATCAATTATGTCAATGACAGAGAAGTTACTTTAAACGAAATATTTATATTTCTTGGTGTGTGTTTAATATACCTTTAAGTAGCAATTGATCAATTTATAATAATGTTTTTCTTTAAGTCTACCATAAAATACCATGCCTTAACAACATTTACAGGATTTCTTCCGTTCGAGTGATTGCCAGACTATGTGAACTTTTTTTAGGGCTAATATATCTATATAAGGCAAAATAAGATAGATGTTTATAGGAGCAAGAAAAGCTGCAGAGAAAGAGGTTGGTTTTGAGTCAACACAATTAAAGGCCTGATCAGAAAAGGATAACCCATAAAAAGAGACGATTTGCAGTATATTTTCTGCTATATGCCAAAATCTTTTTAGTACTACGACCTAAGCTACAATCAATGATTTAAGTAGCACAACCTCCCCACAAGAGAGAAAACAAACTGCCAGGTCATGCGACTTCGTTATAAATGTAACAAAGATAAATAAAACCACGGGTTTAACGCATCTCCCAGATCTCAACTTATTCTTAGTTAAATGTTGCTCCAGATACAATGAAATTCATCGTAGTCATTAGAAATCCGAATCTTCAAAGAAAATTTATTTCTGTTAATACAAAAAGATAAATGATCAACTAATGACTATTACATTGAGAGAACTTTAATTTTGGTAGTTATCGTACCTAAATGATGAGGAATCAGACACAGTGTTATGATTAATTTTAAACATATCCGTACCGTAGTTTTAAGTTTTAAATAAAAAAAATAACACAAGATACCTTGACTATATTATCGCAACTAGTAACTTGAATCATTCTCTATAAGAACCAGGTAAAAGGCAAAACATATACAGTTTTTTTCTATGCTCGGTTCGCCCCATTTAAACCACAGATTCGTGATCAATTATTGGCCCGTACCCAGTGGTTTCAATCAAAACCATACCAATTGGAAATTAATCAGTGAAAGACGGTTCGTGCAAACGCCATTTTAAAAACGAAATTTACCATGTTTAACATCTTAGTAAAGAAATAAATGAAGAATTTATCACAGCGATTTGAAGAAACAAATACCCCAATACAGCAAAATATTCTCACACTAATTAAAACACTTTCTACAAAGCTAAATAAGTCGTTATAATACATCGCTTTAAATGCAAAGAAATTGTCAGAACAAAGTTTCTTTTTATACATATTTGTTTCCTATTTATAAAATTTTACTACTTTGTAGCTCACATGGTCGTAGGTTATGTGACCTATTGCCATCACTTGGCGTCCGTCGGCGTCGTCGTCGTCGTGAACAATCTCATCAAATATCTTCTCCTCTGAAAGTACTAAATGGATTTCGATGAAACAGATGACAGAAAAAGATGATTGTTTTTTTTAGAGTATCCTGCATAAAATGACCATTTGGATTTTTGAACGGTTAAAAAAATGGCTGCCGTTACTGTAATAGAACATAGATGTCAGAAGCAGATTTTTGCATATATCTCAAAAACGGTGAGGTTTAACCAAATTCTGACAACGGTGAAATTATTCAACATGCCGAGATCTATCTGTAGTCAAATTTTGGTGAAAATCTGTTGACCCATGTTTGAGTTATTGTCCTTATGGACTTTTTTTGGTGATTTTGATGTTATTACTTTCAAAAATATTCTCCTCAGAAACTATTATACAGAATTCAATGAAAATTGGTATTTTTGTTTTTATATAGTATCCTAAATAAACTGACCGTTTGGATTTTTGACCGGTAAAAACATGGCCGCCGTTACTACATAGAACATAGGTATATAAAAAAGAAAAATTTTTTTTTTGCATATATTTCCAAAACTGTTATGTTCAGCCAATTTCTTTCAATTGCTGAAATGATCTTTATTATAAGGCTTATAAAAGTCTCCAAGGGATCAAAGTTGTCAGGTGATTCCATGTAAGAGTTATTACCTTTGAATGTTGAAAATTGACTTTTTACAGTTTTCATCCAATATCTTGAAAACTATGATAGATAGAATAAAACTTTCAATTGCTGAAACGATTCTTATTATAAGGTCTACAAAAGTCACCAGGATCAAAGTTGTCAGATGATTCCATGTAAGAGTTAATGTCCTTGAAATGCAAAAAAATACGTTTTTAGCAGTTTTCAGCCAATATCTTGAAAACTATAATAGTCAGAATGAAACTTTAAATTGATGAAATGATCCTTATGATAAGTCCTATCAAAGTCTTTATGGAGTTAAATTGTTGGACAACTCCTTGTTAGAGTTATTGCCCTTGAAAGGCAAAACTTTAACCAGGTGGGCGATTCAGGGATCCTGGGAGCCTCTTGTTTAACATAATTTAAATTACATAAATAACATAAATTAATCAATTTTCACAATTAGTATTATCGAATTTTATACCCCAAAATGAAACATTATGTTAAGCACGTCACGTCAAACCTTTATGCAATGTCATTTAGCACACTTTTAATGTATAAGTTTTAACGTTTCCTCATGCATGTTTAATTTACATACGAATAATATTATTCTAAGCCCACAAGTTATCTCTTTGGAAAGGAGCCAAACAAGTATCTCAAAGTTAACCCTGATCTTTGCTGTTCAGCTGAATGGAAATATATCTTGATATAAGGATGTGCTTTTTTCAATTTTTATGTATAATATTTTATCATTATATGCGTACAACCCCGTACTGAGGAGGAATATTACTGAAATAACTGGAAAATATAATTGTTCATTCAAAGACTTAGGACAATAAAAAATCACAAACTCATGCACTTTAATTGAACATAGATTCAAACCCAATTATAAACCAGACATTGAAATAATAGTTAAAAATTAAAGTGTCATTCATCTGTGCAACGTCGTATATCAGAATTCACGACTTTTCTTTCGCAGATTTTTATCAGTGGTACTTACTACTTATTACTTTTTGCATTCTAGATGGCAGAGCTTCTAAACAAGCGGGGTGGGGGGGGTAACTTAGTTATTCAGGAAACGTAGCAGTTAAATCTGCAAAGGAGAATGTAGACGAATTGATCATGTCATTTCCAGTGGTTAATGAAAGTATATATCATAGTTTACTCTTTATCTCATGAAGTCACCGTTTAATTACTATTTATATAGGATTTTTACAATACTTTCATTTGAGTGCCAATAACTAATACTAGTATTTGTCGAGTAAGAGTAATCAAGGGAACCAAGGTTATAGCGGTAATCAAAACAATGCAATCCAGGGACAAAGACCAGACATGGAAAAAAAAAGACATACACAACAAAGAACATAAAGTAACTAAAATGATATATACAAAGTAACAAAAGCAAATGAGCAACTCGGAATCCACTAAAAACTGGGAGCATGGACCTGGTGCATCGGTAGGGTAAGCGTCCTCTGCTTTTCTAGAAACACCCGCCGATTTGCTCATAAAAAGTCAAGTCCGGGGTAGACAAACGAGGAAATGAAAACTACGACCCGTTTGAATAAATCAGTTTTCGTGTTGCAGATAGATACACCATAACGATCCACGAGTTCATGATGACGACCACAAAACTTCTGTAGTGATGACTTCAATCTTGTAGCAACATAACTCTGTTCCAGAAGCCTATTTGTTAGAGTTCTAGCGCGATACAAAAAGTCTGCGTAGTTTTGGCAAGCTCTGGCATAACGTATGAGTTGTGATATGAACACTCCATACGCAGGTACCGAAGGGATGTTGCCACAGATGAAAGGAAATTTGATAATTCTGAATGAAAAGTCATCACGTTTGTCGTAAAGTGTGGTCAATAGTTTTACTTTACCATCGATTTCTAAGTGTAGGTCAAGATATTAGGCTGACTTCACAGTGACTGTAGTATCCTTTATCTAAAGTTATTTTGGGTAGATGCGATGTATCAAATCCCCGAAATTAGGATTGTTTAAAGATAATACGTCATCTATATAAATCGACTAAAAAGTATTTGGAAGATGATTTGGAATTATTTCTCACAAAATATGAGAAATCTCTATCAAGAACTAAGGTTCGAATATTAACCTAAATATGGCAATACAATACAAGTTACAAAAGTGCGCTAATACGGAATTTAGCCGACAAATACGGCCTTTGTCCATAACGGCCTGGTTAAAAGCCATATTAAACTGGTTAGTACATAAAAGTAAAATGAAAGTCGTTACCATTTCATGAAAGACAGGCATGGAGATATAACGAGAATAGGTATGGTAAATGTCTTAATTAGACAACAACCCCATCGGAATAAAAATGTCAGCCCAAGGCCTATTATTGGTCTTCAATGAACGACAAGAAAACCCTCACACCACAGAGCAGGCTGCAGCTGGCCCCAAAACATCATTATACATAGGTACAGCAAAAGACTTGTCACTATATACTCATGTAACATAAAAATAAATTAAAGGTGAGAACGAAACAAGACATACAGAGGCCAGACATTCCTGACTTGAGCCATGCGCACAAAAATGCAGTGGTATTAAATACTTTGAAATGATCACGACCTTCCCTTCAAAATCTGGTCACTGTGGAAAAATATAACACAATTAAACATACCTAAAAATCAGTTCAAAAAGGCCTCAAAATAAAGAAAATGAATATAAATAACACAATTGTACAAACTAAGGACTACTAACAGTTAACTGACATGCCAGTTCAGACCAGTTCAAACTTACGAAAAGTTATGTTGTCCCCATCTTATGAATAATCAATCCCAATTCTTCCCATGCGGGGTTGAAAACCATGGTACATCATAAGTCATACAATAAGGACACAACCAATTTATGTCCAAAACTGCTTTTATATATAGTTTTTTTAATTCCTATGTAAAGACCCTATGAGCGAATCAATTTTAATACTACAAAAATGCTATCGTAACTATTTGGCAACAATATCATTACTATATCCCTTACGAATGAGATATTCATCTGTTAAGTTAACTTATTGATTGGGTATCGAGCTTTCCGTCTTTTGTGTAGAATATTATCATACAAATGTACTCGCACGTATTAAGGTTACAGACCACCAATTCAACCAATGAGCATTTGGAACGTACACCAAAAATAGTCCTACGCAGAAATTACCCCTGTTCCTCATAGTGCTGTGAAAAAAGTTCTCATCTCATTTAAAAAATTTAAACAGTTTCTGAAAGGAAAAACATTTCTGTACATTTTATAGGTGCATTTTGCTTCTTGTGATGTGAAGCCTAATCTCCATAATGATTTTTAAATATACCCCTATCTTGTGAAAACACTGAGATTTCCCATGCTATTTATAGACACTTCACTTCCGGTGACCAGTACTGCACTGCAAATCTGCTAACCCCACATGCCATTCTGAGGATTGTGAGCTGACATATGTAGAATCATGCTGATATATAGTCCTCTGCAGGTTAAAGTTAAGGTAAAGTCCAGAGAAGCCATTGAATATTGTGAAATTAGCATAGAAGCCTATGGGAAGTGGAATTAGTGGTTTTTAGCCTTAAGCTGAGGCCATGGCAAAATGATAAGTTTCTTGGAATAGCTTTAAACTACTTGAATATCTTGTAAACTTTGCCATGAGAGGAATACACTACAAAAATCCTTCCAAATATGCATTTTTTTAAGTTGTGGGTCCAAATTATGGAAAATTGGTCTTTTTGGCTGAATTTTATGTCCTATCTTGTGAAAAGTGTAGAAAATTTAGTAAAAATATTAAATATTTAACTTTGAGGGCTATATTTACTTAAATATGGTGGTAATCAGCACTTGAAATCAAGTTTTGTGTAAATTTGAGCAAAAATTTGATTAGAAATGAGCAAAAACTCACTTTCATTACTGCGGTTAAGGACATATAAGCATTTCCCTATGGCAACATGGAAAATGCATTTTTGAGTACTTCTTTTGCTTTAGGTGCCCTTTACTTGTCATGTTTTATTGTGAAAACACTGTTTTTACAAATTTAAAGCCAAAGATATCACCTTTTGCGAAAATTTAAAGATTTAGGGTTTTTGACATGTGATCAAGAAAAAGGGGGAGACATGTCAGAAATAAATTTTTAAAAATAGACCAATTTTTCAGAAAATGACTACTTTTAAAGGCTATCTCTTTATTAATATTGTTAAAAAACAAGTTGTGATTGATTTTTTTTATTTGAAAAGTCAGAAAAAGTTCTTTGCAAATATTTAATGCATTTAAGTATGGTAGAATATTGTCACTTTTTTGCTCGCGCAACTTGGTTACCCTATATTTAAAAATCAAATATTTAAAAAAGTGCTTGTCACATTTCACTGAAACTTTGCAAATGCATTCAGTATGTGTATAGGAATATACTTGTATAGTTATTTATTTTTTCTAAGACAGAAAGTAATCCTTTAGGTTACAGACCACCAATTCAACCAATGAGCATTTGGAACGTACACCAAAAATAGTCCTACGCAGAAATTACCCCTGTTCCTCATAGTGCTGTGAAAAAAGTTCTCATCTCATTTAAAAAATTTAAACAGTTTCTGAAAGGAAAAACATTTCTGTACATTTTATAGGTGCATTTTGCTTCTTGTGATGTGAAGCCTAATCTCCATAATGATTTTTAAATATACCCCTATCTTGTGAAAACACTGGGATTTCCCATGCTATTTATAGACACTTCACTTCCGGTGACCAGTACTGCACTGCAAGTCTGCTAACCCTACATGCCATTCTGAGGATTGTGAGCTGACATATGTAGAATCATGCTAATATATAGTCCTCTGCAGGTTAAAGTTAAGGTAAAGTCCAGAGAAGCCATTGAATATTGTGAAATTAGCATAGAAGCTTATGGGAAGTGGAATTAGTGGTTTTTAGCCTTAATCTTTTACAGGTACATCTGTGTTTCAGAATTAGTTTCTTGTATCGGTAAAAATTTGAATGTTTTTACGAGCTTACCTTGATGCAGTAACCGTTCAGTTATATAAAGATTCCATAATTTAAAATCCGAAACATCATTAAAAATACAAGCAAATCTACCAATTGTAATATGAAATAACCATATGATGGTGACGGAAACGTCACCATCTAAAAACGGATAGTTGACAATAGGGGAATTAAAAATCATCCCTATTATCGTAAATTTTTGCTTTACGTTTACCATTATCTCAATACGAATACTAATATCAAGAAAGAGACATTCTTTATTTAAAGACAGTTCTACAGGATATGTATATCTCTAGTATGAATAAAATTCACTTCCTGATAGACAGATATGGAGCGAGCGTCCATTTTCTAATTTACCCATATGGAGAATCCATTCCAACCATGATCCGCGACCTAATCAGCGTGCTGCTTTTATCTCTATGTATACGATTTTGGGTTTGTCCTTTTTGCTTTGTGGAAGATTTTTTTCAGATATTACACCTTAGATCATACTGCGGATTCCACAATGAGAAGACAGTGCTACTTACTCTAAATGATGACATTGTTATTATATGATATCATGAAGGGAAGTAACACAATTACTGATAAACTTTAGGCAATTATCACAAAGACTATTCAGGTATAACTGCACAAGAAAGGAAAACTTATAATGGTAAAATCAAGATCGTTTCGTTTGTCACATGTTTTGTACTGAGATGATTACTGTCGTCAAAACTTTTTAAAATGATAAGGAGGAAGCTATGTCAGTAGTCTTTCATATATCTGATTCTGATGGATAAACGAAAAAGCAATTCTCTAAGTTTAGGGATATCATGGATCGAATGGTTGCGGAAATAGATAAGATAATGAATTGAAAATGTACCAAAGACTGTTTTTTTTTCTGAATAGTCCATGGCATGAAATTAAACAAAAAGACGCATTATTGCATGTTATCTTTCAAAAACAAAATTTTGTAATTTTTGTTTTCTTTTAAGACTTGTTGACCCTGATCATCGTACATTAGTATTGAACGTTTTTTATATGTTTTATCTGTTCTTAATACATAGCAGTAACAAAAGGTTAGAACACGTTTTACCATTGATGTATACATTTGAAAACTATAAAAGTCTCTTTGGACTAATTTATTGATAATTTATCAATATCAACACACAGTAAAATTTGTAATGGAACAAGAAATTTCCCGTAGGTGTTTCATTCATGAATGGAAAATTGAGTTTTCATTTAGCTGTGCGAACGTAAGGGTTTACGTTAAGATTACCGATCAACTTTGGAAAATAAATAAGATTTCTCATTCTGCAAGGTGATACAAACGTGTTACTTTGTTATAAGACGATAAAGGCAACCAAGGATACGAATTGGTTATTATTAATATTATATAATGAATAGCAGATTTATTAAACAACGATAAATATCTATGCAGTAATAAATGTGGTTCAAAAATTACCTAATTGACACAAACGGTTTCTTAATGCACATTTCAACCAATATAAGTAATATTTGTCCTTGATAAAAAGCTTGTCATAATGATATCAATCAGCTAAATACAAAACGGACACGATATTCTTATGCAAAACAAGCTTGAATGAACAGATATCCAGATAAATTATAACATGCATAGAAAGTTACACTCTTTACAGTTACATTATCATACCTTTTCAATTTTTATCCTTGTAGCATGAACACTTACCACAATCAATGTAAATTGACATAAAATATAATAGAAAGAAGATATAAACTTAGTTGAGATAAACTTAACGAAATAAAAAAAATATACCATAGGAATCAAATAAATTCTATTTATAAGCTTATTTCATCAGCATCATATTAAATTCTGCGGGCTAGGGAACGAGATATCGGAAAGAACTACATTATTCCATTAGACAAAAACATTAATTGCATTGAAAAATACATTTTACTTAAAAGGGAAAATCCTTTATATTGATATTATTGTTGTGGAAGTTTGTATTGCCTAAGGATACTAATTAACAACCAACTGTTAGTCGGTAGAACATTTTCTCATATTGTTAAATAAATTTTAACGAGTATAAAAATGTACAACCTACGTAAACTGGACCCTCATCTGACTAAAGATTTTGTTTGGTTTACACAGGTTTAAAAACTGTTGCCATGAAATTGAAATGAATGGAAGTAACACGTTTGTCTGGTTTACATAGGTTTCTGGTTTTCTAGAGTTCGATTTAGGCAGGTTTTCGGTTTTTATAATTCAGTTAAGGCAGGTTTCCGAATTTTCTAGAATTCATATTAGACAGGTTTCCGGTTTCCCTGAATTCTGTTCACTGTATTTCTATGTGTTGGAATTCTGAAATTAGGAAAGATTTTGCACACGTAGGCAATTGATCCAAGACTAAAATTATTGATAAATATGAGACTACACGGTTTTTGAAAATTAAAACCTTGATTGGACTTACATTCACCTTTCATAGAAAATGTGCATTCAGATATACTGCCAAACCTTATAGTTTCCATTGGCACAAACAAATCCTTATTTAAAGTAATATTATGAATCGGTGATTTTCAAATTGATTTTTAAATTACAAAGAAATTTTCTTCTTGAAAAAAATATAATTATAACTTAATTTCAATGATAAAACAATTACTTTGCCCATAGGAGGTAATCTTAGCAATTGTTGGAATTCTGAGTATTAATTTCTTCTTCATTCCATGTATTGCACATGAATCGTTTGATGATAGTTTTCATCTCCTATTTCGATAGTTTTGAGCACGTCTTGTTTCTATTAAAATTAATCTTACTGTTTACTAGGGTTAAAAAAATGTATAACATATAATATTTTGCAATATTAATATGATTTTAATACTGTTTTGTATGTTATTTTTCAAAAGACGCAAAAAAAGAAAGATTTCTTAAATTAAGTGAAATCAAAGTTCATTACAGTTGCAGATTTATGTAATTAATTCAAAGTTTCAACTAAAATTTCTCACATATTTTTTTCGAAGATTTTCCAAATAAAAGTTCTTTCAAAGATATAAAATTGAAATCTACAGATTCCCATCTGATTAAAAAGATAAATCAATCATTTGTTGCAGAATAAAACTAACAAAAGAAAATTGAATGGCGTTTTAGAAAATTTAGTTGTACAAAAATAAAGGTACGTGGGCGCCGATTGATTTGTTTAGTGCTGAAATATTACAATAGTCAGACAGTTTTATAGTATCGGTGTTATCATAGTGTGCTCTTTATAGAAACAAAGTGTTGTAAATTAAGTTTCCATATCAGTATCACAATCGAACCTTTAATAATTTACTATTAATCAATACTATTGCAGGGTATACATTATTGTTATTTTTTCTAAAATTTTACATTAAAATATAAGTAATAGATGTCTGGTATAGTCCGACTTTAAGTCAACAGGTTTCACAAACGTATAAAAGCAATAATATTTTAATCAATATTCCTATCGACGTGTTTGAATTCAAGGCTGATTTTCATCATAGAAAAGGATTTAATTGATAGGCATACTCATTTTGTTGTTAATATTTCATACATTTTCATATGTATATGCAATTGCTATTCATCGATGAAAGGTTTATCAACAAGCTTTGTATTGACCTGCATATTTCACACGTTACTTTTCCAGGGTATTAATTATTGTTATATTTTTTTTCTGCAATAGACAAATAACTGCAAGAATAGTATCTGTTGAATTATATTTTCATATTTATATACACTCCTCATCTATTAAAACCGCGAAAAGTAATATCCGTTTTTTAAAGCAGTGAACAGAGTTTTAAAAAACCAAACAAACAAACAAACAAACAACCCCCCCCAAAAAAAAAAACCAAAACAAAACAAAACAAAACAAAACAAACTAGCTAACGCAAAATAATGCAAAAACAGTTACTATATGTGTTCGAATGAAGTTTTTATTTTTTGGTTGATTAATATCCTCCAAACAACTGGACGCGTTTGTAAAGTAATCCACGTATACTAAGCTCAGATTACCGTTTACAAGATTGCAGTTTAAAATACAACTCTTCAGAAGAATCGGAATAATAGTTTCCAACATGTATGTCTGTCAAGTAAAGCATTTCCTATGTTGAAGTCGATTTCGAATCAAACACGTGGATAGGAATATTAGAAAAGAATCATTGGTTTGATATGTTTGAGAGTGTTGACTAATAGTAAGACTTTAACAGACATCTATAAGGGTTGGTTACCAAGGAGAATAAGCAATACAGTTCAACTGTAATAATTAAAGAAGCAAAATGCAAAGGAGCAAGTTAAAAAGCTTGACAGGCCGCACTTAAAGAATACTCCTGTTTAGCATCATATATGGCAAGCGCTTGATTAAAATAAACAAATGCCAAAAAAAAAATCTAATCCATTTTAAAGGTAGAAGAGAACGAGACTGAATGAATTCAATCAGTGGAAAAATCCTGGAACAAAGCTGCAAAGAAAGTAGATTGAGAATGACCACAATACCATGCTTCATGAGAAACGAAGAAAAAACTTGGTATGTAAGTATCAGTGATGACTTCCTTTGGAAAATTACAATAAACAAAATAACACAGATATAGACAAATGGTACAACACAACATTTTTGTTGACCAAGTTTCACAACGGACAATGTAGTAATCGAGACAAAATGCCTAAAGTTTAGAAGTGTCACATTTCTGATTCTGCTCGAATAGTCATTTTTCTTCCTTTCAAGCCAAAACGACATATAGACTTCTGAAAGAATTGCATTATGTAGATTGCTTAAATGAGAGTTATATAATTCTATTTATGATAAGTTCTAAGTATCTTTTATTCATGAATTTTATCAACGACAATGATATTCTCATTTCTAATTCCGTTGAACGTTTTAGTATGAAGAGGGAGGTATTTCTGTAGCCTTTTTATGGTTAATCTTTGTCATGAGATATATGTATTTCTTGAAATTATTCAACATTTAATACATTTCTGTCTCCGTTTCAAGGGATGGAATCTATTCTCACTATTCTGAGACAAGAATGGAAATAACTATTCTCTAGAATAACAATAATTAAATACATAAATTGTACATTTAAAAAAAAGTACGAGTGCGTTCCTGGGTCAACACTAGAAGTTTAATCGTAAGGGTTATCGAAAGAATCTTCTTCAGTCATTAACATCAGTAATAATCAATATCCCGATGTGTTGTGTTTTATGCTAAAACTTTGGATAGTACATTTAATAATAAAGTTATTCAACAGATTCCGTCATCTTTATGAACTTTCATTAAACATTGTGTGCCAATCATTTATTATGAGAGAAAATATGTATAATTTTCAATCTTGTAAATCTACTATGAAATTACTTTAGTTCGTGGAAAGGAAGAAACATAATTTACTGTTTGACAAACCTTTAGGCTAAAGATTACGATTTTCAGATAAAATATTCCATTAGTGTAAAACAAAGGCAACACCAACCATTTTCTTACAAAGTAAATATGTAAACTTAATCAGGAATAAAGAACTTAATAACATTAGGGATCCATTTTTTTCAATATCGAGATAAGGTTAAATAGAATTTAAATGAAGACCCAGGAAATTAGTGAAAACCTAAAAAGGGTTATTATGAGTTGATACGTCCTGAATGGTGTTTATAAACATACGTGACATTTAGTCACCAAAAAAAGTATAATTGACTATAGTTAATTAGGTGCAGGGGTATTTGCTTCAAGCACACTATCATTTTTTTTACCGTGGTACAATGGATTTGATGAATATAGGCTGCGTATACCGAAACAGATTATGATATTGCCTTTCCGTGAGTCCATACAAGGCTTTTTTTTCTTTTAAAAACAATGCAAAATACTTGATTCGTTTATTTATTGAATGGACAAACTTTTATCATCATTTGATTTATAAGAAACAAGAAAAGACAATAATATTTTATTCCGCAAATTATGTTTTAGTTCTTTATATGGCTCGGTCAGGTCTCGAGCTTAATTTTAGCACTGTTATAATCAAATTCCTGCTAAGAATACTGGAAAATACGAAATAATGATCATGCGATGCAGTGTATATATCTGTCATTTAACATGCGTTACGCAAAACCTTACATATATAGTATGTGTTTTGTAAAGGCAGGAGTGCAAGCTTTTTATCAAAATATATAAAAGCTTTCGTAAATGAGCCATTATGAACTCGATTTTTCTCATGTCATAGTTTTGTAATGGTTTAATCTCCTGAAAAAAGCATCTTGTAATTTATATCATTCTTAATGGCAAGGTATCATTTGCGCAGTTTAAGATTTTCTTAACTTCAAATTATGTAACATTTAATTCGATAACGATTCGAACTATCCTAATACACAATTATTCTCTCCATTAAGAAGTAATGAAAGTACAATTTAACATAGTTTAAGCTATTAGAGTTATACAATTCTGACAGTATTAAAAAGCTCATTGCATAAACTTAATACGTGTACATCTTGGCACTTAGTTTGTCTAGATATCATAATAAAGTTTTCACACAGAGAAAATTTCTTTTCCAGGAATGAATTTGTCTTTGGTTATGCTATTTTAGAGAAGAAAGTAGTCACATTTTATGATATCGATATTATATACCCATTTTCTTACATAGAAAAAAGGTTTTAAATGTTATTACAATGAGAATACGACCTGAATGAGAGATCAAAAACCCATTGAAAACAAAATGAAAAATATTCATTTCGGTCGGCATTCTAATGGGAACAAATTGTGCTCCTTTACTTGTTGACCTATTCCTTCAGCTTTATGAGGCTGATTTTATAGCTGATTTGATCCGAAAAAAAGAAAATCGTTTGTCTAGAAACTTTAGTCTCAGTATCCGCTATATAGATGATGTATTATCTTTAAACAATCCTAATTTCGGGGATTTAATGCATCGCATCTACCCCAAAGAACTTGAGATATAGGATACTAAAGACACTGTCAGGTCAGCCTCATATCTTAACTTACACTTAGAAATCGATGGTAAAGGAAAACTATTGACAAAACTTTAAGACAAACGTGATGACTTGTCATTCAGAATTGTCAACTTTCCTTTCATCTGTGGCAACATCCCTTCAGCACCTGCGTATGGAGTGTTCATATCACAACTCATACGTTATGCCAGAGCTTGCCGAAACTACACAGACTTTTTGTATCACGCTAGAACTCTAACAAATAGGCTTCTGGAACAGGGTTATGTTGCTACAAGGTTGAAGTCATCTCTACAGATGTTTTGTGGTCGTCATCATGAACTCGTGGATCGTTAAGGTGTATCCATCTGCACCATGAAAACTGATTTATTCAACTGTTCATAGTTTTCCTTTCCTCGTTTGTCTACCCCGGACTTGACTTTTTACGTTTACCCTACCGGTGCACCAGGTCCATGCTCCCAGTTTTTAGTGGAGTCCGAGTTGCCCATTTGCTTTTGTTACTTTGTATGTATGATTTTAGTTACTGTATGTTCATTGTTGTGTATGTCTGTTTTCCATGTCTGGTCTTTGTCCCTGAATTGCATTGTTTTGATTACCGCTATAACCTTGGTTCCCTTGATTACTCTTACTAGTTCATTTAGGTCATTTATTAGAACGTACTGAGTTGTTTATTATTTTGTTTTATTCAACCAGCTATAGCAGCATCTTAGCCACCATCGACAATACTGTAACAACATAATTCGAAGGGGTTAAAATACCGAAGAGTACAGTCTTAAATTGACTATTTACG
This sequence comes from Perna viridis, assembly GCA_037379345.1. NCBI lineage: Eukaryota > Metazoa > Mollusca > Bivalvia > Mytilida > Mytilidae > Perna > Perna viridis. The sequence continues at coordinate 11,247,876 of CM074517.1, read as the reverse complement.
AAGACTTTTTACTTTTGATCTTGGATTTCAAAACTACTTGATATAAATTGCTTCAAAAGGTTATGACAAATTATGGAACTGACAAAGTCTAAGTAATGTTCAAAAGGCCAAAAAAAACAAAAAACTTCACATAACAAATGGCAATATCAAGGTCAAACCCTAATATTAGCATATTGCCGATAATACTAACTACCAAACAACGGATATTGTTACCACTATTGATAAAACTATAACAGCATGACCCTGTAGATTATGATTTAACCATCCTTTCAGGGACTATAATGTCGAAGAGTACAGACTAAAATTAATATTGACATTTAAGTGTCAGTCTCTTTAAAAAAAATCATTCAGTGGGTGAAACATGGTATAAAAACATTATTTTGATAGCGTAAATTGGACTATTTGCACCGTCAGAATCACGGAAAACAGATAATATTTTCCATATCAAGTTGGTGCATAATTTCATTGAAACGCACTGAAAATGAACATTTCAAAGGTAGATAACTCTGTGAAAAACCTCATTTTACTAACATTCTATTGAAACATTTCTGACAAAGCCAGTAATGCAGAGATCAAATAATTATCTTTTCAAATAAAGAAAGCATCCTTGAGTGATATTATATTGTTTCTGATTTTTCCCATTTTGCCTGATACTTACAAACACTTACTCTCAAGAAGACTTTAACCTTACCTTGAATTACGACCCACTCATTGTGATTAAATGCTTATCAGGATATCATGTTTAATATAAAACAGCTGACAATGGCTTGTCACAAGCTCTTTACATTACGAGGCTTCCTTGAATTTAGTTATATAAATTTCTTATATAACTATAGGAGTTCTATTTATAGTAGAAATTTATATTACTAAAAAACAAGGATGTGCGTTAACAGCATAAACACAACGACAATGTGTGTTTAACGACGTATTTAATGATGCAATGTTTAGTCCCTTTGTCATATGATGGCATCGTGATATAAATAATAAAAAACACGATAGGCATTCTCGCCATTTAGATGTGCAATTGATTCAAACTTGATGGCATTCAACCGGAGATTAAGATATAAACAATATCTTTTAGGTATCTTGTTATTGCATAAGATGTGTAATTTATACCACTACTGCCGGTAAATGTTCTTTTATGTCTTCTCTAAATTCTCTAGGAGTACCCTTTCGTTCATTTTTGATTTTGAATTATTATACACCTTAAATAGCATTTTGATTAAAAAAAGAAGTTATAAAGATGAACTGTACATTTGATCAAAATAAACAATTACATTTGGTTAAAGACAATGGCAAAGATACGCGAAACGGCTCCAATAGCAAAGACACAAATGAACTAAAAACGTGAATTGATCCTAAAACATTTAGAGACCGATGATTAATGGAAGACGGCGATCATAAATCAAAAGAATGTAATCCAGGGACCAAGACCAGACATGGAAAACAGGCACACGCAACAAAGAACATAAAATAATCAAAATAATCAAAGTAATACACATACGGTCTGGGCTTAAGCCCTTTTGCGCCCCACTTTTATTCCGGCCAAATTAGAAAAGCCAAAAACATTCGTATACACATTTGCTTCAAAATTGCCAAAGTTTACACCCACCAAAATATTCCGTCATACGGAATCATTTTTATCACCATTTGAAAAATAATAAAATCCCCAATTTTTTATCAAGAATTAACGAATGTTTTTATAGGTTTGTGCTGTTTGTTTTTCTATGCATACTTTATTTGGTCCTTTATTGTTGTACCGTTGGATTGTCGTGTATTCCTCTTCGTCCTTTCAGAACTTAAACTTGAATTCGAGAACAATAGCCATCTTTGTAAAAATAATACGACAAACGAGACAACTTTGAATTTGAAATGAAAAGTTTCCTCCTTCCATGTGCAGTAATACCAGCTTCCCCTGCATATTGTGTTTATATTTCTCAGTTGTTAGGTAGAATGCACTGGTAGTCACTATTCTGATTTTTTAATACGTCATCGTTGCCTGCGAGGCAGGCTTGTGGACCAAATTTATAAATAAATATGCATCATACTCTGCCTGAAAAAAGTTTAATTTCGATATCCAGATATTATTGCGAAAATATTCTTTTTCTCTATCATAGATAAACTTATACACTAAAATTATACACCTTTAAAGTTTATATTATACTAGTTATAACACTATTTATGACACATTAATTTTGCTGATTTTTCACATGAATCTGTACTAAAATAGTTGCTAAGTATTTTAAGCAATTATTCATTTAAATAACCCTCCAGTTATTTCCAATCAAATTATTGCATTTATCGTTAATTCGCTTAGAGCAAATAACAAATCAATTAAGTGATATTTGCTCGTATACATCGTCATAATTTTTAGTGATGTTTTTTTTTTATAATAAATTATGTGAATATTGACAAAGACAAATCTGCCGTGAATAGACAATTAGTCAAATAAAGGAAGAAGTGATTTTTTTTTTGTCTTTTTGTAAAGGTAGTAGTTTTCATATATTATCCACGTTTTTGAGTACCTTATGTCCATTTAATTCAACAAATACTAATAAGTTGGAGTCGTTGTCCTCCAGTTCTAACACAACGTGTTATCGAACGAAATATTTCTTCTTTCAGTGCTTATATCGACATAAATACACAGGAATATATACATGTATTTCCAAATGTTCAATTTAGATTAAAGCAATGATGAAAAGAAGTTGTGTGCGAAAAAAGTCATGGCTAATCTAATTTAGCACAGACAATACAACTACGCAAAGACCTCCAAGTCTGATTAGTAGGAGTTGTGGTTTCTATATTTCGCTGTTTAGTGGACTCACATTTTTCTTTGGATTTCATTTCGCTGTTTACGTTCGCTTTTTTTACTTAAAAGTTATACATCACCACATTAATGCCATTACATAAATCCAATATAATATTAAGTTATGAAGACTTTTTAGAAAAACTAAAATTCAAAGTTCAAATTTACACACATTTGAGATGGAAATGATACCTGTTCATACACATATACACAACAACATTTTTTTTCAGTTTAAGAAAACCCGACACCAAATGCATCTTGATGGTAAAGAAACGACTCACATGCACAGTTTTACTACATATTCATTTTGAATTTCTTTTCTAAAAATCCCTCTAATTACCAAAACAAAGTATAACATTTTATATTCGTATGATTTTGATATTGTTTGTTTATTTTGATGTAATAACATCTCTTTTGTATAGTTCAATTGATAAGAGGAATGCAGCCCTGCTATTTTTAATTCAAATATTGTATCTATCAATCAAAAAAAAAGAAAAAAAAGTCACCGACAATATAAGCAAAAGAATGATTAATGTCTTAGTTTACTGTTGCAGGTGTAATCGTTATGGATGTAATCTTGCTTATTCTGATAATCAAAGTTGCATGCGATTGTTCGGAGTATTTTGTCAAAAAAAATGATTTGTTATCTAACTTAAATGTACCAAATAACACATGAAATTAAAAACACCCAACAACTGTAGTAAAATTGATCGAAAAATAACCCAAACCAAACCCAGTCCACTTGACTGAGTCTGCAAAATATCAACAACCGCGAAAATTAATTCTTTTACAGTAAAAGTGCCAACATACACTACACTTCATTCGTTGTATTCATTAAAAGAAGCTAACAGTATTTACACAGTTCGTAGAGTAACTGCAGATATAGTCTAAATCTTAGAGTACCTGAACCCTTCTCCACAAGCATACTACATTCTTTGTTATAACATAGGTTAAGTAATAAGTAATAAAATCTCAGTATACACTTACCCTGAAAACAAATGTTTAATATGAAACCTTTCTGTCTACAAGAAGTCATTTTATATTGTGTAATTGTGTATATGGACCTAAAAGCATCATTACCTCTATAAGGGAAAAGATAATTACTATTAAATAGACTTTCTTGACTGGCATTTACATGTACCAGCTGTTAAACATATATGATTAAATCAGACATTCAAACTTCTTTCAATGAGTCATAAAATAAACCAAGGTTATAAACCAGTTAACCACTTCCAGTCATTTAAACAGATAATTGATATTTAGTTTCTGTGCTAATGATTCTCTTTCATTATATGAAATCTATATTTCCAATCAAATTCTCAGGATATTTTTTTTTAAATATACTAGGACAATCGGGATTTTTCTGTTGAATTTTTTCTACACATCAAAACATTTACACACATTCTCTTGTTCTGTATAAAATATACAACTTTAATCGTCTCCTAAACAGAGCTTTTAAGCAATTATACAAAGAAATCTACAGAAATGTTAAAGTTGATATAGGGATCAAGAGCATCGGCTGCTTTAAAGTAAATCTTGTATAAGGTTTAAAAGGCCTTTATACTTGAGAGGATATAAGTAGAGAAAAAAAAATAACGAAAAATGTTGGTAGAATTATTGTTTAAAAAAATAACAGCAAGTTAGAGTTGTAGATATATTTTTATGAATGTCAGCATTTTTTTCCTTTGAAGTATACACGTTCTTAGGAAAATCATCTACCAAGAAAATAAATCGAAATCAATATATATCAACTTCAATGAAATATTTAGATGTAAAATTTATGACGTCAACAAGTCTAAAAATATCAACAAGTCTAAAAAAAATGATTTTTTTCTTAATTACCACAGTTAACCACTGTAAGTGTTATATTCAGTCTCAAACATTCATTTATAACTATAAATAAATGTTCGAGATTGAAGAATTAAAACTTTAATATAACATAAGCATAGTTCTCAATAACGGGGGAAAATATGTCACCCACTGTCCTTTGAGAAATATAATATATTCTTTTTCTTGTCTGGTATAAATCGATCTTGGTAAATAACATAATTATAAATCAAATATTTTATTTATATATTTTTTTTAAATTGTTATAAATCATATGATGAAATAAGAAGCCAAAACCAGCACCGGTAAGTACCGTTAGAGTATGCCATAGAAGTTACATTGGTGTAGTTCCATGTTCAATAGAAGGAATGAAGCCTTGGTGTTTTATTGGTTTCGAAATTTGTGCTACAGCAAATTTCGGTCAATAAAATATAGTTCTATATAATGTATCGACGCACTGTGAATATACATTTTAAAGGTATTTTATTTCTGTTACGTACTATATGTACTTTCCATGTATTATTTGTATGGATAGAATTTGAGTTAAATGTAAAAAGGGACTCCCTAAAAAAGACTTGAGAATTAGTATTCGGCAAAGGAACGCAGTAAATTCATCGCCAACAAATGACATGCAATTACTATGGTTATAAAAAAAATTCCTGAAAGATAAACTCCAGAGCGATCCTCTTAAGGCTATAAATAGCATGTAATTATTTGCAAACAGCTCTGTAAAGAAACATTTTAAAACCACTCAGCTCTACGCTAAGTAGGATGTAAATTGAATGTGTATTCAAGCGATGCCATTACTTTGATTTGTCTGTATATTTTCTATTCATTTGTCATTTTATCTATAGAAGCATTGAAAACATTGAGAATAATACCACACTGATCATTAACTAGAATAATTACTGAATCAAAGTTTTAAGAATTTACTAGTATTTGAAACCCGGTGAAATGTTCATTGCATAATTAAATAAACAAGTTAAAAAAGTTGATTTACTTTTTTTTTCCAAAAAAAAAAGACACCCAGTTTTAATCAAAATTGAAATAATCTAAGCCTAAACGTATATTGAAAATATGTTGAGAGTGATCACTTGACTATAAATGTTCATTTACCTCATGACGTTCCCAACACAGTGTTCATGAAAAAAAATGAAGATCACACAAGAAAGACACCACAGAAATTCGCATTAATATGATAGGTATTTTTGTATTTGATAACCACTGGGTCGATGCCACAGCTGGTGAACCAAAGGTCCTCGAGGATATTCACCGACCTAGTAGTCAGACTTATTATTATATCATACAGTATTTATCAAACCTCGCAGCGTTATAAAGGAGGAGGCGCTACAAGTCCATGAAAATGGCTTTAAAATATTTTGAATATTAGGAACTAAATGATCCGCAATATGTTTTTTTTCATTATCACTGACTATTTCAATGTGTTCTAACTACTGACATTTGATCCCATCTAGAGGTCAATAAAGTCGTCCTATGGCTTAATTAGTACCATGGGAAAATGATGTTACATATTTATAATGTCTAAGCAGTTATATAAGCCTCAATAGTGATCTTAAAATTATAAATAGAAATTTGGTGGATATATTTTTTAAATGTAGTGAAGCATTTAAACATAGACAGATGTGATAAATGTAATGGTAAAATGTGTGCATGGAATTCGAATGGCGAATGGTATCCAGAACGTTCAGCCCCAGCCGTATTAGGTTCCCTTCTCACCATCACCTGGCTGTTTTCAAAATACCATATTTCGCACGTACTTTCGAACTAAAATTGCGAGAAAAAAAAATTTTCATCCTGTGCTTGTGTCTAAGTGCCTGATATTTCATAAAACATAATATTTGGCTGTTAGTTTTTTAACTGCATCTAACTTTCAGTAATATTGCTTCAGTATGTTACCACGGCTACTATATTTTATGACAATACTCACTATATTACTTGAACCTCCACACATCAAGGATTAGGAAAATTGTATCCGTTGAAAACAAAACTTAATATTTCGGTGCTGACTGCTTTAAACAGATTCATTTCAACGAAATGAGACACAATTTGCAGAATTGACCTAAATATGTAGTACTACTTAATATACAGTCCTATAATACCGCTGTCACTCTCATAAACGTTTCCCATTCGATCGTACAAATATGAACGATTTACAAAATATCAAACAAAGCATAAATTTGCTTAGAGAGAAGATATTGCAATGAATAGAAATGCATGATTTATATTAATTATTTTTCTGTATCACCTTGTCGTCGCCATCGTTTGCATCCGTAAACTTTCGTAAATTAAGATTTATTTTAAAACAAAACTTTTCTGATATTTAAGAAATTTCAACATAACGTTTTCACGACATGGCCGGAAGACCTTTAAGATTTTCGGAAGTTGTTGCCCCAACCTCTTTTGAAAATATGGGATTAGAGGAGAAAATATGTGTTATCTGTAGATTCGATTCAAACCAGGTGTTGTGTTCATAACGAACTGTAAAACATTGTTGAAGTGTGTAAAAAACTAAAATAATTTCCACACTTGCCCTAAGTGAACAAAGTCCAATGTGCTGCGGTCGTACTATGCTGCGATTCTTTAAATGTGTTCATTAGGACAGAAACCAACAAACACACAAAATATTTTAAATCGTTAAAAACCAACAATAATGTGAACGGTTCAAAGAGTATGATCTAGAAATCAAAATAAAATTGTAACGGAGAAGACAGTTTTACACTTAACTCAATTTATTTGTTGGCGCATGACTGGCGCAACGGAACTGTAAACAACCAGAAATCAGTTTTTGTAACACAATGACTCTTCAATCTCTCTTCAACTAAACCCTACATCCGAGCTCATAACGATGATTGAATGTTCATTGAATCGCTTGACTTTGCACCATCGTCATGAACACTGGACACCCTCGCCTGTCTGGACATCTGAAGTTGTTTACTTGAAGCCTTATTATCACAAAAATGAAGTCAGTGTTTGTGGTAATGTTACGTATCATCGGACTCGTTTGTAAAATCGGACATGTTTGTGGAACGCGGACACGTTTGTGAGTCCTACATAAATAAGAGATAAGATGAATTGTTCTTAACCCACATTTATGGCCTTATCGCACCTCCTCCATACAAAATCCCTAAAACACTGAGGCTTCATTCCTTGTATTACAAATGGTAGAACCTCTTAATGATGGATTTGGCTTCCTATAGTTTTGGTTTAGAGTGCTACTTGTATGCAATTACTTTTGCATGGATTTAGATCTTCCTATTTAGTTGAATATATTGCTGCTGGATAGAGGTTAACTATTGAAACACGTGTATAGCTTAACTTGCAATATTAATATCAATGGTATTTTCAGCCAAAATGAGATAAAGTCTTGATTAGTTAAATTCATGCAGTGAGCATTTTACTAATGTACAAAATGTGCTTAATCGTTGTTTATCTCGTATGGTTTTGAATTTTCGAACATGCACCGATAATGTTTGTTTAAATCAAATGTTTTTTTTTTTTCTTTGTAACATTTATCACTTAAAGAGTAATCAAGGGAACCAATGTTATAGCGATAATCAAAAGAACGTAATCCAGGGACAAAGACCAGACATGAAAAACAGACATACACAACAAAGAACATAAAGTAACTAAAATCATATATACAAAGTAACAAAAGCAAATGAGCAACTAGGACTCCACTAAAAACTGGAAGCATGGACCAGGTGCACCGGTAGGGTAAGCGTCCTCTGCTATTCTAGAAACACCCGCCGAGTTGATCATAAAAATTCAAGTCCGGGGTGGACAAACGAGGAACGGAAAACAAAGGACCGTTGAATAAATCAGTTTTCATGGTGTAGATGGATACACCATAACGATCCACGAGTTCATGATGACGACCATAAAACTTTTGTAGTGATGACTTCAATATTGTAGCTACATAACCTTGTTCCAGAGGCCTATTTGTTAGAGTTCTAGCGCGATACAAAAAGTCTGCGTAGTTTCGGCAGGCTCTGGCATAATGTATGAGTTGTGATATGAACACTCCATACGCAGGTGCTCAAAGGATTTTGACACAGATGAAAGAAAATTTGACAATTCTGAATGAAAAGTCATCATGTTTGTCGTCTGGTTTGGTCAATAATTTTCTCTTACCATCTATTTCTAAGTGTAGGTCAAGATATGAGGCTGATTTCACAGTGTCTGTAGTACCCTTTATCTCAAGTTCTTTTGGATAAATGTGATGTAGCAAATCACCGAGGGTTGTTTAAAGATAATACATCATATATATAGCGGAAACTGAGATTAAAGGATCTAGCCAAACGGTATTCTTTCTTTCGGATCAAATTAGCTATAAAAGCAGCCTCATAAGAGTGAAGGAATAGGTCAGCAGGTGAAGGAGCACAATTTGTACCCATTGAAATTTCGACCATTTGTTGAAGAAAAACGTCCACCACACTGGACAAATGTGTTGTCAATTAAAAATTCCAGCATTTTGTAAACATCTTCCTCTATATATTTGGAAGATGTTTGGGAATTATTTCTAACAAAGTATAAGGAATCTCTACCAAGAAATATATATTTGCATCTAGGTGTACCACCTTCTGTGGAAAAAAACAACGATATATAATGTTTTTAAGTCGGGATTTTAACTGAGTATGGGAAATAGAAGTATACAGTGTTGAAAAATCATAGGTTTGAATGCTATTATATTCAGGTAATAGTCTTGAACTGATTGTCTCCAAAAGATCTTTGGAATTTTTCAGGATCCACATTGAATTAATACCACTACGGGAGTAACAAGTGTTGTGGTAGGACTGCAGACCCTCTTTGACAGTTGTGTATAGAAATTAAAAGTCTTGAAAGTGGTTTGGTGGTACATTTTGCACATCCAGCTATGAAACGTTGTTTGTATGGATTCTTGTGGAATTTAGGAATCCAGTACATAGACGGTAAATCACAATCATCGTCCTTGGTAGAGAGAGGATAGCACAGATTTATGGTTTTCCACAATCTCTTCTTTGGAGAGTGTGGTAGCAGTATAGACCTTATCACTGCTATTATTTTCTACGTCTGCCTCTGATAATAAACATTGGATATGAAACGGTTTGCAGACAAAAACAATGTTGTTTTGGGATTTGTCTGCTAGTACGACAACATATTTGTCATATATTGTAGACAATGTTTTTGCTACACCGGGGTTTGAAAACTGATGTAGCCTTGGCACTCATTGACCTACTTAAAACGTTCATTCGTTTCAAAATCAAAGACCTCACGGCCTTTAACCACTCTGACAGAGAATCAATGTCTTCTTGTTCTCGTTTTATCCATTTGCTTGCATAGTCCTCGATGGCATTTATAAGAACTTTAAAGTTATAATTCCAATTTATGGAGCGTGGTTCACGGTACTTGGGACCTTTAGAAAGGATATTACTCAGAGATTCATTTTCGATGATGGTTAAACCTCCCATAACGACGTGATCAGAAGGACCATATTTGAATGGAGAGCTTTTGTAGTCAGGTGGTTTTGCCTTGAAGTCCTCAATCTCGAGGTTCTGCAATAGCCTTTTATAATTGAAAATTTTGGATGCAATGGGTGAATTATAGGAATATGAAATAATTGGTATGGATTTGTCTTTGAAATATGGGGGAAATTTGTTGGTAACGTTTTATTGATGGAGGATGTTAGCCAAATTAATTGCATCTATACCTTTGTTGACAAACGATAGTGGAAGAAATGATCGTTTTTCTTCATCTTGACCTTTCACACAAACTGGTTTAAAGAGTCTGTGGAAACCAATATCCAAAATGATGGCAACAAGTCTGTAGAATGATGAGGTGGGGTCAGAAACAGGAGTGTCAAGACTTGTTTTGTAAAGGGAGTGTAGTAGAGTGAGAGGTATAGAATAAAGTTTGGTTCTAATGTGATGAAGTCCAAGAGGTTTTTTGTATGAAAGGAAAGAGACCATCTATGGAGAAATCATGTAACTTAGATGACGTATAGTGGCGATGGCCATGACTCTTTTCCCGTCTCGGATTTTTGTCAAATAAATTCATCACATTTATGCTATTGTTATATCGGCGTATCCTGTACTCCTCTCTTTCCCTACGATAGTTTTTACTTAGAACGGGATTGTTCGTAGGATGGTACATTTAAAAAAAAATGTCATCTGTAAATCTATATATCTAGAAATATCTCAAACCAAGGCCTTTAGAATACAATAAAAAATTTCTGGAAAAAAATTACCCACAACAAATAGGATTACCATAGAGACAATGCAACATATGCTAGAATTTGCGAAAAAGTTGATAAAATCAGGTTTAAGGATATCAAATTTACACAAAATATCCTATTTTTTTTTATTTCATGCCCTAAAACTGTCAAAACTTTTTTCTTGAAAAATCCCTTCCTTATATGGCATCGCCAGTTAGATTTTTTGCTATTTCAATTTGTAATCCACTTATCAAATTTAGCATGGTGAAAAATTGACTTACTTTCACTTTCACAATGAAATTAAATTGTCATTGAAAAAAAGCATTGAAAATATATGAAACATTGCAAAAAACTAAACTAAACTGTGTGGTGCTGGCTGAATGTGAACGACTGAAAAAAAAATGTCAAAAAAAAAAGAAAAAGAATTTGATTACTAGTATACAACTAGTTAATATCGATATATTTTTAACGAATTTATTTATAACCTTATACAAATCCCAATAGTATGTCTCGAGTTTTCCTACAAAAATCTCAGAAGATGGTGCGTGCAACATAATTGTTCTACGATATCATACGAAAAGAAATTATACTAATAATATGCATATTGATTGATTGATTGATTGTGGTTTTACTTCCTATGACAGACAGTTCATACATGTCAGAACGATCACGTTTTTTTAATTCAACTGATTCAAGTTTTGTTGTGCTTTAACAGCCGTAAGAGTTTATATATCCTGTCTGACACGCGCTTCATGGGATGCATAGGTTATCAATTTTAAAGTCTTATGCGTGGCCACATCGGTTATAGAACCTCGCACATGAGGAGAACAAGCTTCCATGAGACAAACGAGACGGTGATAAAAAAACAAAAGGAGAAATCTTTCTCTCACTAGAGAGACTTAATTGAAGTATGGTTAAACAACACTTGTTCTGATTAAAGATATATAAATTAGACATTTTATCCTAAACTAATAATTGTACATCAGTGTTTATGTTTAACAACATTTGGATAAGTCCTTACACTTTTTCAACCAGTGAAAGAATACAAATATCTATCGACAAAAAAATTCTTAAGTTATGAAAATATCTTCATAGTGTTGACATTTTCATGATATAAAGAGAAAGCTAAATCTTGGATAAACTGTTAGTTTTGTTAATGTGAAATGTCAAGGGACGAGAATCTAATAGAGGAAGGAACAAAAATATACAAAAGAAAGAACATCATAAGGGTGTTTCTATAAAAACAGAGGACGCTTACCCTACCAGTGCATCTGGTCCATGTTCCCAGCTTTTAGTGGAGTCCGAGTTGCTCATTTACTTTTGTTACTTTTTATATATGATTTTAGTTATTTTATGTTCTTTGTTGTGTATGTCTGTTTTCCATGTCTGGTCTTTGTCCCTCGATTACATTCTTTTGATTACCGCTATAACCTTGGTTCCCTTGATTACTCTTTGTAAAAAACGAGGTATGAGATAATGAAACAATCAGGTGGGCACAAGTTCTTCATTAAAAACGATTTCATTACAGAGAGATACTATATGAATAATGTGAAATCAATTCCTTTTAATCATCCTTTTATTTACTTGTAAATATCAATATTTTTCTCATTCTTTGTTTTAATTTCTCCAGTACGACTAAATTTTACTAGTCTCGAAAATGGGAAAAACGGTTTCTACATGTTACTTGCAAACTACAAATACATGTACACAGTCAAATTGTGTTCGCACAAAATTTAGTGAATGAAGCTTCCTGTTAAATTCAAGAGAAATTGATGTGAATTTCTCGTGAAAGTTTCCAACTTTGGGTTGGGTTGGATACCCTGATATTGTAACGTTTTAGGTGTGTTTGAATACTTATCAAATTCAAAATAAGTTAAAATGCCGTTCGTATCTGTTTTCACAGAATCTGAGGTGCTTCAATATTTATGACACATATTGAAACTTGATTGTTCTAAATTAACCGAACTACCTAGAAAACCTTAAGCCTAAACAACAAACGCAAACACTAAGTAAATCAACTAACCACTTAGCCTTAACCCAAGTTCCTGGAGCACCTAGCTCCCAAGACACCTAGTCCCCGAACACCTTGTTTCTGAGACACCTAGTCTCGAAGCAACTTACTCCCCAGACACTTATTCTCGGAACACCTAGCTTCCGAGACACCTAGTCTTTGAAACACTATGCTTCAAGCAAGCCCATAGATAGTTGCAAACCACCTGTTCGAGGGACTGTGACCATTCCCTAACTAGAGAAATTACAGTATCGAACAACCCGGTAGTTTGTAACTATCCTAAAAGCTTCTTGAACTACTTGTTTGTAAACCACAAGCTTCAAAATTATACTGGAATTTCTAGGCTTTAGTGAACCAAACTTACTTGTTGGCTTCTTTAAGTTTCAACTGTATCTACACTTTCGGTTATAATTTCTGTCAAACCTTTCTCTGTTGATTAAACTAACAAACTTTTGCAAGGAATTGCCACTTTATATACCAAAAGCGCGTACCTCTCCGAAAACATCCAGAAACTGAGAAAGCGTCTATAACAACCGCAAGCGTGAAGTGATGATTTCCAATAATGTTTCCTCTAAACCAAACAAATGGTTATCTTATTATAAATTTGAACATTTTAACAATCTGCAAATGATTTGTAATAAATAAACTGCATTTTGTCACATTACCCACGCCTCCGATTTCATGCGTCCTCGCATGACCAACAATTAAATATCATATTCAAGTTACTTTTGCAAAAGTAAGACCTGTAAATATTGAAACAATTTTGATTGTCACCGTTAAAGAATGTTTTATCAAAAAATCAAGTTCTGAAATTTAGCCTCGACAAGAAGCACTATTGGCTTACATGAGGGTTCTTTTACATGCACAGGGCGTGAGGTTTCCCTGTACATGGGACATCGGTTTTACGTCTCATCCGAAGGACGCATAGAAAAAAATAACAACAACTGATTCGCATAATTTCTATAATTTCTGGTTTCCTCCCTGCAAATACAATCAAAGTTTAACCATATGTACAGAATTCTTCGAAGACTGTCTGCTCTACTTCCTGTTATTTTCAATGTACTAAGTAACAGTTTTTTATATATTTCCTGCGCCGTAACCCCTCTACCAGTACGGCCTTATCTTCAAAGGTTCTCTTTATGTTTCTTGCTTGTGCAACATCTGGGTTAGACTCCTATTTTGTATTGCCGTGAGCAATTGTGTCTGGCTCTTTGTCACTAAACAAGTCAACACCTTGATCTTTCTCAACTTCAACATTTTTGTTGCTTTCTAAGCATGTGTCTAATGGCTCCGATACCACCTTCCTTGTTGGCGCAAATACTTTTGCTGTCGTGGTTTGCTCTTCTCTTGAGCACAAACAAGGACATGGTTCTTCAAGTCATCACTGTCACTACAGTCCTTCTTACATATGGGGCATGTCTCCTTAACAACAATCTTTACCTCCTAGGTAACCCTTCGTGTTGTCTTGCTTTTAGCCATATTCTACAAAATACACAGAAATTGCAAACACAATAGGACTCAAATCACACAAAAGGTTCTAGAGTTTCACCTCCTAAAACTACAGCATATACACTAGGCGACGTTCAACAAATAATATCTAGAAATCACAGACGAAATCCTGGTATCGTTCAGGACGACGAACTTCTCGTCTCGAGCGAAATTGTTCTCTAGTCTCAGGAACAGCTTGTTCCTCAATATCATATTCACCCTCTTGGTCAGAGTCCTGTTTCATATATAAGAGGAATCAAAATATTCCCCTCTCAATTTTTAGATAGTTTCTCCTTTAACCCTTCACAATGGATGATCTGTGATTTACAATCTCTTCCACAATCAATTTCATACAATACATTGGATATTTTCCTCAAAACTTTAAAAGGACCCCTCCAAAAGGATGTAAGTTTAGGCGAACAACCAACCCTTCTTTGAGGAAAAAATACGTAAACCTCATCTCCCTTTTCAAATTTTCGCCAAAACAACTTTTTATCATGATACGTTTTCTGACGTAAAATAGCCTGCTGTGTACGAGTCCTGACAAATGTATGGGCATCTTCTAGACGCTCCTTTAGTTCCCATACCCAATGGTTGACAGGCATCGATTTCACACTGGGATGCATACTATAAATCAGATCAAGAGGCATTGTTGTTTCACGCCCAAACATGAGCAAATTTGGAGTTCCTCCTATGGTTTCATGCTCTGCAGCTCTATATGCCATCATCACGTATGGCAAATGTGTATCCCAATCCTACATACGAACTGAGCATCACTTCTAGGGTTTGATTAAGTTTTCCACCATACCATCGGGCTTGGGAAATGTAGTTCTCGTCTTGTAAATTTCTAAAAGATTACACATTTCTGCAAACAAGTTGCTTTCATATTTTGCACCTTGATCTGAATGTATGGAATACGGTATTCCAAAACAAGCTACTATTTCTTCACCAAGTATCTTGGCCTCAGTTCGAGCTATCATATTTGGCGTTGGAAATTCCTCAGTCAACTTAGTGAAGCAGTCTGAAATAACTACTGTATATTTGTTATGGTTTTCCGTTTCAGGTAGTTTACCTACAATGTCAGTAGCTATTCTCTCCATTGGTACGCCTGCTTGAACTATCTGCATAGGAGCACGTTTCTTTTGCAATGGCCGCTAGCGCTTTGTACAGTTTTCACAGCCCGCGACATACCTTCGTACATCATCTTGCTGACCAGGCCAATAAAACCTTTGCCTTATCTTACCTAATGTTTTTGTAACTCCAAGGTGTTCCGACGATCGAACGTCGTGACAGTATTCAAGGATCTTTCGCCTTTCACTTAAAGGTACTATAGTTTGACGATAAACTATGTTTGTACCCATGATCTGCCAGACCATACAAACCAATTCATCCTCAATAGAAAGTTGGTTAAATTGTGTCCAAAGGCTTCGCATAAAATAGCAGGATGGTCTTTGACCTTTTTCTAACCATTCCTTTACCATCGTTATGTCCTTATCCGAACTCTGAGCTTCTTTGAGCACAGAAACAATCATGTCTTTGTTTGACCTTTTACTATTCTGACACGGAATGACCTGTAAATACCCTGTTTCTTTGTCTCTCACAACATTGTAATGATCACATTGTTTGCAAGGTAATCGACTAAGAGAATCGGGCTTTTCTATGTTTGACATCTGGTCTATGCTCGATTTCCATGTCGTAAGATGACAGGACCTGTAACCATCTCGCCATTTGTCCCTCTGAGTTTTTAAAATTAAGTAACCAGCGAAGCGAACTATGGTCTGTACGAATTTTGAAGGTTTTGCCATAAAGATAGTATTTTGAGAAATGAACCACTGCAAGAAGTTCTCTTCTTGTAACGCAGTATTTACGCTCTGATTTCGACAAGCTTGTGCTGGCATAAGCGATAACTTTTTCAGTGCTGTCTTGAATCTGGGAAGGTACAGCACCAATGGCTGTGCCACTTGCGTCAGTATCGAGTATGAATGACTTCGTGAAATCAGGATGAACAAAGACGGGTGCTGTGGTGAGGCACTCTTTCAGCTTTAGAAAAGCTTCATCACATTCATATGACCAATCAAACTTCTTATTTTTCTCTGTAAGTTTGTGGAAGGGTTTTGCGACAGCTAAAAACTCGCGATGAAACGTCTGTAGTAACTACAGAAACCCGGAAATGATCTTACCTCAGTTACGTTTGATTGCGTTGGCCAATTCTTAACAATTTCTGTGGATCAGTAGAGACCCCGTTCTCAGACATAACGTGATTCTACCTCTGTGGCAAATAGCGTACATTTTCGTGGTTTAAGCTTTAATCCAGACAATCTCAATCTTTAAAAAACTAATGCAAAATTTTTCAACATCCCCTCAAAACTGTTTGCAAACACAATGATATCGTCAAGATATATTAAGCATTACTCCCATTCCAACCCTGCAAGTACTGTTTCCATTAGCCTCTCAAAACTGCAAGAGCATTGCAAAATCTGAAGAGAAGTACTCTGAACTGAAACAAACCCTTTCGTGTTGCAAACGCAGTCTTGAACCTGTCTGAGGCTTCCATCTCTACTTGCCAGTACCCAGAACACAAATCCAGAGTCGAAAACAATTTAGCTCCGGAAAGTTGTTCAAGTGAATCATCGATTCTTGGTAATGGATATGCGTCCTTGACTGTCGAGCTGTTAAGCATCCGATATCTACACAAAACCGTGTAGAGCCATTTTTACTTTTTTATTAAAACAATCCATGAGGCCCATGGATTAACAGATGGCTCAATGATGCCCTTTTCCAACATGTCATCAATTGTTTTATCAACCTCAGTTTGTAAAAGAAATGGAACCCGTCTTGGTGGTTCCACGTGAGGTCTGACTTCATTTGTCTTGATGCTGTGTTTAACAACAGTGGTCCTGCTTAGATCAGAATCTGTTTTCGAAAAGACGTCTGAATATTTGATAAGGAAAGTTTTAACCAGTTTCCTTTTGTTCTCAGATAAATCTTTAACTGTATTAGTATACAGTTGCTGCATATGAGAGGGCCGTGCGTTCTCTGTCACAGTGCCCTTGGTTCTGGTGTAATTACCCCCTCGACGGGACTTAGTCGTCTTACTATAGTGCCTTCATGTATTGTTTGAATTTAATCGGACAAATTCATAAATCCAAGAGGAACCTTCTCACGATTCTTTACCAACATTCTACTTAATAAACCTTTATTTGAATCTACAAATTCTTGTGTTGGTTCAACAATACCAACTTCTTCATTGGAAAGAATTGGTTTTTTGACGGTCCCAGACACTAGTACTTCACTACGTAGGGGCAATTTTACAGTCTCTGCTATATATACCCTATAACGACCTACCTGAACTTCAAACTGTAAACTGGTTTCTGTACCTTTAACTAAAACTACCTTTAGTAACATCGAATGACACAATTTTGGGCTTTCTGAAAATCTATTCACAATATACCGTCAACAGTTATGTCAGCTACTACAGCTATGTTTGAACAGACATATCCATTAATGTCTATATCAATTATGGTTTTCCCACATAAAGTCAATGGAGAACCATTGCCAGTAAGTATTTCTCTGTCCATTTGTGTCATTACATGCGAATGCATGCTATCAAATAGTTTCTTTGATATGAGAGTTACTGTTGTCCAGTATCAATCAACATTTTTGCATTGGTACCGTTGACTATGGTTTCAATGAACATTCCGGCTTCAGTGGCCAGTTTGTTTACCCCTATTGTACCATTCTTTTTCCCAGATGTGGTTTCCTGAGCCTTCACTCATAACCCTACTTTCCGGACAATCTTTCTTGAAATGATCAAATTTCCCACATTTAAAACATCCAGCTTCCTTGTCCTTTTAAATCTGTTATTCCTTCTAAAAGGAAACTGTCCAGACCCATTGGAATTTTCCTTCAAAGTCTTTACTTCTCTCTGCAAGAGTAATCAAGGGAACCAAGGTTATAGAGGTAATCAAAAGAATGTAATCCAGGGACAAAGACCAGACATGGAAAACAGACATACACAACGAAGAACATAAACTAACTAAAATCATACATACAATGTAACAAAAGCAAATGAGCAACTCGGACTCCACTAAAAACTGGGAGGATGGACCAGGTGCACCGGTAGGGTAAGCGTCCTCTGTTTTTCTGCAAATCAGTCAGTGCTGTTTGCATATTCTTGAGGAGATCTAACATCCCATCGCTTGTCTCTATAGTGTCACTGTCAAGTGCAGTAGTCCTTAAGAAACCCTTATTCTCTTCTCTCTTAAGCTCTGCTTTATTGGAAGCTTCTAATTCGACGGCATGTCGTATGGCCTCATTTAAGTCTGATGGTCTAGCTTCTTTGACTCGAAGTCTCATGTCAACACGTTTAAGTCCGTCAATGAATTGCTCCGTAGCAAGTGTTTCACGAACGTCATTTGGACCTGTTGGATAAGCAAGGTTTGCTGAGCGCCCGATGTCCTGGCCTAACTTAGGAAGGCTTTCCGCAGCGTTTTGACGGCGTTCACGCAACTGCGTTCGATAAAGTTCAGTCTGGTTTGCAGGAGAAAACCTCTCCTCAAGAGACCTTACAAGCTCTTTATGATTTTGCCTTTGATCTTCAGACAAATTTCCTAGAACTCCCTGGGCTTGTCCCCTTAATGACACAGTCAGATACAAACCCTTTCCAGTGTCTTACTAATCATTTATACTTGAACAGGCATCAAAATGGGACTTATAATCCACCCATGGCCCCTTCCGGTCATTTAGGCTTTACAACATTTTTGCTTCAGGGATAGAGCTAATTTTCTTTTCAATTGAGTCCTCTGACTTAAGCACAGCATTCTTTCGTATTTCTGTGACGAAGTTTGTGTCAAGAACAGAATCAGAATAAGCTCTATTATCTTGGACTACTTCCAGTGAAGCAGAATCATTTACACTAGCATGATATAAAATCTTTGACTTTGCCCCTATCCCAACAAGTTTATGTTAACGCGTAGCCTTAGTTTTGTCAAAGTCAGGTTTTGGAGTTCTAGACCTACCAATCCCCGAGTCACTTTGCCTTGAACTCATTGTTGGATAAATTGGCGTGGATTGATCAAAGTCTGTGGAGTTTTTATGACTACTCATTCTCATGCGGTCTATTTCCCAGTTAAGCTTATCAATGTCCCTGGTCAGTTGTTTAGAATCATGAATTTCAAGGTCATACAACAGTTCGTCCCCGTATGTTCGGGACATTTTGGCAATAATATAAAGACAACGTATTTACGAATATTTTATTTCAAACAATCTATACGTTTATTCAATGACTAAATTGCTCCTTGCAAGCATATATATATTCTATCAAACAATGCACACAAAATAATGAAGTTTCTCAGATCCCACCCTGCCACCAAATTATGTAACGTTTTCGTCGTGTTTGAATACTTATCAAATTCAAAATAAGTTAAAATGCCGTTCGTATATGTTTTCACAGAATCTGAGGTGTTTCAATATTAAAACTTGATTTAAAACTAAATTAACCAAACTACCAATAAAACCTGGAGTCTAAACAACAAACGCATACACTAAGTAAATCAACTAACCACTTAGCCTTAATCCAAGTTCCTGGAGCACCTAGCTCCCGGGACACTTAGTCCCCGAACACCTTGTTTCTGAGACACCTAGTCTTGTGGCATCTTGCACCCGAGACACCTAGTCTTTGAAACACTATGTTTCAAGCAAGCCCATAGATAGTTACAAACCACCTGTTCGAGGGATTGCGACCATTTCCTAAGTAGAGAAATTACAGTATCGAACAACCCGGTAGTTTGTAACTATCCTAAAATTTCTTGAACTACTTGTTTGTAAACCACAAGCTTCAAAATTATACTGGAACTTCTAGGCTTTAGTAAACCAAACTTACTTCTTGGCTTCCTTAAGTTTCAACTGTATCTGCACTTTCGGTAATAATTTCTTTTAAACCATTCTCTGTTGATTAAACTAACAAACTGAACTCAATTTTGCAAGGAATTTGCCTCTTTATATACCAAAAGCGCGTACTTCGCCGAAAACATCCAGAAACTGAGAAAGCGTCTACAACAACCGCAAGCGTGAAGTGATGATTTCCAATAATGTTTCCGACTCTAAACCAAACAAATGGATATCTTATTATAAATTTGAATATGTTAACAATCTGCAAATGATTTGTAATAAATAAACTGCATTTTTGTCACAATATTATCATTTGCTCTACGGACTTTCCTTTTGACTGCTGCCTAGATTTTATCAAGATGGTAATTGTATTATTACCCTTCATTCAGTGTACATGAACTTTATGTAAAATAATAACAAGAAAATCACGTTTTTACATTAACTTTATGTGAACTTTTTCATAAATTTTAATTACCAATATCAGGTGAATCATGTAAAATTCACGTGTAAATAATTTCAATTAATTTTCATTAGACCAAATGTAATTTAGTGTTTTATACTAAAACATCTAACGTTAAACAATGAAATTGTCTTTGCTCGCACAATTCCGGAAAAAAAAAAAACTGATTGGTATTTAAGGAAAAGAACTTGCTGTTGTATATAATTTGTGTTTTTACATAATTTACATTGATTTAGCTGTGCAAAAAAAAGTACCATGGGTTCATTTTTTAGTTAATGAATGATGGTGCTTCCAGTAGACATTACGTTTGCTTTAAATTACAATATATTATTATCAAATGGGATTTGGGTATGTAATTCTTTGCCTACATAAAAGGATTTAAATATAACTCTACAATTATTTGGAAATATATGACTAAACAGGCTTCATGTTTCTCAATTATTTTGTTGATCAGTTGATATGAGGGTTTTACAGAATGCGTGGAGTATTTCCTCTTAGAAGAGGTTTATTAGGAACTTTCAAGTAGCATGACAACGACTTAATATAGTGAAACCTTTCTAAATCAAACCCCATTTAAGATATTGAATTGTTCGGTTTTATAAATACCCACCCTTTATAAGGAAAAGCAACGACCTTGCAAATTAAAAACACAACTCTGCCAGTAAAAGAAGAAACATTTGTAACGTGATGGTTGTTGACTATTTGAAAAAAAGTTTTGATTTGAAACCTTTACTGACAAACTCGTATAAATTGAATACCATGAAAACCTATCTAAAAAGGAAAATTTTGGAAGTCCTATATCAACCTGTGTATATCAAAAACCTGTCTAAACAGGAAACATTTGGAATTCCCATATGGACCTGTGTATACCAAAAACTGTCTAAACCGGACATTTTCACAGCCTAAATGGGGTTTGGTTTAGAAGGTTTCACTGTAGGTGCATTCTTCATATTTCCAGAACAATAATTGAAGAACGAATTGGGAAGATTTAATTAAATGCTATAAGCAATGATCAAATGTCATAAAATAAGCACCTATATGACAAATATTTCATTTCAAATGCTGTCTGTGCTTTAAGACTCGCACACTATAATCATGATATAACTTTACAATAAGCAGTCATTATGTAACCTTTAACTGGCATAATATTGCTTTTAAATGGGAACAGCACAAAATAATTCTTCCCCGTCGGCTTCTTTGGTTTTACAGCTTGTTCTATATAGTATTAATTTAGATCTATATGTTTGACATTTTACATGGGAAAATATAGATATTGGAGGAAGGGAAGCCGTACCAAAATAGCCATCAAATAGATGAAAGATCTGCTTTGAACTGTAAGTAGTTCCGATAGGTAAACGCAACAAACGTCTTCATTTCAGTTTGAAATCATACACTCTTTGATACATGAGATGCCTTAGCCATGTCAGCTGATTTCAAAAGACAGTTAACAGTAAAAAAAAGTGCCGTATAGTACATCATTTTAAAGTTTTTATTCGTGACTTTTTATTGTCAAACAAAGTCAAAAACACTGAGACATTGTCAATAGAAGGTGAAGGAAAACCAACCAAACCAAACGGTGCTTTCTATATCTACATCTGACATATTTTACGTTACTATAGTCCTTTCTGCTTACGTATCTGCATTTGTTTTATCAACCAAATGTACAACGATATATTTTTAAAGTGCCAAATTCACATATAATCTATATGGTTTTATCTCACACTCAAAAGTGCAACAACCGAATGACAAACTAAGACTTGTTATGTAGCACTCCAGCTAAGGATCATGCAAAATATGATTAATGGGTAAAAAGCGTACATATTTTTATTTTTGATATTTTGTTTGAAATATCATAGTAAACAGATATTAACATGTGGTTTTTCATACCGTGCTCTCAGGAGATAAAAATTATATAGAATGCACTGTAGATTTCAAATTTAAGGGAGATAACTCTGTAAATGGCGTTCAAATACAATAGAATCTACTAGATTTTCAATGTGGATTATCTCTTAAGAACAGAAAGATTTGAATGAATAATTACACATTTCATAGTAAAGACCCATAAAACAACTAAATTACAAAAATAAAAAAAAATATGTAGCCTTTTTTGGGGTGTATCGCATTTGTCAGATTTTGCATGACTCTTACAAAGACAGCTACTTATATGGTCTGTAACGGTTTCTAAATATGAAATAAAACTGAATATATCGGTTTTTATGGCATGCATGAATCACCTCCTGTCTGGTAGTTATAAAGGCTGATTCTTGAAGGGTTGACGCGAACAAGAAAATCATAAATCAATTGTTAATACTTGTTAAGCAAAGAAGTTTTCAATGTAACCATCGAGTCCAAAAATAGTTTTGTTACTGTATTACGTAATAAGTTTGTGATTATTTTATGAAGCTTAGCAAAAACGTTTTTCTTAGCATTGTCTTATAAATGATATCACATTAATATGCATATAATGTATTAGAATATTATTTTCCGTAAATAAATAGTCAACTGATTGTTGACTACTTAATAATATACTAAACACAGCCATAAGCTTTGAATTTATTATCGACTTAGAATAACAGTTACATATATGTTTGCTAATATTATGATATGTGAATAATCGTAAATGTGTCGGAAACGTGAATGTATTGCATATCTTTACAGCTACTGCTTATTGATTTATTGATAATTTGAAGAAAACATCAGAGGATGCTTACCCAACCAGTGCACCTGGTCCATGCTCTCAATCCAGGTTTGTGATTTATTTTTGTTTCTTTGCACATGTTATTTTTTTATAGTTTGTGTTCTTTGTTGTTTGCATCTTTTTCCTTGTCTTATTTACGGATTATTTTTCATTTGATTACAGTTATATAAGTTTTAATACAACCGTTACTATTTCTGGCATCATTTATATTTATTATGCGAATTTCTTAGACATATTCAAGAGCAAACCAACAACTCTCAAAACAATTCACGTCTGTTGATTTTAAGATACATATAAAAGAAACCACTTTCCTGTTCTATTATAACAAAACATTTAATTTCATAAACAAGCTAGTAAGGACTTTTTGATTGCTGTTGCATGTACAATTACTCCAGTAGTATAATAATGTTCTGACCCTAAGATGGGAGAATTGCCGATGTGGTAAGGCACTGTGTTTAAAAACAAGTTCGTCATCATTGAATCAGTATACATTACATAATTAAAAGATTATTTATTGAAAACAATCTACAGGGGAGGATGAACGCACAACCTTCCGTCTAAAAATTGATTTGTGTTTTTTTTTTAATTCTTTTTCTACGTTTATATTTGACTATATAATTTAGTTTTTTTTAAGCATTAACAACTAACACTTTATTTTATTTGTTTGTCTGATTTGTTTGTGTCGGCCTTCACTAGTGAACTCACATTCACAAGAAATGATGTTTATATTACAAAATTACTATGCTGTTTGAATTAATGGAGCGTGAGAAAATTGAAGCTAAATAACTTTTTCTTCTCGTTTAGTCCTATTATTTAGAACACATTATATATCAATAATCTTATCAATCTAAACAAATGGTACTAGTTCTTATTGAGTTTCAGAAATTCATGCATGCTTTTCTATATTTTAATGACTTACGACTTTACTTAAAGTGTCATCGGTTTGATAATAATTATCAAGCAGCTCCTTACTTTTAAGAAAGACAACCTTCTTGAAATCACTTTGCACATAATGAATTTGCCAAAGCGTTTTCAGTGTACATGGTAAATTATAAAATTAATAATAAAATGCACGAAGTTCAATAACGGGAAATAGATAACATTAAACACCACAAGAACACAGAAACTACATCAAACATTTTATATTTGTGTTTTTTATGGATATTGAATTGCTAAAGTAAAGTATGCATTCCATTACCATATAGACCATCTTCGGATTTCAGGTTAGATTATTTAATGCGGTGTTTTTCAAAGAAACAACACGTGATAAAATATCATGCATGCATTATGTAATGAGATTCCCTACAGTATAATACAAGGAAAATATCACAAAAGAAACCAAAAAAAAACTTATTATATGATTTCCTCCTAGTTCTTTAACTACACGATAGTTCTTCAAGCAAAAAAAAGATATACTATAATGGAAGTACTGTTTATGTGGTATCAATTGCCTTTATATTCTTTGTAAACCACGTTTATATCCCCCACTTATAGGAATTATTTTAAAACACATAAGCCTTATTGCCACCATTTATTCGACACGCACGATTCAAAACAATAGTGCTTGAACGATTTGTTTAATAGCAAAAGTCTGTATTCACCAACCAATTTGCAGCACACATGATGTTTACACGTATGGTCCTAGTTTGAAGTGTGAATCTCTGACCACCCTTCTCACACCCTCTATAAAAGACAGTTGGTCTAAACAAAGAATTGCGTTTTAAAGAAACCTACTTCTGATTAAATTTTGTTTATTTGAGTTCGTTAAGTACAAAATTACCATTCGTATTTTAGTTCATATTTCGATATGATGCACACATCATATATTTCGTGGAGTAACAGTAGCACCATTACAACAAAGTACTTAGTCGCAAAAATTAAATGAATGCAAGAAGTGCTCAAAACCAAAAACATCAAAATAAGAAGTCAAATTCAGCTCTAGCAGCGAGAGGTTCGACGACGTGCAGTACAATTAAGTCATTATTTAAGGAGTTTTGATAGTTTTTAACCGTTTGGACAGAGCGGGTAGAATGTGAGACTAGAACTTTGAATGGCTAAAAAATGTTCTGATAGAAGTGAGTGGACATGAAAGAAGATTGTGCGAGTGCGGATGCACTGACACAACTCTTGAAATCAGTAATATGCTTGTATCATATTCAATGTCACAAAAGCCTATCAAGATTTCGTTTGAAACAGAATGAAATCAATCCAAGTAACTTTGGTGCTTACATGTAAAATGCTGAATACAAACATTTCAATGATTTTAAGAGTCGTGTCCCTTACCCTAGGTCTACCTGCTTAAAACGCACCCGAGAAGTGGGATGGGAGGGGCGTTCATAATTGTATTATCAACTGGGTTCTGTTACCTGTTTACTACCAACAAAAGCATCAATGTCCGGTTTACGTAAACGAAGAGAATCTATAAAGAGTTAATCGAAACGAAGCAACTCGAAACAAAATGCATGAAAATGAATTGAACTCTAAAAAACGAATTAAATCGCGCCAGAATGAAACAAAACGAAATGAATTTTTTTTAAAATCTTAAGAAAAAACTTTTGTAGTTTATAGGTACCGTGTATTTAACCTATGCCGGACAATTCGAACGAAATATATTTCGGACCATATCAATAAGTATCATGTAACAAGAAATAAGGAGAATAAGTGAAGTTGGCATAAACTTATGTTTCTTTTTGAGCGTTTCAGGATTCACCTGTCTCATATTGATAATTTTGAAGTCATTGGCTATGTAGAAATGTATTTAGCTTTCCCAGAAGAAAGTGATTAGTTTCATAGTTTGTGGGCACACATTAAGCTCCGTCCATCATAGGCATAGCCTAAAATCAAATTGTAATAAAAATACAAATCATGATAATGAAGGGTAATTACAAAATTACTGAACTGATAAACTCTCTGCAATAATAAAAAGGAATAATGAAGAAAAAACGAATGGCAAAATCTTGGTGAAAAAAAAACAGAAAGTTGGAAAACCCCCCATCGTCCTAACTTGATACGGGCATTTCCAAAATAAATGTTGGGATAACTTGGATTTTATAGCGCACCTACCCCCTCTTTTCATTACGGTTAATTATTCCCGCTATATTTCAACGCAAAATACATGTATTTCAATACTAAATCTGTAAAATCAGAAGTCAAAACAGTACAGAGGATATGACCAATTAATTACATAAAAGAAACCAAAAACAATTAAAATTAAGCTAATCCAAGAAAGCACCAACTTCAAAATAAGTTATATTAGAGAATATTATAAACGTCGTCTCAGTAACCTAACATCTACTGCATGATATTAGAACCAAACAGAAAGAAATATTTTAATCGACAAATCAATCAAAAAGTGTCTTTGCAAAAAAAAAAAAACAAAACAAAACAAAACAAAAAACGATGAAACCAATAATTCTGAAGAAAATTATTGTGACTTGCCTGATTTTTACATGGATAACCTCTTATTTTTATACTAAACCAAGAATAAAATTATGATTTATGAAGACGTTGTAAAGGCTTAATATTACCTTGACATACTCGCGTAAGAAATGAAATGACTGCACCTATCGTATTGTCAGTATTCCAACTCCCAGTTGTATATTTTTAACTATTCCTTGTTTAAGTGGTATTAATCTTCCTTAAAAGTTGTACGCTTTTAGAATTGATATTGCCTATCTTGCATTTTTTCTTCGTGCGGAATTTCTAACTGATGGAAAAATGTTATGTATCCTCGAGATTGACTTTATTATTTTTTTCTTAAAGTTCTACGAACTCCACTGTGAACATGTTGTGTCCATCTGGACCTACAAATTATATTGGTAA
Source organism: Perna viridis (assembly GCA_037379345.1). Taxonomy (NCBI): domain Eukaryota; kingdom Metazoa; phylum Mollusca; class Bivalvia; order Mytilida; family Mytilidae; genus Perna; species Perna viridis. Next base: position 11,220,664 of record CM074517.1, on the reverse strand, counting down.
AAAAAATTCCTCTCCTCTATAACATATGTGACGACTGTAATACGTAATTTATTAAAGATTGAACAGTGTGTATTCTCCGACACTCTAGATTCTACACACCACCCTCTCGGAAATTGTTTCCATAAGTTCGAAGTCAGGATAGCAAAATTTAAAAAAAATCTGATTCGGTTCCTTTCAGCAATTTGCCATATTTTTCTTTTGCTAAACTTTCCGAATAATGTAATACTTAGTATAGTTTATTTTTAAAGCCAGGAGTGATCGAACCGTGGTAGAAAAAAACGGACATTTTATTGCAGTTCTTGATCTGAATAAGCGCAAAAACCTGATGCTGAATTTTAGGTATTGATTTGAAGAAAGGAGACAAAGATGATATAGCAAGCATTATGAAGGATAGTAACTCTTCAATATTGCAAGTAAAATATAAAAAAAACCCAAAAAACAAGTACTATCTTTAAAAAAAAAGATAGCTGACGCAGTAAAATTTTGTTCTTTTTTACTTCTAAGTTTCTACATTTCTTTCAAGAAAATAACACATGGCACGCAATTTTTGAGGTTCCGATAAATTATTTTTCGAACGCAATTCCAAATTTTCGATACAGATTTTTCGAACGTCACTAAGTTATCAGTATTTAGCCAATCGGGAGAAAGAACTGCGATCAGGGGACTTGTGTTTTCATAGAAGAGCGTCCTTAAGGTGAAAAGGGTTAAAGGCAAAACTATACCGACAGCGTCGGAAAAAATGATTCTTTTGTCCAAATCCATTATCTCATTTTACCTAAAACATCATAAAACAAAATAATTAAGAACACAACCAGTCCGGAATATTTGTTTTCTTCAGATAATCAACAGGACCAGCCTGTATTTAAATAGATGTTCTAAAAATATCAGATTATGTTTTATGTTTTAACTGTTGATGCCCTTGAAATGAAATCGTTCACGAGCAACTCGGCGGGTGTTTCTAGAAAAACAGAGGGCGCTTACCCTACCGGTGCACCTGGTCCATGCTCCCAGTTTTTAGTGGAGTCCGAGTTGCTCATTTACTTTTGTTGCTTTATATGTATGATTTTAGTTACTTTATGTTCTTTGTTGTGTATGTCTGTTTTCCATGTCTGGTCTTTGTCCGTGGATTACATTCTGTTGATTACCGCTATGACCTTGGTTCCCTTGATTACTCTTTCATAAGACGTAAAAGGAGTTTTATTTTATATTCTGATAAACCTTTTTTTCAAAACCGAAATCAAAGTCTAGGGGATATATCTTTGAATAAATTGAATGATCGACATTTACCATGCAGCATTAACGATAGCCTGCTAAGAGCAAACGCCATTAATGAAGCAATGAATGTCACTCATGTTTCTTAAAAATATCTGCTTACTACGACAGAAAGCAAAAATTGATACTATAACGGTTTTGTTGCTTTACGATGGCATAAAACATTTCTGTTTTTTTATGTAGTGGAAATCAAAGGTGGCTGTGATTTATGTGAGTAGGCTGTCTCACCGTCGTTTTCAGTATTTTCTGGTACACAAACCCATCCGAAGGAACAAATGTATTTTTTTTACTATGTAGACACTACTTGTTCCCCAAAGTTTGAGTGTATTCTGAAAATATAATAAAGGATCTACAGTAGAAAAGAATATTTATTTTGAAATGCAATTTGTTTTAGATTTTCCCCGGAGATTTATAGATCTCAAACGGATCATTATAATAACTTTACTACATGACATAAGACACATTTAAGGTCACAATATAAAGATTGTAATTGGAAATGATTCAAATTGACTATGCATTATTATTTGGGTCGAATAGATTGATTTAAATTTATGATGTCATTTGGTGGATCAATTAATTCATATACGAAAACCTAAACCGTCTTATCGATTATGAACCTGATATTTTACTTAATTTGATTGTAATTTAATGTGCGAGGGACAGTCCAGGAAATACAACTATATATCCAAAAAGAAAGGAAATATTACTGTATCCTTTAAAAGTATGGGTCTCATTAACTACTTCTAACGGTTCCATTACTTTATATGTTAAACAAGTAATTTTCAATGTTTCAAAGTGAATTCCCAGGACAAATGACACCTTAAAGTTGCATACCATAGCAAAGCTTGAAAAATAAGGCTTTCAAATTCATTATTCTAATGTCACGATGACTATAGAAATTCTTCACAAAATTTGCCTGAATAAAAAAAATGAAAATCAACATTTTTACCTTTTCTGCTAACTGACAGCATGAAGGCAAATTACTCAAACATGTAAATAATATTCATACATTTTTGCAGTAAATTGCGCATATGATTATAAAGTACACATTCTCAGCTTTATTTTTGACTACTTTTGATCAGAATAATGCACCTACAATGCATATTTCTAGGTTCAGTGTGTTTTTTGCTATATAGGGAGTGGCCATTTGACCCAGAAGTGGTTAGCGAGACCATAACAGTATCCGTTCGAAATTATATCATGTTTGCAACAGTAATCAGGAAATGGATTCTGGCAGAAATCGAATGTAATCCATGGACAAAGTCCAGACATGGAAAACAGACACACACAACGACAAACATAAAATGACCAACATAATACGTACAAAGCAACAAAAATCAATCAGCAACTCGGGCTCAACTAAAAAATGGTATCATGGACAAAGTGGATAGGTAGGGTAAGCGTCTTCTGATTTTTTAAAAACGCCCACCCAGTCGCTCATAAAAAGTCAAGTCTGGGGTGGACGAAAGAGGAAAGGAAAATTAATACTCGTTGAACAAATCGGTGTTCATGGTGCAGAAGTAAACATCGTAACGATTCAAGAGTTCATGATGACTAACAAAATTTCTCATGTTTGAGTTTTGATGTACTTAATGCATTCTCATTCATTTAATGTAATTAAATTGAATTAAAATATTGACATAGAACAATTTGTCCAATTTGTGAATACGATTAAAATAGAACCATGCGCAACAACATACGACGTCATTTAACAGGACTTACCTTTACCTTTAGTAATGGGATGTATTCATAACTTAAATGTTACGCAATAGAACAATTTATGATACAGTATCTTCTCTGTTTTTTTTAATTGAGTTTGAAGAGCTTGTTTTTTTCTGTGTTTCCTTCTTTTTGTCTTGTGTTGTGCGACTTTCTCATCATGTATTTTTGTTATAGTGTTTCCATTTTTATAACATCAAGAAAATCCCCATCTTTGTACATTTAGTTTCACCACTATATCTATAGCTTGTCAATCCAAACAAATCATCCAGCTACATGTCCATCGTAGTTAGAACAGACAAATCATTCCATGAGGTTTTAACTAGTAAGGGAATACGTGTTTCTTAATATAAGAACGTCAACGCCCTGGAATAAACCCGATATTACATGCTGTTTTAGGCTACGTGTACTTAGTTAAATGTCCACACCTTACAAAAGACAGATGTATTTGCTGATTTGTTTTGAAAAAAAATGTCTCAACAGCTAACATTCTTTACCCTTTTGTTACCTCTTGTATACATATACTGTCCAAGGATCGATCTTCCAAAACTCATTTTTTCTTTATTTCCCTAAATTTTAAATTTTCCAAATTTTACTTCTTTGTGTTCAAGTATTATCACTAACGGCAAGTGTTTCAGGTTGTCAATTGACTATGAATATACAGCACACACCATCTCTTTTCAATATCACAACATTATTTAATCAATGTCATAACTTATTGTACTTAACCTTTATACATAACTTCATCATAGAATATCACAAGAAGGTACTTATAAGATATATGTATTACCTAAGTTTCTTTAAGGATGCTTGCAGATCATGTTGAGTCATTTTTGTTAGATTTTCGGGAACCAATAGATGCTGCTTGTAAGATCTTAATCGAAACAGGTGCAAAGATAAACGAAAAATTAACGTTTGAACATTTGCCCGATAAAAATGATACAGATACAATGACTTTGACATCGTACAAAAGGCCACTATAAGTACTGATTTCAGTGAAATTTAATTGATCCAGTTCGAGACCTCATTTTAGTCTTAAATCACATTTATTTACAACTTCATACATGTCTATAATTGTAAATTGTAAAAATGTGTACCGTTATGCGTAGTTTCATTACTGAGTAAGACAAGGTTTCTATTATACTATCGATGTACCTGGCGTCAAATTCACAAAAAGTCGTAAGTGTGAAATTGATCGTAAATTATGAAGTCACAATTCTATTTTAGGTTGTGACGTGATTACTTACGAACAATTTTACGCTTAAGACTTTTTGTGAAAATCGACGCTGGTATTTGCCTACAATGACCTGATGTTTTGTAGTATTTATGTGTTCAAATTGATTTAACTAATACCATATTGGGACAGGTAACGGTTTCTTCATGGCATGTACTGTGAATGTATTAGTTTTATTTAAAAAAATGATTAAATCAAATATTTCATGATATGCAAAATCATTTAGTTAAGATGCCAGTATTAAATTTAATTTGTTTATCATTTACTTCGTCATTTTACCCACATGTAAATAAATATATGACAATAAAATCATTGGTCATGATTACGTAAGTCTGAATAAACAAGAAACAGTTTCTTGTGGCTTTGACTCAAATGCATTCTTATGCTAGCGGCGACAGTATTCCTATATATCAAACACTAATACAAACATCATTACATTTTCGATTATACTGGTAGTGTTATTTTATATAATGAACTTGTCAAAACTGTTAGTATCTACACAACGTATTAACTGCATTATAATCTATCTGATTGTTTAGATAAATATGCGGTTTTTTTTTTATTTAATTGATTGCATTTGAGTATTTTTGCTGACGTTCTACAAAACCTTTTTTTTTTAATTTTATGAATGGGAAGGGTAACGGCAAAATTACCGAACACTAATCCAATCCAAAATCAAGTCAAGCCCAATATAAATCTGACAAACAGATCTTACATCACCGGAGTACTTGGTTCCACAATGTAATGGTCCTGACTTGGAACAAGCATTTCAAATGAAATAGTGGGTAAAATCTGGGATTTACAGCACGCAAAACCCCCTATTCCATTGCGGCTTGAATATACTGGTGATGATTAAATACCATATGCTTTAGTGTCATAATTGGTTAATCAAGTGATCATATCAGTAAAAGAATAATTTACAAATAGCAATCATTACTCATTGTTTTAGAAGAAACTTTTTCCACCAAGGACTGATATTTGAAAAAGAATTTGGTGAGAAACCTTTTCAGACATATTTCCTGTGGGGGTTTTCAAACAAATACAATGTTGTTTGAAGCTTTGTATGCAAGGCATAACATATGTGTCAAAGACTAAAGAAAGTCATTCAGTTGCCTAATGATTGTAGAAAATTGGCTTGGATCTTTTATTGACAAACTTCTTGAGATTTTCAATACGATCCGATCTGACAAGGACTAGACTTCTGGTACTTGGTCCTTTTCTCTCCTACTCAATGATTTAGCATAATCTTCAACAATACTCAGTTATTATGGTTTTGAAATTTATATTTCCAATTGAGACGTGTGGTTCTCTGAATTTTTGACCATGAGAAACTACCTTGCGTAGGAGTTTAATAGTATCAATGTCTTTAAAATATTGCATCATCAAAAATGAAGACATGATAGCGGTTATCGTTGAAACTGAATAAAGCCTTTATCATATACTAGTACTCCCGCATATGAATTGATTGAAGATTTATTTGTATCGACTCAAATACAAACGCGCTTAAGACAAAGATTTGTTGTTGACCTATTAAATAAATATACAAGATGTTAGGTTATCAAAACTATATGTCCTACATTTAACTACTTTATGTTAATCGTCAAAGAAACTGTTCTTTTTATGCTTACAAAATTACGGATATAATAGACCATCTGCATTAGAGCCCAGTTGTTCAAAACTTGATATACTGGATATCCTTATAGATTTTACTACACTTATCTAGCATATACATCTTTTGAACAATTACTGTGGTTCCATCCAAATAAGCATATGCTATTTACTACGCAAATCATTTTAACCCATTACCAAAAGGAGGACATTGAAAATCAAATAAACAATAAAATTGTGTTAACGTTTTGCTTTGACCGTATTAAGTTATCTCCTTTTGTTATAATGGTTCCCATGTCTCTAAAGGAAAAAAATATGTATATTTTCTAATCAAGTAACAAAATGTTTTATGCTTATGTGTTTGGGGTAGATTTCTATTCTTAAAAAACTGAAAACTGATTTATTCGACGGGTCATAGTTTTCCTTTCCTCTTTGTCTACCCCAGACTTGACTTTTTATGAGCAACTCGGCGGGTGTTTCTAGAAAAACAGAGGACGCGTACCCTACCGGTGCACCTGGTCCATGCTCCCAGTTTTTAGTGGAGTCCGAGTTGCTCATTTGGTTTTGTTACTTTGTATGTATGATTTTAGTTACTTTATGTTCTTTTTTGTGTATGTCTGTTTTCCATGTCTGGTCTTTGTCCCTGGATTAAATTCTTTTGATTGCCGCTGTAACCTTGGTTCACTTGATTACTCTTTCATAGGTTTGTTTTATGTCAAGGGTTTTAAGTCCTTTTAGTTTTATTCGTTAATGCATTCTGTAATATTTCATTCAGGAAATTATGTTTGGCTGGTTAGTTTTCAAAATACATCAATTTCAAACAAATATATAAGTAAGAATCGAGAAATTCAATCCGGTACATTTAAATCCTTTCGTTAAATCAATACATTCATTATATTATCTGGTAAGAGTAGAAAAAAAGTACATTATACAAATTATACAAACATTCTTAATAATATGCATTGCAAAAGAAACACATCAAGGATTCGATTTTAAATGTTATTTTTGTGTTTATTATAGATCCAATACAACTGAAACTTTCTCATTAAAAGGTATAATTACTAAGTTCCATTCTAATACAGTTAATAAACAAAGAAATAAACATGTACTATATTTTAACATGGTTTATACCAAACCATGCAGAATATAAAATTTGGGAAAAAATTTTCGTAACTAATGTAAAGTAAGAAACAAGACTTGTTCGCCGTGGGGTTTTTAAAACTATAAATAATTTTCCAATTCTTTTCCGTTTAAGGAAATACTTTAATTTGATATACAAAATGTCACTTCAATCGACCTGATTACAAATTGATTAAATGTTTCGTAGTGTTTTATAAAGCTTTCAACAGTTTTAGTTGGACCACGCTGCATAATTTACATGGATATAGCAGTCTACAAAAATCTAATCATAGAACAAAACCAACTATCAGAAAAAAACCTTTTAATTCATTTTTGGTAAAAAAATATATTTACCTCCTATTGATTATACGATTATCTATAATCATTACCCCCCCCCCCCAAAGGAAGATAAAAACAAATCAATCTACCATTTTTTAAAGAAAGTAAGGTAATACCATTATCATTAGCATAAGGTTGACTCTATCGAGACTCCCAAAGTTATGGTATTATTATATCTTCCAAATAAAATATAAACCGACCTTGTATGAACTCATGGTTGTATTTCACTTCCTTTCAACTGTTAATGTGCCCGTATATAAAGTGTGCACGGTTTCATTATACAAAATTTATATTCATTCAGTACGATTAACATTTGTTAAATATGTTTAATGAAATTTTTGTTTATACTTTACTTAGGCTGTCAATAAGGCTTATTTTGTTTTGGGTGAAAAATAACATCATCGCCTATATTACTGCTTCCAAATATTTTATCAACCTATAATTACATTACTTACATAAAGCATTGCCAAAAATCCAGTATCCCTTGTAGTAATTAGTAGCTGTGAATGGAACACAAAACAACAAATACATTAAATCTGTCACTGCTAAATTCAACAAAAACATATTAGTGATAGTACGAAATGTTTGGTTTTTGATAAAAACTAAAACTACTAGCCCATTGCCTAGCGTTCCAGTAAGCATAAAAATAATAAATATAGCCGGAAGTACGAATCTATATTCCCAATTTGGTTCATTTGAAAGAATATCTTCAGCACTAATATTAAGGTCTTCAACGTATTCAATCTCAGTTATATTTTCCATGATTGTCTCTATCAGTCTGTATCATTCTGGTTCTAAATCTCTCTATTGCATGGATCAATCTAACCACGTGAAGATGCTTTGTATTTTATGCGGTTATTAAGTTTATGTTGGTCTTCAGTTACAGCAACACAAGTTCCTTATGCGGAAGGCCAGCATGATTAGATTGCATTTCAAATCGGTTTAAAAAGAACATTTTACACAAACATCAGCGACAACCAGTATGAATGTAATTCTTTATATTTTATTGCCTTCCTACAACATTTGTCATTATAATAATTATTATATCATAGGCGGTCGATCAAAATCGGACCAGATTCCAAATAGACGTGACGAAGATAATATTTTGAGGATTATTTAAATGTCATCTAACTAGTACATACCTATCAATATTTCGTTCAATTCATAAAACATTTCATATACATTTATACACAATGCAATCTTTATACTCCTATTAAATTTCATGCAACACATGTTTAGTGTCATAATTAGCGCTTTAAAAATTAATAAAAGGGGTTATATACAATATCGTTATAGAAGTTGTACGATGCTAAATTCCAATCCTTAATTAAATATATCAATATTCACAACAATCTTAGACTGTAAAATAGAATAGGGTTCTTTAAATAGCTTTCTATTAATTTAGGCTCAGTTAAATTAGGAGCATTGTTAAAATGAGGACGATCATAAATAATCAGTATCTTTATTTCTCATTTATGGAACAGACAGGTATGAATAAATTATAGCCTTGGTATCTGATTGAACTTAATAAGAAAATATAATCAGGTATTCCAGTAGTAATCTTTCTATGAAGTAAACCTTGACTAATTCATATCTAGTTATCATCAAACATTTATCGAGCATTATTTAAAAATCATCTCCATCTCTTATAAGGATAGAGCGTCAGCAATGTCCTACGATTAATATGTGTAGGGAGTATAAATCAATAAACAGTTCAGAAACGTAATTCTAGAATATTTCTTTGACCTTTAAACGCAGCCGCAGACCGGTTCAATCGCAATTTTTACGCCGATATCAATTGCAAACAAGCTTTACGGTTTTGAATGAGAGATTCGAGCTTCGTGTTCGTGAAATGATGCTCAGAACAAATGACTGTCATTTAAAGGAATAGCCTTAAATCATAGTATGCATTGTTAAACCACTGACCACACAAGAATCAAAGCAGCTGGCGCAAACTGATTTTTGAATGTTTCTTTTTTTTTTTTTATATCCTAACTGTCCTTGGAACATTATTAAACCACTTAAACATTAGGGCTTCATTCTTTGTATTGAATTTGGGTCTATAATTCGGTATCTCCATAGACACACTCAGGTACATGTGTCGGTGCTGGATTTGGAATATTCGTTATTTCCATAGACACACTCAGGTACATGTGTCGGTGCTGGATTTGGAATATTCGTTACTCCATAGACACACTCAGGTACATGTGTCGGTGCTGGATTTGGAATATTCGTTATTTACATAGACACACTCAGGTACATGTGTCGGTGCTGGATTTGGAATATTCGTTATTTCCATAGACACACTCAGGTACATGTGTCGGTGCTGGATTTGGCTTCTTATTTTGATGTTTTTGTTTTTGTGTTTCCTGGTAAACAGTTCATATCTGATCTTGAACTTTCGTTCAAGTATTTCTTAATTTTATGCTTCTAATGAAAGGCCATTCTGTGAAACACGATATATGATAGATATTTTTGTCTTACCTTCCTACGTATATATCATTTTGATAGCTAAGACGTTTCTGAAGCGTCTGTGGGTATTTCCGTATGATAATAATACGGAAGTATAATTCTCTGTATTGTAATTTATGAAAATAAAAGCAGAACGATGGAAGACATTTAAATTACTATCAATAGATTCCCTAAGGGTATACTATAACGAACAATCTAAAGAATATACATCGGAAAGAAAATATATAAGTGAAAAGTTGTCAAAACCATATGAAAAGACATCTCAAATTTTATAGTCGCATGCAAACATTAGTCATAGAAACATTAGTGATATAAATAAGCCGTAAATGTGTAATAAAATTAAATTAAAATAAAAAGCATGCCAGTGTCTTTGCGCATACTTTTGCAATTTTTCGGTTTGTTCTATAGACGTATTATATAAAGTTGAACACAAATATTACAATATAAGATTATACCGTGTTCATTTTAAATTCTAAAAAGATGTGCAGAATTGATTTTTCATTAATTATGAAATTAAAATTTGGTATTTGTAATGATTACTAAGTATGAAATCATTGACCTGTGGTAGACATGATACTTACGACAATCACTCATCATTTTTTTTAAGTTTACTTTTAAATAATTTGTCTATCAATTATTAAATTTGTAAAATGATACAACATCATGTCAATCAAAATAAAACACCGATACGTACAAAATGGCAATCTAAATAAAACCATCTATATACACAGCATCATGGCATTTAAAATACATTATCGATAAATACAGCACCATGTCATTTTAAATACTGCAGCAATACTAATGTTATTTAATTTTAAAAAGTCGGAGGTAGTTGGTGTGTTGCAATTAATACAAAATAGTCAATGCCAACAAATTGAAAGAGAACTTTTAATTATTCCTTCTTTATTATTTCAAGCTTTCTTGGGATGAATTATTGTCAGAAATATTGAAATCTATCATTATAACGAAATTATTTCATTGAATTGTAATGGTCCACATTTTGTTTAAAAAGGGCAAGTTATAGCAGAAAAAATTGTTGAATTGAAAATGTTTAGTTGCTGTTAAATTGATTAAAGAAGCAGTCTTGAGGATTTTTAATGCTCTACAAACCTATTGAACTCACTCTAAACAACTTCATTATGTTATTTAAAGGGAGCAATATTTGATTTCTTCGGGGAACATTGGATGTAAATCAGACACTAACCATTTTCAAACGAAGATAGAAAAACCAGCGTTATTTAAACAATCCCTTTTGTTTGATATAACAGCTGTTGTTTCCGGTACATTTTTGAAGCATTCATGTCAACACTACGTGACGAAAATTCTTTAACAGTGGAATCTGTTCTTTCGACATTGATATATCAGTTCATTTATTGTTAAAAAATGATTTAATTACACATGCAACATATAAACAATATATCAAAGGACCCAAAAATGAATATAGACAATTCAATGTTCTGAAATAATTTGATTTTGGATAAGACGTTTTACCTTCAAACAGTATATGTATATATAAATATTTTTGTTACGTAGAGCAAAATTAACCAGTGCAGTAATCTTGTTTTGCATCATATCACTACTGAATTCAACTATAGACGTATAATTAAAAAGACTTGCAACTGAAATCTCGCATTAACACGCGGCAAGAAACGAGATCTTGCACTTACTTTATCGACAATGATAACTTGATTTTAAATGATCATATCTCAAAAAAGAAATGCGAATATTTAAATAAAACCTTCAGTTTCACACTTTACGACATCTAAGCCCAATTTTTCTTTCTATCAAAACAACCGAAAAAGAAGTATTGAAAACAAGTTACCTACCCTCAATTTTTACGAAAATGAAAATAATTCAAAATTAAATTAATAATTTTCACATTAACCTATTACAACTTTTTAAAAAGATATTTGAATAAAGCCTTTAGTTTCCCATTTGTATGTCTTATGAGCATGTGCTACAATCATTTCATCAATAGAGGAAAAAGTAATTTGATTAAAAAGAGGAAATGTCAGGGAATTTTGTTCTCTGCCGCGTGATAATTTGATCGATAAACCTGCTAACATTTTTTTTTATAATTATCTCTTTAATTATAAGTTAGTTTCTGATACAACACCTACTGTTTGTGTAATTTTACTTCATAAGGTTGTAATTTTGTGCATAAAGTTGTATCACATAGTTTCCAAAAACCTTGGAAAAAAACAACTGCAAATTATGTTAAAATTGTATGTAATAAAGGTTTATCTCAAAATACGTCAATAATCTCATTTATTATTTATATCAAATATCATGGGCAAAAAAGTTTTCAATAAGCTGCTTTGTATGAATAATTCACGAAACTCATTCAATAAATTTGAGTGGTTTTTATCCTCAGTTTTAGTTAGGAAGAGTAATCAAGGGAACCAAGATTATAGCGGTAATCAAAAGAATGCAATCCAGGGACAACGACCAAACATGGAAAACAGACATACACATCAAAGAACATAACTAAAATCATACATACAAAGTAACAAAAGCAAATGAGCAACTCGGACTCCACTGAAACTGGGAGCATGGACCAGGTGCACCGGTAGGGTAAGCGTTCTCTGTTTTTCTAGAAACACCCGCCGAGTTGCTCTTAAGAAGTCAAGTCCGGGGGAGACAAACGAGGAAAGGAAAATTATGACCCACTGAATAAATCAGTTTTCATGGTGCAGATGGATACACCATAACGATGATGAGGACTATAAAACTTCTGTAGTGATGACTTCAATCTTTTAGCAGCATAACCCTGTTCCAGAAGCTAATTTGTTAGAGTTCTAGCGCGATACAAAAAGTCTGCGTAGTTTCGGCAAGCTCTGGCATAACGTATGAGTTGTGATATGAACACTCCACACACAGGTGCTCAAGGGATGTTGCCACGGATGAAAAGAAAATTGACAATTCTGAATGAAAAGTCATCACGTTTGTCGTCAGGTTTGGTCAATAATTTTCTCTTACCATCTATTTCTAAGTGTAGGTCAAGATATGAGGCTGATTTCACAGTGTCAAGTTCTTTGGGAAAGATGTGATGTAGCAAATCCCCGAAAATAGGATTGTTTAAAGATAATACGTCATCTATATAGCAGAAACTGAGATTAAAGGATCTAGCCAAACGATATTCTTTCTTTCGGATCAGATTAGCTATAAAAACAGCCTCATAAGAGTGAAGGAATAGGTCAGCATGTGAAGGAGCACAATTTGTACCCATTGGAATGCCGACCGTTTGCAGAAAAAAAAAAACGTCCACCACACTGGACAAATATGTTGTCAATTAAAAATTCCAGCATTTTGTAAACATCTTTCTCTGTATATTTTGAAGATGATTGGGAATTATTTCTTACAAAGTATGAGGAATCTCTACCAAGAACTATATATTTGTATCTAGGTGTACCATCTTTTGTGGAAAAAAACAACAATATATAATGTTTTTAAGTCGGGATTTTAACTGAGTATGGGGAATAGAAGTATACAGTGTTGAAAAATCATAGGTTTGAATGCTATTATATTCAGATAATAGTCTTGAACTGATTGTCTCCAAAAGATCTTTCGAATTTTTCAGGATCCACACTGAATTAATACCACTACGGGAGTAACAAGTGTAGGCCCTCTTTGACAGCTGTGAGTATAGAAGTCAAAACTATGTTATTTCTGATATAAGAATATAAGAACAAATCTATTTTTTTTTAACAATATAAAATTATATGAATCTAACCTTAACTGTTTTCCATGATCCAAGACAGTGACTGTGGTATACTTTTTTTCTTTTTGGTTTAAACATCCGTGTATACTTTCCAATTATAAATGAAAGTAACAATATTATGAAAAAATGTGTGTTTCGATTGAGCAGTTTAGCGTATATAGTCGTATACCAATAGATATTGCGTGCGTGCGTGCGTGCATTCACACTAAAGCATGATCTTGAAATAAAATGAAAAAAAAATTGCCAGCATCTCTGCATCACCCTTTATTATTTGAATAAATAAACATGCAAAGGGACATTTGCTCTATGTATGTTCCATTCATTTCATGTATTATGTATAAATATGCTTAGCTTCTGAATTCAAGGAGTTCAGACTCCAGTCAGATGTAACTCTCTCTACCACAAGAATGTTTAAAGGTTTATTTTGCAATCTTTCCCCAACATGCCAACTTGATTATAGCTGTGTTAATTAAGTTTTGAGTTGTCTTTCTTCTAATGGGGATATTTTTTTATTTATAAATTAAAGAATTATTCAGTGCCTAAAATAAACGGAGTGTGTATGAAAGTAAATGGAACTCACTACCTAATCAGGTGAATACCTGTGCCGTATTAAAATTTTATTGTCAGTTAACAAAGATCTTGAACATTGTATTATAGACACACGTTGTGTGGTGATCTTGAACATTTTGTAAAACTATAAAACTAAAAATATTTAAAAACACTGTAATAAGAAACTATACAAAATAGGAAAAACTTATTGGTTTTTTTTTCATTAATTCTGTGTGGATGTAAAACACGAAGTTCTTTTATCCAAAATCCCTCCCGCTTCACTCCCTGTAGATCGCTCCAACATATTGAAGGTCACAAATGGGACAGTGAAACAAATATATTACATTAGCACTCTTGCAGTGCACTATACAAAATATTTTGTAACGTATCCCGTGACCGTGGTGGTGGATTATGATCAGTAGTGAATTTGGTTGCAACATTACACCTTTGTTACCACAGGAGCTACTCTCGCCTCTAATCAAGTTGGGCTTGGATATTTCAGCCCCCACAAGCAGACTACGCAAAGAAGAACTAAAAGTTTTTATCGCACGTGCCAATAATCAACATCTTTCAATTAAGTTAAATTAAATTAAATTAACATCTCATTCCTCGATACCTCTAGCACCTTATTGGGAGGTGAGTTCTCCACGGACCTATTTTCCAAAGTTAACTGTCAATAAAATTTTAATACGTCACAGGTATTCACCTGATTAGATAGTGAGTTGGCGTCCGTCTTCGTCTGTAGTCGTTACCAACTTTTCAAAACGCTTCTCCTCTGACACTACTTGACAAATTGGAACCAAACTTGGTATGAATGTTCATTGGGGTATCCTGCATAGAAATGATGTTGTGATTTTTATCCGTCGTAAAACATGGCTGCCGTTACTAAAAATAGAACATAAGGGTCAGACAGTCGTTTTTCACATATACCTCCAAAACCGTTAGGTTAAGCCGAATTCAGACATGAATTGTGTATAAGTGTTCACTATGATGAGATTTATCTCTGGTCAAATTTTCGTTTAAATCTGTAAAGCTATGTGAGCTATTGCCCTTTTTCCAGGTTGTTTGCTACTTTTAATGTTATTTCTTTCAAAAATTCTCTTCTCTGAAACTACTTGACCATTTGGAACCAAACTTTTTATGAATGTTCCTTGAAGTATTCTGCATACAACCGACTTGGGGATTTTTGATCCGTGGAAAAACATGGCTGCCGTTACTAAAATACAAAGTAGATCATATGGGTCGGACATATTTTTGCATATGATATCTTCAAAACCGTTAGATTTTGTCAAATTCTTTCAATTTCTGAAATGATCCTTATTATAAGGCCTGTAAAAGTCTCAAGTTGTCAGACGGCTCGTTGTACGAGTTATTGCCCTTGAAAGGTGATAAATGACTTTTTTTTTAAAGTTTATAGCCAATATCTTGAAAACTATTATAAATGGACAGAAAATTTCAATTGCTGAAATGATCATTTTGATAAGTCGTACCAAACTCCTCTTGAGTCAAAATTGTTGGACGACTCCTTGTTAAATTTATTGCCCTTGGAAGGCAAATTTTAACCAGGTATTCAGAATCTTGTTATGATACTGCAACTTAATTGAGAGGATTTATGGAAGTCACCTATCCCTCAATATACCTAAATAGCCGATCCCTGTCACAATATACCTTAATAGCCGATCGATCCCGATTCCAGTAGTAAAGGGTGAAAATCCTTATTAAACCTTTAAACATTGTCTTTTCTTTGAAAGATAATGTTGACGTTGTGTTGGGCTTATTGTAAACCGTGCTAAACCTGTTGCTTTTGAAGCAGGGATGTGCAAGGCAGTTTCAGGCAGCGTCAATGAGTTTAAAGTTATATGTACATTTTCTTTGATGTTCTTTACCATGGAACCTGTTCTACACAAGTGTAGAAAAAATATCAGAGGACAGCAGTTCTATTGCTTTACAAAAGAGTGCAATCCCAAGAACTCTACACAGAAAAAAACTAACATGCATGTACAAAAGCAAACCTGATTTAACAAAATCATCAGTGGCATAACAAACACCTTATCAAACAAAAAATGAACCAATTTACATGGACAAAAACGGAACAAAACAACCATAATATAAATATCGTATTCCTGAGAAGTACAGTACAGAAAGGCTCTGTCGTTTTGTATGCAATGATTTACAGTATGATTACTGTGCTCTTTTAAAAGGCATCGTTCAATTTCAATGCAGGAAATAAATACTCACCCAGTCATCAAATGGGTGCTTTTAAATTAAATTTTTATACTGGGGTTCTACCAGTATTTAGTTTGCTTCTTTTTTCATGACGTCTTAATTATAGACTTTTTAATGACTGATTTCCTGGGTCCAAGGAAGCAAATATGTGTTGATATAAAATTATCAATTCTATTTCTATTTTTTTTCTTTATGGTGTGACTATGTATATTTTGTTGTGTCATGGTGTATATTTTCTAGCTTTTTGTATCTATATTTTATTTGTGTCTACAAGCATATTATAATATGGTCAGAAACCGATAAAAATCATATGTTTGCTCGACTGTCACTAAAATAAACCCCTTTTAAATTCGATTCTGTTGAGATTCTATTTCTCTTTAATATTTTGATGTATAAATGTATTTCAGTCAATAGAAAACTGCTAGACGAACGCATAGAAATGCCGTACTGAAGTAGCAAATGAGTAGAAATTCTAATATTAGTGATAATTAAAAAAAAACATCCGGAGCCATTAAAGAAGCAACTAAAAATCGGGGATGGTCTCAAATGTTCTGTGAAAGGGGAAACATCATTGAAAGATGAAGGTCATTTGTCATATGAGAAACTGCATGAAGGTCGATCAGGTCATTTGTCATATGAGAAACTGCATGAAGGTCGATCAGGTCATTATGTCGAAACAACATGATAATCCATCAAGGTCGGTACTGCACGATTATCCATCAAGTTCGATCAGGTCATTATGCCAAATCTCAAGGTCGATTAGGTCATGATAATCCATGACGGCCAATCTGGTCATTGTGCCGTACAATCGACAATTATTTTCAAAACCAAAACCGTAGCTAACTGGTAATATAGCTCTGTCCAAATATCTTTCATATCCTAAGCTTCTGTGTCCTGTCATTAAAATCTATTTGTTACAAATACAAAAGGGTTGCGTTAGGAGATAATAACCCTACATTTAAAGGTAAATCAGGAGAATTGAAATAATAATTGTAATAATAACAAGTGGCTCTCAATAAGAGCCTGCATCGCTTACCTGACAAACCATACCCTAAGTAAGTATAGGTATCGTGCTTTGTTACCACGTTTGACAAAAGATTGCTGAAAAAGAGCATATATTGAATAATGCTGGAAGATAAATAGCGTACCTAACCACTAAAAAAAGTTTGAAATGCCTTCGAAGTGTTTTTAGAACATCTGGAAAAACTTTGGCATGGGTCCCCCGTATACCCTGTTATTCGTTTACTATATAAACCAATTATCTTTGAAATCAAAGCAAGTATAAAAATTAGCGGAAAACTGACCGCCAAGAACAATTTTTCGTCATCACCATTCAACTTAAAACACATAGTTTCCTAAAGATCTGAGTAACTGGTGAAAATGGTCGTAAAATGGTAGCCATTTTGAAAATGGCCGCCTAAAAAATAAATTCTACATTGCCCGTCAACTAAAAATATTATGTGTATCTTATGGGTAGCTTTCATTTTCATTATTCTTCTATAGTTGAGAGAGAAAAAAACAAGTTTCAGGGTCATAAATCCTACAACAGGCAACGAACCATTTTGAAAATTTTGGAAAAGGTCCGTTTGGCTAAGTTCAAGGTTTTTTGAGTTATTCGCAGTAAACCGTATTTCGACCCCTTTGTTCTATTTTAGTAACAGTGGCCATGTTTTTTTCATCAATCAAAAATCCAAACGGTCACTTTGTGCAGGATACCATAAAATGAAAGTAATAACATCAAAAACAACAAACAACATCCAAAAAAGGCAATAACTCCAACATGGGTCAACAGATCTTCACCAAAATTACATCACAGATGGATCTCATCATACTGAATACTTTTTGCACAGTCAGACTTTGGTTAAAACTAACGGTTTCCGAGGTGTATACAAAAATCTGCTGTCTTACCCCCTATGTTCTAGTTTTAGTAACGGCGGCTATGTTTTTTCACCAATCAAAAATCGAAACGGTCATTTTGTTTAGGATAACTTCGATCAATTTCACACCTACGACTTTTTGTAAAATTGACACCAGGTGATCAGGTAGGGTAATAGTACTCAGCTTTTCCAGAAAAACAAACGAGAAACTCCCATGGTGCAGTTAGGTACACAACAACGATCTTAAATGTTTTGAAGTATCATTTGCAATCTAATTTTACTACACGGAAATATTCGAAAAGGTCAATATATACACTAAGGAGTTTTTTTTCACACAGTAACATTCGTGTCTGTAAATAACAAAATCCTATAACGTGTGTTTTAACTCTTAGGTATTAAAGATAAAAATCACTTATTAATATTAATAAAAATAAACAAAAACAAAAACAAAAAAAAAAGCAAGAACAAATACATCAAAACCGACTTCCCAATTTTAGTAAAAAATTATATTCTGTATCTTAGACAAAATTTTGATGTTAAATTCCTGATTAAGTAATTGTTAAAGTAAATTTGGGCTTATTGAAAATCGTGTTAAATTTCTTGTAAGTATATCTTAGAGTAACCAAGGTTATAGCGGTAATCAAAAGAATGTAATCCAGGGACAAAGACCAGACATGGAAAACAGACATTCACAACAGAGAACAAAAAATAACTAAAATCATACATACAAAGTAACAAAAGCAAATGAGCAACTCGGACTCCTATTTAAGCAGGGATATACATGTTTTGGAAAAGGGTCCTTCATTTGGGTCGGCGTAATTAATGTGAGGACATACTTGATTTCGAGTTTTAAACACAGTTCCATACAAAAAACAAACTTTGAATTGCACTTGTGGGTTCTTAAATAAAAGTTTAAGGCGTTTCTCACCCAGTTTTTACAGGGATATAGTCTATGAAGCACATTCTTTGAAACAAACAATAATGGATTCATCAACTGCCTTAACAGACTTTTACGTGAAGAATACGATTTTCAAAACATTGTCTATTCTTTGACCCTTGTTTTGTTTTGTTTTGTTTTGTTTTTTTTTTTTGTTTTGTTCTGTTTTTGTATTTATTTATTTATTTTTTTGTTTTGTTTTGTTTTGTTTTTTGGGGTTTTTTTTGGTTTTTTTTTTTTGCAAAAAGAGATATTCGACCCTTAGTGTATTCCTATGTAAAAACTAAGTCTTTTTTTAGTATTGCAGTACATCAAATCTTGCCTATTTATTTCTTGATGTTTCTACTCCAGAAAACACTGTCGACTGGCATGACCGATTATTTCTATAGGTGGTTATTTTGATTGCCATTCTGTCATATGTTCAGAGATAGCTTACCGTGGCCATTCTTAAAGGGAATACCCCATTTTGTCTATATCGTGTATATTGATGCATTCCAGGGGCAGAATTTGATGTATTATTGAGTGACTTTTGTGATTTGTTTGTTTGTTGTTTCGGTTCATGTTTGACCTTACTTTAAAGGGCGGTAAAAGCTTGTAAAACCAGTTTATCACCACCGCAGATTTCATACCCCTCTCTACAGTCAGGAGATGCTGGTCATTAATGTGTCTTTGTGTCGTTATGTTTTTTTTTAGTTTGATTTAAAAAAAATGTCATTGTTACTTTGCTGACATCAGCGTATAACCTAAATAACAAAAGGTCTGTGAAAGTACTTACTATTTTGGATTTAGGTTATACGCTGATGCATTTTTTTAGAGTTGCATCCCCTGATTCAAACAGATTTGTGATTAAAGTTGTCAATGTAAATATGGCGAGCCGCAAGTCTGCTCCTGACGCAGAAACACGATTTGCATCGCTTTCTGAAACAATAAAAAAATCGAGGATATGGTTCCTAAATGAAATAAACATAATAGTTGTAGATAAACTGGTCAATATCGTGATATTTAGACTGTCCGTAGTCTAAATATCACGATATTGACCAGTTTATCCTTCATCTATCATACAAATAAAATTCATGAACAAATGTTTAGATTATGTACACAATTGAGAAGGAAAGTGAATACCACTTAAATATTGACATGCAATTTCTCAAAATTTTGATACACTTTATATCATCTTACTATTGAATAAATCAATGAAACTAGCAACAGGTGAAAATGTATGTCTTTCATCATTGAAAAAAGTACAATAAAATCTGTAATGAAATTCTTCACCGGATTGTTCTCAGTTACATAGATCACAGACTCTTTCTAGTCTATCTATACTAAAAAGCTTCCTCTTTTAATTGGTAACCTATGACTACTCGTCTAAATTTACTTAAGTTGTACCTTAAATCAAATGAAAGTACAGTTCAATAATTTTCCAAACCGAAATCAAATTACATGTATACATTCATACCTTTTTGTTTTAGTTTTTTTTAAAAAAAAACTAAAACTTTTAAAAGTAACATGAATATATTGGAGCAACTCTTTCTTTGTACCTGTGTATAATGATGTTTTAGGACCTGCCCTTTGGTATACAGATTTCCTTGTCTTTCATTGAAGATCAATGGGTGGCTTTGGGCTGACATTTTCATCCCAACAGGGCTGTTGTCTCTTTGGTATATACACCATACCTATTCTCGTTATATTCTATAATTTAAACATTAAGATGTAATAAGTATTTGAACTTTCTAATTGTTTACAAATTGTGGTAAACTTATCAAGATTGATTATTCCAGGCATCAACCTATCCACATTCAAGTAGTATACTTTTTAGTCAACCATTTGGAATGATATACATTACCAGTCAAGTATATTCATAACATAAAGAGTGCTAGAAATTTTCTTATTTTTGCCCGTATTAATACGTTTCCAGAAACAACCATTTTTACCTCGATACAAAAAGACATGGGTACTGCATTGCAATTAGGTGTACAATTTTTAACTTTCACAATATACTTACAAAATTCTATCTTTAATGATTCTATCATATCACTTTTTTTTCATAACGCAAAACCCAGCTTCAATATCACTATAGGTGCAATCATACCATCAAACAATGTAATAAGCAATCTATCTATTAGCAAATGTTTCTTCTTGCTTTACGCAAAATATAAAACCTAGCTTTTCGGATTTGCTGTACCAGTGTAGATTTATTACAGTGAAAAGTACCTTTTCAAGACAATTCATTATTGTACATGTACATAAAATAAGCATTTTCAGCTTGCCTTCTCCTGGATATTATAACAGCATGTATTAACTTCCCATTTTTGACAGTATAACTACATTGCATTCAAGGCAACTGTAATTCAGCATATGATTCAGCGAAAATGACAGCGTCGTCCTTGTCAGCTTATGAAAAAAATAAACTATAATATCATCATCAAATAATAACAGTGACATGCTATAAAATCACTTAAACCTATTATCTTGTGGCATGAAATCAGTTATATCATTGAGAAAGATAAAAAAAATAACAGAGTTGAAAGGTTTTCTACTTACCTCACACCAATGTTTAATGCAAATAAGATCTGTGGCCCTTTTCACAAAAAATTCGTAAGAGTAAAATTATGACGTCACAATACTTTTATTTACTATGACGTCATGACTTACGACTAATTTTACTCTTACGATTTTTTTTGTGAAAAGGACCACAAAACAATTAGAGCCATCTGTTACACATAACTTTTATATACAAATTTTGTACAACAATCAGCATTTTACCATCAATACTATCACATAATACTTCTGTCACAATAAAACTCTGTTTACAGAATCAAAAACTTTGCAATAATCGACAAAGCCACAAAATTTTCGAATTAAAGATATGGTCAATAATGCCATATCCTTTTCTAAAGCATACTTACTCTTCGAAATGCAAGTCTAAACTTTCTAAATAATTAAACAAGCTATAATTCAATATACAAGTAAACAATACCAAAGCAGTTATATGTTGTAATTTAAGATTTGAAGAATCACCTATCTATTCAAAATCGTATTTACGGTCAGACACCGATGTGAATTGTATATTAGCAATTACTCGTATTAGGGAATACTCGTTACATATTTGCCATTATATACATGTACTTATAAGACTTTGTGCAGACGGTGTTGTCACAGATGTCGCAGTGGTACGAATTCGAGTCCTGCGGAGGGAACGACCAAAAGTGTGCTTTGCAAATTTGACATCGTTGGGAATTTTGCAGACCCTTATACACGATGTATACATGATGAACTGCAGGATTTGTTGAGGACAGTGACGTGAACCATCCACATAACAACTGAGCCAACCAAAATAAAATCTTGAAAAAAAAATGAACTTGACTATGATACACGGTATGGTATGACCAGGAAGTCACACTGGTGTAATGCGATATGAGGTCGCCGCACACCGCTGTACCTACTACATAACCCTATGACTTGGCACAACATCAATAACTATTAAAAGGAATAGTATGACCAGCAAGTCACACAGCGGTAGTTTAAAATGTGGTCACCGCAAACCCTTGTAACAGTTCTACAACCCTATAGCTATTGTCACCGACTGTGTAGAATGGTGTGACCAGCAACACGCACTTCAATAGTGTGTTATGAGGTCTCCGCATTTCATGCAGCAGTTTATGTCCCGTTGTCGTCCTAAGTTTAATATCAAACTAGCATTACCACTAAATTTATAAAGCCAAGTTGCAGAATTGATTAAATTAATAACTCTGCAAAAGTCAGGTCAGTTTTTGATACGACTTTATATACTTGAACTTAAACTTGATGCAACTTTTTCATACCTAGGAGATGCTATGCCTTAAAATTCCTCTAGATATTCTGGTTTGTCTGTAGTCAGAAAGAAATAAGTAGTGAAACTGATGCCATATTTGTCGAAAGGTAATGAAGAACCTTAAACACACTGAAAGTACCACTAACTGACCAGTACATTTGTTTATATAACGGATGAAAATGGCGCAGATCTGTATAGAACGCCTAAATTGTCTGATGAGATACACATTTGTTTATGTGTTGTCAATTTTGTATAACTTGCTGTGGTTTTATTACATGTGGTCATTTTGTATTTACGTTATATAGAAACATCTTTACATTATGTCGTTTTGTCTTTACGTTCTGCTATTTCGTCTTTACGTTCTGTCATATCGTCTTTACGTTCTGTAATTTTGTCTTTACGTTATGTCGTTTTATGATTACGTTATGTAAACATATATTTACGTTATGTGGATTTATCTTCACGTGCAATGGTTTTCTTATAATGTGAGGTCGTTTCATCTTTACGTTATGTCGATCTCTAAATACTTTATGCGCATTTTCTTTTCTTTACGTGCAGTTATTTCTTCTTTACGTGATGTGGACAAAAATTTCATGATGATCTGTGACCCCAGAACTCTTTGATCGTGTAAACAACGCCGATTAGGAAAATGCTGAACGAAATACACTTGAGTAGTCTATCCAGTCACCCTAGAGTATTTATTCTATAGTCAAAAATAGCTTATTAGCTATTTACGTTCAATATTATCACAATTGATACACCTGGGACTCTGTTGATGACTTATGTCGATTTTCGTAGTCAGAATATATTTTTCTTAATTGCAAAAACATGGAAATTTCGACTCCCGCGAAAATTTACATAAATTCGACTCTACAAGTTATTGCGTGACTAAATTTAATTTTCTACATTAATGTAAACCACTAAAACAAATTTTCAAGAAAGAATTTTTAAAACTGTTAAAAATATAACCCCTACCCTTGGAAAACTGGTCTCAGTATCATACATAATTCTCAGTCACAGCATACCGACATTGTGAAACTCATATTTTAGGTATTCATAATTAAGATAATGATTTACTCAACATGTCTGATCAATTCAGGCGTTTGAATTTCTTTATAGGATTGCATTTACTATAAAATCAAGAAAAGGGGAATTTACAGAATTTCTTTATCACCCGTTATTATCTTTCTACAGAATACTGTAGTTTAAACAAGTGTTTGTGTGATACAGTGCACGTATATAGTGTCTAAGCTTTCAAATGAGCCAAAGTAATTGATAATTTAACTTTTCCAAGTCAAATAAAGTGAGAAATTACTACCCCTATCCATGAACAAAAATACCTCAACATGAACCAAAATGTTAGTTTTAAGTTTATTAACGGTGTGCAATAGGCATGCTGGGTGCTATTGTTTTCATCATTGATATATCCAACATTACTGCTCATTTTATGAGCATATTATTTTAGTTTCAAGGCGACAATAATGTGTTTTCGTATATAGAGGAATTTTCGGAATTTCATTTTTCTTCCATTTCACTTTTAATTGGCATATTTTTTTAAAGTACCGTACTTCAAAAAAGCTTTTGTAAATAAATACTACTTTATAGTTTAGTAGCATTCTTGTCAGCCTAAGTTATAAATATTTGAACTTTTTCAAGTCAAGTTAGTACAAGAAGTACCCCCTACCCATGAAAAAAAATACCTCAACATGAACCAAAATGTTTTATTTAGCATATAATCGATGATAAAAAGACATGCTGGGTACTACTGTTTTAATTATCGACGTATTCAACTCATTTCATAGGCGTTTTGTTTCCAGTTTCAATTTGCAAATATTGTGTTTTTCATAGTAAAGAGGGGATTTTTTTTTTTTTTTTTGATTTCATATTTTCTTTCATTTTAAAACCTGTTATGTGCAATTGTTTTAAGTACCGTACTTCAAACATGCCTTTACGTATCTAAACATATTTTTTTAGAATCTTAGCTTTCTAATAAGCATAGGAGATGTGCCGTATTAAGGTATTTTTTATGATGGGTAGGGGCAATATTTGCACAGACTTGACTTGAAAAAGTTCAAGTACTTATATATCTTGGGCTCATTACAAAGCTACTACAGTATATAGTTGTATTTTAATATACAAAAGCTCTTTTGAATTACGGTATTTGGAAAAAAAAGTACGCCAATTAACGGTGAAATGGAAGAAAAATGAAATTCCGGAATTTTCCCTTTTTATGAAAAAACACATTATTGTCGCCTACGCTCCTGAAATTAGCAAATACGTTGGATGCATCGATAATGAAAGCAATCGCCCGCAACATGCCCAGTGTACGCCGTTTATATGTTAAAAATTAACATTTTGGTTCATGTTGAGGTATTTTTTTTCATGGGTAGGGGTGGTAATTTTTGCACCAACTTTACTTGGAAAAGTTCAAATATTAATTACCTGGCCAATTTGAAAGTTTGGCAATATACAAATCTACTGTATCACACAAAAGCTTGTTTAAACTACGATATTATGACAAAAGTCAATAACGGGTGATATAGAAGAAATTCTGAAATTCTGTAAATCCCACTTTTTACGATTTTATAGTAATTGTAACTATAAAAAAAAATCACGCGTCTGAATTGTTCAGATATTTTGGGTAAATAATTATCTTTTAAATTATGAATGCCTAAAATATGAGTTTCACAGTGTCGGTATGCTGTGAATGAGAATTATGTTTGATACCGAGACCAGTTTTCTCGGGGAAGGGGTTAAACTTTTAAGCATGTAAAAAAACAAATCTTTCTTGAAAATCAGTTAATGGTGCTTTATTAATTCAGGAAATTTAATTTCTATCGAAATTTGAGATTTTTTAGTCGAGTAATATTTTGTAGAGTCGAAGTTATGCGACTTTTTACGAGAAAATTGAAATTCCCATTTTTGCATTATTTATTTTTATTATTATTATTATTATTATTTTGTTTTTTTGTTTTTTTGTTTTATAAATTCTGACTACGACAATCGCCACAAGTCACCAACAGAATCCAAGAAGTATCAGTTGTGAATATCCCGGACATAAATAACAAATACTAGTAAGCCATTTTTTACTGAATAATAAATACTCTAGAGGTGTTGACATTGAAAAAGATGTCAACTTAAGCGATTTCTATGAGACAGAGTTCCATTGCATTCATTTTGATACAAAACCCAAGTGTTACCACAACTTTCTAGGTATCATTGTAAAGCTGAGACATTTGGCAGCATATGGATACATAAGTGTGTGAATTTACTTCGTATTGCAGAAAAAAAAGAAGTTTGAAGTATAAAAAACGGAAACAAAATGCTCCAAGGACCCCAAATAGCTCACCTAGTTATTTTGTTTTTCAAGGACAACAACTCTAACGAGGAGCTGTCCAACAATTTTGACTCAATGAACACTTTGGTAGGACTTATAAGAAGGATCCTTATATCAATTGAAAGTTTCATTCTATCTATTATAGTTTTCAAGATATTGGCTGAAAACTGCTAAAACAAATCTTTCAAGGGCAAAAAATGTAACAAGAGTTCATCCAAAAAGTTTGATCACCACAAACATTTGTAGGTCGTATCATAAGGATCATTTCAACAATTTAAAGTTTTATTCTATCTATCATAGTTTTCAAGATATTGGCTAAAATCTGTAACAAAAAAAAATCATTTTTCACCTTTCAAGTGCAATAACTCTTACGAGGAAACGTCTGACAACTTTTCTCCCAAGAGACTTTAGTAAGCCTTATAATAAGGATCATTCAGCAATGAAAAGAATTTGGCAAAACCTAAAGGTTTTGGAGATATATACAAAACAAAACTATTGTCTGACCCCTATGTTCTATTTTTAGTAACGACGGTCATGTTTTTCAACAAATCAAACCTCCCTACATCAGTTCTATGGAAGACACCACAAGGAACATTTATACCAAGTTTGGTTGCAATTGGTCAAGTAGTGTCAGAGGAGAAAATTTTGGAAAAAATAATTTATTCATTAAAAATAGCAAAAAAACATGGGAAAATGGCAATAACTCCATCATGGCTTAACAGATTACAACGACAATTTGACCACAGATAGATGCAAAATACTTTTAGCCTGTCAAAATGTGGCCAAATTTAACGGTTATGCAGATCTATGCGAAAAAATACGGTATGACCGCTATGTTCTATTATTAGTAACGGCGGCCATGTTTTCGCCGAAACAAAAATTCCCATTTCAGTTCTATGTAGGATACCACAAGAAACATTCATACCAAGTTTGGTCCTAATTGATTAAGCAGTTTCAGAGGAGAGGAGTTTTTTATAATTGTTAACGACGACGGACAGCGACGGGTGCCAAGTGAAGGCAATAGTTCACATGGTCTTCGGACAGCTGATCTAAAATGATTGTTGCCTCAACGAGGTATAAAAAGTAGCCAAAAATACAAAAAAAAATTTGTTTTGAATTGATCAGATATGTTGAGTAAATCATTATTTTAATTACGAATGCTTAAAATATGAGTTTCACGGTGTCGGTATGCTGTGAATGAGAATTATGTTTTATAGTGAGACCAGTTTTCTAGGGGTAGGGGTAATATTTTTAACATTTTTTGAAAATTCTTTCTAGAAAATTAGTTTTGGTGGTTTATTAATGTAGAAAATTAAATTTAGTCATGTAATAACTTGTAGAGTCGAATTTATGCAACGTTTCGCGGGAGTCGAAATTCCCATGTTTTTTTAATTAAAAAAATATGTATTCTGAAGTCATCAACAGAGTCCCAGGTGTATTAATTGTGATAATATTGAACGTAAATAACAAATAAGCATTTTTATAATACAGAATAAATACTAAGGTGACTGGACAGACTACCCAAGTGTATTTCGTCCAGCATTTTTCTAATCGGCGTTGTGACGTCTATTTTGCCTTTTACGGACTGATTTTAAGTTTACACGATCGAAAAGTTCTGGGGTCACACGTCATCATGAAATTTCTGTCCACATCACGTAAAGAAGAAACCACATCACGTAAAGAAGAAATCACTGCACGTAAAGAAAAGAAAATGCGCATAAAGTATTTAGAGATCGACATAACGTAAAGATGAAACGACCTCACGTTATAAGAAAACCATTGCACGTAAAGATAAATCCACATAACGTAAATATATGTTGACATAATGTAATCATAAAACGACATAACGTAAAGACAAAATTACAGAACGTAAAGACGAAATGACGGAACGTAAAGACGAAATGGCAGAACGTAAATACAAAACGACATAATGTAAAAATGTTCCTACATAACGTAAATACAAAATGACCACATGTAATTATAAAACCACAGCAAGTAATATAAAATTGACAACACATAAACAAATGTGTATCTCATCAGACAGTTTAGGCGTTCCATACAGATCAGTGAACCTAATTAACTTGTATCTGGGATTTAAAATACAACTATATGCAATATGGAAAGTATTATTATTGTAATAAATGATTTTGTTTTATCAAATAAAAAATTGTTACAGCTAATGTATGTCTTTTTTTAAAAAATGAAATTCTATTTTTGTTTTGTTTTTTTTGACACATTTAAAACAATAATGAAATTCTATCTTTTTTTTTCTTTTTTTTTACACATTTAAAAAGGCAAACAATTGGAAGAACATGTAGAAATAGAGCATAACCCTGTCAAATTATTTTTATTTATCAGAAAATAATGAGTGCGTTGAGATACAACAGTTTTGTGCGCTGACACTGTTGAAATTATTCAATACGGGTATGAATTATTGCAAATAAGAAAAAGAAAGACGTAGAGCTTGCTCTAGAGTTATCTTCAATGCCCTCTTAAAGATTTTCAGGCCAGTTGGGTTTTATGAGGTGCCAAAAATAACTACATCTATGACAAAGAGAAGGCTTAAAAGGCTTATATAACACTTTCAAGAGACGTATTTAAGAGAAGTAATTGTACACTTGCATGTTTATTATTTTAGAACAATTTTCATTATTTGTCATTTAGAAAGGAATTATAGTATGCATGCATGTTAGCATACCGATATCACTCCTTTGGGTATGTCTTGTATTGATCGTGATCAGAGTATTTGCGGCAAATTAAGAAACGATCCATGTAAAACACAGACAGATCTCACGCAGTAAAATTCATCCCACCATGTTTCGTTTTTGTTCAAATATCATGTTAACTAAATTCATTATGATGTCAGGGGAAAAAAACTTTTGTATCGAAAGCGGATGGCTAAGATATGTTCAAAGTTCCTTAACAAATCAACAAAATCGCGAACATATTAAAGAGTTATTTCCCTTTATTTCAAAATGTATTGTGCTTTCTATCTGACTTATTTTATTCTTCCCATTTCAATAAATTGCACACCAACAATCATTTCTTAGAAAACATTACTCTATTATCTCTAATTTGCGATTTTTTATTTTTATTTTTTAATCAAAATTCGGCATGTGCCACCGCTGCCTAGGTCTTTCATGGACACCCTCCTAAATATATTAATTAATGTGAGATATATAGACTTGAGTAGTCTATTGATAAATGCATATAAGTTATAATTTTTTTATCTATATATTTCAGTATTGTTAATTATTTGAAAAACTTTAAATACGGGCTTGTAATTTATGTTTATATACAAGTGGATCATGCTTTATGCAGTTACATTTGTAACTTCAATTATGCAAGGTACAATATTACTTTATTTGGTAGAAGTTAACAAAATGTCCAAAAACTAATTAATATATATATGTAAATCTAGAATTTCTGCGTATTGACTAACAAATAATTCAGACCAAACGATGAAAAAGAAACTGTCAAAAAACAACCAGTCATACTTAGTCAACCTTTAGTTAAATGTGTGGTATTACAAATGACTATAGCTAACTACATATTTTTATGTGTACTGGTTTTCTGGCGAGGGTGCTACAAAAATTAAATTAAAAAAATAAGATGTTGTATATTTATGTGGGTATAATCATGTGTTACCACTATAGTTTTTTGGTCACTGGCTGTATGTAACAGAGTTTAAAATACAAATTAGTACAAAACACAAATTAAACCACAGATCGCGATGTGTGTGGAAATATCAAGACCTTATAATTTGATATAAAATGATAAGAGGGGACTATAATAGCGACAAGAAGAATTTCAAATATATGTAAATATTAAACTTAATCGTCCCCTAAGGTACTTATCATGTTTTACCGGCGGGGGAGGGGACTCCTCATTTCTGAGGAGGGTTCATTTTTTCTTGAAAGAGTAATCAAGGGAAACAAGGTTATAGCGGTAATCAAAAAAATGTAATCCAGGAACAAAGACCAGACATGGAAAACAGACATACACAACAAAGAACATAAAGTAACTAAAATCATACATACAAAGTAACAAAAGTAAACGAGCAACTCTGACTCCATTAAAAACTGGGAGCATGGACCAGGTGCACCGGTAGGGTAAGCGTCCTCTGCTTTTCTAGAAACACTCGTCGAGTTGCTCATGAAAAGTCAAGTCCGGGTAGACAAACGAGGAAAACTATGACCCGTTGAATAAATCAGTTTTCATGGTGCAGATGGATACACCATAACGATCCACGAGTTCATGATGACGACCATAAAACTTCTGTAGTGATGACTTCAATCTTGTAGCAACATAACCCTGTTCCAGAAGCCTATTTGTTAGAGTTCTAGCACGATACAAAAAGTCTGCGTAGTTTCGGCAAGCTCTGGCATAACGTATGAATTGTGATATGCACACTCCATACACAGGTGCCGAAGGGATGTTGCCACAGATGAAAGGAAAGTTGACAATTCTGAATGAAAAGTCAACACGTTTGTCGTAAATTTTGGTCAATAGTTTTCCTTTACCATCGATTTCTAAGTATAGGTCAAGATATGAGGCTGGCTGAATTCACAGTGTCTGTAGTATCCTTTATCTCAAGTACTTTTGGGTAGATGCGATGTATCAAATCCCCGAAATTAGGATTGTTTAAAGATAATACGTCATCTATATAGCGGAAACTGATATTGAAGGATCTAGCCAAACGATATTCTTTCTTTAAGACCAGATCAGCTGTCAAGTCAGCCTCATAAGAGTGAAGGAATAGGTCAGCAAGTAAAGGAGCACAATTTGTTCCTATTGGAATGCCGACCGTTTGTTGAAAAACACGTCCACCACACTGGACAAATATGTTGTCGATTAAAACTTCCAGCATTTTGTAAACATCTTCCTTTGTATATTTGGAAGATAATTGGGAATTATTTCTTACAAAGTATGAGGAATCTCTACCAAGAACTATATGTTTGTATCTAGGTGTACCATCTTTTTTTAAAAAAAAACAACGATGTATAATGTTTTTAAGTCGGGATTTTAACTGAGTATGGGGAATAGAAGTATACAGTGTTGAAAAATCATAGGTTTGAATGCTATTATATTCAGATAATAGTCTTGAACTGATTGTCTCCAAAAGATCTTTCGAATTTTTCAGGATCCACATTGAATTGATACCACTACGGGAGTAACAAGCGTTGTGGTAGGACTGCAGACTCTCTTTGACAGTTGTGAGTATAGAAGTTAAAAGTTTTGAAAGAGGTTTGGTGGTGCATTTTGCAGATCCAGCTATGAAACGTTGTTTGTATGGATCCTTGTGGCGTTTAGTAATCCAGTACATAGACGGTAAATCACAATCATCGTCCTTGGTAGAGAGACCAAAAGAGGATAGCACAGATTTATGGTTTTCCACAATCTCTTCTTTGGAGAGAGTGGTAGCAGTATAGGTCTTATCACTGCTATTATTTTCTACGTCTACGTCTGATAATAAACATTGGATGTAAAACGTTTTGCAAAAAAAAAAAACAATGTTGTTTTGGGTTTTGTCTGCTTGTACGACAACATGTATAGTAGACAATGTTTTTGCTATATCGGGGTCTTTGAAAAACTGATGTAGCCTTGGCACTCATTGACCTACTTAAAACTTTCATTCGTTTCAAAATTAAAGACCTCACAGCCTTTAACCATTCTGACAGAGAATCAATGTCTTCATGTTCTCGTTTTATCCATTTTCTTGCATAGTCCTCGACGGCATTCATAAGAGTTTTAAAATTATAATTCCAATTTATGGAGCGTGGTTCACGGTACTTGAGACCTTTAGAAAGGATATTACGCAGAGATTCGATTTCGAAAATGGTTAAATCTCCCGTAACGACGTGACCAGAAGGACCATATTTGAATGAAGATGTTTTGCAAGAACAGTCAGGTGGTTTAGCCTTGAAGTCCTCAATATCGAGGTTCTGCAATAGCCTTTTATAATTGAAAATTTTGGATGCAATGGGTGAAGTATAGGAATATGAAATAATTGATATGGATTTGTCTTTGAAATATGGGGGAATTTTGTTGGTAACGTTTTTGTGATGGAGGATGTTAGCCAAATTTATTGCATCTATACCTTTGTTGAAGAAATGATCGTTTTTCTTCATCTTGACTTTTCACACAAACTGGTTTAAAGAGTCTGTGGAAACCAGTATCCAAAATGATGGCAACAAGTCTGTATAATGATGCGGTGGTGTCAGAAACAGGAGTGCCAAGACTTGTTTTGTAAAGGGAGTGTAGTAGAGTGAGAGGTATAGAATAAAGTTTGGTTCTAATGTGATGAAGTCCAATAGGTTTTTGTATGAAAGGAAGGAGACCATCAATGGAGACATCATGTAACTTAGTTGACGTATAGTGGCGATGGCCATGACTCCTTTCCCGTCTTGGATTTTTGTCAAATAAATTCATCACATTTATGCTATTGTTATATCGGCTTGAAAGGTTTCCTATACTTTTGATGTTGTCATTGCATCCGTAAGGTATTGCAGTACCTAGCCTGCGTATCCAGTACTCCTCTCTTCCCTATGATAGTTTTTACTTAGAACGTTTACTGTTCGTAGGATGGTAATTTTTTTTTTCTAAAAAACGAACTTTCATGGAGAGGATTGAATGATCTTGTTGATTAAAGTGTTGATAAACTGTCGGGAATTTGGTGGTGTTAATTCGCGAACGATGACCGCACATTTATTAGTTCTTGCGTTTCTCCGACATATATTAAACCAAATAAGTTGCATTCTAATCCATATATTAAGTTTGTTGATTTGCAACTTAAGTCATCGTGACTTCTTGTATGGGAGGTTTTGTTTGTAAGGGAACTGGAGAAGTAAGGGTCGGTTATAAGAATGTTGCATGTTTTGCAATTTTTAATACAACATTTTGATATGGTACAATGTGGTTCGGCATCATTGTAGTCAAGTATATCGTTTAAAGTGATGGAACATGGTTTGATAATTTTTAAAATAGTCAGAATTTTTGTACTGGAATAGATGGTCTGCAGACTGAACGTGTGATTGGGTACTTTTAGTTGAATTGGTCGGAGCACTTTCCAGTGTGCTAAGATTCCCATCTGTGGACACCACATACTTAAAAGACAACAGAGTGTCCGATCTGTTGTCAGGTTCGGACTTTTTTTATACTTGAAGCTATTAATGGGGGATCATTTTTATGTAGAAAATGAAAAAAGGGGGAGATAATATTACAATAAACGGGGGTCAGTTTTTTTTTTGTGTGTAGTTGTGTCAGAAGGTCTGTCCAAAAGGCGTTACTTGTAAAGAAATTTTAGTACAAATCATGATGGTAAAACAGAAACGACAGATGAAAGTGATGAGGAAAAACAGTCACGAAGAAAAGGAGGATATGATGTAGGTGCGTAGGTATTAAGTCTCCAGCTTTTTGGAGTACCTGCCAATATTTCATTAAAATTTTAACAACCTTGCGCTTATTAACCCTACTTTAAATAAAAATTACTTACTTACTTACGTGTCCATGTCAAAGTGGAAGATTGATCCGCATAATTTGCATGTTACATGAATTCATTGCTACACCTGTCCAGGGAGTGAATATTAGATTCAAAGGCTAGAAAATTGTCCCGTTCAATTATTTTATAGTATACTGTAAAAAACTTAAACATACTCCAGCATAAAATCTGAATACTTTTAACTACTGTATTGTTATTTTTAAAAGAACGGAGGCTTCAAACCGGACACGAAATTGTATTCATTATTTTTTCTTTTTATATGGGTCCCTGTCAACCTACATCAGACAGGGACCAGAAGACAAGGAGTAGTCACGGATGAGAGAATATTTATCGTTTTATTCATTAATCTTTCCATGATTGAGACATCAATGAATGAGTAAAGATTATGGAAATGGCGTAAAGGAAGATATGCACTGGAGATGGTAAGTGGTATGAATTGTGTGTATATTGTCAAAGCTAAAGCTATTACGAATATTTCTATAAAAATATTCGTGAAAAAATATTCGCCCCTTGACCTTACATTGATTTTTTACTGTCATGTCATGAGCAAAGTTTTAAAGAAAATTTATTAGAAAAACTGTTTCTACATTCGTGAATTGTCCAATTCAGTAGCATTGCACATCCCTTTTGTCAATAGAAAGAACCTGCAAGTCTTGTAGACATTGTAAAATGTACAGAATGTATATTATTTGTACTGTATAATGGATAAACATGAGAAAGAAGACAAGAAAGCCTTAGATTCTTTCTTCAGAACAGAAACTGATACTATGATAATAGTTGACATCCGAATAATTATTTTGATAAAAACATTGCTCCTAATAAGTAACATCAAAACCATTCGTATTGTTTATAAAATGGATATAACGTGAGAAAGAAAACAAGAAAGCAATATTCTTTCTTCAAAACAGTTATGAAAATAGTTAAAATCCAAACAAAACATTTTGAAGGACACTTTAATCCTAGTAAACAACATCAAAACCATTCATATTGCATAAAATGAATAAAACGTGAGAAAGAAGACATGAAAGCAATATTCATTCTTTTAAATAGTTATGAAAATAGTTGACATCCAAATAAAACATTTTGAGAAACACTTTACTGTTTACGTGTATAAATAAAGTCAATATTGAATTTCCCAAATAAAACACAAAGTGAAGGAACTCAGCAAGGAATTTGTTTTTGTTCCTGCACATAAAGCTGCAAATAATATTGTTGTAGCTGAGGCTAGTAGCATGGAAGATTCTACTACAATGTATGTTCTGGTTTCCCAAACTTCACAAATCACCTTATAAATATAGATTCATTTCCTCTTCAAGTCATTGCTCTACAACTAGACTTTCTATTTTACTTAATAATGTGCTCAATACCATAAAAAATCTTAGTGTAAATTTTTGTAACAAAACTTACGAAAATAGTGGAATTCACTTCAAAGGGTATTTTTTTGAGTGTTAAAAACTTACTTGAGGTGCTTGATAAATTACATGTCCATGTGGGATCTTTGGAATCTGTTCAAAGTTTTGACTTTTCTACATTACACACTACACGTCCACACAATCTCATGAAACAAAAATTCACATATCTATCAGATGATCATTGGATAAATCAGGGTGTGATTACATTTTTTAAAATATTTGTTCGAATTCTTTTAGATCATGTTTTAGTAACGTTACATTTTCGTACACTTCGGCAAAACTGATTATTGTCAAGTTATTGGGATTCCCATGGGGACTAATTGTACATCACTTATTGTGGACTTATTTCTGTACTGTTACAAATCACAATTTATTGCTAGAATAAATAAAGACCCAAACAGCATTTGGTAAAAAAAATTAATATTTCTTTTAGATATTTGGACAATGTTTAGGCTCTAAACAACGATGACTTCAGTATTCATACTAAATATATTTATCATGTAGAACTGTCTTTGAATAAAGCAAATATTGATAAGAATGTCCATTTCTTGATCTTAGTATTCATATCGATAATGGTAAACTTAATACTAAAATCTATGATAAAAGGGATTGTTTTTCATTCCTTATTGTCATCTATCCGTTTTTAGATGGTGATGTTTCGTTGTCACCAAGGATCCGGAAACAGTAAAAAATGCCAGTCATTGACAAGTAAATTTTGCAAATGACTGACGACCATTTTCCAATATCGGGCATAAAAAATTGTCAACCCTTATAAATTATAGTCTGCGTGGTTTTATTAGTGTATGAACCTGTATCGTAATTGTTTATTGGATATCAATTGACAGCTGTGCATCAATATTACCTGATGTGCAGCCACCTATGACTGATTTAATAACATAATTAAATTAACGGTACACGTGCAGACCCATTGTGTGTACAAATTAATTGAAGTGACTCAGAGAATTTTCATACATTTTTTACTTGATTTATTAAAAAAAAGGTTTACAAGTCCATCATTTTCCCGCCAATCTTTCAGAGGTAACAAAAGCACATGATGAATCAGTGGAAGTTTATGATTATTAATTTTTTTATTGAATCTTTTTAACAGAAGTCAACAGCCCATTTAAATCAGTATACAAAATTTATTCACGATTTTCTTTTATAAAAATCAACATTTTTTTTCACCACTCAGAAGTTTTTCGGCTGTTTGCCGATGTGATGAAAAAGTCTAAGGGATACAATGTTTTGTTTACATTTTAGACCATCCACATGTGGCTGAAACCAAACTCTTCCACTCGTTCCGATATTTTGTGAAAGACAGAGTATGTTATGAAATAACACAAATTCCAGTTTTTATCTTAAAATACATTTAACTACATAAAAAGTTTTTTTCAAAGCTTATTTTTGATCTGAGCATGTAAAAGACTGACACAAAGGTCTGCTGAAGTTTGATAAAATGACCGGAGTGGGCTGTCAAAATTACTGGGCCCTTGCTTGTCACTATCGTATGGTGTTTTCATATCATAATTAGTTTGATTTGCTCATATTTGTAACAATGTTTCAGATTTTAACAATAGGAATCTTTATGTACAATGTAACAGAGAAATTATTACATCAAGGTTTTTGATATCACAAGCTCCTAAAAACATTCACAAAATTTTTTAACTGATACAAGGAATTCACTCTCAAATACACATGTACAAAATGTACTTGTAAAGGATTTATATGTGTGGGTATCTCTCACCCTTCGTTTTACGGTAATATTCTACACAAAGCACAGAAATCTTGATACTCATTCAACAAGTTAACTAAACCATTGAATAGACTCATTTGTAAAGGATGTAGTTATGATATTGTAGTAAAATCGTTAAAGATAGCATTTTTTGGTTTTTGAACAAAATTTGTAAATGTGTTTGAAGTTGGATACCATTTAACTATCGATGGCCGATTTTACTTAAGAAATCAGTAATTGATTGACATCAGTTTATTTAGAAAAACAGTCGTAAATAATATGGGAAGTGCAAATGTATGATTATAGTTTATTTTACATCATTTAATCTTTTAAATTTTGTTCATGCTACATGTAAAATTTTCATTAGAATCTAAAACCCCCAATGCTAACAGCACTTTGATTTGGTATTAACATTGATTTATAGGGTCTTTACATAGAAATTAAAAAATAAGAAGTCTTTACATAGAAATTCAAAAATAAGAAGTTTTTGGCATGACATGTCATGGGTTGTGTCCTTATTGTATGACTTACGATATATTATGATTCTCAACCCTGCATGGGAGGATTTGGGATTAATTTTACTTATAATGGGGACATATAACTTTTTGTAGGTTTAAATTAGTCTGGAGCTGGCATGTCAATTACAAATGTACATGTAACTGCTAGTAGTCCTTAGTTTGTACATTTGTGTAATTTATAGTCAGTTTCTTCATTTCCATTGTAACAAGGGACTCAGACCTTTTTGAACTGATTTTTAGGTTTGTTTAATTGTTTAATACCTGTACAGGTATTTTTTCTATAGGGGCCAAATTTTAAAGGGGTAGGGTTGTGTATATGTATATTACAAATCTACACAATACCTATTCATATTATATGTTATATTACTGTTCAGATTGGCTCCACTCACTTGCTTTAAAATTAACACACTATGTCATCCTGCTATTAAAAGTGCATGTATTACATGTAGCATCATGGAATCCTTCTTGAAAAATCTATGGACATCTGAAACTTTTCTGTCAATACTAATACTCATGACAACCATTTTTTTATTACTATTTTATGCATTTATAACGATTTTTATATGTTTTAAAATTGACAAATAGAAATATTTGAGTTATTGTTTTTAAAATCCGGTTTATTTTGAAAGTCCTTTTGATGTTGTTATTTATAATAAATGCTTTTCTATAGGGTATGTACATTGCAAGTTGCATAATGTCAAATGACTCCATGGTTTCATAAGAATGAGTCCTTGTCTACTATTCAAATGCATGGTGATTTGTCATTAACATGCTGTTGTTTAGTTTTAAAAGCATTTATGTCTTTTTGTGTCAAAATACCAATGAAAACTGAAAAATATATAATTTTCTCTAATTTTGCTTCAATTTTCATACCGCTTGACTGATTTGGAAAAAAATGTTCTCATCACTAGTGACTTTTTTGTTCTCTGCGTTCGATTTGCTGAGAAATCAATTGTCTTGGACTCCTTCTTCAGGAAACATTGTGTTCTAAGTTGAATGGTGATGATGAAAAATTATTTTGAGCAGCCATTTTCCTACTAATTTTTATTCTTACTTTGATTTCAACGATATTTGGTATATAAAGTAAACATGGTCTCATGAGTTGAATGGTGATGATGAAAATGTTGTATAGCCATGGTTTAACTTCATTTTATATTTTTTCAGCAAATGTATACTAGGCTAATGCACCCTCAAACCCAGTGGAATAACAGGGCATAGGAGGACCCCTGCCCAAATTTTTCCAGAGGTTCTATAACACTTTGAAGGCATTTTCAACATTTCATAGTGCCTTAGGTCCTCAGTTGAACTGAAAGCATCCATCAATATATGCTCTTTTTCAGCAATTTTTTGCCACACATGGTACAATTTAACACAGCATGATACCTTTACTTACTTAGTTAATAGGGCATGATTTTCCAGGTGAGTGATTCGGGCTCTTCGAGAGTCTGCTAAGGCCTGAGTCTCCCTTGTAAAAGTACATTGTAGCTAAACAGCTGTACATGTACATAACTAAGGTTTATGTTAACCCTTT
Source organism: Perna viridis (assembly GCA_037379345.1). Classification (NCBI taxonomy): domain Eukaryota; kingdom Metazoa; phylum Mollusca; class Bivalvia; order Mytilida; family Mytilidae; genus Perna; species Perna viridis. The sequence continues at coordinate 11,181,749 of CM074517.1, read as the reverse complement.
TTCAGTCCACCCAGCTGTAAGGGCAATATGAGCTATTTTGCATTCGTCCTCATCAATGGTCATTCTGGTCTATTGTTGTTAACAATTTTTGAAAAACCTTTGATAAGTTCAGTACTATGAAATACAGGTTACTGTACATGTAAGTTCAATTTTTAGCAAAATCCAAAATGTAGTTTTTGAGGTAGACCATTTTGAACATTTTGGGATCCCTCTTTTTTCACCATTACATGGGGGGTTACATTTAATGTTCCCTTTATTCTCTATTTTTTGCCTTTATCATGTTTATTTCAAAAACCGTTACAAATATACAAAATGTAAGAAAACTAAGAATTCTTAGGTTCTTCGTCTGAGTAGATCCATATTCCCTACTTTTAAGTTATTTGTATGACACATATACTATGTAAGAGTTATTCTTCCTTTTATGCCATTTTTACTATTTCTTCATAATTTTTAGTTCTTTATTTGCAAAAATATAGCAGTTGGATGGAGATGTTTTCATGAAGTTCTGTTGACCTTTTTTGGATTGATTGTCCTTTTTTATGTTTCTTTTTGCATTACTTATGTTTTCATTTTTAAAGATCAACTCCTTAGAAACTTCTAGGGCCAATGTTTGAAACTTTATAGGGAAATTGAACTCAATGCTCTTTACAACTGATTCATTGTTCATGTTCAAATGGCGTAGCAGATAGCAGGAATGGTATAAATACATATTTATAGGGTCTCTTTAATTGATGGACTAAATGTATTTATTCTTCCAGGTGAATGATTCAGGCTCTTTATAGCTAGGAGTTAATTCAGTGGGTTTTAAAAGCACTTTTCAATAGTCATTATTCATGTACATGTACGTGACTTGCATAAAGGATTGCAAAAACTTAAGTATTATATATACAATGTACGGTATTGCCTAGCTCAGTCAGAAAAATGTAAGTATTCTATGTACAATGTACGGTATTGCCTAGCTCAGACAGAAATACTGGCAAAGTACAAGATTATTTTGGTTTTACTGGCTATGAACATGATGAATGTAGTAATTTAAAAGAAAAAAACTGCTTCAGTCACGTTATTATACGGTTAATGAATATTTCATTAAAGACTTTGTACAGTCATGTGCATGCATATAAAAACATCATATCTTTGAACACCATTTCAAGTACGGTGTACAGGTTTCCTTACACAAATTACAAAAAAAAAACAATATTACCTTTCTAATTTCTGAAAATTTTATCATTTTTATTTCAGGAACAGGGTCTGCCTTGCACTAGAATTTGATAGAGTTAGCTAACATATAGCTGCTTCAGAGGAAAGTCAACTATTTTGTTTAATAAGCTGAACATTTTTATTGTGAAGATGCATATGTCTGTATCATTTGAGGTTACATTTTGTGTGAATGCTGACACAGAGCCTGGTGAGACTGTATGTATAGTTGGAGATTGTGAAAAATTAGGGAACTGGAACCCGCATCATGCTGTCAACTTGAAGAGAGTTTCTAGTCCTTTCCTTGGTAGGAAAGCTTATAATGAGAAGAACAACAAAAAACCCAGTGGAGTGTAAGTTATACCTTACATAATATATGTTATGTTGACTATTTAACTGATTTATTCTTCTGTCCTTTTAAATAAAAATACAATTTCTGCAATCAAGCTAATTACATGTACATGTGTATTTTAAGATGCCTAGGCATGTACATTTATACCTTTTGTACCTGCCAGATTCTACATGTGTACATTTATACCTTTGTACCTGCCAGAATCTACATGTACATTTATACCTTTTGTACCTGCCAGAATGTACATGTGTACAATTATACCTTGTGTGTACATTTATACCTTTTGTACCTGCCAGAATGTACATGTGTACATTTATACCTCTTGTACTTGCCAGAATCTACATGTACATTTATACCTTTAGTACCTGCCAGAATCTACATGTACAGTTTGTACCTACCATTATATCACCATGTTTGATGTACATCATAACATGTATACTTTGTGCCTGTCAATATATCACCATGCTGAATGAACATGTACAATTTATATCTGCCAGTACAAATATATATTGCGATGCTGGATGAACTTCAATATGTACATTTTGTACCTGCCATTATATCACCATTTTGGATGTACATTGTACATTGTATATTTGCGCTTGCCAGTAAAACTACAATTTTGGATGTACATGTATAAAACTGCATGAATATAATGCATACAAAAGCTGATGGATACATGTATAATGGCAAAAAGAATGGATATAGCAAAAAGCAACAAATGCACCAGTGTATAATCTAACTCAAAAATAGTAAATACTTTCCAAAATTACAGGTCTTCATCAAGTGTGAACACACCTTTAAGTAAACTCTGAATATATCTGCCATTCAATATACAAAAAAATGTATATGATAGAATTTGACTTTTTAGCTAGACTAAGATGTACACGTACACTCTACATTTATATACATGTACATGTACTGGTAGATCTGTTATTAGTCCCCTACTGGTGACTTTCACTGGAGGGGACTTTAGGTTTGTACTCTGTCGGTCTGGAAAATCAGTTTTCCACACTTTTTATCATGCTTGCAGATATGCATTTGGTATTTGATACTTTGCTTAACCATGGCAAGTTACAGTTCAAATTTTGTTGAGGTCCATTGATTGTTTTGCTGAGTTATAGCCCTTGGACTTGTAAAACTATTGTAAACTCAGATTTCACACTTTTTTCGTTAACAAAACGCATGAAGTTTGCATTCTGTTCTCTTCAACATAAATTTCTTCTGGTAAGCTCTGATTATTGCTGATTACACTACATGTACATGTAACTATGATATAGACTGAAATTGTTGAAACGGTCTGTTTAAGGTGTATTTATTTACTTTAGATGGTACTAGTATAGTAAAAATCCGTTTAAACATTCAATCAATCATTTTCTTTTTAAAAACATCTGTGGTTATGTAAGATCATTATATATAGCTTAAACCTAGTTACAACATGTAATGGGTAACCATGTCCTGGTATTACATTGGAGAATATTTTGTTATTTAATATATGTTCCTTAAATAGCTTTGATAGATGTAAATGTCTTAAAAGGTACAAGAATTGCAGTGTTTTTATATGAAATTTTGTATCTAAATGATCTCGATCACTATTAAAATACCAGTTTAAGCTTTCTTTAAGTTTAGATACAACTATGCAAAAATAACTAATAATTGTGTTGGTTAGTGTAAAATAATGATTCCTGGTCCAGTAGAGATTGTCTCAACATAATAAATCATTTCAGTTAACCACAAAGAAGTGGGGTCACTTCTTGGGAAAATGCCTATGTGAACTAGGGAACTGCTTATAAAAATTATGAACACTCAACATTCTTATATATTATTTCTAAATTGGGAAATCATACCCAATCATAAATTATCTATGTAAAACCAATGACGACAGAGGCTATCAGCTGCTGCAGGCAATTATAAGTTAAGCTAGTAGGAGTACAGCCTATTGGTTTGTACATGTAGATGTATATTGATTTCCTAAAACTACCTCTAATTGTCATTTAAAAGCATTACAGTACTTTTGGTATTGTGGTGTACATCATTTGTGATGGTGGAAAAATCAGATGATTGATCAAAATAAAAACATTGATAAATCTGTATTTTTGAAAGGATAATTAATTGGTAATCATGAATACCCTAACCGTTTTCACTCATGTTGTGAATGCTAGAGGATTGAAGTTACACACTATTTTTTACACAATCTTTAGCCATTTCTGTCATAATCTTAATGTTCTTTAGCACTCAATACTACATGTACAATAAATTTTGTTACTTACTCTTTCCAACTTATTATCCTATAATTCTGCTACCTGAGGAGAATAAGTAAAACTATAAAAGGCATACAAATATCGCCGCATCCAGAGACAGTACAACATTCTTAGTCCAATCATCTTCCACTTTCAAGCCTCCACTTTAAATCAAGATAGTTGCACTTAGGTTGGCACCACTTTCTGAAAATTGACAACAAAATTTGGCAGCTTGTAATTTTTCTGGCAACATGATAACAACCCCCGAAAAATGTGATTAATGATCATTCCAAAGATGCACATACATGTACACTTTACTTTTGTGAGAAATGTCTTGGTTACAGCAAAATAGTTAAATCAATTAAATGAACATACATGAGATAGGTCACATTTTCAATTAAATAAATTGTTTATCTCTGTATTACAGAAATCTATGGAAAAGAACTGTGAAACTTACGGATGGAATGCATGAATATAAGTATCGTTATTTTATCGCTCGAATTGTAGAATCAGATAGTGAGGAAAGTGAAAAAACAGTAGATGTCATAAGATGGGAAACCAACATACGACAGAGAATATTCTCACCCAGATGTATGTTACTGATAAATTAAGTCCTTTTTTTGTTATAAATTAAAAGTGGAGTATATGTATTTTTTATCTGTTATTATTTTATTATTATGTTATTTTTTTTTATTTCAGAAATTTTTGGTGATGTATGACAAATTTATAAAAAGCAAAGTTGCAGGTTGAATGTACCCATTTTTTTATTTTCTTAATTTGATACCTTTTTCAAAGTTTAAGTAAAATATAGGTTATAAGTATGTTGTGTGTTAAACACCTTATTTATACTGAAATGCCTTATAAGATCAACTGGACCATATATATAAGTATTAGCAAGTATTGAATTTTAGAATGTGTAATACTGCACATAAAGTTCTTGTCGCAATTTCACAAAAAGTCGTAAGTGTAAAGTTGATAATTAGTAATAACGTCATAAACTAAAATAGCATTGTGACATCATGATTTACGATCAATTTCACACTTACGACTTTTTGTGAAACCGACGCCTGATCTATAGCAGTGTGACTCAATTTTTTTTATGAACCTGTATTGTTTTTACTTAGTAATGTGTATGTTATAAATATTTTTACTATATTTTCAGCTTATCTAGATGAACCTACAAAGTATGAAAACACAGTAGATACCTTTGGTGAATATGGTATGTAACAAAAAAAAACATTGATATCTCAAATATTTCAACAATATTTTTTGTTTTATATTTTGCTGTGGCCTGCCCTACTACATGTATATGACAGTTTTAGTTTGTTATATATTCTAAATTTTATGTGCACTCATATTTCTAGATCATAGAATTTTTTGTATCCCCCCATTTCTAAGAAGTGGCTTTAGAGTGGGTATACTGATTTATCCCTGTCATTCTGTCTGTACATGTATGTTCATCTATCCATAACATTTTTTTTTCAAAATAATCTTTCCACAGTAACTTGATATTTTTACACACGCTTTATATTGCCATTATTCAAATTTCTCCCTGCTTTAAGGGAATTAATTATTGGTATAACTTCATTAAACCCCTGAAAACAAAATTTTTTAGATGTAATTTAGCAATCACCATCTGTTCTTTAAAATATGCTGCTTGTACTAAAATGTTTATTGAACTTTAATGGTACTTTATAGAATGGTTGGGTGTTGTATGTAAACAATTATTGTCTGATATTTGAAATGGGAGATAATCCAGATTAAAGATTTACTAGTTATAGATAGCTATTGAAGGCAGATGGGGTATCTTTTTGTGGTTCTGCTCACAGTTATAGATGAAAATTGTGCTAAAAATTCTCCTTTGGTAAATAGGGAGTAAGAAGCATGTGACCAAAGGATGGTTGATTGATCAGACTGAGATTCATATACGTCTCCATAGCAACCCAATACAGATGTGGAAACCACGTCATCGCACACAGACGTACAGCATTAAATGTACACCATTAGATCACAGATTCAGAGATGTAAGTATTTTATGGTTTAAACTTTTTCTTGTATGGATAAGAATAAATAGGATTTAAACAGGTCTCTGAATGCACATGTTTTATGTTTTGTTGTGCTTCATCAGAGATTTAGTGAATTTAGTGCATATTATTACTTGTTTACACCTGAATTTTGTTAAATCATTTTTATTAACTGGTCCAAGATCTATTTATTTTATATTTAATTTGAACTTCTTCCATTGGTAAATGTTTTATACTATATTGTTGTTCTATGTTCTCAATTGAGTTTTAATAAATACAGATTATTGATGATGATGAGGAAGATGACTATAAACCTCATACTATGCCTCCACAGACATTTACTAAAGTTTTTGTTGCTGTAAGTATCACTAATCAGGATCTTGGCAGAAGTGATCATAAATTGAAAAATTTGTGGGGATTGGCAATTGCCTTTTTGGATTGTGACACTACTATCGTGATTTTAACAACATAATAGGCTAGAATTGCATTTCTGCATGCCAAAGTATGGCACAAAGTCAGAACTGAAACATTGCTAGTTACTGCCTCTATGTTAGTCCATGCAAACTCAAAGGGAAGTAAAATTTTGTTGGTTTAGATTATAAAGAATGTGTCTTCTCAGTTTGATATGTTTGTGACTGGTCCTTGTATCAGCTATCTATTAGTAAGATTTGTTTCAGTAAGTAGGTTTAAATGGTTTAAGGCTTTGGTACTTAAAACACTAGAAATGCCTGCCAATGGACTACAATTTATCAAACAAATATCAGTTGTAGAGACCATTAGTAGTAATTCACTAAACATTTATTCTTCATTTAATGATTTTTATTGAAATAATAAAATGCAAAATTTTTGTTTCACATTTGTGGTTTGTTATTTATTCATGTATTCCACCTGCTACCATAGTGGTATGATATATTAAATCATATACATTTTCTCATTTCATATCTTTTTAAATACAACACAATTTATAAAGTTTCCATTTTCCATATACATTTTGAAGTCATATATATTGATTCCAGTCTCTTTTTTAATTTTTTATTAGAACAAGTAACCCTGTTTTGACTTTAATTTTTTTCAATACTTTTCAGTCAGTTGTCAGCAATTTTTTTTTTTCAACTCGTCTTTACAGACATTTAATAATATACTGTTGTCTGTGTGTCTGTTCCCCTGTGCTACAATTACTCTAAAATTCTCTCAGCAATATCAGTAAAACTATGTAGTGAATTGTTAATTATTCTTCCTTCAAACTAAGTATATTTTTATTGATATAAACCCCCTTTTTATTTTTATCAATTTCTAATTTTACATTTCTGGGTAATGAAACTTATATAAGGAATTTCCGCTTTTTGTTTTTGTTTTGGATAATGCCCCAAGTTTTGAGGAACTTAAGTATAGATCATTTCTCTTGATGTAGACTCCTGTGTGAGTTTTTTAAATTTCTAATTTTACATTTCAGCAGTTAAGAAACAGTGGTTTTTTCTTTTGAAGACAGAATCTTTATTGATTTTTATAAACATCTGATTTAAAATTTATGGAAATTATAAATAAAAGATAAGGTGATAATTGGAAGGCTTATCATGCACCACTGATAATGCAGCTATTTAGTGATATATATGTTGTTATTACAGGAATTAAAAGATGGTAAAGAAACCCCTACAGTTCAGGAGCATTATGGATCTATCTACAGTTCTCATGATTTCATGATCTTTTCTGCTAGAACACTAGATCCGGAGTATTTGGTAGGATAGTTTACAATGGTCTGAGCAGTTGGCAACATTCAGTGTAGGGTCAATCAATAAACGATATTTTCAAATTACAACATTTCCCTCACATTCATCAATGAACATGTTGGAAGATGAACTATTGACATGGTAATGCCCTAACATATAGGACAATGCTGATGATACATTGACATAATCATTGCCCTTACCTATATGTAAGAAAATTGCCAATATTAAGTAGTTTCTTTTATCATCAAGACAAATTTTGTTATTGTATTTAGAAACGAAATTTTTCGTCTTCTAGGAGCGTGTTCTAACATTACAAAATCCCTAGCACATCATCAAGGCAACTGTTTCATGAAAATCAGTTGAAAGTGTTGAAGTTTGAAAATTATCTTGTTAAAAATCTGACTGGAATGTTCCATATTTTCATAGGACTTCATTACCGATTACTGTAAATTTATAAAAGACAAAGTAATGTTTGTATAACATGATCCACATCTATAGCAAAAAATGTGATTTATTTTTGTAATTAGTAATGAAAATTACCATTATGGAATGTTTACATCATTTAAGCTTGGTTATCTGTTAATGTAGTAATTAAGTGATAAGCACTGTTTTTAGTAATTTAGAATTAAGTTCTCATTTTGACAGGGATTTCAGTTTGATTTCTTTGTTTATCTACCTGAGAGGGAACCTAAACATGTTGGTTACAGTTACCTGTTACCCATGGAGATGAAAAACTCAAATGATACCAAAGTTTTACCTATCACTGGTCTCAAACATAAACCTATTGGACAGATTAAAGGTCTGGCTAAAAAATATGCACTTTTACTTTTATTATAAGTCAAGTAAAATGTATATAATTCCACTGAATTAACTTATACTAAAGGAGAAGGTTAGGTAAGGACTCCCTTTGGCCTCATAATTCATGCATTTTTTTAAAATTTGATTAAAGCTGATTTCTAGGTAGTAGTAGAATAGTAAAATGGTCGCAAACTCTGAATATAAGATGTTTTTTGATGAGATTTATGCTGTTATTCCAGAAATAACAGTATGCATTTTATTAAACATTTACAAAAGCCTGTAACTTTTAACATTTCTGCAATATTTTAGATAGTTTTTTTGTGGAACAGAAGTTGCCACACATATGTTGACTCAAGATATTTTTACACAAGTTGTAACTGACAATTATACACAAAATTTATGAAGTACAAGAGTCACCACACATTTGGCAATTGTTAAAAGAGTGAAAAACTGCACGAAATTTTGTGTATCCCAGCCATTTAAAAAAAAATCTCAGCTATGTTTGAAGGGTAAATATGACAATTTATGTTCAAATTATTACCATAAATCAATCAAATCAACTATAAATACATTTCTTTTTTTCAGTGGATTATCTGTTTATTAAGCCTCTAGTTGGCCTGCCTATGTCTATGGAAGTGTCCTACCAGAACTACTGGAAGTTTGAACGTGCTGCTTTAGATATCGGACATAAAGGGATGGGTTCTTCATACAAACATAAAAAGTAGGGTACTTTTGTTTAATTGATACTACCTAACAGGAAGAAGTGTTTCTTCATTTATTATATAGATAGCAATCCTTGTGTAATTCATTTCCACAATTCACAATGTGAAATACATTTGGTGCTGTCACTCTAAGACTATCTCCCCACCAAGATGTCATAGCATGAATATCAGTATGTAGATCACAAAATTTAAAAGTCATGTTAAAAACAGCAATAAATGATGGAGTAAATCTCTATGATAAACTGGATAATCAAAATATAACAAATTAACACTTAATGATATAATTCTTTTGTGGAATCAGATGAGGGTGTTCTTTGGCATTCATGATCAAATTTTAGTTTTTCATTCTTTCCAGTGGATTATCCTACATGTATTTCTATTTTGATTTTTTTCTGTTTACTCAGCTAGCTTTCAAATCCAGTACTGTATTTAGCCCTCCTGGCCAAAGGCCATGTGAGCTATTGCCATCACTTGGTGTCCGTCATCATCCGTCATTGTTTGCAATTTTTCAAAACTGTTCTCTGAAACTACATGACCAATTAGAAACAAACTTAGTATGAATGTTCCTTAGGATATTCTGCATAGAACTGATGTGGGAATTTTTTATCGGTCCAAATACATGGCAGCTGTTAATAATAGAAATAGAACATAGACAGAAGTTTTTCCCATATATCTCCAAAAGCGTTAGGTTTAGTAGAATTCTGACTAAGGTAAAAGTGTTCAGAATGTAAGATCTATCTATGGTAAATTTTTTGTGTAAATTTGTAAAGCCATGTTGTAGTAGTTGCCCTTTTTCTATCTTTTATTGGCTATTTTGAACGTCATTTCAAAACTCTCCTCTGAAACTTCTTGACCAATTTGAATTAAACTTGGTATGAATGTTCCTTTGGGTATTCTGCATAGAACTGATGTAGGGATTTTTGATCTGTTGAACTGCATGGCTGCTATTACTAAAAATAGGACAGAAGGGTCAGACAGAAGTTTTTGGCATATATTTCCAAAACTGTTAGCTTTCATCAAATTCTTTCTATTACAGAAATGATCATCATTATAAGGCCTACGTAAGTGTGCACTGGATTAAAGTTATTGCACTTGAAAGGTTGAAAATGATGTTAATTTTAGTTTTCAGCCAATATCTTGAAAACTATGATAAGACAAAAAGGAAACTTTCAATTGTTAAACTGATCCTTGTGATAAGGCCTACAAAAGTGTGTGGGGATTGAAGATGTAGGACGACTCCTTGTTAGAGTAATCACCCATAAAAGGCGAAAAGTTATGTTTTTAGCAGTTTTCAGCCAATATCTTGAAAACTATAATAGATAGTAAGAAACTTTCAGTGGATGAAATTATCTTTATGATATGTCCTACCAAAGTCTTCTTGAGTCATAATTGTTGGACAACTCTTTGTTAAAGTTATTGCCCTTGAAAGGCAAAAATTTAACCAGGTGAGCGATCCAGGCTTCTGGGAGCCTGTTGTATCTAATGTTTTGATTATGAATATATGTTATTTGAATCAATAAATACATGTATATATGTTAAATTAACATAAGCTCCCTCATGGATGTCTTTTGATCCCTTAAATTGAATGCGATGATCCCTTAAATTGAATGCAAAAAAAAAATCATAGGATTTTATTTTATTAATTTTATGTGAATATTTTAGAAAAATTCTCTGGCATTTTACAAAATACCTCTATATATCAAAAATGTCTAAGTACTTTTTCAAATAGACAATTAAGGTACATTGGTAATATATTTGAACAGATCAGATGCTGTGAGAGAGAATACAATTACATCTTTACAGTCAGCTGGTAGTCATGTAAGTTTTTTGCATTATAAGACGTAGGAATGTTTGTAAAAAATTTGAGCAAATTCTAAAAGAAAAACAAATAGGAGCATGAGGGCTAAAAAAATATTTATCCATTGCCCAAAATATACATAAATAAAAATGTCTAGTAAAGCATGCATGCTCTTTTAAATCTGACATTTTTTTTTAACATTCATACAATAAATTACAATAATCTTAATTATTCATTTTAATAATTTTACATTTTACATTCAGTTCATCTTGACTGTAATTTATTCCTAGGGAAACAATGAAGTTTAACAAAAGTGTACAGTTGATTTAAAATTTTGACATTTTGACAAATATAAGGAATTTCATTAAAACATGATTTGAGGCTTTGCTTATGAAGGACAGAGTAATTTTTGCTGAACGTCTCATTAATATTGTAGCAATACACAATTGATGCAACCGAAGCTTTATCATAGATTAGCAAGAGCAGGCAATATAATCCTAATAACAACTTTGTTGATTATTTCATGTTAGTACGGGCTATATTTTGACCAGGTGACATGCAAAGCTTTTCACCTGCATTAAAAGGTCAAACAATCATTTTTCAAAGAAAGATTTAGTGTCGTTCATGTTCCAGACCCATTTAGATATATATATGTTTTTTATGCTCCATTCCTATTATAAATGTTTTTTTAACTTCTATTAGTTGAATTTGAAAAGTTGTGTTTCTACTGGATACTTATTAATTCAATGTTCATTTACTTCTATATAGGGTGCTGACTTTGTAGAGTTTGATGTAATGCTCAGTAAAGACCTTGTACCTGTTATTTATCATGATTTCCATGTTCTGATTACATATAGAAAGGTAAACTTCAAAAATATTATGATGCTTCTAACTGTAAATGAAGAACATTTTTCTTATCTACACTGTGCTCTTCCAATTAATGCACATACATGTAACACACAAATACCCAAAGTTCATTTTCAGAAATTAGTTAAAGACACCGGTAGCTGAAATTTGTAGCATGCAAAACAAAGCAATATATTGGCCTACTGAAACATTGTTACACTAACCAGTGAAAATTACTTCAACTTTGAAAGAATTTTGAAGAAGATTAAAGCAAAGAACAAAGCTTTTCTATCTAACAGTTTACTCACTGGATTCTCATGTAACTTTATACTGAATACTGTATGTGTTCAATTTTGACACTATTGGCTCTAGACAGACATTTTCAGCTGGCCATCTGACATATTGTTTTCATAAGGAACTAAATTTAGTGTTAAGTCAGCTGGCCATCTGACATATTGTTTTCATAAGGAACTAAATTTAGTGTCAAGTCAGCTGGCCATCTGACATATTGTTTTCATAAGTAACTAAATGTAGTGTCAAGTCAGCTTGCCATCTGACATATTGTTTTCATAAGGAACTAAGTGCAGTGATAAGTCAGCTTGCCATCTGACATATTGTTTTCTAAATGAAGTAAATGCAGTGTTAAGTCAGTATATATAGATTTATATGCTCTCAAGAATTTTTCGATGATTTTTGTAAAAGATATGCTTTTGAATTCATTTTACAGCTTGTTGTCTGACAAAATGTCAAATAATGATTATGTTGTATTTTCATTTCACATTTTGATTCTAAATCAAGTTTCTGTATGTTATTTATCACAACCTGCTAAACTGGAAGGAATTTTCATTCTCTTCAAAAACCACTGTTTTTGAGACACCATATTTTTACTAAAGAAACAAGAAAATTTCCTTAGCCAGCACTCCACAGTTTAGTTTAGTTTCACGCATTTGGCTAGGGATAAAAAATGACATTAATGGAAACCGGTGGTTACTATAGTGATTAAAAATGAAGAATCTATTGTGGATAAAACATTTTCTGAAAAAGGGGACTTTTCAAAGTATTTTGCAATGTTTTATATATTTTCAATGTTGAAGGGGCTTTTTTCAATGACAATTTGACTTCATTGTGAAAGTGAAAGTAAGTCAGTTTTTTACCATGCTAAATTTAATAAGTGGATTACAAAGTGAAATAGCTCAAAATCTAACCAGCGATGCCCATATGAGGATGGGGTTTTTGAAGGAAAAAGTTTGGACAGTTTCAGGGGATGAAATAAAAATTTAAGATATTTTTCGGGAAATTTGATATTTTTAAACCTGCTTTTATGAACTTTTTTGCAAATTTTCGCATATTTTTGCATGGTTTCTATGGTAACCTATTTGCTGTAGGTAATTTTTTCCAAAAAATTTTTGCTGCATCCTGAAGGCCTTGGCTTGAGCTATTTCTAGATATATAGATTTACAGATGCTTGACAATTTTTTAAAGTGATAAATGTTATAAAGCATCAGATTACAAGACCAAAATTAGACAGTTCTACAATACTGTGGAGTGCTGGCTTAAAGGGAGTTGCCAATACCCCTACTTATTTAAAAAATTGCTTTACATCTTAGAAACTAGTGTTTTTATGCTATGCTTTGATACAAGGGTTAAAAAAATGTAACTTATGGTATGGACCTATGTTGTTGTTAGCTAAGAAGTCCCTAGCAACCAATTATGCTGATTTTTCGCACAGTAAACAAAACAATCATTGAACTGATTCATATGTGAATATGGCTCTTGCCATCACAAAGAATGGAATATATTTTTAAAAGCTAAATATTTGTGCAGGTTACATGTAAAATAGTTAACCGGGCAACTTTAAAGTGCACAATAAGCAAAGGTTTAATAACCTTAGACCTAGAGTGGGCATTTGGTTTTCAGTCCATTCAGATTTCTGTGATTTTTCATGCGATGAGCTTCAAATGCACTATTTTGGCATAAAACCTGTGTTAAAAGCTTACAAAACCATAAATTTAGGGTTCATAGGTACATGGGTTATAATTTTATATGTTTCAAGTGAAAATTTTCATTTAAAAGATGATTATAGCAAAACAAGTGAAATGCATATCTCTACTAATGATGGAGATAGTCTAGTATGAGAATGCCTCTAAAATTGTTATGAATTGTCCAATTTTGATAAATATGGTATCATTTTTTACTCGTAAGGCAGTAAGCTTTCAAAAAATAACTAGAAAGTTACAGTATTTTATATTGCATTCTGCTTAACACACCCATGGGTTGAAACACAATATGCGCTTTCCTGTAAAAAATTGGCACACTTGAATTAAGTGTAAGTATTTGTAAGAATCAGGCAAAATGGGAAAAATCAGAAATATGCATGTCAAAATCCCACCGATCTGACAATGTAATATCACTCATCGATGCTTCCTCTATTTGAAAACACCATTATTTGATCTCTGCATCATTGGATTTGTTCAGAATTTTTTCTATAAAATCTTAGAAAAATGAGGTTTTTATTACAGAGTTATCTGCCCTTAAAATATTCATTTTCAGTGAATTTCAATGAAATTGTAACTCAATGGTTCAGCATGATATGGAAAATCTGGTTCCATGGCAAAACATGGACTTTGCCTTTTATGAATATTGGGTACCTATCTGTCATCTTCAACTCCTCCTACACCATAGAATTCATATTTCATAGAATCTTTAATACATGTACCACCAGCAATTTTAGATTTTTTTCCACCATATATTTTCTGGAATGTTGAGCCAGATATCATTTAGCCAGCATAGCTCACAATTTTCTAATTTATAAACAACTTTGCTTTTACTTTTTTTATGCAAATTTAAGCTCATGCGTCTTTTAATGAGTAAAACGGGAAAAGAATTATCTTGGCAACTGATTTCACATTTTTACAACTGAGTATTAATGAATGAACTTTCATTAAAAAAAAAACAGTTAGTAAAACTGATTTGTAAATATTCTTTTCAAGTTGAGTAAATATGTTCAATTTTTATTTACAGAAAAAGCGACACGAGTTGGAGAACTTTCAGATATCTGTGAAAGATCTGAATCTATCAGAACTTCAATCTATGCAGGTAAGGACATATTACTTACTTCCTTGGTAATCCAACTGCCTAATTCATGATCTCAGTCCTTTCATTTTTTAAAGCTTTGGTTCCTTAATTATCTTAAAAATTAAGTTATTAAATTACCATAAGATATCCATGTTTAAACTGTTGCTCTAAGCAAAGGTTTGATTGGTAAAATGACATTATAATTGGTGCTACTTCTTCTGTTCAACAGTGACTTAGACTCTGTCAAATCTTTGATATTTTTAATCCCTAAGCAATGGATGCATGTACTTAAATAATCTAAATGATTGAAGGATTCAAGCAATAGGCTTATGTTTACTTCTTCCCACTTAAAAGTCACAATATATTCCATGAATTAACATCAAATGTTACCATATTATAATAAAACCAATTTCAAATCATACAATACTAACATACATTAAAGCCTTTTTGTTATTTATTTAGATATTCAACAATTTATTTTTACATAAGATATTACTGTCTTGGAATTAAAAGAAATAATTTCATTAAGTACAAAACTTAAAAATCATTTTTTTTGGTTACCTATATATTTTTTTGGTGACCTATATATTTTTTGATTACCTATATATTTAAAAAAAAATAGTCTAGAAAATGTTGTAGTTTACACAGTTCATAATAGTCATGTGCAATTGTATGGAAATAAACTTTTTCAAAATCTGTTCACTTTAATTCCTCATTCTGCATATAAAAATAAAAAAAAGGGATTTAGAAAGATAACAGTCGTTTAAGTCAGAGACATTATCATTAACAGATTATTTTTTCTTGTTTGCTTTGGTTATTCAACCAGGATGCTAATTAATTACTGATTTGTGTTCTGATTTCTTGAAATTCATAGTTGTAATTTATTGGATTAATATCTTGTTAATATAGTTAAGTAAAATCAGGGAAACTTTACAGTAGCTTTCTTTGATGATACATGTATTCAATTCTTTACCACATTGTTTTAGGCTCCGATGGGATACAAATTTATGAATTATGTCCCTTGGTAATGCATTGGTAACTTCCTGCTTATTAATATTGGCTTACAGGTTGTTAATAGGTTTTAATAAACTAAATATATCTCATTTAAGAATAAACACTTGTTATTAGACCACATTTTATAACAATAAATACGTTACCATCATGAATTCTGAGTAAGTCCATCTGTGCAAGTCAAGCAGGTGGAATCCCCTATCTAAAAATTTCATCCAATGGGATGACATAATAGTAGCCATCTACCCTTTATTCATCCATTTAATTTCTGCCTGTGCAAGAAGACGCATGTGGTAAATTATATTGTGAATAATATTGAAATTTTGTAATATTAGAAATCCTTTTTTTTTTGAGGAATTTTCTTTTATATATTTATTATTTTTGTATATTGATACTTTATTATGGAGTTTAGTGTTAATAGCCTATTTCAAGCCATTACTGGCAATGAGCCCCCTATTGAAAGATATTGCTCTTCCTCCTGAAGTAAAACCATTTTTACTTCAGGTTGATGAAGCTCTAGCCTCTTCTAAGCTTTTACTTATGGGAAGTTTGGCAAATTTTACTTTATCCAAAATATCTGAGATTCTAGATAAAGCTAGAGTTTCAGACAGCCTGAAGGATTCGTTGTTAAAATCTCCATTGGATGACGAACTTTTTGGTCTTCCTCTTGTCGAGATTCAGAAACAGCTTAATCATACTCCAGCACCAGTAAAGGTGAACGTTTCTCTCTCGGGAAATAATTCTAAGAGAGGTGGTTCTTCTACTGGTGGTCCTCCTTTCCTTCCAAAGAAAAGAGAAGGAAGGTTTTCATTGAGGGTGGCATGAAAGGTGGTTCTAAGAAAACGGTTACGAAACGCCAAACAGGTAATTTTAAAGGCGGTAAAAGGTCTAATCCTTCCACCTAGGAAGTTACCCTCCCTTACATTACTGACAAAACTCAATCATCCAGAGGTTTTTTACAGAACTCCTCTTTTTCAAATCCCAGTAGGGGCGAGGTTAACTCATTTTCTGTCAAAAGATATTACCTCAGATTGTTAGGTATTGTCAGTAACTTTGGGGGGGATTAACTCTAAAATTCAAGGAACTACCACCTCTTTCACCAGTTTCAATTCCAATGTCCAACATGACTGATCTGCAAAAAATATCAGCAGAGATAGATTGTCTTATGACAAAGAAAGCAATAGAGGAAGTTCCTGTATCATCAGTAGATCCAGGTTTCTGTTCTTGGATTTTCCTTGTTCCAAAGAAAACAGGAGGAATGAGACCAGTCATCGACCTGTCCATTCTCAACGTTTATCTGGTTGTTCCCCATTTCAAGATGGAGACCAATCGTTTTATCAGAGCTTCAATACTTTCAGGTATGTGGACCACTTCCCTGGATTTGACAGATGCTTATTTCCATATTCCAATATGTCCTTCTTACCGAAAATTTCTTTGTTTTGTCTGGAACAACAAGGTTTACCATTCAGAGCTTTACCATTCGGCCTATCTACTGCAACTCTAGTTTTCACCAAGGTTATGCAGACTGCCATAGCTCATCTTCACCCTCAGGCCATTCAGATTCATTCTTATCTAGACGATTCTTTGTTGAAAGACCTTTCTCAGGACAAGCTTCTCGTAAACATAGATCTTGTCATCAAACTGTTTCTTTCCCTGGGATTCATAATTTCCTGGAAAAAGTAAGGTTTGATTTCTTCTCAGGACTTTACTTTTCTGGGAGAACATTACCTGACTCATCTAGGACTAGTTCTACCTCCTCAGGAAAAATTTCAGAACCTCAGCTTGAAAATTCATCAGTTTCTTTCTCAGGAAACAAGTTTCGGCTCACCAATTTTCTCAGCTACTAGGTCTCTTGAACTCTTTAGCAGATGTTGTTCCACTTGGTCGACTACACATTCAACCTTTCCAATTTTATCTACTTCAACATTGGCTCCCATCTTTTCAGAATTGGGAATATCAAATTCTAATTTTTCCTCAGGAATTGGCTCCCCACCTTTTATGGTGGACTGTTCAGGAGAATGTTTTGAAAGGCCAGCTTCTGTCCTTTCCATTTCCCAATCAGACTCTATTCACAGATGCCTCCAACCTCGGTTGGGGGGCATATCTGGAAGGTCGTTCAGTATCAGGGGTCTGGAGCCCAGACTTACTGAAAGAACACATCAATTTTCTAGAGATGAAAGCAGCTCTTTTGGCAATCTCTCATTTTCAGCATATTCTACAGAACATGTCTCTTGTTCTTGCATCCGACAATACGACGGTTATTCTTACTTAAAAAACCAAGGGGGAACTCATTGTTTCAAGCTATTTCTTCTTGCAAAAGAAATTCTTCTTTTTTGCAATCAACTTCAGCTTCAGCTAGTAGTTCGTCATGTTCCAGGGAAACTCAGTGTCTTAGCAGACTCTCTATCGAGAACTCTAGCCCCAGTGAATACAGAATGGGAACTTCTCCAGTCAGTATTTCAAGCAATAACTCTTCATTAGGGGTCTCCTCATGTAGCCCTATTTGCAACAAGTCTCAACTTCAAACTTCAGGTGTTCGTGTCTCCTGTCCCGGACCCAGAAGCTTATGCAGTAGACGCCATGAGTTTTCCTTGGGAAGGAATGTTTGGATATGCATTCCCTCCATTCAGATGTCTGTCAGCAGTTTTTTGGAAGATTGCTTTGGAGCAATGTCTGATCATTCTTATTGCTCCAGCTTGGCCCAAGTAAGCTTGGTATCCAGATCTTCTTCAACTGTCTTGTGCTGGTCCACTCTTACTACCGGTAAGACCCAATCTTCTTTCCCAGTTCAAGGGCAAGATTCGTCATCCCAATCCAGAGAATCTACATCTTTTCGCATGGCTTCTCTCAGGGATAGTTTCCAGGAGAGGCTTTTCTGAACGAGCAGCCAGACATCTCTCACGAGCAGTCAGAGGCTCTACCACTATCGCATACGATTCTAAGCGGACAATCTTCAGTAGTTGGTGTAGTGAGAAGGAAATTGATCCTCTCAAAATTACTGTTCAGCAGTTAGCTGAATTTCTTATCTACCTTTTTGAAGATAAAAAATTCCATAATTAAAGGTTATCGTTCTGCTTTTTCCAGAACTATCCACTGGTCTGGATTTTGGTAGTAATGAGTACATTTCTATCATCTTTTATCATCTTTAAAAACCTTTCCTTTTGAACCAGCTGAAGAAGTAGATATCAAATTTTTGTCATATAAATGTTGTTTTCTACTGGCATTAGCTTCAGGTAGAAGAAGAAGTGAAATACATGGTCTGTTCATGTCTGATTCATGTCTATGGTTCAATAGAGATAAATCTTCTGTCACTCTTTTAACTGATCCAGCTTTTTTAGCCAATAATCAGATTCCTAGTAGAGGTTCAGAGCCAATAGTTATACCTTCATTGCCTATTGATACTACTTGTAAACTACTTTGTCCTATCAGAATTTTACTCATTTATTTACAAAGAACCTGTAGTATTCAAGCTGAGACTAATACTAGGCTATTTATACCTATTAAGAAAAATGTCAAAGATTTATCAGCAAAAACATTATCTATCTGGATTTGTAAGACCATTCAGTTAGCTTACAATTCTTCTAGTGAAGAATCTCTGTCTAGTCTGAACATTAAAGCCCATGATGTTAGAGCTATTTCTAAATCTCTGGCACTGTTTAATAATACTTCTTTAGAGGAAGTTTTATCAGCAGGTTTCTGGAGAACTGAAAATTCATTCATTTCTCATTACCTAAGGTCATTATCTTCCTAAGCCGAGGGCTTATTTTCATTGGGACCTTTGATAATGGCACAAAAAGTTGTTTTATCTCCTACATCTTCTGGTTTAGGGGATTCAGCTTTACGTTAGATTCTGTTTTACTCAGAATTTATGATGGTAACGTATTTATTGTAATAAAATTTAACATTTTTAAAGTAAAATGGGATTTTATAAAATAAATACTTACCATCATAAATTATAGGTCCCTCCCAGCCTCCCCTTCATCCCCTGTTATTTTTTGTATAGATTCTTGCTCACTTTTGAAAATTAAATGGATGAATAAAGGGTAGATGGCTACTATTAGGTCATCCCATTGGATGATATTTTTAGATAGGGAATTCTGCCTGCTTGACTTGCGCAGATTGACTTACTCAGAATTTATGATGGTAAGTATTTATTTTATAAAATCCCATTTTACTTTAAAAATGTTAAAATTAATATCATTCCTTGGGCTAAAGCCCTCTGGGCTGATAAAAGTCCTTGAAATGGTATTCAGGTCAATATGAAAAAGGCTTTGTATTAATCATTAATTACACATTTTATCTATAGTATATATATATGTTACCTATATTAGTCTTATTTCATTGTAAAGGCTTTTCCGTGGTTTTAAAAGAAACAGGAATACTTGTACATAGATTCTTATAAAGGTTTACCTTAAAGCATGGAAAAGTCTGTAGAAAATAATTGTTCAATATAATATGCATGATTTACAGTGAAATCTGTCTCATCAAAACTTTGTCTACTTTTCTACTGGTGGCTTTTTTTTTCATTCCCTTTGTTTCAAACAATTCTTTTACAAACTATGTTGTACAAATATGTACTTAATTCCTTATACAGTAATAGACTCCTTTGCTGTATAATTGCAGGGGAGTCTATGAGCTTGTGACATATACTTCTGCAGGGTATGGAATGGTATAGAACAAAAGAATTGTCCTCACAGAAGTATGTTTTATTCATGCTCATGACTACCCCACAGTTTACAAAAGGTCTAAAAGTTACAATATGAATGGAAACACTATGTACTCATCTAGAGGAAAAGTGTAAACAAGTCTGTTATGACTGGAATTTTTACTTCCATATTTTGTAAAATTAATGGTAACTATTCCATTTGGCAAGATTCTGTTAAAAGTGAAACAAATGCCTTAAAATTGAGAGAATTGTGCTATTAAGATTCATACATGTATTAGAGAAAATGATTAATCTTTATTAAATTAAACCTTTGGAGTTTTCCATTATGTGGTTCGTTCTATTTTTAGTTTGTTCCCAGTTGTTCATCTCAGACACCATACCAGACAAACCAAAAGTAGAATTATTGAAAGTTGGTTCATACTGTTCAATGGAAATCAAGCTTTGTTTGTTCACTCCTTGCCAAGAAGTATATTAAGTCCTTTTGAGATCATATTTTTACCTTTGACAAAACTTGAGGAATAAATATTAGATTTAACCTTGTTGGCCCACTCTTTTCTATGATGGAGTTGTCCCTTTGTGTACATATTTTGGCTTCTGATTAAAGTTAAGAAATAAACACCAAAGATAGAAAGAGTTCAAAGTATACCCTTGCTACACTTTGAACACTTAAAATAGAAGGAAGATAATTTCCTGATTGTTTTATTATAAGTGTTTGAATAAGCATTTATTATAAGTGTTAAGGTGAGCGAGTCAGACTGTGTGGCTGTAACAAACATGGTACTATACTTTGGGGTTTGTGTTTTATGTGAAAATGCTTTTCAAGATTCTCTTTTTTAGTTGTCGAGTGCAGAGCATAAGATGGATGACAACGATCTTGGTAAGTGGGGGCATCTTCACGAAGTAACTTATTACCTATAAATGATATCGGTTTGATACCTCTTTGAAGCACCCATCTATTTCCTTTAGTACAATGTAACTTAAATGAATTCAGATTTGTCAAATGTATTGTACTTCTGTAAAGAGTCTCTTCATAATGCAATTACAAAGCCTTTTCATCTTATATTATTCTCAGTGAAACCTGTCTAAACTGAACCCTGAATAATAAGAAAACCTGTATAAACAGGACACTTTTTAAAACTACTATATGTCAATTAAAATGTGTTTTGAACCTTGGTAAACCAAACACATGTCAAAATTGAACCAGTACATAAGTGGTTTGTTTTAGACAGGTTTACATTGTAACTCTATTTTCTAAACCTTTGAGCTTTATCATATTTTCACAAGGTTTTACACTGTTGAAATGGATGTTGCTAGAGATACCCTTAAGGGATAAAACATGTAAAGTATTGAGAAGTGCTGTAAAGTTATTAACCATTTTGAGAGGGAGGGGAAAGGGGGGTATGTGGTTGGATTTTTTTCTTTTTTTTGGTGGGGGGAAATGTTCAAGTTATTCATTTATTGAAAAAAATTCCCCCATAAATTCACAAGACAGTTTTTTAAATAGAAATATTGATTTTGCTTGCTGCTTAAATATGAATAAAAATATTGCACTTGCAAAGCAAAAATTTTCATCCAGGTCAACCCCCCTCCCCCCCTCATTGTAATGTCCTTTATTATTTTTAAGAGTCTCAAATAGACAGTACATATATGGTAAAGTTCATGGTGCTCGCTGGTTTAGGCAATGCCTAACCCATATAAATTGGTAAAGAATACCTTTTGTTGCCAATATAAGTTGTAAGCTCCCAAGTGACCGTCTGTGGTTATTTAGATCGTCAGTAAATTCTGTTGGAGGGTGAGGCATTAATCAAATCCCTTCAACAGATCTACAGGCTGTCTGAATAATTATAGACAGTTATGGGAGCTTATAACATTTTTGTATGATTTTGCTTGTCTATATTATGGGAAAAAATTAACTATATTTCTGTGGATTATTTTTCAAGTCATTTGACTGTTACTATTTTTGTCTTGGTGTCCAGGTCAAATAATTGAAATGTACACACTAACTGGTGGCATGATTGAACTATAGAACCCAGGTCAAACTGTTAAAAAGTTCACCATCAGCGTGATTTGTCTGAACTGATTGCTATATAAGTGTCATTGTCAAGGTCACATTAATAACAAACTGTTTATACTATTGTTTTCATTGGTTGATTTTCCCTTTAGTGTCTTCATTAATATGTAGTTCCAGGGCATGAACATTCCGATTTCTCATTACCTGAGGAAAGTGAAATATTGCACAGGAAAGCCAGGTTGTTTGCAGTACTTCCCGTTGGAAAGTCATTTTTAGTTCACCAGGCCTATTGCCATCACTTGTCGTTGGTTGTCGTCGTCGTCCACCATCGTCTTTAACGATTGTACAGAACTCTTCTCCTCTGAAACTACTTGACTGATTAGAACCAAACTTCTTATAAATGTTTCTTGGGGTATCCTGCATAGAACCTGTGTGGGGATTTTTGATCCGTCGAAAAACATGGCTACTGTTACTAAAAATAGAACATAAGGGTCAGACAGTAGTCTTTCGCATATATATCAAAACCGTTAGGTTTAGCCAAACTCTTTCAGTTGCTGAAATGATCCTTATTACAAGGCCTTCAAAAGTCTTCAGGGATCAAAGTTGTCAGGCGACTCCTTGTAAGAGTTGTTGCCCTTGAAAGATGATTTTTTTTTTTTTTTTTTTTTCAGTTTTCAGCCAATATCTTGAAACCTATAATAGATAGAAAGAAACTTTCATTTGCTGAAATGATCCTTATGATAAGTCCTACCAAAGTCTTCTTGAGTCAAAATTGTTGGACATCTCCTTGTTAAATTTATTACCCTTGAAAAACAAACTTCAACCAGGTGAGCAATTCAGGCTCCTGGGAGACTCTTGTTTACAAATAGTTTGATTCTGTCTTTCGGTAAAAAGCTGTACAGGGCTTATGTTTATTAATGGATCCAACCGAATTTCCATGTAAACTTCGTATTTTTTTTTTGGCATTTTACTAGCTGGTACCAGATGTAAAATAATTTTTGTAGTTCAGAAATTACGTTATGTGAACCAGTTTAGGTGCGTTCAAGTTTCAATCAGTGGATGTCTACGAGGATCATTATTTTAGGGTTACATAAATTGTACCAGTAATGCCTGTCCTTGTTGGACAGTTACCAACTTTTGTAATATACAACAACTCTGAACTTTAATGAGATATAGCTTACCCGAAGTAAGACAATGGTTTACAGTGTATTCATATTTCTAGCCATAAGCATTATATAGAAACAAATTCAAACGCATCTGCACTGGTTTACGATAATGTGAAGCATTTCAAAGGGTGACAGTTGTTGTAACAAAAATGGACAAAATCGACATTTTCCCAAGCATATAAAACCGCTCCAGGTAGGCCTCAGAGTGCAGGATTTTGCATCTTGTTTTTTAAATTTTCTCTGGTGGGGTTGGGGGCATGCCCCTTAATTCCTAAGGGATTCAGCCAGGGGTAGTGAAATTTCTTCAGGGAAAGTGAATTATTTTCATAACCTACCCAAGGGAAAGTGAGGTTTAAATAAATTCTTCATGCCCTGAGTTCAGTGATCATTTCATCAATGGTGAATGGATTTTCTTCGTATGGTCTTCAGTTGCATATTGCTGCTGGTTATTTGGATGAATGGTTTTATCCAATTACAACTGATCAACACAGTGCAAAAATCTTACAATTTTAATTAAACTCTCCACATTAGGTTGAAAGTTAGTTAATCTATAGTTCTAAATTACTTTTTTATGTCAATTGTTTTGTTTTGATCCTACAGTCTAAATGGGGTCAAGCACCTATCTCTTTATACATTTATTTCATTATAAGCAATGCTTGAAAGAAATAGACCACTTTCATATGTTTTTCTGGTTGACATGGTTTACCACTATGTTCCATTTACAATAAATATTGATTTTAGAGTCAAGGCTGTTTAAAATACTTTACAAAGATTTTTTTTCATAAAGACTGCTAACAATTTAATTTTTAGCAATTTAATCATTGCATAAATAAAACCCCAAGAAAATGTATGTTGTCTATAAGTCCCACTTTTTGCAAGTTTGGTGCTGTATCTGTCAGTTCTATGATTATCCCTTTCTTGTCATTGTTTATGTGTCTAGATAAAATATCTTCCATCAATATCTCAAAATCACATTCTAGAATTACTCATTGTTTCTGACAGACATGACTTTATTCTTCTGAAATTCATCTATATTGTTGATCACATGACCTCGATATACTGATGATGATTTGCCATGATATCACCTAGAGAACTGTTTGGTTGTCAGGATGTTATATATACTTTACTCATTTATTAATAACATTACACTCTACACGTTGACGTACTCCCAAAGTTAGAGTGGGGAAACACTCTCGGACCCACATGGGGTCTGGGAGTAGGCCAGAGCATCAACACAGCAGCCCAGCTGCTAGTAGGACATACTCAGACTGAGTTCTTCGGTCAGGTATCCCAAAGGCTGGGCTCCGCTACCTTCTACTACTAACCGGCATTACTAACAGAATCCATGTAAGGAGCGGTCGTGCGAGATCCGAAAGGAAAGTCAAGATCATAAAAACCCCCAATTATCATTAATAACATTAGCATACTTTACTCCTTTAAATTGTCAAGTTTTGGTTCAACTAAATACAGAATTTCAAGCTACAAAGTGAAATACTTGTAGATTGAAAGTTTCTTTTTATTTGAAACTTAAGTTCACATACTAGTAATCCAAAGAGCATTTTCAAATGCTGTTCAGTTGTATATTTATATCTGTGTTCATCTGCCTATGGCTTATAAATTAATTCACAATTGCTTTAGGAATTCACATAGTTTCACTTTTTTTTTTAACGTGTGTTGATGAAATATACGCTCACTTTATTTATTTGTTTTGAGTTATAAAGCTTTGTTATTGTCAAAATATTGGCAACATCAACTTTTTCCTTCTTACCGCAAGGATTTCTGGATATTTTCTATTTTTTTAGTCTGTTAATGACCTAGCTTATACAACATTCTAGTACCAGCATCAGTATACCATCAAATTACTCCTCATTATAAATATATATGTTGTTATTAACCCATGACCAAGTACAAAAAATTTAAAAAAAATAATTTGTACTATTTTACTGTTTGCAAAATGTCATTATCCCTGAAATAACAATGTGATACTAAACATTGTATATTCATACAACTATTATTGTCAACATAGTAATGAAATGTTTTTAAAGATGTATATTTAAGTACTAGAATCTATAAGAATCAGGC
The DNA here is from genome assembly GCA_037379345.1 of Perna viridis. Classification (NCBI taxonomy): domain Eukaryota; kingdom Metazoa; phylum Mollusca; class Bivalvia; order Mytilida; family Mytilidae; genus Perna; species Perna viridis. The sequence continues at coordinate 11,156,040 of CM074517.1, read as the reverse complement.
AAAATTCATGCACAGAAAAAAACACATGAATTTAACAATGTGGGCACATATGTCATGGTCTGTTGAAGACAAATTGACAGTTCGTCTGTCTGAATAGTGTCAAAGGATGCAGGAAAGTGAGTTTATAGTGACAATGAAATGATAGGGGAATAGTGAGTTATCTCCCTTTGATGATGAAATTGCTATTCATTCAATTTATACCGTACTTCATATTACTGACACTTTAAATAGCAATGAACTCCATTTCTGCATTTCAGATAACATTTTGAATAAGGTTTCATGTGTCTTTTTTTCCCCCATGATTCACTAACTGATTCTTACAGAGAATGTAACTAAAAACAGGTTTGTAAAGAGTTATGATATGATGTTGTATATGGGTTTAGCTTCTACTAGCAAATACGTTGCTGTGTCTCAATGACGAATATTTCCCTACATTTTTTTAGTATGAATGTTATATATTATACCTGTTGACTTCACCCAAATACATAGTTTGATGTTATAGGGACCAGTTTCATGAAAATTTAAAATTACAAATGATTACATGTGAGAAGTCTCAACTGTAATCAACGACTACTGTTATCATTTGTAAACTTGAAATTTTCAAGAAACTCATGGGGAAATGTTGTGGCTCTGTTCTAATGGCATTGTATATATGTCTTTCCAGATGAGAAATACGCTGATGATAGTGATCCCTTTGATCTTCAGCCTTTCCCAACACTAGAACGCTGTTTTGAAGCAGTTGATCAACATGTTGGGTTTAATGTGGAAGTTAAATATCCCATGGAGAAATTGGTATGTTACATTTTTATTTGACCAATATTGAAATTTTACAACAGTAAAACAATTTTCTGCAGGAGTTTTAGTTAGTCTTCTTATGATTGGATGACCATTACCTGATGAACTTCCTTAGGTAGTTGAATGGATAATCAAGTATTAGGGTATTTCATTACCTGATGAACTTCCTTAGATAGTTAACTGGATAATCAAGTATTGGGGTATTTCATTACCTGATGAACTTCTTTAGATAGTTAATTGGATAATCAAGTATTGGGGTATTTCATTACCTGATGAACTTCCTGAGGTAGTTAACTGGATAATCAAGTATTGGAGTATTTCATTACCTGATGAACTTCCTTAGATAGTTAACTGGATAATCAAGTATTTGGGTATTTCATTACCTGATGAACTTCCTTAGGTAGTTGAATGGATAATCAAGTATTGGGGTATTTCATTACTTGATGAACTTCCTGAGGTAGTTAACTGGATAATCAATTATTGGAGTATTTCATTACCTGATGAACTTCCTGAGGTAGTTAACTGGATAATCAAGTATTAGGGTATTTCATTACCTGATGAACTTCCTTAGATAGTTAACTGGATAATCAATTATTGGAGTATTTCATTACCTGATGAACTTCCTTTGGTGGTTGAATGGATAATCAATTATTGGGGTATTTCATTACCTGATGAACTTCCTGAGGTAGTTAACTGGATAATCAAGTATTAGGGTATTTCATTACCTGATGAACTTCCTTAGATAGTTAACTGGATAATCAAGTATTGGGGTATTTCATTACCTGATGAACTTCCTTAGATAGTTAATTGGATAATCAAGTATTGGGGTATTTCATTACCTGATGAACTTCCTGAGGTAGTTTTACTGGATAATCAAGTATTGGAGTATTTCATTACCTGATGAACTTCCTTAGATAGTTAACTGGATAATCAAGTATTGGGGTATTTCATTACCTGATGAACTTCCTTAGGTAGTTGAATGGATAATCAAGTATTGGGGTATTTCATTACCTGATGAACTTCCTGAGGTAGTTAACTGGATAATCAATTATTGGAGTATTTCATTACCTGATGAACTTCCTGAGGTAGTTAACTGGATAATCAAGTATTAGGGTATTTCATTACCTGATGAACTTCCTTAGATAGTTAACTGGATAATCAATTATTGGGGTATTTCATTACCTGATGAACTTCCTGAGGTAGTTAACTGGATAATCAAGTATTAGGGTATTTCATTACCTGATGAACTTCCTTAGGTAGTTAACTGGATAATCAAGTATTGGGGTACTTCATTACCTGATGAACTTCCTGAGGTAGTCAGCTTGATAATCAAGTATTGGAGTATTTCATTCCCTGATGAACTTCCTGAGGTAGTCAGCTTGATAATCAAGTATTGGAGTATTTCATTCCCTGATGAACTTCCTTAGATAGTTAATTGGATAATCAAGTATTGGGGTATTTCATTACCTGATGAACTTCCTGAGGTAGTTAAGTGGATAATCAAGTATTAGGGTATTTCATTACCTGATGAGCTTCCTTAGATAGTTAACTGGATAATCAAGTATTGGAGTATTTCATTACCTGATGAACTTCCTGAGGTAGTCAGCTTGATAATCAAGTATTGGAGTATTTCATTACCTGATGAACTTCCTTAGATAGTTAACTGGATAATCAAGTATTGGGGTATTTCATTACCTGATGAACTTCCTTTGGTAGTTGAATGGATAATCAAGTATTGGGTTATTTCATTACCTGATGAACTTCCTGAGGTAGTCAGCTTGATAATCAAGTATTGGAGTATTTCATTCCCTGATGAACTTCCTTAGATAGTTAACTGGATAATCAAGTATTGGAGTATTTCATTACCTGATGAATTTCCTTAGATAGTTGACTGGATAAACAAGTATTAGGGTATTTCATTACCTGATGAACTTCCTTAGATAGTTAACTGGATAATCAAGTATTGGAGTATTTCATTACCTGATGAACTTCCTTAGATAGTTAACTGGATAATCAAGTATTGGAGTATTTCATTCCCTGATGAACTTCCTTAGATAGTTAACTGGATAATCAAGTATTGGAGTATTTCATTCCCTGATGAACTTCCTTAGATAGTTAACTGGATAATCAAGTATTGGAGTATTTCATTCCCTGATGAACTTCCTGAGGTAGTCAGCTTGATAATCAAGTATTGGAGTATTTCATTACCTGATGAACTTCCTTAGATAGTTAACTGGATAATCAAGTATTGGAGTATTTCATTCCCTGATGAACTTCCTTAGATAGTTAACTGGATAATCAAGTATTGGAGTATTTCATTCCCTGATGAACTTCCTGAGGTAGTCAGCTTGATAATCAAGTATTGGAGTATTTCATTACCTGATGAACTTCCTTAGATAGTTAACTGGATAATCAAGTATTGGAGTATTTCATTCCCTGATGAACTTCCTTAGATAGTTAACTGGATAATCAAGTATTGGAGTATTTCATTCCCTGATGAACTTCCTGAGGTAGTCAGCTTGATAATCAAGTATTGGAGTATTTCATTACCTGATGAACTTCCTTAGATAGTTAACTGGATAATCAAGTATTGGAGTATTTCATTCCCTGATGAACTTCCTTAGATAGTTAACTGGATAATCAAGTATTGGAGTATTTCATTCCCTGATGAACTTCCTGAGGTAGTCAGCTTGATAATCAAGTATTGGAGTATTTCATTCCCTGATGAACTTCCTTAGATAGTTAACTGGATAATCAAGTATTGGAGTATTTCATTCCCTGATGAACTTCCTTAGATAGTTAACTGGATAATCAAGTATTGGAGTATTTCATTCCCTGATGAACTTCCTTAGATAGTTAACTGGATAATCAAGTATTGGAGTATTTCATTCCCTGATGAACTTCCTTAGATAGTTAACTGGATAATCAAGTATTGGAGTATTTCATTCCCTGATGAACTTCCTTAGATAGTTAACTGGATAATCAAGTATTGGAGTATTTCATTCCCTGATGAACTTCCTTAGATAGTTAACTGGATAATCAATTATTGGAGTAATCATTGTCATTTCTACTTTCTATTTGTTTTCATATTGATTTAGCTGTCCTTTTTTGGCTCAAATTGTATTTGTTTATGTTCTCTGTATCAATTTATTTGTGAGAATAAAGACATACAGTGAGGATGTTGATAAATATTGTGACTGTAAATATTTTTCGCTATGTACTAATTTTTTGCTATTTTGGCAGTGGACTGAAAATCATGAAAAATAGTACCCATGAGATTGATTTATAACACCATGTAACAATAATCATTGTTTAAAACTGCAAAAGTTGATATCTGTGAGTAAATCTACTTGACAGAGTCTGCGAAAATTGATATGTTTACAGTATCGCCATAAAAAGTCTTTGTTTTCGAGTTTTGAAACATCCAGGGTTCAAGGGAACTTTCTTTTGGTAAAAATATTCAAATTTCTCTAAATTGTGATTAATATGTGATGTGCTTACTGTAGGGTCTTAATTTTTCAGGATGGCACCTTTGAAGAAATCAACTTCTTTGACAGGAATAAATACGTAGACACCATTCTGCGATCAGTTTTTAAGAATGCCGGCACCAGAAGGATTGTTTTCTCAAGCTTTGATCCTGATACTTGCGTTCTGTAAGGAATGTAAAAAACTCTAACCACTAATATACACAGAAAATGAATACAAACCACAATATTAATCCATAAAAATGTAAGATGATAGCTAAGCATATACATGATATACTTCAGTGAATTTTGTTTTTAGCAGTCTTCTAGATATTCATTTTTTGTATCAAAATAAATTGTTTTATAATATGTTTTTTACACATTACTGACTTGGAACTCCTGAGTTCAAATTAAACTTCAAAAGCACAAGCTGTGAACCTTTCAAAGTTTGAAATCAGTGGTCCACTGATGTAATACCAAAACTCCTTAAAAAAAAATATGTCAAATTCCAGGACTTTGGTAAATTAAATGTCAAAATTTTTAGGTTGGGGGAGGATCTCTTACCACCAGAAAATTGAACCTCTGCACAACCTAACAATAATTTACTGACCTGAGTATTTCCTGTAGTGAATTAATTTTAATAAGTTTCAGTATAGGCCCTTAAAAATTACATGCAAAATATTACATGTACATGATACTATTTTTTTAATTTTAAAACAGGTGAAATGCCAGTAAAAATAAACTCCTCTTTTCACAGGTTGAGATTAAAACAGAATAAATACCCAGTATTGTTTTTGACTTGTGGACAATCAAGGCATTCCAGTGATTATGCTGACCCTAGGTCTAAACATGCTAAAACAGCAATTAGTTTTGTCAAATATGCTAACCTGTTGGTAAGTTACATGTATATTTGCTCATATTTGTTCAAAAATCAGCAATTCAACTTACACTGCACATCAACTGAAAGATAAATCACACTATTGTTTATTTGCATTGTATGGCGCAAACTATTATATCGTTGTCAATTTGTGACATTGCTTTTTGCATGAAATTCGTGATTTATCTCTCTTTGACCGTAGAAGCAATATGACGTTGAGATTCAAGGGCCACTTTGAAAAATCTTCCGTAAATGACATATGTCCGTCTGTCCTACACAAACTCACGACTACAATTTCACAGTGGATTCCGAGGAAACTTATACCAAATGTTAATAATACTTTGACTTTGAAAAAATGATAATCAGCATTGTACAATAGTTTTAGAAGGAGTTATGCCAATTTGATTATCAAACATATTAGTGAGGATCGGATGGGAGGTATGGAACAATGTTCTTTTCTTGGAGAATGTGAGTTAGTTTTTGTAATTCTGACAAGATGTTTAAATGAGGAATATTAAACATAGTCCTGTATTATTGCAAATAAAACATAATTTTCTAGTACATTTACTGAGGTAAAAATGTAGTAAAAGTTTCATGCAGAGTATCTAATCAAGGCATGTATTCAGAGAGCCGGATCCAGTTAATGCTCCTTCCTTGAAATTTAAGGATATTTTTTTGTATGAAATCATGATTGATTGTCGTCCATTTGCAAAAAAGTCTATGCAGTATCAGAGTAGGAACAATGAAAAAATAAGATAGCCTTACAATCAGGACGTATGTTTATCGACAAGGATGGCCTGCCAATATATTTTATTTGATTCTTGGATCAAATTTTCTGTCCTGCCCTTTTTTTTTTAACTTTTTTCTTCTGCATAGAGCGCCGAAATATTATTTAATGTAAAGGAAAAATATTAGGACAATAATAGGTCATGCCTTTTTATTTCTTGAAAATTTCAATCCTGAATTTTTATTTCAAAACTGACACAAAATACGCCACAAAAAGACACAAACTTGTACAACTTCACATTGGAGGTGCACTCTCTTACATGGAAAATACTTCACTGGCGGCTGTTGTGCGATATTTTCTTCCTATTGTTTAGTAAAAATATTACTACTAACTGTTGAAACGCACTACATACATTTATTCAATGTTGAACTTTAGATCCCGATAAGTCATTCGCCATTGAAGTATTATAAATAAACATTGTAGTACGTGTACTTAAAATATGAATACTAATTATAACATGTTCATGCGAAGAGACATGGTCATGCAACCAGATTAGTTTTATGAATATATCGCCTTTTGCCCAATTTTCTGTTCTTTCCAGTTGTAATTCTTTTTGTCCTCCACTTATTTCTTCACAGTCAAGTTTTGTATTTCCGTTTTAATATTCTATTTATTCTAAAGACATTCCGTCACTGACTATGACGTAACGTCATCCAACATAACATTTGGAGCAGGAAACATCCAATAACCAAACAAAATTCTGCAGAAATTGTACTCAAATGTGATGAACTTTATTATTTGATCGGTGACCCCCACTTATAAAGAGTTAATAACATCAGCTAATGGATACATTTTCATACCGCAAGTTTGAAAAATATCTTAACGTGAGAAGTATTTCAGATTATATGGTTCAAAAGTTAGTTTTTCTTTTGGCGGGAAACAATAAAAGGTTCTTTTTAGGTGAATGAAACTCATTGTATTTTGTTTTTAATGTTTTATAAATGAAATACAGACAATTTTCAAGCTACTGGTATATGGCATGTGTCATTCATAAAAATATTGGCGTCTGAATTGAATTCGGAAAATGACAAAAACTCCTGATTTTACGAATTTTTAAACTGCTAAACCTTTGTTAAAAGCAGGGTGACGTATACTTTTTAAAAGCCTTTAGACTGTAAAACCTGTCTAAACTGAACCCCTCTTGAATTTAAAACCTGTCTAAACTGAACTCCCTTTAGACTGTAAAATCTGTCTAAACAGAACCCTTTAGGTTTTAAAACCTGTCTAAACTGAACCCCTTTAGACTGTAAATCTGTCTAAACTGAATGCCTTTATACTGTAAAACCTATCTAAACTAAACACCTTTAGACTTAAAAACCTAGCTAAACTGAATGCCTTTAGACTGTAAAACCTGTCTAAACTAAACACCTTTAGACTTTAAAACCTCTCTAAACTGAATGTCTTTGGACTGTAAAACCTGTCTTAACTGAACCCCTTTAGACTGTAAATCTGTCTAAACTGAATGCCTTTATACTGTAAAACCTATCTAAACTAAACACCTTTAGACTTTAACACCTATCTAAACTGAATGCCTTTAGACTGTAAAACCTGTCTAAACTAAACACCTTTAGACTTTAAAACCATTTTAAACTGAATGCCTTTAGACTGTAAAACCTTCTAAACTGAACCCCTTTTAGACTGTAAAACCTGTCTAAACTGAATGCCTTTAGACTTTAAAACCTGTCTAAACTGAGCACCTTTAGACTTTAAAACCTGCTAAACTGAACCCTCTTTTTACTGTGAATCCTGCCTAAACTGAACCCCTTTAGACTTTCAAACCTGTTTTAACTGAATGCTTTTAGACTGTAAAACCTGTCTAAACTGAACCCCCTTAGACTGTAAAACCTGTCTAAACTGAATCCCTTTAGACTTTAAAACCTGTCTAAACTAAACATTTTAGACTGAAACCTGTCTAAACTGAACACTTTGACTGGAAAACCTGTCTAAACTGGACCCTTTAGACTGTAAAACCTGTCTAAACTTAACTCTCTTTTGACTGTAAAACCTTCTAAACTGAACCTTTTATATTGTAAAATCTGTCTAAACTGAACCCCTTTAGACTTTAAAACCTGTCTAAACTGAACCCTTTAGACTGAAACCTGTCTAAACTGAACCATCTTTTGACTATAAAACCTTCTAAACTGCTGAACCCTTTAGACTTTAAAACCTGTCTAAGCTGAACACCTTTAGACTATAAAACCTGTCTAACTTGAACCCTCTTTAGATTGTAAAATCTGTCTAAACTGAACCCCTTTTGGACTTGAAAGACCTTAAAGAGGATCTGGTATAGACAGCTTTTATTGTATTTGTAATGGGTTATATAAGTTACTGATCAAGTTCTCTGTATGTGTATATCTGAATTAAATTTCATGAGTTTATTCCTAGTTTTGTAGAATAAGGGTGTTTTTTTTATTATCAGAAAGCCTTCTATACATTTTATATTGTTCTGTTTTTGTAGGGTATAGACATTGATTCTAACTTCGTATTGAAAGAACCTGAAGTACTGAAAGACATTAAAAAACATGGACAAGTCGTGTTTTGTTGGGGAGAGATGAACAATGACTCCAATGTGATAAATGAACTAAGACAACTTGGAGTTGATGGAATTATTTATGACAGGTGAGTTTAACTAAACTGAAACCTGGAATTAATTTATTGTGAAAGTACTTTAAATTGTGGATACCAATTTTCGTGGATTAGGAAAGAAACACAAGTTTGTGGATTCTTGAATTCCTGGTTTTGAGGTTTTCACTATACACTTCAATAGAAATCTCCTGTTCATTGGGAACCAAATTTCATGGTTAGGCCTACCCACGGAAACCATGAAAATTGGTACCCCATGAACAATAGTACTTTAACAGTAGATTACTGAGAGAAGGTTTTAATAATTTTAAGCTGGAAATTTGCCATTATACTAGGAGTTTGGTAATTGTATCACACCAATATACTTTAAATGTTTTGGTATCTTTGTGTCAGGAAATTATTCTGGGTTTACCAAACTGCATGGGCTCTGATTATTCTGGGTTTGCTAAACTGCATGGGTTCTAATTATTCTGGGTTTACTAAACTGCGTGGGTTCTAATTATTGATGACCTGAGATTCTTAGAAATTTTATTTACCTGGGTCCTGGAAATTCAACTCATATAACACTTCTGTTAACTCAAGTAGACCATTGATTTGAAATTATGAAAAGTCCAGGACTTTGAAGTAAATTTGAACCCCGGGTAAGACTTAGACTTGACAGATCTATTTGGCTCCATTTTATGAATGACTAACTGAAATTGTTTTTGAAGTTTCACATATTTATGAAATTTTACAGCCAAATGTGACACATGATAATCATGTGATTTACCTATGTTAGTATGAATGAGTATCATATTATTCTCATGTGTTTATTTTGCCTGTGAAACATGATATTATCATATCACACATGTTTCATAATATTACCACATGATTTTCATATGTGACACTTTTGGTTATGTAGGTCAACAAAAAATGTCTGTCTTAAAGGAACATTTTGATTTGAGGTTTTTGAATGAGTAGAAATATGAGAAAAATCATTAAAAGATAAGTTACTGGCAATATTTAAACATTTTCCATTGTTCTTTTTTTTTATCACAGCCATAGGCTGGAATAGAATTTATAATGTATTCTATTCCAGCCTATTTCTGTAATAAAAAAAGTAAAATGACAATTTCCTGTGTTACTGCTATTATTCTGTATTTAAATTGACCATAGCTGACTTCACCTCTGCCATAATGTTAGGTAGAAGTTTGTTTTCCCAAGGTTATATTAATTAATTTAGTGTTTTAATTGACTTTGTGTGACAGATAAACCTTGTTATTGCAGATGGTTGGTACATGACGACATTCATGAATTGTGGGAGTTTACTGATGACAAAAAAATAATTGGGTAAATTTGTGTGGATTTAATTTAAACCTTTACTGTAGTGTCTCACTTTAGTCTGTTTTATATTAGAGGTTGACCATTTTTAGAATTTTTTTTGACGTCTAATATAAAACTTTTCGGTGTTTCCTGGTAATTTAGCCACATGTTTTTGCTGGGATGATTAATGAAAAGAAACTTTGTAGTTTGTATTCATTGTTTTACTAATTAAGTCTTAGTTTCCTCCACCACTCATTTAGATTTAAGAGATTGTTAAAATTATGTATTATGTATTCATTTGTATAAAATCTACACATTGGATCTATGTGTGTGTGTGTTCAGAAATTTTTTTTTCCTGTACATTAAAGCTAGATTTAATGGCTTCATAATTAGATCCTATTGAATATCCTCACAATTTATAATTTGTGTACAAAATATATCCAGTACTCAACAGGGAAGTGATTCTAGTGGCTTGATAGTTTAAAATGGCTTTAGAGGGAAATGGATATAGAGTTAGTTTGCTTCTATGTACTGTCAGTAATGATAGAGGCATATTACAGTAGATTTTAGAAAATGTGTCTGTCTGTCTGTTCATCTGCCTCAGATTCTGATTTGTACTGAAACCCTGAAATACTCTTTATAAATGGTATATATTATGGCATACTTTAGTACAACTGTCCATCCATTATTCATACTTTGACAATACATTTGTAACTCAAAATCACTTTCAGTGATTTCCACCATACTTTACTGTATTGTTTATTTCCATAGGTGTTAGATATAAGGTATATAAATTTTGTATTTTACATTTCCCAGTATTGGGATATTATTCAAAAGAAACTGATTTTTGTTTAAAGACAATTACTCCAAATCACTTAAAACAGTTTCCTTGACACTTTGATGAACTGTTAATGTCTGCATTTGCCATTTATGTATGTAAAGATGAACTAAAAGGTAATGTCATTGGCTGATTGCACAGCCGTCTTTTTTGTATATAGAGAGGGTCAAATTTGTTTGGTACACATTTAATATCATGTATCCCATTAATTTGATCTGATTAGTGGTGCTGCAGTGATGTATTAACACATTTTCTTGTGCATCTTCTATTTACATAATGAACACGTTAAATGATAATTTAATGAATTAAGATGGACTTGTTACATTATACCTCTCCCAATCATGGTTAACAGACTTTAACTGAAGCCTGCCCTGTGGTGTGAGGGTTTTAAGGCCCATGGATGGTCTTGAGCTGACATTTTTTATCCCAGTAAGGTTATTGTCACTTTGACATATTCACCATTTCCATTCTCATTATATTTAAGTTAATATCATATCCTTTATAACATCATTAACTAAGAAACTTGTGTTGCTGTTAGAATTTTTAATTTTTCCAATCACCAATTGTTTCAATAGCAACTTCAGTGTTCAACTTTCTCCCTATAAATTATAGGAAGATCAATGCCATACCATGAACAATTATATCACCTTTCAGTAATGATAAGCATTTTTCACTCCTGAATGGTAGAACATTAGAATTTCCCTTAAATAATCCCTATTTAGTGACGTTAATCTCTTAATGAATTAACGCATCATGTATCTACTATAATTGTTTGTTTTATATAACTTTAAATGTTATGAAAATGATTTGGCAGCTATACTCGATAATGACAGCTATATATTTTAGTATTAAATCTGAATCTTTTTTGCTTTATGTTGAATATAATTTTGTTTAAATATAACCAACTAAACTTTATTACAGTTTCTGAATTTCTTGCAAAATAGCTTACCATGTTTTAACAAAGAAAACTTTTTTTCCATCCATAATTTGTAAATTGAAAAAGTATAATGATCCTGACTCTTGTCTGGAGTTAATTATGTTGGTATTAAGATGTCAGTATCATTTTTTTTTTTTTTTTTTTTTATTGCAGAATTGACAGATTGAAAGGCACAAAAGAAAATGTTTTCATGGTGGAGAAAAGAATAAAAGAGAAGTTACTGCAACCATTAGATGATAATAGGATAGGGAATGGGACAATTACCAGTGAGTCAGACATTAGTGAATCTGACACTCCAACTTCTCCGATTACCGACCCTATGACAGGTGCCCCTTCGTAACAAAATTAAGGTCACAACAAACTCAGATATGCAATGTACTATTTGACATTCATATTTTAACTTTATTAATTTGTGATGCTGTGTATTTGACCAGTAGTACATTTACATTTTATATGTACATTTTTATTAACTGTATTTGTATTAACATCTGTTTGATAATTGATTATTACTGTTTCTCACTAAACATCTATGGTAAATCCAGGGAGAGGGTTCAGGGTTTTGGAAGTTGATTTTGTTGGAAAACTTTGTTAATTTTGTGCAAAGTTTGGACAAAATGACCAAATGATAGTCTTTACTCCTTTTATATATCTCTTGAATGGATCCCTCCCCCCTTTTTAGAATATATTTCTGGTTCCATCCCTGACAATGCAGTTTGACATTACAAATGTTAAGGGACTGAAGATCTTTTTTTTTAAATAATTTGACCATTTGCTTTGTACTGTTCATTCCTTGTCTTTTGTTAATGAGATTAAAGACCAATTTTTGAATGAGATTGTAAGTTTCAACAGTTGAAGTAAAACCAATAAATTTAAAATAGGTCACTGCTACTTATGTGTACAATAAAGATGTGATGATTTATTTTGTTGTACATTTGTAGAACATATCACAGAATCTCATATTGAAAAAGGAGATTGAAGAATTATTAAACGGAAAAAACAAACATCTGAAAATGCATGTATTATGGTGTTTTAAATGGTTCTTTAGATTGAAAAAGCTGTTAGGTTATTGATTGTAGAGATCAGATGTACTTTTATGAGTGTTGATTGAACTTTAGAGTTCTGCAAGTTCAAAGTGCATAGAAACTGATTGGATGTTTGGTTTGGTTTTTACAGGTATTTGGTTATGCAGGTCTTGTTTACACAGGTTTTTTTTTTTTTTTTTTTTTTTTTTTTTTTTTGCATTTGTAATCATTGCATCAACTTGATATTGTTTTCTGACTGTAATTTACATGATATGTTTTAAAAGGTTTTGGTATGTTATGTATACACTGATTTGAATTGTTATTGTTTTAATTCTGTCATTCTTTGTTAATTTGGAAAATAACTTTTATGATTTTACTATTGTTTATATACAGTACATGTAGAATGTTGGTTACAATAACTAGGAAATTTGTACATCCTTAAAGAAGAAACAAATCTTATTTTAAATGTTTACTTCTTCTAGTATAAACATTGAATTTCAAAAGATTTCACTTGGTATAATTTATAGTGAATTTTCACTTGCATTAAAAAACGCTTTTCTTTATTTTAATATAGGGCTAGCAGTAGTAGGAACAGATCACAGGGACTAGCTTCCCCTATCAAATATGCATCCAAGCTGATATGTAAACACAGAATTATGTATGTTATACTGCATATTAATAGGGTGAGCAGCACTGTGCATGTACTACAGAGATCTCCATGATCTAGAGCTATATGTATGTTAATAAATATAATCTATGTATTTTGTTCAAAGATGTTTATTGAAAAGATACATTAAAAATGCTGGTCATGACTACATAAGTTCAGAAGATTCAAGAAAATTAAAATTACATAGCAAATAGACCTCAGTGTCTTGAGACATCTTGTGATGTCTTGAAACATGTTAAATTATGTCTTGAGACACATCTAAAGACACGTCTTATAGACACATCTTCAAGACAAGTCATCAAGATACACTTGCCGTGTCTTCAAGATGTGTGTCTACAAGACATGGCATAGTCCAATTCACTGAAATAAGTTTAAAATCAATTTTGGAGGCTCCTGATCCTTTTTTGACATCATGTCTTCAAGGCACGAAAAAAAAAAATTTGGTCTCGAAGTCATTTTTGATTCCAGGGATGTCTTCAAGACATGAGTCTTGAGACATCTCAAGACACATGTCCATTTGTCCATTGTACAATAATACAGTGGATTGGCTCTTTGTTGATTATTATAAACAAATTACTACATTGTACATGTATAGCTCTATTTGAGCAAAAATGGCATAGTACCTATAGAGCTTTACATGAAAATTACTAATATGCATTTGTCAACCTTGTGTTCATGCATTTAACTTCAAATGAACAAGATATTATTTGAATTTGAAATTATTGTGTTGAGTTTAGAAAATAACTAAGCAAATTATTTGTGATACTTACCCTTATTATGGTAGTTAGTTATGTAGGTATGGCTAAGGTTTTTTGGATAACAAGGAAAACCTACTTCAAAATATTATTTTTATACCTTCCGTTTGCAAAGTGGTTTATTCTCCTAAATCAAAATAATGATAATTCCAAATTCAAATAATACTTCATTGAAGAATGGCTTCAACATCGTACTTATTGATTGGCTTATTTTTGTTTAGATTTATATTTAACATTGGCTAACCATTCATGTGTTCTTGTTCATGTTCATAGATTTTTATGTTTATGAACAAGCTTAGGGTTTTTCCATAATGTCCTCCCTGCTCTAAACAATTAAAATTAGACATGGACAAAAATTGTTTGATATGTAGTAGTTATAAATGACTTTTGGTAAGATTCAAAGTACCATGATGTAGTAAGCAACACATAGTTGTCTCGAGAAAATTAATAACATAATCATATTTCTTTCAAGTTTTTATTTTCTTAGAGTAAAGGTAATGAACGAATCCTGATGATTTATTTAGTTTTATTTCATATTGTTCCACAGTTTTTTGTCAAGACAGATTGTGATAAAAAAAAATGCATTTTCTTCTTTTATTCTTACATATGATTGATTAAACATGGAGCCTTGGTTTCATTGAAGAAAAATCTCAAATCTTTGATTTCAAATGATCTCAGTGAACAAAGTTAAGATGGTCTTGTGTACTCTGTAGATGAATAGCTCTTATGCTTTCTATATTATGAAATGTATGTTTTGTTATTTTTTTTTGGTGACACATTGTATGCAGTTCAACTTTCAATTTATATACTGGTTATTGCAGATTCAAAATACTGTTATCAGCATTTTATCTGTTTAAGAAATTGACTACACTATGCTACCATCTAGATAACTTGGTGAGAATACAGGTGATATGTTTGTTTAATTAAAGTAAAAACAGTAAAGTAGCAGATTCCTTATTTTAGGTAGTACATATGACCTGAACCAAAAAAATTGTAACCAAAAAAAAGTAGGGTTTACATGTACAAAGAGACTTACGGGTATCCGATATCACCATTAAATATAATACTAATTATTATAATATACCAGTACATGGTAGCCTTCTAACACTACACTAGTATAGGTTCTCTTTTAGTCATTCTTGGCTCTCAAAGATTTTGTCCTATAATTTTGAATATGTGTCATGTAAAGTTTTGTTAAATCTGCATGATGTAACATTTAATCGTTTGTATTGTCATTAATGTGGTTTGAAGATTCAATTATACAATGAATGATATTAGACTTTATTTTATTATACATGAATTACTGGGGTAAGTTGAATTGATTTGAGTGTGGCCGGCGACTGGTCTAGGAGCATTCTATCATAGAAGGTAGAACAAGTCTGCTTTAGTTATGACTACCTATTGAAGGTTGGTTAGCCATTCAGAGCTAGGATTTATAGTGTGTTATTAATTAATTATCATATAGATTGATCAACAATGTATCAATTATAAAGGTTTTGGGACATACCATATACAGTGATAAATTCAGAAGTTTGATATCTTTATGCTGTAATCACAAGCCTTCATGGTATATTCAGGAGAGGGTTATTTAAGTTGGACTCCCCTTTTTGTTATTGTAAGGTTTTATAAATTTTCTTAAAATGATGTATCTTGAGTCCCTGTGGGATTTGAGTTGGACCCTTGAACCCAATTGTGTGATGTATATGGTAAAAAAATAACATGAGACACTGTTGTTCAGCATGTTCAGTTTTAGATGAATGGTCATTCACAAATTTGTGAGACAGTGCAGTATACCGGTGAATGATCAATACTCTATAAAGCCTTTTGTTTCCTTTCCGTATGAAAATCATACCCAGTTATATTTCATTCATAATTTTAATTTACACTCATACAAAGAGCAACCAAGGGAACCAAGGCTACAGCGGCAATCAAAAGAAAGTAATCCAGGGACAAAGAACAGACATGGAAAACAGACATATGCAACAAAGAACATAAAGTAACTAAAATCATACATACAAAGTAACAAAAGTAAATGAGCAACTCGGACTCCACTAAAAACTGGGAGCATGGACCAGGTGCACCGGCAGGGCAAGCGTCCTCTATCTTTCTAGAAACACCCGCCGAGTTAATACATCTAGATATAAACAAGAAGAAATATAACCCCAGAGGTGATCTACAACAAATAATGATAAATGGTGGTTAAAAGTGAAGCTTAAACCAGAAAAAAAAAACACATGAGTAGAGTATAATTATGCTGAACACTATGTAACAGTTACTAATGTATTTCATTTTTATGTAACAGTTTGTTCTCTTTATGAATTATTGCACACTTGAGGTAATATGAATATTTCAATTATATGTTAGATGTACTTTTATGAGTATTAATATTGGGTTAACCCCAGAAAATGATAAACACATATCTTGACAAATAATAACTACATTCACATGAATGGATTTGTTTTTAATTAGCCCAAATTCGGTGTAATAGGAGGTTTTTTTAATCGAGAAAGTCTTCATCTTGTATTTATGTATGGAGCATATATGTAGTAAAAATTGTATGAACTTCATACTTTGCAAAAAAATTAAACAGAAACAAAAAAACAAAAAAAAACTTCTAAACCTGTGACTTAAAATTGCCTGAAGTGTCTTATTTTAGTTTATAGGATGTGCCTAACGGGGAGGGGTGGAATCCAGAAATGTTTTTAAAAAGGAGTCCGATCCAGGTAGTTGTTAGAACGGGGTTCAGGGTTAAATTTGCTCATGTGTTCCAAAATTCTGCGCAAGAAGGAAAAAAAAGAGTTAACACTGGGGAGGGGGTCCCACCCCTGGATCCCCATCCACCACTGCCTCAGCCATTGTAAGCAATTAGTTCTTACTTATATTACTCAATCGATCTACATAATGATATAGTTAGGAATACGACTTGTTTAAAAAATTCACTGAAGTTGAAATTTAATTTGGTTACAGAAGTATCTGACACACATATCCCATCAAATCAGTGCCTGAAACATCCACCATTTTTCCGTTGAACGCATTTAATGCAAGATAGTTCCCATTAGCCCCAGTTCTCCCTGGGGACCACTCAAAATGAGTAAGCATTTCTCCATTATCTAACCACCACGTTCCTTGGTCATCTTTTATTCCTTGTATAAAATAATTCTTTACATAACCATTCCCTAAAGAGAAGTGAATTTACTAGATTAGTTTTCAGGAGGGAGGTACTAGTAATCATTTCCAGGATGTATTAGTGATCATAGTAGTCACTGTTCTACTACTTCCATTAGTTCTATGTTTAAATAGACTGTTCAATACCTTCCTTCCCATTTTGCCTAAATACAATATAATGTCTTGTTATTAAAAAAAAACGTAACCACGGGTAGTTGCTCCTACTATCAAAAATACAACCCGACGACTTTGTAAACGCAAACACTTGCACTACTAATATACGAATCGGGCTAAACACTGGCATTAGCTAATATAACGGTATGCATTCCCTGACTGCTTTAAGGTGTTTTCAATTAGTTCATTTTCTTTATCAGGATGGCACAAGCTCAGAAAAAAAGCTTGCCAGCCAAGCTCTAGTATTACTATATTCTAAACTTTCAGACACACACAAATGTAGTACTTAAATAGTCTGAGCATAATCTTATTTTGTAAATTAATTTACCAATGACAGATGCAATGAAATTCAGGTCATCGTAATCGCGAATCCTGGCCAGCTCTGCTCCCTTGCGTTGACAAAATGCCCTTGCGTCTGCATTGTTAGCAAAGTTGGTGTCGTACAGATGTACACATGATTCGGTTACCATACTATAAATGTACCTGTGTATCTTTTCACACACTTCTTAAATAAATGTTTGATCAATTGATTGATTGATAGATTGAATAAATATGATTTAAAGTCCTTTTGCTGATATTTCATGCATTTCAGGTGAATTAATTGTTTGAAAAAAATACCAGTGTACCTGTGTATCAATAGCTTATGTACAAACTATTCAAACCGTTTTATTATATTGTTTTTGTTTTGTTTTATTTCTGTTTTGTTTTTTTTTTAATTTAAACTTTTGTTTTTGTTTTGTTTTGTTTTGTTTTCTTTCTTTTTGTTTGTGTTTTGGTTTGTTTTTTTTTTTTTTGGTTTTTTTTGTTGTTGTTTTTTTTGTTTGTTTTGTTTTGTTTTGTTTTGTTTGTTTGTTTTTGTTTTTTTGATTGGTTTATCGTCAGAAAAGCGGAAAACATGATAAAGCGTTACAAATATAGAAATATAGCATTTTATAGAATTGAAAACATCTTCATATAATCATTTACCTTTAGGCGTATATTCTGCCCTCCTGTAATATCTGGAACCATAATTAGGCCTTATCAAATCCGTTTCATGAATCGCTGAGAACGGAAAAAGTCGACAGTAACCCGTGTCATTGTGATAAAAGAGAGATCCACAACTGTCAGTCTCAAGACATAATCGAGCACATCTTACCAATGTCGCAATATTGTTTGCATCCCGCAATATACTCATATGGTCAGATATTCTGTTCTGCAGGGGCATATATTCTTGTATGCGTAATGCACCTAATTTGCTAGAATCAAATCCTAAACTATCAGCAAGCCTTGAAATCGAACAGATTAAATATAAAACGGCGAAATGAAGCATCCTCGGTTAACTTTTGTAAAAAGAGACATAAATTTTACTTTCGTCTTGATATAACTACAAAATTATTCGTACGAATCTAAGATTAACAACTTAAAGAGTGCATATAAATTCATTTATTGAATAAGTTTGTTTCAACTTAATGTCCGCACATCACTGATTTGCAAATTAAAATAGGTTTAAGTTAAACTATGAATCCATTGCCTTCTTTTTTTTCAATAGAACAGTGGCTTGATGGCTTTACGTGGACTATTTGTTTCTATTTTGAACCGAATGTTCAGTGGGAGATCATCATTCCTAAACAAAAGTTCATATAGGAATAACCTTGTGACCGAATGTTCTTTACAAGTGTCAACATAATAAGAATATAGATTAGTTAATGAGCATGTGCGACAAATTTGAACTGCTTATTTTTCCCGATTCCCTATAGCTAGGTTACCGTATTCATGGGGCAATCTTTTAGCCAAATACGATCACAAGTTATCGATCCAAACCTAAACCAAGAAAACGATCATATAGGCTTTATTTTATTTTATATTTAGTTTTGTATGGTAAGCTCTTAATACGATACTATAAACAGTTTTTTTTATTAATTTTATTTGTCGATATCTTCCACATTTTATAAAACATCTTCAAAATTGCTATATCTTTTAACCTTCATAAGATATCGAATAAAACAAACAAGATATTTTTACGGTGTGTAAGATATTCTGTATATTATAAACGTTTAAAGTGTAAATTTTAAAATGTTATGTGAAAACTAGTACACCATATTAAGATTTAGGAGTTAATATTGAGAAAACAAAACACAACAAAACAACCTTATACTACAAATGAATGAATTATGTATGTATAACCCAACCACCAATAAAAACACCAAACAAATAATGCTTATAAGACTATCTGAAAAAATCTAATTCCATGTTAATATAATCCCTGTTCTACAAAATGAGTTTTTTATACTTACATTTACCAGTGTCACCTCTCAGACTGACGGTTATGTTATGTGTAAGTTGCATGTGTATTTACGTATACGTATTAAATTGTACAATCATTTAACTTAAAAACAAATAAAACCGACAGGTGCGCGAAATATAAATAATTACAAATGTGAATTTTAAAATTTCAAAATATGGACAACATAAAGAAATGTCATTTTTGCATCTTAAATTACCTAAGTTTTGCCCCCCCCCCCAAAAAAAAAATAAAATAAAATAAAAAAATAATTCGCTTGGCGGATATGGTGAAACTCTAAATCCGTTTTGGTTTTTTTTTCTTACAATAAGAAAGGCGACACGCATGCGCAGTAGGAAAGCTTCATGTTGTCAAGTATGGAGAACTACAAGGTACTGAATTACGCTTCTTACTCGAGAAGTTGGTTTTACTTTTGTAGTTTATTTGTTTTCTTTGTTCTAATTATTCGATTTACCTTTCAGTTGATTAATCAGTTGGGGCAGGCGGCCCAAGCTACGATTTATTTGGCAGAAGACATAAAAAATGGAAACAAGCAATGTGTTCTAAAGAAGGTAAATAAATAAAATAAAGTCTTAACCAATCGGTTTACTAAGTAGTTATCAATTAATAACACAATTGTATCTGATATAAAAGAAATATTAACATTGTGTATAATGAGCCTTCCAAACAAAAATTACAATAATCAACTGATCAACATGAAATCCAAGAATATACTGGTCATGAAGCAGTTTGAAGTTCTGTCTATTTTCTTGTACATGGTGGTTTGGGGACTGGTACCTGCTATTGAAGCAGAAGATTACCAGAGTCCAGTCCAGCAAACATGCCTCATAAGATCTAAGAGATATATTGACTTTCAATCCCAAAATATCATTGACAAACAAGTGGGGAACAATTCAAAGTGTTTTGAAGTGCCTCCTAACTCCTAGTAAATGAGTTGCTCATTTACTTTTGTTACTTTGTGTGTATGATTTTAGTTACTTTATGTTCTTTGTTGTGAATGTCTGTTTTCCATGTCTGGTCTTTGTCCCTGGATTACATTCTTTTGATTACCGCTATAACCTTGGTTCCCTTGATTACTCTCTAACAAAACACAACAAAATTGGAACTTTTTTGTAAAACCGTTATTGAGTGGATTCAACTGGATAACACCACAATAAACTCCACTAGCACAGAGAGCTTCAAATCCACTCACTAGCGACCACTAAACTAGTTGCTCTCTCTCCCCATCAAATAATAGCCAGATTTGAGTTCTACGACATAAACATTGTACGTACAGGTACAGTTCTTACTGGCTAGTAATTCTTATATGTATAAGTTGTAACATGAATATAACATTAAACGCAAGTTCTGATGAGCTTTCAAAACTGCAATACTGACATGCAAATGTATCTACATTGTAGTACATACATGTAAGATAAAACTATACAAGGAATGTAGTTTACCTTAAAAAAAAAGCCAGAAAGGGATTGTTTAGTCTATTAATTTGATAATGGAGAAAATTTTTAGACAGTGCGCTGTGCTGAGTAATCCTATTTTGGTCATGTCACCAACAAAGAATTCCCAATATTTCTTGTTGTACCACTGGTCACTTTTAAGGCAGGAAGATTTTCAGTATCACCGGGTATACCGAACTTTACATCTCTACAAGTTTCTCTAGCATACTAGACAATATTCCTCAGTAGACAATATGATAGCTGTCAAGCGTATTCAAACTAGTCAGGATCCTTTTTAATACATTAGGGTGTTAATAGGCTTTTGGCATATTTTCATATACACAAATTTTGAAATTTTAAAAGACAAAAGTTAAAATAATCTCCAAACTAAACATTTTAACCTCTTCACACATGAGATGAGAAAGGGCTACAACTTAAAAGAGGGTAAATTAGTTTTCAAAATACATTATAGCTAGGTCTTTTTTATTGTCCTTTGAACATATAAGAATGCCAGCATACAAATAACTGTTTTGGGTACATAGCCTACATGCTGATCTTTCCTAACCACTTGTTGAAAATTAAATATACTGTGAAAGTATTAATGTTCGTGAGGTACCAATTTTCATGGTTTTCATGGGTTTGGTAAACCATGAAATGGTCCCAACAAAACGGAAATTTCCCATTCATTTGCATGATATAGTTCTTAAATCCATGAAATCAAGAATCTACGAACTGTTCATTTTCCCCTAAACCACGAAAATTGGTGCCCATGAATAAAAGTACTTTCACATTTATGCACAAGGCTTCTTACATAGAAGAATACGTAATAATTTTTTTTGATGATATGATGTTGTTTTTTCTGAATAACAAAAATGAGGTCACAAATCCTATCAGTTGAGGTAACTCAGGTTACTTTGCATTGTACAGTAAGGTTTTCATAAATGGTTGATACATTTTGTACATACAAAACTCAAAATATCTGTAAGAACCCACCTTCGATTTACATTAATACATGTAGGTGAGAACAATCCAACCTTTATATTATCAACTCTTGACTTTTCACTTTTAGGTTGAATGTTTCGATGAAAGTGAAGCAAACAGTGCATTTAGGGAAGTAAGTATTCTGGTTGATATAGATAAATCTACAAAATTTTCTACAGTGGTTTATATTCCTTTTGATTTAAAACCAGAATAAAATAAATATATGTTAAAAGTGTAATCAATTTCCTGAAAAAAACATAAGAAATTTTGATAGATTTATCTATAATCATTGATTGGAAAAAATGCTTACAGCAGTTTATTCATTAGTTAATAGTAATTTGCAATTGTTTTATTTTACTAATGAATCATTAGTCAAGCCCTTGCAAGAGGAATTTCATTGACTTAATGAAAAATATAACAAACCATGTTCACTTAAAACTATTCATTTTTTTATTAAGATAAGACAAGTTGAAGTTTCACCCTACACTTGTTAAAAAATCGGCATCTCTTTCAACATGATAATCATGGTATTTAATCTAAGCATGTTTTCTTGTAGTCCATAGCACTGCAGAACTTGGACCATCCTTATGTATCAGGCTACAAAGAATTCTTTGTCATGTGGGCGAAAGAGGTAATTACAAGATTCTTATAGAATCAGTTAATCTTAGTTCCATGGTGTATAGTTTCATCATACATGTATAAATGTTACAAAAATTACCAGCTTTTGCTTTGTAGCATTGCTAAAAAATATGAAAATCCCAGGCCATGGTGAATAAAGTTATTAGTTACCAATAAAATACTTGAACAACGTACATTTTTGCCAATTAAAAATTGTTCACTGTGGGACTGTATTGCCGATTTGTATTTTTTAATTACTGTAGGTAAATTTTTTTGTTACCACTAGCTTAGAAAGTTGGATAAAAAGCAATATGATAAAAATCATAAAAAATCAGCACAAAGACTGTTTAATTTTATCAGAGGAATGCAACTAATATCTGAATATTTTATAGGATTAAACACTGTTTTTTCCAAAATTTATCAATGTGTAAAATCCGACCATTCACTCACAAAACAAATAAAAGTCCAAAGGACTTTTATATCAGGTTTGTAAGTGAATGGTCCAATTTTACACATCCAAAAATTCTTGAAAAACAGTGTTTAATCCTTATGATTCCAATCCCTAACTATCTGAAATGTAGTTATAGTTTTTTTCTTGTATAAATGCTCATTCTGTGAAATTGACACCTGAAATCATTATTGCAAATGTCGGCATTCAACCCACAATGTGACATGGTTGTCATTTTCATATTCAAAGCATTTACTTGCTACTTATAACTATATTCATTAAAAATTGTTGTTTTGAATGCTCAATGTCCAAAATGAATGGAATAAAACAAATAATGCTATTTTAAGTCTCTAAATGGCTCTATCTTTTGTCAAAGCAATGATAGCTACATCGTTTACTATTTGTGCATTGAATTTACACTGTTGTAAAAGCTGTCATTGTTTAGGTCTGTAAAAGTGGATAACCAATCATAATGCACGGAAAAAGGCATATGTTAATTAAATTGTATAAAGAACTTACGTTCTATTGTTGCAGAATAAGTGCAGGTTTATGTTATGTGTAAATCAAATCAAAGTTCTTTATACCAGATATAAATTGATATTTTTGGCAATACTATGATAAATTCATATTAAGTTATTCCAATACACATGACTTTTTTCAGACACAATTATTTCATTGGTAAAAGTAGTTCTGTTAAAAGGGGCATGGTTTAAAGTTCATGTATTTGTTTATTGATCAGGTGATAGGGAAATTATGTATCCAAGATAAAATAAAAACAATGGCATCTATTAACAGTGAAAGTGTTCATATTGAATTATTTCCACATGCAGTCCAAATGCAAGCATAGTAAAAAGTAAATTACTGTAAAACAAATAAAAACTGTTTCTGTTATATCTTTTTCCCTTTTTCCCCCTAAAATAGGACTCATCAATGTACATGTGCATTGCCATGGAGTTCTTTCCTAAAGGCCATCTTGGTGACTATATAAATGAAAAACGACAGAGCAAGGAAGTTATTGAGGAGGAGGTTAGTATTTTACATGAACACTAACTACAAGAAGTTATCCTTAAACCAAACTATGTTGCTTACAAACAAATAAGGAAGGTTCCAATATTTGAATCCCTCCTAAATTTTTCATGTACTTTTGGGACATTGATTAGATCATTGCAGCTTGCTGTTGTGAACATTCAAATGCAGGTCAATTTCTATTTAGTTGGATTATTTGCATTTGTTTACTCTTCTGTTGCAATTGTAATTACACTTGTTTTAAAAGTTTGGAATGCAGGGATATCTGTGAACAGGTAATAATCTGTGAGTTTGTCATTTACAAGTACTGATGTCAGATTTAACACACAAATTGTTTACTTTTTTTATTAAAAAAAAACTTGTTTACAGATATATGGTAATGAAGTCAATTTGTATGACTAACTAACACAACTACAATATAAAAATTTCAATTATAAATTAACCAAATTGTTTATTCCAGAAAATCAAAAACTGGATTGGACAGATTATTGAAGCTTTAGTGTATGCTCATGAAAAAGGAATTATTCACAGGTAAAATCAGTTTTAAAAAAATCTGTAACTCATGTCCTTTTAACTGACCCATTTTTATGGCTTAATTAGTGATTTCGGCAGAAACATTTGGTTCTACATTTAAAAGCAGTGATAATTGAACTTTTACTGTAACATACTTATTTAAATACTGTTTTGGCCTTTTTTTGCAACTGAGCAATCATTAAATGTGCACATGATAATTACATCCAGTTTGTCACTGAAATGGGAAATAGTTCAACCAAAATAGGTAAAGAAATATGCAAGGCAGCCATTGGGCTGCAATATTTAACCAATCTTGTTTTGTAATTGATTTGGCCATTTTATGATCTTAATCTTACAGAAGAAGCTTGTACACTGTGAGGAAAATATTTTGTCCTTTAACAGTGCCAAATATAGACACTGATGACAAGGAGAAGTTTCAGTAAATTCTGTTTGAAAAATAATTATATTGACATTTTTCTATGTAATCTATTACAAAAACTTCTCCCTGTCAAAGACAAATGGGAGAAATGAGCACATGCAAGGAGAAATTTTTGCTCATTTCTCCCTTTAGATGAGCAAATTTTGGACATACTTTTATTTGAATAGGAGGTACAGTATATGTCAAAATTTTCTTGTTTCAGACCTGATTTTTTCTGCTTTAAAACAGAATTCCGTTTTTTTTCAAATGTGTATTTAACTGTTATGTTTTTCTTTTTACAGTATTTTATACTTCAGATTTCGTCAATTTCTGCTTTTTTGTTGGCTTCATAAAATTGTGTCTGTTGTTTTCATTTTTTATAGTAGTGTTTACAACGTTAGCTTTTTAAGTTATTAAATGGGACACATATTTATGTACATAATAAATAATTGATTATAGATTTGGCAAAATCTTATAAATTTATGGATTGCATGAAGCATGAAATTATTGTTGAAAATTTTATTGCATTTAAGTATTTTTGAATCAGCAATTTAACAGAAAACCTTGAAAATTAGCAATCCATAAACTTAAGTTCTTTAATGTGTATCATTTTAAAAGGAATTAAATAGATATCATATACTTTAAATAGATTTTTTTACTATTTCAGAGATGTGAAACCAAATAATATCTACATGAATGAGGATGGTAACTTAATACTTGGAGATTTTGCTGTGGCCTCGGTTATGGGAGATACCAGAACATGCACAAGGTCGACATTGGGTAAGAAATATCAGCAGCTTTTAGTAATTAGCTTACACATTGACACAGAATATGAACTTTCAGTAATACAACAACAGACATGTTAAATTTGTTACCACATTTTCATAAACAAATACAGGTAAAATTTGTAAAATGTCTTAGGTCTTCATTTTTTTTTACCAAAAAAATTGAAAATCTTGCAATATTTAAATTGTGAATGATGTATGAGATATGAAGACAAATGGTTAATTAGGCATTTACCAGTTAAATTGTTATGCAGACTACATAAATTTAGTTGTGTAGCATCAAGCATCATAACAGAATATTTTGTCCAAGTTCAGAAAAGGAGGTCAATATATATTATATTGCAGATATCACTAATTTCCTTGCACCTGAAGTGACAGACAAATTTACACAGGCTTCTGATGTGTGGGCCTTGGGATGTATCCTATTAGAGCTGACCACAACTTCTCTGTACACCAAGGAAGAAATCATGGAAAAAATCAAAGAAATTAAAGAAGATTCTTTTGTTATGGAGCAAATATTTGAAGAAATTTCAAAGGTAAAGGAACTAGTGAAAGAATGCGGCAGGCTCAATAAGTTTGGTTGATTATATTGAAAAAAATAGAAATCACTGTAGGGGTGGCCTTAGGCATCACCTACCCCTTTTCAGAATTTCTGGATCTGCCACTGTATTTGAAAGATGTCATGGCTGATTTATAAACCTACTTCCCAATCTTTTACAAATTTATAATTTATTTCCAAAATAAATAATTACCTTAACTTATTTACATGTAAATGAATATCTCATGTTTTAAAGCAAATGATTCACATATACATATATATGTCAATATGATCATTACAATTTATTCTGTCTTCCAGTTCTATTCTGGGGAGATAATCACATTAATAAGAAACACCCTGAAGAGTAAAAACAGACCAACAGCGAGGTTTGTATAAGTTAAGTTTGTGTGTTATTTATGGGGTTACTATTGTGAAAGTGCTATTGTTCATGGGGTACCAATTTTTGTTTTAGTTGATAGGCCAAACCACAAAATTTGGTTTAAAACAAAAAGGAGATTTCTATTCATGTGTTTACTGAAAACCTCAAAACCAAGAATTCAAGAATACATGAACTTGTATTCCATGAAATTTAATATCCATGAATTGAAGTACTTTCACAGTATATTTTATGTATTTAAATCCTAAAATTTGATAATGCTTTTAACTTGTGATTATTGTACTAATCTCCCTGCCTACAAGGGATAATATATTACTACAGTACCTTCCATAACACCCTTTTGATGAGATAGAGTTTTCTTCAAACCAAACTTACATACTTTATCCTATAAAAAAATCTTATACACTGTTGAATTTGAGGATCAAAGGTCAGATATCAAGGTTACAATTTCAAAACAGCCTGGGGATGTCTTACTTTGCATTTCAAGCCCTGTATGATATAAAATCCTATTAACTTTCTAGTTAAAAGGAAAGATTTAATTGTTTCAGGGAACTGCAGGATAAAAATGCTTATGTAAAGGAATGTGTGAAGAGGAGTGATGCATCACAGTTAGAGAAGAGAAAGAGAAGAGAATCTCTAAAAAAAGAAAGAGGTAAGAAAAAAAAGGGACAGAAATGACCTTAGCTTCATTGTATATATTCAATATATATAGCGAACCACTTGGTAGATCTTTTTTAATCAGCATTATATACTACTGTGTTAAAGTATAATATAATATTTTGTTAAATAAACATAGTCTTCCTAACAAAATGTGTCTTAAAGTGCTGCAGTTTGTAAGGCTATGATGTTGTCTTTAAGAAAGTCACATACTGTAAAAGTACTATTGTTCATTTGGTACCAGTTTTTGTGGTTTTCGTGGTTAGGCCAAACCATGGAATTTAGTTCCCAACGAAAAGGAGATTTCCATTGATGTTTATACTGAAAACCTTAAAACCATGAATTCAAGAATCCACAAACTTGTGTTTCTTTCCTAATCCACGAAAATTGGTATCCAGGAATTCAAGTACTTTCACATAACTCACAATTATGCATTATTTCCTTATTAATGCAGCTGAAGTTCCAAAAGACCAAGGAGTTCGGAAGGTTGTACAATATCTTGCCAATATGGTTGATTATGAGGACTGTGTAAGATCCGCCTTAGAGTATTTGGTTGAGTTAGCCAGAGAAATGGAGGTGTTTGAGATTGATGCAAGTGGAAAACGTATGATCAAAGCTGCTATGAGAAATAATCTGCTAGATAAAGACATACAAATAGCTGGCTTTAATATACTTAACAGTCTTATAATTACAGGTAGGATAGTGTTAGCTGCTTAGTGTAATGTAAATTAGTGTATTGATTTGTACAGTAAGGTATTCTCATCAAATCTGCAAAATAAAATTATGCAAACTGTTGTAAGTATTATTGTCATTAACCTACTTTTGAAACTACTAGAAATTTTAATTTTGAAATCATATGTGTTGATTACCTTTTTAGAAGGCAACATTTATAAAGATAGGGAGATAACTCAATGATATTTATGATTAAGGGATTTTTAGCCTTGTAGTTTGAAGGAAGAAAAACTAAGCTAGATCAATTTAACTTAGTTGTTGGTAGTATATTAGATAACAAAGTTACCATTTACATTTTAGCCTTGAGAGAAGGTACAATGTGTTAATGATACACTGTATGATATACCCCTCAACTCACTCTAACATACATACTGCTTTACTGATGATTAGTCACTAAGGGAAGATCTGCTAAAATCATTAACAGTAATGTCTTAGTTCTTATAAATATTCCCAAATGAACCTGTGTTTAAAAGATGGGTCAAGAACATACATATTAAGTTCAATACAGTGCTGGTCCATGTAATTAGTCTATTCATCTGGTATACAGAAACTGAAAGGTCTTATTAGAGAGATATTGCTATTTTTCTATCTTACCCAAAAAATAACTTTAAATTATTGAGCTTTTGTTTGAAGATACTTGTATGTCAAACCCATTTTCTCATTAAAATATTGCTCCTAAGCCTTTTATACATTTGCTATGATATTGTAAACCTGCCCTTAGTGTTAATTTAACCTTCCCAAATCTTTTTGTTATAATTAAAAAATGATATTTTGACACCTAAAAAAGGTTGGATCAGGTGAAGCTCATGAATCAGTCTTTACATAATAATTTTTCCACTTTTTGTCTCCCATTGAAGTGTTATCACATTCACAAATCCTACACGTGTTATTCAGCCATGTTTTTGACTCATTGCTAAATTTGTTTCACCAAACAAGAAACAATCCTAGAATATATTTACTTCTTATGCTTTATCAATTTTATAATATTTGGGAAATTCATGTACTGAAGATATTTAAACTGCTTTCAGGCTTCATTAGTAATGAACTTAATGCTACCGAAACATTTTTTAATAAGAATTAAAGATACATTCAGTAGAGGAAAATGATATTAGTTTTATGATTCTAATGCTATTTGTATTTATTAAACATTGTATATAAATACAAGTATAATAAGATGTGCATGTTAAATTATGTTATTGACAAGAAGGCATAGTTAAATGCTATTTAGATTTTTAGTCTAAATGCTATGGTAGCATTAATGATACCTAATTAAGAAGGCTAACACTTTGTAGAGGGGAGGAGCCAAAATAGATATAAACAAGACATAAACATGCACTTCACCTTGCCTTCAGAATTGCTCGATTTGAATATAACATTAGAATACTTTATCAGCATGAAAAATCATACAAGTTCCTCGTTAGAAGACACTTTGTATAGAATAAAATTTGGAACAAGTATCTTTACTGTAGTTTGGAATGAGAAATATGATTATGTTTCTGTTTTTAAGGTAGCGGTCTGTGCGAGAAACCACTCGCAAAAATTAATTTCTCTGTGTATAATTCTTTAAATAGTAAATAAAGACCATATCTGTTTTATCATGTTGTATAAATGAATAATGATTCAAGGCTTTGTCAGCCTCACTTCCAAATTGTTCAAAACAAGGGCAGATAATTCAGTAAAAGCCTAGTTAATAATGCATTAAAATTTTATTTTTTATATTTTTTTTAGCTCAAACAGATGATATTTTATTCACACCAGAAATCATTTCTATTGTTCCCATTGCAATGGAGGTAATGTACAGTTAACTTATACATTTGTACTTATATAAATAAGCAGTATGAATTTAAGTTTGTCTTGAGTGAAATTGTAATGAAACTCATATAGTACCTGAACCAATACATGCAACAAAAATTGTGATCGGTCATCGATCTCGATCAGTTTCCTATCATTCATTGATACGGCAAACCAATCCATTAAACCGGTGATAGCATCACATGACTACATAGCGGTCAATATATTTTATAGTTCCCGTTGTTTTCTTTGTCAATTTACACTTCTTTACATAATGCAATAGATTTAAACATCAATTTAATAATTTGTTTTACATTTGTTTTATTTTTGAAAGATCATCCATCACTTAACGTAACAAAACTGTAATCAGACTGGTTGCCGGTCATAGGTTATCGATCCGTCAGCAATCAGTTCAAGGACTGTATCACTTTGTTTAAATATTTACTGGTTCAAAAATACATGTTTTATATCCTAAATATAGGTTAAAAAAAACTTATTATCATTGTTTACATGAATGATAGTTCCCTAAATCCTTAACATTTTTCTCTAATCAAACATACTTACTAAAAGCTTGATATATTTCTCCTTGCAAATCAAGTTGATAGTATGTGACGTAACTGTGAAATATCTGAAGAACTGGATGACATTAAAACAGTTTGTAAAATATGGATGCAGACAGTTTAGGATTTATAATTTATATAACAAAAAATCTTAATTTGAGATATTCCTTAAATCTTTCCATAACTGGATTTAAGACCAATCAACTATTTATAACTTTGATATTAGAGGAATACTCAATGGTTTTAGGATAATCTCAAATTGAATTTCTTTCAGAAAGCCTGGTAAATTTAGTTTAAGATATATTTTCCTGTGTATTTGCAGCATCATGTATCATCAGCAGAACTTCAACAGTCAGGAGCAGCACTACTGATGGCATTAGCATCTCAAGGTATAAGTTAAATTAAAAACATTCTGAAAGTTATGAATTTATTGTAAAAAACTAACATGTTTGTTGCCATAGCAACTTTTGGAATCCTAATTACTATTCACATGATAAGCAAAATTTAAGTATGCAGTAATAAATGCATTTAAAGATATTTTATTGTGAATTCAGCTGTTATTACTGAAATAGTTTCTTTAAATGGTAATCTCAACAGAAGAATGTTTTCTGTCTATAGAATCTGCCATAGAAGTGATAGGTTTATATGGTGGCTTGGAACATACCATCAATGCTTTAAAGAATGTTTTTTTTTTCTTAGGAGCTGCCATAGTTTGGTGGTATGGAACATACTATCAATGCTTTAAAGATTTTTTTTTTCTTAGAAGCTGCCATAGTTCGGTGGTATGGAACATATCATCAATGCTTTAAAGAATTTTTTTTTATTTTAGAAGCTGCCATAGTTTGGTGGTATGGAACATATCATCAATGCTTTAAAGAATTTTTTTTTTATTATTTTAGAAGCTGCCATAGTTTTGTTATGCTTTAAAGAATGTTTATTTTTTAATACATGTATTAGAAGCTGCCTTAGTTTGGTGGTATGAAACACATCATCAATGCTTTAAAGAATGTTTTTTATTATTATTTAGAAGCTGCCATAGTTTGGTGGTATGGAACATATCATCAATGCTTTCAAGAATGTTTTTTTTTATTTTAGAAGCTGCCATAGATATGATAAGTATATATGGTGGCTTAGAACATATCAATGTGTTTACAATGGGCTTTCTATTTATAGAAGATGCCATAGAAGTGATAGGTTTATATGGGCTTGGAACATATCAATGTGTTTACAATGGGTATTCTATTTATAGAAGCTGCCATAGAAGTGATAGGTTTATATGGTGGCTTGGAACATATTATCAATGCTATATGGAGTGTTTTGTTTTTTCTTTTATAGAAGCAGCCATAGAAGTGATAGGCTTATATGGTGGTGTGGAACATATCATAAATGCTTTAAAGAAACATCCAAATAACCCAGAGTTATGTGCCACTTGTTGTCATGCTCTCTGGAGTCTAGCTGTTGTTGGTAAGGTTTTAATGAAAATCACATTACTGTAAACATAATTATTATTATGAATACGTCTTTTGTGTTTAAGGATTTCAAGTCAATTCTGAGGCTATTTAGATTTGCAAAAAACACTATTTATTCATTTATTCAATGATAGAGGACTTACATGTTTGTATTTGCTGTGATCTATTTTCACAGGTTTTTCTTTCTTGCAATATTATGAAAAAATGATTGCTTACAAAAAATTGTTTACAATATAATTTTCATCTTTTCATCAGTATGTATTTTAGCAACCATAATGCAAGGAAAGATTGGCATATTATTCGAGTCTGTACTAAAATACTTTTTCACTTATAGCCACTACAGCTAATTTTTTTCCTATAGTTTTCTCTGTATATTCAGCTTATGATTATTTAATCGTTTGTCACTAGCTCTTATTTTTATACACCCATTTCAGACAGGATGTATTATGTTATACTGTTGTCCATCTATCTGTCCGTCAGCAACACTTTGGACAATAACTCATAAACAGTTTCACCAAATTTTATGAAACTTTGGTGAATTGTTCATATCTAATGACGTAAGCTCTGTTTCGATTTTTGATAAATTTCAGATTTTTCATTTCCGTGTAATGAATTTTTATATTTAGAAAAAGGGGATTTACAAGTTTTCAAACAGTACCTCAAAAACACTTTCATAAACTTTCATGAAACTTTAGTGAACTGTTCATATCTATTGCCATAAGCTCCCTTGCATTTTTTTTTTTTTTTTATAAATTTCAGATTTATTGTTTTCATGTTATGAATTTTTATACTTTAAAAAAGGGGAATTTTCAAATTTTCACACAATAAATCAAAAACACTTTCACTATCTTTTAGTGAATTGTTCATATCTATTGAAGTAAGCTCCCTTCTGATTTGTATAAATGTCAAATTTTACATTTCTGGGTTATGAAGTTATAATCTTTAAAAAAAGTCTGAAAGGTTGAAGGAAATTTATTCGTTGAAAAATTGTTGAACCATTTGTTATGATAATGCCAATTTTTGTGTGAATTTTTATTTCCTTTTTTGTGGATGGGGAGGGTATTTGACAGGACTCGTAGTATTTCTCGTTGATCATATAAATTCATTAAAAGCAAAAGGACAAGTTAAAAGGGCAAAGGGCTTAAAGCGCAGCTCTTTATTTTCACAGTAATCATATGCATGGTATAGGGCTACTGATTAAAGTTTGGGATTCTAAATTATTTTAACTGACTGTCTAACTTACAAACTAAGCATGATAAAATTGTTTGAATTTATATACATATGTACATTGTAGGTCTCCATCCATATTTTCATAGTGTTGTTGTGTAAGTGGTCATATTCATACATTCAGTTGACAGAGCTGCGAGTTTATTCACAAAAAATAGTTCACAAAAAGTTAGGTATAAGCTTTACTCAACTATGTGTTTAAGTAGAGCATTTAGAACTATTGTACCTCACTTGCTTCAGTGCCTGGTCTTTAAAAGGAAAACAATGAATTTTTTTAGGGGCATGTGTAGTTTCATAGATTTTATTTTACTTTTTCAGAAGATAATGTAAGAATAGCCACAGAACAAAAGGCCCTTACCCATATTTGTGAAGCTATGAAAACACACATGAACTCTGCAGATGTAGCAGAAGCAGCTGCAGCAGCCATAATGTCACTCACATTAAATGGTATATTTATGTATATATTATTGTTTATAATGGTAATGACTTATTGTCTGTTTCCTTTAATTTGACCACTAGCTGTAGCTTGAGCAGTAATAAAATGGAGTTTTGGCCTTTGATTTGAGGTAAAGTGGAAGTTAAGAATATATGATTGATGTTTTATGGCACATAGCACTGGTACATGTTCACCAAAAGAATTTCTTACATTCACATTTGCACTGGGCAAAATTTTTCACAAAACATCTTACATTTGGGTAAAGTATATAAATGATATGATCAATATTTTACATACAATCTTAAGCTTGATACAGTACACACAGACAATAAACACTGATTATTTTGTTCCTTTGTTTTGTTTTTAAGATGAGAACATTGATAGTGTTGGAGATTTAGACTGTGTGGGATTATTGATCAGTGCAATAGAAAAACATATGAAAAATGCTAAAGTTGTGAAGAATGCCTGTCTGGCCTTAGCCAGCCTGGTAGAACCTGATGGTAAGATGTACACTGCAATGTTACTTTATAAGTATACTTTGCTTACCTTGTCAAATATGGAGAGGAAGGTGAAGATGGGGAATGTTGTCAAAGCAACAACTACTGTGTAAAATAACACCCAAAGTATTGTTTATTGTGGGTAAAAATGTTCACGTACAGTCAGTCTAGTTCTGCTTAAAAGAATTCCATGATGTTAAAGTGTTGTCAGACCACATGATTTGATATGAATCATTATAAAGAAAAAAATCAATTGTCATTTTGTGAAACTAGGTGATTGTCCTAGCATTTTCTTGTTTTTGTAACATTTTTGGGGCAACCATTTTACTTTTTTGAGGTGGTTGATTAGGTTTGAAATAAATTGGCTGTACTAAAATTCACATTAGAAACAGTAATTAGTTCTATTAGACAGCTTTAAATAGAAAAATTAAAGTAAAAAATCAGGACAGAAAAACAATTAAATAGTAAAAAGGGAGACAACGTATTAGAAATTATTGAACTGATTACAGAGGAAAGTGCTTACAGAGTGTTGACCAATGAAATACCATCTGGGGGTCATGTGGCTGGTGTACCAATCATAATGAAGGCGTATGAACTTCACAAGGACAATGCTGAAGTTGTTGAGAGTATAGTTTCACTTGTAATGGAGCTTGCAGAATATGGTAAATACCCAAATAAATCAAGTAAAAAAATTATAACATAGGAATGCCTGAATAAACTGTTTAAGTATGTTCAAACGTTTTCTCATATACAAATGCAATTTTGTTTGTTATTTTTTATCACAATCTTACCCATTCAGCCATTCTCTTTGCACGTATGAATTATTTTGAATGTGCAAGATGGAGGCCAGGAATTCATGCTTTTTTTTGTCAATTAGGATCTAGTTTTTTTTCAACTGGACTGGTTCCATTCCTTTACAATAACCTACTTTCTCAGATTTTTTACAAGTTCCAAAATTTTAGGCAGCACAAAAGTTGTTAATGTATATTGAAATCTTGCTATAATTTTTGAGTGCCACCTATAAAACAGAACTACTTTTTGGTTACAGATTGGTAAATTTCTTGCAAACAATATAAAATTAGTATAATTTTTCAGAGTACTGGTAGGAGAAATGGCCAAGGAGCTTTGATTGTTTTTATTCACATACTAGTAATTTTCATGAATGGTTCAGGTTGTAGTGCACAAAATTATGTCTTATAATTGCTTTGAAGAACATTTATCAATATTTGAATGTATTTTAGATGAAATTTGTGGAGATTTGTATTACTATAAAATTGGTTTTAATCTTTGGGAAATCCAACAAAAGTTCACCAAGAATAAGGTGAGAGACATGGGCATGTTGTGTTTACTATGGGAATGATATTGTATGTTTTACAGTGTTTGCAATGGTGAATGGATTCATCCTTGACATTGAATGGCAGATGTGATCAATACTTAATTGCTTTTATTTCTTGCTCTATGCTTTTTATTAATGGAGTGACGCAATTATTTGCATGGCTTAAGTTATGAAAATTTATGCCAGTTGCAAATATAGAAAATTGATTTGCACTGCAAGATTTTACTGAACTGATTTAGAAATGAATGTAATTCAATTGGACAATGAGTCTTACTCAAGGTGCATAAAATTGGCTATTTTTTAAAATTCATTTCTCAATCAGTTTTGGAATATTGCAGTATACTTGTAATATATTATAGTGTTGTCAACTCATACTATGAACTTTTTTGTTATTTTAAAATGCTTTTTTTCATGTTGCTTATCTTCATATTTACTTAAAGCTTTATTTACACCTTAAAAGAGTTAACTAGATATTCAAGATGAAGATTTGTTTATTAACTTTGATAATATAATCATCACCTACATGTATTTTTAAGAACCATTGCCCCCCATTTTTATGCGCATAAATTTTCTCATGACGAACATTGACTTGTACCTTGAACTTTTTAAACACTGCAGATATACCCTTTTGGACACAAATATGATAATTAAAAAAAACTCAGTGCTTTGAATGATATTTTATTTTTGTTCCTTTTCTATGGTATTCACAGTTTTCTTTACAGAGTTGTTAGACTTTAAAAACCAAAAAAATGGAGGGCCTTGGCTTTTTCAAGGTTTAAGTCAATGTTACTCTTACAATATTTTGTGAAAATGGCTGCTGGACAACCACTAATTTGAAACTCTTAACTATAAAATAATACTCTCCACATGTTCTCTTTTATGGTTTATTGATTGGTAAATGAGAATCTAATGATTTAAAGTAACTGTAATTGAAAAAACTTTAACATTGGAGTATGAGTTGACATCAGTAGTGTGTTGCTTTTTTGTGGTGATTGTTTTAACCAGAGTGATGATGTTTACAGATGATGTTTGTGCAGAAATGAGACATTTAAATGTAGGACCAAACCTTTTATCACAGATATTTAAACGATTTAAAGAAAACAGGGTAAGGTTTAACATCCATTGCTGCAGTATTATAAATGTTTTTAAGAAACTTATTAACACATTCAATGGGATGAATGTGAAGTAATCTTGTTAAAGGGAGATAACAAATTGAATTGTGAAGTGATGCCAATAATGTCAATAATGTGATTTTTAATTTATAGTTAAACAAATTAATTTCCTGAAGCTGTATGATGAGGTCAATATCATTTCTTAATTACATAAAACTGAAATTTAAAACTGCAGTTGTGTATTGTTGCAAGTGGTTAATAATTTGATGCAAGTGTTAAAAAAAATTGATAAACAAAAATGTTATTACTGCATGGTCACCCATAATTTGTCAGAAAATGAAAGTAATAATAAACTAGTAAGTTTGTTTTTTTACTTAAAGAATAAGCAGAAATTTAAGTATGCAACTATTTTGCTTAATTTGTCATTTGGAGAAGACTCTGGCACCATTATTTTTTTTTTAATTCAGAAGTTTTAGTTGATCAGATTAGACCCTTTGAATTCAGAAATTTCCAAAAATATATAATTGAAGAAATTTGTCTGCCCAACTTCACTGAATCTACTTTACAGAATTTCATAATACAAGTGATGGGTAGTTTGGAAATATTTTAGATATTTTGATCATCTATATACTTTGTGGAAGAAGACATTTACCAGGTAAAAACAAACTTGATTTGGAATATGCATTTAATATTTATTATACCTTTTGAAAGTCACAATGTCCAGACAAATAAATACTTTAATTTTTACCAGCATTGTACTAATTCATTTAACTTCTTAATGTTTAATTCCAGGACATAATGGAGCCATGTGAGAAAGCCTTAGGAAAACTACAGTTGATATCAGGTCAGAAATCAATTCCAGCATAAAGACTCTATTACCTGACTCAGAAATATCAATACAATAACTCTGGGAAATACTATACAACTATTGTGTTTCAATGCTAATGACATTAGAGAAAGGTCTTGCACGCTTCAAAAGATAAAAATTAGTCATTCAATACAAACTTGGAAATGATAAATATTATTTCAGATAGATGTGGGTTACTTGATTTTTTCTTATTTCATTCACTATAGCTGCCAAGAAATGTTTATTGACTGTCAAATATGCACTTAAGAGATATTGGTAAGAAATATAAACTTTGAAACACTTATACATATGTTACTTAGGTACATTTGAGTAGTTATTGACTAACATTCCAATATTAGCCTAAATATGATCAAAACTGCCAATTCAATACAAAATAGGGAAGTGCACCAATATTGGATTTAGCCGTTTAATATGTCATATTGGCCTGGTTAAAATACATATTGGCCTAGGCCAATATACCTATTGGACTAGATAGCCAATAGAGGTATAATATTGTTAGCAGAGGACCAATAACTCAGCCAGTTTGGAAAACTTGACGTAATATATATTATAGTACTACTTAAAAAACATCTAACCATTTAAGGGATTAATAATACAAACTGTAACATATCATAGCTTTTTGATAATTTATCAATATTCAAGCTTTACTTTTAGTTTTGGTATTTAAATTCACTATACTTATAAAAAAATGCACTAAATTTATACCATTTGAAATTTATGTACAAAATGCATTTTTATAACTAGAGAGTTTTATTTTGTTATAAATGGTACATGTAATCTGTGATATTGACATAATGATTGTTTTTGTTTTGTTTTATAATGTTGAATTTGTATGAAGATATGCAAAAAAAAAAAATAAACTGAAAAGATAAAAAAAAAATAACTTGATGGTTATTTGTTTGTCTTCTGTTTTTAGGTTTATTTTTATCTGAAATTCCATTGCTTTTATTTGTCCTGTCTGATTCCAGATTCTTGTAGTTTCTTTGCATTTTTGTTATCCCATTGTTTTCAGTAAAATATAGACCACAATACAGGGTTGATGTATGAAAGTGCTTCTATGAAACAATATTTCAGTTTTAAAACTTTTGTCCCATGAAATTATAAAGTCTTCCAAATTGATCAATAATGAACCTGGCTCCGTTGATCTACCAATTTGTGGTACAGGAACTGAACATTATTGAAAGGTATGACCATCAAGCCAAACCAGTTTCATTTTTTACAGCAAAAAATTAGCAGTTTCGTAATGGTATGGCTCTGTTATCTTCAGTATTATCTTCATCATCAGCAGACACTTGGTTTTTGTGCCATAACTTGAATATTGATTTTTATCAAGTTTTACAAGAAAGTTCCATTCCACAAAAGGAAGATTGGTGTTGATTTGAGGGGTGGGGTAAGAGGTTTATGGCCCTACCCAGTTTTGAATTAGGGGCCAAAAACAAGTATTTCATAGAATTTAACTATACAACTCCAGTAAAAGCATATCAATGTCTCTAATATTGTACCAAAATACTTAAACCTACAAAGATAAGACTGTGGTTTAGATTTTAACCATTTAGGAAAGATGGGCCAGAAACCAGCATGTTCCCTATGTCTGGATAATACTTGACTAGTATAGTATAAATAAATGGTTTCTTTTGAAATTGTACCATAAGGTGTCATACCACCAAAGGACGGCTGTGATTAATTTTGGGGGTTGTGACTTAATCAAATGAAGAATTTGTACTAAAAAGGGGTCAGAAACAAGCCTTTTACTGATATTTGAATGATAAATTGAGTAAAAGCAAATTGTTTTCTGAAATTTCACCATAAAGTGCCAGAGCTAATTAGAGGCCAAAAAAAGGGTCACTATAATTCTGGTAAAATTCTTACCCTGTGTAAATAACTTAATTGTCCCAATAAAAATTCAAAGCTGTATCAAGCATGAATGGTGTGTCGATCCATATTTGCCTCATCTGTTCGGGTCCTCTGTGGTCGTATCAGGGTACGTATTGCGTAGCATTTTATTTTAGGTTTGAAAATGTTTTAAATAATCATACAAAAACTACTGAAATTGAATTTCAGCTAAGGTATTTGATATTAATAAAAATCGGAAACCTTCATTAAAGTGCAATTTCAAGTGCATCATGTAAGATAACATTTCATGTTTATGAATATATTATTAATGTCAATGGATTAATAAAAAGGAAGACGACTGTAATGAACTACATATCTCAAATTCACAAATGGTCTTACAACGATATATAGCTAGATTTGTCATATATTTCATTTATCTAAAGCCTATTTTATAATTGAACATCAATGTGAATATTGACCATCAGAGTTACTAACACAGGTTATACAAAAATGACATAAATTCCGTAATATTAGTAATTGAAGTCTACGCTAGTTAGTAACTTACTTGACTACAAAGCAAATGCATTATGATCATTGATTTCACTAACTATCATACCTTTATATAAATTCTACATGAGGAATTGAAATCTGAAATAAGAGACGTGATAAATGTATGCATGTATACCCGGTAGTCGTGTGGGCAACTCTCTCTATTTCGTAAGTATATACTTGCGAAGTGCTTGGAATGAAAGACACTATATTTGTCCAACATGGTCAAAGTTATCAGGTTATTTTGTCAATTACTTATTTGTTTATCTACATACATCACAACTACCTCACTGACAACAACAAACTGTCTAGTTACACAACTCAACCGCACCGATGTCAAATTACTAAACCAAATCGAGGTAAACGAAAAAAAGACGGCAAGTAAAAGTTGTGCACCTTATGTTATCAAAGTACGGAATGCATTAAAAACTAGAAGCCCTGTTTGTCACAGAAGCCCCGCGTCATTTGTTAGGAGTGATTTTTTTAAATAAATCAAATGTGTCTGTAAGACACTAATGATGCCCCCGCTTGCTAGATATGCCAAATTCAGAATATGTTTATTTTTGTATGAAGACATGATTAAGGTTATGTACTGTGATGTAGTAAATATTTGGTATGTTAGTAGGCTAAGCACTGCAAAAATACTTGCTATGAGAAAAAAAGGACTGATGGACGGACTGACGGACACATACAAAACGTTGATACCCCCAATAACAAATTCCTAAATTTGTTGCTTGGGGGTATATTTCTGACAAAAAAAAGTCCAACTATCACCCACTTCCGTAATATCCCCCCCCCCAAAAAAAAAAAACAAAAACAAAAACAAAAACAACAAAAAACAAGATCATTTGACCTTGCACATCATCATTATGTGTAGAAACATCCTGCAAAAAATATTTCAGATATATTTATAAAAAAAAAAGCCGGACAAGCCATATAGCCCTATTTCTGATGAAATTGACTGACTATCACCAATTTCCGTAATATTTCATGAAAATCAAAATCCTTTGACCCTGCACACTTTCATCATGTGTAGAAATATCCTGTAAATATTTAAGATGTTGTTCAAAAACTGTACGAGGAGGACAAGTCATGATCCATATATTTCTGTGTAAAATGACTTAGTGTAACTATCACCAATTTCCATATTATTTCGTGAAAATCAAAATTCTTTGACCCTGCACACTTTCAACTAAGATGTAGTTAAAAAATTGTACGAGGAGATAGCCGGACAAGCAATGATCATGTGTAAAAATTTTTAATTATGGAATCTTTCGAGTTTTCTTTGGTTGTATCGTTATCCAATAATTTCATGTCCAGTCAAACTGCAAATAGAATATATATACATAGGTTGTATAAATTCAGTGTTCAAAAATTTTTCAACACTGTATACTTCTATTCCCCATACTCAGTTAAAATCCCGACTTAAAAACATTATACATGGTTGTTTTTCCAAAAAGATGGTACACCTAGATATAAATATATAGTTCTTGGTAGAGATTCCTCATATGTTGTAAGAAATAATTCCAAATCATCTTCCAAATATACAGAGGAAGATGTTTATAAAATGCTGAAATTTTTAATCGACAACATATTTGTCCAGTGTGGTGGACGCGTTTTTCAACAAACGGTCGGCATTCTAATGGGATCAAATTGTGCTCCTTTACTTGGTGACCTATTCCTTCACTCTTATGAGGCTGACTTTATAGCTGATTTGATCCGAAAGAGAATATCGTTTGGCTAGATCCTTTAATCTCAGTTTCCACTATATAGATGATGAATTATCTTAAACAATCCTAATTTCGGGGATTTGATACATCGCATCTACCCCCAAAGAACTTGAGATAAAGGATACTACAGACACTGTAAGGTCAGCCTCATATCTTGACCTACACTTAGAAATCGATGGTAAAGGAAAACTATTGATCAAACTTTTAATTACGACACGCCCTGGCTCTCACCAACCTTGCCCCACCTATGGGTTAAATAGATCACTGCCTTGTGATGGACTGTTGAGTCAAAGGCTACGGGAGACAACCCAGACAGAAAACGATGGTCAGACTGGGATCAAACCTTTGGAAGGGAACCTGTCTAGGAGAGGAAACTCTGATGTAAAACCCGGCTAGAAAGGAGTCGTCACCCATGGTATGGAAACTATCTAGGAGAGCAAACTCTGATACAAAAGCATGTGAGGGACTTGCTGACCACCACATTAAAATAAAGCTGAAGCTAGAGGGCCAACCCCCCACTAGTGGATCCAAATGGTTACAGAAACGATTACAGTAAAAGTCATTCCTCTGACTCGTCAACGACTAGAGAAAGAGGACCAAACCAAACATCGAGGACAGCAAATGACGCGAAAGCCGATGAAGTTGTTCTCACCAAAACAACCAACAACCATAGGCACTTGGAATGTTAGAACAATGTATCAAAGTGGCAAAAGCTTGCAAATTGCGAACGAAATGGATAGATACAATATCGAAATTCTAGGACTCAGCGAAGTAAGATGGAATACAGCTGGAATGACAACACTATCTTCAGGTCATACGGTAATATTCTCAGGAAATCGAAATGAAGACGACATACATGACAAAGGCGTGGGATTCATGCTTACAAAGAAAGCCAAGAAATCGCTTTTGGAGTGGAATCCAATATCTGCAAGAGTGATATCAGCTAGATTTGACACTCGATTCCAGAAAACAACATTTATACAGGTGTATGCACCAACAAACACCGCAGACGAAGATGATAAAAATGACTTCTACAACTTATTACAATCAGTTGTTGATGCCGTTCCTAAAAGAGACATCCTTATCATCTTAGGAGATCTGAATGCCAAAGTAGGTGATGACAGAGGAGGTAGAGAAAGGGAGATAGGACCACATGGAATAGGGCAAATGAATGAGAACGGAGAGATGTTTGCTGACTTTTGCGCTATAAACAGTCTAGTAATTGGCGGTACTTGGTTTTCACATAAATCTTGTCATAAAACCACCTGGATTTCACCATCTGGAGACACTGAAAGCCAAATAGACCACATAACAATAAGCCGTCGATGGAGATCTTCATTACAAGATGTACGAACAAAACGTGGAGCAGACGCAGCATCAGATCACCACCTTGTAATTGGAAAAATTAAACTCAAGCTTTTAACAACAAAGAAAAGAGAGACTACAAAAAAGAAGTTTAAAGATCAGAAAGTGAAAGAAAACTTCCAAATTACACTCAGGAATAGATTTAGTACTTTATTAGATCTTGACAACGAAGAAATGAGCAATGATATTGATGACATCTGGAACTCAACAAAGACAGCCATTCTGGAAGCATGCGAAGAAACAGTTGGTTTCATTCAAGTGAAAAGAAAGAAATGGATGTCAGATCAAACATGGGATACAATATCTGAAAGAAGGGAAATAAAAGAAAAGTTGATGAGTGCCAAAACCAGACAGCAAAAGAAAAACCTGCAAGACCTTTACAGCGCAAAAGACAAAGAAGTGAAGAAAAACTGTAAAAGAGATAAAAGAAACCATGCTGAAAAGTTAGCAGTAGAAGCTGAAAACGCCTGCTTAAAAGGAGACATCAAAACATGTATAACATCACAAGACAACTCAGTGGAAAGATCTCTCAAAATGAAAATTTACCAGTCAAAGATAAAAACAACAATACCCTC
The DNA here is from genome assembly GCA_037379345.1 of Perna viridis. Taxonomy (NCBI): domain Eukaryota; kingdom Metazoa; phylum Mollusca; class Bivalvia; order Mytilida; family Mytilidae; genus Perna; species Perna viridis. The sequence goes on along the minus strand of CM074517.1, from coordinate 11,112,499 downwards.
ACAAAGCTAGAAGATCAGCTTGACAGATGGAAAGAACACTTTAGTGAGGTATTGAACAGACCACCACCAACAAATCCACCAATACTTGAAGAAGGTCCAACACTTAACATAGAGACTGACAAATTTACCGAAAATGAAGTAAGAAAAGCCCTAAAACATCTTAAGAATGGGAAAGCAGCGGGAAGCGATGGCATACCACCAGAAGCCCTCAAGTCCATGAATGACACTACCATTCAATATCTTCTTGGGCTATTAAATCAGATATGGGAAAAAAGAAAAAATTCCAAAAGACTGGCAAAAGGGACTCTTGGTAAAACTACCTAAAAAGGGGGACAAATCCAATTGCAACAACTGGAGAGGAATAACTCTTTTGTCCATTCCTAGTAAAATCCTATGCAGTATAATCTTACAAAGAATGAAAGAAGAGATTGATAGCAAGCTGAGAGATGAACAAGCTGGATTTAGACAAGAACGATCATGTGTCGACCAGATTGCTACACTCAGAATAATTATTGAGCAAACGATCGAATGGCAGTCATCCCTATATCTAAACTTTACTGACTTCCAGAAAGCATTTGACAGCATAGATCATCAGGTCTTGTGGAACATTCTAGGACACTATGGGATTCCACCTAAGATTATTTCCATGATTAAGTTACTGTATGAAGAATTCTCTTGTCAGGTCATACATGCTGGTACATTGACGGATCCTTTCCCTGTAACAACTGGCGTACGGCAAGGATGCATTCTCTCTCCCCTTCTCTTTCTCATAGTCATCGACTGGATAGCAACAACAGCTTACAACGACCCTCATGGTATACATTGGACACTTAACATCTCGTCTAGAAGACCTCGAATTTGCAGACGACATATGCACATTATCGCATCGTCTTCAAGATTCCCAACACCAGGTCAACCATCTCGAAGAACAGCTAAAAGAACAGGATTGTATATCAACACAGCCAAAAACAAAGCCATGAGAATCCAACAAAACCAGATGGATCCAATATTGGTAAATAACCAACAGATAGAGAATGTAGATAAATTTACGTACCTTGGAAGTGTCATGAGTACAACTGGAGGCACTGACGAAGATGTACAAGCCAGAAAGATGAAAGCATTACAGGCTTTTTCCATTCTAAAGCCAGTATGGAAAAGTAGAACACTGAGGACGGCTACTAAGATCAGAATTTTCAACAGCAATGTTAAGTCTGTCCTGTTATATGGTTGCGAGACCTAGAGAGAAACAGAAAACACCATGAAATCTATACAAGTCTTTGTTAACAAGTGCCTAAGGAATATACTGAATATCAGATGGCCAGAAAAAATAACAAACAAGAAACTCTGGCAAAGAACAAAACAACAACCAATAGAAAACACCATTCGAACACGAAAATGGAAATGGATTGGTCATACTTTAAGGAAGAACAATAAAAACACTACAAAGCAAGCTTTAGATTGGAATCCCCAAGGGCAAAGAAAAAGAGGAAGACCAAAGAACACCTGGAGGAGGGGTTTGAACTCTGAACTGAAGAGAGTAGGACTAACGTGGAAGAATTGTAACACCATCGCCCAAATCCGAAGCGAATGGAGAGAAACTGTAGTCGCCCTATGTCCACCCATGGACGAAGTGGAATAAATCCAAAAAAAATCAATTACGACAAACGTGATGACTTTTCATTCAGAATTGTCAACTTTCCTTTCATCTGTGGCAACATCCCTTCAGCACCTGCGTATGGAGTGTTCATATCACAACTCATACGTTATGCCAGAGCTTGCCGAAACTACGCAGACTTTTTGTATCGCGCTAGAACTCTAACAAATAGGCTTCTGGAACAGGGTTATGTTGCTACAAGACTGAAGTCATCACTACAGAAGTGTTATGGTCGTCATCATGAACTCGTGGATCGTTATAGTGTATCCATCTGCACCATAAAAACTGATTTATTCAACGGGTCATAATTTTCCTTTCCTCGTTTGTCTACCCCGGACTTGACTTTTTATGAGCAACTCGGCGGGTGTTTCTAGAAAAGCAGAGGACGCTTACCCTATCGGTGCACCTTCTCCATGTTCACAGTTTTTAGTGGAGTCCGAGTTGCTCATTTGCTTTTGTTACTTTGTATGTATGATTTTAGTTACTTTATGTTCTTTGTTGTGTATGTTTGTTTTCCATGTCTGGTCTTTGCCCCTGGATTTCATTCTTTTGATTACCGCTATAATCTTGGTTCCCTTGATTACTCTTTGTATTTAAAAGGTGGACAGCATCCTAAGCTAGAAGAAAATAATAAATATCGATCCCGTACTGTCTTTTATATGCTGTTGATATTTCAATTGTATAAATTTAATGTTAATATGGTATGTTTGATTGACTACTAAGGACATGACTGTATTTTTCAAACTAAATAGTTACACGTTTCTTTTTCTGAAGGCGACAATGGAAGTTGGCTAAACACGTGAGTATGTGTTTTTTATACAATGAATATAAATAGATATAAAAATATCTGAGTGCATGCTTCAAGAGAATTTGATCTTTTATATAATATCCAAAAAGTAAATTTGTACCAAGCATATATCGAAAGTCTTCCTTCATTGAGTTTCGAATTCCTGCATTGTTACCGGGAGGACCCGAAAAAGAGACTAATGATTTTCTCACCTCTTTTCACATATGAAAAATTCCTCTTGTGTACATACATAGTCATTCCACATAAACTGCTCGTGAGAATTTATATGCATGCATTGTTCGTGGTTATTATTTGGTTCTCCTGGAGCCCAGAAGTTTTGTGTTATTTTATGCCCGCTTTCGCTCCAGGTCCAACCGCCATGTGGAGCTTGTCTTCCACCAAGCCAATAACCTAAAGTTACGAATATTCGTTGTAAATAGTTCAAATAATGGCATTGTTTTGACTATTTCAACTCACCATTTAATTATTAGAATGAATTTCGGTATGAAAAATTATATGGTGACGCACACATTTAGGTCATATGATTTTTTCCAATACATTCCGATTGAGATTTGTCAACCTATATATACAGCAAAATAAATCTTAAAGTTGTTTCGTGTAAACGTCATTTTGTGCCCTTACCATAAATAGTGACACCATGTGACGTGTTGGCATGGTAATTGTGTTGCGCCAGATTCCGAATATAGCGGTTTTCATCGGTGGTTGTTATTTCTGCCAGATACCCACTGAATTCTCTGCAGTACTCCTGTCAGTTAGGTTAAATAACAAAAAAGTGAGAATATGACAAACAGTATATCAAATTCAAATAAATCTAGATATCATACTTGAATAAATGCAGTTTGTGTTTGATCAGTGTTTTGACTTACTGATTGATTGATTATGGTTTATTATCCCATGGCAGATATTCCCACGTGGATGTTTCATGTATTTAATGACGGGAGCGATTGAACAATCGAACAGACCCTGCCTTGTACCTGTCCGACTAGCTCACAAAAGCAACAGTTTTTAGACTGGTTCCCAATCGCAATATACAGTATGTTACACATATACAAATATATTGAGAGTGTATTGCTAGTAGCTAATACCTGGAATGTAGTCCCGGGAACCAGGATACTCGTTTTTCAAGTTTGAAGTAAAGTAATTTTTTTCTAACAGTGTTTGGAAGTTGTTTCCTAGTCAATATAATTGTTACATAGAAAAGAAAAGCTATGCAGAAAAAAAATTGCCGAGCATGTTTTCATCGTCATGAAGTGCATCATAAATAAGATACTTTTTATTACCAGAAAACTTCAATAAACAAACCTGTGCATTTGTCCAGGTTGACACGAATGTACTGAGGTAGTAACAACTTGAAGAATGTGATGACCATTGTGGTGGACACTCAGAATAAACTGCTCCTTAAACAGCACAAACGGACGCAGATTATCATACGACACATATCGAATACTGATTTGTAAAAATAAATGCAAAGGAATTCATCAAAGTGATAAAAGAGTAATCAAGGAAACCCATGTTATAGCGGAAATCAAAAGAATGTATTCCAGGGACAAAGACCAGACATGGAAAACAGACATACACAACAAAGAACATTAAGTAACTAAAATCATGCATACAAAGTAACAAAAGTAAATGAGCAACTTGGACTCCACTAAAAACTAGGAGCATGGACCAGGTGCACCGGTAAAGTAAGCGTCCTCTGCTTTTCTAGGAACACCCGCCGAGTTGCTCATAAAAAGTCAAGTCCAGAAGCCTATTTGTTAGAGTTCTAGCGCGATACATAAAAATAATGCGCTAATCAAAATCTTCAAAGCCGGCTTCCAAACTATAACATTATAAATATAGTACGCCAAGAATTCTAAGTGAATACTTAGATAAGACGCAAAAAAACTAAGCAAAAAGTGGCCAAGATTTTGATAGTTTTAGGAGAAATGTTTTCGAATATACACCACTTGAAAGTATATTGTATTCCGTTAAAATATCTAGTACATGTATATTTTCTGTGTTTATTTTTACATTTTTGTAACTTATCGACACATATCAGAATACTTGCCAAGTAAGAAATGTAAACAAACCAGAAACCTTGTGTTCATCGTCGTTGCTCTGTGTCTTATCTGTTTGACCTCTATTATAATATTACACTGTCTTAGGTCGGACATATGGTCTATTGTTTCAAAAATATAATTTGTCTAGCAGGATTTCTTCTGTTAGAGAGTACTTAAGTTCCGTTATTAAATATTTGCAGACAATAAGACAATAACACATATTGTACCCTCCCAAGATTTTCTATGAAAGCAGCATTGGTTCAAATCATGAGACATTGCAGTAAAAATCAGGTAAAATAGGTGTGGAGGGGGCCTATTATAGATCATACAAGTATAAAGTTCAGGGGAGATAGTGTGGAGGGGGCCTATTATAGATCATACAAGTGCAAAGTTCAGGGGAGATAGTGTGGAGGGGGCCTATTATAGATCATACAAGTATACAGTTCAGGGGAGATAGTGTGGAGGGGGCCTATTATAGATCATACAAGTATAAAGTTCCGGGGAGATAGTGTGGAGGGTGCCTATTATAGAGCATACAAGTATACAGTTCTGGGGAGATAGTGTAGAGGGGGCCTATTATAGATCATACAGTTCCGGAGATATAGTTGGTCTTCCCATGATTAGATAACAATTACCTGGTGAACATGCCAAAGTCGGCTGGACAAATCGAGAGATTTTAACTTCTTTTGACATCTATTGCTGTCGGATAGAAGACGACGGAAACCATAACAATCTCCAAGCATAATCATTGTATGCGCTGTAATATTACACAAACGAAAAAAAAACAAACATGTTGAGGGTGGCTTGTAATTAATGAATCTACTGATTTTTGTAGTGCATAAAATCAGTTTTTTGTACCCAATATGGTACAGATCTAGACTTATAATTATACAAAACCAAAAGCATATTAAGAAGCCTTATTACTTATTAGTTTCACATATATTTATATTAATCTCATAATTTGTTTTTTACGGTCTCTCATTAGGTCTACCATTGTGTGGGTCCTTTTTATCATATTCCTTTGAAGTGAAAACATTGAATTTGACCTTGAACTTTTTATGTTTTAATTGTTACAGTATGTTTTGGTTTACAATATTTCAATGTAGCTATCCCTTTCCTTGTTAATTGTGTTAATCTTTCATTTGGTTATAGCCACTTCACTATTCTTTTCTTTATACTGATCTTCAGATGGTAATCTCAATTTTTGCACAGCTGTTGCAGGGAAAAAATCTCTCAAATCTATTAAAATGCTGGACAAGTGGTCATCATCACACCATCTTTAATGTATACAGTCTCCAACTAAAGGGCTCGCCAATAATAAGTGGAGCTCGATACAAAAATGGTTGAGATATTAAATCAAAATCACACACAGGAGAAGATGGGATGTTTCCACAGATAAATGGGAAATTCAAATTAAACGTAAAAAATTGAAGATATTTTTTATGTTTTATATGTATTTAATATGTATGTGGTTCCTCTATACCTTTTAGATTTGGCTTTTGTTCACTTATTTATTATTCTTATCTAAGCCACTTCACAACATATATTATTTGTTATTTTTAAATGGGAAATTAACATCAGGAAAGGAAATATCAGGTTTCTCTAAGAGTTTATTCTGAAGATTTCCACTTGCGATCATTTTTAAAAGTAGGCAAATTCCAAGATTCAGTTAACATCTGGCATTAAATTGAAAATTATAACATTAAGGAAAAAAAAAAACACAATTTACTTATATTTTCAAGGTCTTTAATCAAACTGAACTTTTGAATGTCATATTTATATTCTGTGGAGTTGTTTTATTACATATAATATTTCTGTGAAAGCATCTATAACAGTCAAAACTTTCTTGATTTTTTTTTAACTTCATAGATCCAAATGATGCAGAAAACATGAACAATACAGGCACAAAGATTGGGATAGTAGAATGGTAACTAACAATTTCTTCAATATATACTGACATTTTATTTTTGTTAATACACATACATGAAATTCCATTTCATTAGATCTTAGGACACAATACTTTATGGTAAAACAGTACATAGGGTGTCCCTAACAGCGACCCTTCTTCTCCCTTCAACATTTGACAAAACTCTTCCTCTGAGTGTACTTTGATTGCCTCATCATCACATTCTAACCAACTTCCTTCATACTTCTCAGATGGTATCAATACAAATTTGGATGGACTCCTGGACTGGAGACTAGCTGGAGAACTAACAAGAGCTTTCTGAGATTGTGATTCCAGAGAAAGGTGAGAGTTTCTATTGTAGGACTTGGATGGGGATTGGTTGAATTCATCTGACCCTATCACATGATTTTCCAGTTGATTTCCCTTGACCTTCACATATGTCAAATAATGTCCTGAGGTTAAGGTCACACCTGCATGAGCTATTAAACCATATAACTGGTACCTAAAGAAATAAGAGTAGATATATTTCAGTAATAATGTTTGTGTACCATTACAATTTCCTTATATTGGTACATGGACTTGATCAGATCAAAACAATAATGATTTAGAAAACAAGAGGCTCCCAGGAGCCTGAATCGCTCACCTGGTTTAATTTTTGCCTTCAAGGGCAATACCTCTAACAAGTTGTCCAACAATTTTGACTCTATTTGATTCATTGGAGACTTTTGTAAGCCTTATAATAAGGATCATTTCAGCAACTGAAAGATATTGGCTCAATCTAACAGATTTGCAGATATATGCAAAAATCTGCTGTCTGACCCCAATGTTCTATTTTTAGAAACAGTGGCCATGTTTTTTAACCGATCAAATATCCAAACAGTCATTTTGTTAAGGATACCCTATAAAAAAAAATACCAACTTTCATTGAATTTTGTAGAGTCATTTCTGAGAAGATTTTTGAAAGTAATAACAGCAAAAACGTCCAAAGAGGGCAATAACTCCAAAATGGGTCAACAGATTTTCACCAAAATTTGACCACAGATAGATCTCATCATGCTGAATATTTTTACGCGGTCAGATATATATATGCAAAAATCTGCTGTCTGACCCCTAAGTTCCATTTTTAGTAACAACAGCCATGTTTTTTAACAGAACAAAAATCCAAACGGTCATTTTGTGCAGGATACTCTAAGGAACAATCATCTTAAGTTTCATGCAAATCCATTATGTAGTTTCAGAGGAGAAAATGTTTGAAGAAATTATTAACGATAATGACGGACACCAAGTGAGCTAAAAATGGCCATTTTATTTTCAAAGAACGATTTCAATTAAATATTTTAAATGTTTTTTTTTTTCAATTGTAAAAGTAATTATATTAGAACAAGAGGACATCAACATTTATAAAATCTTTTATAAAATTTAGTAATTACAAGAAGTTTCCAAGATAACAGGTAAATTAGTTGTAAATAGAAAAGCAAGCTACTTAATAATAGAAAAAATGATCTGACAAAAGTGAATTAAGAAAAAATCCAGAAAGGTGTTATTGTAAAAATTTTTTTAAGGTCAAAGGTATATGAATAAATGAACTAGAGGCTCAAGAGAACCTGAATCACTCACCTGGTTAACCATTTGCTTATTTGAAAAACTTGAGGAATGAGACAGGCTAAGTTAAAATCAACTGAACTGTCAAATGTAGGAAATGCTTTTAATAGCATTTTCATGACCTGAACCAGAATTTTGCTAAAGGCAACATTTTTTGTATTATTTTCAAAAATCTGTCTTCCGACCCCTAAGTTCTATTTTTAGTATAGGCAGCCATATCTATTCATGGATTAAAAATCACAACAGTCATTTTGAGCACAATACACTGAAGAACTATTATGCATATTTTCATTCAATGATCTTAAATGGTTTTAGAGAAGATTTTCAGAGTTGTACATGTGAAAAAAAAAAAACAACAACAAAAAAACGGTTTCAGGGGCCATAACTCCTACTTCAGTCAATGAATGGTTTTGAAAATTTCGTCATAGGTCCTTCTCATGATGCTTCACAATTTTACCTTTTTTTTGAGTTTTTTGCAAACAACTGCCATCTGACTCCTATGTTCTATTTTAAGTAACAGCAGTAATGTTTTTTTCACAAATAAAAAAACCAAACGGTCATTTTGTGTAGGATACCCTAAGGAACACATATGCCAACTTTCATTGAATTCTGTTCAATGGATTTTGAGAAGATTTTCAAAGTTGCACATGCCAAAAATGCAAAAAAAACTGTTTCAGGGGCCGAAACTCCTACATCAGTTGAATTGTTTTGATAATTTCAGCATAGATCATGATACTGAACAATACAACCCATGCCAGAAATTTGCTAAAGGCAACGGTTATTGAGTTATTTGCAAAAAACTGCCATCTGACCCCTATGTTCTATTTTTAGTAATGGCGGCCATGTTTTTTCATGGATCAAAAATCCCAATGGTTATTTTGTGCAGAACACCCTAAGGAACAATCATGCCAAGTTTAAAACTTGTCAGTCTAGTATTTTCAGAGAAGATTTTCGAAAATTTGTCCACGACGACAACAACGGACGCCAAGTGATGGCATAAGCTCACTTGGCCTTTGGCCAGGTGAGCTAAAAAAAGGTAAAATCAACTGATCAAACAATAATAAATCTTGGTATATTGACAAACAAAATGTCAGCATACCAACTGTATGAAAAGCAGTTTTAGTAAAAAGTAGATATTATTGAGATGAGAGCCATCTCTGTGGGCCTTGCTGTCAACGGTTCTCAAGAAATAGAGTGGACACAATTTGTTAAGAATGGACGGATGGACAGTGCGACCAACAGACAGACCTTTGACCTAGTAATTTGTACATACATTATGACATACCCTCTAGCGTTGGTTAATATACATGTCAAGTATAAACTTTGAAATCATAACGGTTCTCTAGATATAGAGTGGACATGATCTTTACCACAGGACTTGGGGTTGTCAACTGAAACCAAAGTTTTTGACCTTGACCTTTGACCTAGGAAGTTGTACATACATTGTGACACACCCTCTGGTGTTGGATAATATATGTGTCAAGTATAAACTTTGAAATCATAATGGTTCTCAAGACATAGAGCCGACACAATCTTTACCACAGGACATGGGGTTGTCAACAGAAGCCACTTTTTTACCTAGACCTTTGACACAGGAAGTTGTACATACATTATGACACACCCTCTGGTATTGGTTAATACACATGTTAAGTATAAAGTATGAAATCATAACGGTTCTCTAGATATAGAGCGGACACAAATTTGTTACGGCGGACGGATTGATCACTATGGGGCGACCTGCCTATGGAGGGGCCCTAATTATCGTCTTTCATGCAATTCATAAAGTCAAAGTCCTCCCAATTTGTCAAAAAATGTTTAAACATAGCCACAATTACACTTGATCTGTAAACCATAAATAATAGTAATAATAAAACCAGACATTACTTCAATATATGCTACCTATTCTAAAGATTGATTGAATGAGTTCACACCTATAGCCCACATTCCAAAAGCCAATAGTGGACTAAAAATTGTCACACTTGAGTCATAGATACATACTAAATTGGTACAGAGGAGACAAGTATTTGATGACCTACCTATGGTCAGCTCTGCTACAAGGTCTGGGACACTTGTGTCGTAAACATGGTAAAAATAGTGGTATTCTGACATGGTCATTTATTTTTGATGCATAACCAAATAATCTGTAAATTAAAAAAAAATAATTAGAGGTACTCTGTAAATGTGTTTTTCGGAAGTATTTGTCTACATTTTTTCTTAGTTTGCTACTACTATAGACCAACCTTACTGCTGATAATATTTAAATGTCATTTGATAAAAGGTTGTCTAGTAAAAATGACAACATGGCAATAATTAAAGCACCATTTTTTTTTTCTAAATTTACATGCCAAGTTAATTGGTCTATAAATCTCTTTCTCCCTGAATTTGTTTCATTTGTTCATGAACGAACTAATATACATTTCTAACAAACTCAAAGAAAAGGGGATAATAAGATGTGCCTCATTATAATATTTCTCTACTTACAAACTTATGCTTACCCTGATGATGCTGAGAATCTTTTAAGATGTACACATAAAATATCTGGTAAAACATTGTAGTGTAGAGACCTCTCAGCCTCCACCAGATGTTGACACTTGTCACAAAAATATTTGTTATCTCCCCTGAGTCTCTCTACCTCACTGAAAGATTCCAGCAGCTTTGGCAGGGATGAGTGATCCTTCTCCTCCTCTTCATCTACATGTATAAAGGTCAATAAAGGTCTTGAGGTCAATTGGACAAAGGCCAAAATAGATCATAAAATACCTGGTTTTTTTGCCTATTGAACTTTTTACATGTAAGAGGAAAACATTAAACAGATATTCTCAAGTCCAATGCAATTCACTCAAACATAAGAACTTAAACAACAAGAAATTTGGCATGCACTCCAATGAAGACATTTTAAGTATTTATTAGCATAGTAATCATTCACTAAAAAAAATATGTTTTCTCCTTATGGAAAGACCTCGTTCAACTCCAGCAATTAACTCTATGAACTCGATCAAAATTAAATTAGGCCTAAAAAAAATTCTGTGTTTCCAGCAGCATCTCCTTCAAAATTAGAGTTCGTAGGTAGGGTTTTTAATGAATTTGCAGGACGTTGAAACCTACCAGTTTTGCTGCCTCCATTTAGTACTATGACACCACTGTAATATGTATTTTCAAGTACAACTTGCAAGTACAGTACTTTCTACATTTTATGAATTTTGAACCTCCACATCGGAGAGTAGGTGATTCTAGTAGAATTTCGATGACAAAAATGCTGAAAAAAAAAATCTGTATTTTTGTTTTGTTTTTGTTTTTTGACACCATAGAAAATTAGGGTCGGCAGGAAAAAATAGGGTTGGTCGGGTTACCGGAAACACAGAATTTTTTTAAGGCCTTAATACATATGTAAGTATATCACTATTAAAATGAAAAAGAACACCTCCCCCCACCTAAAAAAAAAACAAAACAAAAAAAAAAAAACAATACCACAAATATTCTTCTTTATTCAGTGATAAGTTTTACATGTACATTTGTGTATTTATCATTAAATTTTGGTCACAATAATAAAAGCCTACACAATTTTAAAACCACTCAATTGTAAATAATAATGCCACAATACTGGTTTTTATTCTATCCTTTGCTGTTCTGATGTAATGTTCAACTTCTTATGATGACTCAGAATAAATGTTCATTAACAAATCAACCAGATTTAAGGTCTCACTAACCCCTTCTAACGTTTCTATTACTTTACATGTTAAAAAAGTAGTTTTCAAAGTTTCACTGTGAATTGCCACGACAAATCACATCTTTAAGTTGCACACTATTGTAAAGCTTGGAAAATAAGGCTTTCAAAATCATTATGTTAATGGTACAATGATCTTAGAAATTCTTTACAAAATTAACTTGAATAAATAAACCTGAAAATCCATTTTCACCACTTCTGCTACTTGACAGCATGGAGGTGAATTACTCACACATGTAAACAATATCCATACACTTTTGCAGTAAATTACAATTATGATTTTAAAGTAAACCTTCTCAGCTTTATTTTGAATACTTTTGATAAACATACACAAAAATTATGCCCTTACAATGCATAGATCTAGGTTCAGTGTGTTTTTGGTACTATATAAGGGGTAGCCATTTGACCCAGAATTGGTACAAATGTAAGTGAGACCTTAAGTAAATCAAAGAGTTATCTCCCTTTGTTTTGGATGTTTTGAGTGTTTTTGTTGTTATTCATTTCAATCTTACCATTGCAGTAACTTACAAACCAACATTAATGTTTAAAAAAACATGAGTTTGTGATCTCAAATGGTAATTAAAAAATATAAAAAAACATAATTCTTCCTTGGTCTTCCAAGTATACCCTCTTAATACACTCAAGACTGATAATCAAATTGTTTACATGTCAACAGTATTTTTTCTTTCTTAAATGATACTAACCTGATTTAAATCCCTGATCCCCATCCTCTGTATCTGAATCATCTTTTTTTTCTTTCTGCACTGCTACACTGATGTCATGGAATTCCTCTATCTTCTCTCGGGAAAACTCACATTCTGTGCATCTCGTTCTAAGCATCAGTGTACCCATGAACAGTTTTTCAACAAAATCTTTCTTCTTTTTCTCACTTTTCTTACACATGTATCTTTTTTCTGTAAAGTCCAACTTTGCAATTGCAGTTGAAATCCTTGATCTTGGAGAATTCAATTTCATGGGACTGAGAGTTTTAGTTGCCATGGTAGCACTTACAGATTTCTTTGGACTGTCACATACATGATCACATTTTTCTAATTTAACAAAAGGCATACCAGCTTTCAAAGGAGATTTTTTTCCTATTGTTTTCCTATGAGGAGAGGAACTATTGTCTATTTTCATCTTTTTCAATATCTGTAGAGAATTTTTACTGTCAGGGTTACACTTTCCCACCTTTTCAATAAAATCCTCTTTTCCATTTTGATACTGATCAACAGATGAACAGTTTTCCATCTCAGATGAAGAGTCTAATGCTGATTTACCCTGATAAAGCTCTTTGACACGACAATTTTCTTCTGTTTTGGAACAATTATTGCTACAATTAATGTTAGTTTTCCCCTTTACAATAGCTCCCCTCATTCCAAGTCTTTTGCAACTTCCATTAGGTTTTAACATTGTTAAAATAGACGGTTGGTTTTCGTCAACTTTCTCTTCTTTTGTATCCCTATTTTCATCAGCATCTTGAGTGAATAACTTGGGCTTCCTTTGTCGTTTGACGTTTAGGAAGTCATGGTCTCCACTGCCATCTCGCTTGACATTGTTCATTAAAGCAACATCAGCTATTTGGCATTCTGGGATTTTATCAGAAGTGATATCATTAGAAATAGTAGCTGCTTCACTTGTATCCATTTGCAAAGTGGGCTCTACCTTTCTAGGGGAGGAATATGATGACATAGTTTGAAATATGTCATTTTTTGCTGGGGTTACAGAATTGATTTTGTCTGGATGATAACTCTTATCACTAGATTGTGTACCGTTTTGAACAAAAGAATTTGAGGTATGACCATTAAGTAGTTTAGGTTGAATCGATTGTTTTAGTTTGATGATATCCTTTTCAGCATCTTGTAGGTAACACAGTATACATCGAAGCAATTCCTGGGCATCATGTTGCATGTACCCTTCAAACATTGGGTTTAGTTCCCTGGAAAATGTACATAAGTAATACAGAAATTATTATTACGTTTTGTATTTACAGTACATACAATAATGATGTTCAGGGAATTAAGACCACATGATGATCTTCTAAATGTAACTGGACAATTGAGACGAAGATTTCAACTGTCAATTGATAATTAAGAAATAAATCACGGAAACTCCATTTTATCATTATTTTACCACAGGCTGACAATTTATGCTGCATTATTTTACCGTGAGTGACAGCAAGGTGTAAAATAGCAATATAAATGATCAGCCCGTGATAAAATAATGATAAAATGGAGTTTTTGTGATTTATTTCCATTTTAATAGGGCAATTACGGTACTTTTTTACATTTTCGTGACCTATTACGGTAATCTTAGACCTGCCATATTTGTTCATATTTGGTTGCACACTTTACACTAGCTATGTCAGTTGAAATGGTTGTTAGTGAAACTTTGCTTTGTATTTTTTATAATGAAGGAAAGGGCGAATTAAGTAGAACGATGTTAGAAAAGGCAATAGTCGTTTGCATTATATGGTCACAGTGTTCATGCATGGACAGGTACAATGTTTCATTCATTGACGATTGTTATTATTTGGTTTCATACATGATGGCACAAGTGGCACGAGGCGAATGCTACCAAGTATGTGTGTAAGTGATTTTTACGGAATATAATAACTTTTCCAAAACATAAAACATTTAATATTTTTTTATTAAATATGAATTTGATGTTGATTCACACTACTAAAATGAATGAAAACAGCTGATATACATCAGAATGTTACATGTGTTTGTTTACATGATTAAGGTGGGTAGTAATTTACACACACACAAGCCACGCCTAGTAAGTCATGTGCTGTTCATATAGCAATCCAAAATAGACAACAGTTGTGGTTTCAAAGCCTGTTATGGACATCACATTAGAACTATAGAGTTTTAATCTAGTCATTAGTTCAGTTAACTTCAGGAAGTTGATTGGTTATCCAATCAAAAGAAGACTAACCCCTTTCCCTTTAAGTTTAATCTTTATTCATGGCCAAAATCTAATTCATTTGTAAGCCAAGAATCAGCTTAGAGTGTTTCATGTTAAGACTATATAATAAAAATGTAATATTGTTTTTACGCATTTAACCCTGAAACAGCTAGGGCTTTATTATGCCATTGAATAGTATATCATAACAAGAGAATACAAAACCTTAACTATACACAATCTACTTGGCTGATTTGGAAATTTACATTATATTCTGTTATTATTGATAAGGTCCTGTCACTATAGTTCATTCACCTTTGCGCCAGAGCAATGAGGACTTACCTGATTGTATTGAGTATTCTTTCTGGTCTAATGGCCATAGACATAACATCAGCGGTGGCTACTTCATTGTGATTACCTTCTCTTCTATCCATCCTCATATACAACTGACAAAAAGAAAAAAAAGCTTTTATTCATACAATAAACTTAAAACCAAGCCAATGAAGATACATTAATGATACATCCTTTTCTTTTTCACAAAACAGAACATTTGATTATCCTAGAGGCCACTTTACTACTTGAATCAATAAATTGTAAAGAAAATAAATTTTTCAAAATATGTATACGTATAAAAAGGGTTTAAAAGTAGATGTAGAGAAAGAGCAGATGGCATTTAACAAATGTGACATATTAAGCATATTTCAAATTAGAATTTGTTAAAACCTTTATCGTCAATTTTGGAAAGAAATATCAAACAGTTATCACTAATCAAATGTATTTGCAATGATAAATGAATTTCTGTCGGAGATGCCTGTACCAAGTCAGCACCATTGCAGTCTTTCCAGTTTGTACCTTGATATTGCCATTTGTTACACAGATTTCCTTTATTGACTAAATATATATTTGTTTTGACTATTGCCTAGAGTTTATCAGTTTGATAGTTTTGTTAATAACTTGCAATAAAATTACCGACAAGACAATCTACTGTGTAAAACCAAACTTAAATCAGATACCAGTTTATTGGTGCTCTATTACTCTTTATTATGTATTGTAAATACAAGTAATTTTCATAACATATTAAGAAAAGACTATAGAATAGTGAGCTGCCATGTGAACACAACAATAGTAAAGTAAATAAAAAGTTTTGCAGAGTGCAGCATGATACAACAATAGTTAGTTGAACTCTGTTCACTTGAGGCAAGTGTGAACACAATATTACATTTTGACACACTAAACATAGGGTTTACAGTTCATTATGGACACAAATCATCTGGATACAATATTGCACAATAGTTGGAAAATTTAAGTGTAAAAGTCTGCTTCAGGGTGCATTCATGGATCACCTTGTACCTCATTATCTCAAGAACAGTAAATGATAGGATTAATTTGGTAACCATACTTCTTAAAGCTCTTGTATTTAAGCTCAGATTTTCATATAAATCCAATAAAAAACATTCTAAATCACACAAAAAAATTTTCAAAATCAGACCTGAAATAAACAAGCTATTGCCAAGAAATCAGAAAAAAACATATTGTATCTTGCCCCTTTGTGACCCCTTATTCTTACTTCGCTCAAGTCACATCACCAAAAATCACCAAAAATCAATCCTAGTCTTCCTTTTGTGGTATGACACCTTGTAATACAATTTCAAAAAAAGATTCATTCACTAATAGTCAAGTTACTATCAGTATTTGGACATCAGGAAAATGCATGATTCTGGTCCCCCTTTTAGGTCCCTTATTTCTGAAAACTTCAAATCTTTACCCCAAAAATCTATCCTAGTCTGTCTTTAGTCTGACCACAGTGGTATTGAATAATATACATTCCTACAATTTTTATTGCAGTTATACAGTTAAATTCCATGAAATGCTTTTTCAGACCTCTTTTTTGGCCCTTTATTCTATAACAGTTGGGACCATAACACCAAAGAATTGTTAAAAACCTTTCTTTTATATTTTACAAACCTTGTTACAAAATTTTTTAAAGATCAACAAAGTAAAACTGTGCCAAAATCAAAATGTACAGAACTGTCCAGATTTGGTCATGTGACTAACTAGAATTCACATGATTCCCATTCCTAAGTGAAGTCACATTGCAGACAGAATTTATTTCAGCTCCAAGTATACCAAGTTAGATATCTGTACCATATTTGCCAGCAAGGCTTGCATACTGATATACTTAACATTTGGACTTACATCATGTAAGAATTTAACTAACTCTGATGTTAGAGGCAGCTTAAAATCTTCATCATCACTGTCATCCTGTAATATACACAGTTTTTTAGAATTAATTCAGCAATCGAAAATATAATTTCAATCAATTTTGTTAAATAATGATATGTTCTGCATCTAAAGACAACACATACTTAAAACTTTGATAAATTACATTTACCTGATGAAATGCCTTAGACAGTTAATTAACTGAACAATAGAAAAGAAGATTGAAAGCAGAACAATTAACTAGCAGTCTTTATAAAAATCTGACAGGACGTGATTCACTCATATCAAAAACCCACCAGATTCAGTTTAATTTCTTTTCAGAAACAGTTACTGATCACATAACCAGTCTAAGTTTTTCGTTCGATTGTTGCACTTTTGAGATAAAAATTATATACATTGTGCATGAAATTGGCACTTTGCAGGAGTTATCATTCTTGATTTGTTTAGATTTGGTTGGTTTTAGTAGGAGATAAATGTATGATTTTCTCAAAAGTGCAGATCTGAATACAGGAATGAATCTTGATATGAAAAAACACAGCGTATATAGACTGGAAAGGTGTCATTTGTTTGGTAGCTTTTTCTTCACCATGAATCACTTTACTAAAAGTGTCTGAATTTTATGTGGACTGGTACTTAAAAGCAATCTATCAAACCTCTTCTAGATCTTTGATTTTCAATTTTTCTGTCACAATGAGTTCTTGATACAGATCATCTAGCCTATCGAGGAAGCCTGGGGTATACCTCAATATCTGTAATACACTGTTCAGAAAGCAGGTGTTTCCTGTAATAAAATTAAATGCAAAGACAAAATGACTTTTTTAAGTTGTCTACATACACTGTGAAGATAGAAATTCAAACAGTACTGGACAAACATGCAAGAAATAACATAATGCACAAAACAGCTGTAAAACTATGATCAGAAAAACTTCTAATGTTCCTATTTCCCTAATAAATATCTATACATTGCAATACTAAGATTTTGATCTGATTTTTTTGGTTCAAAACAAACTGTGCTATTTTAAATTCAGGTGAAGATAACTAGTGTAAAATATAAATTGGTGATGAAGTACATATTACATCACAGACATTATCAGAGCCTTAACTTTACAAGTCAAAATGGATAATGGAATATATATTTTGCCATTTAATCATAACTCTATATGGCTTGAGAGTGAACAATTTTATATTCACAAGTCAAATTGTCTCATTTAGCAATTTTACATACACATCCACATGAATTTTTGCCCATATGTGTATATACCAAAGTTTAGTTTCATTTTTTTTTATATTTTCTATATATATTTATAATTTATGTGTTTGAGATGAATTCATGTAATCTCACCCATATTTTGTAATGAAGTGACTGCAGGGACCACAGAACTATCCTGGTAGCTTCCATCACCGTCAAATATAGAATTTTTATCAGTCAAATCTTCTTTGACATCACTGTAAATAAAGAATTTCTTTAAATTTGTACCAACTTATCTGTTATTGATGTATCAAAATAATATGACATTTACATTCATGACTCTCAATTTTTTTTAAAAATTTTAATTTAATGACTAAGTCAGAGTTATTGAACACTCTAAATTGTAGAGACGTCAATTCCTTTTTCACATACTGAACCCCAACAAATAAACACTCAGTCGACTCAAACCTATAATTTAATTCACAAAAATGGACGCTTAAATTCCATAAATATTGTAAACTATTCAGTTTCGCTAAACAATTTATCAATCACTATATAAATGAATGTCACTATTTAAACTGGAGAGATTTCCAAAATTGTATGCCTTTCAAATGAACAAGGCAAAAGATTTGAAAATGGTTCTTTTGTTTTCTAATTGCAATTACAGCAGAATGTGGGATAGGTAAAGCTAAAAACCTGGGAGACAAATATCCGTACTTAAATTTAACACAGAGCATTGAGATTTACACCTGTCTCAATCTCATTCATGTACATCTATATTTCATTATATAATTTCACCCTTCAAAAGATCTTACCCAGCAACCAATGGTTCATTTTTTACAACTGCTGTTGATGGACTACTTGACCTATTGTCTTTCTTGCAAGGCTTAAGTGACAACTTGGCTCTTTTTCTGACTGGGCCAGGACTTTCAGCATCTGCTATAACCATGGCTAGAGTGACTGTAATTTTAAAAAGTTACAGTACACATACATTCATAAAATAAGAGATTAAGTGTAAGTATTTGTAAGAATCAGGCAAAATGAAAAACATCTGAAACATGCATTCAAAACCACACTGATCTGACAATATAATTTCACTCAATATGAAAAGACCATTGTTTGAACTCTGCCCAGAAATTTTTCAATAAAATGTTAAAAAACAGGTTTTTGACAGAGTTATCTGCCCTTGAAATACTCATTTTCAGTGCATTTACATGAAGATATCTCAGTATAAAAATGATATGGAAAATCTTGTCTTTTTTTTCTTGATTCTGATGGTGCAAATGGTCAAATTAAACTTTCAAAATGTTTTTGTTTTTCATACCATGTTTCACCTACTGCATGATTCTTACAGATGCAGACACTTAATACAACTGGCTACAATCACACTGCGATCAATAGATGCAGTCATGTTGTTGGTTAAATTTCCAGCACCAAACATGTAACTCTTACAACTCTCATAAGGAACATGTAACAAATATTAATGAAGAAATCCTAGCTACAAAGATACAGGTCCTGCGACATATTCTGACTTAGCTGAGCTCCACAAAACATGCATAGAGGTCTTATGGCTCATAATGGAGCAAACATGCTTTTTTTCTGCAGACATTAAATAATAAAGTCGGCATACATAAATTTTAGAGGTTAACTTATAACTTTGAAAAATTGAACTTCTCCAGGGCCTAATCTAGACGTCGACAACAATAAGTTTTAGTAGAGTGTACTTGAAAAATAACAATACTGACATTTTTGCTCTTGTCATCTGTTACAAAAACTTCCCCTGTCAAAGACAAGTGGGAGAAGTGAGCACTAACAAGAAGAAATTAGAAAGTTTTTGCTCATTCCTCTTCTAGATTAAAACATAGTTCTTGGTGATTGACTTGGCTTTCTACTTTGATTATTTTGGTTTTGAGTATTTCTTGTATATACTCAATTTTGGTATTTTGATCTAACTATATATTTGATTATAAAGCTGCTGATGAGAGGTTACTCCATGAAACGTGTACAGCATATCAAAGTTTATGAATATGAATATGACTGGTATTTCTGTCTTTAGAGCAATACCATGAGTTTAAGAGGATTGATCTTAGTTTATAATACACTGTATTTTACTATAAGGTTCCTTACCAAAAAAAAAGATTTTGACTGATGTGGTGGTAAGAGGCTGTGCATGTACATGTAGAAACCAGGCAGCTGCAATAATATGGTTGGCACATGGTAAATCTTATCCAACTGATTTTTTGTTCCAGTGTAATTATAATTTCATTGGTGTGTCAAATAGTATAAAAAAAATTAAAAATTGACAATGGATGGGTCAGAAAATAATTTTAAGGTTCTATAAGAAAGCAATCAAATTTTGCACAAAATAAAAGAGTTATCTCCCTTTTTCATTGAATATCAATGCTTTCTACAGAAGTTATTTCTCTTTAACTGTTGCAGTTAATCAAAAGGCAACATTTGACTTGAAAAATCATGCATTTGTGTATGAAATGGATGAAATTTTTTTTTAAAACAAAATTATTCATATGCCACCCACTGCTGGTTTTTTCTTGAATGCCCTCTTAAAACCTTTCTGGTTAGGAATAGGACAATGTTTGTTTGTTTGTCTGTTGAGGTTTAACGTCCGAGCAGCAATATTTCAGCTATATTCAGACGATGAACATGAAATTGATGATAGAATGAACATGAAATGATGATGAAATGAAAAAGGGATGGGCCATAAGGACAATGGAGTCGACAAATTTTGATTGCCACTGGAAATAGGGAGAGGTGGGTAGGATCAGGCAATTTAGCCTCCTGTGGCGGAGCCCTATGGTTCCTACTCCAGGAGAATACCACAGTAGGGTTCCTTAACGTGCCAGGAACGTGGCATCTTTCCCAACACGGTGCACTACTATGGTTTGCGGTCAGGTTTTCCGTATTGTAGCCTGACAACCCCAGCATGTAAAACACCAGGGGTACCCCATTCCACCACCTGGGCCACACATCCCACTTGCTCTGTGGGCAGAGCGCCCTAGCCCCCACCTAGGGTTCTGAGCACTATTTAGTCGCCTTTTACGACAAGCTTAGTGCTGCTGCACGCCTATTCTTTTAACACCCAGACCTGCACGGGGTGGAATAGGAATAAAAAGTGGAAAAAAGCATTTTCAACCTTCACTAAATATCAATGTATGAATATACAGTGTATAAAATGTAATGTGTATGAATCTCTACACTACTGTTCTGTAAGGTTCCATGCCAACACAGTAAGTGTGTGAATGATTTTGCAGGTGCTTACCATACCTGTGAAGGAACCAAAATGGATCAAAATCCAACAAACTTCCGATTTCTTGGCAGTAACTAGATAAATAGTACATAGATTTCTCATAAAATGTAATAAAAGGTTCCATACCACTAAAGTAGTGCTTTAAGGGTTTAAAGGTTTATGGTCCTTACATGCACAGACATGATTGTATAAAGGTAAAAAAAATAAAAATTCTGGATTAGAGAAAAAAAACAAGAATTCTGTTTTAAGAAAAAAAAAATGGGTCAAAGACAGAAATGGCAGAATTTCATTAAACAGGAAGTAGATGTTTGACAGGCCTGAAATCGGATTCCATATTATGGGACTTGTACCTGATGCTGAAAACCAAATATCACGAGACTGCTATTAGTATAGTAGTTTCTTAGAAAAGTGTTACAAAAATAATTTCCTTGCCTGCTTGCTTGCCTGACCACATTCACCATACTGTAACCCAATTTTCACTGTGTGAAATTCAGCCAAAAAAAGAAGAAAACAGCATTTTCTTTAACTTCCTATAAATTGCATATCTCTCGTCTAAATGCAAACATCTAAGTTCTACTTCTATGACTACTCTGATTCATATCACAATATGAATTAAAAAATGATATCAAGTTTGAATATTGCGTCCAAATTTGTCCAAAATGCTCTGATTTTGACATCAATGGGAGTATCTAGCTGCAGTCTTGGAAGCATTCCATTGTGTTGTTTTTTAATAAAGATAAAAATTCATTTCTACTTAGTTTAATGTCCAGAAAAATGTTTGCATGCAGTCTGTACTGCCATAACCCCTAAAATCAACCCAGATCCTGACATTTTTGGTATAGAACATTAAATTGAACATATTCCTTCATTACCTTGACAGCAATTTTTCTAGTGTTTGTCATTTCTGTCATTGACAAAGGACTTTTCAGAATGACGAAAAACTATTATCATTATGGCCTTTTTTTTGTCATCTGTATTCTTTTAATTACAAAAATTATATTGAAAGTTGTATCTCAAAAATTGGTTCAAGTGACAATTCTTTTATCCTTAGCTACATGTACGGTACAGCTTGCATAATAGTCTGATAAATGCCAGGTAAACCTCTTATACCTGGCACAACTCTCAGAAGTTTGTCTCTGTAATTTCTAATATACAACTTATTAATTAATTGAACATAAGTTGTAGTATCTCAGGTAAATTTTACCTGTTCACCTGGACAGGTACAAGTAGCTAAGTTAAATAGGTACTTCGAGAATTATTGATATTCAGTTATGATTAGTATTTTATGACACATAACACTTGAAGTAATCAAGTTGATGGTTTATCATAATAAGAGCAACAACAATATTGAAAATTCTAGTCTTAAGAATAAATCCATATGTTTTCATTCAAGAGACTGGTTAGTCCTTTAATAAAATAATGCATAAAATGAAAAAAAGTTATTTTCAGTTTCTTCCAACACAGAAAAATGCTTTTATTTATTCAAATTCAAAAGGGAAGTATGAAATTTATTTTTGAAAAAAAAAGTTACATATGTCACAGTTTTGGTTCTCAAACTTGTATTCAGAATGAAATTGGAAAAGTAGATTAGAATAATTTATAAAAAAAAAATGAATTAACATAAAACGTTACAAAAGTAATAATACAAGTACATGTAAATGAAGGCATCAGTGTTGAGAAAGTTTAAACTGATATTAATTTTTGCTTTTTTTAATGGGCAAATGGTGATCGGATTAAAAGGTGGGCCATACATTTTTAAAGAAATTTTTAACAAAAGTGATTGATTGCAAAAGTAAATTGAAGATAATTAAATGATTATTTTATGAACTCTTAAGTTGAAGTGTAGCAAATACTTTTCTTCTCAAGAGTTAAGAGACACAGATTTTTGATGCAATATTAGTTGGTTTTTTTACACTTAAAAAAATGCAATATTATATAATAATTTAATAGTGGATACACAATAAAGTAAAATCTATATATATCAAGTAGTGGCATCTGATGTTAAAAGTTTATATTAAAATAAAAATTCATTTAAAACACTTAACAAAATTATTTTTAAAAAATTCTTAACATTCAAGGTCAATAAAAGACTTAGGTCTAATGCTGATCTATTAAATTTCTTTACTTCTCATTAACTTTACATTAAAATGCCATTAAAATATAGAGAATAGTTATGGTGTATATGTCAAAGACACAACAACTCCACGGAGTAAAATGTAAAAGTTTATTGTATTTTATTTTTGAAAATCAGTTGGGCATAAATAAATGTCTGTAAGGCAAAAAATACCTACCCTTAACATTTTATGGCCATTTTGGCTCAAGCATTATTAAAATCTAGATAGTTTCTGGAAATCTGTGAAAAATAAAATAATTCCTCTACCTACATGTACCTACCTCCCCTATAGTTTTCTTTCTAGTAGCATGAAACAAAACTATTTTTTTGGCATTATAGGTCCCTACATTTTGTCGTTGATCACTGTGATATTTACAATTTTGAGAATATTATTTATGAACTCCTCAGAGACCAATACTTAACAAAACTGTGAAATAATGACAAAAATTTGTCATTAAACTCGTCTGCTTCCAAAAGCTCACAATTACAATGTACATTCACAGTTGAAATTCAAACTGCTCTAAAATTGAATCTCTAATTGAGGCAAAATACTTCTTAAAAAATATTTAAAACTGTCCCAATATTCCACATGTTGGTACTGTGCATGTCACTTTAATGTATGACCAAGTTTTTGTCTATACCTACATTGTACGGTACTAGCAAATGTATTTTTTGTGTTTTTTTTCTACAGTGACCATGCATACATATGTATGTCAGCATTCTTTTCAATGAAATTTTGAAATAAAGTCAGGAATGTACTATGAGGTCCATGACTAAATACAAGAGGGTAAAGAGGGTTCTATTTTTTATGATTAAAGGCTATTGAGTTTCTTTTTTTAATCAAAGTTCAGGTTGTTCCTTTTTGGATTGTCTTGAAAACATATACTTGCATGATAGTTGAAAAAGTAATGTACTTAATATTGTATATGTCAGATGCAAACACTACATTAAATAATATTCCATTAAATTTGTCCTTCTTTTCATATGCTAGATGGATGATGTAATATTTTGTAGGCAGTTTTAGGGAATGCTGCCTGGTTTCTTTGTTGACATTATGAAGAAATGATTTTTTTTTATCTATGCAAACAAATCAGAAATAGATGAAATAAATAAAAAGTAAATATACAGTAAAAATGTATCAGGGAAAATTAAGGATTTGAAAAAATCTGATTTTGTATATAAAAAAGAATTTTGACATTCATGCAAATTAATTTGTAGAGGCGCCTAACAACAGTTTGAAAACTGTATGACTATTATGCATACACTAGCTTACAGTCGTCTCTAGGTCAATGATTGGCGCATCTGTGAAGGTATTTTCATCGCTCAATCATTGTTAAATTTGTTTTGTACTGCCTAATAAGGCATTTTCACCATCGTTTCAGGACTATGTGTGATAATTTTATAACTTCTTAAGATTACCATCGATGAAGTGTTTTCTCGAGAATTACCTTTATATATTTCGCCACTTTTTTAAGAAGTGAACATGGTTCAAATTCATTAAATAAAATAAATTGTATTTTGCCGCATTTGTTCAAAACTACCGGAAGTTCTAACAGTAACACAAACGGAAGTTCTTGGTCATCTCGCCCCTGTACAATTCCCGTCACTTTTCCACACCACAATATTATTCATTCTAAGATTTGGTCATCATCTTTACTCATTGTCTCATGACCGATCCACAGTGATTTTCATAATAGCTTTTAAACTTCGGTAAATAATGTTTAGCCCAATAGCATTAATATTTTCAGTGACATACAAGACACCAGAGGCCTATAATTAAATTTAATTGCAGGTCTATTCATGAATGCACACAATTTATGTCTCTCAGTGATATTTTGTAACCGTAATAAAATATTACTTTACCATAAATACAGGTCTATGCCGGGGGTCTATTTTAATTGATTTTACTGGATTGAATTTGTGAGTAGGAAGACCAGGTAAGCAGTTTAATTGCGTTGCGAAAAATATAGGTAACAATCAAACGAAGGTAAATGATGATCATCCCTGTATTTTGGCTATTAAAGACAATCATCCTAAATTAGCTGCCAGCCCTATCTCTTTTTCACATATCAACGAAAATTTTGTATGTAAAATGTCACAGATGATTTATTTAATATATTTTTCTCATTTATTCATTTATATTATTTCACAATTATTGTCATGTTTGTTTCATATATATATTCATACACATTCATATCTCATATGACTTGACCTGACATGACCTGCAATGACTTGGCGTTTTCTTACACGTAGTAAAATCTATTTGCACGACTAACTTTGCATGCTTTCACACGCGAAAAGTTGTAGTTTTACAGGTACTAACTTTTCACTATTACTCTTGGTTATACTGTCTTTGTATAAGGTCGCTGTATTATTACACGGCTGTTGTATTTTCAGGTATTTATACTGTAATATTCTATTTGACTCTTGGAGATTGTTATTTCAATTTGGATAAATATTTAATTACGGTCTGGTCATATTATTCATATTGTCGTTTCTGTAATATTCGCCGTGGAAATTTGTATTTGCAGGTGTTTGAATGATTCTATCTGTTGTTCATGAATTAAATTGTTGTATTTTCAGTATTGAAAATAAACGTACTTGTATATGATGATCCTATCAAGACTTATAGCAGTAGTATAGCCATTTTGTCAATTCATCGCTTGGTCCCAAATACAATGCAACATAAAAGAATAAGAAAAATCAATGTAAAAACGGCAACCGGTATTGACGGAATATCCCCAAACTACATATTGCTAAACCCAGCATTACCAAACCGATAACAACATTGGTAAATTTATGTATATCATCATCTACTTTCCCTGACTGTCACAAACAAGCACAAGTTGCTCCTATCCATAAGAAATGTAGTGTTCTTGAGAAAGACGACTGCATCCTCGTTATTGTTCTACCTACATGTATCATATCAAACATTTTCGATAATGCAATTCAAATTAAGCTAGTAGAACACAAAATCTTCAATCCATTTCTGGCTGCATTTCGATTTTGGTTTTGGATGTCAATCAACCTTTTTATGTGTGATTGAAGATTGGAAAAAAGCTCTTGACAACAGAGAATATTTGGCTGCATTATTAATGGATTTATAAAAGTCCTTTGACTGCTTCCATTGCGATCTGCTATTACTTAAAATGAAATAATATGGCCTTTCAAAACCTTCAAATGATCTTCTTGAAAGTTATTTGACTAAAAGGAAACAATGTGTAAACATTGGTCGAGGTATGAGCAGTATGTTGGATATTTTTAAAAGCGGTACCTCAAGGCTCCATACTGGGGACTGTTCTTTTCAACATTTTTATAAATGACTTGTTTTTCTTTGTAGATAAGTGTTCTCTTTATAATTATGCAGATGACAATACCCTTTCTAAATAAATCTCTTATTAGATGGTTCTCAAGAAACAAAATGCAGGCTAACCTTAAGAAATTCCAAGCTATTTCAGTTGGCAAAAGGACTCATGAGAAAAAAAAATAGAATTTGACTCTAATTGTGTACATATTACTTGTGATGAAGAGGTTAAATTACTTGGTGTAACTTAAGATTTTGAATTAAACTTCAACTCACATACATGTATATCAAATATTTGTAAGAAGACTGCAAGACAATTAAACGTTTTAAAAAAGAATTGGAAAACATTTAAATAGACTTGGGAAGCTATCTATATATTATTCCATTATTAAGTAAAATTTAATCTATTGCCCTTTGATCTGGAACTCATGTAGTGAGCAAAATACTTCAAAAATTGGGAAAATACGAGAGCGAGCGCTCCATTTTGTTTATAATGATTTTACAAGTTCTTACAATTTACTTTTGGAACAGTACAAATTAACATCTCTGAAGACAAGAAGGATAAGCATAATTGCCTTTGAGACATTCAAAATTATAAACAAACAATGTCCAATGTTTTGCAAGATTTGGTAACTGTTAAAATAGTAACTATAATTTCAGGTTTGTAAATAAGCCGAGGTACTCCGACCAAAAACCATGCACAGCCTACGGTAAAAAAAATCCTTCAGATGTGAAGCGGCACAGATATAGAATTTGCTTTCAAATGATGCAAGGACTCTGACCTCCTTCGATCAGTTTAAAGCTTACATAAATGTTTGGTTGGGGGGCCGGGGGGGGGCAATTATGTCACTGTAATGCTTGTAAGTATCAACCCGTGCTGTCTCATGTCAGAGGAAATTTCTTGCTTCATGTTTTATGTGCTTTCATGTTATGCTCTTTTCGTTTTTGTTATTTATTTGTTTTTATGTTGCATTTTGTTTTATGTTCTCGTCATATTAATTTATTTACTTGCGTAAGTTTTTGCATGCATGTATGTTTATTGTCTTGTTTTATGTACTTGTCGGTAAGTATTGTATAGTTCCAGATATCTTTTAACTTATAGTATAATTTAATTAACATACAAAATAACTCATATAATATTAAAAGATATTCTTATGTTTTATACAATTTGAAAGATCTATTTGAGACCTATAGATCCATGGATCTAACAAATAATGCATACTATATCTAATAAAAATGTACAAATAAAATAACGGGTGTCGAATTTATTCTTAGAAATAACATTGCACCTATAAATATATGAAGGCTTAGTGGCAATACTACATTTACCTACATACCTACAAAAAAAAAAACCTACTGGACTATTTCTTATTAAGGGAAAATTTAGTTAACAAGATACATTCTATAGAAAATATTTCTGAGGGCACATTAAGTCTGACTTCAGATCACTTATCGGTGTGGCTGCAGCTACATCTACCACTGGTTATAAATATCCTCGGTGTTGCATGTAACAATATGACATTGACGTCTTAGAATTAAGAAAGCAACTGTTCACAGCCTGGCATACAGGGTACAACGAGCTTACAGGCGACGCGTTTGATCCGTTGTCGATGTCAATGCAGAATACATATAGACTCTTTTAACGATAATTGACAGACAACTTTCTTTCATGTATATAACTGTTACTTTACCAACGTCCAGTTTTAATTCATGGACAAAACCTTACTGGAAAATAAACGTGAACGCATAGCAATCAGCAACAATTAGCGCGTAAAAATTACACGGTCAATACTTAATTACCGCGAAATTGACGAAGCAGCCGAGAGCGAAATCAGACTATTTTGGGAACTATTATCACGCCAAAGAAAGCGGAAAAGTAACTGTGTTCCCGAAATTAATTTTCAAGACAAAATAAACAAGACACCAGAAAACATCTCAAATGCATTTGCTGATCTATCAAGGTGTCTTCACTCCGGACGCTAATCAGAAATTCGATGAAGCATTCAGATGCAATATGTCCCATTTTGTAAAACACACCCTCGATGCATGTGCATTGGATGAGGGCACACTCTTAAGAGAGAAAATAAAACTTACTGAACTCGATCTGTTATACTCGAAAAACTGAAACTTTGAAAAGCACCGGGTCATGAAAAGCTACAAAACGAGAAAGTGATATACTGCAAAACTGAGTCATGTGAAGCCATTGTTCGACTTTTCAACGCATGCCGGTACCGTCCACTTGGAAACAAGGTTTAGTCTTTCCATTGTATAAAGAAAACGCAAAAAGTAAAAAAAGGCTTCTGAAAAATCATCGTCCGATGTCACTACTGCCTGTTCTTTACAAGCTATTCGAATGTGTATCTAAGAACCATATCTGAAAAGTCCTTGAAGACTACCCTTTTCCAAATGAACAACAATTTTTTTTAAATAATTGCAACTACATATTAACTGCTTTTTTAATTACCAAGAAACTATTTATTACTTTATGAAGCTGAGTAGCAAAGACTATATACATTCCTTGATAGTTTACTTGCGTTCGACACTGTTTGGCATTATGGTTTATTCTACAAACTTTTTTCAGCTTGAAAATGTTATATTCATAATCTCACAGTGTCAAATGACCATTTATCACTACTGTTTAAGATAGGTTGAGGAGTTAGACAAGATGGTGTGCTATCTACTCTACTTTATTTAGACTGATTACAACTGCAAATATTCCCATTGTTTTTACCGGTAATCTAGCGTCTGCGGACGATCTAGTGTGCATCGGAACATAACCACACAGACTACAAGTCCTTCTGAATTGTGCTTATAATTATTTGCTGAAATGGTAATGACAATAATAGCTTTAAACTTGGACTTCGAAGTATCTGTATAGTAAAAGAAACAAAACATCTTGGAATACATCGTTCTAAATTAAGTCACGTCACCTAGTTCCAGTGTCCAGCAAACCTGCAGAAAAGGTCTTAACGCCTATTTTTACTATTGTTGGTTAACAATTAGTGACTTAAAACATCTTATAAAAACATCATCCCAAGTCAGGGTTTTGGGTCCACCTTAATAATTTCGATAATAATTCGATCAACGGTTTAAAAAAAAAGATTTTGCTGTTTTTTTTTTTCGATTAACGGTTCTGATAGGAAATCCATTTATCACAAATCCAGATCTAAAATTCCCTTTGCCTGTTAAAAGAACGAAAACATCAGCTGCAAAAGGTTGTTAAAAAACGCGTCCACCACACTGGACAAATATGTTGTCGATAAAAAATTCCAACAATTTGAAAACGCCTTCTTCAGCATATTTGGAAGATGATTTGGAATATATAACAAAGTATGAGGAACTACACATTTGTATCTAGGTGTACCGTCTTTTTTTGGAGTAACAACGATCTTGTATAATGTTTTTCAGTCGGGATTTTAACTGAGTGTGGGGAATAGAAGTATAAAGATTTGAAAAATCATAGGTTTAAATGCTGCTATTTATACTCTGATGATAATATGAATTAAGGGTTTCCAGAAGATCTTTCGAAATTTTCAGGATTCACATTGAATTGATACCACTACGGGAGTTACAAGTGTTGTGGTAGGACTGGAGACCCTCTTTGACAGTTGTGAGTATTGAAGTTAAAAGTTACGAAAGATTTGGTGGTACATTTTGCAGATCCAGCTATATAGCGTTATTTGTATGGATTCTTGTGGAGTTTAGGGATCCAGTACATAGACGGTAAATCACAATCATTGTCTGGTAGAGAGACCAAAAGAGGGCAGCGCACATTTATGGTTTTCTACTATCTACTCTTTGGAGAGCGTAGTGGCAGTATAGGTCTTACCACTTTTATTACGTTTACCTCTGATTATAAACATTGGCTGTAATACGTTTTGCAAACCAAAAATTGTTTTGGGCTTTGTCTGCTGGTACGACAACATATTTGTCATCTATAGTAGACACTGTTTTTGCTATACATCGGGTTATTTTTTGAAAACTGATGTACTCATGTAGCATTGACACTCATTGACTTACGTAAAGGGCGTGGCAAGGCTCATGCACGGAATGTCGACTGCCTACCCGTTTCGATATATATTTTGTTCCTTTGGGAAAACTTGCTTATGGTAGAGTCTTGATGGATTGGTGGTGTTTTCTTACTATGTCTGGCAATGTTTTTGTTTTGTGTCCGTGGCCCGTCAGACAATGTGTGCTTTCGAGGCTAGCCTGGTAAATAAAGATACTTTAATTTCTACACTTTATTTGTCCAAACATACACAGTGATCCAAATATATTTTTCCTGTAATATTACATACGTTTTTTAAAAATTCAATTAATAAGAATTTTACTATTATCGTTTTCACTTTAAATGCAACATTCAAGCTATAAACTTTACTTTAATCATTATAATTATAAAATTCAGAAATCAAATATCAAATATAAATTATTTACGTACCTAATTACGTAAATAAAGATATTGAGTTTTACGCTTTATTTGTCTAAACATACTCAGTGATACTGCGGCTGGGTAGAGCTCCCTTAAAAGCACAGTATCAAGGAAATTTTATATACTTTATCAGATATCGCATATATTAAATAAGATATCTTTCAACTGAACATTATATGAGATATCTTGTAAAATTTACCTAAATTTTATAAAATATCTTTGAATCGGAATAAATACGGCGTGCCATAAAGCGCACCACTGTTTTAACCTGTAAAGAGGTCATTTACATGCTTAAGACACAGGCGTTATTTGGAGCAGATGGTTAATTCCGACCAGACCCCTTTTTTCTCGAGAATCTTTATTTTTTTCTGATCCATAAGTCTGTCAGTTTCATTGAAATTATAACAAAGGAAATATATTGCGCCACAATCTAATAACCCACCCCGATCCGGAGTTTGGTACGATCTAATTCAAGTCCGAATTGATCCCTGAAGTTATTTGTTCTTAATTACCGTTTCACTCCCCAAGAAGATATATACCAAAATTTTCCTCTTCGCCGATTGCATATTTGTACAATTTCACCTGTCAAAGCAATTGGGTGTGGTAAATTACTCTTTTGAAAATTAATCATTAATGTCCTAGTAATAATTTACTTAATCAAGCACATTCGTGAATCATAAAGTGTTATGACTATATTTGAAGACCTTGATTGAACTTAAATTGAAAATGATGAAAATGAAAGTAAAACGCTTCGGAATAGACGATATTATAAATAAAAATACAGGAATAATGGAATGTGTTCATGTTTGATTTGTCACATATTCATATTTCAGTCATTACACCCTTTTATTGTTGGACAAAATGTTATGCTAAAAAATTTATACACGTCCGCAACAAAATATATACATATTTGGCCTTAAATATTTTAATTTTGGTTAGTAACTAGAATGTAATTAAAAGTAACAATGAAAAAATAGAGTGACTTAAAGAACTAAGTAGTGAAGTCCAACTTCAGGACGAAAAATTGCTACTGCTTTCATTGTTGAAGACAAGTGAAAGCCAGGTGCTGGATATGCTTACAGGCCAAGAAGGAATATTGCTGAATTGTATTTTTAGCTCATTAACTGATTAATAGACTAAAATTTGATATAATTTTTTTCGTTTCTTATTTCTGGTCAGTCCTAGAACAACATTTCACACATTGTCATGCAAATACATACATGTATATACATTTTATAATTATGTTAGTCTTCTGATTATCCCTATTTTTTGGTTGCCTTTTACAATGTATATTGTATATTTTGTATATGTACTTCTGTGAGTAATTCTAGTCATTGCCTTTGTTTTGTTCATTGATCAGATGTATCTTTATTTACAAAAAATATATTTTCTTTGGCCATAAAATGGAATTCACTTTTTCAAAACCCGAATTTACTGTTCTGTTTCTTTTTTACCATACATGTATGTTTACTTCTAATTTCTTTTTTTTTGTGGCTTAGTAAAATCACATATGATATATTGACTTTTCCTAAGGTCAAAATGCAGAATAGAGAATGATAACAAGTACTCCAAATTAAACTACCCATTTCTATTTGAAATAATTCTTCAAAATTCCCCCAAAATATTGTGTTAAACCCCTAGTTTTGAACCTTTATTGCTTAGATTTTAACATAAACTGTCCCCAAGTTGCCACACAATTACTGAAATTATCTTGGTCAACCTAGATACAGTCCATGGACTGATCTGCACAACTATTTGACAAATCAATGACAGACTGGTGACCAGTGACTTATCTGATCGAAGTTTTGTTTTGTAAAATGAAGGGTGATTGGTTTAAGTACATTTCAGAATTTTTATTGGAACAACTCCAATATAAATTTAATACCATATTAAATGTTTTTATTTTAGCTTAAAATATTAATTTGACATTGTTTTTTTTTTCATTACAAAAAACTTATGCAAGATTAAAATGATTAAGTTCATGGTTAAATTTTTATCATTCTGTAAATATGTGTGAAAATGGGAAATTGAAACAAACAATGCTGTAAAATATATCAACCAATCAGCAGTCATTGGAGTACTGGTAAATGGTAGCTATCACTGGTTTAAGGGATTGGCATGACAGATCATAACTGATCAGAAACTGATCGGTGACCGATGACAGATTGCAATTATAGTTGCATGGATTGGTTCAGGTGCTGTACACATACATGTACAACTGTATTTGTAAAATTTTCGGAACTTTAATAATTCAATTTAAAGAAGTTGACCTAGGTTGAGGGACACAACTCTTAAAAGTCATTGGAACGTTTGTATTCAGCATTTTACATCAATCTTATGTAAGCATCTAATTAACTAGGATTGATTTTGTTCTGTTTCAAATGAAAGCTTGATAAGCTTTGATATAATTGAATATGATACAAACATATCACTGATTTCAAGAATTATGTCCCTTGTCCTAGGTCTATCTCCTTAAAGAATAAATGTGTATGAAGTAAAGCAAATAATGTTTGTTTCACTTTTTGTCTTCAGATATTCATGATGTATCAGGATGCAGAAACAGGTTACTCTGATGATGCTTTCAATGAAAGTTCTTTTGGGGAGAAGGCTGTGCGAATGGGTAGATATGTTTCCTTTTCATACATCCCTCAATGACAGGTCATATTACACAAATGTCCTTCCATCATATTGTAAACATCTGGCACCATAACTTGAGAACACCTTGTTCAGTATGTGCCATACTTAACACAATTGTTTGTTATAATTGACTAATTGTCTGTATATTTTTGAAGATAAATTTAAAAAAAGGCACAGCTTTTTATAAAACGAAATAATTAAAAATCACACTGATGAATTCTTACTATTACTGAGCCCTTAATTGGTCAGATAAACTTGTCTTCCTTGTATTCCTTCGTATTTCTTTAAATCATAAAAAGTGAAATAATCTGTGCTGAGTATTGACAGTTTGTAGTGCTGCTTTTGATATTTCAATATTTTTAACAGTTTTAATTTCATATTTAATTCAGCTTTCTGTTTTGTTCCAGGCTTTGTTCGAAAGGTGTATGGAATATTACTGTGTCAGATAGCTGTAACCATGGCAATAATGGCCATTTTTATGTTTGTGTAGGTATTATTATCACAAAGTACAAAGCAAGCATAAAAAAGATGAATTAGAAAATCTCTAATTTATCCAGTATTAATAATATGGAAAAGAACAGTCTTCAAAAGAAGCAACCAGCCAGAAAACAGAACATACATGTAGGAAATGAACCTAGGGACATTTGATTTGGGGATCATAGATAGATAGATCCCCACACAGTCTAAGTGTTTTAGGATCATCCAGGGCAACTGCAATTCTGGTGGCAAAAAGTTATATATTTTATTTTCCATTATCCTTTCTCTTGAATTTCTGAAAGAAATTGGTAAGTTTCCGAAAGCAAACATTTATCTTGTGGGAGTTTAAAGGTTTAATTTGGAGCTTTATAATTTATCTAAAAACACTTCATTCAGAATGCTTAAAGTGAAAAAAAAGGCCACAACTCCTGAAGGTTAATACAGTCCTGTAGAAGAATTATTATTCATGGGTACCAATGCATTGTAATGGCTTATGTGGCTGAATCAAACCATGAATTCAATTCCTATACAAAATGTTGAATTTCACTCAAAACTGTGGAAGTCCAATAACATTCATGAGTTCAAGGATCAACAAAATAACTGAATTTTCACAAACCACAAAAATATACCTACATATTAAAGTACCTTCACAATTTAGAACCACAGTAAAAACTGGTCAATGACCAACAATTTTGTATTGAAATGATTAGGACTAGTGGTTTTGTTAGTGTCATCTGAAAATAGTAAGTATGAGCAATAAACAAATGAATGAACAGGAGGATCAAAACATGTTATGACTTTAGCGAAAGTCTTATTATTATAACCTTACTTGTGATAAGGATGTTTCTCCTTCTTTCCATTCATAATTTGCATCATCAACTCCTCTTAGACCACCTTATCAATTTTTATGAAACTTTCAGGGAATGTTATTCCATTGTGTACCTAATATTTTTATTTTTTTATCTGAATGATTTTTGGTTTCCATTAGACTAGCATGGACTTTCTAATTAAATTCAATGAGGTACCCATTCTTTATCTGAACAATGTTTTAGCTAGGATGTGATAATTTAGGGGTACTTTAGTGTGCTTTGAGATAGACTTACTGCACCCAATCTCAGGTTTATCAATTGTTTTTTACATAACTAGTATACATGTAGTAAGCATATGACACATAAAGGAAAAAGAACATTTTTATACTTCACCACATGAAGTGGTGAGGTACTATGTGGTACCCTCAGAAAAGTCCATCTGTCTGTCTGTCTGTCCTCCCCCAACAATTTCCAGATGATAACGTGAGGATGGATTAATGATTTTTTTTAAATTGCACAGTTGTTTAGTACCATGGAACACTCATCACTTTTGATTTTCATCTAAATCAGAAGTGTAGTTTTCGAGTTCTGAAGATTTAGCCATCCCCTTTTTTCACCATTATGTCATTATGTGGCAGGGTATGCCCTACATGTATCTTTTCACTGTCATGGGATTTAATTTATTTGAGCTATAATCACAGGCTTTGAAACTAAAGATTTGTAAAAATGATCTGTATGTACTGGATATTAAACTGCAGGTACATGTACATTTCACCTGTTTTATTTTTAGATATGTTTATTGATATACATTTGTAAATATCCTTTCTCGTGTTCAACTGTAATTGATGGCTATAATTTTACACAGCATAATATGAGTGAAATGGGTTTGATGTGAAGAATAGGTATAATTTGAAAGTTAAAAAATAGATATTTTTTTTGCATAATTTGCTGTTCTTTTTCATGCACAGTTTAAAAGAATTATTTCTATGGACATAAAGTTTCTTTTGTCTGATATATCTTCTTGAAAATGTATTTTTGAAACAACAGCAATTTTATACCAGCCCAAAAATTTGGTGTTGTATAATGCTATGACGCTGTTGTCTGTGTTGTCATCATCCTTAGACAAAGGAGCCAAAATAAGCATTTCATAGAATTTAACCATATACATGTAACTCCCGTAAAAGCATAGGTTTGTCTATGACATTTTTTCACAATCAGGGGTCAGTAGGGGGGGCAGAAACAAGCATTTTCCTTATGTCTAGACAATAACCTGACTATTAGTGAATGGATCTCTATGAAATTGTATTACAAGGTGCCATGTCACCAAATGAAGGCTGGGATTTATGTTGAGGGTTAAGACTGGAACCTTTTTGGAATTAGGGGATTGATTTTAGGGGTTGTGACTTGAGCTAAGTAAGAATAAGGGGCCATACAGTGGCCAAAAACAAGTTTTTTTTTCTAATTTTTGAATAATGACTTCAGTTAAAGGGAATATATCACTTTGAAATTGTACTAAAAGTTGTCATACCCTCAAACGAAGGTTTGGATTGATTTTGGAGGTTTTGACTGGAACCATTTAGGAGAAGGGGCCAAGCATAGACCACTTCAGTTCATGTCAAATTCTTATCCTGTGTCAAATATCCAATTTTAATCTAAATTCTAAGCTGTATTAAGTTTTAATGTGGTGTCCATACTTGCCCCAACCATTCAGGGTTCGACCTCATACGGTTGTATCAAGCTGGCCCCGAGAAGCATTTTTTATTCCTTTATTTTTTGTGTTATTTTTGTATGTTTTCAGACCACCAGTAAGAGAATACTCAGAAAGGAATCCTTGGATGTGGATTGTAGCATTGTGAGTATTTATTTATAGAAATAAATCAGAATTAAATCATACAAATGATAGTTTAAGGATGTAGACCTAGGGTAAGGGACATAACTCTTTAAATCAGTGATATGTTTGTATCATATTCAATTTCACCACAGCCTTTCAAGCTTTCATTTGAAACAAAATGAAATCAGTCCAAGTCACTTTGATGCTTACATGAGATTGATGTAAACTGTGTCACCTACCCTAGGTCTACCTCCTAAAACCATATTTTATTCAACATAAAATGAAATGTATACTGATTGTGATAGACCTAAACAAAATCCCAATTAAAGGTTTTGAGGGTCTTTTTTTACTCACATTTTCTACATCTCTATTACTTTTTTAGATTTTAAATTTTTTTTATACAATCAAGTGCTATTTATTCCAATATTAAATACTGTAATGATGATGGATCATAAGAAATTTGTATATAGCTTAGTAAAACATGTTTAAACTGAACTCTGAATTACCTGAAAACCTGTTTTAATGTTCCTTGAACTTTTTAAACCCAAAACCTGTCTAAAGCATTCCTTTTATTTCAATTTTAATGTTCCTTGAACTTTGTTAAACCCAAAACCTGTCTAAAGCTGTCCTTTTATTTCAATTTTAATGTTTCTTGAACTTTGTTAAACCCAAAACCTGTTTAAAGCAGTCCTTTTATTTCAATTTTTATGTTCCTTGAACTTTGTTAAACCCAAAAACCTGTCTAAATGTAACAAATTTTAATGTTCAAAAGTAGTTCAGTTTAGTCAGGTTTCATTGTAAGGTCAAGTAAACTTGGTAGGTTCTCATTCAACCTTCATAAAAAATTTGGGGTGAGTGGGAAGATTTTAATTTTTATATCTTACCAGAAATTTTGCTAGCCTAATTTCAGCTGTTTGAAGTATAGATATGTTCAAAATCGATAGCCACATCAGTTTCAGAGAAGAAACATTGTTTCAGTCACCAAGAAATGAAAGATTTGATTTGGATGTTAAAATATCTCAATACTAGAAACTGATGCAAAAAAAAATCCTTCTTTTGAAATTGCTGCACTATTTTCATTTTTTTAGGGGATGAGAATATACTAATTAACTTTATTTGGCCTAATACATAGTTCCTACCAATTAAGGATGAACAAAATACTTTTGAAATTAAGTTAACTAAGGATATTATGTAATTTTATTTCAGTGTACTGACTTTTGTCATAATAATTGTGTTGGCTTGTTGTGAGGGAGTTCGAAGGACATTCCCTCAGAATATGATCTTCTTAGGCATATTTGTAAGTATGATTGGAAAAATATTATTAAACAATATGAGCAATATATAGCTGATTTTTTAATGCTAAATTGTAAACCAATTTTTTTTTGTACAAAATTTTAGATTTGTAGGTTCTCAGTTCAATTCCACAGCTGTTAAAATTTCTTGAATATTAAACATAAGTGTAAAATTTTCCACATTAAGAGTTTAAGGTACATGTATGTACTGATGGTTATACTCATTTTTCTTTCTATCCATCTGTCCATCCATGGGTTAATTGCACTTTTGGTTGGTTAATATCATTTATATCATTACTATATGTTTGTAAGTTTGTGGTATTTAATTTTATCATACATTTCAGACACTGTGTGAAGCCTTCCTGTTGGGAACTGTTGCAGCGTATGTGTACTTCTGATTCCTACATAAATTTTTATAGATGTACCTACTAACAAAATGTTAAAATATCATTACTCTAAACAATTTTAAATTACATTTAATAATACAATAAAACTTATGGTATAAGAAACTGTTAAGTAGCACTCCAGCTAAGGATCATGCAAAATGTGATTCATGGGTAAAAAGCCTACATATTTTTATTTTTGATATTTTGTTTGAAATGTCATAGTAAACAGAAATAAACATGTGGTTTTTCATATAACCTGTGTTCTTAGGAGATAAAAATTATATAGAATGCACTGTAGATTTCAAAATCTGTAAATGGCGCTTAAATACAATAGAATCTACTGGATTTTCAATGTCGATTATCTCCTAAGAGCAGGCAGATTTGAATGAATAATTACACATTTCACAGTACAGTCCCATAAAACAACTTAATTACAAAAATAAAAATATGTAGCCTTTTTTAGGGTGTATCACATTTTTCAGATTTTGCATGATTCTTTCAAAGACAGTTACTTAGATATTCAGTCAACCAAAAAAATGCAAAATATTTTGTTAATCTATTGCTTAAATTGTCACTATAGTCATATATGTGTGTCAAGTTTTAGTAGTAGTGATTTTTTAGGTCAGGTCATACCTACATATATGAATATGTAGTAAATGCTTACTAGACTAATATATATGTATGTGATACGAAAATGTTTATAGACTACGGGCTCACAAGCAGAATTCTGTGTAGGAAGACATTTTTTCATAGGGGCATTTTTAAATACTATCTATCATTACAAAACAACACATGTTACTGTGAAAGTATTTTAATTCGTGGATACCAATTTTCGTGGATCAAGTTAGAAGCATAAGTTCGTGGATTCTTGAATTTGTGGTTTTTAAGTTTTCAGTATAAACATCAATGGGAATCTGCTATTCGTTGGGAACCAAATTTTGTGATTTGACCTACCCACGAAAACCACGAAGATTGGTACCCCACAAACAATATTTCTTTCACAGTATTTGCTAAAATGTTTTTTTCCAAAAATTCATGATATATCCGAAAATGGACATTTAACTGTTAATGGTTTAGTAAATAAACTTCATATTTTATGAACATGTACTGATCCTATCGTTCTTGTATTAGTAATTAAACAATTGTTCTATTGTTATATTTTAGACACTACAGAGCTGATGATGTCATGATTGCTGTTGGAATAACAGCTGTAAGTAATAACAAATAAATGCCATATGAATATGTGTGAATTTAATCATAGCATTAATACACCTTTTTTTTGATAGAGTAATTTATAGAGAAGTCCATAGCAAAGAGTGAATAAATGTAATATGAAGAAGAGTGCCAATGAATGCCAAGATTATAAAGTGTGCTGAACTTGATAAGGGCAATAGTTAATTCTCGAATATCATCTATTATTACATAATTTAATATGACCATTTTTACTGTTAGAAAAGCTGTCAATTTTTTTTTTATGGGATTCAAAATTTTTCTGTCACCCTGCCAATACACAAAGTCATGAACTTTAAACCACACCCCTTTTAACTGGACTACTTTTGTAAATGAAATAATTATGTCAAGTTGCATGTGCATTGGAATAAATTAATATAAATTTATCATGGTTTTTTGCCAAAGTATTAAATTTTTAAGAAATACAACTAATATCTGAATACATTATCGTGTATATAGAGCAGTGTTTATTAAATGTTCCCTAAGTAAAAATTAACCAATTATTCACCCTGAAATAAATTCAATAATTTCAAGAAAATGTCACAACATGAGTATAAATCTTCAATCTCAAAACTGAAAATTTATGTTGAATATAGCACTAAATTATGGCAAAAATATATATAATAAAAAGGATAATCAAGTGGTTATTTGTGATTAACCAAAATATAATTACTCTTGCCATGAACACTTATAAAGATTTAACTTCGTGTGTGGAACAAGATCTGCTCACTCATTAAATCTAGGTATTCTATGGTATTTATGATCATATTTTGATAATTCAGTTTTTCTAATTCATATTTTATTATTCACTGGAAAAGAGGAACATGGTGCTTTCACAAAAATTCAAATAATAAAGTTATAGACAACTACACTCAAGCTATCTCAGGTTGCGGTATCTTTAAATGTGTCAACTTGTTACGCCACCTCCATGGTGAAACTAGTCGACACATAAAAAGATACCTGTTGTTGTCTATAAATTTATTCATGTTGATTATGCAAAGACAATCACCGTATACTGCTAGGTATCTACTTTAGCCATCCAACCAAACGTCTACTATAGATAGGTGTTGGTTCACTTTCATATCCTCTAGGATAAATACAAAAAACACCAATATTGCAAATTTCAGTGTGCTGTAAAAAAAAATGACTGTAACTAGTGTAAACCAACTTACTGGAATCCTCTGGTTTTAGGATATCAATGCAAGTTTGCTTCAATTTAATCTCACGACTTACCAGTACATTTTGATAAAGGGATTTATTAGTGACAGTAAATTTTTGTGATTTCCTTATTTCTAGCAAAATGAGCAAAAATGAATTGCACAAGAAAATTGGCAGTCATTAGGAGGAGTTTTTTATTTTGCAACCCTATTTTAAATACAGATATATGTTTAAAACCTCAGAATAAACCTGTACACACCTTCTTGATAGTAACCTTGATGAACCATACAGTAGATCGTAGCTTTGTGTAGAGGCTTGTAGACAAATCTCTCTGATCAGCTAATTCCTTAATTAATTTTGGATTTTTATGTGGGTCTTAATCAGTAGACAAAGAGGTTAGTTAGTAGATAATAGAGGTTTTCATTTCATTAAAACTACTAGTAGCTCTTTATTTTTGAAGAATAATGCTGTGTTATTAAATCTACTTTTCAAAACACTGACTACCTTGAACATTCAATATAGGATAAAATTAGTATAATGTGTTTTGTACATGTTTTTAAGTCGCCAAAATTATTAGCAACTTCTTGCACTCATAATTTTAGTACTCTATATTCGCATATGATTTACGTAATTATATATTAATACTCCACGTTATGCTGCAGATCTGTGCCGTGTTTACCACTATAGCATCATAGATCAAGCTTCATACGAGAGAAAAAAGTACCTCGTATATGTCATACACATGTGTTCTATGTGTGATTCTTGCTTGTATGGGAATGGGAAGTTTACATGAAATGATTGGTTGGCATTGAACATTACCCAGTTTTTGATTCAGGCACAGAGGCTTGTTACAAGACTATATAGGTCATATACATATTCATTAGCAGGTCCCCGATATCTATGAATATTCATTGCTAGTTGTTTAATCTAGTTCCTTATCTGGTTCCCTGGTCAATATCATAAGCGACCCTAAGATCGCTACAGCTTACCTCTTTTAAAAAATATCATACACATGTCTATGTGTGTTTTTTTGCTTGTATGAGAACAGGAAGTTTACATTAAAAGATAAAATGATTGGTTAGCATTGAATATATGTAATATTACCCAGTTTCAGATTCAAACACAGTGGCTTGTTATAATTGACTATATATAGGTCATACATATTATCAAGACCCGAATATGTGTATCTATATATGTTTAGCCATTGCTAGTTGTTTAATCTGGTTCTGGGTAATTAAAGACTTTCGGGTCATCATAGTTAAGAAAGAGTACACAATCATAGCAAGGGAACCAAGATTTTAGCGGAAGTCACCTGATTGCATTTGTGCCATTTCGGATGTTGAAAGTAAGCAAAATTTGATGACAGAGAATATTTGACAATTAGCGACTTTGAAGACTTCAGTCTTTGATTTTTATTTTCTACAGGTCATTACTTGTCCAGAAATATTGTACAGGTAATTACTTGTAATATGGGACCTTATAACCTGTACTGTCTGGATTGTGCTAGTAATTACATGTACAATTTTCTCACTGAACAATAACTTGTATAAGGACAGAAATTTAGATTTACTTGCTTGAATTTTTCCTTTTCCTTTTTTCCACTGAAAAGACAAAGCACACATATCATATCTGCAAGTGATGTTAGATATTAATACATCTGTATGAAATACTAGCTGTGTCATGAGTTGAAAGAAGACAATACTAAAAATATAAATTAGCAATTCACACTATTCTTGGAATTCTTGGAACATGAAAAAGGTGTGCTTGTAAGATATTTCTTTCAGTGTGATATTCATTTACATGTGAAATTCCTCCCATCCATCAATTAAGTTAGATGGAAAAAATATCCTTTGATACATCTATCAGTATGAAATCTGCTACAAGACCGTCTTACCTATTAAAGAACAAGAGAATTAGATACCAGCACACATTGAACTTTGATAATCTGGTGTTTTGCGTATGGACTGAATGAGACCCTAAACTCTGAATATTTGTTAGTTTCTATCATGTAGACTTGTATTCTGCTAGGCCAAAAATAGCAGATTCTCGTGTAAACTTTTATGGTTTAATGTTTTCTTATGATATGAGACAAATTGAACTCCTTCATTGTCATGAGTCCATAAAATGACCATCCTTTATTTAACCATCTGTGGTCGCTTTTTCTATAGATCCTTTATTATTCGTTCATCCTATTAGAAGAGAAGAAAAGTAAAATTTAAGCCAGGAACTCTGAATTACTGCCTTTGTACAAGTTATTGCTATTTTTTGCTGAGAAAATTTGACATCTAATTACTTTTACAATCCATATTGTGCAAGTTATCATACAAGTAATTGCTTTTACAATTTTTTCATACAAGTACACATAATAACTTGTACAAAACTAGAAAAAAACTGTGTGATATCTTGTCTCCACTCCACAGAAACCATATAGGAAACCCAATAAATGATTTAAGGCATTCAGATAGAAAAACAAAATAAGAGGTGCACAATGGCATCATGTGATACAAACATTTTGGAAAGTTTCATCAAATTCCATTTGGCACTTTCGGAGGAGTTGTGGATTAGATGATGGTCCCTCTTTGTTGACGGCACTTTCAGAGGAGTTGTGGATTAGATGATGGTCCCTCTTTGTTGACTAAGGACAAAGTTCATGCCTTGTATCAGGAAACCACAAATGTCATTCAAAAACAAAATCAGAGGTGCACAATTCCATTTTGTTATAAAGAATCTTTGAAGATTTTATCAAATTCCATTGACTAGTTTCAGAGGAGTTGCAGGTTAGAACTGGAAATGAATGAATGAAGGGACAAAAGGGGGGTTTAATGATAGCATGTAAACAACATATATGTGCCTGTGTGAAACTTGGTCTGATTGAATCCTTACACACTCAACCCTCATAAATAATCCATTACTGAACATTAATATTATATGGTAATGTCAGGTTTTTATAACATATATTTTTTTTCTATTTCCAATTTTGCCTTTTTTCTCTCTAAAAC
The DNA here is from genome assembly GCA_037379345.1 of Perna viridis. Taxonomy (NCBI): domain Eukaryota; kingdom Metazoa; phylum Mollusca; class Bivalvia; order Mytilida; family Mytilidae; genus Perna; species Perna viridis. Next base: position 11,068,520 of record CM074517.1, on the reverse strand, counting down.
AGGACCAAACATGTTTCATGGAATAGTAATCCTATTGTGTTTTCAGGTAGTTGTGTTGGGACTGACCATCTTTGCTTTTCAAACAAAAGTGAGTAACCTCTATAGAAACGAGCGAAAACCTGAATTGTCAGTAAAAATTACAGAAAAAGTTATGCTGTATATATAGATCCAGCATTTTAATTACTAGGATAGGGAGGGATTCTGGAAATTAGTTCATTTTTTGTACTTTGTGTTTTATATGAAAGAAATAATCTTGGTGTACCCTGCAGCTTATTTCAAAGTCTTTAGTTAAGTAATGCTTCAATATGCTTTGAATTTTTACAAAGAAATTTCGAAAGTATGTAACTATAGCCATAAAGGTGTATAAAATAAAAGAAAATTCTGAGTAGAAGTTTGTTTTTGGTAATACCATTCACTCTATGTTAACTAGCTCTAAATAACATAGTCAAAAGTATAAATTTGAAATGATACCTTCATTACAAGTATTGTAAATATTAAGGTTTATATATTACAGTGGGACTTTACCATGATGGGAGGGATACTTTTTGTTTTCCTCATTGTCCTATTCTGCTTTGGCTTGTTGTGTGCTATCATACAGAACAGGGTAAGTCTGACTATTAATAGTAAAGGATTAATCAACTGTGAAGTGGTTTAAGGAGGTAGACCTAGGGTAAGGAACACAACTCTTTACAAATCATTGAAACATTTGTATTCACCATTTTACATCAATCTTATGCAGGCATCAAAGTATCTTAGATTGATTTCATTCTGTTCAAATGAATGTTTGAAAGGCTTTGGTGAAATTGAATATGATACAAACATATCTCTGATTTCAGGAGTTATGTCCCTTACCTTTAGTCTACCTTTATTTGATAATTGTCTTCATTCTGTGTACATTAAGGATAAGTAGTTGAGATCCATCAATTTTCAATGTCCTAGCAATTTTTTAACCCCCTTTTAATAGTTGATGCTTACCAAATGTGTAGTTTTAATTGCCTACAGCAAGTTGATATATTAAAAAGGGGGTGTTCAACAATCATACTGAACAATATCCCTGATATTCAACCATAACTGGACTACCTCTTTTTGTTATGACTAAATAATATATGGCTCTATTGAAGGCATATTGCTTTAACTTCTTCCTGTTTGATGAAACTTTATGTTATATGGTGTGCATTATAAAATGAAGAAATTAGATTTGTTTTTATTATAGTACCTCAGCTTGGTGTATGCCTCCATTGGTGCCCTGATCTTTAGTGCAGTAAGTATGTCATTATGTGTAAATAAGGGTTATACACTGAAAGGTCATTGCTTTAGTTACTACAGGCTTCAAGCACATCAGGGAAATATGAGAAAGCTGTGAATTAGAAATCATTGCCCCTGGCTAGGATATAACTTGGCTAAACTATGGGTAATATTCTAGATTTGAAGCACTTCTTTTGTTTTGTAGACATTTTGTCCCTTTTAGTTTTGTTTCATATGATGGATTGGGTCACTTGTAATTTAAGGTTTATGAGATAAGTCATTTAGACAAGTAAAATAACAAATTTGATTGTGTTTACTTGCAACTATATTTTGCCTGTGTTGAGACTAAAAATAAATTGTAGCAGTCCTTGGAAAAACTGGGTAAAAATTTGTTATCTTCTATGTCACAAAATGAATTTGAACCCAGTTACTAAGTAAACAAATCAGAAAATGATAGTTCATTGTCAACTGATACCTACAAATACTCTACAATAATCTTTCCAGTCAGCACAGGACAAATTGAGTTCTATGCTACAATGTATAATTATGTACATCATTGTAAAAAATTGGGTAGTTTCTAGTAAAATATTTTGAAAAACTTAACATTGCCGGTATGTACATTAATATATATTTCTTGAGTATAGTAAAACAGGACAAGCAAGAAAATTTCTGTTACATGTATATGGTACATGTATATATGTTACATAGGCTTCACTGCATATTCTTTATATTGTTCATCTTTTAATCCACTTAAACAAAAGAGAGTTGAAGGACTTGTTTAGTTCTTTTTTAACTAGATTATTGTATACAATCCTAATTTATTTCAGTACATTGTGTTTGACACACAGCTGATGTTGGGAGGGAAGCACAAGTATTCCTTATCACCAGAGGAGTACATCTTTGCTGCTCTCAATCTCTACCTAGATATTGTCAACCTTTTTCTCTTCATTCTATCCATTGTTGGTGGCAGTAGGGATTAGATAATGTCTGTATGTCAGTTAGCTGGGTGGTGGATACATTACATCCATGGTGTAAGGTTGCAGGGACTGTTCTTGGTTCCTTAGCAGTGCACTGGATTAATTGGCTGTTGTAAACTGTTGTATCAATGGGGAAAATGTTATCAATTTATATTGCATATTCAGTGTTATGTATAAATGTTAACTATCATTGGTCAGTTCATTTTAAGTTTAATTTTTTGTTTATCTATAGATTTTCATTCAATATGGGCAACTTCATGAACTTGTAGTGGAACTGTGTGAACTGCAGTATTATTACCTGATTATTTCCAGTTTCTCAAGTTTCAGTCTCAATAGTTCTCCCACACTGCTATCATAGGTTCTAATCCCAAGTAGAGAAATAAAAAACCAAAAGGCAGATTTATTATTTTTTAATATTACACTTAAACTATAATTACTAATATTTTAGTATAAGAATTTATAAGAATAAGGCAAGGGTGATTTTCAGTGAATCACTGTTTTTATGTTAACTACTGGGTTTTCAGAAATAGCAGTTCTTTAGGCCATTCAGTTTAATTCTTTTAAGCTTATACTTTTATCCCTATATTGATATAATAAGACCAAGAAGCTGTTTCATGATTCCATCACTGATAATCTGTTATCATACATGACTATCAATCGTAAAGATAATGATGTAAAAACATATCTAGTCAATATACTATTTTTGCAGTAGGATAAACATTCACACATGTGTCACACATGTACCTATATAAACTGTAACAGGTGTTTTACATGTATATTACACATGGGAAGCCTGCATGATACATTTGTACTCATGTGTTAACCTGTGTGTGACAAACATATGAAATACATACATCATGCATGTGCACAGGCATTTTTGCCAGGGTATACTAATCCTGAATTTTCAGTATTTGCAATGGTTTCTGTGGTTTTCTATCATTATGATTATATCCTAAATTATTATTATTAGACACCTGACAATTTATGCTTCATTTTACTGAAATGTAGCCAGGCATTAAATGATGCCAAGTCAGACCTTAATATCTTGTTAGTCTTTTTTATTGTTATAACCAACAAGATACACCAGGATTCTGTCAGAAGATATTAGACAATAATGATGCAATTTAACCACTTGCTGAAATTGTAAGAGAAACTGGTATAAGGAGTTAAAAGTCTCAAGGTTATTACAAGAGAACACATATACTTTTTTAAAAATTTATTCTCATGTAAATGTTTTAAGTAAATTGGTTTGCACATTAAATCTATCAAAAGAAATTTGTACACAATGTATTGATTTTTTATTGTCCTGCTAAATCAAATGTTATTACAATTACTCTCAGTGTTCTACAGCTATTAAATTTATTTTTTCAACATTTATGTGAGAGTAAATTAAAACATGATGATTGTTCAAATCAAAGCCTTCTATCAACCTTTTTTATGGTCCACCACAAGTGGTTTTGGCATACAGTTTTATCTGTGTTTGTCATTCCATCATTCTGGGACAATCAGTTTTATTCTTTTATTCTAAATACCTTGAGATATTGAACAGATTTTTTTAATGCAGGTGTACATTGTTACAGATAGAAACTGAATTTTGTTGGTTGATTTTTTTTATGGAGTAATCCCCCTTGATCTAAAAAAAAATGCTAGTCAGTGTTTGTTTTTCAGACTTTTTTTCTAAATGCCTTGAAATATTGAACTGATGTTTTGTATGCAGGTTTATACATGTATTGACAAGTTACAATCGGAGGTTGAATTCTTTTTGGGTTTGTTGATTTTTGATGGTGTAATGCCCCATGAACTTAGAAAATTGTACTGCAGGTGGGGGGATTTGTGTTGTGCTGACACATCTAGTTTTCAATATGGGAATAATAATGCATTCGTTGTTGTAGCCTCTTCACATATTAAAGACAAGTTTTCAAAATGTTCTGTTCATAAAAGCATATTTTTGATGTAAAAATCCTCCCACAAATCTTATATGGTTATCAAGTAGAATCTAAATTTTTCATTGATTTTTGTGGGAGACTCCCCCAATGTAGGAGGGTTAGCAGGTATGGATTACCAGATCAACATTTTTGTGTTGGTGATGTGATACTGTATGATAATAATTTTTTTAAACACGTAATCACTTGTAATATTTGCAATACATTTTTTTTTTTTTTTTTTTTTAAATTTCAACAGAGGAAATTTATCACATCTTTTCAAGAAGAAAAAGTGATTGATTTTTTTTGTCATGTAATATACTAGAATCAGATTTATTAGCTTTTCAAATATTTTTTCTTATTTTTTTTGTGATTTTAATGTCAGCAAAGAATAAATGAATCTCACATAAATGTTTTATATAAAGTAGGTTTTCAAGTTAAAGGTACAATTTAAAAACTTGTAACTATTTTTCTTTTTCCTATTTTTTTAGGAAGGGTTTGTGGTTCAGAGGTTTTATTTTGATAAAATTTTCCAAATTTAGAAGTGCTGAAACAATTTTAAGCCCCTTCTTAACATTTTTTGCTTCCAGTTAGGGGATGTAGGTCATCGTACCCCACAAATGCAGCCTGGGTTTGGGCCTATTTTCAGTAATGACATCTTATTTCTTTTCTGAGAGTCTCAATTATTTTGTCAGCAGTTGAAATAAGCTTGCATCATAGGTAGTTATAAAGTTGGTTTTTAGAAATTTAAGTATTTGAAACTTAAGTGTTTGTCGTAACATGTAAAAGTCTTGTTTTAACATTTCTTTACCACAAGAGCTAGATGAAGTAGTCAAAAGAGGCACAAATTAAAAAAAGATTGATATTAAACTTTTAAAATTTAGACGTGCTATTTGGGATTCTTTGATTTCATTATTTTTCTTTTTGGTTTACATATCCTGTTTTCTTTGGAATAAACAGTTCTACTAAATTTTGTAATTTAAAAGCATAATACCCAGTAGCGTTTCTTTCATTTTATGTAACTTTATATTAAAAGGTCATAGAACAACTGAATAATTCAAATATATCATAATTATGTATTTCTTGTACTATCCCACAGAAAGTTTCAATGCCTTGTTTTTTGGAGTTTGTGTTACAGTGTATATTGTCCATTGTTCAGTTTTCAATTTTAATCATTTATCATGGTTATTAGAAATTCAAAAATATTGCAGTGATTTTATTGTTCTTAAAGATTGTGTCTTAAAATCATAGTGATTAAGTTTGCATGATGGACTTTCGAAATTGTAGATGTGGGTGGAAATACAATATTAACTGAAATAATGAAACCACAACTATTGACACAAACAATTATTTCTGACTTTACATAATCTAATTAAATTTAGACCTATCAGTTGTTCCATCTAGTCACTGCATGTAGGATCTAACAACACTCCATTCTACTTTCTGTTCTGATTACCTTTCTGTTTCACCTGTCATGATTTTGAAAGTGGTTATCAAAGGGAAAAAAATTCTGAAATGGTCATCTGAACAGAAAATTGAATGAAGTTTTGTTAGATCCTACATACAATGACCGTATGGAACTCTTGATAGGTCTAATTTTAATTATATTCGACTTTACTGTATATGATTAGACACCTGGGCCATATATGTATATTAGTCATTACAGGAAAATTTACTCTTTTTTCCTCAACATGATTTATCATGCTACAATCAATAAAGTTTTAGTGTGTGTAATTTTAAAGGATTTTGTTCATTAAGGTTTACCGTGAAAGTACTTTATATTGTAAATACCAATTTTCTTGGATTAGGAAACAAACACAAGTTTGTGGATTCTTGAATTCGTAGTTTTGATGCTTTTAGCACTCACATCAATGGAAATTTCCTTTTCGTTGGGAACCAAATTTCATGGCTTGGCCTACCCAAGAAAACCACGAAAAATTATACCTCACAGACAATAGTACTTGCACAGTACATTGATTACAGTTAAACAAAACAAAAATTATTCTGGTGGTCAAAATGAAAAGAAGGTTATTCGTGCTTCATTTATTAACATCCTATAAAATACTGACATACATCTGTACGACCATCAAATACAAGTTCATATTTTATTAATAGCTCTCATTTCTTCTAAGGAAAATTATACTTTAGAAATATGAAAATTGAAGCACTGGGTTAATTGTACTTTGGTTAGGAAAATACCTCCATGCTTTGCAATATTTAATGATAATATTTTAATGCAATTAAAAACAGAAAATTGAAGCACTGGGTTAATTGTACTTTGGTTAGGAAAATACCTCCATGCTTTGCAATATTTAATGATAATATTTTAATGCAATTAAAAACAGTACTACAGAGAGTGTTGTAATGAAATTCTTTGAAATATTATATACGATTATGATATAATACAGAAATCTATTACAACCTGTAGTATGCAATTTGAAGTGGGTCCAGATACCAGTGCAATTTTTAAAGCTGATTTAATGGGAACTTCATGGCATTTGGTAATATTGTTATTCAATAAAAATGGTTGCAGTATGATATTCTACACAAGGCAACATTACCAAATTATGTAATTGAATTAAATCGTTATTAAATTAGTCATATTCCATATGTTTTCATTATAATTTTTTTTTCAAGGATACCTCCACTGTATGTTATATAATATTAATTCAATCTTGATTCCTTGATTAATCTTACATATTGTTAGGGTTTTATTTTAGGAAAAATCAAATAACAAATTTCAAATGTTTTTTTTATTTGTTTTTGAAAAAAAAAAAAATAATAAAAACACACATATCTGATTACACTTATTAAATATACTTTGTTAAACATTCCAAAATTATTTCTTGCATTTTATTATTGCAGTTTTTGATAACAGAATTAGTATTTATTGTTACAGTTAAATAATTATGTGTTACTGGAAGATAAGGGAACGTTTAGTATGCTGCATTTATATTTGATATTTATTCACTGATACATTAATCAGCTATATTGATGTATTTTTTACAGTTGTTTTCTTAACTTCCTAAAATAAATTGAATAAAACTGACAAGAACTATCCGATATACTAAACAGTTTTTACTAAAGTGTTTTTTTTAAAGACTATTAGTAGGATAGTATTAAAACTAGATAGTTTCAAACGAAAAAATGTCATGTATTATACAATGAACTCCAATGCAAAGCCTTGGTTGTTCAGGAATAGAAATTTATTAAGTAAAATTTACAATTAGGCCTCTGAATTACACATAAATAGTTTTGTACCGTTATACGTTATATTCTTTTGATTACATATTTTATTTAAAAAAACTGCACACTGAAGTGATTTTATCACAGTTATTTGACAATGAACTGGGCAATGGGCTTGCATTTTTTTTTTAATAAATTGCAATTTCTCATATGGTTAGCCAGTATAGATTGTATATTAAAAAAAAAACAGAATTTAAACATAATTGTAATTGTCTTTGAATTTTTTTTTTATGATATATAGTTTTTGTTATAAATGTGCATTATGTGAAATACTTGCTGTATAATTTCGTATTGTGATTAAAATTGTTTACTGTAAATACTGCTTTAGTGTTGATGTGCTGTACATGTGTTACAAGGAGTAACCTCTCATCAGCATCATTAGAATCAAATGTATAGGAAGATCTAAATCCAAACTTAATTGTATACAAAAAGTACTCAAAACCAAAACTATTAAAATGGGAGTCACTGATGAATATTTTTGCAACCCCCATTTGCAGTAATAGCATTCCTAGCTTACTATTGTGACGAAAGCTCACAAGAAACTTATGTGGAGTGTTATTTGATTTGCAGGTTTAAAACGGAGCATTTTGATCATCATTCAGTGTTCTAGATTGTTCTTTTTTATTTGATAATGCACAAATTTACCATTTTTAATTTACAATTTCAACATCAAAATTTTGAATATGACAACAATTTTCATTCCAGTTTCTTGACGATCATGTACGATTTACGTTTTACTATCCATCATTTTGTATTACATCGTGTATAGTACACAATTAACCATGTAACATTTCTCATTGACTATTTTACAATCTTAAATTTTTATGGTTTAGGCATTTGCTAATTCTTTTTACCACTTTTATATGTGTATAGATATAAAATAATTTCAATGTTGTATGAGCCCCACTCAACAGAGATCGTTGAAATATTCATATTTCTTTGAAATGATAATTAAATATATATAATGATATACAAAACATATAAAAATGAAATAAAAAATAGGAGATGAAGTATGATTGCCAATGAGGCAGTCATTCTCTGAAGTAACGATCAATTGAACTCCTATAGGTCACCACATCGTCTTCAGTGATGGGCAAAACTTAAATATGGTTTGAACCGTAAATGTATTTTATTGCTTTTATCATTCTGCAACCCACTGACTTGCATGTACACATTTCTATATAACTTTCCTCGTTCTTTAAGATACATAATTCATCAGAATAATTTTGAAAGACACAGCTGAGGAATATGCCATAAAATGGGCTAAAAGACAAAAAAAAAGTCGAGACAATGGCGTATTTGATTACAGTATATAAAGTCATAAAATGCTTTAAAAGGGTTAGGAAACGTGACCAAGTTGTCATCGTTCCTTCAAACAAAGCCCTAATAACTGTGCCCGAAAAATACACATTTATCTCCTACTGAATGCAACCAAAATCAAACCAAATCAAGAACGATAACTATTTCAAATTACCAATTTCATACTTAATCTGTGTATTTCCGCCCTACAAAATGCAACAACCCAATGACAAACTACGAATGGCTATATGGTCTGTAAGAGTTTTTAATATGAAATGGGTATAGACATGCATGAATCACCACATGTCTGACCTTTTTTAGCACACCTGGCCGAAAGCCATGTGAACTATTGCCATCATTAGGCGTCCGTCGTCGTCGTTAACAATTTTTCAAAACTCTTCTCCTCTGAAACCACGTAACCAATTGGAACCAAACTTGGTCTGAATGTTCCTTGGGGTATTGTGCATGGAAGTGATGTGGGGATTTTTGATCCTTGGAAAAACATGGCTGCTGTTACTAAAAAATAGAACAAAGGGGGTCAGACAATAGTTTTTCACAAGTATCTCTAAAACCGTTAGGTTTAGCAAAATTATTTCTATATCTGAAATGACCCTTATAAGGCATTCAAAAGTCGCCAGGGATCAAAGTTGTCAGGTGTCTCCTGTAAGAGTTATTGCCCTTGGAAAGATGAAAAATGGCAGGTTTTTTTTACAGTTTTCAGCCAATATAAAACTAAAAGAAAGAAACTATCGCTGAAATGATCTTAATGATATTCCTACCAAAGTCTTCTTGAGTCAAAATGGTTGGACAACTCCTTGTCAAATTTATTGCCCTTGAAAGACAAACTTTAATCAGGTAGGCGATTCAGGCTCTTGGGATACACCTCCGCCTGCTTCATGCCTTAACCTATAATTTAACTTATTCGTATATGATTCAGGAGGTTTTCGTTATAGCGTGCATATGTTGTGTACAGTGCATGTGCTTTGATTCTTCCTGTGCTGTCTTCATTTTCTTATCCTCTGTTTTTACATAAAAATGTATTCAATCTTTTATCTATATTATGTATATGGATCGTCTGTGTTTCATGTTTTACGAGCGGGTGTTTCTGGAAAAGCAGAGGACGTTTACCCTACAGATGCACCTGGCCCAGGTTTTAGTGGAGTCCGAGTTGCTTATTTGCGTTTGTTACTTTGTATGTATGATTTTAGTTACTTTATGTTCTTTGTTGTGTGTGTCTGATTTCCATATCTGGTCTTTGTCCTGGAATACATTCTTTTGATTACCGCTATAACCTTGGTTCCCTTGAACACTCTTTCACATTTTGCCATGTCTTTGTTACATAATAATGTATGCCGATATTTTCCATCTATTTGGAATTTGCTTGCCCGTATAAACTTCCCTCTATTTTTCATGTAACATTGAATTATTAAGAGAAACTATTCATAAATCAAGCAGAAAAGAATACATACTAGGAGTTATTATGATGTAACTCTTCCACTCATGCGAATAAACCAGCACAATCACATTTCAGATATTCTAAACATGTTAACAAAATGTTATCCTATGTTTATCAGTCTACGATTACCATCCAGGGTATTTCTGTCTTGTTTGTTACTCGTTTTTTTTTTTGTTTTCCTTGTCTAACCAAACTGCAGCATGTCTTTTTGTGATAAACTTCAATTTTCCAAAATTAATTTTATTAGACAGGTGACACTTTTTCAGTTGTATCGCAGCGACAATTTTGCTATATCTATAACATCATACTCTTAAGTATTCAAATAAACATTTAGTCTGGCAGTAATGTCTTAATTTTGTCAATAATTGGAAAAGGGGTCATGACATTTGCTTGAACACCTTGCTGCTTTTAGATACAATTCATTACATATTTGACAGACTTAAATAGCTTCACTGTCGGAAATATCATTTTGTATTTCGCTAGGAAAAGTTTTATGAAACCTGGACGTGACATTTCATGAGCAACTCAGTGGGTGTTTGCAGAAAAAGAACTTATCCACACCTTGTCCATTCCCTCAGTTTTTAGTGGACCCCGTGATGCTCTTTTATTTCTACCTTTTTTCAATTATTTGCAATCTATATGTATTGACTGCATTTTTAATTAAACATGGTTCAACCGTCTCCTTAGGTTTTTAAGCAAGGCGATTGACTAAGGAATTTAATTCACAAAACTAGAGAAATGGTAATAAGTTACGTAGCTACAGTGGAAATTGTGTTCTAATTACGGATAAAGAAACCGAATATTTTGAAAGGCATGAATTTGATGACAAAATTGATACAATATTATTCAAACCTTGTGTTAAAATCGTCAAAGCAGAAGCAAAAGGAATGAAGTCCGAAACCACAAACATAAAAACAAATGTAATTAAAACATTCAGGATTACAGTAAACTAGCAAGCAAGACCCTACAAAAATCTGGAAGGAGGGACCGGGCGGATGTAATCTGTCCAATTACTGATTTTTAGGGACACCTACCGAGTTGTTCGTGTCTTTAAATAAGAGATGTTTGTTTTTACATGTTTAATTTCATTTTGCTATCTATGATTAGTAATTTATAATGGCAAACCAAAATTTTATTATGAACGGACCGTTTCTTAGACTAAGAAAAGGAATTCATCTGTTTAAATATTGACATTCAACACAAAAATATACAAATGATACTGCTTACGAACGTAATATGGTTGTCAACAACTTTTACTGGAATATAAAATGTATGTAGAGATTTGGTAACCTCAAAATTTCAGACAAAGTGAAAAAAAAACAAAACAAAACAAAACAAAAACAAATAAAAAAAAAACAATATAAAACAAAACAGCACAAAAACAAAACAAAACAAATATTACACAAAACAAATATAAAGAATAACCTTTCCTGTTAAGGTAAATACATAGATCCAAAACACAAACAAAACAAAACAAAATACTTGCATGAGTTTCAAGGTTGGCAGAGTATGATAATGGAATGACATTCAATATTCTGTGTTATTAAATTTTAATATGAAATTACTTGATTAGAGATTGAGTTCAGCACGTAAAAGAAATCACGTAATATTGAAATTGATACATACTGTAGCTTTGTGAAAATATGTTTCTTTGGGTAATTTTTGTTTTTTTTTTAAATCAGTTTTCCTATTGAATAAAGTCCTTTTTTTCGCAAACATTCGATCAATTTTACACTTAACATGCGTTAAAATTAGTTTCTGATAGACATATTTAAAACATTGTGAAAAGTTGAGTTTATTGCTCCCAGTTTTTAGTGGAATCCGTGTTGCTCATTTGCTTTTGCTACTTTGTATGTATGATTTTAGTTACTTCATGTTTCTTGTTGTATGTGTCTGTTTCCTATGTCTGGTCTTTGTCCCTGGAATACGTTCTTTTGAAAAAATTCCCGACGATGTTAAAACTGCCAAATTTTCGATGCAGGCGGTGTTGCCATAAATGTCACAGCGGTACGAGTTCTAGTCCCGCGAAGGGGACGACCAAAAATTTGCATCGCAAATTTGACAGTTCTAACATCGTTGGGAATGTTTCAGACCTTTCTATATATCTGTTTTGTTCTGATTTTGAAGACATTATGAACATTGTCAATATTTACAAATTTGAAAATGAAACTTAACAAAATAATAGCCCATATAGCTGTTTTTTTTTTCAGATAAAAATATGACATAAAATGTTTATTAAGCATAAATGTATAAACACATAAGAACATTATTTATTAGTAAACAATGCAGCATTATAATTGTTTTATTTTATTTTCCTCGTAGAGCGTGGAATCGGTAATGTTGTCTCTTGTCCATCATGAGGTCTGAAATAGAAAACAGACATGCTTAGCTTGAAATGTCCACAAAATACATACATTTAACGCACAAAAATCAATCAGTTGAAACAGCAAAATATAAGTTTGTCATAAATGCATGATGATTATGCAAATGCACTCCCTCTTCATAAAGGTATATAGACCAAATATATTCTAATATTTCCAACATAAACAATGATAGTTGCATTGCGGAACGAAGCGATTGAAAAATGATTTTAAAGAATTGGCTTGCAAATTACAATATTGTTGATTGTATTAATTATCACTTTTGGACTCTACATTGTCCATTACATATTAGATGACCACTAGCTTTATTTGTTTTCTATGAACATTCAAACTTATTATACCGGTTCACCTTGTCAATGCATTTAATTTGGCTGTACTTAATTTAAGGATTAATTTACTTGTTTTTTTTTTTAAATTGATATTCATAAATCTTTTGTAATTTCCGTAGATTTATGATACTTGCTACATATAATCGGTTAAATGCGGTTGTCTTTGTTTTAATTTCAATTTAGAAAAGATTATGAATTTGTTAAATCCTTGCATCATTGTGTTAACGATATATAATCTTAAACGTCTCAATGAACGGTCATTGTTTGTAATAAATTCATATATAGATAATAAAGGAATTCGTATTAAAGAGCAGTAAGGCCAATGATCAGAAACATTACTCCTCTCACTAAACCGTCTTTGTAAAGTTTGCATGTCTGGCAATCCAATGTTGTAATCTGACATCCCAGGGGATTAAATTGAAAGGGAAGTTTATCATTTCTTAACGCTAGTAATGCAAATTTTCGATCACTTGTTTCCAATTATCACATACGGTATATGAAGTTTAGGGTAAATTGATACGATGTCTCGTTTACTTTGGAGGTTTCATATGGCAAAATATTAATTTTGGTGATTAGAATATAATAATTGGGAAACAGCTGATCTTTACATAACAGACACTAGCACTAATTGATTTTTGACTTTTTCTAAAGATAGATCTTTAATTAAAGAGTACAATTCCAAATAGTATCCATGTATACCTTGCTGGGACATTAAACGAAAATATTTAAAACGAAATATTTTGAACACCACAGTACTTATATTGGGATTCTATTTCAAGAACACCGCAATATTCCATATTTGATTCTGCTGATTATAAAGACAATATCTTCTCAATTATATACTCTTGATGTTTATACCTTTAGTTATTTTAAAAACGAAAAAAAAGTGTTCATCAAAACGATTCAAAACCTGTCCAAAATCGTACTACATAGCGGACATCCATTTGTTACGAGCTACGATGTTAATGAAATCATAACACCAAATGCAATAAGAAGAAAATACCTTTTTTTGTTTTCCATAGTTTTACAAGTACTATATCATTGGAGTAGTAGCATTTTGAAAAAAAATATCAAACGTACGACATGAACTGTCATGGAATTTTTATCTTAAAAGGGCATAAAAGCATTTTTTTTCAATTAATTCAATCATTTAATTTATTGAGCGTGAAAGTGTGTTATGAACGTTTTGTAATCTAAATGTTTATTTCAGACTCCAGGAAAAACATTGGGAACTTATAATTACTGTAGCATTATATCATGATAACATGATGATCAAAAGAAGATAGGAATCAAACGGTCCCTGCGAGGGCCAACTGGTTTGATGAAAATTGTTTATACTTAAATTTCACTCGTGGGAGAACATATTTTCAAATTCAATAAAAAAAAAACGATATCATTCTATATTTGAAATCCATTAACGAAGCTGGAACACAGTTACTTATTATGGTTTCTTGAAACGCTAATAGTAAAAGTTGAATTTTAACATTTTCCACTTACACAATATGTAGGTTAGCATTTTAACAAACGCAGAAAACTTGACAGGAATTAAAGAATGACTTTATCCATTGAACTAAAGTAGAACTAAAACTAACACATAATAGAAAAAGTAGGCTGTTTAACCATAATATAGAATATTTATAAAGTTTATTTAAGAATTTTAGAGAATTCGTTTGTACAATTGCACTCCTAATGGTCGCATTTTCCCACCTTTTAAACGGTTTCCACAAAACAAATCCATCGGAGTGTGTAGAATTTTCCTCGAAAGATATTTTTAGCGAATATTGGATAGCATCTTCATTTACTCAATGGAATGCATTAAATATTCTGTTGACGGACTTTTTGGTTAAACAAAAGGATAACAGTGGATGCTCAAGTTTAAACAAATTTTAATCAAATACATCATGTTTAGACATAACCTATAATCCCAACTAATAATCTGTCTTTTTGTCCTGACATCGGATTAAAAAAATGATTATTTTCTCTTTGTAGTACAGATAAGAGATAAGCTGTTGTTTACGATAAACGTATTAAAGAAACAGTGTTTAAACGACGGAGAGTTTTCACGCCTCATATTTTGTTCTTTTGTTCAAACTTTGCTTCTTGCTTTTATCAATTAGTAATTTTCTACTTGTTTGCACCCTCGCAGTAGATTCAGTAGTTTTTGTAGATATAAATCGTAATACCGGAAATAATATAATTTCAGGTCACATAAAATGTTGTGTGCATTTTATTCCATTAATAATGAAGAAACTACAGAATTTGGTACAAAGCAGATTAACTTTTGCCACGCAATAAAAAAAAAGAAATGAAAGTGACTAACCTTTGATACTTACGTTTATTACAAATTTTAAGTTGATTGAATCTGAGTCATGAAATTTGTTTGATATGTAGAATAATACCCCAAAAATATTAAAGTTCATCAAGCAATTTAGAAATAGAGACCAAGAATCGAACTGTGAAATAGAAACACACTGAAAAGAACACGAAACAAACCAGAATAACACATACAAAGGTCAAAAGCAAATGGACAACCCGGCCTCTACTAAAAACTGTGAGCGTAGTCCAAGTGCACAGGTGGGGTTAAGCATTATATGCCTTAAAGAAACAGCAGTCGAGGTGCTCATAAAATGTCACGTCAACGGTAGACGAAGGAGGAAAGAAAAACTCGCTGACCTATTTCGCTATTAGGATGACGTTTTGTCTTCAAATAATCTTGGTTAGGGGATTGTGTGCATCGTATAAACCTCGAAAGACATTGCGATAAAGAACACTGCAAACACTATGAAGATAGCCTCATGTCTTAACCTATTATCAAAAGTTTTATGGTCGTCATTATGAACTCGTTATTATGGTATAACAATCTGTGCAATGAGAACTGCTTTGTTCATCGTGTCGAAGTTGATAGTCTTTAAATTTAGAAGATGATTTGGAATTAGTAATTAACTATTACTTATTTGTATCTAGGCGTTTTTTTTTTCTTTTTTTTTAAGTAACAACGATAGACATCAGTAACTTATTGATTTCTAAGTGATAGAAACATTTAGAAAGAACATTTGTTTTTAAATTAAGTTGACGAATTCATTATCTATTTCTGCATTGTCTTTTGTTTTTTGCCCGCCCCCTAAAACACAAACATTTTTAATTTGACAATGTAGGTAAAGGAAAAGTCAAAACGTCGGCAAAGACAGAAATGAAAATTGGTGTGCAAAACTTCCGATCTGCTCATCAATTTTTAATGACTTTTAGTGATTTCACTTATTCAGCGTCCTGTATCATCGTGGTACGTTTTTATGACTTGGCCAACAATTCAAATCTAGATTATAATTGTTTCTAACCATAAAGATGGTATCGCCAAGCAAGGGAATTAAGATATTCAAAGATAATATCAAACCGAAAAAAGTATTTTAATTACATTATCATTAAGGTTTTTTATGTTTAATGTTAAAGTACTACTTTTCGTTTACTTTTCGTTCAATATATCGTTTGTAATTCAGCCAATTGATTATTCATCAGTTTTCAGGAAATTTTATTTCATAGCAAGAGAAATAAAATATTTTATCGTACAAATTATTGATATTTTGATAAATGTCGTCTTATATGACTGATGCAAAATACTGGAAACGTAAACATTTATTCTCACAGCTACATCACTAAACAATACTTAGACATTTTGTGTATTACCAAATGACTCGAAGGAAAAGGTTTAAAAAAATAATTTTCCGACCTGTATTGTTTAAGTAAGGAACGGCACCTTTTTGCAAGAGACATAAAAAATTAATATTTTACTGCTTATTTGGAGTTGAGGACCGACAGGTAGTTGTAGATATATACATTCATGAATGACAAAATAAAAAATCTATGATTCATTATGATTTTGAAGACGCGTCTTACAGTATTTGTGCATAGTTTAACTTTTCACTGTTATTTAATAGCAGTTAGTAAAGTTAGTGAGAATAAATGTCAAATATTTTCTCAATTATAACCGGTTTTCAGGCTACTGGTAATAACTTCACTGACATCATCATATCAATGCATTACGTTCAGATGTTTAATATATACATACTAAATCTAGAGAGCTTTGAGAGAAAATCTCATTCAGTAATACGTAAAAACGTAGTAATTCAATTCAATTTGTTTCAATAGATTCGCTCTCAAAATGTCAAATCAACTATGTATTATGCATTTTAAGAACGTAACAGCGTGATATAATATGGGTTAACCAATTATATAAAATCATCCTCTTCAATTAATGAAAAACATGAAGGGTAAAAAATTCTCGTTATTGTCTGACGCCTTGTATCACATGGCGTGATATAGTGCGGACGGAAGATGATAACAGTGTTAATTTTGCTCTCAGGTCGAACCTCCCCAAAGACACCACTGTCATACAAATGTTCCTAATACGCTTTCTATTGACAAAGTTACTTTAATCACCAGTAATATCCATTGGTGAAGGGTTTAATTTGTATTGCAACAAATAGGGAAAACCATTAACTCCTAATACGAGATGATAGAAACTGTCTTAGTGAGAAGTGTAAGGCATCAATAGCAGAATATGAGTGTTATTTGACAAATAGATTGTACAACCAATCCCTAGTTTCAGGAGTCATTGTGGATGACGTTCCAATCTCTGAAGACGTAATCTTAATTTTACTTCGCCGACGTCTCAGATTCAAAGTTTAAGACAGAAGACAAATCTATTCTACACCTTCCGACTATTTGTTGATTAAATATGGCTCGACCACTTTAACTTAAGGATCTCAATATCTTTGTTGATGATTGAAGTAAGTTACAATGGAAGAAGACTGACATGAAGTATCATCTTAGGTCATTTTTCATTCCTTATATCATTCAATGATGACTTTTGGTAAACATTTGTAATGAAAACTATTCATTTCATTGTCAATTGTGATACTAACGCGGTTACATGATGGAGACTGGTTATTTCGTGGTCATGAGATAAAATCATTCATTTAATAGTGCTTTGACAAAACTTCTTTGAAAAGATTTAATATGAAATATCATTTAAAAGGCTAAAATGATAGAAAATACATTTTAAAACATATTGTATAAAAATATGAATAAAAATAGAGAAAACTTTTGTATAAAATTATTAATTTGCGCGCTTTAAATCATTATACTAGAATATTGCATGTTACTTCACATTTCTTTCCTCGTTTAATTGTAATTAGAACGACATCAAATTACTACCAATATTTAAATTGTATTTATTAAAAGAACCACTTTGAAAGGAGGATGTATAACTTTCTCCATAACTCTCCTTATCTAGCTCCAATACCCATTAGATAACCATATTCAACATTTGAAAAGGAGAACGTGGAATTTATTTCCGAAATACTTAAGTCGAGTAATTTGCGTACAAACTAGAGACATGCCGCCTGGGGCCATTTCAGGTCACACCTTTTTTCATACAGTAATAAATTACTTATTTTACCTTTTGCCTTATCGTTTGACATCTTAATTGTCTGGCCAATCACTCGCCTTATCAATGACTCATATCTCGGATCCGGAAATGGGAACATAGATATCATTCGTTTGTCCCTTGACTGTGAGGAATCTGAAGGGAAATTACCAGAGAGGTCTTCTCTGAAAATATTGTTATCGTCAGAAGTAGAGTACTCATCTCCTGGTACCCTTTTACCACGAAGGGCAAAATAAGGACTTTGTCGGAGCTGCCTTGGAAAAAGCGAACGACGAGGCTTATACGGTAGTGACGATAAAAATGAATTTTGATCCTCAATGTCATTAAATGAATTGTAATTTGTCCGTTTTGATCGTCCGTCCGCTATCAGATCAAGATCATTTATACCATTTCTGTTATCGTCCTGAAATTAACAAAAATATATTCATGTAAGCTATAAATACATTTATTTGCGCAAAACTTGTTAAGAATATATATATATATATATATATATATATATATGAATGTGACAACTCTATTCACTACACTGCTACATCGGATCAAATTGATACAGGGGAGATCAAGTAAACTTATAAAAGGATCTTAAAAAGTCCCAACGATGTTAGAACTGTCAAATTTGCGATGCAAATTTTTTGTCGTTCCCTCCGCGGGACTCGAACTCGTACCACTGTGACATCTATGGCAACACTGCCTGCACAAAGTCCAGCGCCTTATATATATATATGCACGAAAACCGTCCACTTGAATGTTTTATACTCAATTATACGGGAATTAGGTTTTAAATGGTTTTAGTTAGGAATTATTCTTTGCTTTAAACATACTGAGCTTTTTGTTTGAGCTTTATGTTATTCTGTTCCTGGTTTATAAGCTGAATTTTATCATCAGGCCTTTAAACTTCAGAGTGTCGATGACGTGTTTTACATATCTTTATTTATATTTAAAAACAAACAAAAAATAGTGCAACAATAAGAGAAATATTTGTTCAAAAAGGAATTTTTTTGTTAAATATTGACATAAACTTACAACTATAACATTTTTTGTAAAAAAAGGAAATCGACGTAATTTTGTCAATATCCGCCCAAATATTAACGCCACCAACGCTGAGAGTACAAAGTAACCTAATCTAAGAACACATTCTGTCTGCTCGGACTATATCCAATATCCTGTCGGTAGCCCAGGAAGTATACAACATTTTAAGCATTAGCTAATCAAATACTATCAAAAGCTTGTTTCAATGATATATGCCTATATGTGGAATGTAAATAAAGATACTGTTTATGAGAAAATATGAACCAATGTGATAAATTGTTGCTATATAAAAAATTGAATTGTTATAGATCATGGTGCTTGTTTTACTTTCAGTTGTTTCTCATTATTGTCTCAATTAAACTAGATACTTTCAAAAATAATTATTGCTTTTTATTGCCTTTGGTTTCTGTTCCATGATTAGGTAAATTACAATATAAATGGTCAATTTTTAAGAAAATATATTCAAAGTTTTAAATCATTGTATGTGTTCCTGCACCAAATCAGGACCATCGAGTGAACTTAACGGTTGCCACCTTGATATTGCCATTATTAACACGAAATTCCTTTTTTGACTATCCCTTCTGACTTTTGCTTAGAGTTTATCAGTTCGATAATTTCGTTTCGCCTTTCATATATACTAAGGAGAACAGAATCATGATCATATCAATTTGCGAAATTCACTTAAGTTTTGAATCGTCAAGGATTAAAGAAAAATGAGAGTGTGTAGATTGAAATAACAAAAAAAAAAAAAAAACATTCAGGAACGGAAAGAAAAGGCTACAAAAATTGGCAAAAAATTAAAAATTTAGGTGTAACATACACCGGGGTAAAACTAATGTGATTTGTTTTGGTAACGTCCAAGAGAAACGTTTGTTGAAAATCGATGGTATATCAGCTTTAACATTATTCAATAAATGTCCAATAAATATATTTTGTTGAGAGTTCAAGCGGTATGTCCGCATTGCCTTTAATTGCTTAGAAAAACATAATACTGTTTTTCTTCTATTTTCTTGCCTGCTTTTGTGAATGAACAACTTCTTTAATTACGTCTAGACAAACTGCAGTCAGTTTGAAATTAGATGGCTATTTTGGATTGAATTACACTTAATATGTTTTGTGCTACTCATTGACTGCAAAATTATGAGGCATTAATATTTTATAAATTTTACGTGGTCCTCTGAACGTGACTTATAAAAAAAATCATTCGACTATTTTGTATTTTTTGATATTTGATACGTCAATAATACTTGACACTAAAGTCGTGACAATGTATTAAAAGAGAAATACGTAGAAATATCTAGTTGTTTCATTACAATTCAGACGAAAAAGACTGGAAAGATTTCTTCAACTGTTAAATATCTGACGAAATTACCACACTTTTGTTTAAGCATATTGCAATTATTTCGTGATTTAGTGCAAAAATGTAACTATGTTAAAATATAAGCATATATTCCTCTTATATCAAAACATTTATTTCCTTAATTTTAAATACTAATGGCGTACCATAGATGGAAGTCCACAAAAATGAAGTTTAAGTCTTACTCGGATTGATCAATGTTTTGTTAAATCATTTTGGTTTCGGAAAATTTAATGCCGGGGTCAGCCAATTTGCCTCTGTGTCATATGAGAAGAAGACCTTAATCTTAGCAATGCACATCAATTAATTTTTCCTGCGCCTGTGCAAAAACAAAAATGAACTAAATGTAAATGCCTTCTTCAACGGAAATTTATATCTCTATATACTATGTTATCTTAGATTAACATTCTTTCATTATCCTTTTTGCAGTAAACCTTTAATGTACAGTCTACAGCACTTGTTATGATCAGCATTACACTATAGAAAACATTTAAAGAAACAAACATAAAAGACCAATATCATTTGTTCAGGAGATGTGAATCCGTGAGAAGCAACACTGTATTCATACTGTACTATGGTGATAGTTAGTGGTTAAATTGTATTTTGGAAACAAATACTGCCTGGAAAAAATGTACTAAGAAACAAGTTATATATTCGTTTCAGCAAAAAATAAAACCTGTAAAGAAGACACACGCTCCGTTTGTAACGTAATGTACAAAAAGACCATTAGTTAATTAGATATCTTTGGTTCTCAATTTACCATGGGAAGAAAATTTGATAAAGTATGGTCAATCAGATAGAATATTGTTAAAAAAATGTATCTCGTTCTCTGTCAACATCGTTGGTAAAGCATTATTTTTTAAATATTCCATTAAATTTCAGCATGGCTTTCAATTTATAAATGGATAAAAGGTTGTAAGCCAACGGATTTCTATTATCGAACAAGCTTATTATAGACTTTATACATGCTTTATACTCTTACAATTTTATGGGTGTAGGAGGGACAAACAGACTTTGAGTTTCCAAGATTATACTCAATATATATATCAATATCTCCTTAGATATGTTAGACATTGAATAAACAGTGGTCAATTATACAACTATGTCATTTATATGAATTCATAGGTTCATTATTTGTTCGTTCCCTGGATTACGGTTTATGTTATTATGTTTGTTGTCATTTGAGTTACGAAAATTGGGTGTTTTGACTAGCAATTAAATTGAAATGTAATTGTTGTAAAACGCATATCGCACTTTGAAATTATGATAATAAGATAATAAAATACATATAGCAGAACTGTACTTTTGTCTAGAATTTTGGTTCCCTTGATTACACTTAATACCAAACTTCACATTTATGTCTTTACTCTTTTTATCATGTACTTTTTTTATAGCTAATGTGTATACTACTGACCAATAATCGTATGTAATACTATGAAAGTATTAATTTTCGCTGATTCTGTACAATGAACATATTCGCGGGTATCAATTTTCCCGGTTAAAATAAATGATTAGTGTTATATACTAGTGATAAAAATCAATTTCACCGGTACATTCTTTGCTATTTCAGTCCACTGCGAAAATTAATATGGAGCAAAACATAGTTTGTTTCTCCAATCCTATTCTATTTATTTTAACAAGTAAATGTATTGTCCTGTTTACAAGACCTTGAAATCCTGAACTTTTTATACCTGTCTCATAACTAATTTGTTTTTGGAGGACTTCTAGTCATTCCGATTGAAATCATTAATTCAAAAGTGCATTAACTTAGTTGAATATCAATGATCCCATAGTCTTACCATACTATATTTAGATTTTTACGTTATTAATAGACGTCAGGAAGATAATCGAGTTTTCGTGTAGTCTTGGATGTTTACCGAACTGATCAATTTTGTATGAAATAAACATTATGCTATTTGAAACCGGATTTGTTTTGGAATGTAAGGGTACTCTTGTCTAATAATATGATACCTATAACATTGTGAAGAAAGTTCCCGTATAATTGATTCTTCTGTTGATTTATTTTAGGCAAAAGAAATGAAAATACAACCAAACTACATTGTAATACAATTTTGATATAAATTTCTTCTCTATTTCTTCTTTTTATTACATCAATCGGTCAAAAACATAGAGTTAACCATAGGAACTGTGCAGAGTATCTATAATAAAAGAAATACATGTAAAGGTGTTTTGCACCTACCTGATTTGATGTAAATATTTCCTTCGCTGACACGTGACAGATCAGGACGAAGATAAATGTCAATAGTAAAACACAAACGTCTTTTATGTACATTATAATTCCACGAAACAACTATAACTGACTTGTAGTGGTGGAAATGTGTTTTTTTTCTTAGTCTGGTAGTCTAGTGCTTCTTGTTTGTTTTATTTTATTTCAACCTAGAAAACAAAAAAAAAAACATTAATGTATGTAAACGTAATAACAGTCACCAAACTCAAAATAGTAAATCGTGAAAGGAGTGGGTGAGTATATCGTATATTTGAACAATACTGTCATTCTATTTTTTATAATATTTATAATTTGTATCTGGTTGAAAGTATGAATGATTCTATAGTTAAGCACATATTTTGTTGAAACGACAAGCGTGGCAATTTTCTTAACAGGTGCCTAAATCTATTATTTTAGCAAGTGTATCTTAACAAACATGAGATCAAAACATGCTTTGCAATATTTTAAGTATGCACCAATAAAATATAAATAATATTATAAGGCAATATACACTAAAGCGTGCTAGGAGAGAGGGGTGGACACAGATACTCTATGAAGCTATAGAAGCGTTAAGCACTCCCTTTATTTATTTACAGTTTCTACCTGGCTTTTCAACACTTAAGATAATATCCAATGTGAACACCCAGTAAACTAAATCAGTCACGTAAGAAACATTCGCGCACAAAATATTTTTATTTCAAAAGTTTCTGTTTTAAAACCTGAATAGACACGAAAACCTGTATAAATCCCGCGTTTTTTATTTCAATATAAACATTCTAATACAAGAAGTTTACTATGACAAGTTTTTGACCTTGGTGTTTTATTGAAATCCAACGTTTATACCACCCCTATTGAAATAACAAATACA
Source organism: Perna viridis (assembly GCA_037379345.1). NCBI lineage: Eukaryota > Metazoa > Mollusca > Bivalvia > Mytilida > Mytilidae > Perna > Perna viridis. The sequence goes on along the minus strand of CM074517.1, from coordinate 11,044,741 downwards.
ATTACCTGAAAAAAATAAACAAGAGTAAATTTCTAGAACTACAACAGAAAACGTTACATACAAAAATTAATACGCATGAAAATAGCCTATGCATATAATAATTGTGAAATTGAAAGTTGTCTAAAGATTCTTTAATCGATGCATATATGTTATGATCTGAAACCTTGTCTAGAATTATCACTTGTATATTTCTGGTACAAACAGGAACAGTAGTCAAGGTTAATTCTAAGCTTACTTGATTTATTCTACTTCGATTATCTAAGTGACCTTGCACATAGACACATTAGAAACGTTACAAATTTAGACAGACAACGCTTTGATTGAGAAAATACATACAAATATTGACGAGTATGGATTAAATTACTTCTGTAATAGATTAATTTCCGTTGTAAGTGATGACCATTTCAATTTTTTATTCTTAACTCATTTATGCAGCAATTACTATAGGTAAAACATTATCAGACGGATAATGCGTTTTAAGGAGGTCAACCAATGATAAGGGACATAACTCTTGAAATCAGTGATATGTTTGTACCATATTCAATTTCACCAAAGTCTGTCAAGCGTTCATTTGATACAGAATGAAATAAGTTACTTTTATGCTTATATGAGATTGATGTTAAATACTTTACAGAAACGTTTCAGTGATTTGAAAGAGTTATGTCCTTTAACCTATGTCTACCTTCTAAGTGATGTATGGTAATTTAACTCCAATGATAAACTTTATAGTACATGTAAAGTATAAAGGGCTATATAAAGGTTTACTTCCTTAATTATAAGGATGAAACCGTACTTGTTTTTATTAAAGCAAGTTTCAGTTCAATAATCAAAATCATCGCCATTGAAGAATAAAAAAAAACCATGATTAAAATGATATCTTAGATAAAGAGTTGAAAGTGTAAAATCTAAAAATATGGAAACACGCAACATCCGAGATAAACACAATAAAATTAAACATGCAACTCATATTATTATTTTCATTGTTTTTTATTTGAAAGCGTACTCTTTTCTTACTTTATTTGTTTCACACCCGGATTTTCGGAAGATCTTCTAAGATCGTTAACAATGGCATTAGAAATGGGATACTCAGAAAAAATGAACATAAAAAATAAGAAAAAAAATCTCCAGTTGACAGATCATCGTAGGTCAAAACAGGAATGATGGTTGTCTTGAATATTTTTGTTCAAATTTCAAATTTAAGTCAATGCTAGAACTTGAACGATATCCTAATTTAAATAATTGCGACACGTGCCTACTCTTAAACAAGATTGGGTTATAGACATACTGTCAATATATCATATCCTATATTCATTTCTAACTATCTCAGAATCTATCCTCATATTCAGAGGTGAGCATGCATAAAAATGACATTCTCTTGTATTTATATGTTTTTTTAATTATATGTTTATCTAAAAACCTTCTTTAAACTTCCAAATACCATTTTTACGATTTTGGCTACATTTTTCCAGCAAGCATTTAATCAACATGTCCAAATAAAGAACGCTTAAAACCTGATTATTAAGAATAAAAACATTGACTTGTAAAGACAGAATGTATATGCTTTGTCACCACTACTTGAATTTTATCATTACCACTTAACTCGGCGGGCGTTTCGAGAAAAGCAGAGTACCTTGTTATGCTTGCATTTTTATTGGAGCCTTGGGTTTTTCATTTACTTTTGTTTCTTCATACGTACTATTTTGGTTACGTACTTTGCTGTTTTTTGTCTACTTTTCTTGCATAGTCTTAATTCTTTTGATAACTCCTCGAATTTTTATTCCCTTGATTACTTTTCCAAGGCATTGTAAGGGTACTATATACCAGTATTTTTCTAGATTTGTACTATTTTTATGTTAAAAATCACAATACAATCATAGTAAAATTCATAAACGAAACAAAGACACGTAGAGTAAAAATTGATAGGTGTTATCAATACCTTGTAGAATTAATAATTTATGAAGTATGTCAATAATTCACATTAAGACTGAGTTGACCGCCTGGTCGTAATTGTCTTGTAACATTTCTCTCATTCATAGATCTATCGACTTTTGTGATTCAAATAAAAGAACCTGATACTCAAAGGCTATTTCTTGGGTAATAAAGCCGAAAAGTATGGTCAGACATGGACAACTATTATGTACATGAGGTTGAACTACTATAAAAAATCGAACTTTATTTATCGGATTTACAGAGGTCAGTTAAGATAAAAAGAAAGATAAAAACTATAAAACAAAAGCAAATAACGAAAATAATAATATGAAGATTAAAATTTATCTTTATAAGACGTTCAAAATTGCAAAACCAGATTGAAATACTAGACGTTATAGCTGCAAGACTTGCAAACTAAAATTCTGTATCAATAAAAATGAGCATAGATACAGTTTGTTTCCTAATTATTTTTTTGCAGAACTTTATAAATGCTCAAATGGCAAAGATATTTGACACTGGATGTAAAAAGACATTGATGATACAACTACATGTCGAAGTTATTTTGCACAATTTGTCATATAAAAAAACTATAGTTGAACATTAATTAAATGCATTCAAACAGCTTAGACAAATTTATAGTAAGTTAAGATGAGTTAAGATGAAATGCATATTTACCCGTTACAGTTAACAGTCCTTAAACATTCATTATATGTTCGATAATTTCAATCCTCTTCTTCCCTAGACAACTCCACAACTTAATATTGTTCAACTATAGACTAAAGCATATTATACAGATTTCATTTAAAAATATATAAAGCAGAGCGTTGTGGGTTGAAAGCAAATATAACTTTCCAATGTACTCATTTTACTAACTGACAATGCGATCCTATTGGTTGAGATTACAGCTCATCAATATTCATAAGTTGGTCTATCTTTGGCATTAATCAGCACCTATCAGCGTCATATCCCTGCTTGAGAAAGTCATCGATTTGATGACACAGAGTGGACTTATCAGCATTGTAATCAATATAATCAATTATGGAAGAGACACCTGTTTTTTTTTATTTGATGGTCATTTTAAAATTTGCGGTAAATCTTTGTTTCTGATTAAAATAATTATACAATAATTAGAACTGGGAAGACTAAAGGCGCTTGATGGATATACCCAATTTTAAGGTTTTTTCCAAATGACATTTTAAAGAAAAACATTAAAATGTGTACTCTCTACAAGTTCCAATATATTGAACTATCGTTACTATGATAATTATTCGATACTACGTAAATATAAAATAAAAAAGATGATTGATTTTAAGTCACTATAAAATTGAACTGCAAGAAATAATCGAATACTCATACTCAATTCATAGTTATAACAAAAATTGATTGTTCAAATGCTTCAAATGTTTAAATGTAGAGGATAACTGCAATTGAATAATGCATGCGAGGTGTTTTATAAACTTTTTATTAGTTTTCAGGTTTCGGGTAGTGTAAATATTTTGTTTTGACTTGCGTAATCGTTATACAGAAACTCCAATAATACCCAATGTAATGCAGTTGGTATAGAGCTCTTAGTGTGCTTAATATAATCATTTTCTAAACGGTGATCGTCTGTACTAGCTACAGTTTACTTAATATATTTCTTGTTTACTTAAGTACCATTACTAAAAAAAACTAATACAATGCAAGTTGTGGTGGTGATTCATGGTGTTGAGAAAAAAATATCAACAAACGATATTTTTGTTTTATACATTTTATATTTTTACGTAACGATAATATTTCTTTTTCGGACGTGTGATGTTGAGGAAGCAATACATAAATCTCCAATTTAATTCAACCACATCAAACTAAATCAAGAACCAACCAAGGTGTGCAAAGTGCAAATTTCATACAGAATCTTGAAGATCTTTACATCGAAATTTTTAACTAGATATCTTGATATTGCCAACTTCCCAATTTTGACGGTCCTATTATTCAGAAGTTTTGTTTTGCCTACTAATAAGGCAAATAATGTATTGCCTTAATCATCTATCTAACCCAGTTCTCTCCAGTCATGCAGACTCGATATCAAGTTTTCGCTGATGCACTCAATTTAAAGAAGCCAAACAATAATATATGGGTGTAAAATTGAATGGCATTATGATATAGCAAATGTTACAAGGTACATTTAGCTATTTTTCTTAAAACAGTCATTTAAATACTGACATAACTGTCACTTGGTTATTATACTAAATTTAGATCCTCGAGAATTTTATCAGCTGAGTTTCTTTTTTTAATCGGTCGCTAAACGCGTCGTTAAATGGGTTGAACACTTTGTCATAGTTGTGATGCAAACATCAAATATAAATACATGTATAGATTTACAATAAGTAGCCATATAGAATTTACAATAAGACTTTTAAAAGATCATAACAGTTATATTGCATATACAAACTGGTTGAGTGTAATAAATGTTGATCTTAAGATATGAGTAAGCACTTCGTTGGTATTTCTAGAAAATTTCAATGGAAGACCTTGATAGAGGTTGGCACATTCAAACTTTTGTTTTAGAAAACTATTCATCCAAAAGATCATTAAATAACGTTTCAAAATGAAGGGAAGACAAACCAAGGGAACCAAGGTTCGAACGGAAATCAAAAGAAAGAAATCCATGGACAAAGACCAAACATGGAAAACAGACTTACACAACAAAGAACATCAAGTAACTAAAATAATACATACAAAGTAACAAAATTTATTTGATTTGCCTTAAATCGATGCATTTTTGCTCATAATAAGCCATTCAGAGGAATTTAAGATTCGACAAACGATGGCTTAGTTAATAGATTTGTCTTTAAAAATACATTACAAAAAGTGGTTACTAACACTTGGCTGGTTCACCAAATTTAACTCATTGAGTTTTTCTCTTAAAACGGTCTTTAATGAAAAAAACCAAAAAACAAAAAACAAAAAACAAAACAAAACAAAACAAAACAAAAACGGGCTAATACTTCATCATAATGATGAAATTAACGTCAGCTATATAAATTCATTTATAATTTTAGCATAAGTATACATATAAAATTTGCAAAAGGAGTGAAGCATATCAGTCATATACATTCATTACTATTTACAGTATACCTGAATCACATGCATTTTGCTCTCTGCAGTTATCATTTCACCCTGTATATTAGATTATACAAGGTGCGTAATTAAGTAAAACGAGTTTAAGTTTTGGCGGTATTGGCCACGATTATAATTAAATTATATACAAACATGTATTATAAACAATACTTGAAATTGAGAAGGTGCAAAAACCATTAAATGGAAATTTAAAGAATTATTTGTTTATAAACCGGAAGTTGGGGAATCCTAGGATACAAAGATTCCCCGTATCACTCTCACTTAATGTTGAATAGGTATAATCTGTATTCTTGTTGTTGATACGGATAACTTATCAAATATATCACTGAATATTTAACAAGAAGTGTCAGAATGAAATGTTGGACCCTGGGTTACAGAGGTCCAGTTATACTGTTTCAATGAAATTATGTCAGTGCGCGAAGTACGTTATGGTTGTATTACGACGAATCGTCAGCTAAATGATTTCTTTGAAACCCTTGGTGAAGAAGCCCATTTTGCAGTATGAAGTTCCGCCTCTGGATACACGCAATTGTTCTTTGGTAACATTATTAAAAAACAGTCTTTTGAGTTCTATCTTATGCATCCAGTGTTCTAATTGTCGACAACGATTGGTAATTGTCTATCGTAACCGTGGAGCTTGAAATTACATAGTACATGTTACATCTACTAGGCACCAGACAATGGAAATTCAGCTGAAATTAGAAAAAAAACCTAAACATCAGTATCTGTTATATTAAATGAGAGCGGGTCGGTGGGTTTTTAATAATGTTTAGCCAAAAGTATGCTTCCACCCAGCTTAGATCCTAGCGCGAAAAAGAAATTACGTCGATTTGACGTCACTAAAGATGCATACAATTACCAATTGCAAAGTAAATTTATGATATCTACGCTCGATAACGTACCACAAATGCTGGCCCTTGCACAAATCAATTTTTGTTTCATATTACAAAAATTGTATTATGTATAACATATCTTAAATGCAAGTCTTTTCTTTATTTTTATTACAGAGTAATCAAAGGAACCAAGATTACAGTGGTAATCAAAAGAATGTAATCGAGGGACGAAGACCAGACACGGAAAACAGACATACACAACAAAGAACATGAAGTAACTCAAATCATACATACAAAGTAACAAAAGCAAATGAGCAACTCGGACTCCACTAAAAACTGGGAGTATGGACCAGATGCACCGGTAGGGTAAGCGTCCTCTGCTTTTCTAGAAATATGTCATGTTGCTTACAATTGATATGTTTTGTAAAAGCTATAGCTGTTTATGTTGATGCAATAAAGTTTCACAGCCGATACATTGCGTACAGCGAGGAAATGTCCGTTGTGTTCTGTAAAAGTTGATAAGAAAATTAGTAGATAATGATAACACTTATTATTTTTAAGGAAATACTACTTCATGCCAAAATTCTATGTAATAAACTAAAGTGTAACTAAGATAGAACAGTTTCTTAATTATCCCAACTCTCATGTGACATTAAACAACTTGATAAAAACCATATATTTAAAAAATCTCACAGTGATGACGAAGCTGTGTTGTGTTTTTGTTAGAGAATATTTAAACTTGTTTCATATTTTGCATTGAAAACAAGTTTTGATGGAAATATGTAACACTGTAGTGAGAAGTTTTAATATGGTGTTTTTAACCACAGTGAAACTTAAACAATTAAAGAAGCAGTTTTATAGCAGATACATCTTCCACTGTTAACGATCATTTGTTCATACTTTCAGTTTATCATATGTTGTTCTTTTGCTCAATTTACATTCAGTATTTTTTAATAAGCAGCAAGATATCTTACAACCAATAAAGTAGAATGGTTTAACTGCAAATGATAATGTTCATGGCTACATTAAGAGTACATATTGTTAATAAAAGTAGGTATCACTAAACAGCAAGTTTCAGACTCATTTACGACGAATTATGTTGACTGCGTTTTTTAGCCGACAGTTCTATTATTTGAGTTTTGAATGCAGTAAAAATTCCAACGGTGTTTTCCGGCAAAATGTCGTATGTTTTTTTTGTTTCAATTCTTTAAGGATTTAAGTGAAAGGAACAATTTGCGTCATAACTGCTGTCAAGTTGTGATGTTCAATAATTTTCACAATGTTAATTCAATTACGAACGATTGCATGACATTATGGTGACGTAAGACCAAAAATGAGGTAGCCATCAGAATAAAATGGTCAAAACGGGGTCATGCAAGGAGCTAGAGCTGCCAATTCTTCCAGACCACTTCAATCAATCCCGTGTTAACATTTATGCTTTCCATAACTTGTTACATATATGTATACATATTTATTTGTCACTGCTTGTGTGTATGTGTTTGTTTGGTTTGGTTGTACGTTTCCAGCCTTTTTTTCGGTCCTCTCAAAATTTGGTATATTACTTTTTTTCTGAACAAGCTATGTTAAAAACAATTAATACATTTCCTGCGAGTTCTTAAACATTCTCTAACAGGTCCATTTTGCTTATCATACGGCTTTCTACACTGAATGTCACCAAGAAACCTACTAGATGCAGTCGTGGAACATACTTTTGAGACCAACTAATGGACTCTGTCAATATATCAGGTTTCTGTTGCTAACACGCAACACATCTGTAAATAAGACTCGATACACCAGAAAAAAAAACAATTTCCCAAAGATGGACAATGAATGAGATTCTCATGGAAAATATACCAATAGAAGAAGTGTAATATCATCAATAGAGAGATTAACGAGAATTCTGAACGATTGGTTGATTGATGGGTCTTTACAAATAGAAAATAACAACAGTTTGTCTGGTAATAAAAACAAGTGATAAATAACTTAAGACCAATACAACTATTGTTACTGTTATGTAACCAATTAAGTGGTAGTTAAGACTGAGAAACAGGCAATATCGTTCTGTTACTCATCCTTTGGAACTTAACCGTCATTTTTTCAGCTAAAAGATATTCCCCATTCCTCTGCAGGGGCGGATCCAGACATTTTGAAAAGGAGGGTTGCCAGGCGGGGTTCCTCAGATAAGATCAGCATAGATCCTCTGACACAAAAAAAATCTTTAATGGGTTTATTCGGGCTTCCGCGATTGTATGGATTTTTGTGCAGTTTTTTTGAAAAAAAAGTTACAAGCACGTTTAACGTCAAGTGAAAAGCTATCTTGTTTATATGCCTTGTGATTTTCACATCGGAACTACTTTTTATTTGTTAGGTCAGGGTTCACCCAGTTAAGGAATTTTTGGAAAATCATTTAATATCTGCTTTGATTACAGGCCGAAATATCATTTTAATTGCCATATGTTTATATGGAGTAATTCTATGCAATAAAGTGAGCGAGCTCCGGATCTCAATGTGTCGTTAAAGATGTTACGAAATTACACTGTAATCGATTAAGCATCAAGATCGTAAGAAAAATGACTGAAGGTGGTGATCAGGAAAAAGAGTCAGCCAAGTAAGGGGAATCAAAACAAAGCAATGTCTAGAAAACCATATCGCACAATACAAAAGAACAAAAACATAATTAGGAAAAACAAACTACACGAATAAAACTTAAAACGGATTTGATCTTAGGTGCACCTAAAGAAGAGCAGAAGCAAACCAACTATGCATGGAAATGAATGACAAATAAATAATACTGTAAACTCAGAGTATGATGTGCGTTGAATGGGGCAATTTTTGTCATTTTAGTAAAAATATGAGGTTTCAGTTAGTTATATTTATTAGTAAAAACATTGTAAAAATTTATGCAATTCTTACAACGCTGTGCAAAGCGTCTGAGATAGTGTCAAATGTCAGACATTCTTCGTAGCTCGATAATAAACAACTGGAAAATAACACTGAAACTTACCCAAAATAAACATAAATTGCGTTGTAATTCAATAATGTTAATTAAAGCCTATATGGCCAATCTAACATCCGTAGAGAATAAAAAAGGATGGAATACAATAAAAGTTCGATGTAAGGTTTGAATATAAAATACATCTTGTTATGTCGAATGCATTTTTACATAAAAAAACTACATGCTAAAGATGAAATACGTTTTTAAAATTTAATCTATCATCTTATTTTTCTAAATACAAAACATTCATTTGTGCTCTTTTTAAATTTACATTGTATGATTGTCTGCTTTGTTTATAACGTTATAATGTTATTGATAAGATCATCCTTTTACGCAGTGGCAAAGACAGATTATATAACAACTTTTCTTTTTCGTGGTTGCAAGAGTGAGGTAAATCTACCCCACACCTGTTTTCCCGATAGACAAATTATCACTTAGAGAAGTAACAGTGAAGACACTCTTAAAGAACTGGTATTTGACACCATCATCACTTTTTTTAAACGGTAACTGTAATGTTGTATTGGCTTATGAAACACAACAGCCCTTTGCATTGGCGTTAGAGTACTGTCATTCACAGTAAAATCACAGTACCATTACTTAAGGTAGTGTTCCATTACTGAATTTTACGGTATGTTGTCAGTAGTGTTTGCAATTTGTTTTTGTTAATACATTTTATAGTACTTTTTAGTACTGTGTTTTGCAGTGTTATTACAGTAGCATATGTATAAAAGTAATCAAAGGAACCAAGATTCTAGAGGTAATCAAACTAATGTAATCCAGGCAGGGAAAACAGATACACACAAAATATATAAAATATAAAAATAGCCAAAATAATATGTACAAAGAAACAAAAGCAAATGGGCAACTCGGAGTCTACCAAAATTCTGGGAGCATGGACCTGGTGTAACGTTAGGGTAAGTATCCTCTGCTTTTCTAGAAACGCCGGATTGCTCATAAAAAGCAGATGGATACACCGTAAAGGTCAACGAGCTTATGACGAAAAACCAGAAAACTTCTGAAGTGATGACTTCAATCTTGTAGTAACAGTGTGTAATGTCCGTAGCAAAATTGTATTTAATGTCAGCAAAAAATCAACTTACCTTGACTTTTATCTCCATTTCCGGTGCGCCCTGTTGAGATATAAATCGTACGCCATCTACACTTTGCGTGCTTATTTAGACGACAATACAATTATACTTTATCCGGAAATGACAATTATAAACATGGAAAGATAACTTATATGTCACCTTTTGTCGACCCTGGAAACAGTAAATAGTTTCGATTTCTCCAATTAATAACCAATAAATTGAAAATAAATATGAACTTTACTTTGGTGCATAGAAGAATGTGTTTTGTATTGATTAATTTTGTCATCATGTTTTATTGTCAAGATTTTTTGTTTTTATTTTGTTATTTCGTTTTGTTTTAATTGTTTGTGTGTTAGGATATTATTCTTAGTTGTGTGCCCCAGGGGGTGAAATGGGGTACCCCTGACATGCTACATACTGGGGTCGTCAGGCCATAATACGGAAACCCTGAATGCAAACCATAGTGGTGCAACGTGTTGAGAAAGATGCCCTGTTTCTTGCACGTTAAAGAACTCTGCTGTGGTATCTCTCCATATTTCCAGTGGCAATAAAATTTGTCGACCTTATACTCCTTGTGTCCCATCCTATTTTTTATTTCATGATCATGTCATGTTTATTTTATCATCCATTTCATATTCATTGCCTGGATATATTTGAAATATTGCTGATTGGGCGTTAAACACCATCAATCAATCAATAAATTAATCAGTTTTCGAACTCTTTCCCTAGATAAGTTATTTTATCATCCATTTCATGTTCATTGCCTGGATATATTTGAAATATTGCTGATTGGGCGTTAAACATCATCAATCAATCAATCAATTAATCAGTTTTCGAACACTTTCCCTTGATGAGTTATGATATTAATTTTCTTCGCATTAGTTTTTAGAAGAGGAAGTTGCATTATTTTCATGTTTTGTTGATGGCGTTTCATTTAATTTTGAATAAAAACTCTTTTAGTATCAAAAGACCAAAATGCATGAAAACAAACACACAAGTTGAACTACACGGGGGCAAATTGTTGATCCTGTATTTAAATTTCTATCACTCTGTTCATCTTACTTTGGTCACATAAAACAAATTGAATTCCATTTCCCCAGGTTTATTGAAAAGTAATGAAATAGTTATTCCACAACATAAATATAAAGTTCACGCAGCTTTCATAGAAATGTCACATACTCGACGAATATTTAGTGTACATTGTAGAAAGCAAATGGATTCAGAAATTCTGTAGTTTACTCTAGACAAGAAGCATCTTTTCGTTGAATAAATACTGGCTTATTAAACTTGATTTATCACGGCTACATGAAAATTAGTTTATTTTGTGGGGCAAACAAAAGACGAACATGGCATTTTGTAACGTCTCTGCAAATACATTATACTTCAAAAGATCAAAGCTTTTCTTTTCAATGCATAAGCATGTCTATAAATGTACATTTGTATTTCTTTCTCTTTCCTCTTTCGTTTACCATGGACTTGACTTTTTATGAGCAACTCGGCGGGTGTTTGCAGAAAAGCATAGTGGAGTCCGAATTGCTCATATACTTTTGTTACTTTGTGTGTTTTATTTTGGTTATTTTATTATCTTTGTTGTGAGTGTCTGTTTTTCATTTGTGGTCTTTGTCCCTGGATTACATTATTTCGATTTTAATAAATCTTTGTTCCCTTGATTACTCTTGTAACGATAATATAATATTATTTGAAAAATATATCAGACATTTGAATCAAACCTGTCTAACATACCACAATATGTGATATCAAAATACGTCTAATGACCATACCGTAAACGTACTAATTATTGCTGATTTGCTATTGACAGAAAACCACGAAATTATGAACATTATATCACGTTATTACTTTTTTTTTGAAACCGCGAAAATTGATACCTGCGCATGTTTACTTGACAGAATCCTCAAACACGAATACGTTCACAATAGTTTACTCACATTTGAAACGGTATGTCAAGAATATAAATATGTCATTAACTATTATAACAACAACTAAACAAGTTAAAAACATGTTACATTTCGTTTTTGTCTTTTTGATTACCACCGTAAAAAACATTGGTTTTCTAACGGGCCTTATTTATACTTGCAAGGATAAGTTCCTTTACTGGAGATTAATTTTTTAGAATATTTTTCAGTCGGAAATTAAATGTATTTTAAATTAGAGTACACTTGCGCTTCTTTTCAATTACATTTTGATAATGACTTTAACAATAATGATGCACTTTAAAACAACAAAAAGGCAAAATCTGAGGGACTTTAGAAGCGTGCCATGGGTATATTGTCGGCATACTGGTAAGAAAATATAGTACTACAGGTCGATTTGATGTTATCATTGTTATAGCTGTCATCGTATTTAGTTCAGTGATCAAACCTGACTATGTGTATGTGTTAGGATTCTTAAATGAGTTAATGAACAGTATCACTCAGGCTAACAAAAAAATTTTAGTTGGTAGATCCATCAACAACGAGACAAATTGTATCATACATACATATCAAGCTCTCCCTTGCTATTTCTGTGTATGACAGGTTACCAAAAGAAGATGTTTTGTGTCAAATTCTAACATTTACCGTCAGATGGTGTTAGACCTGTGATAAAACTAAACCCTGGAGGCTAGTCGTCACAAATCCATTCCATTAATGTTGTTTAGATCCAGAAAGCTATCGTAATTTACTGTGATGGTATTATAATTACTTTACTAGAATCACAAATTGATACGTAGTCAAATATAATTGAACAATGATAAGGGTATATACCTTAGAGCAGACTACTTGCATTGAATACAAAATGCCAACAAGTGTGGGTTCTTTAAAAGTAAAAAAAAGAAACACGAAGGAATATTGAAAATACAATACAGAAAAAAGAACAAAGGAATTATTGCACATATGAACGCGATTTACCATAGGAGTTATATACTAGTAGGTTTTGACACATGCCATTGTTGGATATTTGACACGTCAACAGGATTACCATTCTATTCATTTCCCAGTTGAATTCAGCAGATTCGATATCATTTCTGTATTTTTATGAATATCATGTTTAAGTGTACCAATGTTTGATAGACTTTTGAAGTCGCAATTTCGCCTGTTGATTAATTTTCTCTTCTCAGTCTCTTTTTTTTTCGCATTTGTTTTTTATATATGCTATATGCTCTGGTTAAACGGATCATAGTAGAAAATATGTAAATTAACCAATCAGATTACTTTGATTATCAATTGCAGATAAATTATAGGAATGTCATATTGACAAGATATTCCCAAAATGAAATAACAGATTGCATGTATGACAGCAACAACCGTCCACCAACTAATTTTGTTTCTATTTGTCAGTAATTTATTTCTTTAATTGTTAAAGAATTTTGGACTGAGGCGTAGTTATAAAATTTAACTTAACCATTTATTGCAATTCAGCCATTTGAACTAATTGTTATATGATTTTTTCTCAAAAGTAGTTAATGATCCAGTATATGGAATATATCATGTGGAAACGAGAGAAAATAATACATCACTTTTGAAACCATGGCGTCACGTTTTGAATTAAAATCGAGACGGTCCATATGACGTAAAAGACCGGTAGTTGTATTTCAGAAATTAAACAACTACAAAGTTTTTTAGTATAGTATTTGAAATTATCGATCAGATCTGCTTATTTATATTCACTAATTAGGTAGGAGCTACATATGAAGTGAAGAATTGGAATGTGCATAATTTGTATGGACGACATATCTTGAATATATTTGCTCTTAATTTCAATGTTCATTGTTCTTAACTCTTATTGACGAAGCTAAATCTGTTCATGCACCGGTTTTCAGTGGAGTTTTTTTGTACGCTTTAATTGTTACCAGAATTGCATTTTTCCAGGATTGACTCTAGTTAAAAATTTGGGCTATTGCTACTTCTTCTTTCGTTCTTTACAGTTCAATAGATCAGTTCAATTTCTAGTTATAGATACTTGCTTTAAGATGATTTATAATATTCGTTGTTTCTTTCTTCGTTCTTTAGAACTGATTTTGATTGACATATTTCCTATATTAAAATATATATTTTATTTTTTAAAAATCGTTTCACTTTTACTACCAGAATAACTAATCGGGAATAAGAATATTAAACTAAAATGGTATCTATTGATATTTTCTAACTCTTTTCTAACGAATTAGGTCAACGAAACCAGTTTCCTGTGATTTCAACAGATGTTAAAGTCCTAACTGATATCTGACCCTGTTGGTTGACATTCCAAAATAAACATAAATTCTTGATTAAGTGTTGACGAAAAGAATTAAATCATCAATGAGACTGAAAACAAATAACAGAACATTTCTAAAAAAAATCAAAAGGTATCATCATTCCTACAAACAATCGTTTGGAAAGATAAAAAAATCAACATATAAAACAAACCCATAGATAAAGAGCAGGTATATTATTTTTTATGGAGGCCGGTATAATTTTATCGTGGTGAAAATACTTGTTTTATTTTCATCTATGAATCTTGTGAATTATTTTTCACTTTAATCATTATTCTCAGAGTATTCTATAATGCTTGAATGCATTGTTCAAGTTTTCAGTTCATTCATTTGCTCAGTTACAATACTTAATTTCATTCTCATTGATTCATTAACATAGAACTAAGGGTGATGTGCTTAAAAATGCGCATTTAATAGAATGCTTTTGATATGACCAATGTTCAAGTAAAGAAAGGGCAGTATTGTTATTAAAATATGGATACTAATTTAATAGAAATAAGTTCATAATACAACATTCAAATCGTCAAATTCACAATACAATAGGCATGATTTGCACATAATACTAAATACCATGATAAATATATGAAAAATACTTACACTCAATCGCTCGATTTTAATTCAAAGAAATATCATTTGCAGATTGCATTTTATATTTGTATATGTCTTATCGGTAGATTTGTTTTAGGATTTTTATTTTATTTTTACTTACCCTCCTGGTGCATATACCATTGTTATTGCCACGGATTTGGGCCCATGAACGCTTTGTTTTTATAACTGGTAAGACGGCTATGCAAATATTTTTTAAAAAAAGTCGAATTTCCTATTATTCTATATATGAATGAATATCAAGTGGCAAAGAGTAATCAAGGGAACCAAGGTTATAGCGGTAATCAAAAGAATGTAATCCAGGGACAAAGACCAGACATGGAAAACAGACATACACAACAAAGAACATAAAGTAACTAAAATCATACATACTAAAATCATACATACAAAGTAACAAAAGTAAATGAGCAACTCGGACTTCACTAAACATTGGGAGCATGGACCAGGTGCACCGGTAGGGTAAGCAAAAAAGGGAATAGAGCTTTGTAAACAAAATAACGACCAAACATTACAACTACTGAAAACAAAGATCTCAGGAACACACTCAATATTTAAGAAGATAGAAATCGATGACTTAGAGGGTTTACATTCAACCACCAAGTTACGAAATCATGATAAATACAGGAATCAATCTAAAAAATACAAAATAATTAATCCAGCATTTCCTGGTGCCCTTGTCATGAATATCAAAGTACCACGATAAACAGAGAAAAATGACACTGATGATAGAATTTAAGTTGCTCCTTGTTCCTAAAATGAAGAAAAAAGAATTTGATGATTAATATTTAATGTTTCATGCGCTTTAAGAATCAGTTATCAGATTTGCAAGATTTAAAACACAGTACGCACGATTTCGTTAACAATTTATATGGAAATTAAAGAGATTCTGTAAGATAATGTGATTCTAAAGGAGTTTTTAGGACATTAAAATTCATTTCTTCATTACGTGGTCATGCAGCTCTTCTTTATTTCACACAGGGAAGTGATAATTAGCTTTACAATTAAACTTTGCTGGAGGTAATGACAATTCCTATGCACCATGCACAAATTATTGCAATTATAACCATGACAGAGTGGGTGGTATTGTTTGTTCTGGTATCATATACCCTTGATTAAAAAATGTAAATACATTTTTTTTCTTATCATGAAACATCACTAACACATGCTTAACATTAAGTTTGAATATTTAAAAGTAATATCAAGGTACAACACTTAAATAGTAATAGTGTGAACTCAAATATCATTGGACAATATTAAGCGTTGGTCAGCGGAGGTGAATTATTGTATCTAGATTCTTACCGGATTTTATTCTTGTAATGTGACGGGTGATGCTTGAGGAGCAGGACATGCGCACCTTTTCGGAAAACTAGTGTCATTCCCGAGTTCATAGGAGTTTATATTGCTAAATATATTATAGTGTTGTAGTTTTTGTGGGGTTCCCCTACCGTCATTTTCAGTTTTTGTTTTGTCTATTATTCTGGTCCATGCATTTTGTATGTAAATCGATCCAGTTTTCTGTTTCATCTTTAGGCCATGCATTTTAATTACTAAACTGACCTTTTAATTTTGATGCCTCGGTATTTTTGTAAATACATAATTATCATAAATTAAGAAAGACATATTATCAACAACATGGATATCCCAAGTATAACAAAATAAAAAAAGATATCTTTACTTCCACCTAAAAAGTCGAAATATTTTCATGCAATTCACGTTTAAATTGTGATGTTAAAAATGCATGATTAAAGGACATTCAGCTTAAATGACGTTGTCACTTCACTATAGATATAAATATATAGCTTGTAGAGACTACCATGTATATACAGGCAATTGGTGTAAATCAGGAAATTATTGAATTAATTAAATTATTGCGAATCATGCGATACAGTTGCAGTCATTATTGCTAAATATCACCATTTCTATATTCACCGGCATAAAATTAAAATTTGAAAACTTAATTTTTCAACACTCATATTTCAAAATTCGTTGAAATGAAAATAGCATTGAACATAACATCATCTCTATTAACGAGGAAAATGACTGATTGATTTGCTGGTGTCATACAATCATACAACATTTTGCTGTGGTTAAGTTTTTTTTTTTTTTTTTGTTCTTTGTTCTTTGTTTGGTTTTTTTTTGCGTGTGTGTGAAAGAATTTTGGTCTGTTGACAACATTGTGTGTGTAGATCGTCATTGTTTCATGTGGTCTCAATCAGGCCATTACGTTGAATTTTGTCGTGTTTGAAAAATCCCACTACTGGCGCTTCGATATGACTGCAGACATTAAGATTTAACTTCGACCTCTATAATCCTTAACTTTCATGATTGACATCTATAGTAGTGTTATCTATCTATTATCTAATATACCTTTTTAATGGAAATTGAAATGCCAAAAAAATTCATGAAAAAAAAACTTTTCAAACAACGAACGGTGATTGATCCCAGCGTTTTATTATATATTTTAAAATGTCTAGTTCAAATTTCGCAGTAAATACTTGTTCTTTTCCAGCAAAGTCTTTTGTTTATTTTAAATGCTGCATAAAGTTGTTTTGATTTTAACATGCTCGCTGGCGATTGTATATTTAAATCAAAAGTAGTATATTAGTTTATACCAGTTTTCGGCTCTGTTATTAACCGAAAGCTTACCCACTGAAAAGATTTATAGAGATATTTTTATGTTTCAATGGTGACTAAAACAAAGACAAAAAGATTTACGAGCATTACAACAGTAACGTGACAAAAAGCAAAATTCATTAATTCTGAAATCGGGAAGTTTGCAAGTGGATTTTTTATCCGAACATATGGGCCACATGCTTCAATAAACTTAACATTTTTTAAAAAGTTGTCTTCATACAATAAAGGATATTGATGTTGTTGATGCATTTGGCGAAAATATCTTACAACAATAATATAATGGAAAGAAATGTTTTCAATTTGGCAGAATTTACATATTTGTAGTGCAAAGTTGGCGAAGTCAGCACACATTTAACTTCTTAAATGCAACACCCATACTGATTCGTTCAAGTTTATTTTCAGGGCCGAATTTTATATTAACACAAAAATACCAATTATATCTTAACAGAAAATACTTTTACTATTTTGATTGATGAAACATTTATCTATTTGAAGAAGAATCTATTCATAAAATAATTTAACAATTAAAACTTACTGATCATTATTTCAATTTGAACATTTTGTTCAAGCTTAGTTACATTCAGGATGCTTTGTCAAATGTATTGATTTTGGTTGTAATTACAATGTAATACGTGCTCAGGAAAAATTGCAACATATATTCCCATATATTTTTACGAGGAAAGGAAAACTATGACCCTTTGAATAAATCAGTTTTCATGGTGCTGGTGGATACGCCATAACGATCCACGAGTTCATGATGACGACCATAAAACTTCTGTAGTGATGACTTCAATCTTGTAGCAAATAACCCTGTTCCAGAAGCCTATTTGTTAGAGTTCTAGCGCGATACAAAAAGTCTACGTAGTTTCGGCAAGCTCTGACATTACGTATGAGTTATGAAAGGAAAGTTGACAATTCTGAATGAAAAGTCATCACGTTTGTCGTAAAGTTTGGTCAATAGTTTTCCTTTACCATCGATGTCTAAGTGTAGGTCAAGATATAAGGCTGACTCCACAGTGTCAAGAGTATCCTTTATCTCAAGTTCTTTTGGAAAGATGCGATGTATCAAATCCCCGAATTTAGGATTGTTTAAAGATAATACGTCATCTATATAGCGGAAACTGAGATTGAAGGATCTAGCCAAACGATATTCTTTCTTTCTGATCAGATCAGCTATAAAGTCAGCCTCATAAGAGTGAATGAATAGGTCAGCAAGTAAAGGAGCACAATTTGTTCCCATTGGAATGCCGACCTTTTTTTGAAAAACTCGTCCACCACACTGGACAAATATGTTGTCGATTAAAAATTCCAGCATTTTGTAAACATGTTCCTCTGTATATTTGGAAGATGATTTGGAATTATTTCTTACAAAGTATGAGGAATCTCTACCAAGAACTATATATTTGTATCTAGGTGTAACATATGGAAACAAATGTTTAGGACTAGTATATTACAAACGTGTTTTGGGGTTTTAAAAATACATGAAATCATGTGTTTTCAAAAATCATATGAAAACAATACTCTTTTCATGTATGAAATCTTACTAAAAATCGTAGTCCTTAACATATGATAAACATATGATAAACATGATTTCAGGTGTTTTTAAAACATGAAAAACATATTTCCTGTGTAGTATAGTTTAAAGATTTTTTTTCATCAAAACTGAATGTAATGTTTTTGTTTTATATTGTAATGGTCTACAAATAAATACCAATGAATGTCACATTGTTTTAAGTTCTCGATAAGTAGTGTATGGATATTTTGTACAATCAGGGAAAAGTCAACCTAATCGTATTCATTTTAATAGCCATAAAATATATATCTAGGTTGACTTTTCCGATGTATACTGATAAAAGTATAAAAAAATTGCGCTTTTAACTCCCACAAAATTGATTGTAAGGATCGTTGCTCTTTTTCATCGGTATATTGCTATGAGAGAGACATATTGATTTCAAGTCTAATCTGATTGTTACTAAGGTCCATTAAACCGGTGGATATAACACTAGTTTCTATTGGATTATTACAACACGTTAAACACTAACATAAAAACTCTTTTAAATGTTTGTTGATTCAATCTTAGTAAGTATGTTTCTTCTATTACCATGTAAATGGGTTATCAATCTGCTCGAGTTCAAAAGATGTTAAATGATGAAACCTGAAGCTGGAAAAGGTTTTACCATTGTTTCTTTAAGCCGTGGCTGAATTAGAAATTAAGGGAAAGTGTTATACTACTCCCTTTCATGTGTCACAAAGCAACCATTCCTTCTAGAGGAATTCTGAAGTATACATTACAATTAAGAACGAACATAATTCACCTTCCTTAAGCACTTCCTGTGAACAATTTTGACGTATTTGAAGGGATGAGGTTTAAAATGCACATACATGGTTCTATAAAGGAAATAAGTTGTCAACAACAATTAACCAAATGTTGTTAATTTGCATTCAAAATAACTCTGAAAAACAGTTTTTTGAAATCTATAGTATAACTACGGTGTAGCGTTTACAGTTAATATGCATTTAATCAACGCAAGGAGGAAACCAACGTAAAAACCCAAGGACTGTAAAGAAAATATATTCCATAAATATCATCACTACGTCAAAAACTACCATTATAACGTTTATATGTCCTTCGCCAATCTGTCGTATATAGTACAAAAAGTGCACTGAAGTGTGGTTATGAAAAATTAAATTGTAGAAATAAAAATAAATATGGTATATTTGTCTTTAAAATTAGTATGTCGTGTTGTGAGGTTTTGGCGGGAGAATATCCAAGAGTGAAATTATTGAACCTATTTTACAACGTGACCTATATTTTACGCAGTGAACATTTGAAAAATTCCTGCTATTTATACAATAAATGTAACCAACGAAATATCGAATAATCTCTTTTCTATTATTACAGCTCTTTGTAGAGCAAGGATACTATAAAATAAGCGTAAACGAGAGTGGATATGTTCAGCCTTTGTTGCTACCACAATTTGATTGTCAAATATTAATTTTCTATTGATCTCACGTGATAGCCTAATATAAAATATCTTCAGTCAGATTTCGCCCAGTGCGGATCCGGGTGTCAAAAGAATAGGCCCGCACCAGCGTAAATGGCGACTAAATAGTGCTCAGAAACCTAGCCGGGGGCTAGGCGCTCTGCCCACAGAGCAACTGGGATGTGTGCCCCAGGTGGTGGAATGGGATACCCCTGGCGTGTTACATGCTGGGATTGTCAGGCTATAATACGAAAAACCTGACCGCAAACCATAGTGGTGCACCGTGTTGGGAAAGATGCCACGTTCCTCGCACGTTAACCCTGCTATGGTATTCAATAGGAGTAGGAACCTTTGCGCTCCGCCACAGGAGGCTAAATTGCCCGACCTTACCCATCCCCCCTTTTTCTAGTGGCAATCAAAGTTTGTCGACCCTATTATCCTTGTGTCCCATCCTTTTTTTCATTTTATGTTCATTTTATCATCCATTTAATGTTTATCGTCTGAATATAGCTGAAATATTGCTGTTCGGATGTTAAACTCCAACAAACAAACAAACAAAATCTTCAGTCAGATTTCATGTATTCCCGAACAGACAACCCGCGAAACGCTTACCGAATTTTACTTACTCACAATGTAGAGGAGGTGCTGCTGTCAGAGCATCCCCTTCCGGTGCCCTCTTGTCACTGTTTTGTGTGCGTATTTTTTTTTTTTTTTTTTTTTTTTGGGGGGGGGGGTGTTTTTTTTTACTTGTTTTTTGTTTTGTTTGTTTTTAATTTGCTGATGACATGGCGAGTGCAGCATTGTTTTCAGTTTTATATATGCATTTGTATTTTGATCTATGTTCTAGATTGTGTATGCATACCATTTCTGTTTCCTATTTGCGCGTTTTGACCGGACCATGCACTTTAATTTTGATATTTGTGTTACGCCTTTCTATTATGATGCTTCGGTATTCTTCGTCAATATTTTAATCAATGGAATTTAAGGGCTTAAAGGCCCAATAGTAAATAAAAAAAATAATGGAATGTAGCTCATACTTAATCCAGAGTTTAAATTATGATTTCTCAACGAAATCTGGATATTGTAGTAAATTCAAATTTAAAAACGGCATTAATACATCACTTGTACATTTTCGGAATACCGCTGTGAATTTTGTCCAAACGGAAACGCATAAGTTTAGGAACCATAAATACGGAATGACGGGGCAAGCTCCATCATTTTCAATGTACTATCAACTACATACCTATTTGTGTACAAAAAAACAGATATTTTACGAACTATACGTTTGTTACATGTATTGCAGGTACATTGATCGACTTGCGTAATTGAGGACAATGTAATTTTCATTCTAGACATTTGGAATTATAAATGTATGGTGAAGCCTAGTCTTTTCCATCAGTTCCAATATGATAAACTAATGAATAATCGCTTTCGATATTAGTAGAAAATTGGGAGGTAATATCTTATCATTTATTTAATTATAAACGTCCGTATTGCCATATTTAAAAAGTTAGCTACATTTCGAGAGTTAAGAAACATGCAATGTTAGAAATATTTTCTTAATATCAGACCATCTTAAGGGTCCCGGTGGGTGTCATTTCTCTTATAAAGTTTACAACGATAAATCCATTTGTGTCTTTTGACGTGGCGTATAGTTTTAATGTCATTATTTTGGTTTGGCCAAAAGAAGCACGACGAATTAATTAAATCAGATATTATCCTCCTATTTCAGTTTTGTTAATTATCCCATTAAGATACAATAATTGAATTTCTCATGTCCTTTAAGGCTCTTCTATTTTAATTGACCCAATGTCTTAAATAGCAGTACATAACAAAACACCAGAGAAAGTTTTAAACGACCAAAGAAAAACATGGGGGAACATATTGCAAGTGCTATAGTGTCTTTGTCACCTTTTCCATATATTCAGTTAAGTTTCGTTATGTCATCATATTTTGTTCCTATGTCCTCATCGTGTGTGTAGAACTTATCTGTTACCTGGTTTTCACGTTCTGGCCATAAAATTGAATTGTAAAGTCTCTAAATTGTCATAATGTTTTGATTTTTC
The DNA here is from genome assembly GCA_037379345.1 of Perna viridis. Taxonomy (NCBI): domain Eukaryota; kingdom Metazoa; phylum Mollusca; class Bivalvia; order Mytilida; family Mytilidae; genus Perna; species Perna viridis. Next base: position 11,022,240 of record CM074517.1, on the reverse strand, counting down.
AGTATATTTCTTACTTTCTTTAATGCTGTGTTAAACAAGTCTTACATTACCTTTACATAAAGGATGTTCAATGGTCACTTTTATCAAATTTTCTGAGACCTCTGTTTTGTCTATTCCATGGCATAAATATTTTTGCCAAATGACCTGAACTTTTCTGTTAATAATTTCATTGAACACACCTTATTATGTTATTTGGGAAGTTTTTATGAAATCCTTGTTATATCTTCAGTCAACACCTACCAAGACAAAACCTATGGAAAATGTAGAGAAATCCTTTTCCCGCCAAACTTTTAAAGGCGTATATCTAAAAAGCGAACACACTGACCCATCTATTTTTTTTTCTTATGTTGTTCTTATATGAAAGATCTTAAAGATTCCACAACCATTTGAAGTCCTTGTTATTCTTAAATAGACCAGGAAACATCCTTAAATGGGTATGACTCAGGTAACATCCTTAAATGGGGATGTTCAGGAAACATCCTTAAATGGGGATGATTCAGGAAACATCCTTAAATGGGTATGATTCAGGAAACATCCTTAAATGGGGATGATTCAGGAAACATCCTTAAATGGGGATGATTCAGGCCTTATAGTTCAACCCCACCAAAGGTTTCATTCCACAATCAAAAGATGTTATTAATGTGTCGTTGTATATTTTAAAGTTTGATTATGAGGAAATGCGGTTTTTTTTGTTACCGTGAATATTTTACTTTTGATGTCGCGCTTTCACGGCTTGTTTAATGATATGTTTACACTTATCCTAAAGAACTTCATGTGACCTCTTAAGGTTTTGGATTTGAGTCATATGTTGGCGCATTTGTTTCTTTTCCCATATCTGTTTATATCGTCTGTTTATTCCATAAGCCTACATTAAAGTATTTATGACCTTCCAAACACTGCATATATTTAGAGTATGTTGTTATGTACTTTGTTCAAATTCAACAATCTAATCACAGTTACATGCCTTTGGAAATTGTTTGTATCAGTACATTATTTCACATTTCTCGTTATAAATGTTGCATTAATAGTCATGAATACAACCTTATAAACGTTGTATTCATGACTATTAATGTTGTATCGTGTAAATTTTCTCTGAGTTGATGAAATTGATTGAAATCTTAGCATAAGTTCACCGGAAAAGAATACAACCGGGACGATTATGACATTGAAATAAATCCAGTGAACTAATTGTGATGGACCTTTAAATTAAAAAAGCAAAATCATAGTAGTGTATAAAATCCAACAAATTAACCATAAATAAATTCTCCTCGTTGCGTTTAATATACTTTCGTGCATTTCTCCGCTTTTAGCGTAATTGTTTTAAACATTAACTTTGGAAATTCGATAGATTAATTGCGTTTTATCCATGATATATTCCTCCGATACCATCTAAAAAGGACTATGTGTTAATACAGAAATCAAAAAGATTGTCTGAGGCTCCTTCAATATTAATCAAAATGTATTTGTATTAGGCAATTAATAAACGCAAAATTACATCACTAAATTTGAGTTTTACACGAATTTGGCCCATATGCGACTCTAAAACATGAATCGTTCCTCATTATCTTGTTAATAAAGTGTATTTTAATAAACTGTCAGTTTATTTAGAATTCTTTAAAGAAACAAATCAAATATTTGGTTGCTCTTTCAAAATGTAGCACAGAGAAATATTTAGAAGTATTTTCGACGTGCATCATTCATTAAATCATAATGTTAACAAATATAGGATTGGAAGTAACACAGTTAGCAATTAAAAAAATCTAGTACTATAACAGATGTAACGGGAAATTAAAATGTCGTGAATATTGTCTTGGAAGAACATGAATACGAATTTGGGAATTATCGCAATTTTAAATCTGCGGGACTGTTCACAGGAATCGCGAAAACAGGGCAAAAATTTCCCGGTTTACATGAAATATAATAAAGAGAACTTTGTCGTTATTCCTAAAATTTGGATTGTTTTATTTAGCAGACCTTTTTACTGATGTTAAAGATATATATATAATTCGGACTCTTTGTTCGTGAACAAGGTTATTTATAAATTACTGTTTTAGAATTACTACATATGGTCTTTCTAAAAAGTACCTACAGTAATTAATCTAGAGGATACTGTTTTTTTTTTATTATTTTTTGGAGGGGCGGGGAAATATATAGTTTTGTTGTTGTTTATTTTCATTTTATTCTTATTTTGCCTATTTTCTTAAATTTTCCCAAATGTTTTACTATAGCAAGTTAATTGTTTTCGTTCCCATGATTACTCTTAGAGCGCCGGGGCACCAACAGGACGACAATATAAAAGCAAACAAAACAGCACAAAATAATTATGAAGTACACATAGAATGTTGATCTTTTCAAGCTATAGGTTTGCGAACCATTTATAGATTGACATGTGAATCTGTCTATCAAAATATATATTTCACTTGAAAAACGTGCAATTTTATTTTAAAAAAGTTGCTGTCCTTTTGTCGTAGAAGTATTTGATCATACTCTCATTCAAATAATAATAAAATAATTGTTCAAATCCACCAAATCCCATCTTTTTTTATAAAGGGGTTGATGTAGAGTGAATTCTAATAGAATTCATTAAATTTTAATTTAAATATTCTCATAAAGAAAGAACATTTTGTTTTTAATTCTGTACTTTTGCGTGTCTTGGAATCATGCGAACTTCAGACTTGTAACGTGATCTTAAAATAGCTTTCAGAGCCAATTTGCTAATGTATCACTGTAATATGTGTTGTAAATGAACTAATTTCATCAATTCAGTGGTAACAAAAAATAAAGACCAAGAGAGCTATATCGCTTCATTAAATCACATTTAACCAATATCAAGGAACACGTCCTCATCATTTCAAAAGTGTTTCAACAATGGCAATATATGTCGCAGTGGAATTCTCTCAGGTATTTCAGCGTTATACCTGTAATACGTCATCAACATTAGAATGGCCCAAAGGTAAACTTCTATTTCTAATCCGCAAACCAACAACCATTAAACATTTCGATTCTTGTCAGTGCTTACGTCATTTAAAATGTTTTAATTAACCACGCAAAGGGACACCATTAGGAATGTACACACTGTAAAAAGTCTGGTCTCTATATATAAAAAAACCAGATCAAATCTTAGGGTAAATAGTATAAACAAACATGTTTTAACTTTATAAAATTCCACTTAAGCAACAGGAAACTTTCGTAGAAGAGACTTTTTGCAATTGTAGGGAGATCTTCCAAGTTGGAAAAGAAGACTGAGATGAATTTCCTGAATCACCTATCGAGATAATATGGTAGTATACCAAGTACAATTTTAGATAATCAGACAAACATACATTATCGAGAAGTTCCATATTGCAACCGTTACCTAAACTGTAGCAACGGTCGGGCCAGTAAAACCGTCTCGAAATGTGTAGAGTTAAACAAAATTTATAACATAGAAATTGCGAATAAGAGTAATCAACAGATTCAAGATTCGAACAGTAATAAAAAAAATAAATTCTAAAGATAAAGACTAGACAGGAAAAATAGACACACAAAAAAGAACGTAAACATTACAAACTAATGCGTACAAAGAAACAAAAGTAAATGAGCAACCAGGAATCCACGGGCATGGGCCAGGTGCACCGGTGGGAAAAGCGTCCTCTGCTTTTCTAGAAACACCCGTAGAGTTGCACATAAATAAGTTGCACGTCCAGGTAAGATTAAAGAGGAAAGGAAATTAATGACACGGCGTACAAAGCGGTTCGCGTGATGCATATGTACGTAGTGAACTAAAGTATTTAAACATTAGAATCTTAACTTCAAAAGTACATAACATGTAATTATAGCCCTTCTTAGAAACATTGAACGAAAAAGAAATATTTTGACGATATTTAAGAAATACAATCGTCGTCAAGTGATGATTAGACCCATGTCAATATTGAATCGTCAAGTGATCGGTATTGCTAAGATCATTTTGTGTCCGTTTACATTTATTTGACTTTGTCACATCTTCCTTTATATGATTTCAGTCATTTTTTGTTGAAGAGGATTGGTAATGTTATGTTAATAACGTAGAACGTATGTTCATTTTCAAGAAAATAATTGTTACCAAACAAGATAACTTAATCTATCCTTTTCTAGTATGTTTGAAAATGTGTGGAAAAACTTTTTTTTATGACTTATTTGGTTTATACTCTTTATGTGGTGTTCAAATTGATCGTGTATGTTTTGGTTTTATACACTATAATAAAATATCAACTGTATCTCTACGAACGGAACCGGTGTGCTTGTATCGATACGTTATCGGTTCATCTAACCTGGTCCGTGTTATCTCTACGAACGGAACAGGTGTGCTTGTATCGATACGTTATCGGTTCATCTAACCTGGTCCGTGTTATCTCTACGAATGGAACAGGTGTGCTTGTATCGATACGTTATCGGTTCATCTACCCTGGTCCGTGTTAACAGGTTGCTTAAAAAGTTGTCATATTATTGGGTTTTTTTTGGGGTATTTTTTGTTTGTTTTTTTGTTTTTGTTTGTTTATTTGTTTTTGTTTGTTTTTTGTTTCTGTTTTTGTTTTTGTTTGTTTGTTTTTTGTTTTTTTTTGTGTGTGTTTTTTAATAACCTACAGTATGGATAAATCATGTTTTTCGGTATTGTCTAACAATGTACAACAGTAATTTTCTGTTTTTAATAGCATAAAGTATGAATTATCATGTTTTTCGGTATTGTGTAACATTGTAAAAGAGTAATCAAGGGAAACAAGGTTCCCTCGGAAATCAAAAGAATGTAATCGAGGGACAAAGACCACAAAGAACATAAAGTAACAAAAATAATACATACAAGGTAACAAAAGTACATGAGCGACTCGGACTCTGTCTGGGAGCATCGACCAGGTGCACCGGTAGACGCTTTTCTAGAAGCACCCACCGAGTTGCTCATAAATAGACAATAAGGAAAACACACGATTCATTCGCATAAATAAGTATCTATGTGTTTTATAATTTATGCGAAATAAATTTACATGAGGATATTTCATTACGGAAGCTGCTTATGGGGGATTTATTATCGTTTTTAAATTTCATTAGGAAGTGGGTCATTCGGTTACTTAACTCTATGACATAACTGTTTTTTTTCGGTGGTGCATATAAAAAAAATTAAATCATTTAATACAAAAATACATGTACCAATTATATAATTCCATCTTATGGTTCTACTTCTACTAGTTTCAGTTTCTATTCCTATTGAAACACGTCTGTTTTTATTTTAATTCAACATAACAATTACTCTATGTCTCACAGTAGTCTTGTTTAACACACTGATATATAATGTCTTTGGAATACACCACTTGATTTTTAATATTTATACAGTGAGCTATTGGTCTAAAAGTTGATCTGAAAATGGTTCAGAACTGTTTAAGAAAATTACAATTTCATATATAATTACAGATGTAGAAATTAATGACACGAACTTGGATACAATGTGTCCAGTTCCAGTTTTCTTTTCATATATTTTTCATCTCATTCTTCTTTTCCTGATTCCACTTGAATACGTTGCCATTTATAAAGAATATTAGAAAAAACTTAACAGTACAATTCAGATTTTGTTGAAGCGTAGATAAGTGTTTTATAAATGCATTTTATTGTAAAAAAAAGTTTTCATTGATGTTATTCTTTTAATTACATAAATGAATGTAAATCATACTTATCGTCAAAGAATGTTTAATTTGTCATCCGGTAAAGAGTCCTGATGCGTTCCGATAAGAAATTACCGTAATTAGTGATGATCCGGAAGTGTCGTAAATCTCTTGTATTTATTCTTTGTCTAAAGATTATGTTCTCACATATGGATTTCAGCGCATTTGCAACAAAGACCCAAGGAAAGCATGGAGCCAAATATTCCCTGATTTCCTTCAGATAAAAAAATAATGGTAACCATTATACCACTCATTGACTTAGAACTTTATGAAAGGAAAATATTGTTGTAATAGCACGCTTTTGGTTTATTTATTCTATTTGATGGTTTTTAAACAATGTATAATTCGTTATGCGGGAGGTGACTGTTAGCGTCACAAGTCATTGTTAATACAGTGCAAAAACACACTGGGTCAATAATGACAGAGGAAACATTAAAGGGTCAATGCTTGGTTGAAAATACACAAATACAGAACATACTTTAATATTTATTTATTTTGTTTTAAACAATATCCAGGGGATTGCAATCATCTCTTACACACTTACACTAATCACACAAGAATATCTTTTGGTTAAATGGTGCTAATTTAGAAACTAAGTGAGACATTGATGATGATGCAAAAACTTTCAACAATTTATGCAACGTACGACAAAAGAAAACAAAATTACTTCAAACGTATTATCAGCGAAACAATTCACGTTGGTCAATTATGTTTCGAAAGATATCAGACATTTTACTGATTGTTTTGTTTGTTTGTATTGTAGTTATATTTTTACATAAACACAATTCATTTTAATTCGCAAAATATTAATCAGGAATCTCATTTAATTCATGTGTTATACTTGCAGTAGTTTTAAAATGGGAATCTCAATCTAAATACTGTGTGTCTTTACTCTTTACGTTGCATTGCATCTAGTGTGTGGTGGTAAGTGAGAAAAAAATCATAAAATAGAAAAATTCTGTTCTTTAAAAAACGGAATTTACTCGTTGTAGTTTAGCACTGTTGATAAGATAACCTTTAATTTTTTTTTTTATTCTTTTTGGAGAAGGGTATGTTTGGCGATGCAGGAAGAAATGTTCTGTGTCTTCTTTTACAAAATTGACGATCACTGATCAAAACATGAGGGTTAATGTAATTTTGAGTGTCCAGATCTCAGTTGATTAATAACTTTGACGCCTTTTTGTTCGGTTAACCCTTTCAAAATTTTATTTTTATCTTGTTGTAAAACCTGTTATAATGCCTGTCTGATCCACAATTTTCGGATCGTTGTTTCAATTTCGGAGAACATTTTTCAGGCTACTCTTTAATACCCAGTTCTGTGTAATGTAGTCTGAAACTTGCATGGTTTCAGCTTTTAAATCTGTAACTTTTGCTAATGTGTCTGATATCTTTTTCCAATAATATATGCACGACCAAATCTTAAACTGATTAACGTATTATCATTAAACAATCCTAGTTTTGGGGATTTTATATATTGCCTCCACCCCAAAGAACTTCAGGACACTACAGACACTGTGAGGCCAACCTCATATCTTGGCCTAAACTTAGAGCTTGATGGTAAAGGAAAACTATACGACAAACGCGATGACTTTTCAGTCCGTTTCGTTTTGTCAACATTCCTTTCATCTGTTGCATTATCCCTTCAACACCTGCTTATTGAGTTTTCATATCACAACTCATACTTTATGCCAGAGCTTGCCGTAACTACGCAGATTTTTTGTATCGCGCAGGATTTATTATAATTAGGCTTTTGGAACAGGATTATGTTGCTTCAAGATTGAAGTCATCATTACGAAAGTTTTATGGTCGTCATCATGATCTTGTTGATCATTACGATGTATCCATCTGCACCATGAAAACTGATTTGTTCAATGTGTTACAGTTTTCATTTCCTCTTTCGACTGCCCTGGAATTGATTTTTATGAGCAACTCTGTGGGTGTTTCTAGAATAGCTGAGGACGCTTATCCTATCGGTACACCTGGTCCATGCTCCCAGTGTTTAGTGGAGTTGCTCATTTGCTTTTATTACTTTGTATGTATTATTTTGGTTATTTTATGTTCTTTGTTGTGTGTGTTTGTTTCCCCTGTCTGGTCTTCGTCCTGGATTCCATTCTTTTGATTTCCGCTAAAATTTTGGTTCCCTATATTACTCCTCCAGAGTAAATTCACACATATACATTTATTTTCTATTTCCTAGATTTCATTTATTTTTTTAAGGTAATTTTCACTTATCTATATTCAGAGTAAATATTCTTAATGCTAATTGACTGCTAATTTTTCAACTTTTGTCTGTATTTTTGAAGAAGGTATATGGTCTAGTAGTCTATGCGATTTATGCTCCTAATAATATTTATACGTGTTTTGAACCAGTTTGATCCACTGTAAGAAATAATTAACAGCACCAGCCCGAAGGGTCCAGTATTATCATTGCATGAACAATCAGTGAATGCAATCATACAGTTTTTTTTTGTATATTCAGAATTCCAATCATCAGGTATTTTCCTTCACTTGTCAGTGCGAATTGATGTTAATAATTTGGACAGATGCTTTGTGAATACATTTGGCAATTCATTTCATCCCTTTTTATGGATACTTGTTGAGATTTTGTATTCAGTACATGGATGGAAGACCATAATTACTGCCATTAGCAGAAAAAACGAATGACATCCAAATCTGCTTAAGCCAGTCAATTTCCAGTTACGATAAGTCGCACTGTCTGTCTAAATCCTACCCAGTGTGCTGACGTACAAAGTTTTAAAAATATACGATTTTTTTCATCGTTGCGTTTGCAACAGTCCAGTGAAAATATTAAAACATCAATAAGTCACTCACGATTTTCTTCTCGACGGCAGGGGGCCAGGGTTTTATGTTCAGTTAGAAAGAAAATAATTTATTTTTTTATCAACAGCAGCCTGAATAAAAAAAAATATGTATGAAAATCTACATTGTTAGGTAATAGTGAAATAATTCAATCTTAATTTTACTTTCTCTGTACAGGGCTGAGTACAAAATTAGGGTAAACATTTGGAATTATTTAATTTTTTGATCATAGTCAACCCCGCTTACTTAAAAAATGGTCTTTCATAGTAAAAAAAAATACGATCTCCGAATACACATTCTGGTTAATGACCTTGGTAATTTGGTCTTTATGGATCTATGCATTTAACACCTTTCAGATTAATTCATTTTAAGGGGTATTTTTACAGCAAGTGATACTAGTATATGTTACAGTAGGGATTATAGTTAAATTTCCTTAATTGAATAACCATTACCTGATAAAATGTGATGGTGATTTTGACTTTCCTTGTCAATGTCCAGTTAACTACATAGGAAAGTTCATCAGAAAATTTTCGTATTCAAAGTCTTTCCCATGAACATCACCATTGTGTGCGCTGTAATAAATGTCATTTTTTAATCACTGCTATTGGTAATTAGGGATGTGATAGCGAGCTCTCGAATCGTCGTTTCATAACAATATTATGGAATATGCCTTAGTAATTTTTCATGTTTGAAATATTGCAGATTCAAAAAGAATGTGTCAAACAATTGAAGGTAGACGCCTAATGATAAAAAGATGAAGCGTGGTACGTGGTTTGAGAACGAAGGCTTTAGAACTGAAAATGAAAACAGATTATTTGATGACTTTGTTTTATTGTTGCTCAAAAGTACGAAGTTATTATATACCTAATGATTGATCATATGATGCCTAAGAATCAGTGGAATGTATATAATTCATTTATCAACCAAAACTATTGTGGCTCTTTGATAGAAATATGTGATGCCATTTCAAATCTATGGCTTTAATATGGCATGAGTGTTTTATAGTCATCATCAATAATTTGATCCCACTTCTGCAGCTAGTTGTTCAACACCAAAAATAGTAAGGTTACTGTATGTTTGCATTTTCTATTTGTTTTAATTTTCAGTGCTGAATAAATAGAACATGTGTGAACTTTAAAACATGTAAAATACAGTTTTTGAGAAAACTTTTTATATGGTTTCGTCCATATTTATAAATATATGCATATACCTGACTTAAGCTATGTGCATGTATAGTACAATTGAGGGAAATATGAATAGAAGGGGAGAAGGTCCGATCTCATGGTATATACCACCATCTGCTAGTTTGAATTACATAGAAAGAAGTTAATCTACTCGAGAGGTATAAGGTCTTATTTCGTTATGAACTTCCCATTTGGACAAACGAACTCTATTTGTCATATGTATCTCTCCTTCGATGGACTTAACTTGGCCTTCATAGCGGTACGCCCTGAATGTCCTGCAAAAACTGAAAGAAATTGCCCATCTTTGCACATGTGGAGAACCCGAATTACCCGAATTAACATATACATCCCCCGGTTTAGTGATGTTCAAGCTGTTCAATTTACTGTATGCACTGTTTAGTTTTTATGTATGTGTGTGTGTGTGTGTGTGTGTGTGTGTGTGTGTGGCATGCGACAAATTGTTTTGTTTCACTTCAGAGACATTAGGAACTGCATAAGGGACTGGGTGTTAACTAAAAATTCGTAGGCTCTCGTTTCAACAGTAGTCTTTATTGAGATTGCTCAGGAGTTAAAAGCTCCGTATCAAATATTGGCGTTCAGTTTTTTATTTTTTGTTTGTTTGTTTTTGTAGTTAAGTTTGCAGAAAGTTGTGTTTCGTTATCGTTGCTGGATTTGGGAGCTGATAACTATGCCCCATTTTATCATTTATAAAATATATATATACATCTCAGAATGTCACAATTCTATTCGGTACAACTAGTCCACCACATCAAATTGATACAAGGAAGATAACGTAAGGATAGAAGGGTCTGAAAAATTCCCATCGATGCATGTGAGAACTGCCAAATTTGTGAAACAAATTTATGGTCGTTCCTTCCGCGTGACTCAAACTCGTATCGCTGTGACATCTTTGGCAACCACAAAGTCCAGCGCCCCTGACCATTCGGCCACCTAAGCTATATAAAATATACGTCTTTCGCTGGCCGAGTCACTTCTCCTCGTATGATAAATCTAAATTGTAACTGACAGCTTCTCAGTATTGTTAAGTAGGATAGAGGATCAAATTAACAATACATGTCACAGTAAATCAACATTATACATACGTCTCAGAATGTGACAGCACTATTCGCTACACTGTTCCATCGGATCAAATTGATACAGGGAAGATGACGTAAGCATAGAAGGGTCTAAAAAATATCCAACGATTTTAGAACTGTCAAATTTTTGGTCGTCCTCTTTTTTGTCAAATTTAGAAGATTGGAAACTTGCTTTGAAACAAAGTGAATATTTGACTGCTCTACCTATGGACTAACCATAAGCGTTTGATTGCCTTCCCCGAGCCATGATATTCTGATCTGTATTAAAACTGTCCTTACATGTCCTGTCTTCACGAGGACGCTTGTAATATATATATGTAGAAGGGTCTGAAGAATTCCCAACAGTGTCACATTTGTAGAGCTGTCAAATTTGTTCATCGTGTCATAGTTTTCGTTTCCTTTTTCGTCTACCCCGGATTTGACTTTTTATGAGCAACTCAGAGGGTGTTTCCGTAAAAGCAGTGGACGCTTATCCTACCGGTGCACCTGGTCATGGCTCCCAGGTTTTAGTGGAGTCCGAGTTGCTCATTTGGTTTTTTTTACTTTGTATGTATTATTTTAGTTAGTTAATGTTCTTTGTTTTGTATACAAGTCTGTTTTCCATGTTTGGTCTTTGTCCTTGGATTACTTTCTTTTGATTTCCGCTAGAACCTTGGTCCCCTTGATTACTCTTGCTGTGGACATATATTCTAACTTGTTTTAGTTTTAGATCTGAATAAGTATAGAAGTTATGATGCTTTTTTGGCCTGGTCAATGACTATATATATGACCTGTGAGATGAATCTTGGTGTAATCATGAGACTTGTTATAAGGCAAACCTATAACAAATCAAAGTACTGAAGTACTGAGTCAATGAAGCCTTCATAGTTTGCTCTGTTTCTTAGTGCACAATCACATTGCTATTCATAAAAAAGGATTGTAAAGTTTAAAACTAGGGAAAGTAATATTTTTAGCATTCAATCTTTAAGAAGAAATACTTTTCAAAGACCATTTATTAGCAGAGCAGCCATGGCTTCTTGAGTTGACAAGACGAATGGGGGAAAATGACTCACAACCTTTTCTTACTTTTAACACACACAGATTTGATGATACACATTTAAAATGTACATATCAATTCATTCTTCCATGTTTTTTTTTTTTTTTTTTTTTTGTTTTTTGTTTTTTTTTGCTTTTTTATATCACTTCACTACATAGCTTTTGCATTTACTTATCATAGAATTATAGAATTGAAGCAAATATTTATTTTCCCTCAGTCATACATGGACAAAGACTCTTTAGTTAAACCACTGTTGAATCCTGTGTTCCTGTGTCAAAGCATGTAAATTTGCCATTTTTGCTGTCTAATTACTTTCAAAATTAATTATAACCATACAATCAGACCAAAGCATCAACCAAGGTTCTTCCACCTCTACTAAATAGAGTTACTAACAGAGTCATCAAATGGAGTAGTCCTGAGAGACGCAAAAAGGGTATTCAAGACTGTGATAGAAACAATCTGTATTTTCATGTCATTCAAACAGTACTAATGGACCCCGTATATTTCTTTAATGGCGAAATCAGATAACTAGTAAGTCCCATCCATATTAAATGCAATGCTGTCAAAATATTCTAAATATTCTATTAAGATGACAAACAACGATATGAATACATCAACTGAAACTAGGTTTTTGTACTGTTTACAAGTAACACACAGTAAACAAGTCTTATCTTTCAAAAAGAAAAGATAACAAACGCAGTAAAATTTGTTCTTTTTACTTATTATTTTCTACATTTCATTCTAGAAATAACTGCGTCGGAAAAAGAATACATGTTACAAGTATTTGTTGGTACATACAATGTATGTACCGCATGCAATACCTATACTTTAGCTGTTGTTGCATTATCATAAATTGATTCAAAAAGTTCAAACCTTTTTAAGTGTGTAACATGAGTATAATCATACATTACACAGCAAAAAAGGGTAAATTATCGGGACCATGAGCTCATGATAGATTCATACCTATTTATCATAAACTAACAAAGTACAAGGAACATTTTACAAATATTGTACATCAATGATATAAAAAAATTAAACAGGATTAATACAGAAGATCTGACATGATGCTTGTCTGTTGAGATGCATGCGGGGTGACGCGAAAGTACTGTACTAACGGGTTGACTGGCATAATAAAAGGATTCATTTTCCCTTCAATACTAAAATATATGAAACCTTGTCTCTCAAATACTATTTTCAGCTATTTTAAGTCTATATCTTAAAATTGTCAGGCAAATTAAAGAATATATTTAGATTTGTCATGCTGCGCAACTGGAGAAATCCAAGATGGCGGGATGACGCGAGGGTATCAGCGGAGGCTATAGATACAGGAAAAAAAATCCATTCTTTCCCTCAAGATAATCAAATCTTGTTCGCAAATAGTATCTGTAATGAAAGAATTGTGTCTACATTAGGGAGTGCTTTCGTGCAGTAACCCACCTTATTTAATCAAACTATTTCCCGTTTGGCGTCCCCTTCAGCTTCAGAAACTTTTCTTCTAAGGTCACGTGAGATATTCATACGCATGAAATGGGCGGTGACTGTAACAATTTTTCACTACGTGATCAATAGTCCGAAAAAACAAGTCATTAAATAGTGCATAAATATTACACGGATTCCTAAATAAAATGAAAGATGCTAAATTTCCCTTGCATACTGTTTGATTAACTATCAATTTCATGGTTATTTTTACTCCTTTCCATTTCACGTTTCACTCTTTTCCATTAACAATGGGTATTGATCGCGGATGCATGTGAGTGCTACCGCAAATGATATTTAGCAAGATTTTCATGTGATGCCTAGGTCAATTTCAGCCACTGTCGTGGTTTCATTGACAACCAGTCGTTTAAAACTACAAGAGGTTATTTTGAAAAGAAAATAATAAGGCTGATTTTATGTTCCATTGTAAAAATCTTCAGGTCTTGAAAATCTTAACAAAAAGCACTTGGTGAACATTTAATGAATCCATATACTACCCGACGATTAATTTTGTTCTCAGTTATTCATTTGTGCAACCATTATTAACCAGTAATGTAAATATATATACAACTGTACATTCCAAAGGAAAAGTGTCTCTTTATACCAAATAAACCAAAACACAAAACAAAAACAAAAACAAAACGCGCTCAAACAAAAAATGAAAATTCTCGTAATTTTAAAGATTGTACACCTAACCCTGTTATGATATACTACACAATGTCTCATTAAAGATGTCATTGATTTTTTTCTCATATTGGTTCCGTTTAACGTCTATGATAAAGCCGAAATATCTCTATCATGGATTCAGTGGAATTCTGAGGTTGGATCTAGCTTTATTCAGGACTATATAATATTTATTATTAAGAAAATAAAGTCCATGTTTTACTTGAGAAAACAAGTTGCAAAATTACTATAAAAATTACACGCTTCCGAAGGGAGCGTTTATGGTTGTATTATCAACTTGGTTCTGTATACTTAGGGCAAGAAAAAGCATCAATATCCGGTTTGTACCTTCATTTTCAGGAGCTGAAAAACAGCATAATAGGGTTTGTAAGTCTCGTTCTAGTTCCAGTTTTCCTTCCGGAATTTTAGATGTAGAACGTATAGAAATTCGAGTCCGGTCTGCATTTTATTGTTCACTTCCGGGAAATTAAAACGCTGTATCACTAAGCAAAATCTTCTATTTTTATGCTTTTCTTAACATTTTTATCCAGGAAAATTATATATTTGTCATTTTTTTATCGGTATTTTTTCACAAAAATATATTTTGCTTTTAACATTGAACTCAATGCTATGTTAATGACGAATCTCTATGCACTTGAATGGGAGATGAGGACCCATTCTCATGAAATCACGGAATCACTTGACGTGACTTGCATACCCTATGGCAGCTTCATTTGCGTATACCTGCATATGTGCGATTGAGAGCCAAACCAGCCTCGGAAAATATTTGCTAGTTTCGATAATTAAATACAAATCGAATCATAGCTTTTCCAAGATAGGGTTGGCCTTATAGTCTGCAGTATGGCGCCATATGTTTACGAAAATTACGTAATCAATATTACCCATAATTCTCGGGTCATAAAACTTGCAAAACGAAACGAAACAAAACGAAAATAATCGATAACAGAAACAATCGAAACGAATCAAATCGTTATAAATGCATAATTAAACTATACAAAATGAATCAGAATGAAGCGAAACTAAATGCAACAAAAGAAATTATAAGAACCACAATGTTACATGTAACCAGTGCCGGACAATTCGACCCAAAGACATATCGGACTATGACAACCAATAATTCCTTATGACTGTCGGACATTTCGCCCAATAAACATATCAGACCATGACAATCAGTATAATGCTTTAGGACAAATATATATATCATTACAAAAGTTGCCATACTTGAAGGTTGTAAGTATAAAATATAAAATCAGAACTAACAAAAAAAAGTTGATTTTAATTAATGTTTCTTCGGGAGCGCTAAAAGGTGTCACCTTCATCATATTATGATCAAGTTATTTTACAAAATTAAAAAAAAAAACTTAATCTGAATTAATTGGATGTTTGTATGCGCAAAGTAAATTAATGGAGTTTATTGGGATGCAGAGGTGGAGCGGAGCGGAGCGGAGTCCCTTAATCCCAATACATTCCATTCATTTATTTTGCGCATATAAACATCAATTTCTTACTTCAATACAAAGCTTTAACAACTGAAAAAGCAAAACCTCTTGGCGAAGTAAAAAAAATATCAAATATTTCAACGATCGTGAAAAATAGATTTGGTTGGTGCACTGTGAGGACGAATTCAGTATTAAGAAAACTAGAGGATGCACGCGAAATCGCGGTTGATTGAGCAAAGGATGGACACAGTACTTATTTGCCGAATCCAAAGGAAATGAGTAATCGTTGTAAAGGATCTACCATCTGCCATACATCAATGGTGTACAGTTTTGTTCAAATTGATGTAGAGGTTTATTAAGAGTTGACCATTATTCTTTCAGGGGAACTTAGTTTTGTTTTGACTCAGAATTGATTTTTTTTTTTTTTTTTTTTTGTAATATGTACTTTTTACTCGGAAGTCACGTCAGTGGCTTCGAGCATTGTAAGTATAGGAATGACAAAAGGGATTCCGGCAGATAACTTCACGGACGGAAATGCTTTCTTCAAATTAATGCGTGATTCTCTTTTAAACTTTAAATATTTCACCGATATCCCAAATGAATGATATTTCAAACATTTTAAGTGCTAATTTTCAGCTAAATATTGTCGAACTGGTACATGTAAATCGAGACGCCAAACTATTTTTGCGCTTGGCCGCGTATTAATTTCAAAAAATATAGTTAAAAGCCAATACAATTTAATTTAAGTTATCTCTCTTTGGGTGGTGTTGGATTTTAACTATGCCCTGTGAATGGTATTAGCCCCAAAGAGCTGAAATACCATGATTTCCCGCTATATTTCTGCTCTTTACCTTTAGTAAAAGAAAAAAACCAGAAGTTCCGAATGAGAATGCTACAACTGGTACTTAATATGAGACTTACCACATTAAGTATTGAATTAGCAGGGAAACAGAAATATGGCGGGAAATCATGGTATTTCAGCTCTTCAATTGTGAGATAATAGGGAACATTTCAAAATATATAGAAATAAGATGGCGGATAAACAATACGTTAAGTGCAAAATTCTCGTAGGAAAAATAAATTATAAATTTTTTCAATCTCGGAGGTAAGAACGAGAAATAATTTTATGAGAATTGTAGTACAGAACGACATAAATAAAATGCAAGTTTTTTTAAAGGAAATTTCGAGTAATAAAATAAATTAATCTAAAAAAACTGCAAACAGGCTGAGTTGAATTCGAGTATATACTCGAATTCACCTCAGCCTGTTTGCAGTTTTTTTAATTACCTTTTAAGTTACTCATAAGTTCCTTCAAAAAATTTGCCATTTAATTCATGTCGTTCTGTACTACTACTTTCATACAATTATTTCTCGTTCTTGCCTCCAAGATCGATATGTTTCCATATTTATTTTTTCTACGAAAATTTTGCACTGAACGTATTGTTTATCCGCCGTCTTGTTTCTATGGATATTTTGAAATGTTATCTCACAATTTAAGAGCTGAAATACCACGATTTCCCGACATATTTCTGCTCTTTACCTTTAGCAAAAGAAAAAACCCAGAAGTTCCGAATGAAAATGCTACATGAGACTTACCACTTAAAGTATTAAATTAGCAGGGAACCAGAAATATGGCGGGGAAATCATGGTATTTCAGCTCTTCAATTGTGAGCAGCCCATGGAAACATGAGTTCGGAATTCTCGGACCTTTACGTGACTTTTGAACTAAAATCAGACTTCCGAACGGTATTTTGTGAAAAACCATGCTGTCACATTAGGAGGGGTCGTCTGAATTTCAGTTTCGTGTACTCACATATGGACATATATTCCACCAAAAAGTAAGTAACACATTAAGGTGAATACAAATGAACCTAAAAATCGTAGTTTGAGATAATTCCAAACCTTCTACAAAAAACACCAAACTATTTAAAATTTTCTCCATCGTGTTTTTTTATCAGCAGCTTGCTTATGAACTTCGGCATATTTGTCGCTAAATTAATGTTTTATTTGAGTATATTTTTTCATTCCGAACATGGCAGTTCGCTTTTATTTCAATTGTTTGCTATATTTTCTTGTTTTTATATTTTTATATCTCAAAAAATTGATTAGCAAAACGAACGAACATTAATGATATGCATTCATTATTGTTTACAGTGCCGCCATGATGAAAATACAAATATTTTATTTAGCTCGAACACAGTTACAATAATGAAGAATTATGATAAATAACTTAAGTGTTTATCATATACCATGTATTTGTTAATTATAATTTGTCTAAATCATGAGTTGTAGTCTAAGTAAATGAGTACAGTTCAAATTACAGGAGATATGGTACACAAAAAACTTTCTTAAGCCTTACATGTGTACTGTATACATGTTCCATAGTCCATACAAACATTTTTATAAAGACAAGAAGAGTTGTCGTTGAGTCAATGACTGTTGATTTTCATTTAAATGAAACAGTCTATGATACAAACTTGTTGAACATGATGAGGGTAACACATACAAAACCTTACAAGAATCTGTTATTTGTGTGTACAGTACCCCATATTTCATTTTTGAGAACAAAAATAAATTCATGTACAAGGTCAAGGAAACTCCAGTGAAACAAGTATTGCTGAACAGTTGACCAAGAGCAATCAAAAGCAATATTTAATGTTCCAATGTTACAGTATTGTACATGTAAGTCATATGAGAACATTTCATACATAACTTGAAGTAAACTACATGAATTATATGGTTTGGAAATTAATCTAAACATTAACATATACATTTGTATGACCTTGTATATGACACAATTTTCAATTTTTTAAGATGTTTATCGTGCTATTTTTTTTACTTTTTTAATAGATCCATAAATACAAGCTGTTGACTTACATTGTATATCAGTAACTAAGGATAAGGAACTAGTTTTATCAGTCATCAGATTTCTTTTGCACAGTCTGTTGTCATGAACATGTACAATTATACCATAGTCATCACAGTATGATAAAAGTCTATCCATGTTGATTTTCAGTATCTCTTTCCATATTAAAAGGAAATATGTTTTGATATTTTCCAGAAAATTTTGGATGCAGCCATCATGTTCACCTACCAATGATACAACTTACCAGACAAGTCATACATAACAGGAAGCTCTGTTCAAATGAAGTATGATGATAGATTGTGTAGGTATTTGAGGTTCTGTATACAGTATTTTTATGCCTTTTTTTTTTTTTTAAATTAATATTGATTTGGGGTGTTCCAAAGGTAGGAACCACCTCTTTTGTTGTGAAATGTTGGAAGTAATGTGGAAAATTTTTGCAAAAATGAGGAAATTAATAGCTTGGACCCCCACTTTCAAAGTCTTTTGATTGTTCACTAGAAACTCTCATTAGTCAATTTATTTTTAGAAATGTATTTGTATTATTTCTACATGTGTAATGTAGATAGATCCCAGATGTGTTTATCACTTAAAATGTAGCACTGCAGTTCCCATGACACTTAAATGAAGGTTGTAACATAGACATAATATTTTAGCATAATGGGATGTTTTATTTGAAGAAAAAAAAACATCCAATGAGCCATATAATGTAGGGTTTACTTAAATAGAGGTCTACTTCAATACAGGATTCATGAATCACAATAACTTTGAATATGAGTATTATGTATATTTATTACTGATTTTTATACTTCCAGGTCATCCATGGCATATATATGACTGAAAAGAATTCATACATGTATAATTTAGATGATCTTCAATGCTGTTCAAATCTCTGCTTGCACTGTAATGAAAGCTGATATGAAGCTGAAGTTTGAAAATAAATATTTTCAAAATCATATTTCTTATGCAAATGTACAAGGTTTAAATGTGTTGTGCTTCAAAAGTAAAAGTCACTTTCATACATGTATACAATAACAGCCATGTATACTTCTTGACAGTACCATCCTGGAATACAACCTAGAATCCCTTGCACTGCAAGCTGTCTATCAACTGAGCTAAAAAAATACTTCTTTGTTTTCTGTAGATTAGGTTGATTATGGTCTTTTGTAAATAGTTTTACTTTATTTGTTTTTGGGCCTTTTTATAGATTGCTTAATGGTATGTGGTTTGCCCATTATTGATATCCATGTGGTGATTTCACTTGTAGAAGCTTAATCGTTACTTGCTTTGTTTTTTGAATGACTATCTCATTGGCAAACATAAATGGTACATGTATTTAAGTTTTCTACTTATGACTAGTGAGTGCTAAATCTTTCACTACTTCTCGAACAAGTAATTTTGTGTAACAACTATTTGGCTAAGCAACTGTTGATTCTGTGAGGTAGCACTATGAAACTGCCTCAAAATGTCATAATAGTAGAGTAGTATAAAGCAGGATCATTTCATACAGTAAAACATTCTTGTACTGTAATGCAAGAAATAATTACAATATGCACTGAAACCACAACCAATCAATGAAAAAAAAACAAGTTCCATGGATAAATTGAATAAAATATAAACATTCACAGACATTAAACATTTTGAAAAAGAAGGATTTATTGTTGAGTTTTGAGCTAATCATAATCATGCCATGTACTTGCACCTATAATTTACATTGAATTGATCTGAATTCATGGTTTCCTTGTATAAACTCTACAAGACTGGTAAATTGTGATTTTTTTTGTTCACAAGTTAAGAGAGATGTTGAGGTGAGGATAATCATACCATAAGCTCATGATGCACCTGTATAATAGGACATCTTATCGAATGATAATTATTAGTCAACTGTGCTGGTAATACCCGTTCATTGATCAGAGGGGGTTGGCACACCTCCTTTTTACCAGAAAATTAGTCATTTTCATGTGTAAAATTGACAAAACAAGGAAAATAATGTGTTAGCATCACCATCACTTTGGCTTGCACCCCTCCTTTTCAAAGTGTCTGGAGCCGTCCCTGTTCACTAACCTGTAAATAGCTTTCATCATATTTTGCTTTAACCGTCTAGCAAGAAACAAGTTGCCTGTTTTGAAACTATTTTAATATTCTCCATAAAAGCAATAAAGAAATATATATATAAAAAAACAATACAATGCTTATGTAGCAAACCATGTTGTACTCCAGCAATGCTAAAGGTTGTCTGGCAAGCTATTTTCTGACTTGGTGCCATCCTGGTGTATAGAGGAACGGAATTCCAACCTCTTACGTTGTAGGAGTAACAGGGAGGGATCCAGGATTTTAGATAGGGGCGCACAGCAAAAATTCTGGCGAGCGGAGCGAGGTGACACAAATTTTCAGGTTAAATTTTTGAAACAGTATAGAGTGGGTGCAATGTAGATATCTTTTGTGATAAAATTAGCTAGAAATTTTAAGTCTCAACTTGAAACCGCCTAAATCTACCCATGACAACCCATGCTTTGCAAATTTTAGGGGGCGCACTCCCCCACCAGAATACGCCTCCGAGTAACCATGTTGATTTTTATGAGTGGAGTCGGGGCTAGGATCACATTTGAAATGGAAAGGCAGGACAATGATATATGATTTTATATAAATACAATGCTATAAATAGATGCTATAGGCGAAAAAGAAGGTTCTGGTTTGAATATTACATAAAAGGTCCAGGACACAAAATTTGACTATATAGCCCCCTTTTCCCCTTACGATTCATATGTATATACAAATTTATCATTATTTACCTGGGAGGGGGGACTGGTCATTTTGAAATCATATAAAATTTTATTGACGATATGATATTTTCTTATCCCCCTTAAAAACATTTTATACATGTAACAACTCCTACATTATGCCAGAGCTTGCCGAAACTACGCAGAGTTTTTGTATCGCGCTAGAATTCTAACAAATAAACTTCTGGAACAGGGTTGTGTTGCTACAAGATTGAAGTCATCCCTATATTAGTTTTATGTTATGGTCATCATGAAATCGTGGATCGCTATGGTGTATCCATCTGCGCCATGAAAACTGAATTGTTCAACGTGTCATGGTTTTCCTTTCCTCTTTCGTCTACCCCGGGCTTGACTTTTTATTAGCAACTCGGCGGGTGTATCTAGAAAAGCAGAGGACGCTTACCCTACTGGCGCACCTGGTCCATGCTCCAAGTTTATTGTGGAGTCATAGTTGCTCATTTGCTTTTGTTAATTTGTATATTTGATTTTAACAAATTTCATGTTCTTTGTACGTCTGTTTTCCATGTCTGGCCTTTGTACCTGGATAACATTCTTCTTATTACCGTTATAACTGTAGTTCCCATCACTACTCTTTGAAGCAAAATCAGTTGAGATGTTAAAGAATTCTTACAATAAAAAAATCAAGTCTTCAATTCCAAAACTTGATACTTTGGAAAAGTCTTATAAAAATCAAGCAGAATCAGACACAGCTCTTGAGATTCAAGATATTGGTAAGGAAATTGAATCGTCAGCAGATAAGTCGGACCAATTTGATTTAATAACTGTAAATGTTTTAGGTCCTGATGGTTATGTTGATGTGTGAACTTGATTTTACCAAAGATCATGCATGTGACAATGAAATAAAATGTTTAATGGTGGTAAAATATGTTTTAATTTGACTGGTGTAATGCTCTGTTTAACTAAAAATTTGGATACCCCTTGAAATCCATGTCCAAAATAGACCCCCCCCCCTCTTTGAAGTTATAAAAAACACTGAACCCCCTTTTCCACTTACAGAAAAAATGACCCCCTGGATATATGTACTTGCTTTGTTCAAATTTGGAAATAAATGTCTACGGTTTGAATATTATTTGTAAATTATTATATAAAGGATGCCGAATCTAGAAGTTTAACCTAAAAAAAAACAAAGCTGTTATGCACGTGCCTAATTACAATATTCGTTATGTTTCGGCTAAGTTTACAGCCAATGAAATTAACATCTCGTTAGCGAGAACACAGCGTTACTTTATACATTTATCTGGCATTTTCAAAGAACTCAAAGCTTTTCCGAGAGGAAATAATCGCCATTTTCTTGCGGCATATTTCTCTGTTTCCCTCCCCTTTCCCTATGATATCCCCTGTTGTGAAATAGTAGTCAGTTATTACAATTTTAGTCGAATAATTATCTGTAAGTTGTTTTTTATGAAAAAGTATTATGTCTGCCCCTTTAAGATGTTCCAGACCATATTTATAATAGTTGTGTGTCGAAATTCTCGAAACACAGATTTAACGTACATTTTTCCCATTACATTATTTCGCGGTACTACGAATCACCGGAATGCCCCGTAATCACCGAAATGCCCCTACAAATCACCGGAATGCCACCGAAATGCCCCTTATTTTGTTGTAAAACTATTAAAATTTTATAAATATTGATTCTATGAGATGTTATGAGGTATATCTACATAATAAAATTTTGATATTTTTACACGAAGATTTTTTATTGAAAGAAATAAATATTAGCATCAAAGAAAGATAACTCTCGCTTATTGAAACATGAATGTACTCTGCATAATAACCGATTACATACAGAAAACGATGCAAGTTTTTATCTGTTTAATAAATTATTTGCAAATCAATTGTATAACAAATAATAATTTATTTATTTTTTGTAAAAAAGGACAATTGAAAAATTGCCCTTTTTTTAATCTTGCCGATCATAAGTTCTACCGCTCGTCGTTCAAGGGTCATTTACATAATTATACAAGCTAATTATAAATCAGATCTGAGAATTTAATAATTATCACCAAAATGCAATCTTAATTAGTTAATTTCTAATGAAGAGACAATAATTTTTGACACTAGTTTTTTTTATGATCTTAAACTTGTATTTGATCTTCCGCTTCTCATCATTAAAAAATAAAAATGTATATAAGGTTAAATATATTTATGTTCTACAATCATACCACATTCTGATATTCAGTATGGCTGGGTTATACCCCTGCACTGAATGCAAAAATGAATGCGGTGAAGGCACCATACAATGTAATTTGTGCACCCGATGGTTGCATGTTCAATGTGTACCCATGTCCGATGTGCAGCTCAAGTCATGGTCGCAACCCATGCTGACCTTCCTCTGCCGCAAATGCTGCTTTGTGAATGGCGAGTTTGACCTGCAGAAATCCTTGCAAAGGTAAAATTTCATTTATATATTTTTTTTAAATCCGGGTTCATATATTTATTTATCAAGTCTATCATAATTAGTACCATACTGAATTTTTCCCCACGGAGAATTACACTGTACATAGCTTTAAAGCATAAAGTCTATTCAGTTTGTAAATTTAAAATGCTGAAGACATAAATGTAAAAAACGATTTATTTTCTTCTTTTGTGAATTGAATCGTTCAATCGTTAACTCCACCGAATACTTGAATTTTCCTCTAGGTAGTATTTCAGAAACGTAAATAAATTGAACAGCGTTTTCTTTCAGCTCGTCTACAAGGTTTTTGATGTTCTTTACTATGTCATTTGGTGAGGAATTATCACAAATGTCATTGCAACCAACTAAAATAATCACTATGTCAGGTTTGAAACACCGAATTAGTGATTCCTGAAAGATAATAGATGTCAACATTCTGTTTGCAATGGGGTGTTAATACCTACCGTAAGGAGAACATTACGCAACATTATGCAACAAATATATCTAGCAAAAGATGGCTTCATATAATTGAGCCATACGGTTAATATAATCATGTATACACAATGGCATAACATGTATATACATTGGTATTTAATTAATGTTACAATTTAGCAATTCTACATTTCCTGACATTATAATGGAAATAGAAACCTGAAAACGTTCTTTACTTTTTAAATATTTAATATTCATATGTTGAACTTAGAATAAGTATAATGGATTGTACCAGGCCTTCCTTTTAGAAATGATTTCAATTTTTCTTTTTCCATTCTTATGTGAGAACTTGTAGTACCGCGTTAAATACACGTATATGAACACATCGCTTCGATGATATTAATCTTTTTGTTTCTTTCAATTACAAATTCGTTCAAAGTGATTTTTGAGATTATCTGTTTAATACATTTCAATCGTTTTATTTTAGGCTCTTGGCGGTTTTAGACAGCAAACCCAGTGTAGTGAAAGCGGCTGCGACATCTGAATCCTTGTTACTTGAGACTTACGGTGTGAAACTTCCTGAACCGACCGAAATAAATAAAGCTCATTTAACAATCGACTCTGTGTCTGTTGACATTTTAAGGATGTATCATCCTGTTCTGCTTTCTAGTGTGTTCCCAGCAAAGACTGTAGGTGATGGTAACTGTATGTACAGATCTGTGTCAAAAGCTCTAACTGGGACTGAGTCCTTCCATGTACTGTTAAGGTTACTTTCGTCCATTGAGATCCTGACCCATCCACAGTTCTACGATACCGCGCACCGAAAGCACATCGACCTTGTCAAAGACAACAGAATCGTGCCCGGTACATACAAAGACATTATAATTGACTCTCTCAAAAATTCTAAAAGAAAAACAGAGTATGTCCGAACGCCCGCCTTTGTTATGAACGAAATGTCCGATTTACTTAAAAACGGCAAACCAACCGAGGTTTATAACAAACTCTCCATTAAATACGACGAATTAAGTGGGCCAACAAGCAAACGACAGGTTTATGACAAAAAATTAAACGACTCAAAGAAAGACAGACGGAATGAGGACGGACATGTGGTTAATAGGCGAAATATAGCTGACCACATAAGCGAGATTGACAAATTAGTTGCAAATGGCACATCAATCGTGAAATCAATTGTTAGGGATCAGGGTAAGGCACCATGCCTTATCTTGTATACAGACGAACAGATGACGGACATTAAAAACTTGTGTTGTACAGGCCAATCAATTTTAGGAATTGATAAGACCTTCAATCTGTGTGATATGCATGTAACAGCCACATGCTACAAGCAAGTTAGCGTAGTTTCTGACAATACGGGGGATGCACCAATTTTTCTAGGCCCATTATTTATACATGACAATAGCGACTTTGAATCATATAGCAATTTCTTCAATCATCTTCGTACAAAACTAGCAGGGACAGACAAATCAAATCTTGTTTTTGGGTCAGACGAAGAACAAGCCCTTGTGAACGCAGTTATCACAGCATTTCCCGAATCTACACATCTGCTCTGCAAACGTCATCTATATCAAAATACAAAGCAGAAGCTGATTGATGACTGCGTTGACAAGGCCGATAGGCAAAGGATCTTAGACATGATTTTTGGAAATGACGGACTAATTAATGCTGACGATAGTATCTGCTTCGACACAAAATCTGATGACATAGAAGACGCATCTAGAGAGTTGTCAGGCAAATTTCACAGGTACTTTCAAAACAAATTGAAATCAAATTTGAAAGAAAAAGTCAACAAACCATTATGTACCGGGTTAGTAGAAAACGCATGGACTAACAATAATTCAGAATCTCTCAATCACATCTTAAAGCAAGCTATAAATTGGAAATCGAAACCCCTCTTAGACCTTGTCAACATCCTGACAACTCTCATAGAGGCCCAATTTAAAGACATTAGGAAGGCAATCGTTGGCACAGGACAGTTTAGGCTTGCAAAGACCTACGAACACTTTGGGGTGACAAGGACTGTTTGGGTATCAAAAACGACAGAGGAGCGTGACAGACACTACAAGCGTTTAAGACAATTTATTCCCAAAGACAAAATGACTGTTACTTCTACGGACGGTAAAATGACTGTAGTTCAGCCCAGGTCACTAGGCAAAAAGATTGGTCAGCACAAACGAAAAATTAACGAGAGGACAAAGACATTCAAAAAAACGAAAACAAAGTAAATGTTCAGCTAAGTGAATGTTCAGCTGTTTGATATTAACAGTGCGTACGCCGTATCTTGTTGTTGAGATGCCCAGAAATGGGTAGGACTCCACTGTTACTATTAAACCTCTTCGCATGGACATCTAAATTATTTTTTTCAGTTTATTGGGAATAGGTTTTTTTCTGCCACACATCTTGTCATCGTGATTGTTTTTTCTTTTTGTTTGTTTGTATTATATTATATATTATATTATCGTCTTTATTATCAATCAGATGAATTTTAATCATGTTATGTGATTTAAAATAGTAGCTATATGTCATATGCCTGAGACGCTTCTTAAATAGTTGCTGAATGATTTTACATGCTTATTATCATTTATATTTTTATGATGTGTTAATCCTTACATTTTTTTAATAGTAGCTTCATATATTCTGTGTTTTGTAAGAATTTGCTATCTGCTTTGCTGACATATTATTGACTGTGTACCAATAAAAAAATATTATGAACTAATTTCAGCATTTAGTTATCAATTAAAGTCTATGAAGTATAAATCATATTGAGTTTCCACCTGATTACTGGTAATTACTAGAGATTGCGCAACATAGTCTTTATCTCCAATGCGAGTTATCGCTCTTTGAACTAATTGACGCTTCGAGAAACAACACTTTAAAATATTTAATTATGGTAGGAATTATGCATTTATGAAAATTTTAAGCATTAATCTTTATGAAATTCATCATGTAAAGTCATTTGAAGGGGCATTTCGGTGATTTCAATGGGCATTCCGGTGATTTGTAGGGGCATTTCGGTGATTACGGGGCATTCCGGTGATTCGTGTTACCCCATTATTTCGTCATTTCTCTAATTTCTAGAAATTCCGTAGATCTTGCATACTTTCTTGTCTGTTGACATTGCTAAGTTTTTACTGAACCTTTTTTAGCTCGCGTGGCCGAATGCCATGTGAGCTATTTCCATCACTTGCTAATCTCTTTTGGGATTCAGTGTCAGAAGCTATTTTCTGATTTGACCGCCCATTGAGTCACACTGAATCACAAAAGGGATTATCACTTGGCATCCATTGTCCGTTAACATTTTTTCAAAAATCTTTTCCTCTGAAACTACTGCACAGATTTTCCGTAGGGTACAAAATATATCTTGTGCAAAAGTTGTGTTTAGATTTTTGATCCATCCAAAAACATGGCTGTTGTTACTGAAAATATAACATAGGGATCAGACAGTAGTTTTCGCACGTACAATGTATCTCCAAAACCATTAGGATAAGCCAAATTCTGACAGGGTAAAAGTGTTCAGCATGATGAGATCTATCTGTGGGGGCAATTTTTGTTTTAATCTGTCAAGCCATGTTGGAGTTATTGCCCTTTTTCAACAATTTTTTTTTGGTGCTAAGTTTAATGTTATTTGTTTCTAAAATCTTCTCTGATACTACTCAGTGTGGGAAACCATTTTTTCCCCAACTTGTTATACTGGCTGGTGGAATATTGATCTTGCTAGCCAAATAGAAATTCAACTAGCCAATTTTTTTTTGTTTTATTGTCTGTACTATCATCTGTTTTCTCTTGCATTTGACTATCTTCTGCCTTTCTTTTTCTTTCTTCAACTATTTTATCATTTGTTTCTAAATTTATCAAAAACTTTTCCATTTTAGAATATTCCCTCCTGTTGAAGTTTTTCAAGTACTTAAATAGCTGTCTTTGTAAGAATCATGCAAAATCTGAAAAATATGATTATTAAATAGATCGCTGCCTTGTGATGGACTGTTGAGTCAAAGGCTACGGGAGGCAACCCAGACAGAAAACGATGGTCAGACTGGGATCATTCCTTTGAAAGGGAACCTGTCTAGGAGAGGAAACTCTGATGTAAAATCCGGCTAGAAAGGAGTCGTCACCCATGGTAGGGAACCTATCTAGGAGAGCTGACTCTGATACAAAAGCATGTGAGGGACTTGCTGACCACCACATTAAAATAAAGCTGAAGCTAGAGGGCCAACCCCCCACTAGTGGATACAAATGGTTACAGAAACGATTACAGTAAAAGTCATTCCTCGGACTCGTCAACGACTAGAGAAAGAGGACCAAACCAAACATCGAGGACAGCAAATGACGCGAAAGCTGATGAAGTTGTTCTCACCAAAACAACAAACAACCATAGGCACTTGGAATGTTAGAACAATGTATCAAAGTGGCAAAAGCTTGCAAATTGTGAACGAAATGGATAGATACAATATCGAAATTCTAGGACTCAGCGAAGTAAGATGGAATACAGCTGGAATGACAACACTATCTTCAGGTCATACGGTCATATTCTCAGGAAATCCAAATGAAGACGACATACATGACAAAGGCATGGGATTCATGCTTACAAAGAAAGCCAAGAAATCGCTTTTGGAGTGGAATCCATTATCTGCAAGAGTGATATCAGCTAGATTTGACACTCGAATCCAGAAAACAACATTTATACAGGTGTATGCACCAACAAACACCGCAGACGAAGATTATAAAAATGACTTCTACAACTTATTACAATCAGTTGTTGATGCCGTTCCTAAAAGAGACATCCTTATCATCTTTGGAGATCTGAATGCCAAAGTAGGTGATGACAGAGGAGGTAGAGAAAGGGAGATAGGACCACATGGAATAGGGCAAATGAAAGAGAACGGAGAGATGTTTGCTGACTTTTGCGCTATAAACAGTCTAGTAATTGGCGGTACTTGGTTTCCACATAAATCTTGTCATAAAACCACCTGGATTTCACCATCTGGAGACACTGAAAACCAAATAGACCACATAACAATAAGCCGTCGATGGAGATCTTCATTACAAGATGTACGAACAAAACGTGGAGCAGACGCAGCATCAGATCACCACCTTGTAATTGGAAAAATTAAACTCAAGCTTTTAACAACAAAGAAAAGAGAGACTACAAAAAGGAAGTTTAATGTTGAGAAGTTTAAAGATCAGAAAGTGAAAGAAAACTTCCAAATTACACTCAGGAACAGATTTAGTACTTTACTAGATCTTGACAACGAAGAAATGAACAATGATATTGATGACATCTGGAACTCAACAAAGACAGCCATTCTGGAAGCATGCGAAGAAACAGTTGGTTTCATTCAAGTGAAAAGAAAGAAATGGATGTCAGATCAAACATGGGATACAATATCTGAAAGAAGGGAAATAAAAGAAAAGTTGATGAGTGCCAAAACCAGACAGCAAAAGAAAAACCTGCAAGACCTTTACAGCGCAAAAGACAGAGAAGTGAAGAAAAGCTGTAAAAGAGATAAAAGAAACAATGCTGAAAAGTTAGCAGTAGAAGCTGAAAAAGCCTGCTTAAAAGGAGACATCAAAACATTGTATAACATCACAAGACAACTCAGTGGGAAGATCTCTCAAAATGAAAATTTACCAGTCAAAGATAAAAACAACAATACCCTCACAAAGCTAGAAGATCAGCTTGACAGATGAAAAGAACACTTTAGTGAGGTATTGAACAGACCACCACCAACAAATCCACCAATACTTGAAGAAGGTCCAACACTTAACATAGAGACTGACAAAATTACCGAAAATGAAGTAAGAAAAGCCCTAAAACATCTTAAGAATGGGAAAGCAGCGGGAATCGATGGCATACCACCAGAAGCCCTCAAGTCCATGAATGACACTACCATTCAATATCTTCTTGGGCTATTAAACCAGATATGGGAAAAAGAAAAAATTCCAAAAGACTGGCAAAAGGGACTCTTGGTAAAACTACCTAAAAAGGGGGACAAATCCAATTGCAACAACTGGAGAGGAATAACTCTTTTGTCCATTCCTAGTAAAACCCTATGTAGTATAATCTTACAAAGAATGAAAGAAGAGATTGATAGCAAGCTGAGAGATGAACAAGCTGGATTTAGACAAGAACGATCATGTGTCGACCAGATTGCAACACTCAGAATAATTATTGAGCAAACGATCGAATGGCAGTCATCCCTATATCTAAACTTTATTGACTTCCAGAAAGCATTTGACAGCATAGATCATCAGGTCTTGTGGAACATTCTAGGACACTATGGGATTCCTCCAAAGATTATTTCCATGATTAAGTTACTGTATGAAGAATTCTCTTGTCAGGTCATACATGCTGGTACATTGACGGATCCTTTCCCTGTAACAACTGGCGTAAGGCAAGGATGCATTCTCTCTCCCCTTCTCTTTCTCATAGTCATCGACTGGATAGCAACAACAGCTTACAACGACCCTCATGGTATACAATGGACACTAACATCTCGTCTAGAAGACCTCGAATTTGCAGACGACATATGCACACTATCGCATCGTCTTCAAGATTCCCAACACCAGGTCAACCATCTCGAAGAAACAGCTAAAAGAACAGGATTGTATATCAACACAGCCAAAACCAAAGCCATGAGAATCCAACAAAACCAGATGGATCCAATATTGGTAAATAACCAACAGATAGAGAATGTAGATAAATTTAAGTACCTTGGAAGTGTCATAAGTACAACTGGAGGCACTGACGAAGATGTACAAGCCAGAAAGATGAAAGCATTACAGGCTTTTTCCATTCTAAAGCCAGTATGGAAAAGTAGAACACTGAGAACGACTACTAAGATCAAAATTTTCAACAGCAATGTTAAGTCTGTCCTGTTATATGGTTGCGAGACCTGGAGAGAAACAGAAAACACCATGAAATCTATACAAGTCTTTATTAACAATGCCTAAGAAATATACTGAATATCAGATGGCCAGAAAAAATAACAAACAAGAAACTCTGGCAAAGAACAAAACAACAACCAATAGAAAACACCATTCGAACCCGAAAATGGAAATGGATTGGTCATACTTTAAGGAAGAACAATAAAAACACTACAAAGCAAGCTTTAGATTGGAATCCCCAAGGACAAAGAAAAAGAGGAAGACCAAAGAACACCTGGAGGAGGGGTTTGAACTCTGAACTGAAGAGAGTAGGACTAACGTGGAAGAATTGTAACACCATCGCCCAAAACCGAAGCGAATGGAGAGAAACTGTAGTCGCCCTATGTCCACCCATGGACGAAATGGAATAAATCAACCAATGGTAAAGTGATTCATGGTCAAGAAAAACCCACCAAACAAATGATGCTTTTTAGTCTACGTATGCTTTACTTTCACATAACTTTCACATAACAACAACCTTTTCTGTATTCAGATTTGCACTTTTGAGGTCTCACTAACCACTTCTAACGTTTCCATTACTTTACATGTTAAAAAAGTAATTTTCAAAGTCTCACTGTGAATTCCCAGACAAATGACATCTTAAAGTTGCATACCGTTGCGAAGCTTGGAAAATAAGGCTTCCAAAATCATTATGCTAATGGTACGATGATTGTAGAAATTCTTCACAAAATTTACATGAATAAATAATACTGAAAATCCATATTTTTACCTGTTCTGCTAACTGACAGCATGGAGGCAAATTACTCGCACATGTAAACAATATTCATACACTTTTGTAATTAATTACATATATGGTTTTAAAGTACACTTTCTCAGCTTTATTTTGACTACTTTTAATCATAATACACACAAATAATGCACTTACAATGCATATGTCTAGGTTCAGTGTGTTTCTGGTACTACATAGGGGGATGGCCATTTGACCTGGAAGTGGTTACTGAGACCTGAGAAAATCATGCATTTATCTCCCACTATAAGCAACCAAATGAAGCTAAATCAAGAACGATAACTTTCATGTACAATCTATAGAATTTTTATCACAAAATCGCAACAACCAAATGAAAAACTAAGACTGGTTTTGTGATCAGTTACTGTTTATGAACAAGTAATAAAACTGAATTTGGTGGGTTTTTGACTTGCATGAATCACCTTCTGCCTGATTTTAGAAAGACTTATACTTGTACTCCATTTCTGAACTCATATTTTAAAAATAAAATTATATTTCAACAGATTCGTCATTATGAAACAAGAAAATGTTCATGATTTGCTTCTTGTTCATTTTTATTTTTACAATAAACAACTAATTTGCAAGGTAACATATCTTAAATTACCAAGATAATTTCGTTTGATTACTAATACAAGATCAGGACCATCGTGTAGGTTTTAGGTAATCCCGTTTACCGGAAATTAAAATGGCAGATCGTAAACAATGCTTTACAAGTCAATAAATTGTGCAAAATTCACTTGACATACATGTATTCAAGCTAAACCTCTTAATATGTAGGGAACATATTTTTAATGTATGATGCTAAGGGTTGTTTAACTAAATAAGCTGTTGACTGGTTATCTTTCCTTGGAACTCGCCAATCAAATGACGGTCGCCAAATTGACAAGTGTAAGCTAATGGGAACTCGCCAAATTACACATCTACTTGTATTTGGCGAGCTGGCGAGCTGTGGTTTCCCACACTGGTACTTAACCAAATGGAAACAAACTTGGTATGAATGTTCCTTGGGGTATCCTGCATTAAATTGATGTGGGGATTTCTTATCCATCCAAAAATATGGCCACCTTTACTAAAAATAGAATAGAATAGAACATAGGGGTCAGACAACAGTTTTTAGCATACATTGTATATCTCCAAAATCGTTAGGTTTAGCCAAGTTCTGACATTGCAGATGTGTTCAGCATGATGAGATCTATCTGTAGTCAAATTTTCATTCTAATCTGTTAAGCCATGTTGGAGTTACATATGTATTGTCCTTTTTTGACGTTTTTTTTTTTTTTTTTGTTGTTGCTATTTTTAATGTTATTTCTTTCCAAAATCTTCACCTCTGACACTACTTGACCAATTCGAAACAAACCTGGTATGATTGTTCCTGGCGTATCGTGCATAGAATGGTCATGGGGACATTTGATCCATCAAAAAACCTTGTTGCCATTATTAAAAATAGAACATAGGGGTCAGACAGTAGTTTCTTGCATATTCTTCTCCAAAACTGTTTGGTTTAGCAAAATTTGTTCAGTTGCTTAAATGATCCTTATTATAAGGTCTACAACAGAAAATTCTGACAGAGGCTCTGGTCAAAGTTTGGTTGTAATCTGTTAAGCCACATTGGAGTTATTGCCCTTTTTCAACAATTTTTGCTATTTTTAATGTTATTTCTTTCAAAAATCTTCACCTCTGACACTACTTGACCAATTGAAACCAAACTTGGTATGAATGTTCCTTGGGGTATCCTGCATAAAATTGATGTGGGGATTTTTGATCCGTCAAAAAACATTAGAGCCGTTACTAAAAATAGAACGTAAGGGTCAGACAATAGTTTTTCGCATATACATCTATCTCCAAAACCATTAGGTTTAGCCAAATTCTTTTAATAGCTGAAATGATCTATATTATTAGGACTACAAAAGTCTTCAGGGATAAAAGTTGTCAGATGACTTCTTGTAAGAGTTATTGCCCTGGAAAGGGGAAAAATGACCTTTTTTTTTTAAGTTTTCAGGCAATATCTTGAAAACTATGATAGATTAAAAGAAACTTTCAATTGTTGAGAAGATCTTATGATAAGTCCCACCAAGGACTTCTTGAGTCAAAATTGTTGGACAACTGGTTAAATTTAGTGCCTTTGAAAGGCAATATTCAACCTGGTGAGGGATTCAGGCTCCTGGGAGCCTCTTGTTTTTTTACAATTTTCAGCCAATTTCTTGAAAACTATAATTGATAGAAAGAAACTTTCAATTGCTGAAATGATCCTTAAGACAAGTCCTACCAAAGTCTTCTTGAGTCAAAATTTTTGGACAACTTCTTGTCAAATGTATAGCCCTTGACAGACAAAATTTAACCAGGTGAGCAATTCAGGCTCCTCTTGGGGCCTCTTGTTTTGTGAAGTCTGGACTGAAGCCCAAAATGTGTAACTGAGGCATAAATTTCTGATTGGAAAATACCTCAGCAAACATTATGTTTACCTATATATAGGCTTAGCAACTGTTGTCTACACTGTAAGTGCACATTCAACAAGGTGGTTGTTCTGCATTAATGTAATTGCAGTCACAAGTTTGAACCTGATCATGTGTGGGGTGCTTTACAGGATATATACAATGTAAAACAAAGCCAAAGTTTTTTTCCTTTTTTCACTTGTCGTTTTTGTTTTTTTTTTTTATCAAATCTTCACATTTCATTTATTTCTCTTTGTGTTAAATTAAAATCAACCCCCCCCCCCCTTACATGCATTTCATATACATTGTAGTATATAAAAAAAGAAATTTTTGTAAAAACAACAAAACTCAGCACTAAGCAAAAAGGTGTAAAAAAAATTAACTTTAATTATAAATAAACGATTTTAACAATGCTTTATATACAATGTACATCTATATTTATTTTTCTTTTTAATTACAATTAGTTCTTAAAGACTTCATTCAAAGTTGACATCTGTTTCATGGAACATTTTTAGCTGAAAATTTGGTTAGGAAATTAATTTAGTCACACTGTACTAGCACAAAGTATTTCTTTCAATGTCTTAAATATGAAGTTAAATTCATAAAGTTTCAGATGAAAAAAAAAAAACAAGATTCTGAGAAAAATGTTTCCGCTCCTGCTAACAGGAAATAAAATGCAAAGCCAATACATGTAACTCTTTGATCCAGCAAATCATAAAATTATCATCTGCTAACTGAAACAAACAATTTAACACAACATAACAGAAAAAAAAGAAAAAGAAACTGCTCTTTTTCTTTGAGCTTTGAAACTCTGGAGGTGTCATCTCATGCATAGTCACATAAGTTAGGATTCATGTTGTTTGTCTTTTAAGTACAAACATTTCTTCTTCTCTTTGTGTTAAACTGTACTTACATGTATTTATGGAAATGGATATGAAATTCAACTTACACGTACCTCTCGCTATATGCTTGGATCGCCTTTTTCATCCTTTTCAAATAAATATCGGCGCAAATATAGTGGTTTTTGAATTCTTTTTGCATGCTGACTATGATTTTAAGTATTAAAGAGGCTTAATTTGATAATTAAGATTTATTTAGACAATCAACAAATCAAAAACATCTAATTATATTTTTTTTTATGTTTTTTTCACTTTGTTTTACTTTCTTTTTTTGTTTGTGCACGTAGGTACATAAATGCCTATATGTACTCAGTAACTTGACAACTTGACAACAAAAAGTACGATCATAAACAATTCAAGAGATGAATGTTTTATTTCTTTTTCTTTCAGCACTCAATCACCATTGTGCCCTTTCTTGTGCATTAGGTTATTGTCAACGTCATAAGTAAGGACAATTGAATTTGAAACAATATAATTATTAGAGCAGACGGATCAACTTTGGGATGGAAAAACCTTTGGACGATCGACTTAGGGACAGATAAACTTGGGGATGGATCAACCTGTTACCAAATTTTGTCATTTGCATTATGTTCGTCTAGAATACTACTCTTGTTTCCTTATTTAACTAGTGCTTTGATTATGATTAAAGGAGTCGTTGGCCATTTATCTCACTCTATCTGAAAATAATGGTTTCAAATTGAATGTTTTGGTAAAGAATGCATGGCCCATTGAAATTCTGAAAATCTTATAATTATAACATGACCCGTTTTTGATATAACAAGAATAGGTGTGGTGTATATGTCGAAGAGACAACAACCCCACCAGGGTTATTGCAAGTTGCATAGTTTTGGTGTTCCAAACCTTCAGACGTGTGGTAAAAAATGTGTCCAGTTAGTAAAGATATTTAGTCCTTTAATTAATAATGGAAAGATGTTAAAATTGGAGAATATCAAAAGTTACTTTTGCAATCTATTCCTAGTTGACATACAATGTAACATACATGTAACTCAGGTAGCTAAAAACTATTTAAGGCAAATACACAGCATTTTCCATCTTTTTTTACGCAATTAGTGACCCTTCTATTTTTTTCAGATTGCTAATGATACTTTTCACCTGAAGAACATGCTGAATTCAATAAAACAGTTGGTTTTAGGCAGTTCTGAAATGGAAGATACAACAGGTAGGGAGTACAAAAATGTACATTGTACATAAAGTTACATATGTACAAGGTATATGAAGCTAATAAGGTGTACCAGCATGTTATGTTTCATTGTGGTTTTCTATTAAAAGTCTTAACCAACGAAAAGAATCTGGGTCTGAAGCATGTTTTTAGTACAGTAAGCTGCTTTAATGTGCAATTCAAAATAACTGAACAAAATATAGACTGAAATGATAGATAAAATTCAAATACTCCAGTAATACATGTACATGTACACTTCTAATAATAACAAATGATATTTGGTGCTCTCATTAACTACTGCAAAGTTCACCTCAGGCTGAGTCACACAAAACAGAGCCTAATATAGACATTGATTACCTGGGGAAATTTTAGTAAAGTCTTTTTGAAAAGTAACAATATTGACATTTTTTGACTATATGTAATCTATTACAAAAACTTCTCCACATCACAAACAAATGGGAGAAGTGAGCACAAACAATTAGAAGTTTTTTTTTCATTTCTCCCTCTAGATTAGGCCCTGGCCAAAGACTTTAGAATTAGTACATGTACATGTAGTCACTGCTTATCAGCCAAGCATATAGTATTTAAGGAGATAGATTGACAACTGAGGCAAAATAATATATCCAAGTGAGTTGGCATGCTTATGTGCTATTGCTTATGTGAGCTAGCACAATAAAGATTTGGCTTGGCTTGTCAGACTAGTATAAAGCAGGGTCTGTTCCATTGGTCAGTCATTCTTGTCCTGAAATGCATGATATATCTGCCATAGGATGTTAAACCCACAATCAATCAATCAATCAATCACTGCTGTAAAAGTGTTTATTAGAAAGAAAACAAAATTGAGGTTTCAAAAAGATGCCTTTTGGCACCACATGTACTGGTAGTATTAAGTGAAAAAAAATTAATTTACAAAATTCAATTTTATCGAAAGAACTTAACTTGCATCTGAAAGTATTCAATTATATGACATCAAGGGGACATCATCTGTTACTAATTTTTACAACAATCAACTCCTCTGAAATCATGAAATCTGATATATTTTTGTGTGGCAGTGATCATTGGAATGAAAATGAAGTTTCAGATTTTATTCAATCATTACTTTTAGATATATCTCATATACTAAGACAGCTAACACTCAAAAGCAGAAGTTTTAATATAAATTTTAAGAATGAAGAAATACATTTCTCAAAAGTTTAAATACATATACATCAACTAATTTGTTGTGAGATCATCATTTGTACAGAGGATCATTTTATGTGTTCTGATTTCATAATGTTATCTGTTTTGTGTTGGGATTCTGTGAGATTGTATTGATATCACCAAGAGTTTTTATTAATCATTACTTGAGAACACTAAAAAACATCACAAGTGATGAAAAAGATTTTTCTCAAGCTAGAAGAAAATGTGAAGAACAGAGAAGGATTAGAGAAATATGTAGTCTTACCCTTTATTTATTTATATCAGATGGACCTGTTCAAGTTGAAGTACATCCCCTAAGCCAAAGGTCAACTAAAGCTTGGACTGAAATGAAAGTGAAACAGAAACATATAAAACTGAAACCTATGGATCCAAAGACTCCTATTACAGAGGATAAACTTCGATTTGTCTGTGTGTCTGACACACATGCTGCCATTGAGAAGAACCCTTTGAATTTTGTTCCAGATGGAGATATACTGGTACATGCGGGGGATATAACAAATGTTGGTCAGCCAAAAGAAATTGAAAAGTTTAATGAATATTTAGGTTGGTTATTCTGTTTTATTTTGTTATTTCATTAGTAGTAACTTAAACATGGATTTTGTATATTTTGTGACATACATGTACAATTTGTACATTAGGTGGACAATTTGTACATGTACTCCTAAGGTAGTACAGTGCAGTTAGGTATTTCTGAAAATTTGGTCTCATTTTGTTGAAATAAAGCTGCTTTGATGCTGTCCACACAGAAATTTCTATTGTTTTGTCATAAAAAAGTGCATATTTTTAAATCTTTGGTGTGTGGAGGTTCAAGTCATTTATAAGTGATTTGTGATTATCGTTATAAAATCCAGTAGCCATGGTAACATACTGTAAAAAATATTAGTGCAAATCAGGGGTGCCTTTCCAAAACTCACAACCAAATAATATGTTTTATAAAATATCAGGCACTTAGTCGTTACCATAGGATGAAAGCATGCATTGAGTAGGTGGAAAAAGGGTAAGAATAATAAGACCTTTTTAGATTCATTCTCTCACAATTTTAGTTCCAAAAATTCGTGTGAAATAAGGTATTTTGAAAATCAGCCATCTGATGCTGGGTAGAGAACCTGATACGGAAAGGGACTGAAACGTTCTGGATACCATTTTTCATTTAAATTACACCTGTTTACCATTACATGTATTACATTTGTCTATGTATGAATGCTTAACTACATGTACATTTAAACAATATATCCACCTAATTTCAACTTTTAATTTTAAGTTTTACAATATTTGATAGGGGTAACTTAGTGTGCAAAACAGTGGTAACTGTATAGTGCACCCTAAGGTGAAAAATTGGAACAATCAGAACTACTCTGCAAAAAAAAACCTTGGAGCAAAAAGAAGAACTTTCTTGAAAATTAGTCAGAATTGTAGTGATTCACATATCAGAGTAATTCAATCCACCCAAAGGCACTAAAAATTTAGTTATATATCACTAGAAATAGAGAATAATAAATCTTCCAAGAAAAACAAGGAGCAAAGAAAAAAAGTAATGGGAAAAAATTCAACCAGTTTAACTTTAATTTTTCAATCAGATCAGACGAATTCCAGACAGCTTCTTCTGCCTAGTGCATCTGAAGACCGATTTTCTTTCATGTAACGAGAAAGGCTGAGTAGTTTCAATAGAAAATAGGGAGAAGCTTCTAAGTAGAGTATATATATATATATTTTTTTAAAGAGAGATGTCAAGCAAATTATAGATTTATCTTTTGTGTTCGAATCCAGCTGATCTCTGTATAGCATTTTTAATTTTTTTTCCCTAAAGGTACATTTGTAGCATGTGGTGAATATTTAAATGCTAGTATAATCAACTGTTGGTCTGTTTCAGGTCAACTTCCTCACAAACATAAGATAGTAATAGCTGGAAATCATGACCTTACCTTTGACAAGTCAATGGATCAACATTTGAGTCGTTGGCGTGTTAACCTAGAGAAGGTCAAGACTTTCTTAGCAGAACATGGTGTCAAGGAGGTCAAAGATCTATTAACCAATTGTGTGTATCTTGAAGACGCAATGGTGACACTGTATGGTGTGAATATTTATGGTTCACCATGGTAAGATAGATTTTTGATTAAGTTAACTGTACAGCTTTTATCCTTACATGTTATGGTGGTTAAAGAGAAACATTTGATTTTTATGGCCTTACTACAATCTGATCAGTGCCTGGTTTCATTAAGAACTGAGATTTTATTCTAATCATTCCTCAACTCAAATTTTGACCTCATAATCCACTTGATTTTGAAGATATGAAGAAAAAATTGCACCTTTACAGACTTTTTTGTAGACGCTTGAAGATGTTGACCTGAATTTTCTGGTCGTGAGGTTATCATGCTTCACAATTTTTTTTATTTTTAACTTTCTTCAATAATTTTAGTAAAAGAACTACCAAAAGAGTTTTTCTATTTCTTTAATCTTAAAATGAAATTGTCACTGAAGATGTGTATGGTATTCTGTGGGCCAGCACTAATTGCATTTCTTTTAATTCTTCCTTCACATGAAAATCAAATCTATAATTTGAATTTATAATGTATATTGTAACAATCATATTCAGGTTGAGACTGGATTATCCAGAAAAAGTGATATTTGAACAGATTTATCCTTCTTGTAACAGTATGATACGTAATAAATATTTCAAAACAATTTTAAATTTTGATACCTTTTTGACAGGCAACCAACATTTGATGACTGGGGATTTAACTTAGGGAGAGGAGAGCCACTTCTAGCTAAGTGGAACTTAATACCAGAAAAAACTGACATTCTTATGACTCATGGACCTCCTGTTGGTACGTTTAACTTTTTTTTTCGTGTATACTTATTTTTGTGATTAAGATGTCATTTCAGATTTACAGGTTTTTTAACTCTCCTTAAAAGATATATTGTATTATATTGAAACTTATTTGTGACTACTAATTTGCTTGGTTGTTTCTTGCTTGTTGTATTAAAGTAGAAGACCATGTTATTGTGCAAGTCATAAATATCGAAACTAATCTGTTAAATATTCATGAAAATTAAATTGAAACAAATTAATTTCCTTTTCTTGATTAATTAATCGAGATTTACAATTAGGAAATTTGAATTTCCCGCGCCTATGGGCGCCGCCATGACCGGTTGAACTGTGACGTAACAAAGTCGGTTTGAAAAGTGAAAGTAAATAGGTAATTGATTACAATGTCTAAAGAAATCACAAATTTGGGACTTTTCCCCTATAATTTCAACCCAAAATAAATAGAAGAAGAGATTGAGGCACAACTTGTATAAGCCAATTCAGACATCAATGACGAACACAGGATTTGCAGCCAGATGACTAGTATTTGTAAGGAAAATCTTATGGCTACGTCCGAAGAATGTTCGTGTTGCTGGTAAAAAAAACTTTTAGAACATTTCTATTTTATCATTCGTACAAACGTAAGCTTGAAAAGTCATCATGTTTTGGTGATTAGATAAACATAATCGTAGAAATATTTACGGAATATTCTTTGTTTACATATTATTTGCAGTACTTGTATCTATAAAATCTGGCTATGATCTTCCTTCAGATAGGAGAGTTCTGCAAGTTGGCTATCCACTTATATTTCAAGGATTTCGAACTTTGCATAGTCTTGAGCATTTTATAAAAGCGCATTTTGCATTAAAGGTTATTTATTTTTGTTTACGTGGGTATGATTTATCATAAGAGCTCAACTTAATGCAAAGGTGATCTTTCCTTTAAGTTTAAATATTGTGTCTATTATAACTAAAACAGTTCCATATTTGACTTTCATGTCATGTCAAGCTGTGTCCTGTGAACATTTTTTATAAATTTTTTTGTTGGCCATTGAAAAGTTCTGTGTTGAAGAATTTGCTTATGTTTTGTTCTGTAGGTCATGGAGACGTTGTGTGTATGGGGCTAAACGCAGGTTGTGTGGAGCTCTTAAATACAATACAGAAAAGAGTCAAACCAAAATATCATATTTTTTGGTAGTTACTGTGTGATTTTCTTTTGTTTCAGGCCATGGAGACAATATTTTTGATGGAACCAGAGTAGGATGTGTGGAACTACTCAGTACAATACAGAAAAGAGTCAAACCAAAGTATCACATATTTGGCCATATTCATGAAGGTGCATTACAAATTTCTCATGTGTTTACAGATTTTTGGCCAGGTTGCACTTATGCAAATCAGCTTATAGAACGATGAATGTCAGGCAGGCGGGTGGGCAATGAAAATATTTTCCTAAATTTTTCTAAGCAACTATAAATCACAGCCACTAGATATTTTGTACACAACTTCAATGTGGGGTCCCATATCATGTGATGAGATTTTAGATCTGTTGCACTTATACTTCCTGTGTATTTTTTTCAACTTTACAGCAACCTAGCGATTTCTGTCTTGGACCAATTTTTGTAGTTACAGAGAGCTTATCTACTATCCATTTCTAAGTACAAAATAACTATTTCCTAATTCTTCTTTCCATTAGCTCTGTTTACAGTGTTTCTACATTTGTAATTATCCATGTGGGACTAATAACAACACAAATCATTGGTTGAATTGGAATGAACCATTTAATGGTAGGCATCCTTGGTTTAAAGTGATTATAATTAAAAATCTGATGGCAAAATTAATCACTTATTCGCAAAAATAACACTGGCATTATATTTCACATAATATCAGTCTGTTCTTGCTTTATAGTGATACACAGTTTTGTACATGAGATCTTTCAGTTTATTTTTTTTTCATATTTTATATAAAAAAGGAGATGCGGTATGATTGCC
Organism: Perna viridis; assembly: GCA_037379345.1. Classification (NCBI taxonomy): domain Eukaryota; kingdom Metazoa; phylum Mollusca; class Bivalvia; order Mytilida; family Mytilidae; genus Perna; species Perna viridis. The sequence goes on along the minus strand of CM074517.1, from coordinate 10,980,150 downwards.
AGTGAGACAGTCATCCACCAAAAGTCAAGCAATGAACAATTAAACTACTACAGGTCACCATACTGCCTTTAATCATGGGCAAAACCCATACCATAAAGCAAGCTGTAAAAGGCCTCAAAATAAATGAAGTGAAACTATTCATAAAAGATGAAAATCGACCTAATCTGTAGAAAAAATGATAAACGAATAGCAATGAACCTGAAAAAACAACGACAACCACTGGACTACAGGTTCTCAGCTTTTGACAGGCACATCATTAAATGACAATTGACAAAAAATGGTATATGGTTTCATATTTGTTGAAAATTATTTCTGTCAAATTATATATTCAGAAAGGGTCTAGAATGCCTTAATGATTTTACAATCGAATTTAAATGTAGTTATTAGTTTAAGCCACCCTAGACAATGACAGGTACAAGTAAGTTTTATATAGAGGTGGTTTCAAATACAAAGAAATCTGGATGATCTAATAAAAAGTTCTTGTACTTGAATGAGTGAACATTTTTGGTTAGAGTAGGTTAGGCTGTTTGATATTACATATATTAATTTTTGAAAAAAAATATTGCATACGTGTACTTTCATTGCATTGTTTCTTATTTTCTGTTTAATAGGATATGGCATAACATCAGATGGATTCACTACTTACATCAATGCCTCTACATGTACATTGAGATACATTCCACAGAACCCACCAATTGTTTTTGATTTCCCTATACCAGAAGGCCATTCTAAACAGGATGTCATTGATACGACTGTAACCAAATATGGTAATCAAGAGGATGCAAAATGCAGTGATGATTCAGAATCAGATGATATTTTATTCAAGGAAGACAATTCATAAAAAGGGGCATGTATTCCAATAGTGATAATTGACCAGTAACTAAATCTTGGGATTTCTTGGGAATATGAGCTGATCCCAAGCTACCACAAAGTGTCCTATCATCTGGTATGTTCACACATATCACTACAGAAGTTTTATGGTCGTCATCATGAACTCGTGAATCTTTACGGTGTATCCATCTGCACCATGAAAACTCATTTATTCAACGGGTGGTAGTTTTCCTTTCCTCGTTTGTCTACCCCGACTTGACTTTTTTTATGAGCAACTTGGTGGATGTTTCTAGAAAAGCAGAGGATGCTTATCCTACTGGTGCACCTGGTCCATGCTCCCAGTTTTTTGTGGAGTCCGAGTTGCTCATTTGCTTTTGTTACTTCATATGATTTTAGTTACTTTATGTTCTTTGATGTGTATGTCTGTTTTCCACGTCTGGTCTTTGTCCCTGGATTACATTCTTTTGATTACCGCTATAACCTTGCTTCCCTTGATTACTCTTTAATTATAAAAAACTGATGCTCTGCCTTTATTTCTACATATAAATAATATTATGTGACTACAGATGGTTTTAATCATCAGTTTGATGTCAGTATTTTTCAGATACACTGTGATGTAATGTAAGAAAATTTTACGTGTGTCACCAAATACATGTAGCATATTGTTTATTTAAGAATTGGCAATAATAAAAATTTTGTCTATTGAAAAATAACATAAATTTTCCATGTGCATATTGTTTATTGTGCGAAGTGCAATAAACAAAATATGCACATGGAAAATTTGTTATTTTGGGCATGTCAATATTTTTTTATCTATTGAGATATAACAAAATTATTTTAACCAATCAGATTACAGTATTTATCTCAAATTAATTTATTAACATATTGAAGACATACACATTTTGTTGGGAAGAAATTTGATAAACTATTTCCTACATGTTTAGCATCTTGAACGTAGCTTTTCTTTATCACTTTATATTCATTGAGGGTACCTACTTGTGTTATCTGCAATACTCAAATAGTGTATAAACCAAACTTTGCATAGTGTCTATTTAAGGTTTGTTTTTAATTTTGACCAGGTTATGCAAAATAACCAAGTTTCAAGCACTTTACGCACAAATGAGAAATAAACTATCAAATTAAACTATATAATGATAATACAAAGGTCAGTAAATTGGCCTGATCAAGAAAATTATTGGAACAGTTTGTAATGGGCATGCACTAACTTATATAAACACAGAAAAATTGCAAAAAAATGTCTATCTTTTAAGTGTTATCCTTCCAATACGGAATGATTAATGATAAGTTGAAATTTTATATGAAGTTTGGGCATTTTTTAAGGCAAAAAATACATTGCTATCCTGAGCTACCAGCCAATGAATGATACTGTAAATTCTGTAAAGGTCCAGTAGATGATGAGCAACATTTTTTTTTATAAATTGCCCCAGATATGCAACAGTAAGAGATAAAGTTTCTTCCTCTGTTAGATAAAAATCCAAAAGAACTTCTGAGATGACAGTTGTCTTCTGAATACCAGTTCCTCTCAACCACTGAAGAATATTTGCTTGTATATAAAAGAACTTTATCCACTCAGGGATTCCGGTCTTAAAACAGCTGAACTTAATTTTTTTCACATAATTCTGAAATAAGTGTTCTTTAATTATACGTGTATTTTCTTGTGAATGATACAAGAGGGTATTACATTATTACTTAAAATTATGAAATAATGATAATGACTGATATGTATTTTAAGAAATTCATGTCTGTGTTGCATTGAATTCACTATTTTGTGTTTTAGAAACATAAGAAAAGCATGTGTTTCATCACTAACAGTGGTCTTGTAGTCCTGTGCCTTCCTAATTTTAGAGAGGAAATTTTAATTGGTTGCCCTTTGGGCAACTTAATTAATTTTTAAAATTTTATTAGACCTACAGATGGGACCACAAAATAATTTTGAGCACTACCTAATTTATCTTAAGTCCTGAGGGCTACCTAGCCAGAAAAGTGAGTGTCAAACCCTGGAAGTATTTGATTTCTTTTTTTTTAAGTAGATGAATCAGTGGCAGATCCATGTTGGGGGTGCAGGAGTTTGGCATCCCCTTTTTTATTTAAAAATTTGTCATTTTTGTGTGTAATATTGAAAAAAAACTGGCAAATAATTTCCTTGCACTCCCTTTTGTGAAATTATGGCTGACACCTCCCCTTTTCAGTGTCTGGATCTGGTCCTGTTAATGGATATTTAATCAAATTACAATAGTATATATACACAAGACAGTATTTGTTTTATATGTGTATGTATGTTCAGTTATTATTGTTCATATTTCAGTAGATCAGATAATTTGCATTATTATTTTTTATTGTTTTAATATTACTATTGATATGCAACCTTTTATCTTTATATGCAATCTGAGTTATTTGTATTGTTAAATAATGTATGCTGGAACTTTTTACCATTTTTTCATTGTTGAAATCTTAACTTTTGTCTTTCATTGACTTGGTTATAAGTAAAGCAAATATTTTACATATTTTTTGTAATAAAATAGTACTGTTAGTTGAATTTATGTATTTTCTTTTAAAAATGATGTATTTACAAGTATGAAAAAGTCACATTATCTTAATTACAGTGGATACAGCTATGTAATCTTATTTTTGAGTGGTATGTTTAAGAAATAAATCGCTGAAACTCCCATTTTATCATTGTTTTACCACAGGCTGGCCATTTATGTCACATTTTTTTATCCGGAGCATAGAGAGGGGTGAAAATGACATAAAAACAGGTTAAAACAATGATAAATGTAGTTTCTGGGACTTATTTTGGTTCTAATAGGACTAGTTTCTTCATAATTTTAGTAGATGGAGCCTTTGAGTTGAACGAAATGTTGGTCATGTGTTTAATCACTTCTTTTACCATGGTTGTGGTCTGAAAAGCTTTTAAGCACGTCATATGAGAATTGTTATTTTGAAGTTTATAAACCTCTGCCATGTTCAGTACTTAATCCGATTTTGGTACAATATGTTAAAGGGCTTCCATGTGGGCATCTTCCCCAAATCAGGGTTTTGGATCCACCTTTATTTCTTAGGTCTATTATTTTTACAAGACCACAAAAAATGTGGTAATGGTATGGAATCTAAGTTCAGCGTTGGCGGTTGCCGTGGTGTCTTTAGAAATTACATGTCTGACAATGCCTTTGGTATAAATTATATAAATCCTTATGAAATGATATCACCGTGTGCCGTAACACAATATGAAGGCTGTTGATTAATTTTTTGGGCTTTGTCTTGAACCATTGAAGGATCTAGTACCACAATTGACTAGGAACAACATTTTCTTAATGTCCTGACTATAACTGGACTAAAAGTGACTAGATCTCTTGGATAGATTTAAGGGGTTGTGACTTGAATTGTCTAGGAATGGCAGACCGAAATGGGCATGAAACAAGTATTTTATTGATGTCCGGATAGTTAAAGTGAAATTTTACCACAAGGTGCCATACCGCTAAAATAATGCTAGAATTGATTTAGAAAGATGCAACTGGAACCGTTGAAGTATTAGGCATTTAAAAGGGAGTCATTCGTGTCTAATCAGATTCTTATCCTGTGTCGAATGTTGCGTTCCCAATCAAAATGCAGAGCTGTTTTAAACTTAAATGCCATGCCCATAATTATCCCATTTTGGGACCAACTATTCTGGTCGCATCGAGCTGGGCCGTGTGAAGCTTTTTTGTCGCTGCAGCTATATATGGGAAGTTGGAATGAACAACGGTTTTAAAAGTCTCGGTTGTTGGTATTCTACAAAAAGAGACTTAAAAAAACTTAAATAATATTATGAAAAAAAAACCGTTCTAATTCTTTAATAATATATGAAAAATGTCTAGTTAATTTAACAACAATTTTATTTGCTCAATTGGAACAAATGAAATAGAACATAAGTAAACTTAAGACTTCGTTATAATTGTCTGTCAGACTATACAAAACTTACATATATGTAGAGGTTATATTTATTGGACATGATTTATTTACTGGCAGTCTCCTTTTCGTAAACATGCGTTAATATACATATTGGACGAATGTTCCCATCAGTTAATCATACAAGGAAGTTAGAAGGATGTGCTTATCTTCCAATTACAGGAAGGTGACAACACTTAACCTCGATATATATTGGTCTTCGTCATACTTATTTTCTGAATTCTTATTTTTTCCGTATACATTTACACAGATAGTGTTTTGTCATCTCTGCTGTTGTAGAATGATGTTTCAATGCTGCATGGGATTGTTAAATACCAAAGAGAAGCGAGAGGATCCAGGTAGGGAGGAATTGTATTTATACTAGAACCTGATAACTATGTTCGGTTGTTAGTTTTTTTCCTGTAGAGGTCATTAACTTTGATTTCCGATTCCAAAAACTTCTTGCGTCGTTTTTTTTACTATACCTCGTGCTTGGTAGTATACAATGATAGGGGTATCCGTACTTCGTTACGCGAAGGAGAATCCTTCTCTTTTCCGTTTCGCAGAACATACAATAAATAATTTGTGCGCCTCATATTATAGACTACGATTCTAGTCAATTTGGAGGTAAATATTGGGAACAGGAGTATTAATCTTTTCTAAAAAAAATACTAGTTTCTTGTTTATATTACTGCGGTACTTTGTGCACGGTTGCAAGTAGGCGAAAACTGCATTGTACTAGTGTAGTATACATACATATACACAATATGTGTTGTTTGCTGAAGTCTTAAGTTACTTCAAAAGAAGGAATTTACTGAACTGGTTCTTCTTGTTCTATTGTTGTGAAATTGCTATATGAAACTATTTCTAAAATCCTCCCATTCCTTGATCACTCAAATAAAAAAAAATCCCTATTGTCAAGTGATCGCCTTGTTATGTGATGTATATATCTTTGAAATCATTTGATTCGGCCATAAGACAAATTTACTCGTGCAGGAGAGGTACAATAGTAGAATCGTTAACGCGTGATTCATATTAATAATATTGAAGACTAGTGGACCAAACCTCGTGCAAAGTTTGTGAGAAAAACTCCATAGGATTTCATATAAAAATACATGAAATTTCTTTATATTTTCGATTCATACGAATAACAAGTTCATTAAAATCATGTGAAGTTTTATTTTAGTTCAGGTGAAATACACTCTATAAAATACACCTGAAATCTTACACGAAAACACAATGCTACATGTATCTATATTTTTTTTCTATTTTTTACATGTAAACTTTGTCTTGTACAATAACTTAACACTTCAAGAACATAAACACTTTCGTAAGAGGTCACTTGAGCTTGTCATAAGTTAATTATCACAATCCATCCGGTGTCGTTATTTTCTCTTCCTTAATTGGGGGTAATAGTCGATTTCTGTAAGCAACTGCGTGCATTTCTCTCTAATAAAATAATAGACGGGGAATTAGATAACGGTCGATTTATGTTCATGACTGTTATTTTACGTAATGACTAAACACCTGGACGAAGCTTCGCTGCTATCACAAAATAAAACAAATGGATGTATGAATGTAAAAGCACAGAAATTATACCCTCGCTTTCGGGGAGATGTATGGTGATCAAGGTGTCCGTCCATATTTTTCGTTACAATTTTCGCTGCGACTGACAGAAACTCTCTATAGGTATGCTTTATCACGGGCTTCGATTTCAAACGGACATCAACATTTTGTTTGACGATTGAATTAATTATTTGACCATAGGAGCGGGGTATCCTTCAATGACATCTGTGTATGAATAGCCACTCCTTTATCTCCTATTAAAAAATGCAGATAGGCAAAACCGAATCCAAGCATGTACCAGAGGAGGAATACTTCCTTATCAACCATTTGTATTTTGGAATGCCATTTAATGTTTTTGGGTTGACCTAAAAGTTGCATAAACAACTTTATACAAGAAGGATTTCCCGAAAAGCGATATAATCCATTTCGAAGGAAATCTTCTAGATCCCTCAATATGTGGTAAAAGTAACATGCGAAATACCACTGTTTCTAGAAAAGGAATAGAACAAAGTAATTGAGATTCATCCTTTTTATGTTCTTGTTTATACATTAAATGCACTGACAGATGTGTTGACATATCCTTGGAATGTTTAATCTCCACTCAAATTCCACAACAACAACAACAAGGGAGCGAATCAATTTTATTGAGTAAATCGTGAATTTCAGAACTGATATTTCGATGAATGTTTGGGTTAGATATCTCGTTTTCAATTGCTAAGTTTATATTTTTCTATTTATAAGAACTAAATGACATTCCTCTGATTTTGTGGAAAGTACCAGAGCAAATTGTGTGCTACATTTAATTTTGAAAGATCCTTGTTTGTAAAATAGATGAAGGAAACTTTTATTGATTCCAATTTGAATTAAGTACAACAATTTCCTTATTACAAGTGGTCCAACATTTTGTTATTGTTATTATTGTTGATGTTCAGAAGTATTGTTATATAAAAATTATGATAAGCATCCATGAGTCGTTGAAATAATTACTCTATAGTTTTAAATGTTACACAAAATATTTAACGACCGTGTTAGCTAACACCATGTCAGCTAATTGGTGTCATTGCTACTATTAACTTGCAAATGTACAATCTAGGGCTCCAAACATTGTGTGTGAATAGCTCTTCTGTTTTAGCATTCAACCAGGCTAGGAAATCTTTAATCCATGACGACTAGGTCTTATAAATTATACTGCAATATTGTGTTAACAGAGAAGGAATGGACTTTTAGCGTAATTTCCAACTCTTAATGTGTCCTTGTCAAATTCCATTTACACTATATTACCAGGTCAAGGTTTTCACTTTACATTGACATCCTTTACATGCACACGTACTAGTACGTATTGACCAAAAATAATCTTCTAATCAATATAACGATAATGCTATACACGAATTCGTCTTTTTTCTATCATAATGGATACTTCAAGTTCTGACCGCGTATTTGATGGCTCTTTAGAAACATTTTCTATTGTTTCTTTAGCCTCACGTACTAGTCAACTTCGTGCGTCTTTTTAAGTTATTAACCAGCATATGCATGTGTCGTATAATGTATGTACGTCTGTAAAAAATGCACATGTGTATATGTGACAATCAGAGGTTACCCTATTCGGTTACATCATGTGCTAATATTCGCGGTCTAGAAGTATCAATATAGCTTAGTTGGCCGAATGATATGTAGAGCGTTGGACTTACCGCAGGCGTTGTTGTCATAGATGTCAAGAGAATCGAAGGGGTTCGAATCCCGCTGAGGGAGCGCCCACTTTGCAACCAACTTTCGCATCATTTTCAGAGTTTGGGTATAGCGATTATATATATATCATTAAATCCGACATGTCTTCAGTATTTCTGAAATCTCTAAGAAGTTAATGTCTCAATTAGTATGTTATCTGCCCTTGACATGATGTCGCAATTTCATCAGCCACGTTTTAAAATGTCGAATTGCCATGGCCATTTACTTCCTTTGTATAAAAACCCCGAAACTTCCTCGTCCAAGAATGTACTTTGAATATAGGATAAACAACCGGACGTCAACAATGACCGACTTTCAACTCTCAATTTATTGGATGTTAAATACTGGGGTAAGCAGCCAAACTGTGGGAGTATGATGATGATGAATACATCATTGATACTGACTGTAACTTGTACCATTAAATAGAATTAACATGACAATTTTTTCAGATTTTACCTTGGTTCAAATATATGTTATATTTGAAGTAATACGTCTCGCATAACAAACTTTGTAATATGTTAGACTTTCTTTGTGTATACGTCATTTTAAAGGCGGATTTTTAGCATAAACGTATCCTTGCTGACAATTTGTTGAACTAAGTTTTTTCTATCATTTAAAGTGTTGAATTGAAGTCTCCTGTAATGACGAACCTGGTCTTGATTTGACCGCCGTGTTGTTGGGATTTTAAAATACTTACAGGGAAGTAGGAAGTAGGACCTACCGGGATTTATAAAGTTTTAAAGGAGTATACAATTTATTAAATTCAGTGTAATAAAAATGAAAAAATTCAATCATAAGTCATTTACATAACACATTGTGATTTCAAAATGGAAATAAGTAAGGAATTAGAAGACCTCAATCACGAAGAAGCAAAACAGTATGTTGGGGGTGTTGTTTTTGTTACAATTATTATGACTATTGGAATAATTGGTAACGCACATGTTCTGTTTGTGTACACGTGCCGAATGAAGCCTTCGAATCACAGGATTTTTATTTTGACCTTAGCAGTCCTGGATATGATTACCTGCATAATAGGAATGCCATTCATCATTGTCGACTTGAGAAATCCTCTTACCTTCTCTATGGTATCGGCATGTAAAGTCCTGAGATTCATCAACTACTTCATATGTGCATCATCAGCATTTTTACTTACCGTTATAGCTGTTGACAGGTAAGCATGTAGAAACTTAGCAATTTTTTTTATTTACAATTTTATCATTGCTGATCAAACAGAACATGATGGAGTTTTCGAGTTCATAGACTATTTAAAGTATTTTAATTTTACGTGTACAAGCTATACCTTCTAGAACAGAGTTATGTTGCTACAAGATTAAAGTCATCATCACGTGGTCATCACTACTGAAGTTCTCTATGGTCGTCTTGAAGAACCCCTGAATCGTATTTGTATAAGTGGAGTCCGTGTTGCTCATATATATATATATATATATATTATGGTGGTTCCTTTATTTGTTCTTTTGCAATGCTCGCCAGTTTATTTTTTCATTTATCCCATATCTACCGATGACAAATAAATATATTTTATAGAAAGTTAAAAAGAAATGAAATACGAGTTTCCGTGTCGAATTTCTTTAGTAAAATGTTGAATATCTCAGGTGTTCAGACGCTTATTGTCAGTTTACTTTAGCTGAACTCCTTAAAAGCTGTCAAGAAAGAATACTACAAATATTTTGTACCGAATATTTTGCCACCCACCCAGTCCTTTCTTTTGCAAAATGATATCAATAACATCCAATGTCTGCTTAACATTACGAAACATGCCGTGTTTTAAAGAGAAATCAAGGGAACCAAGGTTATAGCGGTAATCAAAAGAATGTAATCCAGGGACAAAGACCAGACATGGAAAACAGACATACACAACAAAGAACATATAGTAACTAAAATCATACATACAAAGTAACAAAAGCAAATGAGCAACTCGGATTCCACTAAAAACTGGGAGCATTTATCTTTTAAAATCAAATAAATTCCTATAGCAACTAAATAGTGTCAAATGACTTGGTAGGCTAAATTATTTCACAAAAGAGTTCAATGAACATAGAAAAACAAATTAAAAACTATATCAACTGATAACCCAAATTATTCCTTCACAATTAGCATTTTTTCTGGTTCCATGTGAGTCGTAATATCTTCTAACCTTATCACTTTTTCATGTGAAGCAGGAAGTATGTCACTGAATGGTCTCCTTGATAAAAAAAAACCTTAATTTAAAATGTGGCTTTAACTCGACCTTATTTTAAAGGTTCAAGGTTTCACTATAACATTGTACATTATATTTGACAATGTAAAACTTTAATACTCAAAAATCTAAGTAAATATAATATAAAACGTAGCTTTCTTAGTGCAAATATTGATTTATTCAAGCAAATATTAGTTTGTTACATCTGGAAAGGTTTACATTAAGAAGTTTGTAAAATTTAAGCGGCAACGTTATAATCCGCTAAGGGCGAGTTGTTAATATAAATATTATTTCGTAAAACTACTTAAGTGAGCAATAATCGAGCTTTATTGGTTGAAATTTATAGACACATACTTACACACATTAGAGAGGTTTGTCTCAAAAAATAGGCACAAAGGTTCCATAAATCAACATATTCAAATTTAAAAAAAGTTGACCGGATTTCAGTGCTTTAAACATATTTGCTACCTGGCGTTTGGAGACTTGATTTAAATCTCAATGTCTAGTTTTGATGGATCTATTGAAGTATCTAAGAAACTGTAGTAACTTGTCATGAACTTATACACTCCTTGAGACGTTTAGGTATACCGCACCAATATACCTAAATGTACGCTAACCCTCACTAAACGCACGATAAATGAACGCTCTTGGCATGCGTTTAAACGCACGATAGACGAACGCTCTTAGTGTGCGGTTAAAAGCACGATAAACGAACGACAAAAAATAAAATTTAAAAAAATGAAGAAAGAAAAAACATAAAAATACAAAAATATAAAAATAACAGTTGAATAAAGGAAATAAAGAATGTACAAAAATAATCGATCGCTTCTATCGTGCTTTTAAACGAACGCTCCTAGCGTGCGTTTACTCGAACGCTTCTATCGTGCATTTATCGTGCGTTTAAACAAACACAAAACGATGTGTAAACGTACGATAAACGCCGCACGAACGCTAACATGGGAAACGTGAACGTTTCAAGGAGAGTATTATCGCCATGGGTCAAGAACTTGGTCCTTCAATATAATATCAGGAATTGACATTAAATAAATGTGACCTGCCAAGGATTTGAAAATTATTATATCCAGGTAGTCACTACAAGGTAGTAAACCCAATTTAAACTAACAAATGGTAAAATATACTAGTATTTAAACAAGTGTCATGTCAACCTACATATCTCCTCTTACAGCTCTTAAAATATCACTTTCCCTTAAACGTCTTCGCTCCCACGGCATAAAAATCGACCAGACTTAGTAATTTTTTGGATCGCACATTTGTTAGCACAATAAATCAAAGATACCATGATTGACTTAAGTTTATGGTAGCTAATGTTTGAAATGGACTTTTTGTTATTTCCAGATTGGTTTATATTTCAGATATAGAAAGATATGTGTACCACTGGGGAAACAGATTTCTAGAGGATTGGCTAAGGTACTAATACTGATGTGTCTTGGACTGTCACTAGTTATATCATGGCCAGCACCGGTCCTTTACGGACACAGCAGTGTGAACACAACAAATCCCAATATTACTGGGGTCAGATGTTACACTCAAGACGTGTTCAAAGACACAAAATACCAGACATTTTTCAACGCGGTCCTCATCCTAGTGGTGTTTGGGGTCCTTGGTGTTTTGGTTGTAATGTACAGTCTGATAGGGAAAGCTATATCAAAGCATGTCACATTCAAAAGCTCTATTCCCGAACCAACGAGTCCTGAATCTAAAAGTAAAGAGACGGAAACACTAGACACCATATCTGAGGAAAATAAAAGTAGTGATGAAAACAAAATGAATATCATTAAAATTAAAAAACAAAAGGAAGGAAAAACTAGCAGTTTTGATAGAGCAAAGAGAACAACTTTAATGTTTTTCCTTATAACAGTGTTTTTCTTTCTTAGTTATGTTCCTCATTTGATTCTTAAAATCTTTGCTTTTGTCATTCCAAACTTTGTTATGAACATGTCATTTGCAGGTAAAGTTTTATACAACACATTTGTATGGTGCTTTTTCATAAACAATATGGCAAACTGTTTCATTTATGGATTCTGTGATTTGCGTTTTAGAAAAGAGGTTAAGAAAATGTACACTGCATTATTTAGTTTTTGTACTTGTAGAAAGTGAATTAATTTATCTATTATTTTGAAAAACAAAATTGTATTGAAAAGACTTGAACTAAGACAAGAGCAGTCAGTGGCCTAATTTTGAGAGACATCTTTTGTGTTTGGACAGCGTCTTTTTTGTATCTTAAAACAACGCTGTCACAAAATGCACAATGATTTATCAGTATGCATGTTAATAACGAGTGTCGTGTCCTTTCGGTGTATTTTAAAAGCTGACAATGACCGTAAATCACAAGCTCAATTTTACCATTATCATATCCCATGTATCTATGACTGTAGAGTATTTTTACAGAGAGCATTGTTAAAGTAAAGATCACCAGAAGGTACTATAGAGAGAGGGTTTTTGACATGACTATAGTGCAAATCGAGATTTTTATAACCTATAACATTGGTTCCCTTGATTACTCCTTCATCTTATTGTGATTCTAAAACGTCTTTAGATTGTACACTGATATAATATCTGTGTTCTCCATTTTATTGCTTCGCTTCCAGAAGTTTCAGGCACGAGACCACGATTAATTTTCAAGTGCATTTCAGTATACACATTTGAGCAGATAAAAAAGAATTCCACCGGCGCCAAATGAATTAAACTTCTCCGGCCTAAAGAAACCTACAAACAGGATTTATACATAAATTGTAGAAAATTTTACCATAATTTTCTGAAATTAATACAATGACCCCTAGATGGGGTAAACATAACAAATGAACTGAGTTAAAAGTCCTAAATTTTGGCCTTCCACTGAACCAAATTTTCTACCAATTAGAGGCAAAACTTCAGCGAATCAGTTTTCAGTAAAATATGAAAAAAATGTGGAAGGTACCTACTACCAAAGTTGGAACTGTATTCGTAACGAAACCCAAGGGGAATTGATTGTGGTCTCGCACAGGCTATGTTCCATGTGATATACAAGCCATTTTGAATAAATTAAATTACGTACTTCCAAACAGAAGATGCGACTCGAAAATATCACTATAGGGAAAACGGTAGTATTTATTTTCCCATAGCCGACAATACTAACCTTTTCAAGTTTTTCAGTAATTTATAATTAAATCTAGGACTCAAAAACCATTTTTTTGTTGTAGTACTTTCATTCAGAAATCGAAAAATCACCATGGGAATAGAATTTTTTTCAACCGCCATCAAAAGTTTGAAGATACCGGAATTTTTTTTTTTTTTTTGGTTCCGCACTCATTTGTGAGATTCAGTCTTTTTAAAATTTCATAAACTATGCATTTTGAAGGATAAAAAAATCATTACAAACTTTGTCAGTACACCCATCTGTCCTTTAAAAGTTCTATTTTCTTTCTTCTGAATAGGGTACACGATTAGTCAACCTAATGCAGGGAAATAAATACTACTATTTTTCCTTTTTAATATGGCATTTTATTGGTCAATCGATAATCATCAATGTCGGGACAGAAGCGATTTGACGGTTCTGATCCGATTCACAAAAATCAAGCAAATATAAAATATGTATGTCAGTATCTCATGAAAAAATATAGAATGTGTACATTAAAAAATGTCAACTTCCCAAACTATTACAAAAATGTCATACTTGATAGATTGAATATACTTCAGTAGATGACTTCAATACTTTTTACATACTTTTTATATGGTGTGTAATAACATTAATAAAATAGTTTTTAGTGCTTAATCAATTCTTCAATTGTATGACGAATGATCTATAAATACAAATACACAGTTTTGTCTTGTCTCGGTTAATTGACATGGCCATTGTGTGTTGACGTATATATACACTTTCGGTCGTTCCCCCTGCGGGACTCGAACTCGTACCGCTGTGACATCTATATATAGGGGTCTGAAAATTTCCCAATGATGTTAAAACTGTCAAATTTGCGAAAAAAATGTTTGGTTGTTCCCTCCGCGGAACTCGATCTCGTACCGTTGTGACATCTATGGCAACACTGGCTGCACAAAGTCCAGTGCCCTAGACCACTCGGCCAGCTAGGCTATGTTAAAATAGAGCTTTCGTTGGCCGGGTCATTCCTCCTCGTAGGACTAATCTAGGGCTGTAACATAGTCACGAAGTATGGTAGTACGGGACAGTTACAGCCCTAGATTAATCCTACGAGGAGGAATGACCCGGCCAGCGAAAGCTATATTTTTAAATAGCCTAGCTGGCCGAGAGGTCTAGGGCGCTGGACTTTGTGCAGGCGGTGTTCCATAGATGTCACATCGGTACGAGTTCGAGTCCCGCGGAGGGAACAACCAAACATTTGAATTGCAAATTTGACAGTTCTAACATCGTTGGGAATTTTTCAGATTCTTCTATATATATTAATCGTCTAAAATAAAGTCAACAATTACTCTTACGGGATGATGGATCGTTAAAAACGACGCAAAACATAACAATAAGTTAAATAAACGTCTAATTATGTTTAACATCACCAAAGGATGGTAAAATTTACATTGAATATTTCGGATAACCGATATCCTTCTTCAGCATAAAACTAATAAAGTTCAAGATCAAAATATAGATTCAGAAGCTGAATCACGTACCCTGTGGGTGATTGTACCTTTATCAAAGGCACAGATAAGCAAATGATAAGGAATCTGAATGAAAACAGCAAAAGGGGTGTTTTTTTTTTATCAAAATTAAGAAATGAAGTAACTGTGGGAAACAATTAAGAAAATGCAAAATATAGTAGTACGGCGTATTGATGAATAGCATGTAGTGCTGTACCAGCCTTAGACCAAGACCTAAAAATGAATTGGTTTTTTCTCGTTTATTCCATCTGGAGAAGTTGTTTGTATTTTTTTCATCCAAAAGCTTTCCCGAGACAGTCTTTTACATTTTGACCAGTTTTTATTAATGCCTATGATCGTAACAACAATGTTGTGGAGATCCTCCTGGGTGTATCCGGTAGATCTAAGATGGCGATTTAGAGGGAGGTCTGGCTTGCATTTGTAGTCACTGCGATGACCATTTATGGGCCTGTTGTAAGGTTTATTCTGTTTCGCCAACGTACTGCATACCACATCGGCACTAGAGAAAGTATGTCGGTTTTGCAAGTCACGTCGCAAAAAATGGCGAATTCCTTTCCAGTGCAGTAGCTTTTAAACGTGTTGTTTGCAGTATCTGGGTACAGGTCTTACATATTTTATCTCCACATGGTAGACACTGGCCCGTTGTATTTTGCTTGGGCTGACATGAAATCTCTGCTCTTACTAGGGCATTGGTTAGACTCCTAGGTCTTCGGAATGCCAGGACCGGGGCCCCAGGAAAGAGTTTGGAGAGCTAAGGATGTTTTTGAATGTCTTCCTAATTCGAATTCAGTAGTTGCGCGAGAGTTTCCCAAAGGCTGGATGGTAAGTAAGCACAAAAGGAACCCTTTCGTTTTTTTTCTTGGGTTTGTACTCTAGGAGATCATTACGGCTGAAGTTGTTAGCACGTTCAAATCCCCGAACTATATATGTTGATTTATAACCACACAATAACAAATGTCCACGGAGTTCATCTAGACGTTTGTTGATGGTGTAGTCAGATGAGCAAATGCACCAAATTCAAAGTGCCTGGCTGTATGGTATGCTTTTGGTACAATGTTTGGATGCAACTGTTGGGAGATAAGTATTGGTGACTATCAGTTGGTTTGCTATGAAGATCCATTTACATTTCCCCGTCTCTTACAGACGTAGTTGTATCCCAAAATGTGATTTTAGTGTCAGAAATTTCATGGGTGAGATTAATTGATGGATGAGCATTGTTGGCATGTGTGATAATGTTGTCTAGATTTTGTTTTGACTCAGTCCATTTCATGTCAATATCATCGATGAATCGAAACAAAGGGAGGGGTTTCGATAAAGATGTTGAAATTATTTGATTTTCTAATTTACCCATGAAGATGTTCGCATACGAAGGAGCCATTTTCGTTCCCATAGTTGCACCATTGATTTTGGTAGTGCTCGTCGTTGAAAGTGAAGTTGTTGTACTTAAAACTAAAGTGAGTAAATTTACTAGGCAGTCAGTAGGGGGTCCAAAATATCTCGTGATTCCCAAGCTTCTCTCAGGCTTCTATACCGTCATCGTGTGAGATATTAGTATAGAGTGAAGTGACATCAAGGGAAGCCAGAAGTCTGTCGGGAGGTAAAGGATTAATTGATTCCATTTTCCTCAGATAGTTCGTGGTGTCTTTTAAATATGACGGGAGCTTTCGAACAAGGCGTCGGAGATGGTAATCAACAAATTCAGAAATTTTTTTTTCAGTCGGGTGATATTAGCAGAAACTATGGGCCTTCCGGGGATATCTTTTTTTTGTGAATTTTAGGTGGAAGGTAAAAACGTCAGGGTCTTGGATCTTCTGGTTTAAAGTATTCTAACTGTTCTTCAATAATGCTGCCGTCCTTTCATATTTTGTTCAATTCCGAAGTGATTTTTTTTTCACTAAAAGATGTAGTAGGGTCGCTGGGTAGCTTTTTATAAAATCTTTCATCCGAAAGTTGATCCATTGCTTCTGAGATGTAGTTATTTTTATCCATGACTACTATGGCATTGTCTTTGTCTGCTGGTTTTATAACTATATCGTCACGGTTTTTCGACGAATCTATTGTTTTTTTCTCATCGTGCGTGATGTAGAAGAAAGATGGAATGTAGTTGTTGGATAAGTGTTTGACATCTGATATTATTTTGTCAATAACATTTTCCGGAAAAAAGTAATACAGTCATTGAAAAACCGTTGAAAAAGTCTAGCACTAAGAAGGTTTACCATGTGCAATACAAGAAATGAAGAGCTGGTGTTTTGTGATTGACAAATGAAGATAAGCAAATTATTAGCAAATTATTTTGAAAATTGTTGGTGCTCTGAGCGATGGCTGCACATGCAGTTTTTGAAACGTTTTCTTTGGTCAAATAAATGAAATTAAAGCAATCCTCATGTCTTGCCTCCTATTTCGTAAAACATAGAAGGGGCGTTAAAGGCTATTATCGGCCTAAAATAAAACTGAAAATTAATCATCAAGTATTGAAAACTTTTAGGAATCAACATAATATAATTCTTCATGTATGTCATGTATAACGTAGTAGAAAAGGGAGAAATTCCGAAACTTCGAGAAGGACAATCATATTCCAAGCGAATATATACGATTTTAGAAATTATCGTCAATTAAATAGCAGTGACCATTTGAACCCAAGGAAAAAATGTGATTTTTAACAAATGACTGATTCAATCATTGTGTTTGTTCTGCTACAAACCTCGTGTACCTTATACTGCCTTTTTGTCGAATTTTAATTGAGCCCTACAGGTTTATTACCTTTATATTAGATTAAATACTATTATATAATTGATAGATACAGAGCGTCTGTTTCCGATATGACATACTACCTCTATCTCTATATGCTGTAGATAGTCTTCTTTTAATTAACGAATTTGAAATTTTGTGGTAAGCACGACTAGGAGGGTGTGTAGCAAAATGTAAGAACATCAACTAGTTCTGAAGCATCTTAATTTACCCCCACCACCCCGGTGAATTTCGTTTGGTTTGTGCTTTCTGCTTCTTCAGTATATACTGTTCAGTTCCTATTTATCTTTCGAATCGTTCATCGTATGGTGTGTTCTTGGTGCTTCTAACAGTATTGTCCACGGACTACCCCTTGTTTGTTCCTAAGGTATGCAACTCTTTCGTAAGACGCAATGTCTAACCAAAATGTTCATTTCATTTTTTCAAAGTTTTTCCCAATTTTTTTTTTATCAATTTCTATAACTCATGCCATAATAAAGTGAGAAAAACAATGTGCTAGATGTCAATTGCAAATATTTGGTCTAACATTTTAACCACCAGACTTAGGCAGTAGAGTGATTATGTGGCCTATTGTGATAATGGTTAGCTATACCTCTAATGGAAAATTATTGTCTCTTCAGCTTCGTGATACTATACCCTTTTTCACATCAAAGTCTGTTGCCCTTTTGTTGGAGTATTAACAAATGTGTCCTATAGCTAATGATTTATGATTTCTTTGCTTTATGGTCTTTAAATAGAAATTAAAACACTATATTTAAAAGCAGTTTTTGGCATGACATGGGTTGTGTCCTTAATGTATGTCTTACGATGTATCGTGATTCTTAACCCTGCATTGGAAAAATTGGGATTGATTTTAATACGATGGGACATAACTTTTAGTAGGTTTAAACTGGTCTGGAGCTTGATGTGTTTAATTGTGTAATATTTTTCCACATTGGCCAGATTTTAAAGAGGGAGAGTTGTGAACATACCACAGTACTTTAACACCGCCGCATTTTTGCGGCTGTCCCAAGTCAGGAATTTCTGTAGTCTTGATTTGTTTTCATCTTTAGTTTATTTTATTTTTATTACTTGATTATATAAGGGCAATTCGTTCGCTGTACCTATTAATTATGATGTTTTGGGGCCAGCTGCAGCCTACCCAGTGGTATGAGAATATCCTCGTCCTCGTCGTTCATTGAAGATCAATGAGTGGCCTTGGCTGACATTTTCATCCCGGCGGGGTTTTTGTCTTTTTGACATATATACTATACCTATTCTCGTTATATATTTCCATTCCTTGAAATGTAAACGAAAAAGGAAAAGCACCATCGTATAACCTTTATAAAAAATAGTAAATACTTACAAAGATTACCAAAAAAGTCTTACAAGAGTAAACAAACCTTTACGCAAGCTATGAAGGTCGCAAAAATAAAAGTAATAAAATCCACGGTAATGGTCATTTAAATTGCGTTTGCGTAATCTAAAAAAATATTACGAACAGAGAAAATAAAATTGTTCTCAAAAATTAAATTAACCTATTTCTGGGCATTTTTAAGCGTTCTTTTATCGCTGATTTTTTTTATAATACAAGATAATTCCATAATGAAAACAAATTTGGCAATGAAAACATAACTTGGTTGAAATGTAAAAACATGTTTCATGATTTTTACAAGTATTTTAGATTATTATGGAGCCTAAAATATTATATTAAGGTTGCTTGATATGTTATATTTTATGACATTGATAGGTAATTTTTATTAATTGTTTGTACATTTAAATATAGTCTTGTGTTGCATGTTTTTAGTTGAAAAATTGATTGTAGTTGATTAGCATTCGAAATCTTCCAGTTTTGAAATTTTGTGCAATCAGAGTTCACACAATTCTGGTTTTTTACAGAACCGTTTAATGTGTAACCATTATGACAGCCAATTTTACACGAAATCAAATATGACTAAATTGCTTAGTTTTAATTTTTACTTTTTTTTATTAAGTGGCTGTCTTTGTAAGAATCATACAAAATCTGAAAAATGGGATACACCCCAAAATAGGCTATATATATATATATATATATATATAAAGATATATATATTTGTAATTAAGTTGTTTTATTGGTCTATATTGTGAAATGTGTAATTATTCATTCATATCTGCCTGCTCTGAGGTGATAATCAAAATTGAAAATCCAATAGATTACTATGACATTTTAAACAAAATATCAAAAATAAAACAAATGTAGGCTTTCCAACCATGAATCAAATTTTGCATATTTCTTATGTGGAGTGCTACTTAATTTGTCTGTTTATTTATTCATGTGTTTTGTTGTTGATTGAAGTATACTTTGTTGCGTTTGAAATCTCAAAAGAATAATAATAAAATGACAAACAAACATTGGGATTTGTTTGGGGGAAGAATTTACTTTGCATATTTGATTATAAAGAAAATGTTAGAACATGGATGATTATCCTGACTACATTTTTTCCTTTCAATTTAAAACTTGTTACTCAAGTTTTGTAACGACATATACACTTTTATAACTTGTTTGTAGACATGAATAACAAATCACTACAATTTGCGATCGTTATTTCAGTCGTCTAATGTAGTCATAATAAATTTCCTTTATCACTGTTGTACATCGTTCTCATGACATTAGAATAAAACATTGTACATGTAATTGTGTCACAAAGTTCTGTGCATTATTACATAAGAGATTCAGGATGTCAATACACGGTACAATGCAGTGTCAGGCGGGAACTATTCATTAAATGAGAAGGAGTTTGAAACCATGAAATATTTAGTTAGGGATCGAACAGAATGATTGTGTCATATAAAAAAAATGTTGCATTCATTAACAATAACCGATGTCTATAGGGGTACAGCCATTATCTGGATTTGTTGACCGTAATATACTATTACCATCATATATTGATGATTGGTTTTGAACGAATTAAAAATCTTTTTTTTAATTCTAATGTACTTTCCATATGCAAGAGTTGTCTTTCATAAAAGATGGTATGTTGCAACCAATCCTAAAATCACGGATATAATACATTCAAGCTATTTATACATGCTGTGGTAGTAGATCAGTTTATGAGTAATACTTTTTGCCGAGAATCGTGTAAGTTATATCCGTATGGTTTCAAATATTTGTTATAAACAACAGAACAAATATACATATCAAAACATATCACCATACTGCATGAAGAAAACACTTGGTTCATAAGGAAACCGCTTTAAATAACATCATACAGTAAAACCTGTGAAATCGAACGTTTTAGCACTGTTTGGTTTACTCAGGTTTTACTTATGAACGTTAAGTCAAAAAATTGATGGGATCAGACACGTGTTCGTGTTTCAGACAACAATTGTTATTAAAATGTTATATCGATTATTTCATTTTTTTCTGACAGTTGTTTATTTATATGTAATGCACTTTGCAGAATAAACTAGTATTTTCATGAAAATAAAATAAAAAAATCTTCACGAATTCTAATCATTTAGTTACTTTTTTGTCTTATAGTTTCATAAATTGCACATTGTTACAAGTCACAAATGGATTTTTTCCTATGTCGTGATTAGTGTCGAAAGTAATCGTCAGTTACCGCTTTTCATATCCACAATTCTTTTTATGACACTGGGAATAAGATCTATAACTGACCACAGCAAAACACTGCCTCCTCTGTTTAGCATTACTTTGCTTAAAGAAATATGTAATTATCATGTCTTAACCAGTACCGTCTGTGAAACGTCAAAAAAGAAAAAAAACGACAATAGAAACTTGTTAATCTTTAAAGTTGGACATATTTGACTGTCCTGGTGTCGTCATTGAATAAATGATATTTCATTAACACATTTCATCTGTAGCATAACACCTATTGTGTTATTATTAATCTAGTAGATGTGTGATGTTTTCTTTATTATATCAATAACAGGGATAGTATCATTGTAGATCCGGTTAATCTTGTATATTTGCCTTTTTTTCTTTGTCTTTAGAATATCAGAAAACAAATCAAATATTCATGTTTATCCACATACTTTGTTTAGGATTATTTGCTATTTTCAATAACCTTGATTATCGCTTAGTTTCCTCAGATCTTAATTAAGTCTTCCGTTTGTTTTTTCTACTTTCAAAGACATCAATAAAAACAATAAGGTACGTATTTCCTTACAATAATGCTGTAAAATGTAGTTAATATGGTCAACTGTAGTTCATTCCAAGGTTATTGCCATTGAAGATATTGTTCTTGAAATAAAAGAAAAAATTAATTTTATATTAATTTAAAAGGGGTTAATTGGAGAATTTAATATCAGAGTAAGAAAATAAACGGTTGAATACGAAGTCTTAATGTTGTCTCCCTTTCTGTTGACTTGGCCTCCAATTAGCCGAACATCGGATGCTTTGCGAGATGCACTCACTGCTCACCTTTCCAGAGCACATGAATTTAACTAGGTTTTTACAAAGGTTATACTTGTCATTTATTTATTATTTTTGTTCATAGATATTCTTGAATGCGTTGACCTACTAGGTCGATTAAAATTGAGGTTTAGAAAGATCAATCAAGGGAACCAAGGTTATAGCCGTAATCACAAGAATGTAATTCAGGGAAAAATACCAGACATTGAAAACAGACATACACAATAAAGAACATGAAGTAACTAAAATCATACATACAAAGTAACAAAAGTAAATGAGCAACTCGGACTCCACTAAAAAATGGGAGCGTGGACCAGGTGCACCGGTAGGGTAAGCGTCCTCTGCTTCTCTAGAAACACCCGCCGAGTTGCTCATAAAAAGTCAAGTCCGGGGTAGACAAACGAGGAAAGGAAAACTATGACCCGTTGAATAAATCAGTTTTCATGGTGCTGATGGATACACCATAACGATCCACGAGTTCATGATGACGACCATAAAACTTCTGTAGTGATGACTTCAATCTTGTAGCAACATAACCCTGTTCCAGAAGCCTATTTGTTAGAGTTCTAGCGCGAAACAAAAAGTCGGCAAGCTCTGGCATAACGTATGAGTTGGGATATGAACACTCCGTCCGCAGGTGCCGAAGGGATGTTGCCACAGATGAAAGGAAAGTTGACAATTCTGCATGAAAAGTCACCACGTTTGTTGTAAAGTTTGGTCAATAGTTTTCCTTTATCATCGATTTCTAAGTGTAGGTCAAGATATGAGGCTGACTTCACAGTGTCTATAGTATCCTTTATCTCAAGTTCTTTTGGGTAGATGCGATGTATCAAATACCCGAAATTAGGGTTGCTTAAAGATAATACGTCATCTATATAGAGGAAACGTAGATTGAAGGATCTAGCCAAACGATATTCTTTCTTTCTGATCAGATCAGCTGTAAAGTCAGCCTCATAAGAGTGAAGGAATAGGTCAGCAAGTAAAGGAGCACAATTTGTTCACATTGGAATGCCGACTGTTTGTTGAAACACGTCCACCACACTGGACAAATATGTTGTCGATTAAAAAAATTCCAGCATTTTGTAAAATGGATTCGAAAAAATACAGTACATGAATTCATTTATTAAAAACGTTTACAAGTAAGTCATAAGCTCATTTTTTACCTAAGTCGGTTTTTCCTTAATTCTTTTTCAATATGGTTGATTTTATAATTGTGTTGAATCCATAAAAAAAACTGCGGTCTTTCGGAATGATCGGTTTACATTTGGTTTATATTGGTCTTTTTTGTATTTTTTTTCGGGGGATGTTTTTGTACTTTTCCTGACTTCATTTAAGGTAGAGAACATTGATAACATTGAGCATCTTTTCATTCATCATATCTTTAGCATAAACAAATGTTATTGTGACAGGAAAAATGTATATAACATGATAAAAAGCACCATGCCAGTAACAGTTATGTAAACAGGGCAAATATATACTGAAGCTTTAAAATAGAAGGACACAAAATCCACGTTCATCATGACTGAAAATGTGGAAAATTAGACATTACACAAAAAACAAAAGCACATGCAAGATAAACACGCACAAAGGCGGAGGTGACATCAAGTGCTGTGGACGATGCCCATTTTTACGTAACAATAGTTTTATAACATTATAAGTACATTAGTTACAAAATTAAAATATACTTTTTTTATATTTTTGATAAGGGGTAATTTGCGGGAAATCTCAAAATATTGAATTCTATCGGGAATTTCAGTTTGTATACTTTTGTAGAATTACTAAAGAACGGGCTTTCTGTACAATATGCCTGCAAAGTATACATGTTCCTATATATTTTGTATAACAATGTCCAAATGTAGACATAATTATCGTAAAATGAACCAAGCCTTTCTTTTCTAATGAATTTAAAGTATACTCATCCAACAACTTGCCTAAAAAAGTTGGAAAAATTAACAGTACTGTGAGTATTACTTACCTCACTTTAATCAGTCGATTCTCAAGTTTGTTTTTGTTAACTCTTCTTAATGTCGTAAACACAAATCATCAACACTTTAAATTAATAAAAACACTTTGTGTCTTTAAAAGCCCCTCCAAATAAAAGTCATGTTTCATACTAAAAAGATGAGTTCCTTTTGTTTTCCCTATGTTTTAAAAGCAAACAGAATCATACCTGAAAAAAGTTTGGTCAAAACCTTTCGAGATAAATACAGAAAAATGTGCTGAAAAAATATAGACATTCATCAAATCTGACAAATATATGCTCCCGGGAACAAGGCCTAATACATGGAAGTTAAATTAAATTACATAAATAAACGTAGTAGACAATTTCTCTCTCTCCTTGTTATAAAAAAAGTATGTGACAAAAGTAAACATGGCGAAATAAGTAATTTGAATCATCTTTGTTATCACAAATATCTACTTTTCAGAATATGATTTTTGAAATTTGTGGTCAGGCTAAACAAGATTAATCAATGAAATCAAGATTCGAGTGGAAATCAAAAGAATACATTCAAAGGATAAAGACTAGAGAGGGAAAACAGACACACGCAACAAAGAACGTGAAATAACCATAATAACGCGTGCAAGAAATAAAAGTAAATGAGCAACTCGGACTCCACTAAAAATGGGGGCATGGACCAGGTGCACCGGAAGGATAAGTGTCCTTTGCTTTTCTATAGTATCAGCCGCCGAGTTGCTCATGAAATGTCAATTCCGGGGAAGCTTGAAGTTTATTTATCACGACAATAGTTCAAACAGAAATATACTGAAGCTAACTAACATTCTAGAATATTGTTTATACTAAAAAAATTAATTTTACGAATAATAAAACATTGCTTTATCTAATGACTTTAACAAAAATTGTATTCAAATGTTTCAATTGAACTTTCAAAACTCCATTAATCAGTTTTGTTTAAAATCGGATGCAAATAATGAGACATTCAATGAAACAGCTTTAATGGTAAATAAAATCATTGAAATATTAACCAATGAAATCTTTTCTTGTTGACTATATAAATTGCTGTTGAGTTATCACATTCTGTTATCTGATAGCAGCATCAGGAATGTTTATGGTCCAATTGTCGATAAAACATAATATCTGCGTAAAATCCGTTGGATACTGTATATAAAGCCATTGTAATAAATACCACGGAAAATCAAGAGCAACTTGTTAGTTAAAAATTGTTCGGGTAAGATAGTGAAAATGAGTCAGTCAGAACTTGAGGTACTTAATGAAGAAGAGGCAAGGCAGTACATTGGAGGAGTTATTTTTGTTTTTATTTTAATGGTTATCGGAATAATCGGCAACTTTCACGTACTTGTAGTTTATATATTCCGAATGAAGCGATCTAATCCTAGAATATTTATCATATTTCTTGCGGCTTTAGACTTCTTAACGTGTTCAATTGGGATGCCGTTTGTCATCATAGACTTGAGGAATCCTCTCACCTTCACCATCATTCCGGCTTGCAAAATCTTGCGATTTATAAATTATTTTATTGGTATTTCTTCAGCTCTTATTTTGCTTATCATCGCAATCGACAGGTGAGTATTCAATGAATGACTTATGTGTTTTTGTATACATAATTTGTCTTTTGTTTTGTCTCTTTTATATTCCCCTTTTTAAAATAGTCACTTGATTGCAGATGTGTCCGATTAGTTTTTTCCCGTTTTTTTTTAACATTGCAAATAAACTCAAAGTAATGCTTTAGAAAATTTACATGTTCAAAGTCATTTGTGCATCTTTTTAACAGAATTAATTTAATTTCGTTACATTATATACCTGTATCTGATGTTATAAATAAAACAAGGACAGCTTGCATATTGACGGTTTGGAAAGCTATTTATTGAATTTTACAGTTTTTGTTCGAACAAAATTAGATTAAATCGTGAGTCTCATAAGGTTTATGTTACAAAACATTGACATATTGCTGTCATCCTTTAAAAAATCTGATGAAAACTGATGAATATTAGATAATCATTATGCGCAAAATTTGAAAGCTTGAATAAATACATTTATTGCTATGTGCCAAACCATATACAACAACGCTTTAATTACATGTCAAAGATCGTTTAGCCAGCGTAATATTTGATGTATTTAATTTATATGAAACGTTACAGTTGTTCTAGTCAATTGAGGTTCATTACTTATAATAACACGTTGATTGATGTGTACGTTGCAATTTATTATACAATCCAATTGTTTGCTTCCGTCGACTATTAAACGACAGGACTAATAACTACCTTGAACCAGAACCATAATATTGTCTATGCAGCTATTTTTCTAAAAGCCGGCTTCGTTTTTCTTATTGTGTCCAATAAAAATAAGTCAAAAAAGACACTATTAGATGGACATTGTTTTTTTTTCTCATCATTCGTGAAGTCAGAATTTTTATAGTGCTTTAAAAATTAAAATAATTGATTTTTTTTATTCTGAGTTTTAGGTACAGGAAAGTTTGTATTCCTCTTGGCAGACAGATAACTCAAGGGCAAGCCAAGATATTGTGTTTAATTGCCTTGTGTATATCTGCAGCTCTGTCTTGGCCGGCTCCTGTTCTTTATGGTCACAGCACAGTTCAAACCAAAAACCCAAACATCACAGGAGTTCGTTGCTTCACCGAGGACCAATTTAAGAGTAGTATTTATCAAGCAATATTCAACGAGATGTTGATTGTGATTTTCTTTTCCATGTTTATCATTCTCGTTATACTTTACAGTTTAATGGCTCGCATTATTTGGAAACATGATGAATTTAGAAGATCGTTTGCTGTTTCCGGAACTACGATGAAACGAAGGTTGAAGAATATTGACATCCATAGTGGTGAGTCGGATATAGACATTTCCGCAGTGTCTTCTGATGTCATGCTAACTCTTGAATCCTCGACACGTAGCTATGACATAAAAACAGTTCACCAAACGATTGGGCCTGTTCACTCGTCGTTCACACAAAACTCCCTCGACAGTACGAACAGTTATATAGGAGACGCTACTAATAACGCTGTCAGAGGTAGAGCCCTTGACGACGCAAGGAGTGATAAAGCATTACGCTCCGATGGCACAGATAATGGGGACGACAAGAAGAAGTCACATTACAAGAATTTTTTACAGTTACATATCATGAAGAAAACAACCATAATGATGTTCCTAATCACTGCAGTGTTTTTAATCAGTTACATCCCTCATTTGACTTTAAAAATTGTTCTCTTTGTCAAGAAGGATTTCCTTATAAACATGAATTTTGCAGAGAAGTTGCTTTACAATACATTTGTATGGTGTTTCTTTATAAATAACATGGCAAATAGCCTTATCTATGGATTTGTTGACATTCGGTTTAGGCAGAATGTTATATCACTTTATAGTAGATTTTGTTGTAGACACAGGTCATGAATAAAGTATGTTATGTATACGAGTAAACTGGTTTGTGTTGTTATTCGTTACATCATGTTGAAGTAAATTTATTTACTACCAAAAAAATAGTCTTGGTGTCTTATTTACCACGCTTATTTTGAATATATGTAATGTATATAAATGCAATTTCTAATCTCCATATTTCACATATTTATGAAGAGAATATGATATGGAATTTCAGTAGACATTAGACAAAAAATAACCAACATAAGAAAACTGGAAACAAACGATCAACATACACACTTTAAACAACAGACTAAAATACAAAAACAGATAAAACTAAGATATAAAAACAAAGCTCTACAAAGGCTTGTCACAATCGGAAAGCCATATCATTACGCTGGTCATACATCCTTTGCCATTTACCCTTACCAAAGGTTTTACCAAAGGACGTTAGAACAGTCATTTGATCATTAATTGCGTCCTCTTGAGGTATATTGCTGAGTGAATATGTAGGTATTAAAGTGAGTTTGAATCGGATACCCAAACTTCATAAAATTCCTTACAAACAGAAGTTACTTGCTGAGCCATCTACGTGTTCGACCAGAGAATTGCCACTTCATTTGCTATTTTTACAACAGCGGAATAGTAAAATGACACCAGCCGAAACTGATTATATACAAAATTATTTCAAATGATTTTCACACGAATTTCACGTACATTTAACATGTATTAAGCAAATGTAGTTTGTTACAAAAGATTTGGTGAAATTTATGTGAATCTAGTCTTAACTAAAAATCATTTTATGTACTTTACATATATAAGAGTAATCAAGGGAACCAAGGTTATAGCGGTAATCAAAAGAATGTAATCCAGGGACAAAGACCAGACATGGAAAACAGACACACACAACAAAGGACATAAAGTAACTAAAATCATACATACAAAGTAACAAAAGTAAATGAGCAACTCGGACTCCACTAAAAACTGAGAGCATGGACCAGGTGCACCGGTAGGGTAAGCGTCCTCTGCTTTTCTAGAAACACCCGCCGAGTTGCTCATAAAAAGTCAAGTCCGGGGTAGACAAACGAGGAAAGGAAAACAATGACCCGTTGAATAAATCAGTTTTCATGGTGCTGATGGATACACCATAACGATCCACGAGTTTATGATGACGACCATAAAACCTCTGTAGTGATGACTTCAATCTTGTAGCAACATAACCCTGTTCCAGAAGCCTATTTGTTAGAGTTCTAGCGCGATACAAAAAGTTTCGGCAAGCTCTGGCATAACGTATGAGTTGTAATAAGAACACACATACGCAGGAGCCGAAGGGATGTTGCCACAGATGAAAGGAAAGTTGACAATTCTGAATGAAAAGCCACCACGTTTGTCGTGAAGATCATGTCAAAGTTGACGTTTAGTTTCGAAAAACAAATAGGTTTCGTATGATAGATCTTTCCGAACATAATATATACTCTATGACACATTAAACGTTTCAGTATTCAATAAAAATATTAATCCAAAAAATAATGTGTTCAAAACCAATATATATATATATTCAAAAATAAAAATATAAAATGGTATGTTCAAAACTTACAAATGTATCTGAAAACGGGGCTTCTTTTTTGAGTGTGGTGACAAACAATCCTAGCATCCTAGCATCAAGAATATTCAAACCCACAAATAGCCTGTATACTACTTAGCCGATGCCGGTGCCATTTTTGGGCCAATTTCGTTGCTTTTATTTTTATTTTAACCCTTGACATATATCATATATAGATAAGAGGTTCAATGTTGTGGGGGCTCTGAGGGGCAGAGTTTTAATTTTAGGTTGAGGGGGTTTACACTCTGCAACACGAGAACGTGCACTGCATGGGACAAAGTTGCAAAGACCTAATACTTGTATTCCGTCACGGCACAGTTCACATTCTGAGACGTTGTATAATATTAATATGTTGTGAAATGCATCATTAATTTGATCCTCTATCCTACATAATAACACCTTGATGATCTGTCCCGTACTACCATACATCGTGTACTAAGTTACAGCCCTAGATTAATCCTACGAGGAGGAATGACCCGGCCAGCAAAAGCTATATTTTTATATAGCCTAGCTGGCCGAGTGGTCTATGGCGCTGTACTTAGTGCAGGTGGTGTTGCCATAGATGTCACAGTGGTACGAGTTGTCGTATAAATTTTCAAGTTTATAAATGTATGAATAAAAGCAAATCAAAGATCAAATTATTATAAGCGAATGCAACATGTCTTTTTCTGATATCACGTCTATCATTTATTCCATTGCAAAAAATATGTGCTGATGCAAAAAAGTGAATGACTTACGATAAGGTAAATTACACGCCTACATGTAATTTATAAGCGGTTTAATTTGTAAATTTTGTCGAAAATTGCTGATGAAGTCCATGTTTTGATTAATTTGTATTTGAAAATCGACCCTTTTGTGGTAACTGTGGAATAAATCGATGAGCACATGCGTGGAGCGTGCTCAATATACACTATAACCATTTATCACTTATAAACTCATCCTGAAGAACTTATAATAGCAATAATAGGGTACGTATGTTTCATTCACTTTTGAACGTGTATCCAAAATGAACTTGCAGAGAACTTGTTCTCAGTACAACTAAAACTTGCATCGGAGCATCAATGCTGTGTCAGGTCGACGTTTTTAATATATTTTTTGTTTTATGTTATTTACAAAGATTAATTGTTTGGTATGTATTTTACCTACAATGATTAAATCAATCTAATACGTTTTTTCATCAGACCTGTATGCCGATTGTGAAGATTGCTCTCTTGAGTTTCGATTCTTGATATATTTCAGTGCCAATATAGAAACCCGCTGTGTTTTCTGGTTAATTTCTTTCGTTCATATTTTCAGTACATTCGACCGTTTTGATTACTTTGACTCTAACAAAATACTAAAATCAACAAGATTTTGTATGGTATCAGAAGATTGGGATCTTCTTCATATAAGATATTCCGTATTTTTGTTTTCATCATTTCATCCTGCTTATTAAGATTGTTGATATACACTTGAAATAATACTTTTCTTTCCATTCAATACCCATTCAAGCCTCTTATAAACTGACTTCCTGGAAAAATGGCAGCGTTTCAACTATTCTAGTTTATACATCGGACAGCGTGTAATGTTCAAAACTCAATGACAAAAAAAAACCAATATCGACAGTTTATAATATCGGTAACTTATTCAAATATTAATCAGATTATCTAATTCTAATATCAACGTTTGTGTTACAACTCGGTCACTCATAGTTAATTTATGTATTTGTATTTTTCCATTGTGATATCGTGGTAAGATTTTCCTTATTATATAAATCAGTGGTAATATCCTTTTCTATTCTTTACGATTGTTTAAGTTTATTAAACCCTTTCTCTTTATATGTGGCCGGATTATTCGTATAGGATGTCGTTTCCAATCACTGGCTTCAGTTATATTTTGCATCTGATTTATATTGTGTGTACAGAGGATATTAAAATCACACAGATTTTGTATGGTTATAAGGAGATTAACATTAACATTATGTAGGACATTTCATGTTTTTTAGCATTTCGTCCTGACAACTAAGTTTATTCATACACACTCAAAGTAATGCCTCAGATTAGTTTGATCTAGAAATTCGAGTTTGAAACTAAATAACAAAAATGGATATAAGGAAATTTAATGCAGACCTTTCTTACAACATTTTTATGTTTGTATTGTTCGATTTTTTTCCATTTGCCTCACCAAAAGAGCATTTGTTCAAAATTTAATAGTTAAAGGCGAAATACCTTAGCCAATGGGAGAATTTTGATTACAGTCCAATATGTCGTATTATTTAAGCTTTCTTTAATGTCGTTTTTGACACAAACTTCGTCCCTAGTGGCTGTTCTGAGTTCAAAAGAAAAAAAAAACGTTTAGATTTCATTTGTATAAGGTTTACCTTTTTACCTTCTTTCACTTGTCATCATTTAACAGTGACTGGATTCCGTTCGTGTTTTCAATTACAACAACCAAAATTCCCCAGTGATAATGACCCGCGAGTAGTGTAAAATACCCAGCAATTATATCAAGTTACTGAAGATTAATTTCTAAAGGGGGGCATGAAAAATGAGGCGTGGTTCTTGGGGGGAAGTAATGGACCTATTTTTTGTTAAAATTAATACCAGACTATTGTTGGAGGTAAATTGTTAAGTGACGGAATGAATCAAATAGTTTTAATTCCGCAAGTGTACCCCCTAGAGTTTCATATATGGTATTGCTTTACCTAGGTGTGCGGAAACATTGCAATATCATATAAAAAATTGTTTAGTTCCCAAATATCAGTGGAAAATGCATAAGTTTGAAAATTTTGGACATCATGTCAAATTAACTATATCTGATATGGGATTATTTAATCATGATCGTCATGATTTTTTTGCAGTGATGAAATGTTGTATATACTTTTTTGGAAACCCTTATTCACCAGCCTTTTCAATTCAGTATATATTTTTTATTTAAATATATCAAAGGCTTTAATAGTTTTTTGTATACAAATAATAAATTAATGCCGTCAAATGTCTTAAGGCAAAACTATCCTTTTAAGACATAAATATCTTTTTTTTTCATTTTATGACATTTTTCAGAACGCTTATTCTACCGGTGCACCTGGTCCATGCTCCCAGTTTTTAGTGGAGTCCGAGTGACTCTTTTACTTATGTTACCTTGTATGCATTATTACAGTTACTTTATGTTCTTTGTTGTGATTGTCTTTTTCCCATTTCTGGTCTTTGTTCCTGGATTACATTCTTTTGATTTCCACTAGAATCGTGGTTCCCATGAATACTCTTAGAATATAACCATGATATCAGCATACATAAGAATAAAAACTAGTAAATCAATTTCTCGGACGATTCAGATTCACTTTTTTATGAAACTATCTGATAATCATTGACACACATAGAAAATGAGAATACTTAACTTACTATCAAAAAGAATCATGCCAATATTGTATTATTACATTACATAATATTAAAATTCAAATTAGATTACAGATTTGATTAGAGTTTCGAGTTAATATTAACTTAGCTCTTAATACGTGCATTAATTATATTACCAACTCTCTCAAAAATGTTTGATTTAATATGAGCCATTTAATATGATTAAATTAGAATTAGACATAATTATGCAGTACCTAGTATTTGATGAGCGTATAAACATCATTTGTAATGTCGTTCGACAAATGTAGTCGGTCTTGGGCGATATATTTTTATTACCTTAATTTCATGTTTTTATTAAACTAAGTGATATTTTTTTTAAATCCATTTCCTTGATTTGCCTATACTGAAAACAAGTACTTTCTTTTTTTTTAAATAGCCGACGCAATAAAATTTAACTTCTAAGTTTCTGCATTTCTTTCAAGAAAATAACACATGGCACGCAATTCCAAATTTTCGATACTGTTTTTCGAACGCAATTTCAAATTTTCTATACTGTTTTTATGAACGCCAATCAGTCATCAGTATTTGGCCAATCGAGAAACAGAATTGCTATCAGATGACTTGATTTTCCATAGAAGAGCGTCCTTAAGGTCAAAGGGTAAAAAGCGGAACTGCATCGGAAAAAATAGTGTTGGTCTATGAAGCTACAAATGACTTGTGTGATGTTTTACTCTAAGGTTGCAATTTGCAACGAATTGAAAGATTTATCAATTATGACCTGCGCGGTATGTGTTCAATGTCACGTATTACCCTTTATATAGGAGAATTATCAATTAGAATTTAGAAATAAGTTAATATTTGTGATATCGAAAAAATTGAATGGATGTAGAAAGTACATTGTCTGTGATGGAAAATTCTGAAGTATTTTCATGTTACTTTCCCTTAAAAAAGGCAAATAACATCTCTTGAAATTCCTTTCTCGAAACAATGTTTTCTGCTTTTATAATTCAAGTGCGGCTGTTTTAATACATTATATGAGATCTGTACTTACATTAATATAGTAGTAAAACGAACGATACCTTTCTGTAATCGTTAGTATTTTAAGTGTCATTTATTAAGAATAAAACAATTTTAAATCTCTCCACTTTGATCTCCAATACAAAAAAATGTATATTGAAATTCCTGAAGAAAAAAATAAATAGTCCAAGTTGAAAATACAGACGAAAAAATTCATACGCTTTCTCGTCCATTTATATATTCAAACAAGATAAACATTTCGTGTTAATTCGCGTAAGTTTCGTGGTAATTCGCGCGTAAGAGAACACGAAAAATGTTTCATACAGACATGCTGTAAATAAGAAACCAAAGTGATGGAAAAGGTCATTTTCTCAAAAATCATATAATGCAGAGTTAATTCTGCATATAAAATATCAATTAAGTAATATCAAATTACAACAAAAATAAAACATATCAAATGAATAAATGACAAATTAGCAAAGGTAGGGAGAAACATTCTGTCACAAATCCACTCTTACAGATGAATGAACACATTCGTGGTAAGAGTGGATCCCCCACCCAAGGGCTCTTGCTGTGTATATCGGTGACAAATTAAAAAGTAGGAACAATAAAAAGTATGACAACTCATGATACTCAATGGCAATGTATAAATCATGCAATAACAAATGAAAGTGACTTAGAATGAGCCATATGTACATATATACATCAAACAGTTGGAGAGCAGGCCATGCTAACCTCTCATATACACGAATAAAAACCATAGAACAAATATTTACTTCAAAGAGCTGGAAAACAGGCCATGCTGACCACTCCTGTTTACAACTTAAAGCTATAGGACGAAAATATACGTCGAATTGTTGGAGAGCAGACCATGCTGACCTCTCTTGTACATGACTACCAACTGACACAAAGATGTCAACGCATAAACATTATAATCAGTTTGGTAGGTAGTACTGACCCAAACTAAAGTATGCATGTACCCACTGTTTCATTGTTTTGGCAAACCCAATGACCAAATACGTAACTACATGAACTTTGCTGTTATTGACCAAATCTATGGTCGATATTTAAAATATACATTGTAAAAAAATCAGAAATTATTCATCCTTACATATTTCATGAATGCATTAGATTTCCACCTTCCCATATTTTATATAACAGAGAGGGGAACTCCCCTGGCTGCAGCCGACGATGCGGCTCCAATTCTAAAACTATAAGCCTAGTATTTCTGGTTATCTAAGCCGATGTACGACAATGCTGATTTCTAAGAATTTGTAAAGAATGATCGAGGTACTGGTGTCCCTGATTTGAGTTGAAATAATGGTCCGCATTTATGGCCAAAGTTGTCGTGATAATTATAACTGATACCAGACATGCTAAATTATCCTCATTTAGAGGTATATAGATAGTTTTGGGATGCAGATCACCGTTTGTTGTTTTCAAATACAGTTTATCAATATTTGACAACTCATTTAACTTATATTCCCTCGCCTTTCTGTAAACCATTCTTGACCATATTTTGGTCAGAAGCTTTTTTCACGAACGAACAAGTTCGATTCGCTGTTCAAATCAGCGAATGCAAGTTAACAATTTTCAGACAATAGAAAAGATAAAGGAATAAGGTATCTTAGGCTTAAGGGCTTGAGCACTGTGCATTCAATGTGTATAAAGTAGGTGCTTCCCAGAATATGAACGTTTTCTCAATTCGCCTGTGAAAAGCCGAGACATCTGAGACTTTTAGAAAAGCGTGTTTTACGATGTATACTAAACATGGAACAAAGAAAATACTTTTTGTACAAAAGTACAATTATTCAAACACAAAATTGATGAGTTATAATGCTTTTACAAGAAATCATAGACTGGGAGCAGGTGTTTGCGTTCCCTGGTGTATTAGAATCGACCACATGTGTTCAAATTAAATATGATTTAATGCATTTACTTTTTATTTGATTTTTTTTTAAAATCAGCATCAACAATCACATATTTAGCAGGTTATTATGAATATTTCAATTGTATCACATAGGTCGTATTTAGCACTAATCACACAGATTATCTATTTTATTTTCAAATTTTAAAATATCTAAATTAAGGAATAGGTTCTGTGATGTTGTGTAACTCTATTGATACTGAAAATGCAGTGTGTTTTCATTTCAATATGTACTAGTAATCATGTGATAATCATATGTAAATTAAAACACATGATGATCATATCACACTCGATGCGTATGATAATCATATCTTGTATGTCATGTGATTCATATATGCGTGCCACTTTTGGCTGTGTATTATAACTGATAACAGGTAATCCTCTGATCTCTTCTGGACAATTTTATCACCTTTTAGTGTTTTGTGTCAAGTTATCAACATTCAATTAGGTACTAGTATCCCTCTCTTGTCGTTTTTTTTTTTTTTTTTTAGTTATTCATATGATTTTCAGGTTTTTTTTTCTTGAGATCTTTGGATGACAAGAAGAATTTAATCATCTAGTTAAGCATTCCCAATTTGGGAATTCCGTTTATATTTCGAAGAATCTATCAACGACCGACACCGCTTCCTTTAACAACTATATCAATTTTGACAACACAAAAATACCAAGTCGGCAAGCGTATAAGTTAAAAATTTCCAAGTTTCAAATGCAACCACATGTTAGCTTATAATGTTTACTTTTTTAAACTAGTACAATAAAAGCCACAGATTGACTTATTCGACCAAATTCAAAGAAACGCTTCTGAATCAATCCTATAAAAATGCTGTTTGAAAAAGGTTTTAATTTAAGATATTGAGGTCTTATTGAGAATTAGTCACGACAAACCAGAAAGGTTGAAGCAGAGAATATTCAAGTCATTTTCTTTCTTTCAAATTTAATTTCTAAACTTTTCACTTTTTAAAATCTTTATTTTACATTAAACTCATAATATAATTACATTTTATCGTTTTAGTGGCCGATTTCGTATCACATGTAATTTTTCCTGAACCAGACACAATGACGCCTACTACAGCCTGGGAACGTATCAGTCCTAGCCAACACCAATCCTTCATTGTCCCTATGAACCCTAAAACTCAAAAACACAGGGACAAATTGCGGTTTGTGTGTCTTTCAGACACTCACACACAGGTTGAAAATGTAAAGAACTTTGTACCAGACGGCGATATTTTGCTTCATGCGGGAAATTTTACAAATACTGGGCAGGTGGATGAAATAATCAATTTTAACACGTTTCTAGGTAATTGGAAGGTACTATTGTAGAAATTTCCTTTCATTTCAATACGTTTCCATGTAGGTGAGAAGATTTATAGTTTAATTATTACATATTTTTCTGTGATTATCTCAGAAAAGAGCCACCAAACTGTGCCATCAGAGGGAAAGGTCATTATTTTTTCGAGAGAAAATATCATAAAGATAATGTTTGCGTGTGAACACTTTTATCGTATAGAATACAACAGATCAACTAACATCGATGAATTTTCAGAAATGTTATCCCAATTGATAATATCCGATTATATTTACTGACTGAACTCTACTTGATTTCTCAAAACCTGAAATGACTTATTTAAAACTGTCCTCTTATAAAGCTTAAATATAAGTCACACTACACCGTCGTTTGTGTAAAGAGTTTAGTTCAACTCATTTGATAAAGAATTATGTTACACGTGTCTCGTTATAGTTGCTCTTTCCAGCCTAATACTTTTAAAATTGCATGAAATCAACAGCTCGCTGGGTGCTTCTAGTAATTAATGCTAAACCCCTTCACATACACGAATCGAATCTTTTTTATGAATCCTTACGAATCCCCGAATTTACAAGATTTGTAAAACTAACACGAATCCTTACAAGTTAAGCCACTTGCAAGTGTTTTACGATTGGTTATGAGTATGAACGATACCTTTACGATTTACTAAGAAATGAATGCGGTGAATCTTCGATCATTGCGATTAAATACGAGCAATTTACGAATGCATATCAAATTATTCAGAATTATTGCGACTGCAATGCGCATTGTTACGATTACGGATAATTAACTTATGGTTTACGATAACCAAACGGGTTTTTACGAATAATTACGGTTTGGTTAGGAGTGTTTTTACGAGCGGTAATGCTTTTTCTTTTGGAGTTGCATTGTATCATATTTCTGACCATACAGCTTCATGCAATTTGATATGTTCGATGAGTGATAGAATTCAAAATTACACCAAGAATTATTTCGACTTCTTCACCCACTGGCACGACAACCTAACCCTTTTAATTCGTCCTGGGCAAAGTATTTGTATATTTTCCCAGTGCTCGCTTTAATTCGTGTTTATCCGTTAATCCGACAAACTATTCCAAGCTATTCACAATCATTCGTAAATAAATCGTAACATGTAAACAATCGTAGAAGGTAGCAAACCAAACAGTTCTTGTAACAGCTTTACGAGTTTTGTGATCGGTTAACGATATTTTCCGAATGGTTAAGAGTTGTTGGCGAACTCTTTACGAATAAAGTAATCAAGAAAGATTCGTTGACAATCGTCTACTTTTTTACATGTAATTATAGATTTATCTATTTTGATCAGATTTACACCACTGTCGCACCATGGTCATAAATTTAGTTTATATGTAATGTTTATTACATTGTACTGTTTTGGTTCATGCCATAACCATTTACTGTAAATGTGTTTGTGCAAATAAATTGTCTATTGTAAAAATTGCAATTCGATATGAGTCATGCCTGCGATTGTTAAAATATAACGAGTTGTAAAGAGTTATTTACGAATCCAGACGAGTTAAATACGAGTGCTTGTGAATGACTAAAAATTTATTATTCGTAAGGATGGTTGCGTAAGAAACTATCGTGTATGTTAAGGGGTTTTACAAGACACGAGGGAATTATCGTGACAGTTTTATTAAGGAGTTAGTCATTTGATTTTCCGTCTTCATTTCTTTACCACCACTTGAGTGTTGAATGTAGTCCCGACCTATTTTATTTCCTTTAATTTCTCATATATAATCTCGGTTTGAAATTATTGACTTGGAATTTTATAACGCAGCTAGCTTCATCACCTTTGTACCAAACCACTATGGAAAAAAACTTTTGGCTTAGATGACACAGCCAAAGAAAATGAAACCTACACAATAAACCAACTTAATTGTGTACTAAAATTGAGGATTAGTATTTTATTTTATTTTATGCATGGTCATTGTTATATAATTATTGTAATGCTTTAAAAATGCAGGATG
Organism: Perna viridis; assembly: GCA_037379345.1. NCBI lineage: Eukaryota > Metazoa > Mollusca > Bivalvia > Mytilida > Mytilidae > Perna > Perna viridis. The sequence continues at coordinate 10,941,597 of CM074517.1, read as the reverse complement.
ATAAATTATTCCATGTTATTTTCAGGAACGCTCCCGCACAAACGTAAAATTGTCATTGCTGGAAATCAGGATTTGACTTTTGATGATTCCCTATGGATTGATGAAAAAAGAATGAAAGAATCGTTTAATTTATCCCGGAGATCAGTTAATTGTGCATTGGAACAATCGAAAGTATTGAAAGTAAAGGATCTATTAACAAATTGTGTTTATTTAGAGGACACTTCTTTTTTGTTGTGTGGGATTCATATCTATGGTTCGCCCTGGTAAGCATGCAATTGATATAATGTGGTACGTACGAAGATATATTGTGGTATGTGCGCTGGGAAACCAAAGTATCATCGTATTTTATAATGAGTAAGAAAGGAGAGTAAGATCCGAGTTTTAAAAATACGATCATTCGATGATTCCTTTAAATAATAATCATGATATTTGGTTTGGAGAATTATTTCGTCTGTATTTATTGATTTTAGCTATTTTAGTTTACATCTCACAACATTAAAAAATTGCCAGGATTATATGATGGAAAAATAAATTAAAACCGGAAAGTTCTGCTAAATGTGTTCTGTGGGTCTGCACATTGCAATTGAATAATAGCAAATGACACGCTATGACAGACCATTAAAACTTATTGACAGAAAAACTTCAGAATAGTTTTGTATAAATAGTTTATACATCGTACTTCTTGTTACAAAGCTAGCGACAGCAAGCAGTGTTTTTTATTATTATTTCACTATTAACCAACCGATCTTGACATGTTGACATAATGTGCAGACTGTTTGAAAGATATAAAGATAATGCAAAATAACTTGCAATGTGTTGTGTATCGCCTTGCAATCTTATGCATTTTATATCACGACGACTTTGATTAATCGTCATGTCGTCTTAGGTTTATTTTCAGGTAAAAAGTATTACGATTAATTATTGATTATCTTCATTTAAAGGATTCCAGAATACGGCCATTCCGCTTTTAATTTGAAACGAGGAAAAGACATTTTACAAAAATGGGACCAAATTCCGGATAGGACTGATATTCTCCTTACGCATGGTCCGCCATTAGGTAAATAAACGAACATTAAAATTATCGTTACGACTTGAAACAACCGGGTGTTAGTTATAATAGAGTTTAAGTTCACATCGGGAGAGTTGAGATACAGCAGTAAAAATCAGAATTATACTGCAGATCATCTAGCAGTCTGACACATACAGTTTTTGGAATAGATATACATTCCTATTAGTCCAGGCATTGTGCGAAAGATTGTTAAATGTAAAAATCTGTCATCTATTGTGTAGGAAAAGATGTTGTTTAGTGGGAGTCACGAAATGGCATTTTTACACAATATATGTATTTTGAATTTTTCTTGGGTTATGGTGTCATGGTTATTACCAGCAATGGTATTTTACTGTCCACAATATATTACTGTAAATTATCAATTATTACAGGTTATGGTGATCTATCTATGTCCAAGTCCCGTGTCGGGTGCTTGGAGCTACTGAACACTGTCCAGAGACGAGTCCGACCACTGTATCATGTATTTGGTCATTTACACGAAGGTGGGTTCATGATATATATCCTGTAGTTTTATGAGATAATACAATTGGGTTACTTATTGAGATAAACACTTAAAAGTTAAATGGTGATGCGCATCAATAGAAAAGATTGAACAGTAATGTATAAAACTGCATATCTATTTTTAGAAGTATAGTTGCAGAAATGAGAGATGTCGTACACCTGGATTCTCGCATTATATTTTGTCAAAAATTCCTAAAAGTCGGACACGGCGAATGGCCTCCAGTGATTTTCAGGGTTTTTTTTTATCTCTCAATTCAATCGACATTTTTTCTATCATAAAGGTGCAGATCCATTTGCCTCCTCACTAGGATCCTCCTAAGTTGTGTGTTTTATCCTACAAAATGTTTTGCTACGTTAAAAACTTACAACACAATATGAATTCTTTTACCATTAGCTTGTATGTTGCAGTTTTGATTACAGGTTATGGAATAGCATCAGATGGGCGTACTACATTCATCAACTCTTCATCATGTACAGTGACATATACCCCATCAAACATACCCATAGTGTTCGATGTACCAATACCTAAAGGTCATAGCAAGGACGAATTGGTTAAAAATAACTCTTGATGTCTGCTCAGTCTACGAGGCAGTTAAGTTCCGTTTGTCAGTGGGTCAAGTATCACGTGATACCCAGATTATTGAACAGGCTTGATTCCTATACATCGACGTGTACCTAGGGATATACAAAACTCATTTTTATGACCAATTAAATCGGTTAAAAAGGAAAAATTTCAGTAAGTGATCCTTAACTGTAAAGAAGTGCTATTAAGTGCAGAATCTTAATATAGCAAATGGTGTCAGTATACAAGTATGCATATGAAACTGGCGTTTTAGAGTGGTGTTGGACTTACAAAATAAAATACTAATGTTCTCAAGCAATTTGGTTATACAACTGGTAATGAAATATTATAAACAATGGACATGGAGTTATGTAGTGTAGTGCCTCCATCATTCCCAAGGGGCGGACAAATGAAAATTGCACTAGAGTTAACCTTTATTTTACACTTCCAATAACACGAGTAGCATGAAGACATAGAAGTATGCTGATGTTCAAAGGAGTTTCGTGTAAACAACAAGAAAACGGTAAAAAGCTGAAATCAAAGAAAAAATGACAATATAGAACCTATCACAACACATGATCATAATAAGTCAAAATGCAACATGTAAAAATGAACCTAAATGCACACCAGCACACCATACATATGCAAAAATATGAAACATATTTTTGATGAGAAATTTCGTGAAATTACTTCAATTAACTCAAAATTATGAAATATATGACAAATACATGTATGTTCTAGCCTAAATTTAAGACTCAAAAAATGACAGTGATTTAAGTCACAAACTGGCGTTCCATACTTTTGAAAATACATAAAAAAGGGAAGGTGTATGTAACGTCAAAATTTACACAAAAATGAAAGAATAAGGTCAAGGGAACATTAAAAGGGGTGCCCTAAATTATCTAAACAAAATATAAACAAAACCACAATGAAATTATTGACTCATGTCCTAGGTCATACTACCGAAAATAAATCATGTTTAAACTATGAAAAAAGTGTAAATACACATTGAACTTACCGTATGTCATAACTATGAATACGCATAAAAACTTACACTGTGCTAGAATCAGGTGTACACATCAAAAATTATAAAAGACATTAATGTACATTTTGTCATCAAAAAAAATATCGGAGGAATGAATATACGGGGGAAAGAAACGAACATTTAACTATAGGTATCAATAATAAGAGTCAAGAACAGTCACTGTCTGCACGTGAGAAGGCAGCACATGTAGTAATACAAAAATAATTAAAATGCAATTGGTAGTATACTATATTAGTGCTTGTGTTCATCAAGAGTTTTTTAAGTTTGAAAAAAAATACTTGAAAGTAGACCAATTTACGATCTCCTTGCTCAATTAAGAACGGATATGGTGGAACGTAACAATTGCACCAGATTATAACCTAAATACAATTTATTAAATACTTTCAGAGGTCACCAAAAAAGTTTCAACACGTGTAAAGATACCTTTAATTAAGCTCTGAAAGGCCCAACCAATATAAGCATTAAAATCTACAGTAACAGAGCTATGACATCATCAAATCACTGTGTATCTGAAGCAATCTGCTTGTCAGTTAAAAGGTAAAGATTGGGATCTTTATATCAAAACCACAAATAAAATCAATTCAAGTTGCAAAACAACAGATAAAAGAAAAACAAGACTCAACAAACAGCAGCATGTATATGATTTTATTTAAAATGTGATATAAAATATACAGATAATTAATGATCTAATCATGGCACCGATTGTGATTATAAACATCATCAATTATGAGTCAGAACTATTATTTTCCTGGAAAAGTAAGGTATTCATTTCTGGGTACATAGACTTTTTTCCTGAAATGTCGTCTTTTTCCCCATAAAAAGTAATGCCAATTTCGAGAGATGTAAAAGGCTGGTAGGACCCCAAAACTATACAATATTTCAATACATCAATTTTTAATGATTTATTTTTTTAATATTTCCACAAGGAGATAAATCCAACATTTTTTTTAGAAAACCTGACAACAGTTAATACATAATGTGTTTATAGAAATTTATTGGGTGCTGTCAACAAGACATCAAGATGTCTTAAAATTCACGTTTCATTGAATACAATGTACCAGTATTGCGTATTTATTAAAAAATACAATGGAAACATACATGTAAGTATAAGTCTCTGTATGTCTCTGTAAAAATGGGAAAAATCAGAAACATGCATGTTAAAAACCCACCAATCTAACAACACCATTTCACCAAAACATGATTTCTTTATTTGAAAATACCACTATTTGATCTCTGGGTTACTGGATTTGTTCAGAAATTTTTCAATAGAATGTTAGAAAAATGAGGTTTTTTGATAGAGTCATCTGCCCTTGTTCATTTTCTGTGCATTTCAATGAAATTATAACTAATGTTGTCAAAATTATATGAAAAATACTAACTTTTTTCCTTGATTCTGTTAGTTCAAACAAATAGTCAAATTTCACTTTCAAAATGTTGTCCTTTTTCCATACCATGCTTTAACCACTGCCTGATTCTTACAGAGACTGACACTAAACTTAAGATGAAGGAATGATCATGATAGACGGAATGTACATTATCATTTTACAATCAATTTTAATTTAAAATATTTACAAAAAATATCTTTTTTCACAACCTAGAAATAAAAATGTATTCTTATAAAAGAGTGTTTTATTCTTCTTTTCATAAGTCATTTCAAAACAAACTTGGGCAATAAAAAATAAGAGATGCCTAAAATAGGCACCCAAACCTGACCTGACTGTTAAATGGCAACAAGCAAGTAGCTGAAAGTCAACTTTTCATTCAATATGAAAAATCATTTAAAAAAAAGGTGAAATGTTCTTATGTTATCAAACTGACTGACAAATCAAATAAGATTGAATTGAGAGTTCAGCAATGGGTACTACATGTATATGTAATACATTATACATGTTGGTGTCAAGAATAAAAGTAAATACTGACTTGCATAAAAAGTTTGATTTAGGAAAATACATGTAGCAACTGTCTAAGAATCACCAAGGGGTGGTTAATGTTCCCCATGATCGCACCTTTTTTTAGCAATAAATTATTGTTATTCAAGGGTGGCTTCCATGTAATCTATCCTCTTGTGCAGTGTAAAAAAAATGGAGAAACTATTTTTTTTTTTTTTTAAAGGGAGGCAACTGGGATTTTTCAAACACATTCTTTTACTTTCTTAACTTTCACATCAAGTATCAGAATGCTTCATATGAAAAATCAGTCCAAAAAATAAACAAAAGAACCACTTATTAAATGTTTGCATGATTCTTATTCAGAGCGCTACTTCAATGGTATAATAATCTTAGCAGTACCCAGTACATCTGAAAGTTACTAATATTGTTTTACCTCATAACAATTAAATACATGTATTTCTGTCTACAACACTTCTGTTTTTGAAATGAAATTTTGAAAGATCTGTACAATATGAAATAGTTTTATATACAAGAAGTCATCTGTATTCAGTAGTAGAACTTCATATGGTACCATAAAACCTGGGCTATTACACATGCTAATATAAAGATTGTACAGAAAATTCCTGCTGCAGCGGTTCCTTTGGCATAGGCACCATATTTGGAAGCTTTAATGTAATTGCATCTGTTGAAATAGTCTCTGGAGATTTCTAAAAAGAAAAAAAAGTAGTTTAAACAAATAAATTAGAAGAGGTCATATTGGTTACCAGTTAAAAGAACCTTGTACAAGTATTTTCACAAATGAATTTTAACAAAAATTCAAAATGACATATAAAAGTGAAGTAAATGTACATGTATGCTGAACTTCATCTGTTCTATACAAGTTATTGTATAAGATCTTACATGTTTGTATGTGTCAATCAGATTCTCTTTTAAATATCTGTGCAATGTTAAATTTCAACTTTTTTTTTAAAAAGTAAAGTTAAAAATTGCAGTTGATAAACAAATTTGGTTTTTGTTTCTTTACACATGTAAGTACATGTACATGTATATTTCATTTAGAATTGTTCGGGCCTTGACCAATCCACCAGAAACATTGTACATATAGTTGTGTCACATTGTTATTTTAATTGAGCTCACTGTATAATAGTGAGCTTTCAACAGAACTATTTATACATACAATTTTGCATTTATGGATGTCAATTCACTTCCACTATTATTTTTTGTCTCCCACCACTACAAAGAAGGGGACTTAGAAACACTGGTGTCCATCCACATGTTCAGTCATATTTGTGGACAGAACTCCTTGAAAATTGTTTGAGGCAGTTTGTTCAAATGTTGTAGGATTGTTATTCACCATTTGTAGTTGATCATATTGCAGCAGTGTTTAGGGGGGGGGCATATGGCTACAAATTGCTTGATCATGCACCTATCACTCTTTTTAACATGTTTTCCATAAGGAGGGGATTTATTCATAGATTGGTTGATTGTGTATTGAGGTCCTGTGTCAAAATTTCCTGCCTTTCATCTTTATTGTGCTAGCTCACTGAAGCATACACACAGGTACCTATAGGCATGCCAACCCACTCAGACACATTCTTACTCCGAGCCAACAAGTCATTACTATATGTAATTCCATTAAATGTCACTACTTGATTTGGCTGGTTTTTGAACCCACAACCTCCCACACTGAAGGTAAGCATGCTACCCTGAGATAACTGAGCGATACTTATTTGCATGATTTTTTTCTTGTTTGCCTAATAAGCAACATTTAATTTCTTGCAAAACATGTCAAGGTATATATAGTTTGTCGTATACTGGTAGTTTAACACTTACCTGCAAGAAGAACTGCTATGATACCAAATATAGGGTTGATAGCAATAGAACAACAGGCTAGTCCAAAATTATCCTCTGGTTTCTTTAGTTTGTCTGGTGCCTGTTGTACAATAGGGAGGAAGGTTGATGCATGTGATGGTGTGTATGTGGAGTAAAAGCTACGATGGCTGTATGTCATACTAGCCTGTGACGAGTAGTATGACGGCCATTTCTGCAGCTCAAATGCACTGCCCATATCTGACTCTCCCATCTCAGAACCCCCATGGGATGGGGGTTTGTAGTAGTTAGTGCTCATTTCTGTAATTCACTTCTGCTTAAGTAAACTAAAAAATAAAATCAGATGAATTCATTTTACTATTTTAAATGTTAAAAAATACAATATCATTCCATCATTTTTTGTGGAAAATACAACATGTAGGTGTGATACAAGCAATTTAGGTACATGTAATGACATGTACGTGTAATAGTAAATAGTATTTCATTTACAAGTACCAGCAATTATACATGTACATGTACAATGTATATGTCACTGCTTGTATATTATGTTGAAAGATAAAGGAATGATTAAAAAAAGGGCATTAATGGAACGTTAAGTGATACCCCACCATAATGATGAAAAAGAGGGGTGGCAAAACTTGAAAATTACATTTTGGATTTAGCTGATCTTAACCTGTATTTTTTTACTATTTTTTTTCCTTAATTACTGCATTTAAATTTTGTAACAGGGTATATATTTCATGGTATACTATAGACCCTTTGGTGCTAAGTTGATGAGCAGACATGATAAATACATAGGGCATGGATAGAAGAAAAACTTTTGCCTCACTGAAGTGTATAATGTTAAGGCAGTGGCTCTACAGGCTAATCATCCACACATCCGGTTTGAGTCAATAACACATGGAATCATGGCAGAAACGGTTGATATACGTTAGTAATGTGGAAAATGTGAGGAATTCTTTTTTATACATTATATACAAAATGATACAAATACAATTTAAATCGTAACTGATGTAACAAATAACGAATAAAAATCATTCAGAATTAATACAAAATACACATTTAACAAACTTGAAAGACTGTATTTGCACATCGAGAAAGATTGTTTTGGCTTATTTTAAATCATAATGCTGCCATTCCAGATGACAGATGTGAAATATATCCATTCACACTGGCCCTTCTTTGTTTTCAAGCACATATCAAATATGCAGTCAAGGTAGTATGTAACACAAACATAAAACTGCTCAGTTTATTAAATGTGAACACAGTTCGCGATGACATTAATAGTCATACATTTGCAGATAAGTTCAACAACATTTTCATAACAAACCTGGCATTTCCATCACCATTCTGTATGTATTTGATGCAAACCGGATATGTGGATGATTAGCCTGAAGAGGCTCCCCGTCCATGAATGCATGGACGTGGAGCCACTGCCTAATGTTAAAGCATGCTTCACACATGCTCATTTACTATCCCACAGTTAAAACAGAATCCACAACTAAATCATGAACATGTTCTTTGCCAAAGCACAAATTGCCTTTTATCTTGTTCTTTGCCAAAGCACAAATTGCCTTTTATCTTGTTCCTTTTGTAAAAATGATCTATCTACAACATTCCTTTTCCAGAGTATATAATAAGGTCCATTGAAATTTCTTAAAATTGTTGATAGTGAGCGCCGCAAAGCAGTGTGAGCTCTACAATTATTACATGTATCTAAATTTCCATTAAGGTTCCTCAATATACTAACAAAAAAAAAAAGTCATGTCCCTGAAGTAACAAAAAGTGACTGTCCTTACAGAGAAAATTCATCATTTCCTTCAATCAAACAAATAAAAAAAAAATATAAGTAAAGATTACGTTTCAGTAAAATTAAATTCGCCTTATCTGATAGTTTTCAAGTCTTTTTTTCTAATTTGTTTTACTTATTGAAAGAAGTGAATGTTATGTTTTTAAAAACTTCAGGAAACACGTGGATGTACGTACGTTTATCTCCACTGTTTCACTGTTGCTGTTGTCAAGAACCTAACCCGCCTTAGAAAAAAAAATATAACTCCTACCTATTATATTATCAAAATCAAATCATAGCTTTTCTAAGATAGGAAAAGCAATCATTTTCTTGTTTGGAACTTGCAGCTGTCGTCTGAATTTTGTTTATGTCACAAGATATGTGTAAAATATTCCCAGTGGGAATATTTTACAAAATCTTGTGACGTAAACAAAATCTGATTTGAGGAGTTTTAGGTTGAAGAGGGCTTTTGAGGTGAGGTGTTTGGGAAAGGACAGGTGGATTTTCTTATACCATAATAGTAGAGTTTGTCAAATAGTAACTATTTCTAGACTTAAAGCATCAAAGCTTTGCCATGACGCAAAAAAAACTATTTTTCTAACAGTAATTATTTTATTTTATTATGTAACACACGTTTTCTTATAGAAAATAAGAGTTATTTTATTGTAACATTTATTATATTTATTGTTATGTCTGTATTTGTAAACTTAAAATAAAAATAAATATATTAAGCATGTTTATGTCTTTATATAGTTCATGATACTACTGACTATTTACAAAAATCTTTTACCCATAATATGTTATTTGTGCTTTGCGCAAAAGTGACTAAAGCCCTCAAAATCCTAGCTAAAACCCCGATTTCCACCATCCGTGGAGAACTGTAATATTTCCAGTATTCATACAGATTGATCTGATATGCCAAAAATGAAATGGATGTTGCTAGCGATGCCGTTTATTGATAAAAAAAAATGTAAAGTATTGCGAAGTGCTATAAAATTATTGGCAATTTTGAGAGCGAGGGGAAAGGGGATATGGGATTGGAATTTTTTGGGGGGGAATCTTAAAGTTATTCATTTATTGAATTTATTGAATTCCCTCATGATTAATTAACAAGGCAAATTTTCAAATAGAAATATTGATTTTGCCTGCTGCTTAAATATAAATAAAAATATTGCACTTGCGAAGCAATAATTTTTTATGCGGAACGACCCTCCCCAGTCCTTGTAATGCCCTTTATTATTTTTACAAGTCTCGCACAGATGGTTCATGTATGGTCAAGCTCAGGGTACTTGCTGATCTAGGCAATGCCTACCCATATTAAATAGTGAGCTCATACAAAACTTACATGTATGACTAAATCACCTGGGAGATGATCAGACCCCTACTTAAATTTCTGGTAAATAACATAATGTCAAATTAAAAAATAACAATTTATTTTAAGTGATTGTGGAAACAGTCTTATCAATTCCATGTCTCAAATCAGTTCTGTAGAACCGTATTTTTGACAAAAATTCGTGTCCCATTTGGTAGTTGGAAGGGTACATGTATTTTCCCAAGCTCCTGTTCTATTTCTTTGATTTTAGGAGGCTTTGAAGTGTACAATGCAAACAATGCAATGATTACCTAAATATAAAATAAAAAATATAATTAAAATCCTTGACACTGGTTTAACTGATACCACTACATTCTCTTGCTTGTTTTCAAAATATCACCATTTTGCGGAAGTGTTTATGACAAGTACGCCTGCGCACAGGTAAAATACCTGTCCAGGTGAATTGTAGGCGTTTGCTTAAAATGGAATGGAATGGACAATTGGATTGGCTTTTAATATAAAACTATTGACAGAACGGATAGCTGACGATATAAGTTTGACCCCCTTTATTTAGTTAGATTGAGAGGATTAATTGGCGCATGCACATGATTAAGTATATGATATCAGAGACCTACAATTAAAGAGATAAGAAACTTGTTAATTAGCCTGTTTATCAATAAAGTTATCAGGCGACAGAACGAGATTTTTTCACTTAAACTGCTTTTACCTCTTTAGATGAAATGATCTGAAATAATTGTAGCAGACGGCCAGAAGACGTAAAAGTGGGAAACTGAAGATTTTATTAAATTATCTTGAAAAAAAGTTGTGATAGGTTAATGTGAAATTAATTAATTTAACTTTTAATTATTTTAATTCTGGTAAATATCGTGGCTAAGTGGACTAAGTATCATATTTTCATGCTAATATATAATAACGTTGCATAATTGATGGAGATTAAAGAGACTTTTGTCAGTGAAGCCACGACAGCTGAAATTGACCTAGGCATCATGTGGCATTTTCGTTCTTAAGGTGATGGCCATTAGATTGCATATAATACGAGACATAGTCGCTACTATTTCTGACAGGTTTCATTCCTTGACCTGAAATATGCTCCACATTTAGCGGGAAATGTTGCAAGAAACTTTTTAGGGAATATATTCGCATATTTATGCATATGAATGAAATATACATTTGCAATATTCAACTGTAGTACGTGGGCTGAGATAACCTCCCATCGCCCCGCACCCACTCATCATCCTAAATATGACTTTCAGGTACTATTATTCCTCTCATCGATGAATCTTTTTGTCGCCAAAAAAATAAACTGAAGCATTTTTGTAATTTTTTTGTCACTTTTTATATCTCGTTGTGGCAAAAATCCATTTTTAACGTTTTTTTTTTATTCTTCGAACTTCTTCTTTCAACAAAATAAAATAAATTGACATATATTTATATATGTATCATCATGTAGCCCAATGTCTCAGGTTTACAATGGTACCAAGAAAGTTGCAGTAACACTTAGGGTTTTGGGAAAAATATATAAAATGAACCCTAACCCACCGCAAAATCGCTTAAATTGACATATTTTTCCATGTCAAAACCCCTAGAGAATTTATGCTATACGATACCTATATTTGTTTAGTTTGTTCACACATGCTGTCCCAGGAAGACTTAGACGCTCAAATAATTGAGTCACAAAAATCTTTACTTTTTGACCCAATGGGGTACAAATATAGGCTTATACTGAAAAAGAATCCGTGAATATTCTTTGGCGACAATTTTTTTCGATAATGGGAGATGTATAGGTACCTTAAAATTACCATGAAGTTGATGAGTGAGGGATGCATTGTGGACCCTTCCAGGCCATGGACTACTATATATTACCCCAGTAAAGTCATTTATATACATGTATATGTATTTGATATTGCCACTGGAGACTATAAGGGTGTTGCATAAAACTGGTTTGGTAATTAAACATGTATACTTTTCTATTAAAGAAACTATGACGAGCGTAGCGAACCAAATTTGTTTTATAGGTTTTGTGGAGGTCAGAATATTTATTTTCAATTTACTAGTCAAGATCAGAATATTTATTTTCAATTTACTAGTCAAGATCGGAATATTTATTTTCTTGCAATTTGAAAAGTCAGACTATTTATTTTCTGGTATGATGAGGCCAGATTATTTCTTTCGTAAATAATCAGAGACAGATTTATTATTTTCAAAATCTGCCAGCCCCCCTTCCGAATCAAATGGCCGTTCCCTAAGCAATATCATATTTTACCGTAGCACTCACAAGCATCTGCGGTCAAGTTTGTAGGCACGGACCATAGTCAATGCGAAGGAGTGAAATATGAAACGGAAACAGAGCTGCATTAGCTGTCATTTTTCGTAAATTTTTGTTTCTGTTGAAATATACCTTAACTTTGAATTATTTTTACCAAATTGTACTTTCCTGTATAATTTCATTCGACATCCACAAATAAATTGTGTTAAATACATGAAATAGGTGTCTATATATTTATTGTCTTGCAAGACAAAAATCGACCTAGATAAATCCGTATGCATGTGACTTCTGGTGACCTTAATCCACGTATGTGCTGTAAGGGTCTCTTTTTTAAAAACAAATCTGATTGCAAAGCGAAAGTGGTAATCAGTGGCAAGGAAGACCGTCGGATTCAAGCCGTAAAAGACAAAAGTTCGAATATTATGCAAGGATCCTTTTAAAATTTACGTATTGTGATATAATGTGGCACAAATATGGTCAGTAACTGTCATTATTTATTTGAAAACTAATCAAGAATAGATGAAATGAATTGTTAACTAGACACGTGCATACCTGTGTAACCGTTTTTGTTATTTTTTTTACCAAGGTTGAAGTATTTTTAACCCAGGTTAATGTCCTGTCGGCAAGCTTCGAAAAATAATTAGATCTGAGCTATCGATCTTCTTTGATTAAAAAAAAACGTTGTTTTCACAATATTCTGAAGGTATTATCGACATTTATTGCTTCAAATACATTACTACAATCTTATTTCATTTTATCAGCAAAATTCAGTATAATCAAAACTGAACAAATTTGACAGCTAATGCAGCTTTATAACTTAACATAAAATTCATAGTTTATCAAAACCAGCATGCAAGAGAAATTTCGCATCTTTCATTTCATTAAGAAGTCCGTGTAATAAGTTCGCACTATTTGATGACTTGTTTCATCGGACTGTTTGATCACGTCATGACATTCGAACATGTACAGTCGCCAGCAATCCCATGAGTATCAATTTCTCACGTGACATTATAAGAAAAGTTGCTGAAGATGAACGGGGCGCCATTCGGGAAACAGTTTTACTAATTTTAAAAGGTGGGTAACTTCACAAAAGCATCTCCTTATGTACATATCATTCTTTCTCCATAGATCTTGAGTTGCGAAAAAGTTTTGATTATCATAAGTTTTTTTTTTATCTGTGACTTTCGTAATTTAGTACCTTCGCGTCACCTTTCACCAGATGAGCATTAAATTTTGATATATTCTCAGATTTGCCTAATTATTTCAAGATGTAGATGTTAAACAGCCTTAGATAATATTAAATATGCAGAAACGTAACATTATTTCTGCGGAAATGTAATGCCAAACTGCGGAAATATGATGTAGCATATATGAATATAACAGGGTTTTTTTCAAAATCTACCATTTCAATAATAAAAATGTCTACTTCACTAAATAGTACTGATATTAAATATGTAATCTGTTATTTGATATTTTTGAACAAAATGTGCATTTTTTCCATACCTTTTGAAAAGAACGCCAACTTAAATCATATACAATAATTTGAACTACACGTATCATTTTAGTCATTTCATATAATAAATCAGAGTTAATTTGTAAAATATTGTAATAATTGAAAACTTTTTAAATTATTAATGTACGATAATTACAAAGTCTTTAGATGAAATAAGAAACTGTAATTAGCTCTTAGTATTGCTATTATTATTTGTTACCTTAATATACATAAAAATATATAAATTAACAACACCTATTCAAAACTGTGTAACATATTACTACTTGTCCAAGTTACGATAGTAAACATTTGATTTACCAAAAGTCTTCAGTTAATGTTTATTTGGAATATTTCACAGCATTGCATTTAATTATCACTGAATTAGCCATCGAACAAATAAATATATAAGGAATAAAAAAGTACTGTAGTACACAACTTGTTTAAATACCCTTTGAGACTTCTCCTTATTGGGATTCTGTTAGTAACTGTATTTAGTAGAGTTGACAGAACCCAGCCATTGAGTAACTGGTAGCACCCAGACTGTGTCCTACTACTAGTTCGGCTCCTGTGTTGATGATCTGGTCTGGTTGTATGGTCATACAATCCACACAAATGGCAATTAGATGCTAAACAAAAATAAAGGAGTCAAATTTACATGCTTTGACATCTGGATTCGACAGTAGTAAGGCTACCAAAACCTACAAAACACTTATATGACTTGGGGAAATCCTAATTTTAAAGCTTTTTAGTTTTAGACATACATGTAAAAATATTTGATTCAGTCGTGTGATAAGCAGAAGCAAACGCTTTGTAGTGAAATTCGTGAGACAGAAAAAAACATTGAAGATTGATTTAACATGTATATTTTTAATGTGTATCTTTGTGTCTGAAAAGTAGAAAAAAAGTTATAGGTAGTATTTCTCCCATTTATCATGTCTAGGTGTCACTACTAGACTACTCGGTTTATAAACTAAACTATCTTTTAAAAAAGCTTTGTGTCTAACAAAAGAAAATTTCAACAATAAATTTGAGAGCGATGGCTCACTACTGATACCCCCATTTAACACCACAATATAAGGAAAATAAGCAAAGTTGTCGATTTATTTTTCCGAAAATGGAACTCACCACATGGCAATCTTGTAGGAAGAATGTTTTAAAAATTTAAGCTGCTGTGATGAGTATTGCTGAGAAAAGTGCGATGAAAATTTCATTTCATTATTCAAAATGTAAGATAAAAATAAACTAAGTCATCGGTAAACAGGAAGGTGTTGTCGATTTTTTTTCAAAAATAAATACCAACAAATGGCATACCTAGAGGAAGAATATTTAGATATTTCATACCGCTGTGATGAGTAGTTCTTCAGAAAACTGTGACGGAAAAAAGTGTCACAGAAACACGGACAAGGGTAAGAATGATTACCCAAATCCTTCGAAATGGAGGTTTTAAAATTACTTCCCCTCTTTGAAAATTATACAATTCATTTTTTTTATAATTTGAACATACTAAGGCAAATTTTTACCATACCTTGCCGCAAAAATTGCTAAAGACTAGCAAAAGTAGAAAACAAGGTACTGAAGAGAAAAATATGAAAACCACCCGAAACCCGTGACAACCCCACAACAAACAGCTAATATAGACTGTATTGGAAACTGCCCAATCGGCAACCAACCCGCTGATCTGGACATGATAGAATACCCAAGATGCCTCACATGTGTACACTACTGGTGTGAAAATCGAACACGATCAGATTTTCAACTTTCAATGTCGACAAAAAACAACTGGAAAGAGTAATCAAGGGAACCAAGGTTATAATAGTGGTAATCAAAAGAATGCAATCCAGAGACAAAGACCAGACACGGAACACAGACATACACAACAAAGAACACAAAGTAACTAAATCATACATACAAAGCAACAAAAGCAAATGAGCAACTTTGGCTCCATGACAACAAACAATTTCATGACAACAAAGCATGAAGTCTAAGAGAACCTTCAAGTAAATGATTCCGAAGAACAATTAACTGCAAGCCGAGTAGAAGTAGACACGCTGGGAGTACTAAACAATAAATAAGGCAGAGCCATAGCAAAAGTGAAAATCAAGCTACTAGCTAGTAATGCCAACAATCACACATAAATACCAAAACAAGTGGAAATCCAGCGCAAGGAATGTACAGCAAGAGATATTTACATAGAAAGATTGATAACTGCAATAGAACATTGAACACTTGATACAGCTAGAATTACTTTTGAACATAGTTAGACGTTCCACCTTCTTTCAAATAAAGGACCACGCGAGGGATGTAATTGGCAGCCTACTGTAGCACCATATGGCAGATCAATGAGGTGTATAGATAGTAAAGATCAATTAAATTTGAAGCAACGGCGCATTAGAACCAAACGCTAAGCTCCAGTACTGAGACCTCTCCGATATTGAACCATGATAGAAATACACCCAATCTGTTAACTGGACACTATAAACCCACAAGATCAGCCGTGAAAACCATACGCAAGATAAGAAGAACAAAAATACTCTATCAACAAACCAATGCAAACTAAAAAAAGCGCTCACCAAACATGTAATGGCAACTTATAGAACACTTGTCACAGTCTGGAAATAAGAGACAAGTAGCGAAGTACGCAAAACTGCTACTGCAGAAGAAACCAATATCTCAAACGACAATACTTTTATTGAGGCTAATAAAGATGAGCGAGATGAACTACAAGTAATGAAAACCAAGAACGCAATCTTTTTAGGACAGGTATGTGCAAAATTCACAATAACAACTCTTGCAAAACATCTGACTGGAGCGACAATCTTCCTACCACAGTAAAGAAATAACAAAATATAAGCATCGGAAATGTAAACGCCCAGGATATTAGAGGAAACACAATTTTTTATACAAAACTCATTAAACCGACTACACATCTTACTTATTTTGACAAAAATTTCGGGGCTTAATGTAACACGATCAAATCTTTTTTTTTTTGGCCATGAGAGGCTATTGGAACAAAGTAGTGGATGGAGCGATTACGTCAGTTTCTCAAGTTAAGAGATTTGAGTCTATGGAAAAGAGGATGAAAAACACAAGTGACCGTGTTACCTTCGTCTTGACATATCATCCTTACAATGTTGCAATCCAGAACATCCTGATTCGCAACTTTAAATTCATAGTTCTTGGAGACGAATACAACGATTAGCTTTTAATTACTGCATATAGAAAGGGAATGAGTCTGAAATAGCACCTTGTTACGAGTTCTTTCAAGAGTGCCACTAGACACCCCTGCCAGTTACAAAGGAACACGGCACTGTATGCGAACACGCTGTTCGACATGCCCTATTACTTGGGAAACTGATGAGGTCACCGGCCAAATGTATTTAAATTAAAAAGATATTTACATGTACCTCAGAAGACGTCGTCTACGCAAATGCTGTAAAATGGTTTACGTGGGCGAGACATATTGGAGGTTATATGATCGTAATGTAGAACACAAACAAAGCGTCACCAATGGAAAGGATTGTCCAGTCCGGAAATATTTTCTGGAAGCAAACCGCAGATTTGACAACATGAAAGTAACCGTCCTTTTTGAAAACATATACAGGCAAAAAACAATTTAAGTTCTTAGAACAGCGTAACATCAGTTTTCTTGCGACTGCCCATCACTTTGGAATGAATGTATATTTCATATTGATCAAGATCAATTTTAAAGGGCACATTTTCTCTGTGGTAGGGATTAATAGTTTTCTCCTCAATACTTTTTGCCCCTGACGAAGCCCTTAAGCCGAAAATTTGGGCTCATGCTTCTCACTATTTTTACGTTTTATTCGGGACTAGGATATAAGCCCCCCCCCAGACAAAAGCCCCCATCTTATAATAAGCTTAATGTTAATGTAAAAATTCATATCCATCTTTTGTTCATTTTTGTTTGTTCGTATTTTTTGTGTGTACTTTTTGTATTATTTCTTAACAACTGAAAAATTGACTTCTTTTGAAATGAAAACAAAAAAAAATAAATGTTTTCGATTAAATACTTCCTGATTGATTTCAATTTCAAACAGATTGACAGTAGTTATCATAGTCAAATAAGCAATTATGAACATCATAAAAAGATCAAAGATCCAATTACAATATGACTAATTGATCAAACCATTCATCTAAACTTTAAAACTTGGACTAATTCAAAATAAAATTTCGAAACGGAACAAATGTTTAAATTTTACAATTCCAGTATTTATACATTTTTATATCAGCCCACGTAGTATAATTTGCAAAGAAATCAAATTTCAAATTTTACACTTTCAGTATTAATAGAAATATTATTCATAAATGATGAAATAATTTCTCATGCGGGCTTTTGTCTGGGGGCTTTCGTCCTGATCCCGTTATATTCATATTTTATTTATATTTAGTTCCTTTTACCTTTCAAACATGCCTATTATCCATATGAGTGCGTTAGTCCTTTCAATTTAATGGCTATTTTTATTAGGACTCTCAACTCAAATATCAGTCATTACTTATCATATTTAGGGACATTTTTCAGTCATTTGTCTTATTTTTTATTTCTTCAGAGTTACCTAATGTAAACATTAAACATTAAACCTTCTTTGTTTTGTTAAATAGTGCTCATTCTTTTTATATTATATTTAGAATGCATGGTTGTCAATTCCTCCTTCCGACAAACTGAAAGCTCATTGTGTATGTATTGTGAATATATTTGTATGATTTTCTGAAACTTTGTTTTCTCACCTTTTTTATGTACGGATTATAAAGTGCAGATCAAAGTGCATTTTTATCAGTGTTTTATAAAATTTTCTGTAATATCTGAGACATAGACAGGTTTCCTTTATATTTTAATATTGGATCATTAATGTTGTGTTATTCACATATAAATTATTATAGTAGTTTTATTTATAATTATAGTTATTTATCACTGATAAAGCAAAAGTGTAAGTCACTTTTCAATGCATCATGGTGTAATAAAAGGCACAATACTACAGGACAAAATAGATACTTATTTCTCATTTGAAAAACAAAATTAAAAAAAGAAAAAAATACTTAAATTTATAAAATTTTCACTTGAGAAAATCATTTTTAAATTTCGTATCAGCTCGCACAATCTAAGAATGGAAACGGAAATACATAAAAATAAGCCTTTAGACAGGAATTTGAAAATATGCAATTTCCGCACACAAAATAACATTGTCCCTTTACAAGACTATACATGATTCATATCCACAAATTATTTACTGACAGTTTATTGGTAGAGATTCCTCATACTTTGTAAGAAATAATTCCAAATCATCTTCCAAATATACAGAGGAAGATGTTTACAAAATGCTGGAATTTTTAATCGACCACATATTTGTCCAGTTTGGTGGACGTGTTTTTCAACAAACGGTCGGCATTCCAATTGGAACAAATTGTGCTCCTTTACTTGCTCACCTATTCCTCCACTCTTATGAGGCTGACTTTATAGCTGATCTGATCAGAAAGAAAGAATATCGTTTGGCTAGATCCTTTAATCTCAGTTTCCGCTATATAGATGACGTATTATCTTTAAACAATCCTAATTTCGGGGATTGATACATCGCATCTACCCAAAAGAACTTGAGATAAAGGATACTACAGACACTGTACAGTCAGCCTCATATCTTGACCTACACTTATAAATCGATGGTTAAGGAAAACTATTGACCAAACTTTACGACAAACGTGATTATTTTTCATTCAGAATTGTCAACTTTCCTTTCATCTGTGGCAACATCCCTTCGGCTCCTGCGTATGGAGTGTTCATATCACAACTCATACGTTAAGCCAGAGCTTGCCTAAACTACGCAGACTTTTTGTATCGCGCTAGAACTCTAACGAATAGGCTTCTGGAAGAGGGTTATGTTGCTACAAGATTGAAGTCATCACTACAGAAGTTTTATGGTCGTCATCATGAACTCGTGGATCGTTATGGTGTATCCATCAGCACCATGAAAACTGATTTATTCAACGGGTCATAGTTTTCCTTTCCTCGTTTGTCTACCCCGGTCTTGACTTTTTATGATTAACTCGGCGGGTGTTTCTAGAAAAGCAGAGGACGCTTACCCTACCGGTGCATCTGGTCCATGCTCCTAGTTTTTAGTGGAGTCCGAGTTGCTCATTTACTTTTGTTACTTTGTATGTATGATTTTAGTTACTTTATGTTCTTTGTTGTGTATGTCTGTTTTCCATGCCTGGTCTTTGTCCCTGGAAGACATTTTTTTGATTACTGCTATAACCTTGGTTCCCTTGATTACTCTTTTATAACATAACACTGATTATCACACAAAATATACAAAGGGGAACAACTCTTGAGCAGAAATAGTTGAATATACTACATTCTAACATTTCATGATTCATTGTAATCACTGTATCAAATGTTTATACTCGAAAGGGTCCATGAATGGTGAATAAAACTATCTTGTCTTATGTTATATTATATATGAAAGCATCAGTACATAACTTCATCTGGTCATTTAAAGTGCATGGTTGTTCAAAAGCTCATTTCTCTTTGGAACAAACTGAAAGTACATTGTGTATATATTGTGAATAAGTTGTTATAATTTTCTTAAATTTTGTTTTATTAATTTATGATATACATATCTTATCCAGTGCAGAGCAAAGTCCAATTTTTATAAGTGTTTTGATATAAATCCAAGTTGACACATACTAAGTAAAATTCAATACCAGTGTCCATATAAATCAAACAGTAGGCAATATATATCTGTATATCCTGACATTATAATAGAATAATTCTAATGACTGTCTTTTACCATTAGTTTGAAGACTAAAATATTGTTCACATTAAAGGACTTCAAATGCAAAATTGAAACGGTTAAAACTGTCAATGACTTTGAAATGAAGATATTACAACGTGTTTATCTCGATCGTCTTACATTCCACTGAGATAGTTCCACTCATCATTCATACGAGATGATATAATTCAATATTATTATGTCAGATTTTATTATTTTAACAATGTCTAAGGACTCAATAAAGACTACAGATCTTTGTTAATGTCCCCATGGACTTATATAATGTTGCCTATATATGGGATAGGAAGAGTTAGGAATGACGAAATTGTCAATTCTTTTACATGGAATTGTTGTCAGTAGGAATTTTTATCGTAGATGTGGAAAACTTGTAAATGAAGGAAATATGGATGTAAATGCCAATTTTGGATTAAATACTAGCATGTTGGCATGGTCTGGATAGTCACTTAAGAGAGTAAGTAGAAATTTCATATATGACAATATAATTTTTTTGTGGTGAGTTTTTCTAAAAATTAATGATGAAAAAAAAGATATTGTCCAATACTCACGATTTGAATACAATTTATTCAAATACTTGAGTATTAGAACCAAGAAAAGATGCTCTCAAGTGATATTTTGATAGCGAATTCGAGTTGAATTCCTAAGCATTATTTGAAAAGATATATTGTAGTATTTCGAACATTGTTTGACAATTAAAAATGTTTGTAGTATTCAGCATATTAGGCTGAACAATTGCAGCGTTAACTTCACTTCGAGATAAAAAGTGACATATATGTATGAAGACGAATTCAAGCTTTACCAAATAACATATGGACCAGTTTCAGTCTACAGGGTGATACAGAGTCTGCAAAGGCATTGACTAGGATATCAGAATCTATGGTATCAGAAAAAAAAATATTGCAATTTTCAAGAACAAAAGCTACGTCTTTTTTTATAAATTGCAAATCCTCACTTCCAAAGCAGCAAAACTGCTTTCTTGAATATTCTATGAAATACAATTATAGCATTGTAGAGGAAGAAGTTAAATAATTTTGACGGATAACACCGTAAACCATTGTTTCTTTAACGTCAACGCGGTGATATATTTTGATTTTTCTTATTTTTGCCTATGGTATTT
This sequence comes from Perna viridis, assembly GCA_037379345.1. Taxonomy (NCBI): domain Eukaryota; kingdom Metazoa; phylum Mollusca; class Bivalvia; order Mytilida; family Mytilidae; genus Perna; species Perna viridis. Next base: position 10,919,904 of record CM074517.1, on the reverse strand, counting down.
TAAGTATTGCCCCAAGTACAGAACGACCTGTTTTTCTTTTTTTAAAAAGGAAAATGAGAATGTTCATTGTAAATACTTAATACAGCTGTTATGCACTGCAAAGCATATTCAACAAAACAAATCTGTTTAAGGAGGTAGACCTAGGGCAAGGGACATAACTCTTAAAATCATTGATATGTTTGTATCATATTCAATATCACCAAAGCGTATCAAGCGTTCATTTGAGACAGAATTAAATCAATCGAAGTTACTTTGATGCTTACATGAGACTGGTGTTAAATGCTTTACACAAACGTTCCAATGATTTGTAAGAGCTATGTCTCTTACCCTAGGTCCACCTCCATAAGTACAAGTCTTTGTAAGTTGTAAGAATAAAGAAAAAATCTGAACATATAAACATCCATCAGTGTGGCAATATACATGTTTGTATACATTTACCCAAGGAAGTCAGATTTTTTTTAATCAACCACTATTTGCATCATGTATGGACATTTTTGTCATTAGCATGCTACAAAATTCAGGTTTTGAGTTATCTGTCCCTAAAAAGCTTGTTTCCAGATTTCAATGAAATTCAATGAAAAACTCATTTTCACCAAAAAGGAAAATCCAGTATTTATTATTTGATTCTAATGGTACAAATACTCAACTTTCACTTTATTTTATACCATGTTTCACCAACTGTCAGATTCATAAACAGATTGACATGCAGTTGTCAGATAAGATGTAGCTTAAATTGCTTCTTGTTTCTGATGTTTTTTTTAATGTATAAAATTGGTAAATACGTCTAAGAAAGGATGCTATAGAGTAAGCCATTTTGCAAGATTTTGTAAATAAAAACTTTTATATGAGAGGACAATTGAGTTACTGAAGATTGGGTAAACAGAACCAAAATTCATCACTAGAAGGAATTGATTTTGTTTTGATCATTATCTTTTGGACTTCATTTATAGTCTATTTGCGTTTTTTGTCTTAACAAATGAATTAAAATTATAAACAATTTGATTTTTCAACTTCACTTGCCTTTCTATAGTGGATACGAACTCTGAAAAATATTTTCCGAATTTTATCCCGACAGATGTAAGAAATTCCTTTGGCTCAATGCAATCTTAATTTTAAATACTTAATTTAATTGTGTCTCTTTGAATGTTGGAACAGCTAATTGAATATTTGATGTATATATAAACGAACATCCATACGGTCTGACTACAGAACAGAGTTATGTCACTTTAAGTAATTTTAATACCTGTAAACGTCTAGGGGTTAGAAAGCATTTTGTAATATGGTCAAGTGACATATTAAGATATTTAACTGAGTTTATGTCACATGACAAAGCTAAATAATGGATTATTTAAACAGCTCTTCCAATATTTATATAAGCCTACACAGAATAGAAATATACAAAATCGAAATAGCACTAAGCCTGATAGGAATATTTGTTGTTTTTTATAGATAAATTATGAAAATTTTGTACATATAGGTACTATAGAAAGAGGAATCAAGGGAACCAAGGTTATAGCGGTAATCAAAAGAATGTAATCCAGGGACATGCAGACGAAAAGTTCAAATATTATGAAAAATTAATATTTACGATTTTTGAAAAAAAGATTTATAATATCAATCTGACAATACGTATCTGAAAGTCAAATAAACATACCGTTATTGTCTCGTTATTGTTTGTTCTATACTGGTCTGATCTTTATTCGAACAGACGGAATTGTTTCTTTTAAGATGGAGTGCCAGTGAAGGAAAGGGACATGCTCTATTTGACTAATGCTCCTCAAATATAAATGTTAATCCAATTTACCTGGAGTAAATACTTTATCAGTAAACAACATTTGTGTAATTTGTTTATGGAAATTTCCATCTTTTCAACGATGTATTCATTGTTTACTATTACTACTACTATTGTTGACAAATCAAAGTGCAAGGTTATAAAAAGAGACGTATCTTCGTAAATCAAAGTAAAAGAACTTGTTTGTAAAAAAAATGTTAACCGATCACTGTTTAATGCCCCGTATCAAGGTCAGAGCAAAGTTTGTTTAATAATAAAATACAAGTATAAATTAAGAGAATGAAATACAATGACATATCAAAACTGAAGATATGGAAAACAAGACAGCACTCACAAAAACTACAGCACACACACACACAAAACAGTAGTGACATCAGGTGCCCCGGAATGGTAAGCCTGACCTGCTGCACCATAGAGTAAAATAAGATAAATGTTATACTTAAGCCAGGTTGTCGATCCGGAAAAATGTGAAATCGAACTGAAGATATCTTTTCTCATCTGTGAAATAGATAATCAAATAGTGGTGACGACCATAAAACTTCTATCGTGATGATATATATCAACAAAGGCTGAACATACCCCGGATGTAGAAGCCTAATTGACAGTATCTCCGCTCTACAAAGGGCGTCCATAAACATATCACAGTGCATACTTCATATGCTGGACATGTTGGTATATTGCCACTTAGAAAGAGAAGTTAACGTTTTGAAAGTCACAACGTTTGTTAAAAGCTTCCGATTTCAAACGTCATCTATGTATAGCTTAAGCAGTAAAAAGGAGTTTAAGTTGTCTCTTAAATTTCGAGTTCATTTCTGTAGATAAAATGTAAGTAATCCTTAAAATTAGGATAAATCAGAAAATTTATCAGCCTTACATCTATCTATACATCAATCCATCCATACAAGAGTATATGTTTGTGAGATTTTGAAAAAAAGTAGTTTTCATATAGAAGCATCTTTACGTAACTTTACTGGACACTTAAAAATTCATAAAAAAAGTTATCTCACAGTCGTATTATCACAATGCCGATTGTTATGTCTTAAATAAGACTGTTCTGATTATCATCTTCTTCATTTTAATAACTAAGTATGCGATGTTATCAAGTAGTAGGAAGTCGATAACTGCTTAACAATAACTTTTCTCGGAAAGTCGAATAAATAGACCTCTCTTGTTTCGTTTGTTCCATAACGCTTAAACATTTGATGAGCAACTCGGTTGGTGTTTCTAAAAAGTAGAAGACGCTTACCCTACCGGAGCACCTGGCCAATGCCCAAATCTTACTGAAGTCTGGGTTGCTCATTCGATTTTGTTTCTTATGGTTATTTCATGTTCTTTGTTGTGCTTGACAATTTTCCTTGTCTATTCGTTATCCCTGGTTCATATTTTGTGATAACCATCAAAATCTTGGTTCCCTTGATTTCTCATTCATTCGTACAGTCATAGGTTCAAACATTTCATTTTTGCAATTTTTAACCATTTTTTGTTTTAATGCAATAATAATGAAGTTTATACAGTTTTAACGACGACCTTATTGTTTGTAATGAAACAATGGTATTAAAGGTACAAACAAGGAGACCATGGTATGAAAAATATCTGTTAAAGATGTTTAATTTAATATAGGTGTGATGATATTTTACAATAATTAGAAGGGAGGAAGGACGTTACTTAGCCTCTCATTGGCCTTAAACACCTGAAAAATTCAGAAATATAACATAAATTGTTGAAAGATTTAATTGTGAATTTGGAGACTTGGATTCATTTACAAATGAGAAATCATAAAAACTTCTGGTAATTCTCGCATTAAAATCTCAAAAGAATTGCTTGAAAATGACTACAATTAAGGTATTCTGTCAAATAGTTTTGGTCACTTTCCGAACAAATTAATTTTGGCAAGGAAATGGTGTCACCACCCAAGAAACAACTTCATATTTAGTGAATACAATCATTATTACGTAGTTTACCATTTGTTATTTAACAAATATTTTTTTGTTGACATCATTTTCGGTCCGTTGATTTTACAACTCCGCCTTCTTAAAATTCCTTACGGGGTTTTCCCTTGTAAACTTGTTTCTGTCATTGCCAACTTCATCGCCTAGCAACAACTAATTTGCATAATTTCTCTCCGGTTTTCTTCGAGAAATCCCGTAGACTTATCAGATCAACTTCCGCCAAGATCGGCAAATTTCACGCCATTTCCACCAAAACTGCCCATTTAATGTCGGCTTCGTGTATTTCGTCTTATCATTGTTCCCTTTGACGTTGTAGTGTCATACGTTACTACTTATAATAGAATGGAAATATTTTGTAACTGTATATAAACAAAAATGTGATGTCTAAATAAGCTGTTCAGCGTCTATTTTTTACAAAAGTAAGGTACGCAAAACACCGTCGACCTTTGTGACGTAAAACGGGTCTACGCCAGCTACTTCCGAAAAAATGTCCGCCATCATAACGAAAACAAGTCGATAGCAACATAACAAACGCTCTATACTTTTAATCGCCGATCAAACCCCGTAGTACTGGTCCTGAGTTCGGAAAAATGAATTCTATTTTTATACGGTCAGTAATTATTTTGTAAGGATCGAGTTGAAGGTGACCCAGACTATACAGAAAAAAGCATCCTCTTCGACTAAAGTATGTATATGAGGAATACGTGACATCCACAGAAAATATATACTTTATCACGCAGCAGTTGATCAAATGTTTGGATAACGTTCTATCAACTAATAGTGATATTGACACATAAATATAGATAGATAGATATTCTTTTTTGTATATACAGTAGAGTGGTATAGAATGCCGATATCAGCCTTGAATTTTATACTTTGGACAAGCAAATGAAGACATTTTTAAAAGTTACAAAAGTTACAAAGGGACTACTTCCAACAAAAATATTAAGAATGGAATCTGGGTGAGTTTAATAACGTATTTCAAGTTCGGTAATTATTTTTTTCATAAGTTACACATTTCTTTAAAACAAAACATACAAAAGATTTTGCAAAACAAATGTTCGGTTGTTCTCTCCACAGATCTCGAACTCGTACCGCCGAGACATATATGGGAACACAGCCTATACGAAGTCCAGTGCCATAAACAACTAATATGTAAAATCGATATTTTTCTTTTGTAGTAAAAAAAAAGTTTTTAATGACCCTGTTCATGGCAGCATTGAGCTTGATCCCCTCTGTGTGAGGATTATTGATACTCCACAATTCCAGAGACTTCGGTACCTGAAGCAGCTTGGAGCATGTTATTTTGTTTACCCTGGAGCTACTCATAATAGATTCGAACATTGCATAGGGTTTGTTTTATAAGACAGAATTTACCTCTAATGTTTTTTGTACTATTTCGTTATTTCCAGTTTCAAAAAGTTAAACAAATTTTCATTATAATTACAAATATGTCCATGACATAATTAGGTTTCTGTAGATTCTTCAAAGACATGTTTCAGTGTCTGTAAATTTCTCATCAAATAAAGGAAAATGACTGTGATCTTCACGATATAAAATAGATACCTATATTCCAACCAAACTAATTAATCGCTATTTATGATTAGGGAATTTGAATTTTACGTGCCTATGGGCGCAACCATGATTGTTTGAGCTATGACATCACGAAGGCGGTTTTTAATTAAAGTAAATAGGTAATTGATTACAATGTCCGAAGAAAGAAAAAAAATGGATTTTCCCCTATAAACACCAAACCCAAAATATACCGGAGAATAGATTGAGGCATAATGTGTAAGAAAATACAGACAACATTGACGAACCGCGAGATTTGCAGCTAGAAAGCTAGTATGTCTGAGGAAAATCCGATGAGTGTTCGTATTGCCGGTCAAAAATCTTTTTGAATATATCTCTTTTATCATTTGTGCAGTGGCAAGCTTGACAAGGGCATTTTTTATGATCAGAAAACGGGATCGTAGAAATAGTTAAAGAATATTGCCTGCTTAAACATTATATGTGCAGTACTTGTATCAGTACCAAACCGACCACGAGCTAATTGGAAGCTATCATTAAAAATAAAAAATGATCGAAATGATTGTTATAAATCAAAGTGTATCATTTCAACTTAACCGGTTCTTAAAACGCTTAAGCTATAACTCCTAGTCTGGCTTTATTTTAGAGTATGCCATCTTGCTGGACTTTTTGTTTGTTCCCTCACTGATGGTCGGCAAGAATTAGGAATTACTCCAGAAGAGGTCTTATCCGTTAAAATTGCTGGATTGTGCCATGATTTAGGTAAAATATATGGTGTCATATGCTTATTAAATGAGGTTTTAGATAAGAAATAAGGTCAATATTAAAAAAGCCGAACTGAAATAACAATGCATAAATAACAAACTCAATTTGTATTGCCTTATTCCTTAATTTGCAATTATTACACGATACTTACCATCCGTTTTTTTTTTTTTTCATATTGAACTCAAATTTCTTAAATAAATAATGAAAGCCACCAAACCGAAAACCAAAATAAAAGGTTTTACTTTTATTGTTATAGGTCATGGCCCATTTTCTCACACCTTCGACGGTTCATATCTGCCACGGGTTAGGCAAGGGAAGGAAGAGTGGAAAGTATGTGAATTTGTTAGATGTACTCACCTATTAATAATGGATACTTATTACATTAAAATAACAGTTATACGCATGTAGTTTGTACATATTGTTTTTATCTAAACACTAAAAAAAGGTATTACTGGTAACGTTAGTTTTGAAACAATTTTTTTGACCAGAAGATCAAGTAATTGTTGAAAAGTCAAACACTACTTTATTTAAAGCATTTTATTTTTAGCACGAGAAAGGATCGAAAGTTATGCTGAAAAAAATTATTGAGGAAAATGATGATTTAAAAGAACAATTTAAAAAACTGAATGTAGAACTGATAGAAGATCTAATGGAAGGGAAAAATGAAAAAGAACCAATAGTAAGATTTATAAGAGTTTATGTGAAAACGATAACACCTAGTGAGTAAGTTATAGTCCATTTACTCATATACTGAAATGAGAGTATTTCAGCATAACACAATGCTTGGTCCTACAGACACTTATCATAATAAACTAGAGTTAACCATAAACATACCATTTAGTAGCAGTGAGTCTCTATATAAATCTTGATACATTATCTACACTTTGCACAATCTGAAAGTTGAAGTTATTTTTGTAAAACATTTGCATTATACAAATATGACAAATTTGAGATATGTAATAGCTAAACCAATGCTTCGAAAGTATGGGTAACCATTTTATAAAGTAATATGAAAATGTAGATACATCTTGTTGATAAGTTGGTACATTGCCGCATGTTGATACGATTAACTACAAGAAAAATTAAAAAAAAAAAAAAACAATTTAACTACGGAGTTGACCAGCCATGAAATAATATAAAAGCCTGCGTTAAAAATTATTATCACTACTGATACAGATACTACTCCATATATCCGCACACACAAAAATGTTTTTCATAGTCACTGCAATACACTGCAAGTTATCTTGATTACCTATTTAAATGACAGTAAAAGAAACTTATATCGGATTAGCAAATAGCAAATTGCCACCTTCATGGTTTCTTAACTGTTCGACTTTCAACTCTTAAAGTTAAAGCCTGTCTCTTTTTTTTTTTAAATCCAGAAAAATTTCGTAGCGTCACGATCCTTTTTACTGAGTCATTCTTGAAGAAACTCCTTTTCAACATTTGTTGTAATCATGTATTCCTTGTATCGGAACCTTGTGAGAATATCTGTAATCTGGAGGTGACGATGATAGACTGTCATTTTGACTTGATAAATTGTATCACCACGAAAGTGCAGTCATTAGCTACACGGCTTTGAGTAGTAGAAAATTTATTTCCTTACAGGTTAATGCAGTATATAATGGATGATTCTTTGTGTTTCACGATCTTCTATCTCGGGGGAAATTTTCTCAGTGAAGTCCTTCTTTTCTTAAGTTATTGTACATTTTAAACATTTCTGAGTCCTATTAAAACGTCAAATTACATTACGAGTTCTCCTTTTTGCAATAAATTTGTTGGTAGGCAACTCTTGGTAATCTCGATTCCGCGGAAATCTCGCATTACACCTGTTATTCTGATGCTAGAATTTTGCTATGCTCTCATTTCGTCCTTCTAACATCTAGTTTTAATGGCAGAGTCGTTTTCCGTCCCAACAGATTCAAAATCTACGTATGTTACATTCTCCTTCGTTGCAGCGTGCGTGCTTACACTTTCATTTTCGACGATAGGTTGTTGTGAGATGGATAAGTAACATTATGTAAGTCCTGATAGTAAGTATCCAGCCTTTGATTTGACAGCAACTTGTCCTGGTCCCATGATTGTTCTGCCCTCGACAATGTCCAAAAATAATCTGCTCCAATTAAAATAGAGATTTTCGCCATATGTTGTGGGGTGCGCTTACTTCAGTCCATTCTGGCAAAGGAAATCTGATGATTTTCTCGCGTTCATTTGGATCGGCTAAACGATTTGCAGGACGATGAGTACTTCTAAAGGTATATGTTTTGCTGTTTGACCTGTTAAGGAGACAGTAGCTATTTGTAGGTGTAGGGCACTTTTATAAGATTTTCCAAAAACCGGAAAAGTAATAGATTCTGCTTTATGTGGTTTTAAGTTCAATTTATCGGCCACTTCTTGAGAAATGGACTTCTCTTGGCTCCTTCATCAAACAAAATATGTAATAAAAGCTGTTTCCTGTCTGATGAAACAGGCACAGTATCGCTCTTTTTAAAAGTACATGTGACCTCGCGGAAGATGTAGAAGAATGCATATTTGTCACTGTTGTTGTACAAGTAGCTTCTGATGCACTCGTCCTCTGTTGTGATTCCTGATTGTGTGTTTTTTTTTTTTTTTTTTTTTTTGGGTTTGGCTTTACTTTCTTTGGTACACATGCTGGTGTGGTGTCGATTATAGGGACATTTCTTGTAGTTTTCTCAGATTTACATTGAACAAGTTTGTAGTTTCTTAAAAAAAAATAACATGCTGCTTCTTTTTGGCGATCTGTTTTTTTTTCCTCGTCTGTTGTTGAAATTGAAGTACACATTGACGGGCATATGAACATCGTCATAGTAGGCACGTTGTTTTCCACTAAGGTTCGATTTTGCGGGATTTTTTTTCTTGGCCCAAACTATAAACGCAGACTTCGGCGTGTACTCTGTGGTTTACACTGGTTACTTGTTACTGGTTACCTGGTCGGCAACCTTCTTTGTTCAAAATTTCCTTTTCTGTAACATAAAACATGATAGAGTTCATCCGTCGCTTCCGTGTGCACTTACCATGTTTTCTTTTGTCGTCTCTGGTATTGTCATTCAAAATGACGGGGACTTCCGTGTGCTTCGAATGTTTTACCCATGCTCTCAAGACCTCTAATATAGTTCTCCATACCATCATATAAAGTCTTCATCTCTGTTAAATCTGACGTAAGCTTAGGCAAATTAATAAAAGACTGCATATACACTTCGATAATTATGTGCGACTGGCAAAATTTGCCTTTCAATACGTGTAGTGCTTGTGCGCAATTTGTGATTTGCACTCCGGCGATATTTTGACTTTCTTTTCCGTACAACTGAGGCTTGAGGTAATTATTTTGCTATTCATTCAATGAAATTGTTGTGCACTGCCGCGAAAAAGGAATCTCAAAACTGTTGCCATTACAATGATGAACATGCGGGGTGATGAAGAGGGGCTTTATGATTTGTTGAGCGTGTGAGTGGGAATGCAGTGGAGCTAGGTAACAGTTTCGATTATAGAGGAAAGTTTTGAAAATTGTCGTTTGGATGTCTAGTGTATTCCTGACATCTTCTTCTATTTTTTCTTCAAGTTCATATTCCGAAATCAGCGTCCAGTTTAAAATGGGTTTCTCCTTGGTGCGAATCAAGACTCTAACTTGAAAAGCCATTCACGTTGTCTTCCCGAAGTAATTCTTCTGTTGTCGATTCAACTCGTTTCGGTAGTTCTGTGACTACTCATCGATGCAAGGCTCTTAATGATTTTAACTTTGAACTCATTGCGTTTCAACACGGCACCATATGATAACAATGCATTACAAGACAAGTGATCGCTATGTAGCGACGTTACTATAATTGTCACCTACGTATCATTACGAAAAATGACATTGTAATATTTAGTGAACAAAAGTGATAATTGATACTAATGAAGTAACTTTTTTACAACAGAGTGTTCACTACAGATACTAGTGCGTATATCCTATTAACTGAAATGCATGTTCCTAGGTGTCACTATTTTAAGCAGTAAGTAGTCCTTTTATTACCCATCCAAATGCCGTTTCGCCACAAAAGGGTTGTTCCCAACACTGGGGATTAAAGTCCATGGTTCCTTATCATTTGGTATTTTGAAACCAATCAATAATCCTACTTCACTGTCGATTCTGAGAGTATCGCTTAAGTGTAGCTATACTACTAGATCTTTAACTGAAAACACGTATTTTTTACTGACTAGTAAAGAAGATCTAGAGAAAGTTTGTGGCAAACTCAAATAGTTATAACCCTTTGAATCACCCAATTCTTAGTCAGAATTAGAATAGCAATCTACTAATTTCCTTGACCTATAGTAAGTATTTTTTTTTATTAAACATTCCTCCACATAAAGTGACCTAATTATGTCCTCTGAACAAAATGTAGATATTCTACCAAAGTCTAATAATTCATACGTTTCAATAAACTTGTCACTTTTACTTTATTTATTCTAACTGGAACTATTGGGAGTACAATGCAGTTTCACTAGACCCTGACACGTAGCAGATGCTGATACGCCTATAAGATCGTGCTTGAATGTTAATACATTTTTTAGGTATTTTGTCTGTCGGAGAAGGATTTACAAAAAGTATAGTTGGATGTGTCCCTTGACAGTTCGAACAATCTTGTTCATGCTGACATACTGCCTAGATTTTTTATCAGTGTGTAAGTTTCGTATTTAACCTTCATGAAGACTTCTAATAACCTGACATCAAGCATGTGAAACACAGTCTTTTTTATTTTTAAGAGTTGACAACGCTCCTTCAAATTCTTCTTAAGAATATTTCTATAATTTCTCGTTAAAGTCTAACGAGTGTATATTTTTTGCAAAATAAGCATGGTTTCTTCAAATCTATTCCAAAACTGGTCTTTTATGTTTCTAACATCTTATTGTCTCCTTGATCTTGAATCACTGTCGGGAAGTTTTTTCTTGGTTCGTGCATGCTGTTCAGATTTCCATACTTCAATAATTGCACTACTCGATGAGTTCTTTCTCGGCATCCCTTCGTAACGGAATCCCTTGGTAAAGGAAAACTATTGACCAAACTTTACGACAAACGTGATGACATTTCATTCCGAATTGTCAACTCTCTTTCATCTGTGGCAACATCCCTTCAGCACCTGCGTATGGAGTATTCATATCACAACTCATACGTTATGCCAGAGCTTGCCGAAACTACGCAGACTTTGTGTATCGCGCTAGAATTCTAACAAATAGGCTTCCGGAACATGGTTATGTTGCTACAAGAATGAATTCATCACTACAGAAGTTTATGGTCGTCATCATGAATTCCTGGATCGTTATGGTGTATCTATCTGCATCATGAAAACTGATTTATTCAACGGGTCATAGTTTTCGTTCCTCGTTTGTCTACCTCGGACTTGACTATTTATGAGCAACTCGGCGGGTGTTTCTAGAAAAGCAGAGGACGTTTACCCTACCGGTACACCTGGTCCATGCTCCCAGTTTTTTGTGGAGTCCGAGTTTGCTTTTTTTACTTTGTATGTATGATTTTAGTTACTTTATGTTCTTTGTTGTGTATGTCTGTTTTCCATGTCTGGTCTTTGTCCCTGGATTACATCCTTTTGATTACCGCTATAACCTTGGTTCCCTTGATTACTCTTCCGTACAAAATCTACAAGTTGACCAAAGTTGACGGGTTGGAGTTTGATTCTACCTTTGCTTTTTTTTAGCGCAAGTGAAATGGCAGTTTTTAGAGGTTCTCTGAATATTCAAGTATTCAGGCCCCTACAACATTTTCAACTGTATAATAACACTCGGTTAAAAATATATAATTGTTATTAAGCGCTTTTAATTTAATGTTCTTTTAACATATGACTAAAGAATAACATCAGAATCTCTGTAACCCCCAAAAACTCCTTTATAGATGCGTGGCATCCGCTTTTGAAACTAAACATGAAAACCCGTATGCGATTCTGTGAGGTTCTCCTTTGTTAAAAGAAAGTCGTGCCTTTCTTGATAAGAGACTGTGTTAACTCACATATGTGTTTCAAATTGTGTAAATAGTGATCAATAATTCACAATATTTCCGTTTAACTTTTAACAATCTGTCTTTCGTTGATTAAGCTCTCTTGCTATATTGACAATATTATAACACAAAAATGATTGTCATTGAAGTCATTTGTCTGATGCATTCCTCGGACGCCATTCCAGTGATTGATGGTTTGATAAAGACGTTTTCTTGTTTTCACGTGCTTTAAATATTATTGCATTGTTTTCATTCATTTTTTCAGTGTTATCCTTTAAAAAGATTTCTTACAACTGTTGATTCTCTTAAGTACTTCTTTCTATATCCTCTACGACCTCCGATTCGCTGCACGTACATCTAAGTCAGTTTTTATCTGAAGCTCTTCTTCCATTAAGCTTTAATGACTACTAGCTGATGTTCCTTTTGTTTCCATTTGATCTTTGATGCTGAAGACTAGACATGGAACTACCATGAGAATTTCTACGAATTCATGTACCTGTAGGTTTTAGGACGACTATGAGCCTTAACATGTGTCTACACAGTATTGAGGGAAAACCAATGTTTAGAATTTCGATTCAAAGCTATACAGTTCATCTTCATAGCTTTTGGATTCAAAATTGATAGTCCTCTTGCAAAACGAGAAGCCTCTCGCACACTTTTAGAGATTCCGCGTTCACAGGTTTCACTTCTTGTACTTTTCTTGACCGTTGTAGCAGATAATCTAATTTGCCAAACGATCGGTAGGTTTCTTTAATTGTTTTGACTTGTCAGTTTGTTAAATGTCAACCATGTGCAGTTAAGCGAGTCCTTTTTTAATCAACTTCTTTGATGTTTCTCTTCTTGAGCCACGTTTAAGATTTGTAAATGATGTACTTGCTATATCCATATTTCAAAAGCTAACGCTTATCTAGTTATGTAAGTAACATCAAAATGTATATAAATCTTGATAAGTTGGTACATTACCATATGTTAATACGATTAACTACAAAAAAAAACAACAACAATTATGGAACTAATAAGGAATGAGCGTTCATAGAATACAGCATATTAAATTTTAACTTCACATCAACTATGAAAAGATAGAAAAATGTATGTAGAAAATATTTTCACGGTGACTACTGATATTATGTCGACATAACTGAAATATACTAATTTGACAATTGTTCATATCTACCATTAATAACAGGTCGACAATCAGCACAACTTTTTTTTGTTTATAATTCGTAACTTGAAGCATGTTTCTGGAGACTAGCAAAGGGAGTTTACAGTGCTATCTAAAAATCACGGACTAACTAACGGAATTTAAATTGTATATAACTGTTGATTAATCAACAAAGCTTATAGCATATTTGAACGAACTGATCATTTTTTATAATGCACATCACCTTGTAAAATGATCTTGCTACTTAAAGTTAAAAAACTAAAAACAAACAAACAAACAAAAAACAAAACAAAAACAAAAATAAAAAAACTCATCCAGGCCTACTTTTCAGACTAAGTAGTTAGTAACTTATATGGTATATTTGTAATTATGAAACAAAAATGACTGAGATATAGATTACAATTCGAAATTGCATTTTTGAACTTAGAAGTGTAAATTTACTGAATATTAAATGTTCTTATTGCAGAGTGATAAAATGAAAGGAAAGGAGTTCTTATATGAGGTATGTGGAATAAATAGAATGCCAAAACTGACTCTAACAAAAGACAGTGCCAATAATATAATGTAAAGTTTTTTTCAAAGGCAGTTATTTTGCGAAGAATGCAATGACAATTTTGCTTTAAAAATGTGTTTTAGTAAAGAGTAATCAAGGGAACCAAAGTTATAGCGGTAATCAAAAGAATGTATTCCAGGGACAAAGATCAGACATGGAAAACAGACATACACAACAAAGAATATAAAAGTAACTAAAATCATATGTACAAAATAACAAAAGCAAATGAACAACTCGGACTCCACTAAAAATTGGGAGCATGGACCAGGTGCACCGGTAGGGTAAACGTCCTCTGCTTTTCTAGAAACACCCGCCGAGTTCCTCATAAAAAGTCAAGCCTGGGTTAGACAGACGAGGAAAGGAAAACTATGACCCGTTGAATAAATCAGTTTTCATGATGCAGATAGATACACCATAACGATTCACGAGTTCATGATGACCATAAAACTTCTGTAGTGATGACTTCAATCTTGTCGCAACATAACCCTGTTCCAGAAGTCTAGCACAATACAAAAAGTCTGCGTAGTTTCGGCAAGCTCTGGCATAAGGTACGAGTAGTGATATGAATACTCCATACGCAGGTGCTGAAGGGATGTTGCCACAGATGACAGGAAAGTTGACAATTCTGAATGAAAAGTCATCACGTTTGTCGTAAAGTTTGGTCAAAAGTTTTCCTTTACCATCGATTTCTAAGTGTAGGTCAAGATATGAGGCTGACTTCACAGTGTCTGTAGTATCCTTTATCTCAAGTTCTTTGGGGTAGATGCAATGTATCAAATCCCCGAAATTAGGATTGTTTAAAGATAATACGTCATCCATATAGCGATGAGATTAAAGGATCTAGCCAAACGATATTCTTTCTTTCGGATCAGATCAGCTATAAAGTCAGCCTCATATGAGTGAAGAAATAGGTCAGCAAGAAAAGGAGCACAATTTGTTCCCATTGGAATGCCGACCGTTTGTTGAAAAACACGTCCACCACACTGGACAAATATGTTGTCGATTAAAAATTCCAGCATCTTCCTTAGTAAAAAAAACCTAATTACCATACCATTTCTGTGTTGAAACAACTTCTATGCATTATCTTTTGTAACAATAAAAAAGTATCTTTTTAAATGTATTTTAATACATGCAATCGTCACCCCAATCATAAATAAGTTCAATTACTTACTTTTCAAATTTTGAATATGTCATTTTTGTGTCATTTTAATATCCTATGATTACTGTATTTAGTATACTCTATTTTGTTCAGATTGTAGCAAATAAACGAACAGGTATTGACGTAGACAAGTGGGACTACTTTGCTAGAGATTGTCTTGGTCTGGGAATGAAAAACAACTTTGACCATCTTAGATGTATGAAGTTTTCAAAAGTCATCGTGGATAAAGATACAGGAAAATCAACAATTTGTTTCAGAGATAAGGTAAATAAAAATCAAATAATTACACTAATGAAGTGTGCCCTTCACGGGCAGATCGAAAATAAAGATCCAAGTAGAATGAATCAATTACTCTACCAAATTAAGCTGATCGATTTAGTTAATATAACGCTTTTTGTAATTCGCACATAGTTTTAATTGACACAAAGTAGGTAGGTCCAGTAACAGGGGGTGTATTTTTTTTAAAAACTTGTATCGTAATTTACTTAATGTAAAGAATAAATGAGTGTAAATAATTTTCTAAGTTATATTTTATACATATTTTTATTGACAATAAGCGATTTATTTGCCAACAGAAAATCATAAAACACACTTTTGAAAAAATGAAACACACACACACACACATGTACATCAAGCGTATAAAACACCAATCGTTTTTTTTTATAGGGCATAGCAAAAGTAAATAAATTCTTGAAAGTGGCGTAGACCTATTTTTCTTATTAGTTATCGTAAAATACGCAATGAATCTTGAAGATTTCTTTCATTTATATTTTGATTTAACTGTTCAAAACTGCAAATAAAATTTGAAAAAAAAACAGATATTCTGAAATCAGACAAAGGAAAATATGTTGTCAATAACACCAAGATTACAGCAGACAACTTTAATAAAAGTACCTTGACCCACTAAAACTCAAAGATGAACTCAGCTGCTTCGGAGACGTGCGCACTTATTCTATTTCTTGCAAGACACCCGTAACACATCTGCCGCGATGACGTTTAAGGTAAAGCCCGATGAAAGAGGATTAATTTCTTAGACTGAAGGAGCTTTTTTATATGTTGTAATGAAAACTCAAAATTGGCCATTTAGGTCATAATGACGATCATATACCCCAAATTTTAGCGACGATTGATAAATCTGGATAACAAACAATTTGTGTAAAGTGTTGAGCAAAAGAAAATGGCGAAATGATACCACAATTTTAAAGTTCATGATCGCGTGAACGGGTACAATATTTTTACAAAAGAAAATTAGAATCGCCGTGTTTGTCATGGTTTTTACTGTAGATTACCTCCTTGTGAGTGTTGTTTAATGGTTCACATCTAGTGGATCCGTGTATGTAGTTTCCTTAATTTAGGTGGAAATATAGGATAGTTGTCGAATCGAGAATCATTATTGAAAAAGTTATTATTAAAGGAATTTTTCAAATTAGAGTAAGTTCAGATGTACTGTCAAAAAAAATATCTCGAAAAAGGGGTTCAGGATGTGCTTAATGGGATACCTAGGGTCTGTTGAAACACTCATCCATCAAACTGGTCAAATATACTATCTATCAAAATGTTCAACCTAGATATATTTCTTAAACACAAAGTAAGATTTGTCCTAGTCTATAGCAAGGTACCAATACCTGTGTTTCTCCCCCTTTGTAAAAAGAATATATAGCATTCGCATACAGGTGTTAGTTTCACGTTTAAATGCGGATGTGGATTAATGATATAAAGAATGGGACAATGGAAGTTTTGATACTGCTGTTTAATTCTTTTTGCTGACTTCATATTCTCTGTAATGTCTTCAAAATCAAAATCTGATATATACCACTTCTTTCATATCAAGTATCACAATTAATTTTGAGGCTATATTAGTCAATATGGAAGAAAGCAGCTTAGAAAGTAATTACGTGGTGCACTTGACACGATGTAAAATGTATGCAAATACATATGAATTAAAATATATGCGAGCCGTTTATTTATTATAAAAAAAGAAGAAAAATAGTTCTTCAAAGTTAGCACTTATGAAAAGTTTTCTTTAAAAATATTTTATCATTTCTCAGGAAGTTGACACGCTATACAGTATGTTCAGTATTAGAGCTTCTTTACACCGACGCGCCTACCAACACAGAGTCACTGTTGCTATAGACGAAATGTAAGTGCAATGTATTTTACAGTGAGGTGTTTACGTTATTGATAATTATAAGTGAACCTTTTATAAAAAAGTATTGAGAAAAACTTGATAATCCTAAAGTATATGAAGCATCTTCAATTGTCATTTACTTGACTTGACATGACTTGACTGTTTATGAGCAACTCGGCGGGTGTTTCTAGAAAAGCAGAGGACACTTACCCTACCGGTGCACCTGGTCCATGCTCCCAGTTTTTAGTGAAGTCCGAGTTGCTCATTTGCTTTTGTTACTTTGTATGTATTATTTTAGTTGGTTAATGTTCTTTGTTGTGTATGTCTGTTTTCCATGTTTGGTCTTTGTTTCTGGATTACATTCTTTTGATTTCCGCTAGAACCTTGGTTCCCTTGATTACTCTTTCTATTGATGCCTTGTATATTTTACCATCTTTCAAATTTTCACAAGGATATTAATCTAGGCAGACTTATATCTTAGGCTGACAAAGCAGTGCAGAAAAAAATATCAGAATTTGTATACTATAACATTCCCCGCCTTTTTATCGTACATAAAGACACGGAAAATATAAGCTCCATAACCTTTTCCAACGGATATCTCTTTAGTTTCATTGTATTATGTATCAATTAGAACCAAATTGCTCTTTTAATCTTCACATGTTCATGACAAACTCGAGCGACAATTCACCGAATCTTTTGTTGAAAAACTCTGCTTTGGTGTTGTTCTATTGTTGAAAATTTTGACAAGGAGTGCAACACTTGACAAATTCAGTAACCATTCTTACCATTCGAACAGTCTCAAATTCTCAGTTCAATATTGCGTTCCTGATGCCTTAGACACTCTTTATACTGGACTATTGGCATTCGGCCTCTGTATCATGGCGGAAATTCTCGCTATCGTCTGTCTATGAAGTCAACAGTTGTTACGGTAGAACAATGTTAGAAGCGTCAGAACATCGCTTTCGGCCAATGAGATTTTATAGACAATGCGATATAATCACACAACAATTAACCGCCCCTTTCTATTTTGGCCAATCAGTGCCTGAAAACTTGAATCTCTCTAGAGACGAGAAATATTTTTCTCACAATTCACATCGAATCTAGAGAACATATATTAAAAGCTTAAAACGTATATTTTTCAGGATCACTGATGTCTTTGAAAAGGCCAATAAGGAGAAAATTGTAAAAGGGAAAAATGGGTATTTTTTCTTTACTGAACCGAAATTAAGATGAATTTATCTTCGTAACACACAATACTTATTAACCAGATATACATAGCACAAGCGTATTTTATGAGTATTTGAACAAACTAAAAGCACTCGGATTTGACACGACAATAACTAATCAAAACAAAAACAAACAATCAAGCGAACAATTTCCTCGATTAAGAAAACAAATTGTAAACTTTTGCCGTAACGCCTTTTAAAGACAGAAAATTAAATTTTATTATGTAGAAATTCTTATGCGATTCATAGTACATTGAAACTTAGAATGGAGTTTGTTTTTAATGTATTTTAGGGAATTTAGGACAATTTCAGAATGTATTGACGATCCTGTGGCATTTACTAATCTAAACGATGGTATTTTCCACGTCATAATGATGTCATCTAATAGTAAATTAGAGAAGTCACGTGAAATTTTGGACAGACTTTTCCAAAGAAAATTGTACAGATATATTGGAGAAGCAGTTCCAAGTACAAAAGAAGATGACCTGGTAAATTATCGAGTTGTGATTTTAATGACAATCATGTAACTTGTTTCTTTTCTCTGCACTCATGTTTTCATTACGTCCATAATAGTATCAATGACAAGATATTACTGCTGTATTTAACAAGTAAAAAAAAGTGAATAGAGTTACGTTTCTTTGATTTATGATCTTAAAATCACTTCAGAAATAACCCTTAAATTTTTCGAAATACTAAGGACGACTGTTCGTCATGTTTTGAGATGGTAATTATATACCATGATACACATAACCAAGTTTGAGTTATTCCAAATCAAGCAACATTCTTGTTGAAACAAAGCATTAACTGAAATGTGTTCAGATCCTTTCAAAACAGATTACCTTGGAATTGTTTTCTTCATAATATAATGTGCATTAGCCTTTCAAGAGAGACTTGCATTCCTCGGTGACTTTCAATTGATAGTAGACTTGCCCCACTTCAAGTATTGTGTTTCTTTTGATATGTTCATGCATTCTCTCTCGCTGATTTCATGCAAAATGTTGTTAATTGTTATTCGGCATTTGAAGTTTTAATGTAAAAAGACGGCACCATTTGAAGGATGGTGTGGCTATAACTTTTTTAAAGTTTGTTTCCAATTTATTGAGAAAAAATAAGCGATGTAAAAAAAATGTTTTTTTCTCAGCTTCTTGTTGCTTTAAACGAGTATCTGAATACATCCGACCCCGCATTTCTCTCTCTCTCTCTCTCTCTCTCTCTCTCTCTCTCTCTCTCTCTCTCTCTCTCTCTCTCTCTCTCTCTCTCTCTCTCTCTCTCTCTCTCTCTCTCTCTACAACTGTTGTCATCAGACATATTCCCATCATAAATAGTAATGGATGGTGAGACTGTTTACCAGTTACGGTTTCCTTTTCCACATTAAGAAGAGATATTGTCCTGAACTGTCCAATCGTCTTAGAGCTCTTCTCCTTTCTCACGAAACAACCCTCAGACCGTTTCTATACATCTGGCATTGTTCTCTTCTTTAAAAATGGCAATAGTTTTCGACGTATCTTGAGGCTGACCCTCGGCTAACCTTCCCAACAATAGATGTTACCACCTTCTGTGATGGTTATTTGGTTATACTAGGACATTGCCATATGTCTTTGTTTCGTTGTGGGTTACAATGAGTTTCCCTCACAATCAAGTTACCGATAGACACATATATTAACCAAACCACTGAAGTACTGAGTCAATGAAAGCCTTCATAATTTGTTTTGTTCACGTTTCTCATTAAAGAAAATGGATTGTATAATATTAAAAAGGGGAAGTAAATTTTAAACCCCCATTCCCAAAAATTGGGATATACATTTTTATCCTTGTCCGTGTTTCCGAAACACTTTTTGTCCGTCACAGTTTTCTTAGTAGCTACTCATCACAGCGGCTTGACATCTTCGAACATTCTTACTGTAGATATGCAAAGAACTTGTTTGAATTTTTTTAAAATTTAACACATATTTGTGTAGATATGTCATATGGTAGGATATATTTTCTTAAAAATTCGACAACTGACAACTTTGGTTATTTTTTTACTATTTTTTTTAATTTTGAAAGTAAAAATTCTTGTTGCACTTTCCTCGACAACTACTCATCACAGCGGCTTGAAATTTGAACATATTTTTCCTGAAGTTATGCTATATAGTGGGATAAATTTTTGGAAAAATTCGACAACTTCCAGTTTACCGTGGACTTTGTTTTTTCTTTTGACTTTATATTTTTCCAAGTTTAAATTCTCAGCAATTAAACATCACAACGACTTAACATTTTAAAACATTATTCCTATGGTTGCACTGTACAAATTGGATTTAGGTGCACTGTTCCGTACACAAAACTGACCCGGTCTAATTTTGTAAAACTTCAAAATAAAAGGTGAAACTTGGTGGAAATATTGATTGTGGGTAGTAGAGCAATCATACATAAATAGATGCAATACCTGTTAAGGTAAAGAGGTGTACAATTCATGCTTGAAGCTATCCGGAAAGATTAAGGTCCTCACCGGAATGGATTCTCTTCCCTGCACCAACAAAAATGCAAAATTTCGCACGAACTTTATTAAAATCATGAACAAATGAGCAGAAGAAGGTACGCTTTTTATTTGTTTTTTGTTTTGTTTTGTTTTGTTTTTTGTTTTTTTGTTTTTTTTTCTTTTGCAATAATACCATGCCAACTTACTTTTTCTGGCAGTTTTTAAGTGCGTGATATTGTAGAAAACCATGGCTACAGATTTTCATGACAAAATTGAAAAGAATATCTGTCTTTTTTTATGGATCTCTATAATGAAAGGTTTTGAAAAATATATACTTTTTACAGGAAAAAAAATATTAGATTTGCTTGTTTATGTGTCTCAATATAACTTTATTTCCACAAATTATCATAAAATTATCTGCAGTGATCTATTTATATAGTGGAACCTATAGGTATGCCATATGGTGGGATCCGTTTTCGGAAAAAAAAAGTCGACAACAACTTCCTGTTTACCGAGGACTTTGTTTATTTTCCTAATGTCGTGGTATCAGTACTGAGCCATTGCTCTCAGATTTCTTGTTGAAGTTTTTATCTGTAGGCTTTTGTAGCTAAACCACTGTTGAATCCTGTCAAAGCTTGTAACTTTGTCATTCTTTTTTGCTGTGTCTAATTACCATTAATGTGAATTATATGACCATACAATCAGATAAGGCATGAACGACCGGTAGTAAGACATACACTGAGTTCTATCCAATTACCAAAAGGCTGGGTCCTGTCACCTCTACAAAATACTGTTACTACAGAATCCCGATAAGGAGCAGTCCTAAGAGACTCAAAAGGGTATTCAAACAACTTACGTACTTCAGTACTTCTGGACTCCATATACTAGTACGATGGCTTGTTCTGTGAATTAGCAAGTTCCATTCTAATTTAATGCAATGCTGTGAGATATTCCAAATAAACATATAAACTGAAGACTTTTGGGGTATAAAATCTTTACTATCTAAACTTAGACAAGTACTAATATGTTACACAGTTTTAATCAGTTGTTGTAATTTGTTATGTGTTTATGCATGTATATCACGAAAATAAATAAAAATAGGAATGTAAACAGTTAATTATAATTTCTTATATATGCGTCTTAAGCTAAGACTTCACAATTATTGTACATTAATAATTCAAAAAGTTTTCAGTAAATACAATATTATACAAATTAACTCTGGCTGAAATGATACGTGTACTACAAATTATTGCCTATGATTTTAAGAAAGAATGATGTCTTTAGGGGATGCTTTTGTGAAATTTTCCACCTTTTTAAAATTAGTAAAACTGTTTCCCGAATGTCGCCCCTTTCAGACTTCTAATGCCACGTGAGAAATAAATACGCTGGCGACTGTACATGTTCGAATGTCAACACGTGATCAAACAGTCCAATGAAACAAGTCATCAAATAGTTCGAACTTATTATACAGACTTCTAAAGGAAATGAAAGATGCGAAATTTCTCTTGCATCCTGGTTTTGATAAACTATGAATTTTATGTTAATTTTTAATCGTTTTCATTTCACTCCTTTTATTGTTCGTGCCTAAAAACTTGATCGCGGATGCTTTTGAGTGCTACAGTAAAATATCTGCTTGACAACGAAGATTTCATGTGATGCCTAAGTCAATTTCAGCCACTGTCGTGGCTTCATTGACAAAAATCACATCAATTTTGTCTTGGCTGTACATGTGATGAATGTTCTGCACGAGGTTTTTCTTAATTTTAGTATTTCAGTCAACAATGTTAATTCGCAGAAGACCGGTCGTTCCTTCATCTTTTCTACCACTTTAAGTTGAATTTGGCTGTTAATGAATGGGAAATATATTTTTAAGTTTTCAGGTTGTTTCTAAAGTTTCTTATTGAATATAGTAGTTTTATTGTTATTTTACTTGAAATTATTTAGATACAGATCAGTTGGGTGTCGATTATTTCGATTATAAGTTTTGTGCCGTCATATGAAGTAATAAACACTTTTTTACATTCTGTATATCAAAACGTTTGAGCATTGTAAACTTACACAGTGACAATACAATCTCGTTTGTTACATTGACTCGACAATGTATTGAATAGTTCTTCAATTGTTGCAGGTTTAACACAATGGAATATGTAAAATATGTATATAACGTCTAATACTCTCTTTTTCACAGAATGCAAATAACTTTCAAGATGATATTGCATCGAAGTTGCCGAAGGATTTGCAAGAGGATATTTTTGTTCGAGTAAGTTGTTCGTTTTATACAAAATGGGAACATTATATGCAATAATGGCAGCTCAGTGCATGCGGTATTATGTTTTATGAAATACTTGAAAGAGATATTGACCAAGGCCTATATCTCTTTTAAGTGTTCCTTTTTCCGTAGAAATTTTAAGAAGTTCCCATTTAGTGAGTTTCTTTGTATCTCGATTTAAAACAAATATTTTGGTTTCCATTTAATTTGGTCGGTCAAGTATAACCAATGATTTTTTATAAGTATTTGTTTTTGGGAGTCTTTTTTTAGAGAAAAATTAAGGCAAATACCTACTAGATTAACCTAAAATGTGATTAAATTACGCTCGATTGCGAGTCGAATATGTCACTATTTATGATAATTCGGAACCATTTATGTTGTTACGAATTTAAACCAGATTTCATGGTTATTAAACACTTCCAAAACACGTCTAAGTCGTCAGTACTTCTGAAATTAAATTATGCAGTCAGTTCTGACAAATACATAATCACTAGGGCATAAAACATAATTAAATTGTTTTGTATGTATTTATATATAGTATTGTAACATTTATAATGAGAAAACAATCAATCTTTTTTACGTTGATCCAGGAAATGTTCGCACAGCAATATTAGAGGTAATGTACATGTTCGCACAGCAATATTAGAGGTAATGTACATGTTCGCACAGCAATATTAGAGGTAATGTACATGTTCACACAGCAATATTAGAGGTAATGTACATGTTCGCACAGCAATATTAGAGGTAATGTACATGTTCACACAGCAATATTAGAGGTAATGTACTTCTTGGAGTATGTTTTAATGTTTTATAGCTTGTGAAACTTGATTACGGAAATGGTGACAATAATCCAATCGATAATGTCATATTTTACAACAAGGGTGAGGAAAACATAACAAAGAAACTAAACAAAAAATACACTGTAAGTAAAAGACGATAATAGTCCTTTAAATGTTATTTTGTTATCTACCTAATGTTCTATTCAGTCATTGCATGGAGATTATGACAACTTAAAATTTTACTTTGTGTATTTGCAACTCTTCTTACACCACTTATAATTAATCTTTTTGATGCTGTCGTTAGTACTCCATTGGTTTTGTCATGGACCCTGAAATAAGTGCCAAATTTGTTTCTGAAACTCCTTTTTAACCACTTGAGATGTATTAATGTGAACATTGCAGGGAATCGTTATGGGGCATTGCCAGTGTGTGCCTGTCATTTTTACATTTATCAAAATTAGTGACAGTTTTCCTTTAGCCCAGCATTGTATTTACCATCGATTCGTTTTTGGATACCCCTTTTGTAACTAGGTGGAACTTTTATTACACGTACAATGCTGCTGTGAACCTTCAATTTAAACGTCGCCTTAATATAGCTGAAATATTGCTGCTCGGGCGTTAAACCCCAACAATCAATCAATTTAAACGTAAAAAAACATAAAAAAGGTTGGAAACGGAGCAGGTGTATCCGTATCAAAAGTATACACATAAATGTGTAAGTTTAACAAAAAATCCGTGTAATTTCTGTAGACAATCAAATACGATAAGAAAATTCAATGCCTAGGATCAGGTCGATTGTTTAAAAAAAACATAACTGAAAATTGAACAAAAAGATAATACGTCAATTTAATCATTTAATCTGGCCATGGGATTGCCTCTTCGCCAATTTCCATGAACAGACGGATATACAAGACAGGTTTAAAACAACTTTTGTATAATTCTAGATCAAGGAGTCCAACTCTTAATACATATATTTCTTCACTAACTTATTTCATTATTTATTTTTATAAGGATTCGCTGATGCTACCTAAAGTATTTTCAGAAAAGTTTATACGTGTATATTGCAAGAAAGATGACGAAGAAAACATTAAAACTGTCAAACAGCGTTTCCTGAAATGGTGTGAAGACAACAATTTTGAGCCAGTGTATTAGTGTCTGACACGGATTTATAATTCCAAAGACGTATAAAACTGACTGTAACGTATATTACAAGAGTAACAGCGAGCTCTCAATATACATGTTTAAATATATATATACTATTCAATTATATAAGACACATCCATCAATCATGGTGATTCTGGACATAAACATTCGATATGTCCAGTTTACCCGCTCATTTTTATTTGTGTACAAGTATTTTTGTCCTCCAGATATTTCTTTTGACTTGCTTATTACTTGTTACTTGTTGTTTTTCATAACATGTTCTTTTACTTCCCCATTTTTGTTGTTTTATACCTGTAAGCCTTTTTGGTTGTCTTATACCTTTACATGCATATAATTCTATTTATAGTTTATACGAACAATATTAATTCTTAAAGTCATTACACATTCCTCCCTTTCTCAAAAATAACAATTTCGTCAATAATGTCTAAGCACTGTCCTATCACACCAGTATGTGAACAGCTAAACATATCGTAAACAACTGACAAAAATAACATTAATGAAAACTAAACAAAACATCGTTTTGTTCCTTATTAAGAAGACCGCTAATTTACATTAAACGTTTAATCTGTTTAATTTATGCCGATTGGGTAGGCGTCCGAAGCTTTTCTAGTAACATCCACCTAATGACCTGTATGATGTAAAATCTGGGTACATCTTATCCCATTGCTTTCAACGTGTTCAAAAACGAATCTAATCAAATGTAGGATTTTCTTGAACAATTTTTAGAAATGTAATACGATTGAGTAAGTTGAAGTTGATATTGTTATAAGAACGCAATACGACAACTTCGGAAAATGATATACAACAATACTAATAAACGAAATATACGAATAATCATATCTTTCACATTTAGCTTTGTATAAATTAACACATTCAGGTCAAACTTCTAAATAAACTAAGGCTCATTTATCCACACAAATTTTATTCCACAGAAAGAAAGAGTTCACGTCCCTGTAAAAAGATGAATAAAAGGCTATCACAGACTACATCTGTTGTCATTTTTTTTTCATTTGTATGGTGCGAAGGGATATATTACTATTTGAATGATGCAGGAGCAATGATAAGAGAATCTATACTCCTATTTGATTGTATTGTATCTGTGACGAACTTGTTATCTTTATGTACTTTCTTGTATAGTCTTTATGCACAGTTGCACATGTTCATAGATTATTATGTTTTTCTGTGCACAGTGATTACAATTAGTCTTTAGCTCACAGAAATCTTGTTTTTGTATAGTGAAAGCCTTTCGTTTGTTGAAAACGTTGTGCCCAGTTACCTTTCATGTATATTTCGGTAATTTAATTTATTATGTAGTAACCTATATAAGGATAGTGTTAGTTTTTCGGATTAGATTTTGAAAATATATTTTTTTCTCTTCATAACGTACCAGTTCAGATTTTTCTTTCAAACTCACTTATTCTAATTATGTAACTATATGTTTCTTGTTAACTGTGGTGGAATTCGTACTTTTCATTAATACATGTATATGGATTGTACATTTCTCAACTGTTTTAATTCAGAGCTGGTTATAATTACACTGATTTCCTTCTTTACAATGCAAAACTTCTTACAGACAAGCTTGAGGAGCAGTGCCATGTTAATGCAAAATTTAAAGTAATAATGCCAAAAGTTTTAGGTCTCCCAGGAGTTTTTGTATTTTTTTTGTCGCAAAATGGACATGGTGCATGCATTTATGTGAATGTGTCTAGACGAATAAGATGACGCTTGTGGACATTTTTTGCAATGCTCCAGAGTAGTTTCTTTTTTGTATGGGGTCCATCTAGCAGTTTCTGAACACCATCAGAATTTCTAGTATACAAATTAACAACTGATAAATTTTCAAAAATACACTTGTTCAAGGTGAATTGTTTATCGTCCTCTCTAACAATGATGACAACAGCATGTAAGGTAACCTGACCATCAGAAAAAATCTTCTTCATAACATCCAGAGCTTTCCCCATTATATTCCCAACATGAAAAGAACCAGGAACTACTTGAATAAGGTACAACACACAGTGTTTTCCAGTCTTTGCCTTTTTCTTAGGAGGGCTGCTTTCGTCAGTATCTCTTTGCTTATGCACAAAGTCATCAGTATCTATTTGCTTATGCAAAAAGTAATCAAATCCAATGAATATTTGTGGATAAGTGACAAAATCACCTTCAAATGATTCAATCAGTTGTTTTAAATATGCACCAAATAATGAATATTTCTTAGATGTCCTCTATAATTTTCTGGTAACTCATTTTGGTAAGAGTCCAAAGAAGCATTAGGAGTTAAAAAACTTTGAGAAGGCATTACAACAAATTTAAATTTATTCATTTGAGGAATATTATGTCTGGTCTCAGATTTTACATAAAATGTTTCTAATGCTTCAACTTCAGGTAAGATAACAAGTCCCGCTTTCTGCTGAGTCTCTATTAGGAGTTTTCCAAATTCTTTTCTTGCGCCACCATTCTGAAACATAATTGTGAAGATTTCATCATTGGCTACTTCCTCCAGCATTTCTTCCATATGAAAAGGGAGTCTTCTTCGCCATTCATTTCCTAGATAAGGAATAAGATGCTTGACTACAATATAAAAATCACCTTCTTTAAGATCAAGTCGTAAGATATCTAAATTAGTTTCTAAATTATTCTTCGTAACTCTGCAAATTTTCATTTCAAATATGTTTGAAGCCACTTTTAAACAATTAGCCTCACCTTCAGAAAAAATACATTCTCCTCTATCTGGGATATATTCCAATAAAATTGATGTGTGGAGTTGGAACATTTTGTATTCTTTATTACAACCAGTCTGACATCCTTTAAAGTTTGCAATTTCATTTTGCCTATCTAATGTATACTGTCTCAACACTTCAGCTACTGTTAAACCCGACCTTTTCATGAAATAGTCTAGCACTAAATGAAGCAATTTTGGTGTCACAATGAATCTTTCTGAAAAAAAACAGCATAAATTTCATTTCAAATATCAGCAAGACTGGCATCATTATAACCCAGTGACTGCAAAGAACCTTTCCAGATTCTCAAGAATGAGTCTTTATTTAATTGTAATTTAATTTAATTCCCAAAACCTAGTATATTATGTGCACTTGCTGTAAAACCTGTCTCAATCAATATGAAATTAATTTCCTTCTCACTTGTGATATCCTTTATTTCGTCTAGATAATGAGAGTTGTGCATTGTCACATGATCAATTATAACACAATGGCCATCCTCAAATTTCTCAGAAAATTCATTGAAAGTTTTTAACTTCTTGTCTTTTGAAATTATCTTTTCTAAGTCAAAGTAGTGAATTTCACTGTCACCATTTTTTCTACATTCCAGAACATAATACAACACAGATGATGTTTTACCTAACCCTTCAATTCCACTCACATAATTCCATAGTGGCATTCCCCGTTTGCAAACATGAATGTGTGTAACAAATGTCTCATGGAATTTAGTTTTTAAAAAGTATCTCCCTGAAAGAAAGTCAGTTCTCCTTGCAAAAAACTTAGCTTCCTCATCATCCTTTATATGTAGCAGGACACTGGACTCAAATGAGGTGCCTGCCTGAAATACAGAAAAATAAATAATGTTGAATTCCAATACAACAAATAATATTCTACAAAGGCCATGAGACCGAAAAAAAAAATGTGAGAAATGATGATACCCTATTTCAGTCCCCTATGTTCTAATTCAAAATATGGCAGCCATGTTCTTGACAAATCACAAATCTCCAAATCAGTTCTAGGCAGAACTACCCATAGAAAAATTCAAATCACTGGCAAGTATGGTTCTAATTGGTAGAGGCGTCAGAGTAGAATTATTTTTATCATAATATTAATAAAATGTGTCTTGGAGGGCAGTTAGATACATGTATGGCTACAGAGGTACATTGAGAACCCTGAATTGATGGAGCAAATATGGGCACAACGTTCAATCTTGATAAAGCGTGGACATTTGATTTGATAATATTAGACTGACAATAGAAGTTGTCAAATAACTACATCCTATAAAGCTTGTTTTTGGCCTTTTTCTGACCCATAATTCTGAAATGGTTGGGGCCATAACCCTGAAATCTCTCCTTTTGTAGTTTTGGACATTGCAACAAAATGTTTTAAAGATCAACCAAGTATTATTCTAGTTATTGCACGAAAACCAAATGTCTAGAGAAGATGACACAGACAACTGCACAGATGATGACAATGGCAGTGCCATATCAGTATACAAAGCAAAACTTTTGTGGTTGTATAACAAGAGGCTAACAGGAGCCTGAATCGCTCACCTGGTTGAATATTACCTTTCAAGTGCAATAAATTAAACAAGAAGTTGTCCAACAATTCTGACTCGAGAAAACTTTGATAGGACTTATCATAAGGATAATTTCAGTAAATGAAAGTCTAAATCTATCAAAGTTTTCAAGACATTGAAAAAAAACTGTCATTTTCCCCTGTCAAGGTCAATAACTCTAATAAGAAGGTGTCTGACAAATTTTATGCTTGAAGACTTTTGTAGTCCTAAAAATAAGGATCATTTCAGCAATTTGAAAGAATTTGGCTAAACCTAACAGTTTTGGAGATACATGCGAAAAACTACTGTCTGACTCCTATATTCATTTTTAGTAACAGTGGCCATGTTTTTCGACGGATCAAAAAACCCCACTTCAATTCTATGCAGGATACCCCAAGAAACACTTATACCGAGTTTTGTTTCAATTGGTAAAATAGTGTCAGAGGAGAAGATTTTTGAAAGAAATAACATTACAAATAGCAAAAAAACTTTTTAAAAGGGCAATAACTCCTACATGGCTTAATAGATTAAAATAAAAATTTGACCGCAGATAGATCTCATCATGCTGAACACGTTTATCCCCGTCAGAATTTGGCTAAACTTAACCGTTTTGGAGATATATGCGAAAAACTACTGTCTGATCCCTATGTTTTATTTTTAGTAATGGCAGCCATGTTTTCGACGGATCAAAAATCCCCACACAAGTTTTATGCATAATACCCAAAGGAACTTTCATACCAAGTTTGGTTCCAATTGGTCAAGTGGTTTCAGAGGAGAAGAGTTTTGAAAAATTGTTAACGATGACGACGATGACGGACAACAACGGACGCCAAGTGATGGCAATAGCTCATATGGCCTTCGGCCAGGTGAGCTAAAAACTACAAGCAATGCTCTCTAACTTTATACCCCACTCCCATATGTACCATTAGACCTCCATATTACAAGTAATTTGGATCGAAATCTAAAATAGGGAGTGCACAGCGGCAATATGTAATAAAAGATTCTGTGAAAGTTTCATTCGATTCCATTAAGTGGTTATACAAAATGTAGGAGGAGTAATGGATAAGAGATGGGTCTCCCTCATGTCCCCATATGCACAAGTGATTAAACCCATGCTATGTGAAACCACCCTAATTTATTCCGATCAAAATCTGTAGGAAATGCACAATGGGAATTAATCAAACAGGTAATAAAGATTCCTGGAAAGTTTCATGCAATTCCATTCAAAGTTGCTAAGAGATTGGCCCCCCTGTCCATATACGCACAAATGACAAAGTCCATATTATGCTATGTGAAAGACCAAAATTGATTTGGATCAAAATCTAGGAATGCACATTGGAAACATGTAATAGACACTCTGGGATGTTATTGCAAGAAAACCAAATGTCTAGAGAAGACAACACAAACAACCACACAGATGATGACAATGACAGCACCATATCAGTATACGAAACAAACTTTTTGTGGTTGTATAAGAACTAGAAGCTGAAATGAAGGATAGAGACCAGACTAAACCTGGGGAATTATTGAAAGGGTGGCCAAAGACCGTCACCAATGGAGATCCTTTGTTGCTGCCCTACATGCCAGCAGGCAAAACGGGCAGTAAGTAAGTAAGTCAAAACTACAAGCAATGCTCTCTAACTTTATACACTCACTCCAACACGTACCATTAGACCTCTATTTTTATTTGGATCAAAATCTAAAATAAAATGTGTACAGTGGCAATATGTAATAAAAGATTCTGTGAAAGTTTCATTCGATTCCATTCAGTGGACATAGGAGAAGTAAATTAAATTCTTGGTGTTATTTAATGTTTATTTTTCCTATGCGCATAATTTATGCATATTAGGTACAATAAGGAAATGCCTTATTGCAATTTGTAAAGTTCTATTCCCTCATAAAAAAGTTTTACATTATCAAACATTTAATCACAATTCCATACCCATCATGGACAGTTGAAATCATCTTAAGAGGCATTAGCTGTCACTGTGGGTAGACATTTTATTTTACATTCTTTTACAATGGGTCTACGGGTGAAACATTGACTCTGCTTAATGAAAAATTAACAGTTATCACATAAATATGTCTTGCCTTTCCCACATGGTTGATATAAATTTTCAGTGTCAATAGACTGTGACTGAGGGGGTATACATGTAAATTCAAGTGGAATTTGATCTAGTTTGATACTAATACAACTGCATTTCAAATATCATTGACCTAGCATCCGTAATTCATTCTTAACTGACCTAATCAGAACACTTAAGGTTAACATTTAATTTTCAAAGTTGTTGAACTGTAACTGCGGGGGTATACAAATAAAATAAAGTCAAATTGGATCTAGCTTGATACTAATACATCGTCTGAATATAGCTGATATATTGCTGCTCGGACGTTAAACCCCAACAAACAAACAAACAAGATACTAATACAACTGCATAGCAAATATCATTGACCTAGCATAAGTAATTCATGTTTACTGATGTAATCAGAAATCTTAACTTTAAGTTTATAATGTTGACACCGACGCCAGAAAAGCAACACCTACCGTATGTCTCGCCTTCTGCGACTTTCGTCATAGGTGAGACAATGACTAAAAATAAATATGGTGGGTAGGATAACAGGAAACACACATTATTTTATAATTTGACCTTGTTACAAACATGTATATTTTGTATGCATTTACAAGCATTCCAGCAAAAATAATCTTGCTTCATATACATCTACATAAAATGCCTTAACTTCCTAAAGTTTCATCAAAGCCAATGCTTAGTTTAGGCAAGATCAATAAGCTTACACAAAACATGTACATGGACAAAGGGCTGAACCTAGTAGGCATTGGCTGAAAGCAAGCACAGCATTATTTTACAAGTACATGTATTACCATAGGTTTCGATGTATTACTTGTACAGCTTGAGCTGTGCTCAATATTACCAGTGCAATGTAAAATAATTCAAAAAACATTCAAATTTAATCAGACCATGTTAAAGGTATGAATGCTTCTTTATTTTAGTTACGTTTTAGTATAACATAGTTCTCAGAGATGTCATCAGTTACCTTTGATCTGGTTTTGGTCGGCAAAAAATCCATTAAGTGACATGGGCATCATTTCTAAATCATCATACTAAATTGTACCTTTTATTATTTATAAAGATAATTGAAAAATTTTTTTGGTTCCCTTAACTACAAATAAATCTCTTATTATATGTGGAAATTTCAAATATTCAATGATAAGGCTATATAACTAAATGATCCTAGGAGCATGAATGACTCACTTGTAGATGATGATCTGATCATACTAAGCATATTTTAATGTTATATTAAAAAAAAAAAAACCCAAAATTGCGTATGAACAATTCCAACATTTATTGAAGGGCGGTCAACAATGACAGAACATTGTATCCCAATAAAAGCATTTTGTTGACAAAAGACATTTAAAGGGAAATAACTCCCAACATCAGCAAACTAACCTTTCTGAAAATTTCTGTACAAGTCCATCTTACCACGTTGAACAATTTTACCTAATCAGATCTCACCTAAATAAAACAGGTTATTTAAATATTAATTTGAAAAAAATGCAACAGCAGTCATGTTATATGGCCCAGTGCGGGTCCGGGTTTCAAAAGGAATTGGTCCGCAGCAGCACTAAGCTTGTCCTAAAAGGTGACCAAATAGTGCTGAGAACCCTAGCAGGGTGCTAGGGCACTCTGCCCACAGAACAACCGGGTTGTGTGCCCCAGGTGGTGGATTGGGAAACCTGGCATGTTACATACTGGGGTCGTCAGGATAAAATACAGAAAACCTGACCGCAAACCATAGTGGTGCACCGTGATGGGAAAGATGCCCTATTCCTCGCACATTAAAGAACCCTGCTGTGGTATTCGATAGGGGTAGGAACCTTTGCGCTCCACCACAGGCAGCTAAATTGCCCAACCCTACCCACCCCTCGCTATTTCTTGTGGCAATCAAAATTTGTCGACCCTATTATCCTTCTGTACCATCCCATTTTTCATTGCATGTTCATTTTATCATCCATTTCAGGTTCGTCGCCTGAATATAGCTGAAATATTGCTGCTCGGGCGTTAAACCCCAACAATCAATCATGTTTTTTATGGATAAAAATCAAAATATTCATTTTGTGTACAATACCCTTAGAATATTTTTGTTATTTTTCATTGAATTCCAAATAGTTGTTTCTAAGCAAAAGATTTTTGAAATAATGTAAACAGAAAACATGGTGAAAAATCTGTTTATGGGGCAAAACCTCCAACATCATGGGTCAATTGATCTTTCTGAAAATGTCTGTGTGGGTCTGCTTTAGCATGCAATATTATCCAATGTCACATTCTGCTTAATCCAATGGTTTTTTGGGTTATTTGGTATCTTCTATTTTCAGCAACAGCAACCATGTTTTTTTTTGACGGATGAAATATCAAAACAATCACTTTGTGCACAATACCCTAGAATTTGTTTTTTCTGCCATTTTTCACTTATTTCCATACAGTAGATTTTGAGAAGAAATTTGAAATTTGTAAACACAAATATGGTGAAAAATCTGTTTCAGGGGCAGTAACTCTAACATGGGTCCAATGATCTTTCTGAATATGTCGGCATAGGTCCAGTCCTTATCATACTGAACAATGTCACCAAAATCAAATTTCAGTTGAATGCAATGGTTTTGAGTTATTTGCAAAAATCTGCTGTCGGTCCCCTATCTTCTATTTTCAGCAACAATGGCCATGTTTTTCGACACACCAAAAATCAAAGCAGTCATTTTGTGCACAACACCCTCTGCCATTTTTCATGGAATTCTGTACAGTAGTTAATGAGATGAAGATTTTTGAAATTGTAAATGCAAAACGTGAAAAATCTGTTACAGGGGCAAAAATTCAAATATGGGTCAATGGACCTTTCTGAAATTATAGGCAGAAGTCCACATTATCATCAGGGCTTTCATTATCTTTTCAGTGAACAGGCTTAATAGAGAAAATGGACTGTCTATACCTTCAAAATGCATCAAAGGGGGGATGGGGCCCATTGTGATTTTGAACCGTCCCTTTCCACTGTTTGAACTGTCTACATTTTGACAGTAGCCAATTCCTAGTGAAACCTCTGCTTATCATGCTCAACAATATTACCATGTTTGATTTCAGCTAAATACAACATTTTTTTAGTTATTTGCAAAAATCAGCTGTTGGACCCCTATCTTCTATTTTTAGTAATTGTCGCCGTATTTTTTGAAGGATCAAAAATCTAACCACAACTTATGATACCCAAAGGAACATTTGTACAAAGTTTCATATATTTGTTATTTTAAAGTAATTGCAGAGGAGAAGAATTATGAAAATTTGTTCAGAGATGATAAACGCCAAGTAATGGCAAACGACATTTTTATTTTAAAAATATGATTTGAATACATGTAACAATGGTATACATGTAGGAAAACCATTTCAACATCACTACAAATTTGTCTTTCAAGAAACAAAATAAAGAGGTTGGGGCTATAAAATGATATAAGAGCATTGCTATAGGTCCCCGCCTCGCCACAAGTAAAATATAATGGAATAAATATACTTATGAGGAAAGATAAATCATAGTAGATTTACATAATGTTAAGCCTGTGACCTTGACAGTTGGTCCCAAAGTTAATAGGTTTCTTCTTCACTTCATAAGCTTTCAACTGTCTAAGTTTGATGAAATTCCATGAAGACATTCAAAAGTTGCACATTCAAAAGTAACACTCCAGAAACCAATTTTCAGCTCCTAAATTCTATTTCATTAAGTATGTGACCTTGACCTTTAACTTACTAACCTCAAAATCAATAGGTGTCTTCCTTACCTCATAAACCTTAAACTGTCCAAGTTTGGTGGAGTTCCATACAAGTTTAAAAAACCTAAGTCAGACAGACAGAGGGACGTCTGAAAAGCCGAATTATATAGTCCCCCATTTTCATGAAAGGTGAGGGACAATTAACTTCTATTGTTCTGAATACGTGTGCATTTGAACTTCAGACAGACAGTCTAGGATGTTTCCCCAACTTTATTTTAAACTTACAAAACTAAAATTGTGAAATAGTATCACATATATAGTTATTTTGATTGAATTTAACTTAATATTGATAAGAATCCTGGTTTTCAGTCTTTCATTGTTAAAATTGAATGCCTCCAAGTTCCAACGTACCATAAAGTCCTTTTGATAATGTATGTTTTGCATATACTTATGACCAAAATAATTTGTTGGTCGAAGAATGTGGAGGTTACTATTTATCTAAAAACTAATGTAGATTTTGGAATTTTCGAAGAATTCTACCATTTCGGACAAAATATCCCTCATTATGGCATCATTATTATGTTATACAATCATGTTTTAGAAAACTCATTTTACACAGTGTTTTCACCACAAGTTCATAATAAGCTTAGATTCTAGATGAAATCCAAATCAAATATTTTGCAGAAATTTGGGGCCAATTGTGGCTGTTACAACCCCCAACCTCTTTACAAAATATGAATTATTTCATATGAAACATTTTACAGATCCAAAATTGGCCAAAAAACAACACAATTACAAAATTTAGAAAATAGATATTATCATCCTGAAATTGTTTATTTGCCAACCAATTTGACACTTAATGAGAGGCTAATTAGTTAATATATACAAGTGTGACATCACTAATGATATTGGCAAGCTTTCTAAATGAAACCATGAAAAAACAGTGTTGCCATGCACTAAATATGTACTTAGCACTTCAAACAATATGTGGCATGAAGAAGTATACATCCTCTGTTGACACTAACCACAGAGTTTGGTAATTTTGTTAATTGCTGCCTTTTTTAATTTTCAAATATGACATGTAATAATAAAATTTTGAAGTAAGATTTAAATTATGGATACAATATGTCAATGCATTTTATTTAATTTAGGTCCTTGATTATATGATAGACAACTAAGTTTTTCCTTCATATTTGTAATACATCTTTCACTTTTTTACTTCATTTTATTTCACAAATCCTTCAAGAGCCTCCTTCTTATGATTTTCTGCATTGACTTGTTTAGTGATGGCAAGATTTTTCTTTTTCACCTACTGAACCTTTTTTCAGGCTTTCATTTGAGGACAGTAGGTGTTGATTTTCGCCTACTTTCACCAATTTTCTTGTTTAAGACATCTACTTCAGCAAAATTTGTATTAAGCTAATAGGAAAACAGCCATCTACATGTGGCAGTATATACGGCTACTTTCAGTGAAAAGCCTGGTTATTGTTTTTCATTTCTAGTGTTATCTACACGTAGCTGTATTTTTAGAGTCATCTAATGGATAGAATTATTTTGATTAGTGTATGACTGCAATTCCTGCACATTTTTGTGGTGCTCAGGCCAGATGCAGGAAATACATTATTTTCCTGAAAGGATATATAGTTACCCTTAAGGGAACCAAAATATTTTTTCAATTATCTTAAAAAATGAAAAAGTTATGACCATTTCAAGTTGATGCCCCAAGCCACTCAATGGATTTTTTTGCCAACCAAAACCAATTCACAGGTAGGGCCCCAAGAGTACTCCAGCAATGCTAGAGCTTGTCTGGCAAGCTATTTTCTGAGTTGGTGCCATCCTGGAAGAACGGAATTCCAACCCTCTTACGTTGTAGGAGTACCCTAGGTGATGACATCATGAAGAACTCTCCTTGTTAGCTAGTATAGATTCCCTAAAACATATTTGCTTTTGAATGCATTTGTTAATTTGTATAGTTCGACAGCGATTTGTTTATATAATACTCACCAAGTCAGCCATTATCATTAAATGTGAAAGATTACGGTTACAGACCACCAATTCAACCAATCAGCATTTGGAACGTAGGCAAAAATAGTCCTACGCAGAAATTACCCCTGTTCCTCATAGTGCTGTGAAAAAAGTTCTCATCTCATTTAAAACATTTAAACAGTTTCTGAAAGGAAAAACATTTCTGTTCATTGTATAGGTGCATTTTGCTGCTTGTGATGTGAAGCCTAATCTCCATAATGATTTCTAAATATACCCCTATCTTGTGAAAACACTGAGATTTCCCATGCTATTTATAGACACTTCACTTCCGGTGACCAGTACTGCACTGCAAGTCTGCTAACCCCACATGCCATTCTGAGGATTGTGAGCTGACATATGTAGAATCATGCTGATATATAGTCCTCTGCAGGTTAAAGTTAAGGTAAAGTCCAGAGAAGCCATTGAATATTGTGAAATTAGCATATATGGGAAGTGGAATTAATGGTTTTTAGCCTTACTATAGGATGCAGAATATCATGGTAGATTTGGGGCACTGAAGAGTTTTAGAAATGACAATTCAATAACCCGCCATAGCACTACACGTTGGGTCTCACTAATGAGAGACAAGAAGTGACAAAAAGCGTCAAGAAGTCTAGAAATAGCCACAAGAAGCAGTGAAATTTAACGTCAGCAAGTTTCTTTTTATTTACGGTGAAATAAAAAAAATAAATGTAAACATATTTTGAGAAATTGACCATTTTAAGAAATTAGTATAATTTTTCAACAAGAATTGTTTTTTCAAATGTTATAATGAACAGATAATAGATTGAATAAAACGGTTTTTTTATGTAGTTTCTAGATGATCTTTAAACAAAGAAAAAAGAAAGAAAGAAAAATTATTAAGTTACAAAAAAAAACGAGTTCCAGATTTACTTCTGATTAATGGTGCAATAGTTATAATCTAGAAAAATGATAAGAAAATTATTTGTATTGAATTAACAAACGAATAGTTAAAATATATATATATATTACTACTAGAAATTAATAAATTTGGTTTAGAACACGTGTTTCGACTATTGAAGTCTTATCAGTAACGCTTTGTGCCAAACTGCTCTAGGTTTATGCTTTATTTGGTGTTTTCTGCATTATACACGTGCTTAAATTTTTTGTTTACAATTTTCAACTGTTTATTTATAAGGAAAATACATACTTGGAGGTATTTTCTTGCCAAATAAATTGAACTGTGCCAAAAACATGATTACTTGGGCGGCATACTCCAAAAGGCAAGGGCAAGCCAAAAAATATGATAGCATTTTTTTCTTTTTCTTTTATCATTATTACTACTTTTTTTCATTTTATCCAATTAATATTTATCTGAACAAAAACATGACTATTTAGGCAACTACACAGAGTCGTATTGACGCAAGAACAGATAAATAGAAACATCTATTCTTTAATTCCTCTAATGCAGAGATATGATAGTCATATTTACATTCATGTACAAATGTTTAAAAAAAAAGAGAGGTGAAGCATTTGTCAGATCAGTTTGAAAGAAAAAAAAAGACAACTACGAAACGATTCTTCAAATTATCTACTCATTAGAAAAATAGATACGTGCCGATTCTCTTAGAAACTTTGCAGAAATGTTAATAAATTTGGGAATGACATCAGATTCTAGACTTGGACAATGTTCCATTAACACAGTAACATTGCCAAGAATCACTTGGAGTAAGCGTTCTCTGTTAATTGAGAAAAAAGTCCGTCAAGGTAAACGTATGTTTCGACCCCAAAAACGTCTAACACTGTGTTCCAATATGTGTCTATTATGATGTGAGTACATGAGCAGTCCATATAAAGTGAAATGTTCAATTGTGTCGTAAAATTGTCTGCAACAAACCTTGCACACTGACATATATGATTGTGGAACACACGTCAACAGCTTTGACATGAAAAATATGTTGGGAATTTCATCCGTACTCTTTGCAGCAGTCCATCCAGTGAAAACAGCAGTTGTGTGAACGTTTTTAAAGCGAGAGAGGTCCCTATCACTGTTCATTCTAGTTAAACGTTCATTGTCTGCTTTGGATGCTATTGCGAGTGTGGCAATTCGTTTCCAAACCATTTTAGGTGGGAAGTCTTTTGAAGTTACATAAATATCAAAATAATGTTCCAAATTGTATTTTACAAATATCCTGTATATATCTGGAATATATCCGTACATGTCACTGGTGTCACAGGAAAACAAATAGTCTCTGAAGGAATACACACTTTGCTGTATGACTATGCTCAAGGGACGTCAACTTCTGGAAGAACATTAGTCTCTTTCTGTCAATCTCAAACATGATGTCAATTTTACCGAGCAAACTTTCCACCATATCAGATCGTGTAAGGTCCTTAAGTTCAGTAATCATTTCAGTGAATAATGTTGCATTTTACGCAAAGAGTTTGTATCGTTTATAGTTAAATTCGTCCATAATTCACATCCATACAAGGCTGACGAAAGCACGATTTTCTTATACATTGTATGGTATGTCAATGGATTAAATACAGTGTTCATATTACAAATCCCAAAATGTCCATGGAAGGATTTCCTGCCTTTGTCACAGGCCTTTAACTACGGCTTCAGAACACCTCAGATCGGGAGTAACTGTAATTCCAAGATGGGTTAAATAGGCAACTGCACAGAGTCATATTGACGCAAGAACAGATTTTTGTAAAACTCAACCTGAGGTGTGGCTTCTTTAAGCTTGGGTGAGTACAAACTGTACAAAGCTACAAAACAAAACAAACAAAAAACAAACAAACAAAAATCATCAATGCCTTTTGATCCATGTAAGTGTTATCATAACATTTTACTTTTCGTTGTTTTTATTAACACTTTCACATCAAAGCTGATCTTAACAATCATAGGGCATTTTTCATTTGTTTATTTTTGTTTTATATTATAAATATTATTCATAAATATTTTGAATTTCAGGTTTGTCTTAATAACAAAATTTTATTGCTCTTAACAAGGTGGTCAATAGATTATCGCGTGACCTCCAACAATTAAGTTATTTTTTTTAAAATTTATTGCTGTAAATCCATCTATCCTTCAAATCCGAACAGTAGCTAATTGGCCTGTTACACACGTGTGTTTGTTTATTAAACATGAATGGTTTATCGTTAATTAATTAATTATGTAAGCACACCATACAAGGTTGTCTCAAAAACCGGTGTGTTCCTCGAATGCCAACATGTTATATTTTACCTATTCCTTGAATGCCAACAAAAATATTTCAATAGATGATATTATAACAATAGGTGTTCTTATAACAATTAAAATGTTATAAGTATTTAACTGTTGGGATTAATTGGCGAAGTTGATAAAAGGAACATTCCATACCTTTTTTTTATGGAAAACAGCAGATTTTTAAAAATATTTAAGAATTCAAATGTATAATAAAATTGAATTAAAAATTTGTAAAAATGCTGCAGTACGCCGCCGGTGGTAAACGCTTCAACAGAAAGAGAAAGTTCAGAGCAATTGAGAGCAGACTTGGTTGCCTGAAACAGCGACATGCCAACCGTGAGATGACAACTTTACAGTTTGCAGACTCACATCACATCTTTTACACTTGTACTGAACTGTTATATGTGAAAAGTGTTTTGTATGAACTATTCATCAATTGTTATCAGATAACATTATATGTAGTGCTTTTTGACAATTTGCTAAATGTTTGCTTATGTTTTACGTTTTGTTTTTAGTTTGTTCTGTGTGCAAATAAATAATATATTCTGATTTTTTTTCTGCTTTTTATGCCTCATGTGATATAAAATTATAGTAATAAGAGTATAGTCCTTAAACAACAACCAAGACCAAACACAATATT
This sequence comes from Perna viridis, assembly GCA_037379345.1. Lineage (NCBI taxonomy): Eukaryota > Metazoa > Mollusca > Bivalvia > Mytilida > Mytilidae > Perna > Perna viridis. The sequence goes on along the minus strand of CM074517.1, from coordinate 10,879,069 downwards.
TAAGTACTATGAACCATTTGTGTAGCAATCACAAATATTTTAATAAGCTGAACAAAAACCTCATACTTAGTAACTATTCTAGTACTAGTATTCCTACATAAAATAAAATGATCGATTGAAATATCTTCAAGTTATTGGGCTATAAAAATAATTCAACAAAAGTCTATTGTGCTATGCATGTACATATATGATTGTGTGATGAAATACTGAAGTTGAAACAGCCAAAAAAAAAAATAAATAAAATAACAACTGGAATAACTATCTAAAGTACGAACTGAAATTAGTCACCTGTAATTTACTTATCTGTTAATTACTATGGATGTTTTGATAAGAATGCACCTTTGTTGTGATAACCAATGACACCTATTCCTTGAACGCCTACAAAATTTTACAGGAAAATTGTCGTAGATCAAAGGATGTTTTCATTCGAGGAACCATTTTAACAAGGGTTTTGTATTTTGTTACTGATTTTTTTTTCACGCGGTCCTGTATCTTTTTTACTTATATAACTTTCAATTTATAAAACACATATTTATATAAAATGTACTTCTATTTTTACAACCTTTTCCAAAAAGCCATTTTTCTCAATTCTTCAATTACTCAACAGGGTTATGTTGCTACAAGATTGAAGTCATCACTACAGAAGTTTTATGGTCGTCATCGTGAACTCGTGGATCGTTATGGTGTATCCATCAGCACCATGAAAACTGATTTATTCAACGGGTCATGGTTTTCCTTTCCTCGTTTGACTACCCCGGACTTGACTTTTTATGAGCAACTCGGCGGGTGTTTCTAGAAAAGCAGAGGACGCTTACCCTACCAGTGCACCTGGTCCATGCTCCCAGTTTTTAGTGGAGTCCGAGTTGTTCATTTACTTTTGTTACTTTGTATGTATGATTTTAGTTACTTTATGTTTTTTGTTGTGAATGTCTGTTTTCCATGTCTGGTCTTTGTCCCTGGATTACATTCTTTTGATTACCGCTATAACCTTGGTTCCCTTGATTACTCTTTCCGTCAATATTTCATTTACTTTTATTTTATTTTAATTTAAACTCTTTCGTTCAAATTTGTATTTCAAATATCTTTAACTTATTTTCTTGACACTTTATTGGAATATCTCAACATTCATTTTTATTTCACCTTAAAGACAAATCCCACTAACCAGTTCTGACGTTAGGAATTTCGTAAAATTTTACTGAAATGTTTTCAAGTATAAAGGCAATGAAATAGGCTTCTAAAATACTGGTCACCGTGCTTTAAATGAAGATATAGCAGTTCAAATATTCGTAAAATCGGGAGTTTTCCGAATTCAATTCAGACGTCTTTGATCTTGTCAAATGTTTTGCGAATTACACATGCCATACACCACTAGATTGATAATTTTCTCTTCTTCACTCTTCTAACCCGGACTCGACTTTTTATGAAAACTCGGCGGGTGTTTCTAGAAAAGCAGAGGACGCTTACCTTACCGATGCACCTGGTCCATAAAATGAACTTTTTATCGTTTCCCGCCAAAAGAAAAAAAATCTACAGGCGCGTAGCTGCCGTTAGGCAAAAAAGCTTTTGCCTGCACTTAATTTTGCCAATTTTTTAATTTTTTTTATAGATAAAATACATCCAGGAGAGGCATAAATGATGCTCTAAAACGCTACCTCCGCGGAGCTTTGGGGGGGCTTGGCCCCCCTGGACCCCCTACCAGGGCTCCACCCTGCACCTGATGGGAGCCTTCAGCGGCCCCCAGACCCCCTGCCGTAATTTTGCCTACCTTCAATTTCGCCTGCCTAACTTTTAACCATATTCACAGCTAACTGAAATACTTCTCACGTTAAGATTTTTTTTTCAAACTTGCTGAATGAAAAGGTATCCCTTAGCTGATGGTATAAATTCTATACCATATAATAATGACACGAAAGACAAAACAATTACGACGGAAGAAAACAGAAGATTAATCTAAAGGCGATATATACATAAATCTATTCTGGTTACATGATCGTGTCTCTTCGCGTGAACATGCCATAATTCGTATTAATATTTTAAGTTACCACAATACTTATTTACACTTCGAATGGCTTATCTGGATCTAAAGTTCAACATTAACAAATGTACGTGGAGTATTTCAACAGTTAGCAGTAATATTTTAGGACGAGAATATTGCACGACAGCCGCCGATGAAGTATTTTTACATGTAACAGAGTCCACATATACCTTCCATTTGTACTTGTACAAGTTAGTGTCTTCTTGTGGCGTACTTTGTATCAAATTTAAAATAAATAGGCAGAATTGAAAATTTCAAGAAACAAAAGGCGGGATCTATTGTTGTCTGACATTTTTCGTTTACATTGAAAAACATTTCGGCCCTCTATGCTGACGAAAAAAGTTCTCCCAAAATAAGGGACCGGTGCCAATAGCAGTAGGACAGATACTTTTTTGATGTAATGCTTTTGTTGGGACCCCCTTTTTTTACTGATAATATCCATAGGCCACATTTTTTTAACTAAATTTTTTAATAACTTAAAAAAAAAACAAACTATTATAACAAAAATAGTCTACAGCATATAAATGCAGTGGAAAATACAACTATTTAACATAATTCATTGTAATTGGAATAACTATATGTATTAAAATAGAAATAACTTAATATCAATACCTCATTTGTAAGATCTTTATTACACTGTATGTATTAATATATTTTCAAATAAATTGAAATGCATTTAACTTCAACAATATAGTTAAAAATGCATAACATATGTACAAATTATTGACTAGAATACTAAAACTTTCATAACATTATATATTTTTTGCACGAAATCATGTTCTCTTTACAAATCTATCCTCACAAATGTTCTTGCTTCGCTTCCTTCGGCCTTGAAATTTTATTTATTAGCCTATTTGAATTCTAGATCTCAAAGAACCGGAAACCATGCAAACATCCGTACCAATTGATGTTATTTTATGAGTATTTTAAATCTTTAAACTCAATATATCCCAAAACTCTTTCGAATTATTTGATTTTAAGTCCTTGAGCTTAATTCTCGTATGAATTCTGTAGTTTTTCATAGCCTTGTTAATTTCACGTTTCGTGCTTCCATAATTCGAATTGCATTGCGCATTAATATTCATTTTTCTGTCATTTTTTTCTGTATGTTATAAAGAAATTATCTCTGTCTATGTTTTATTTATTTCCTCGCATTCCTAGAAATATATATTGTCTTAAGAGTTTTAAATATTACTGTTTATCTTCACCCATTAGCTCTGTATAAATGATCTGTAAATGTTTCATTTCCGGGTATATTATTCATCTTTCCAAATACAGATTTTATGAAAGACCACTTGTTTGACCAAACTTGATGTTTAAAACCCAATCGAGTTATCGATACAATATGCATTATCTCCTAAATTTGTCGCATTGAGCTTCTACAACAGTTTCCTTAATTCAGAAGTATAAAAAAATGATAGAGAGAAACAAAAACAAAAAAAAAACAAAAACAAAAACAAGCATAAAAACTTGACCTAAAGTTTCATGAGAAATTGATTGCATAAAACATATAACTCATTTCAAAATAGCGAAAAAACACGAAAACAACAGTATACATAAAGCCAGACTTCCAGGAAAACTGATTGCATAAAATTAAACGTACAATTCTTTTCAAAACAGTAAAAAAACACCAAAACAACAAACAGCATAAAAAAAAACAAAATTCCCAAGAAACTGGCAGCATAAAACGTATAAATCTTTTCAAAACAGTGAAAAAACATATATACAAAAGCCCACACTTCACGAGAAATTGATTGCATAAAACGTATTACTCTGTTCAAAACAGTGAAAAACATATATACAAAAGCCCAGACTTCAGGAGAAACTGATTGCATAAAACGTATAAATCTTTCCAAAACAGTGAAAAAAAACAGACTTCACAAGAAACTGTGAAAAAAAAAACATACACACAAAAGCCCAGACTTCACGAGAAACTGATTGCATAAAACGTATAATTTTTTTTTCCAAAACAGGGACTTAAAGTTGTTTTTATTAAATGCGGTACTATGTAGAGCAGCAGTGTTGTGTTCATTTAATATAATTTATATATTATATAATATGTTCATCAGTCATAAAGATTGTTTATGATGCACCCTAATACAGTGTATATATACATGTGTGCATGATGCTCAATTGTATGGTCTTAAGAAGAGCAATTATCTAATTTCTTATTCGATTTTAAACAAAACATCAAGTATTTTTAATGATTTTTTCGGACGAAAGTATATGAGAAAGAAGAATTATAAAAGTTAAAACAAAAACAATATGTTCCCCTACTACGTTTGGCGAACATCATAATAAATTAGATTGAGATAGCAAAAAATATACATGGCAAATATGAATGAACTTTTTCGATAATAAAGGGAACTTACTCTATCTACAGACACCGACATATACGTAGGTCAGTGCGTAAACCTTCATTCCTAATAACTAAATTATTTTTTGAAGATGATGATAACATCGACTACGTCAATGCAGGATAGAAAAAAATTAGCTTTATATAGGTAAACCATCTAGTGATGCAACTTAACCAAATTTTTCGAAATGAATATACAGTTAGGGTTTCTTATTTTGATATTTCTTGCACAAAATAAGTCATAAGAAGAGTCTTATCAAATTTAAATAAAATTTTACATTGCTTTCATTTTTGTGTGTCTAGTTAATGATTTATTTGAAAAATAAAACGATTGTATATCGTTTTAATACATAAAACTTTCAATTTAAGGGAGATAATATTTTACCACCTCTGACATTACGATTGTATCCCCATCCCCTCCTAAAACTGGTATATTTTTTTATTTGCATGAAATCATGATTTTTCATATGTATAACCCCAACTCTTGCCTCACTTAATTCTCTAGGCGTAAACTCTATTTAAGCTCCCTAATTAACCTGAAATTCTGGATCCGTTTCTAAATTATATCAATAATAAGGTTTGTAATGACCCTCGCACTAGTTTCAGTTTCTCTTCCGGAATTTCCGATATAGAACGTATTGAAATTCAATGACCAATCTGCATTTTATTGTAAACTTTCGGGAAATCGAAACGCTGCATGTTCAATTTTATGCTTTTTTTATCCTATAGAACTAGATATTTGACACTTTTATCATTATTATTTTTTTTTACACAAAAAGATATTTTGCTCTTAATATTGAACTCCATACGAATCTCTATGCAGACGGGGGCCCATTCACCTGAAACCACAGAATCACGTGACGAGACTTATATACCCTATAGATCGTTTATAAGTTGTCGATCGAACAAGAAGTGATTCTGGATTTGGGCGCCCTTTTTTTTTAAATTTGGTTAACTTCGTGCAAAATTTTAACAAGCTTTGTTCTAGAGCCCCTATTCATATTTCAGGATCCGTCTCGGTCTGTCATTTCACTTGACCGCTTTTGTTTTTGTTTTTGTTTTGTTTTTTGTTTTTTTCTATTTGGTCCGGTTATGGCCACTTGAAAAAAAATATTATGTCACTGACGGATCCAAAGAATTGAGTAAAACGCAGACAAACCACCACACTGACGGATCCAGGGAAATAATCACTTGAGATTGTGTCAATAATACATAACGAAACAAAGAATTCACATGATAGTTTATTGAGTTCCCTTTCTGAGCGTTCTTCATGTTCAAACGTGCATAATTACTTTTTTTTTATCAAACTTCTGATGTCAAAAATGGGAGGCGGGTCACTCCCCTTGGTACTACAATATCCTCGAAAAAAGAAGTGAATCAATCTACAGTTGGTTCCCTTACAAACAAAACCTTCCATACAAGAAGTCACGATGATTTAAGTTGCAAATCAACAAACTCAATATATGGATTAGAATGCAACTTATGTGGTTTAATATATGGCGGGGAAACGCAAGAACGATTAAATAAAAGAATATGCGGTCATCGTTCGGGAATTAACACCACCCAATTCCCGACAGTTTATCAACACTTTAATCAACAAGATCATTCCATCCTCTCCATGAAAGTTCGTATTTTAGAAAAAAAAATACCATCCTACGAACAGTCCCGTTCGAAGTAAAAACTATCGTAGGAAAAGAGAGGAGTACTGGATACGCAGACTAGGTACTGCAATACCTTACGGATGCAATGACAACATCAAAAGTATAGGAAACCTTTCAAGCCAATATAACAATAGCATAAATGTGATGAATTTATTTGACAAAAAACCAAGACGGGAAAGGAGTCATGGCCATCGCCACTATACGTCACCTAAGTTATATTATGTCTCCATAGATGGTCTCCTTCCTTTCATACAAAAACCTCTTGGACTTCATCACATTAGAACCAAACTTTATTCTATACCTCTCACTCTACTACACTCCCTTTACAAAACAAGTCTTGACACTCCTGTTTCTGACCCCACCTCATCATTATACAGACTTGTTGCCATCATTTTGGATATTGGTTTCCACAGACTCTTTAAACCAGTTTGTGTAAAAAGTCAAGATGAAGAAAAACGATCATTTCTTCCACTACCGTTTGTCAACAAAGGTATAGATGCAATTAATTTGGGTAGCATCCTCCATAACAAAAACGTTCCCAACAAAATTCCCACATATTTCAAAAACAAATCCATACCAATCATTTCATATTCCTATACTTCACCCATTGCATCAAAAATTTTCAATTATAAAAGGCTATCGCAGAACCTCGAGATTGAGGACTTCAAGGCTAAACCACCTGACTGTTCTTGCAAAACCTCTCCATTCAAATATGGTCCTTCTGGTCACGTCGTTACGGGAGATTTAACCATTATCGAAAACGAATCTCTGTGTAATATTCTTTCTAAAGGTCTCAAGTACTGTGAACCACGCTCCATAAATTGGAATTATAACTTTAAAGTTCTTATGGTAACGTCGAGGACTATGCAAGAAAATGGATAAAACGAGAACAAGAAGACATTGATTCTCTGTCAGAGTGGTTAAAGGCCGTGAGGTCTTTAATTTAGAAACGAATGAAAGTTTTAAGTAGGTCAATGAGTGCCAAGGCTACATCAGTTTTCAAAGACCCCGATGTAGCAAAAACATTGTCTACTATATATGACAAATATGTTGTCGTAACAGCAGACAAAGCCTCAAACAACATTGTTTTTGTGCAAAACGTTTTATATCCAATGTTTATTATCAGAGGTAGACGTAGAAAATAATAGCAGTGATAAGACCTATACTGCTACCACTCTCTCCAAAGAAGAGATTGTGGAAAACCATAAATCTGTGCTATCCTCTTTTGGTCTCTCTACCAAGGACGATGATTGTGATTTACCGTCTATGTACTGGATTTCTAAACTCCACAAGAATCCATACAAACAACATTTCATAGCTGGATCTGCAAAATGTACCACCAAACCTCTTTCAAAACTTTTAACTTCTATACTCATAACTGTCAAAGAGGGTCTGCAGTCCTACCACAACCCTTGTTACTCCCGTACTGCCGTAGCGGTATCAATTCAATGTGGATCCTGAAAAATTCGAAAGATCTTTTGGAGACAATCAGTTCTAGACTATTATCTGAATATAATAGCATTAAAACCTATGATTTTTCAATACTGTATACTTCTATTCCCCATACTCAGTTAAAATCCCGACTTAAAAACATTATACATCGTTGTTTTTCCAAAAAAAGATGGTACACCTAGAAACAAATATATAGTTCTTGGTAGAAATTCCTCATACTTTGTAAGAAATAATTCCAAATCATCTTCCAAATATACAGAGGAAGATGTTTACAAAATGCTGGAATTTTTAATCGACAACATATTTGTCCAGTGTGGTGGACGTGTTTTTCAACAAACGGTCGGCATTCCAATGGGAACAAATTGTGCTCCTATACTTGCTGACCTATTTCTTCACTCTTATGAGGCTGACTTTATAGCTGATCTGATCCGAAAGAAAGAATATCGTTTGGCTAGATCCTTCAATCTCAGTTTCCGTTATATAGATGACGTATTATCTTTCAACAGTCCAGATTTCGAGGATTTGATACATCGCATCTACCCAAAAGAACTTGAGATAAAGGATACTACAGACACTGCGAAGTCAGCCTCATATCTTGACCTACACTTAGAAATCGATGGTAAAAGAAAACTATTGACTAAACTTTACGACAAACGTGATGACTTTTCATTCAGAATTGTCAACTTTCCTTTCATCTGTGGCAACATCCCATCGGCTCCTGTGTATGGAGTGTTCATATCACAACTTATACGTTATGCCAGAGCTTGCCGAAATTACGCAGACTTTTTGTATCGCGCTAGAACTCTAACAAATAGGCTTCTGGAACAGGGTTATGTTGCTAGAAGATTGAAGTCATCACTACAGAAGTTTTATGGTCGTCATCATGAACTCGTGGATCGTTATGGTGTATTCATCAGCACCATGATTTATTCAACGGGTCATAGTTTTCCTTTCCTCGTTTGTCTACCCCGGACTTGACTTTTTATGAGCAACTCAGCGGGTGTTTCTAGAAAAGCAGAGGTCGCTTACCCTACCGGTGCACCTGGTCCATGCTACCAGTTTTCAGTGGAGTCCGAGTTGCTCATTTACTTTTGTTACTTTGTATGTATGATGTTAGTTACTTTATGTTCTTTGTTGTGAATGTCTGTTTTCCATGTCTGGTCTTTGTCCCTGGATTACATTCTTTTGATTACCGCTATAACCTTGGTTCCTTTGATTACTCTTGGTAAAGGTCTTCTCAAACACATACAATTTACCTTAGCCGTGGTAAACAACGAACCCACATACTGTTCAGACATTCGATTTCGTTTATCATTGACAATGTCAATGCAGGTTTTCCAAAGAGTAGACTTTATATAGATAGATCGAATAGACGTCTTACTTGAGAAACTTTTTCGAAATGAACATTTTTATAAGGTCTCTTTTTGTATTTTTTCTTGCACAAAATGTGCCATCAGGTGATTCTGTTATACTTAAAGTTAAAATTTATATCGAATTTATTTTTTAACGTTCTAATTATTCTAGCATTTGATAAACATAAAGGTTTTCCACAGTTTTAATACATATATAGTAATCACTAATCCAAGGGAGATAATAATAATAAACTATCTCTGACGCGAATCAGAAATCCTATATTGATCAACCTAAGGGCCACCGGCCCGAGGGGTAATAAAATATAGGTCGAGGGTTGATACGTCAAATGATGCAGATTTTGGTGTGTCATATTCATCATATAATACATATTTCAAGTGTTCCGAGGAGGTATAATTATGATATATGGTGCTGCTGACAGAGAATAGAACCGAATTCAGAGACATAGAGTCTATTGCAATCGAGGACTAAATAACAATGGCACAAGAGTAATATATGGTTATTTGTTCGTGCATACAAACCATCAAACTTGGGTCAAAATTGAGAAAAAAGGCCAAATTTACGTCAGAACATGCAAATATTGAGTTAAAAACTTCTTTTTTTTTTTGAAAAAAAAATTTATAAAAAAAAAATCCTTCACTCAAGTGCTTGTGTCTGAAAAGAAAGCGATTGATGACTTCACGATGAATCTAACATGTGATAAGATTACAAAACAAGAGGCTCCCAGGAGCCTGAATCGCTCACCTGGTTGAATTGTGCCTTTCAAGGGCAATAAATTAAACAAGAAGTTTGCCAACAATTTTGACTCAAGAAGACTTTGATTGGATTTATCATAAGGGTCATTTCAGCAATTGAAAGTTTCTATCTATCGTAGTTTTCAAGCTATTGGCTGAAAACTGTATAAAAAAATGGTCCAGTAGTGTCAGATGAGAAGAGTTTGGAAAAATTGTTAAAGACGACAGACGACGACGACAACAGACGCCAAAATATGACAATTTTATGCTCCTTGATGACATGAATTTTAATATTAGACAACAATATAATATGTTTTTTTAAGACCTTGTTTCGACATTTTCTGATTGAAAAACTTTGTCAAGAAAGCTATATGATTCACCACCAAAAATTTTAAACCTAGCTAGTCTACTAGATTAAATTTTAACAAACCAAGTAAACAAATGTAGTTCAGTTGTAATTTAAGCGATGTTCATAATGTGATTGATATACAGGTCAAATGTGATTGGTATACAGGTCAAATGTGAAAGACCAACTTAATAAACCAAAATACAAGAAATTTTTTAAAAAGTTTTAAGAATTTTAATAAAACGGTTTATGCCAGACCTACGGGATATAAATTGGGATATTAATGTAAATGCAACATAAACCGTTTCAAATACAAATTAACAGAGGAAGTGAACAAACATGCTCCTCTCAAAGATAGAAAAGCCTTACTAAATCAAATACTATATGAATAAATATCTTAAATTAGCTGTCTCAAAAAATAATGCTTTCCATTAACTTCAAACTTATAACAACACAAAAACATTGGGAACATACAGGAAACGAAGAAGCTGTCACCATACTTTATATAAAACAATCAATAAACAGCTATTTTGTTGAAAGATGCTCCTGAGGTCCTAAAGCAAAAGATTGTTGGCCCATAATTAATTCATTTTTGACGAACAAAGGGGGTGTAAATAAAAAGATACCATATGAAATAATAACAAACCAATATGACATAGCAGAAACATTAAACCACTTATTTAATTGTGAATGTGGCAACACATATTGGTGATACAAATGGAAGTTAAAAACAACCATCCTAAGCCATGAAACAACAGTTTTCAGTCAGATGTGAGAAGAAAAGACTCAGATAATCTTAATTTTCAACCAGTTGATGAAGCTTTTGTTGCAAAACGTATTGAATCAATGTGAAGAAGGCTCCAGTTATTGGTGAGAAAACACTAAAAATATAACATTATGCAAACCAATTACCGAACTTGTAAATCTATCCGATCCTAATCTATTGCTGCATGCTTTCTCTGCATGGCAAGCTGAAAAAAAGCCCAAGCAGCACCATCAATCGGAACTCTTCAGCCTTTCTAGTTACACAATTTTTTTTTAGTGCGACGGAAATGGCCGATTAGTTCCGATTTGTGGCACCAATTAATTCACAAAATGAATACTATTCTTGATTAAGGCAATTACAGGTCTGTTAGTGTACTCTCTACAATATCAAAAATATTTGATACGGCCATTGAAACCCAACTATCAAGACATGTTGATAAGTTTTTTTAACCCATTCCTTGTCGCGTTTCGATCAGGATATGCATGTCAGTCACTCATACTATAAATACTTGAAGACAGACAAAAATAGATATTTAATTGCTTACCCTATGATTACCTTCTGTTAAAACTTTAAAAAAATATGGACTTAGTGAATCCACTGTAAATCTTTTGGAAAACTATCTTCGTAACAAAAAACATTGTGTTGAAGTTGGACAAAGCCTCAGTAAAATGCTAAATATATCAAGGTATACCACAGGGCTCCATACTTGGGCTTGTGTTGTTCAATATCTTTATTAACAACATTTTTCTCTTTGTCAAAAATGTGACCTTTTTAACTATGTCAATGATAATACCCTATCAAAACCCAGCGAATTTTTATAAAATCTCTAAATATATAGAGTCCCAGGCCAGAGGGCTGATATTGGTCGAGGGTGATACAGCATATGATACTGATTTTGCTATGTTTTATACGCTTTATTATATATTTGAACGGGAAAGAATTACTACTACTTTGATAACCATATCTCTGGTCAACTTTTGATGGTCAAGTACTCTTGTATTTCAATTTGATATAATTTTTTTTTCACATCAATAGGGTCTGCTATTGGGAAAATTCCTGAGAAAAACTGAATACAATAATGTTGGAGAAATCCTATCAGGGATACGTGTGATAAAGGTTGTGACATCATAATGCCCGATACTGATGAAACATCAATTCAAAACAGATGTTTGGTACAAAAAAAATATATGATAAGTTCCAATATCATACCAACACCTTAATGAGTCTTAAAAAATTAAAATAACACTTTCATTTTTTTTTATTAAAAAAAACCACATTGCTCCAAAACAGTAAACTATCTATAACAAAGTGTAAAAACAATTACAAAATATACTTCTCAAACAGTACCATCCACATACTGTAAAAGATTGCTTTTTCAATGTCTGTACCAGCAACTTTTTCTAATATGCATTCCATATTTTTGGACTAAACACTTTTAATTACTAAAAAGAAATGTAAACTTTGATGCCTTTCTGAAATCCACAAATTAAAAAAAAAATGAAATTTTGACAACCAACAAGACGTAATACCCTTGATAAAAAGTACTTTTTCAGTATAGAATTATTTTAGCAAAGTTTTTGGATTGTTTAGTGACATTGCATAGCAAAATCCTCATAACAACCATTCTGAGAGCAATGCATAAGACAACACACAATGTCCTAAAGGCAGATATTATGAGAATAGAATCCAGACTTCATGCATACATGTAATTTGTTAATGGAAAAGTGTGGCAACAGGTTTTTTGCATTAATTTTCATCTCCAAGGGCCATAACTTATAAAAAAACAATTACAAACAGGAACGGATTTTGAACTTGATCTGTGACTTTTCATTGCAGATAAATTTAGCAAGTTTCAAATGTTAATTTGCAGGCATGATGAATTAAAGGCAGAAAACTGATTTGCCAGACTGACAGATGGACTGAAAATGAAGATCTAAAACTAGGGGAGTAAAAAGCTGACATGTGCACATATTTTTTGTAGCAAGAAGATTTTTTTTCTATAAGTTTAAAAACAATTTCCCATGTCCTTTATTTTTTCTAAGTGAGATTATATCATCATATCTTAAGGAGGTAGCCCTAGGGTAGGCGACATAACTCTTGAAATCAGTGATATATTTGTATCATATTCAATTTTACCAAAGCCCATCAAGCTTTCCTATGAAACAGAATGAAATCAGTCCAAGTTATTGAAGCTTGCATGTGATTTATGTAAAATGCTGAATACAAACAATCCATTGATTTGTATGAGTTGTGTCCTTTACTCTTGGTCTACCTCCTTAATGCAAGGTACATGTATTCAAGAACATGATGCATATTAAGTGCAAGCAACTTGTACCAGGGTTAACGTTAGATCCAATTACTTGTACATTCCTTGAAATGTTCATGCTTCCTGTTTAAGCATTCGTGCATCCTTTATTGGCAACTACTCACTGATTTCTGTTCGCTTAACAACACACAATATAAGCATTCAATTAAACGCTTGATACGAACAATACGATAGTTCTTTTAAATGCACAAAAGAAGCATTTTTTTCATTTTTGTATTTTCATTATTTCCTCTTTTTTTTTCTTTTTTTTTCTTTTTTGTATTTTAATTAATTCTATTTTCTATTGTTTCTTTCTTCATTATTTGTTAATACCATTTTTTCATCATTTGCCTATCATGCTTCTAAAAGCACAATATGAGCATTTGTCTATCATGCATTTTAGCACACACTAAGAGTGTTTGCTTAAATGCATGATAGCTTTCGTTTATTGTGCAATTTGTGAGCGTTTACCATGAGTTTGAGTACCGTGCATACAGGAAACCTGAACGTCTCATGGAGTATACAATGTGAAATATTGACCACATCTACAAAAAAAAACAAAAAAAACAAATGATAAAGTTTTATTAAATCAATGATATTATCACACTATGATCCTTATTGACAATGGCATATCCTCATGATTCACTCTTCCTTCCTGCTATGAATTCTCTCACAAGTTTTTCTGCTTTGGCTTTGTTAGAAAGTTTGTTGCATTTTCCTTGATAAGGTCCTCTACTGCTAGAACCTTTCCCTTCTAATAATTCTGCAACTCTTAGAAGAAAAAACAAAACAACTGGGGTTAAGTCTACATTTAGAATACATTGACTGTTAATGTAGAAATTTACCGATCAGCCCCCCACCCCCACCCCCAATATGTTGAGAAGTAATAAAATATATATATATTTTTTAATTTGTAGTAAAATTTATGGTATCTGCTGAGATAACTGCATAAACTAGTACTTGGTGAAGACAAAGTAAAACACAAGAAAAGAGTCAGAATGTGGTTCAGTTATAATGACAAATCACAAAATATACAATATCAAAGCTTTCTGAGTGCATTCTAAACTTTTTGAAAGCAAAGAAATTGGTCTACATTTCTTCTTTTAAACTACATGTAAGTCATGCAGGTGTGTGAGGAAGGCGTACATAACTGAACTTGAATGTAAACAGATAAGGCAATCAGAACATATATACTCAGCTTTCCTAGTTACAAAAAGGAAAAAAACCTGATACGCACTAAGTGGAAAAAATTGTGTGTATTTATTTCAAATTCTAAATCCAATTTTTTATTGGACTATTTGATTTTTTATTTTTTTGCTTTATGCATCGAAGGTTATATTTTAATGAAGTGGAAATGTTCAAGCAGTTCCCATTGTAGAAACAGCAGAGAGACCCTTTTCCATAAATCATTTAATATGGGTGGTGCTTAATACATGTACAAACCATAACGAATTTTTGGACAAAACATTTTCCTAAGCTAAAATCTTACTTTGGTCCAAGTTCTTGTATAACAGGATCTTCACCTGATAATAAGAACAATCCTGGACCCTTCTCGTCACCAACTGTTAGAAAACACGTCACTGACTACAATTAATAACAAAGTAGAAACAATGTCATATGCTTATTCTATTCACTAGCAGTCTTTATAAATATCAGGCAGGAGGTGAATCATATATGCCATAAACCCACCAAGTTTACTTGTATTTAGTTACAGACAATATAATTGTTTGGTTGCTGCATTTTTGAGATAACAATTATTTAGATTTTACATGAAATAGGCATTTGCAAGTGTTGTCTCTCTTGATTTGGTCAATTCAAGTAGGAAATGAATGCATGATTTTCTCCAAAATACAAATCTGCTTGCAGAAAGGACAACAGTTACCAAAAAAAATATTGCATATGTAAATCAAAAAAGCATCCCTTGTTCGGTGTTTTTTTCTGCACCATGAATCACCTCTACCTTTGGCAGTGTCTGACTCTTATACTGAATGGTACGTCTATATTTTTTTATAAATCTTTATTTTCTTTGTCAATGAACACTGTAAAAATTATGCATAAGTTTTAGAGTTTCAGCCAAATTCACATAAAGTATCCACAAATAAACAATAAAAAAATAATTAACTAAAAATATGGTAAGGAAGCTCATGAAGAAAATGCCCCCACTAGGCCTTCCTGAAGTTAGATTATCTCCCCTTGCAGACATTGGACAATAATTATCTTCTTTCTTTCAAGCACATCTACAAAAAATGCCTTATATAGCTATAAAATTTCATCAAAATCCAAACTGAGCTTTTTAGGACGATTCAACATGTGAAACAGGTATTAAGTAATCTCCCTTTGCAAGCATTGGACAATTAGTACTTTTCTTCATTACTAGGTAATCTACTATTGCAGGTAATAGAAAATAAGCTTTTTTTCTTGCACATCTACATATGAGGAAAATACTGCATATCAAATTTTGTAAAAATCCACTGAGTAGTTAAGGAAGAGTAGTCATTACAAAATATATGGACAGACAAACAGACTGTGTGTTTTCTATGTACTACCAAAACTATGTTTGCAGGGGGTACAAATGCCTTACTACATCTCATCATGTAGCTTACCTTATCATTAATATCGTTGACAATTATGTTCATATATTCATTATCACCTTCTTTTCTGTAAATAAAACATGATATTTTTTATATTTAGTGTTGAGTTCATTGTCCATGTAAATCTCAATAAAAAATGTTTCTAAGAATCTAAGAATGGTTTATGTCATTTCCCTTCATGAATAAAATTAAGGAGAAGAGACATAACTTAGTTTTGGCCATATTGTCTCCTAGGCATGCCTTATACTGTACTAATAGTCATACATCAGAATCAAGCATACCAATTAGTGTTGCTCAAAGTAATGGTAACATGTCAGAATAAGGCATGCAAATTAGTAAGTCATACATCTGAATCAAGCATGCCCGTTAGTATCGCTCAAAGTAATGGTAACATGTCAGAATAAGGCACGCCAATTAGTAAGTCATACATCAGAATTAAGCATGCCCATTACAGTACCTGAACCGATCCGTGCAACAAAAATTGCAATCGGTCATTGATCACCGATGCGTCAAACCAATCCTTTAACCTGGTGATCGCATCACGCGACCACAGAGTGGTCAATGTATTTTACGGTTTTTGTTGTTTTCTTTGTCAAGTTTACACATATTTACATGATGTAATAGATTTAAACATTAATTTACATGTTTATTTTACATTTTTTATTATCTTAAATAGATCTAATGTCATTTTACAAAACTGCGATCATATAGGTCACTGGTCATTGATCCGTCAACGATCAATCAGTCAAATTGTTGAGAGCATCAGTTCAAGGA
This sequence comes from Perna viridis, assembly GCA_037379345.1. Lineage (NCBI taxonomy): Eukaryota > Metazoa > Mollusca > Bivalvia > Mytilida > Mytilidae > Perna > Perna viridis. Next base: position 10,862,678 of record CM074517.1, on the reverse strand, counting down.
TTGTAGTATCACTCAAAGTAATGATAAAATGTCAGAATAAGGCATGCAAATAAGTAAGTCATACATCTGAATCAAGCATGCCCTTTAGTATTGGTCATAATAATGATCATACAAATGAATCAGGCATGTCCATTAGTATTGGTCATAGTAATGATCATACATCAGAATCAGGCATGCCCATTAACATCACTTATAGTAATGATCATATGTCAGAATCAGGCATGCCCATTACCATTGGTCATAGTAATGATCATGTGTCAAAATAAGGCATTATAGTAATGATCATATGTCAGAATCAGGTATGCCCATTACCATTGGTCATAGTAATGATCATAAGTCAGAATCAGGCATGCCCATTTGTATTGGTCATAATAATAGTCATAAGTCAGAATAGGGCATGCCCATTAGTATTGGTCATAGTAATGATCATGTCATAGTAATGATCATACAATAGGATCAGGCATGCCAATTAATAATAGTCATATACATTGTTCTATTAAAAAAACCCAAAATCAATCCAAGCCTTCCATTTGAGGTAAGACTTCTTGTAATACAATTTCATAAAGTTCTGTACACAAGAAATTTCTATAGATGAAGATGATGACGACAATAGCATAATAACATTTTATAACTGCGACTTTTTTTACTGTTTCTTACTATTTGTAACAGTTTTAATGATAAAACCAAATATAGCAAAACATTTTTTTTTTGCTTTTCAAGGGAAAAACTGTAACAATCAATAGTCTTAATACCTTAACAAATCAAAGACTTCTTATAAGGATCCTGTCAGCAATTGACAGTTTCTTTCTATCTATTACAGCTTTCAAGAAAGAACCCAGAAATATCAAAAAGTATTATTATTGGCCTATCAAGGTAATAACTCTTCATTTAAATTGTACCTATACTTAGAAGTTAAAAGTCTATTGTAGAGCACTACAAAGCAGCAGCAGGAGTGTAACATTGATTTCCTGGGTCTCTTATAATTTTGAAGATATAAGTTTAACAGGTAACAGTACACCCCCCCCCCCCGCCCCCACCAACCACCCCCCAATCTTCTGTGTTCATAAATTGCACAGGCAATCATGCTTTATTTATGACCAGCACAGTCAAAGTAATATTTAAAAAGATACCCTAAAGATGCTTATGACCATATTTGGTTACAATCCACTAAGAAGCCATTCAAAGAAAAGTTGCCAATGTCAACTGACATTGAGGAGCTAATCTTTCCTTGAAGGATAAACTAATTAAAATCATAAAGAACTGAAGTATGAATAGTGATATACCAAAAAAAAGGAAAATAGTTTTAAATGTAAGAATCAGGCAGTAGGTGAGACATGGTAGGAAAAAAAACATCATTTTGATAGTGTAATTTGACTATTTGCACCATCAGAATCAAGAAAAAAAGATAAGATTTTCCATATCATTCTGGACTATTGAGTTACAATTTCATTGAAATGCACTAAAAATGAACATTTCAAGGGCAGATAACTCTGCCAAAAATCTCATTTTCCTAAGATTCTATTGAAAAATTTCTGAGCAAATCCAATGATGCAGAGATCAAATAATGGTCTTTTCAAATGAAGAAAGCATCGTTGAGTGGTATGTTATTGTCAGATTGGTGGGGTTTTGACATACATGTTTCCGATTTTTCCCATTTTGCCTGATTCTTACAAACAGTTATACTTAGTTTGTAAGTTTTTACGATTTCTATCCTATCTGAGATCTGAGTAAAAAAAACATCTATCTATAATCTCACCTATTAAAAGTATAAATACAGAATTTTCTGATTTTAATCATCTTATTGATAACCAGCATACCTATGGTATATACAAACTGGTTCCTTACCTGTGGTGTATAAAAACTGGTTCCTTCTCAGATTGGTTCTTAAACCTATAAGCTTCTAATATAGCTAGGTCTCTTAACAATGAAACAACTGCCTGACAGAAAAAAAAGAAAGGAAATTAGCAATCTCTATATACATGTATATTATTGTATGCATAATACAACTGATTTTTTTATGGTGGAGACTTAAATTTGGTAATTGACATTGTTTATATAGGTTGGCGTTAACCATTTATGAATCATGATAAGCATTGAATAAAGAGCTTCACAGAGCATAGCATGATACAACCTCAGCATATGTTGAACTCTGTTCACTAAGGACAAGAGTGGCCATAATATTTGTTTTTGACATAAGCGTAGGGATTTACAGTTCATAATGGACATTACAGATGGTCTGGACACAATAATGCAAAAAAAATTTTGAAATTTGATTAAAAGTGAAAGGAGTTCTGCTATAAGGGTGCTAATCAGCTATTCAATGACCCTTGCCTTTAATGCGATCCTTATAACTCAATTATTCTAAGAGATATCTGTAAACATATTGAAAAATGCAGGCAAATTTTCAAGTGTAATCTATAAAAAAATATTTTTAAAATCAGACCAAATATAAAAGAGTTGATTTTTCTGGTTGTGGCACACTTAGGCCACCTTAGAACTCGAGACCCGTGAGAGACATCTGAAATCACATTAAAAAATTCATGAAGAATATCATAAAACAATTCAAATTGAACCAAAAATAAATAAAATACTTCATGGAGCAAAGCTAGATACACCCGCAAAGGTCGAACCCTGAAAAGATTGGATGTAATATGGACACAAAATTCAAGCTAAGTACAGCTCTGAATTCCATTGCAACTAAATATTTGACACAAAATATATAAAAATCAAAAGGAACTTACATTAATGAAAATTCTTATGCAATTATGGGAAATTCCCCTTTATGAATGAAGTCCAAAAACCCCAAAACAGAAAATTCATAACAACTGAAGAGTGAGCTAACATCAATTGTAATATAAACCATTTTTCAGAAATGCAACCACTACCAAGTTATAGTCCAAAAATTGTGAAATTCACTCCATTTTTTTAGCTACTGCGAACAGACTGATGGTGTGGCCCAATTTTGTATCCCTTTAACTCCAAAACAGTTGAAGATAATCTATCTTGTAAAATTCTTTATAAACAGAATTTCAAAATGAAAACATTGACATCAGACTCATCAAAATTGGATTAACAATTAACTATTTCTATCAATCCTAATGACAGAACCCATTTCCCCCTCTTAGCCTCTTATTCTAAAAGGGGTAGGGTGAAAAACTCCAAATAGGCCCTCCACCATTTCCATAGTAACAATGTGTTAAAATTAAGAAAAAAGATTGGACAAATTTTACTCAAGTTTTCATGAATAGGCAAAAGTTAGCAGGCGCCCAATTATGATGCAGATGATGACACGGTGATACCATTATATGATTAAACTATTGCAGTGGTATAAAAACTTGCAATTTCCTTAGAGAAAAAAAAATGAAACCTATGAAAGCTAACTACTGTAGACTATGATATTTGCTAGTAGTGATTGGTTTACCAGTATAATCTGCTTTCTTGGCAAGATCAAACCCCTTTCAAAACTGATTGTCTGTTTCATTTTATTCGGTATAAAATCTGCATCTGGCTGTTTCAATTGTACTTCCTAGTATCACACAATTTTAAAAAATTTTTATAGTCTGGTAGAAATTTACCTTTTGTGCAGTTTTTGAGGTTTTGACAGCTTTGTCTGCTAAGTCTACCTGTTCCTCTAATGGTCCCCTAGAAAAAATACAATATAAGAAAATATGTACACAACATTCTTCAACCCGGTATTCATATCAGGAGAAATATTTATGTCATATCATGTTTGTTGGCATTATTAAAAAACTGTGCTCCATGTCAATGATGCCAGCACATAACCCTGTCAGTTTGGAGTATTTGTATCAAACAAAGCATCTATCAATGCACAGGCAACAGTGTTTTATTTTTTATGGAATATTAGTTTAAGGAAACATTGTTATCACCAGGCGGATCAACAATCAACACATTGCCATATTTGCCCCACTGCCATAAAAAAAAAAAAAAAAATGGTGCACAAGTCCAATAACTCCGTAAAATTGGTGGCGAAATATGATCAACTGGAAATGGTGACTAACAATCAAATACATTTTTGCACTTTTTTAATGGAGGTAAAGAAATACATAATGCATGCAAAGAATGAAATCTTTCCAGAGCATTTCAGTTGAAGAGAGAGTAATCAAGGGAACCAAGGTTATAGCGGTAATCAAAAGAATGTAATCCAGGGACAAAGACCAGACATGGAAAACAGACACACACAACAAAGAACATAAAGTAACTAAAATCATACATACAAAGTATCAAAAGTAAATGAGCAACTCGGACTCCACTAAAAACTGGGAGCATGGACCTGGTGCGTCGGTAGGGTAAGTGTCTCCTGCTTTTCTAGAAACACCCGCCGAGTTGCTCATAAAAAGTCAAGTCCAGGGTAGACAGTCCAGGGTAGACAAACGAGAAAAGGTAAACTATGACCCGTTGAATAAATCAGTTTTCATAGTACTGATGAATACATCATAACGATATAAGAGATAATTTAATTGAGAGTGTTACGAGGTGCTAGCATTATATTGCACATATGGACTCATTTTCCGTCAGAAAAAATAATAAAATTTAATCCAATTTCAGAGCCCTTTGATTCAACATTGACTCACATTCAAATGTTCATTTTCGTAAATTAGAATATTGACCATGCATTGCTAAATAAGTATTGACTATGTCAATAACTAATACCCAAACACTTGTTCAAATTTTATAGGATTGTTGTCATACCTTTGTTCTTCTATGATCAGATTATTTAAACAAATATATGAAAGTAGGGTTTCCTTCTGTATTATATCTTGCAAAAAATAAGTGTTGTGACAAAAAATACTTAATTTAATTTTAACTTTAACTTGATTTTATTTCTTAACTTCTAAAAACAGTTATATAAATTACTAGAATAATCTTTAATTGTTTTTAACCAGCAAACCAAAGAAACTCAAGGGAGATAATTAAGAATCATTTTTGGTTAAATGGTGTTCCACGAATGTGAACTAGAATATTACAAAAGATAAAGGCACATGCAGTGTCTACAATTAAAATGGAAAATAATTTAGTACAACCATACTTGTCCATAATCTATATTGGAGTCATTTCACAAAATACAGTCTCTGTAGATCATTTTTAATTTTCACCCTCGTAAGAATGGAGGCCCTCACTTGCTGCAGTTGCACCTGTTTTTACTCTATCACTTGTATGATAATGATATTGGAAGGTCAAAATAAATCAAAATTTACAGTTTCAAAATAATATTTCAATAGATAAGGTACTATTCATCTGGAAAATTTACATGTTATGTAAACAACTGAGTAAATCAACTTAATTCAAATAATGGTTCTTTGTAAGTAGGACTAAGATGATCATTTCTGTAATGACCAAAGGCAAAAACAAAAATCATCAGTAAATGATAATTTATTAATTAACCAAACCAATAGAGACATGAAAGATGCTTTGTTTAGGTCAAATAAAATTATAATTCTGTTAAGACCAAGTTATACCTTGATCCCCCTACCTAGAAATATTCCTGACATAAAAAAAGACCAATCCAACCTTTTTTCCAACTGTAGTCAACTTCCAGTTTACATAACTTTTTCCACAAAGCCTGTGCAGTTAATCAGGTGTTTTTGAAGTTGTTTTCTTTGAAATTTAGGGGAAAAAATTAGTAAAAAATCAAACAAAATCCCAACCTACTGACCCATTTTTTTTCTAATATGTAACAGGAAAGAGGTCTACTTTTATTTGGCTTTAAGGCAATGTTCCAGTATTAATAAATGCTTTGCAGGATGCAGCTTGATTCTACCTTAGAGATCAAACCATGAACAGATGGGGCAATTATGGATACACAAGTCAAGCATGAAACAGATTTGAAGTTTTGATAGTAACTTGACATTTGAGAGAGGATAACAATTTGACAAGAATCAAAGTAATCTCTTTATCTAAAATTCCAAAAAGGTTCAGTCACAACTCCCAAAATCAATCCCAACTTTCTTTGGGGGTAAGAAATTCTGTTGTAAAATTTCAAATAGATCCATTATACATTTACAAATGTACTTATATTATCATAAAAACTTTTTGGTAATGTCTGTTACTGGCATCTTTTTAGCCCTTAATTCCTAAAAAGATTCAAGCCACAACTTCAAAATAAACCCAGCCTTCCTTCGGTGGTAACACACCTTGTGGTTAAATTTTTTTAAAATCTATTATTTCGTACTGAAGTTATCATATACCGTAGATGTCATGAAAAGGCTTGTTTCTAGTCCCTTTTAAGCCCCTAATTCCTAATATGGGTCTAGTCACAACTCCATCATAAATCCCAGCCTTCCTTTGGTGGTGTGACACCTTATACTACAATTTCAAAGAAATCCACTTCCTATAAATAAGGTGATAGGACTTGCCACTGGAATAGGTACCATTTTTCAGCATGCAAATATGTGAATACCGGTAGGTGGGAAATACAAACAAAATTATATAATAAGTCAAGAAAGTTTACATTATGAATTATATGGTAAGTCACAAATATTCATGACCTATTATTTTTGTATTTATAAAATAAATGCATAATGGATATTGTTATATGTCCTAGTGTATCATAACCAAATGTAAACTCCTTTTTTATGGGATTAGTTCTCTTTTTTCTGACAAAACATATGAAAAGGTCTACATTTTTTCAAAAGCAAATTATTTGAATAGGGTTGGGTTACAAAATCTCAGCAGCACCCCTATCAAAGAAGTAAGTATTGGAGTGTGACATCTGCCCCTTCCCCACCAACTGCCCATCTGTGACATGTACACTCAGCTTATTGACCAGATTTAGACAAATGCTTGTTTCTTGTCCCTTTTTGGTCCCTCAATCATAATATGGGTCTAGTCACAACCCAAAAATGATCCCAGCCTTCCTTTGGTAGTATGACATCTTGTGGTACAATAGACAAATAGATTATTTACTCTGGAAAATGCTTATTTCTGGCTTGTTTATAAACCCTCACTTCTAAACAATTTAAATCCAAACCTCCACAGTCAATTCAAGTTGAACTTAGGAAGCTATTCCACCAACTTCACCCACAACAGAACCGTATTACTAATTATTGACAGAGTCAATAATGATCATCAGAAATTGTTTTGAAACTTAATAGGGTTATTAAATGCTTAGTCTGTCTGTGGACTAGATTTTTCAAAAAAGTAATAAATGAAGGGTATCCTTTTGTATTATATCTTGCAAAAAATGTGGGTTGTAATAAAGAATCTACAACTAAAATTCAGTTTTATCCTATTATATTTTTAGGTTGTAATAAACACTTGATTATATTACAAGAATGATTTTTAATGGTTTTATAACAGCAAACCAAATGAAACACAAATTCAAGGGAGATAATTAATAATGACATGAGCATGAACTAGAAATATTAGATACAAGAATGTTTTTTTATTTTTTTATTTTTATTTTATTTTATATTTCTCTGATTCGGTACATTAACACACACCTAATAATAGTTATTATGACAGATATATGCAGACTGAATTTGGGTCAGTTGTTTATTGTAAAATTGACTCAAAAAGGTAGAGCAATACACATACCAAGGCTGCAGTCTTTGACTTATTAAGATGTTTAGCGATGTCATCATATTTTAACTTGGTGTAAAAAAATAATGAATCCAAACGAAATTCAATATTCATGAGTATCGTGACCTAAATTTCATATCTTTTACCATCTTCCTATGCAAACCTAGTAGAAAGTTTAAGGAATACAAATAAAAAATCTACACAGAAGGACAGAGTACTGCATTTTGAAAACATCATATCTATCATCATAAATTGCACAAATGCAACTTTTTTATTATGAATTTCAATCACAATGTAAAATTTTTTTTTAGTTTGTATCTACTAATAAAATATACAAATCAGGGTTGGATCCAGTTCATCATGATTTTACATGCATTAAATGGTGGCATATGGGCCCTGGATCTGCCTATGTTGATTATCTTACATTATTAATCAATTATATGTACTTTCTACTGAATACAACTTATTTCGTCATATACAGGTGATATGTAGTACATGTGTACTCATACAATCAATGCTTGATTTGCAGAGTTAGCTGGATTGGTTGAAAAAAGAAGGTGTCTTCATCTGACTACATTTTCAAATATAATAATAGAAATAGGATTTCTTTTTGTGAAATGTCTTACACAAAATAGGTGCCTGTGATATAAAAATTTCAAATTGAATTTATTTGTAATTACATTTTTGATAACTACAGTAAACCTGTCTAAACCAAACCTTGAATAATCTGAAGAGGGGTTGGTTTAGACAGGTTTCAATGTATAAAGATTTCCCAATTGTAAATGAAAAGCACCCCTAAAATTCAAGGGAGATAAATACTTAACTCTAAATAATGTTAATATATTTCATTTCTTCCTACATAGACCCAGTAAAAGAGTTATAATTACAAAAAAAATAATAATAAACCATACCAAGACTAACACATACTGCATGCTTGATATCTGTACAAATCAAACATAGCTACATATCTAAAGAAGGAATTAGCAAGTTATATAAATTACCCAATAAATTACTTACTAAACCAGATTCTTTTTCTAAATATAGGTTTAAGTATTTAGTTTCTTATATCAGCAATCATAGATATTGATGGGAGTGATGTTAAATATACAGGGAAGAACATTTATAAAATGTCCCCTCCTTTTCCCATCCATCCTTTCAAGGATAACATATCAACACTGACTTGTCAGTAAATTTTATGACTGTGAACAATACATGTGTTGCAGAAATTGTTTTGACACTTTAAAGGACTAATTGAAGAAAAGAAAGGCTTTGTCCAACAGGACTTCCAAAAATAAAAGTATAAGTAGGGTTTCTTATTGTGATATGTTTTGCAAAAAATAGCCATTGTGAAATATAATTTCAAATTAAATTCATTGTAATTACATCTTTTTCAAATTATAATAAAAATTCAATTCAATAAGTATAAAAGATTTCTAAAGTTTTAAATATTTTAACACAAAACACAAACACACAAAACCAAGGGACATAATAACTGAACATCTCAAGCAAAAGAATGCAGGAAGCCACAATTAATTTTCAAGTGCATTTCAATACACTCATTTGAGCAGATTAGAAAAATTCCACTGGCACAAACTGAATAAAACTTCTCTCGCCTAAAATTGTAGAAAATTTTACCATCATTTTCTGAAATTAATACATATAACCCAGAGATGGGGTGAACATGACAAATCTACTGAGTTGAAAGTCCTACATTTTAACCTTCTTGGCCTGAACCAAATCACAACTTGTAGTCAGAATTGATTAATAAAAAAAAAATCCCATGTAATTTTAACCTATTTTCTATTAATTAAAGGCAAAACTTCCACAAATAAGTTTTCAGTGAAAATATGAAATAAAAGTGGAAGGTACCTACTAACAACGTAATGAAACCCAAGGGAAATTAATTGTGACCTGTATCTATAAGTTTGGAATTAATTATATAACATATCCAGTAGAAAATTCATTAAATACAAATATACCAGAGACATAACACCGCATGCTTGATCAGGGGCATATTGGGGGCTTAAATAGAGTTAAAGGTGAAGCACAGCCAGTAAGAAAATTTGGGGGATGTAGAATTTGTGAAAAATCAAAATTTCATGCAAAAAAGAAATGTTCTGCAATATTGGTGGGCAAAGGGGGGGGGCAATAAAGGCTCTGCCCCTATTGATCAACACCTGATATCTGACCAAAAACAATATAGTTTTAAACCTAAATTAGAAATTTGGAAGTTTAACTTTTTTAATTTTTGAATTTTAACTCACAAAATTATTACTTAACAAGGTTCAATTTTCAAATACATGTATAAGTAAAAAAAACCATTGCATTTACTTAATAAAGCAAAATATCATCCAAACTACAATGTGAAAATTAAATATTTAGTTCCATAACTAACAAATGAGCTAAAAGATTTATATCATACACATAAAATGATGATAAACAATACAAAGTGCTTTGGTGCATGATACATCTGCAGCATGTTGAACTCCATTCTCTTGGGGCAAGTGAGGACACAATATTAATTTCTGACACACTCAAGCATAGGGAAGTATGGATCGATATGGACACAAGAAAACTGGTTTGAACAATATAGCACAAAATTTAAAATTAAATGTGAAAAAAGTTTTGCTTAACAAAGCTGACTGTTGCCTACAGTTCCCGTAACTGAAAAAATGTAAGAATTTTAAGAATTATATATTACCCCCTCCTACAAAAAATTCAAAATTAGATAAAAAATAAATGAAACTTACATCCCCTTCCCCAACAAACTTCTTTTACCGGTATTATAAAAAGGCAATTTTTTTTGCCTTTATAACATTTTAGGCCAGGTGAGGTAAAAACAGCAAAGTTGCATTGAACCTTTTTTCTATTAGAATAGAAATAATTTCTGCTGGGTATGGTTCAAGAACATGGAGTTACACATGTTGCTGTGTTGTGCATACCCCACTCCTACAAATCAAATCAAATCAAGTAGTTTTATTTCCTGATCAAAGGCCTGCTGAGGGCATACAAAATTAACAGTAAAATCATGTTGAAGACATATACAATATCCACACACTCTCACAAGCAAAGTGATTGGTACATAATTGTTAATAATAGTGTGTAAAAAAAGCAGGAAACAACTATCATTTATATGTGATGAAGAAGAAAGCAGGTTATCTATACAAGATTTACAGAAAGTTGATACTGGAGAGGAACCAATTTTGGGAGAATTGTCATACATCGTAAATTTTACCATACTTTCATCCCAATAACCTATTACATAATTCAGTTAGTACTGACAATGTCAATACCAAATTCAACAAATATTTGAAACTTTATAGGATTGATTTGAATTGACACAAATTCTTAATCTGACCAGATTTTTTATAATGAAAATATAAGTATGGTTTCTTCTAGTGACATGTCTTGCACAAAAAATGGGTGTTGTGAAATTATATATCTACTGATTTTATTCTAGATTACATCTTTTTAAAATTTTACCCAGTGATGAACTTAAAAGCTAAACAAATTTTAATGGTTTTCAACATATTGAAAAAAGCAAACACACAAACCCAAGGGAGATAATCACTGAACTGAAATTTCATATATCATATTAACCTGACAAAGAAACAACACAGGCACTAACCCAATATGTTATATTACTACATTACTGTATAATTTATCCCTGAACAAATAAAATCATAAACACAGCCAATAACCAAATTCATTTACTGTGCAAGTACTTTATTTCATGGGTACTAATTTTCATGGTTTAGGGGAAAACAATCAGTTCATGGTTTCTTGAATTTGTGGATTTGACAACTTTTTCATACAAATGAATTAAATATTTTCTTTTCGTTAGGATCCAAATTTCATGGTATACCAAACCCATGAAATCCACAAAAATTGGTATCCCACAAATAACAATACTTTCAAAGTAATCTTTTCAATATTTTGTAATCACAAAGATATGTCTCACCTGTAGCACATGGATGCTGTTATTGAAAGCTGAACTGATGGTCGCATTCTTACTTGTTTTATATACTGTGTACAATTTATAATATCAATATATCTTTTAGACACCACCAGACTGGACAGATGCCTCAGGTAGTTTATTGTTTGCAAATATGGAACTGTGACTAAGTGGTGTTTCAGACTTTCAGTATATACCGGTAAAATTTCAAAGACTGATTGTTGGGGCATGCGCATGAAAAATAGAGATGATTCTCATGCAATTGACCTAGTACAAGTAATTCATGTTAAATGACCTTATCAGAAAACTTAACATGAAAATCTTAACAAAAAAACTTGTAAGTCAATTAACAATGACTGCAAAGGCAAAGGCAAGAAACAGATACAGAATTGTGATAAAGTGCATATGATGCTAATGACATAGCATACCAAATACGATTGACCTAGCATAAATGGTTCATATCAAAATAACCTAATTAGAAAACTTTACAAAATCTTAACATGAAATTTGAAATTTCGAGGTCTACAGACCATGATTGCAGGGGCATATATATGAAATGGATATAGAAATGTGGTATATTGATGCTAAGGCCAGTGCATACCAAATATGATTGGCCTAGCATAAGTGATTCATATCAAACTGACCTAATTAGACATAATCTTAACATGAAGTTTGAAATTTCAAAGTCTACAGACCATGGCTGCAGGGACATACTAATTTTCACTATTTTTGTGGTTGTCTCAAGAACATGGATATTAGTACCTGCAAAAATATATTCACATTTCCAAGCCTTTTGACCATAATAATCCTGGTTTCCACAATTTTGAATAGAAACATCTTTTGTGTTGGGGTCGTATCATTAAATGCAATCAATGAATTTATACTACGTCTATTATAAAAACGTATACCGTAAAAGCATGTGGGTTATAATTTCTAAATTCATGATCTTGTTTACATAATGATTTGTATCAATGGTCACAGATTACTTGTCACATTAATGAATAGAAATCAATACTGTGCAAACATTCTACCGGGTATTCAAAAAGAGCATACAATGTGTCAAATACACGCTACAGGTCATCACTGATAAAAAATTACCATTAAAGTTAATCCATAAACATGCAATAAAAGTATCAAAATTTAATCCCTACTATTAGCTACAGCTTGGGCAATTAAGTGAGTTCTTTTTAGTTTTGAATAAGAATAAACTGTTAGATTAAAATGGCCAGAGGAAACTTTATATGTGCACTTTCCAATTTGTTAATGTAATATTAACAGCAGTCATTAATTAATTGAAATATTGACATTAAAATAACTGATCAAAAGAGGAGTCACGCACTGCCAAGACTACTGAAAAAACTTTATTTCTCCAACCGTGAAAATTAATACCTGCAAACTTGTTGACTTTTCAGAAACTGTGAAAATTAAAACATTTACAGTACATGAATGGATATAGAATTGTGGTATAGTGATACTAATGCAACTGCATATCGGGTACAAAATATGATTGACACAGTGTTAGGACTGAAAATTGGACAATACTATTTCTCTAGTGCTTATTTTGTTTTCAATAATGATAAGGGCTTGTTGACCTAATAATTAACAGATATTAGTTATATGCACAGACTGATAACTGGACTTTCTCATAATCATATTTTCTTATCAGTGATGATAATTGTAAAAACAGAGTGAAGTATATGCCTGTCGATGAACTGTGACCTCCAGTGGTGCAACAGTGACAGATCCAATTATGAATTATGTTTAAACTGAACTTTTGTATATAGAAGACCAAACACTGTTCCGGTAGAACTATGTATTCTGCAGAATCAGCAAATATTTTTGTTATTGTAATTCTATCAGTAAATATAAAGTTAGGGACTTCCCACATTTAAGTTAGTTCTCAGTTATTTGTAGATGCTTTCACGTTTTTCATATGTTACACTAACCAGGGAATATTAGTATATAAATTGTCAGACTTTAATATGGGTTTGTTTAGTTATTGCCCAAGTGATTAAAGGACAGAAAGTTATGTGTAACACATAGCATAAGTAGTTCATACCAAACTGAACTAATTTGTAAACTTAAAATGAAAATCTTTATTTGAAATTTCCTAGTCAATAGACCGTGACTGTAGGGGCATATGCATGAAATAGATAGAGGATTGTGTTATAGTAATGTTAATGCCAGTGTATATCAAACATGATTGACCAGGGACATGGGGATTAAATCAAACTGACCATATCAAAAAACTTAACATGAAAGTCTTCACAATGACACATACACTGATGCCCATGCCAATGCCCACACCAGAAAAAGTAATACATTAATGGCTCAAAATCATTCTATTAAAAATGATAAATGTAAATTGGAAGTAATAGTTTAATCTTGAAACAAAGTCACCAATCAGGTGTAATAATAGTTACATAGTCACTAAATAACTATGTAATGAATTTATCACATCAATGACCTACAACATATAAGTAATTGATATAATTAGCTTTTTGTCTTTGTCACGATAACTCCAGCATTGACTGTGTATTGCTAAATTAGTCATCAAGTATAAGAACATCAACCAGGTTTAAGAAATACACAGCCTTCATGTAACACTTATGAGGCGCAGGGATTGGCCGATTTTTTCAGAGGTGGGGTAATATGCATTACCCCATTGGTTAAGACATTACCCATAACAACATGGCAATGCATTATCTACAAAGTTGTTATTGGAGTGTAAATAGCTCTGTCCCTCATATTCACATTGCCTTGCACAAGCAAAATATTGTGAAGTCAAATTTTATGATCCTTATGCACAGAAAAATGATAAGAAAAATTTTGAATCTATCTGCAATACTGATAGTTACTTTATCCAAACTTATAATATGAATACAGAAAAAAAAATTTCTCTTTCCAATACTTCATTCATATGAATGATAAGTAAATAATCTTTTAACACTCATTAGAAAGATTAATGCCATACCTTTATATAAGTCAACTAAGCATATTATTCACAACTACTGCCATCGCAACACAAGCCAAATTAAGCAAAGGGTTTACTGTTAGATACTCTATTTATCATTAAGTTAAACACCTACCAAGGGTCCAGAAATTTTGACAGCCCAAGTCAGTCATTTTATCAAACTGTAGCAGACATTTGTGTCAGATCGAGAATAAACTTTCTTTAATAGTAATTTAAAGATTAATATTGGAATTTGTGTTACTTCATCACATACTCTGTCTTTAATAAAATATCTGAACGAGTGAATGAGTTTGGTTTCGACCACACATGGATGTTCTGACATGTAAACAAAACACTGTATCTCTCGGACTTTTTCATAACATCGGCAGACAGCCGAAAACATCTGAGTGATGAAAAAAATGTTGATTATTTATAAAAGAAAATCGCAAACACATTTTGTATATTGATTTAAATGGGTTATTGAATTCTGTGTTAAAACGATTCAATCAACAAATTAATAACTACAAACTATGGCTGATTTCAGCACCATGTGCTTTCGTTACCACTAAAAGATCAGCGGGAAAATGATGGATTTGTCAAGCTTTTCCTTAATTAAATCAAGTTATAAATGTATGAAAATTCTCTAGGTCACTTCAATTAATTTGCATACACAATGGTGCTGCACATGTATCAGCTACAGGTAAATCACAGTAACAGGTAGCTGCACATAAGCTAAAATTGATGCACATCTGTCAATTAATTTTCAATAAACAATTAGGAGACAGGTAGACAGGATGTTTATACACTAATAAAACCACACAAACTGTAATTTACAAAGGTTGACAATTTTTATGTCTGATATTGGAAATGGTCGTCTATCATTTGCAAAATTTGTCGGTCAATGACCGGCATTTTTGACTGTTTCCAGACCCTTACAATCTACTATAAATATATATTTAAAGTCCTCTAAAAATCAATCCATTCATACACTTGACAAGCTAAAAAGATAGACCCACTCAAATTGCAAAGCCATTTATGCATCTATATATCTATACAGGTATTTAACCTCATGTGGTAAGTATATATCAAGAAATATCCTCATATTCTACGATATGACTAATCCTTACTTTAGTACTGTCATAAGAGACTTTTCAACTTGATAGCTGCGTCCCAAATACTGTCTCACTCTGTCACCAGCAACAAACAATAAATTGGTTTTGTTTTTCTTTCCTTTCTCTACTCCTAGTAATTTGATAAGCTATAAACGATAAAACTGTTGTTTAAAGACTAGTTGTGTAGTAAACAAGAAAAATTGAAACATATGTTAAACATGTTTTTCATATCGGTATGTTCAAGACCACCATGAAAAACATATAAAAACATGTCTTTCTGACTAAAGAATTAAGTACTTCTCCGTCTAAGAATGGGGCAAAATGTATATAAGGTGTGCCACATACAAGTAAAAAACACAGAGATTTTATTGCATTAACCAAGTATTTATACCCGATAATCTCCCGAAATAAGCAACAATGTGTTAGTAAAATTTGCCATTTTAAGATAATGATAGGTCAAAATTAGTTAAAATTCACCATGGAAAAATGGTGGGAATATTTTCCTGCACATTTTCCTTATATAAACGGTCAAGTAATATCTATGTCACAGATGCTTCAGGATGAATTTAAATAGCTGTTCAGATGTTTTTTAGATGTATTGAATATATGTGAGGCAAAAAAGACCAAATTGAGAAATATGATGTGCCACCCATTGCCGGATTCTTATACAGAATGGTACTTAATTCATGAAAAGCAGTGCAATAAAAATCATACGGTATCTACAACTTTTCAATATGGATATTATTTCATATATTAAAAGAGTATGGATTTTATATGATTTTCAAAAACATATAATTTCATGTATTTTTAAAGTCACAAAAACATATTTTATCATAGTGGTTGTAAACATATGCTCCTATATGTTTTAAAACATATGAAAACATCTGTTGTAATTTTTCCTGTACAGCTGTAAAATTCTGGCCCTATCTTTATAAGACAAAGTGTCCGGATTGACCATCAATTTTTATTACTATTTCTTTTATAATTCAAAACTATTTATATATGAGTGCTTTATTTTCAAAGTCTGCAAGAATTCTCACACATTGATGTCAAAAACTGTCACTGACAGTTTATCAAACCATACAATATTTTTCAGGGAGTTTCACCTTTTGTTTCTGTCTATCTAGCAATCTCTTTTGTCGTGTAAGAAGCCCAAAAATTGTTTGTACCGGAAAGATAGAAGGCAAAAAAAGGTTATGTAATAGAGCTGGGGTGTAAAAATACCAAAATACCTGTAAGTGAGATAAATTGGAGACATGTGTACCACAACACAGTGTATTGTCTAATCCTTCTATAGATAAAACCCTGACTGGGCCTACATGATCATCAGGCAGACCTCGACAGCGAGCCTGTAAGTACAAAAGTACATATATATATATGTTAGAGAAACTTCTAAACACATCCCTGTATTCATTCAAAAATACATGGTTGACAACATTATTAGGGAGACCTCTACAGTGAGCGTATTTTCACAAAATTACATAAATATCAGAGAAACTTCTAATCACTGCTTACATGGTTGACAGAGGTAATAAGGGTGACCTCAATAGCCAACCTGTGTAAACACTGGCTTGACAAAAATACATGGTTGTCAGATGCAATAAAGGAGACCAGAATAACAGTGACACCCTGTCTAAACCAAACCCCTCTAGAAGATTGGTTCAATTTATACAGCAGACCACATTTTTTTTAATGTATCTCCATAGCTGCAAATACAAATAATAAAATAGTTTGCAATGCACAGCTTGATACAATTACAGAAATTGAAAATTGTTGGGACAAATAGAGACTTATCATTTAAACTTGATTTAGCTTCATATTGCAATGTTTGACAAGATTCTGACCAGAATTAAAGTAGTTAGAGAGTTTTGAAATTACATTTAGATACATTAGAAAAATGTTATTCAAACAAAAGGCTCCCAGGAGCATGAATCGCTTACCTGTTAAATTTTTGCCTTTCAAGGGCAATAACTCTAACAAAACGTTGTCTGACAATTTGAACTCCATGAAGACTTTGGTAGGACTTATCATGAAGATCATTTCATCAAGTGAAAGTTTCAATCTATCTATTATAGTTTTCAAGATATTGACTGAAAACTGCAAAAAAATGTATTTTTTTGCCTTTCGAGGGCAATAACTCTTATATGGAGTCGTTTGACAACTTTGATCCCTGAAAACTTTGGTAGGACTTATCATGAGGATCATTTCATCAATCAAAAGTTTCATTCTATCTATTATAATTTTCAAGATATTGACTGAAAACTACAAAAAATGTATTTTTTTGCCTTTCGAGGGCAATAACTCTTATATGGAGTCGTCTGACAACTTTAATCCCTGAAGACTTTTGTAGGCCTTACAATAAGGAAATTTCAGCAATTGAAAGATATTGGCCAAACCTAATGGTTTTGGAGATATATGCAAAAAACTACTGTACTACCCCTATTTTCTATTTTTAGTAAAGACGGCCATGTTTTTTAACCGATCAAAAATCCAAACATTCTTTTTGTTAAGGATACCCTAAAAAACAAAAATTACAACTTTCATTGAATTCTGTACAGTAATTTTTGAGAAGGAGATTTTTAAAGTAATAAAATCAAAAACAGCAAAAAAACAACCAAAAGGGCAATAACTCCATCATGGGTCAACATATTTTCACCAAAATTTGACCACAGATAGATCCCATCATGCTGAATACTTTTACCCTCATGTCAAAATTTGGCTAAACCTAACGGTTTTGGAGATATATGCAAAAATCTGCTGTCTAACCACTATGTTCTATTTTTAATAACGGCGACCATGTTTTTTAACCCTTCAAAAATCAAAATGGTCATTTTGTGCAGGATACTCTAAGGAACAGTCACTATAAGTTTCATGCAAATCTACTCAACAGTTTCAGAGGGGAAGATGTTTGAAGAAATTGTTAACAACGATGGCGGATGCCAAGTGATGGCAATAGCTCACATGGCCTACGGCCAGGTGAGCTAAAAAGGTTGAAGAAAATCCTTTGTCTGACCCTCTTTTGACCATTAATTCCAAAAAGTTAATTTCTATAACTCTTCTATCCATTAAAAACTTTATTTGTGGTATGGAACCAGTACAATTTCATACAGATCCATACAATTTCAATCATGTTATTGCGGGAAACAAAAAGAAGAATGCTGCTGTGCTTTTTTTATATACCCTCAAACAGCAATAGTGATATGGTAGAATGGTGTTTGTGTAACGATTATAGAAAATCAAAGAAGCAAAGCACAATGTTTAAAATTCATTGGTGTTCACCTCTAAAATCAATCAAAGCATGACTTAGATGGTATACTTAAATTATGTTATTGTATTTCATCAAATCTGTTCTTTTTTTTTTTAAGTTCAGTAGTTGAAGTTCAAAATGCTTTTAATTTTGGACCCAAAATTTTAAAAGAAGAAACCAAAATAAAAAAAAACATAAACAATTTGTTTGATTCAGAATAGCGAAGAGCCCAAATAATTCAAAGTAGAAAATCTGAGTTAAATGTAAGATTCTTCATATCAAGTACTAAAATATATCAAGTCTTTTAATCAAATACCACTTAAATAGGTCAAGGAATAAGCATTTCAAACAATGTTTAAGAATATAATACAGGATTTAGCCACTAATGTTAACTTCTAAATGGTCAGGGTCATAACCTCAAATCAAATATCTACCTGCCTTGTCTGGTACAAAACCTTGAGGTAAAATTTCATACAGATTCACACGTGTATACCCTAATTATAGTATAGAAACAACTAAGAACAATGACAAATATAATAAAATGCTTCACAGAGTGCAGTTAGATATGCCCCAGAGATCTGACCTTGAACAGATGGGGCAAATATAAACACAAAATATCAGCTTGATACAGCTCTGAATTTTGATTGTGAAAAAATATTTGTTACAAAATATATAACCATAAAAGATGAGATTACAATAAAACAAGCAACTTAACAAAGTTTCATGAAAATTTGCTTTCAGCATTTTCATGCTATTGTGAAATTATGGGAAATCTCCTTTTTATTAATTAAGTCCAAAAACTTTAAAAAGGAAAATCAGAAATCTATAACAATCGGAAAAGGTAGGTAACATTAATAGTAATAAACTGTTTTCCAAAGTTTCATGAAAATAGGTGCAAGCACTACTGAATTTTTCAGTCCAATAAAATGCATCATGAGGCACACCTTGATGTGACTGCAGAGGTCAAACCCTGAACAGCTAGGACAAGTTAGACACATCATGCAAACTTGATACAGCTTTGATTTTTATGGTGATTTGACATTTGGCACAGGAAAATGATTTGAGCATTTTTGGTCCTTAATTCCTATTAAAATGAATTCAGTGGAAGCCTGACCTTCCATTAGGGAATAGTCCTTTATGGCAGAATTTCAAAGTGGTTACGATAATTCCTTTTACACAAGTAATTATCTAGTAATCAGAAAATAAAAATCTTGTTTTGGTCTTTTCGTGATCCCTTTCTTGTGAGCTCAAGTGTCAACCCAAAAAAATCAATCCTAGCCCCCTTTTAAAGTATGGCCTGTTGTAATTTAATGTAAAAGAAATCCTCCCTAATTCCTAATAGGTTTCAAGTCATAGCCAAATAGATAATCCAAGCCTTCCTTTCATGATACCTTGTGGTATACTATTAAAAAGATACAATTACTTAAAGTCAAGCTCTTGTCTGAACATCATGAAGATGCTTGTTTCCAGACCCCTTTTAGGCCCCTCATTGCTAAACAGTTCTTTAAATTCAAAATCAATTCCAGCATGGCCTTTGTGGTATAGATTATTGTGGACAAATATCATAGACATCCATATCCTTTGACTGAAGTTATATAGTTTTTTTAAAATGTATGTTTTTGCCCCTAATTCCCAATAATGGTTAGGACCATGCCCCCAGAATCAAAACCAACCTTCCTTTAGTGGTGTGGAACCTTGTAATAGATTTTTTATACAAATCAACCAACTGATATTCATGCTATCAGATGACAATCAAGTCTCTACAGACAAGGACATAGACAACAACAAGGACTATGATAATGCCAACATCAACATACCATAAATTTTAGCCGTAGTTCTATTTTGGTTTATTTGGTATCTCTCTTAAAAGTGCAAAATTTAAACACACAAAAATACAATGTTTTCTGAAAAGTTACAAACCTCAGCAAGTTTGGGATCATCTTTATCATGATATAAAACTGGAGTCACAGGGACACATTCTCTTATTTTCTCGTTGACAGCATCCTCTAGGTCTATCATCTGCTTCTCAGTCAATTTTTGTATGTCAAGTTCTATAGATGAGATCTTTTCACCTAAATTCCTGATTTTAAAATAATCAACATGTACTACTCGTTATTACATTTTTCTTTTTTTTTTGTGTCAACCATAATAATTTGTTTCATGCAGTTTTATAAATAATAATATTCCCCATTGTTAGCTTTAATTCTAGCATTGTATTTTCATGAGGCCAAAAGACTAATATAACAATAATCTGTGTGAATTTCTATTTGTTATCATTGTATAGTACATTGTATTCACAGAGACCAACTAAACTTTCACAAAAACCTGAAAGCATAAAATTGACAGTATGGAAAAAAATACTGTGACATTCTACAAATGACAATATTTAAATATGACTTTCTAAGAAACTGGCTCTAAGTTAACAAAGAAATAAGACAAAACTAAACTCTTACAGTCTACACTGTTACCACAAAATAGTTCATACCATGATGTTGTAGGACAACCATACATACTTTCTGCTACAGTTGTTATCAAATGCTGACCTGGAAATTAAAAAATGTGCACAGTGACTGATTGATTACAGTTTCATGTCCTATGGCAGACATTTCATAGTAAAGCATTATATTTGTGTAAGACACAAATCAGTAATGTAAAAATTGAAGGCTGGTTTGAGTCGTTGGGTATTAAACCTCAAAGTAGTGGTAAGGACATATTTTGTACATAAATGAATGGCTGCTGCATTTTCTATGCTGTGATGCCTTCGTACATCTCTTATTTTGTTTTCTATCTGAATGACTTTTGGAGTTTCTTGCTTCAATACATGGACTATATCATTAATCAACTAAGAGTGAACTATCTTCTAATTCACAGCTCCTCTAAAAATGCTGACCAAATTTAAAGAAACATTAAAAACAATGAAAAGCATACACTATAAAGACAAAAAGAAAACACTGGACAAAATTTGTATGCACAAATCATTCATTTGAACTTGAGATAAAATTTCAAGAATAATGGCCATCAACCTTGGTATGTAACACATCATCTTGAGCTGATCTACAATCATGCCAAATATCAAAATCCTACATGAAAAAATAAAAAAAGTTACAGCCTGGACACAATTTTTTCATGGATAGACAGGCCCTAATTATTTTATTTTTCCCAACTTGTTCAAGGGAGTGCATCAGTCCAATGTATCAGAAGGAAAATACTGTCAGTTGGTTGTAGAGAAGCTAATCATGCAATAAAACAGAAGCCAACACCAAAGCACTTGTTTCATCCATCATCTTAATTAATAAGCATTAGAGACAAACACTTCAAAGGAGTTGGCTATTGAAAATTAGCAAGTCATAATTGAAGTCAGTAAGATTGCATTCTAAGTCCAATAACTGCATCAAAATAAAAATTAATGAAAACTATAATGAAAAGAAGTTTCCTTCCTCGTGCCATACTGTCAATTCTACCCAAATTAATTCAATTCCAACATGCATTTTTATGATATAAGGTAAGAAATACTGGCACACAAACAGCTTCTTGACATTTGATACGATAAACTTAAAATATTTCTGTTATATATATTGTTTTTATAGTGTCTGGGTTATGAAATACCTGTATGTGATTTAGTTTTTCAGGTATTACCTGTGTGTTGCTGCATGTGATCAAATCTACGTGTCCAATCAACTTCCAGATCAACATCTGTATCAGGTGAGATTTCTGTAGTAACAAAATGAACAGCATCTGCTCCTCTTCTTGTTATTCTCAGCACAGGTATACCATTTATCTAATCAATAGAACACATCAACTCAAATATTAAAACATAACAGATAACATAAGACAGGTTTAAAATTAAGTGGTGGTCCAGGAACCTCAATTTCTAGCCTAGGACCTTTGACATTTCATTTATCTGGGTCCCTGGAACCCATTTAACTGACACTTTATTGAGGACTTTTTCTTTTCCTCAAGTGAACCATTGATTTCTAACTCGGAAGGTCCAAGCCCATCCACTTTTGAAAGTAAATTCCAACCCTTAATATAAGTTATATAAAAAAAAAAAACATACCAGTGAGATAATTGTTGAAATAATTTATTTGTATGAAAGAGTTATTGTTTGAGTGATACCAATTTTCACTGTTGTTGGTGAAAAAAAAAAATTATGATTTTCTAACCTTTTTTACACAGTCTAAATTTCAGCTCCATTTCAAAAGAGAAATATGCTCCAAATTTCCCAAACTTCAGCAATTAAATTCCAAATTGTGACTAGAAAGATAGTGTCAAGATTTGTACATAACTAAATGGAGATTTGTAAAATGTATAGAACCTCTCTCCACTCAACTGTATCATATTTACATTCAGAGGTCACCTCATGCACTTCAACAATGAAAAATGTAATTGCAATGGTTTTTAACAAAAAGATTTTAATAAGAAATTATTTTTAAATATTGTAAAAAAGTCTCTGCCCCCATACATGTATAAGTTCAGATTATTTCACAATTTTCAAGCTCTTTTTGCCAAGTGAA
Organism: Perna viridis; assembly: GCA_037379345.1. Lineage (NCBI taxonomy): Eukaryota > Metazoa > Mollusca > Bivalvia > Mytilida > Mytilidae > Perna > Perna viridis. Next base: position 10,839,358 of record CM074517.1, on the reverse strand, counting down.
TGGGGTCCATGGCCAAAAAAGTAGGATAATCACTGGCTAAGTAAAGCATTATGTACAATTAACATACTAAATATTAATAAAAGGTAGGCTTTCATGTCTCTTAATGTTTAATGAAATTGTTATAAATCGTTTATTTATTGTATCATTTTTGTGTTTGTATTCCAAATATACTTTTTACAATGTTATCTCAACAATACATATACCAATGTCACCTCAACAATACATGTACCAATGTCACCTCAACAATACATATACCAATGTCACTTCAACAATACATATACCAACTTATGTTATTGTAGATAATAGCTCCATTGTCTGTATACCATTGCTTCTTCCTTGGTTTATTAGAATCAAGCTTGGGGTACAGAAGTAAATTTGCATGTAAAAGTACTATCTAAAGAAATAAAAGAACACACTTTATACAATACTCACTGTGCCTCTATCATCTGGCTGAAAAAGATTTAAGAAACATACTTTCAATAAAGCCACATGTGCAAACAAGAATTGTAAACATTTCTAAACAACAGACACTTTTCCAACTTAAAGTGTTTCTACAAGATAAAAATGATGAATGTAAAACAAATCTGAAATAAGGTGATGTTTTTGTCAACTACCCAGCAACTACATTTGTAAATAAACCTGAACACCCCTCTGCCTGAATTTCAATCAAAAGTGCCACACATGACAATCAAACAGTTTGCAATATATGATATGGAAATCATAAGAAACAAGCATGATATGAAAATCACAGGTTTCAGTTCAAAAACACATGATTATCATTTGTTTCAAAGCCAAAACTAACACATAAGAATCCTACGATAATCATATGACTATCATTTGTATTTTACCATATGACTATCATATGAATTGAGCACCATATGATTATCATATGTTTCATATTTGAGTGTGAACACTGCAGGTAAAATATAGATACATACAAGTAAAATATAAAGAAAAGTACTTCCTAACTTTAATGTTCTGTTACTACATGTATTGGTAATACAACCTAACATAGAACATATATAAGATAAGAATTACCTGACCACCACCTTCTGGAAACAGAACTGTGTCCTCCAATATAACTTCAAAACCTTTGGTTTTTTCTTTCTTATTTTTCTGATTTGGGAGTGAAACCTCACATGGAGAACAGCTTTTCACTTTTGTTGAAAACTAAAATTAGAAAATGTTTAAAATATTAAAATATTTACAATATACAAAGTTGAGCAAGAAGAACATGCCATATAAAGACTGCCGTACATAAAAAAATACCAAACAACACACATCAAACTACTCTGATAATATTGGATTATTTACTACTTTTCAACGAGATGAGCATGAGAAACTCCTGAGAGTTGAAAAAATATTTAATAATCTGTTTATTGCTGTTTTGCTGAATTGTAAGGTATTAGTTTTCTTTTATTTTCAATAGTCCTGACATAAATATGTAAGTTTTATAAGCGCTGCAAAATTTCCTTTCGAGACTATTTTTGGCGACGTGCTACATGACGTCATGTATGTTGTGCAGCTGTGATACACATCATTTGAAAAAAAAATTGTTTAACTATGACGGTCACGTTTAAAATTTGTGGAATAATTTTGGGATTTATTCATTCTAATTGGGTAAGTTACTGTATTTAATCATTTTCCATTGTAGACTAGACAATATTGCCACAAATTAGCCATTATTTCATACGCAGTAAACAAAGAGACGGTTATTTAGGTCGTCAAATATTCCTACACTGTTGCTTGTATGTCACGCGAGGACATAGAAACTAGTGATAATTTTCATTATCACTCAACTGGAGCGAGATTGAAAATTGTCGTATAGCAAGATCAAAAGGATTTTAAACAAAATAGCCATAAAACTCAAATATTAAATGTAGCAGTTTAGAAAGATTATTTTTAGGGTCATAACTACCATTAATACAGGTAATGCAGCCACTCATCTGATTTCTGTGTTGTGTTAATTTCTTTGTTTTGTTTTTGTTTTGTTTTGTTTTGGTTTTTTTTTGTGAGTATTTTTGTTCTTGCTTTGTTTTTTTTTACACGATCAATAATTGAATTGTATGACATATAAAAAGAAAATTTTCATGTTCTGTTTGGCAATATCTTTCCATGATTTCCAGAGGTTATTTTTTAGACATTATGGTACAGTACTGAGAAGCATTTCCAGTGATAAACATATTAGGCAGATCTAAGCGGAACATAGTCAAGCTCACAATTATTCATTTACGTAGTAAGAAATAGTAGGAAGAGGTTAGTATTATACAGTCAACTCCATATAATTACAGCTCAAAACTCCATTATCATAGTTATTATTGACATGATTGATGAGTAAACTATATCCGATAATTGAATTAGAATATTGTATTTTAAATAATGTTGCAATTGTTTCATGAAATACTGTATGGGGAATTATTTTTGCAGGTGTAAAATTTGGCAATTTTTAGACAAAAAGGTATATGAACAATTTTGGCATTTCTTATTTTGGCGGTACCAATTCACCAATTGAATGTAAAATAAAATAAACAATTAAATTAGTTACTTAATTTCCATTTAATCTATGAGGTTTTACTCCCCTCAAACTAACAGATTTTAAAACCCAAAAATGTTATATACATGTAATAATGGTTTGAAATGTTAAAATCATAATTTTTGGTAGGGCCAAAATGGGGCCTCAAAAATGTGGCCCCGTAACACCTGTTCATCTGTTTGATTACTAAAACTGAGGCACATTCACAGATGTAAGGTCATGTTCTTATAGGCGACAAGACATCCTCCCATAGTTACCTGGATTATACAATTAACAGACATTAGCTGCTGACCAGTAGCTCTTTATAGTCCTTTTGCTATTTTTTTTTAAATATTTTTGTGGACCATCTATTTTGGGTTAATCCCACTCTGGTGGTCAAAATACTAAGTCTCAGATAAAAAATTCAAAACAATAATTTGTGATAGGACAGTGGTTAGACATTCTTGATTAAATAATGTTAGTATTTGAGAAAGGGAGGAGAGTATATGGACATTTTGAGACTTTATAACTGATATTTTATCATGTGAACTTTTGATTAAATTAATACCTATAAGAGGTAAAACAACTATACAAAACATGAGAGCAGGTACAAAATAACCCCAATACATAATGAAATTGCAATGTGGACAACACATAATAAAACAAATTATAACCGCATACTTGGACAAATCAAAAAGGTATGCCATGTGTACATGTAACAATCATAACATAGACATGAACAGGGGGTTTGACTAATACATAGTTGTTTTACATAATCGTTAGTATATATATGGAGATAGGGAACTTAGAAAAGAGGACTAAGAAGGAACTTATTAAAGAGAGAACTTAAGAGATTTAAGTTCAAGAGGGTTCGCCCTCAAGAAGGGAGTCTTCTGACTCTTTCTCTCTTCTTATTGTTTGTACGTTGCTGTGGTATTGTGATTGCTGAATAATCCAAGAACCAGTCGTACATCTGCTTATTGATTATGGCCATGAAAGGTAACAGGAACAGATTTTCACTCTGTTACAAATTAATGTTGTATACGGATAGCCTCGATATTCTTCAATTAAATGTAGATAAATTCTTATGACTGTAAATATGACCTTCTAAAAGAATGGATAAATGACATGGGTCATCACTCATCAGCTTCCATTATCGTTCTTGTTTAACCTAGTTCCAGGGCAAAGGCGAAATTCTTGGTTATGCTTGCATTCAATCATCACAAGATTTAGTGAGAAATGTCTCCGACAAAGCAGACCATTAATCAGTTCTGTTTATTTCATTGTATGTTGGAAAGCAATATCTAAATATAATTTTGAACGCATACACAGATTTTAGGGGGTGTACAGTAAATTGCAATGGTGAGCCAGGGACTTTATATGTTACATGCTGATCTGAGTATGTAAGTAAACACCTCTAGACCTGAAGTTGATGACATATGATCCACAGGATCAGTTTTCTTGTCCTTGTTACAAAAATTTAGGTTACATACATGTACCACTAATTCAAACAATGAGCTTATAGAACGTATGCAATTTTGGTTCTACACAAGTTTTAGTGCATTTGTGTTATGTTTCTGTGGAAAAAGGGTACATCAAATTTGCACAAGTAAGCTTGTGTTTGGCAGGGAATTATATTTTCTTTATTTCTACATAAAATGGTCACTGTAACTTACTGAATTAAATATTTTTATGAGTTCTGCATGAAGGCCCATATTTGTGAAATGTAGGGAAATTCCCATTCTATTTTAGCTCATTGTCTTGTAAGAGCCGGTGTAGCACTGCGTGGTAGTAAACTCCACAAAATATTTTCAGGACTATTAGTGTAAACATGCAGCTTTTAGCAATTTAGGTGATGTTTAGTCTGCTTCAGGCTAATCTTCAGGTAGAAGCTCCATAACTAATTGAACTTAGTGAAATTAGCATTGGAGCATATGGGAAGTGACAGTAGTGGTTTGTAGCCAAAAATACACCGGAAAGATGTTGCACCGGACCTAGGTAAAACCACTATAATCAGATGAGAATTGAGATGCTATAATTTAGCATCCGACATTGGATTCAAGATACCCGTAACAGAAAGTTTGAAATATTAAAAATAAAATGGGTCTTTTCCAAACCTTCTTTAGATAACTGTCTTTCTGACATGCTAACGCCATTATTTACAAGATTCTAACTTTCAGTTTACAATTGTTCGTAAATAATTGTGTCGGGAGTTCAATTTGGACAGGGGGTGGAAACGTGTGATCGGAATATTTATTTCATAATCAATTCGGTTCATGTTGCGAACCCGGGTCAAAAGCTTTACTTTAAAATCGATACATAAAACATATACAAACACGGAGTGTACACACATATTAAGTGCTGCTGTGCTTTTATAACAACATACATTTGTAACAATACAGACAAACAATGACATAAGACATTATCGTAGAGGTAACAAGTCAAGTCGCTCCCAAAAAAAAGTCGCCCCCGTGACAAGTCGCTTACTTCTCAGGACAAGTCGCCCACTCACACAAGACAAGTCGCACACTCTCAAGAAAACTCACCCATTATCTAACTTCAAGTTATGTTATCTTGTTGGTTTAAAAAGTTTACTAAAAATATGAAATGAAGGAATATTTAGACATCTGAAAACGTGATTTCAAGTCTATAGATCTCTAATTTTTCACATCATTTTGTGGTTATTTTATGAAATTGTATCGCGTTATAATGTCATATGTGTAATCATGCTCATATGCTTCATTGTAATTCTTATCTACAGTGGTTGGCGGTAATTTTGTTTGTGCCGATCTGAAGGCAATATGAAGAGAAATTCGTATTCAAGTTTAAATACATTTTATTCAGGAGATATATTATTTAATGGCACATAATTAACAGATACCTTACAACAACAAAGACATACAAAACATATATATAAATAATTAAAGTCTAAGTCTTCACTGGCCACCGTAGATCTTTCCACACTTCTTTAGGAGCTGTTTTTTTTTTGCTGCCGTTGAAAATATCTGAAAGATTCCAGACCATATTTTGTTGTTCGAACATGAAATGTCACTTGTTTGGTCACATCTGAAATTTTTTTGCTATTTCTTCTATATCTATTAGACTTAGTAAATATACAGGACTTGCTTATTTATTCTGGACTTGACTTGATTATGAATCGGATTAGTGTTCGGTAATTTTGTTGTTACCTTTATTTCATCCTCCAAGTCAGGGTTTTGAGTCCACTCTCAAAACCCAGACTTGGGAGGATGCCTTTATTTCAGTGATGGTTATTTAGATCATACAACCTCAGAGCTCTTTTTTGAATCTTTCCTATTTTCTTTGTTTGTTTATTTGTTATTTTCACTGCAAAAATGAAGTTTGATGCTTTTACCATATTTCAGAAATGTGTATATTAAAATTTGATTATATATTATAGTGACATCAAATAATTTTACAAGCACCTTTTTACTACCTCTTAGCCCCAAAACAATACTTTTAATCAAAACTTTCCCCAAACTTCTGAGGCCTGAAATATGTTACCCTCATACTAATTTATGAAAAAAGTGATATTTTTCCAATTGTTAATTTTCCTTTCTAATAGTAATATTCCTGCGGTATTTACATTTCACGACTGGTGCGTTTTGCTCGTATTTTAATGAATGGAACATATTCCTCGCAGAAAACATTTTACCAGGGGTATCAATATCTCAAATCTAGAAACATTTAATTTATACTAAGTTTTTTTTTCACTGTTATAAAACTTAGATACAAAAATATAATAGCATTTGCAGGTGGTGTTGCTCACCCATTTTTTTAACGGAAATGTACAAAGCACATCATTTTTTTTCAAAGAAAATCCAATGGATTTATCAACTGCTCTTAAAAGAATTATTCGTAAAGGATACGAGTTTCGAATTATTGTCTATTCTCTGAATCTTGTTTTCACAAATAGAGATATTCGATCACGAACTTAAAATGCATCCCTACGTAAAACCTGGGTCATTTTTAGTACTGCACTACACCGAATCTTACCTATTTAATACTTGACGTTATTACTCCAAACCAGTCCACTGGAAATGTTGTAACCAATTGTTTCTATATGTTGTATGTTGAGATATTCCTTCGAGAGAATTAGATGTACAACTGAGTGAATTGTATGGTGGGTTTGCTCGTTGTTCCAGTTTATTTTTAATTTACATCAAGGGGGTGGTTTAAGCTTTATAAAACTAGTTTAACCCCACCGCTGATTTCATGCGCCTGTCCACACTTAAGAGATATTGATCATTAATGTCTCCTTGTGTCGTTATATCACTTTTTAGAAATATCATCGTTCTGTTACCGTGAAGTTTATATAACTTTTGTCGTCGGGCACGGAAGAGGACACTTCTTTTAAAATTTGGTACGGGGATGCAGCTGGAGCTGGACAAACTCGTAATATATATTTGTCTGCAAGAAATACATACCCATTCATATATTCTACTATTGTGTATCAGGGACTATATATTACACTCCCTACACAGAGGCTTGCTCCCACTATCAAATATGCAGTCCCACTAGTATACATACTAGTGGGGCTGCATATTTGTGGGAGCAAGTCCCTGTGTGTACCTAATATGTTTTTGAATTAAGAGACCATTTAGGTCCAGCAGGCTACAGAAAAACAATAAATTATACATTTAATTGCAGAAAAATTGTAAAAAATGACCCATTCATAAATGACAGCCCATTGATTTAGGAAAGGGATAAAATTATGACCCAATCATATATTTCATTTCTAGAAAAACAGACCCATTTCAGCGACACATCTGTATATACTGGTATATAGAAAGTGACTCTCCCCCCCTCCCCTCGTGTCGTCGGGGCCTTTTTAGAGCCAGAATTTGATGTTTGAGGAGACCAAGAAAAATAAACATTCGCCCTTTATAGTTGGAGGTCTCGATCTTATAGTAAATTCATAAATTTGTGTGAAATTTTAAATTAATTTCTGTTCCATTAGTAAAATATTTTGGGTTCAACTATCATAATGAATACAGCTACAAAATATAATCTAAATCTCTATTTCTTTTATCCATAGCTACCCCAAAAGAATACCGTTAATTTGCAGTATACCCCCACCCTCACAAAAAATACCAAGTATATATTTAACTCCTTGATTCAATACAGTAAAGCAGATAACAATAGTAATCTTTATATACACTCCATGGTCAATGATTTCTTACATTTTCTATCCATGATGGTTGCAGTTACTGTTGTGGGTGGGTAACTCAGAGAAGGTTTAAAATATTCACCAATAAATACATGTATGGCAAACCAAAATGGGCAAAAATCAATATTTTGTAATATTAGAAAATATATTTTAAATATTGCAAAATAACTTTTTAATATTAGAAAATATTTATTAATATCTGAAATTCATTTTGTAATATTAAAAATTCATTTTGTAATATTAGAAATTCATTTTCTAATATTACAAATTTCTGATTTAGTAATATTACAAAATATCACACATTTAGTAATATTGCAAATTGAATTTGTAATATTAGAAAATCACTTTGCAAAATCAGTAACGTTTTTTAATATTACAAAATGATTTTCTAATATTAAAAAATCATAACTGAATGCAACAATTCCATTTTCTAATATTAGAAAATCAATTTCTAAGAATCGCTTTTAATTTTTTGAATATTCAATTGAATGTTGAATATTAAAAGCTGGTTTAGAAATAAATTTTGTAATATTAGAAAATGGATTTTTAATATTAAAAATTCATTTTTTTAATATTAGAAAACACTTATTTTGTAATATTAGAAAACATACTTTTTGATATTACAAGTTCATTTTTTAATATTAGAAAATATTTTTTTAATATTATAATATTGTAATATCAAAAATTCATTCTCTAATATTGCAAATTCCTGATTTAGTAATATTACAAAATATCACTCATTTAATAATATTACAAATTGAATTTGTAATATCAGAAAATGGATTTATTATATCAGAAATTTAATTTGTGATATTAAAAAAATCACAAAGTCACTCACATTTCTTAATATTACATAATGATTTTCAAATATTAAAAAATGTAATAGAATACAACAAATCCATTTTCTAATATTAGAAAATCAATTGCTGATATTAAAAAATCATTTATTTTAATATTAGAAATTCAATTGGATTTTTAATATAAAAAAAATGATTTTTTAATATTAAAAAACATTTTCTAATATTAGAAAGCACTCATTTTTGATCACTTTGGCTTGCCATATACATGTATTACCAAAATTTCCCATCCAAAAATTGGGACATTATTTGCCATTTTTTTTTTTTTTGGCAAATTGACATTGTAAATATGAAAATGACAAATTTTCCAATAAAAGGGAATTGCAACCCCCTCTGGATCCGCCTCTGTTCTGTGTACCCCACTTTGGAGGAAATTAAGTCACTGTCCCGACAGAAAGAGGGATGTGATTTATATGATAAATCGTAGGTGTACACAAAAGCTATATATTTTAGTTATTGATGCCGCATTAGTAACATTCGACATTTTCTGTAGAAATAGTAATTTGGTCCGAATCGGAATGAGCAAACGCGGACCTCTTTGAGAACACCGAGCGCCTGTCATTAAAAAAATAAATAAAAACAACAAAAACGGGAGACAACTGCGTTTCCCTTCTCAAATTATGCAAGCAGGGCATGCGTGGAAAGCCGTCAGCCATTTTATAAATGCAAATTTAGAAACCTCAAAGTTTGTTTACAATTGTTAAAATGAAAACGACAACCTGAAACTCTAATGTATTTCGTGAAAACAGGTAATGACGGTGTTAAATCATAACAAAATATTGTCATTAGACTATTGCAACACTAATTATTCGTTGCTGACACCTGTCGGATCCCATTTGGGACGATAACAAAACATGTCTTAGACTTAGTACTCTTACTAGTTATATTCGCCAAGCAGGCAACGTAATTGGAATGTAAGTTTTTTTTATCTTGCAAGTATAAACCTCAAATGAAATTCTGTGTTTTATTCATGGATCCAATTATAAGAAATCTGCACACCATGTCTGATTGCCAGTATATCAAATACATGTACCTAAATAATATTGGCCAAAAGTTATGAACCTTCAAACTAGACTCGCACAAGGATCTAGTAGTAAGAAAAAATATAATCGAGAAGCAGAAAAAAATTGAGCTTTGTTACAAGAAAGTTGTCTTTTTTTCTCATAAAAGTGTCAAGCTGTTACTTTATATCTGATTCTGTGTTAGTTTGATACTCCTGAACTATCATACTTACATGTGGCATTCTCTTGACATACACAAATAACAATTTACAACAATGCATTAACAAAAAGTTCATTATCTTTTCAAGAATTCACCATACAGATTCCACTTGGTGGAGGAATTTTTGTATTAACCAATAGGAAATATTCTACAAAAAGTTAACATTCACATACAATTTGTATAGTATTTCACTATTACGCACAGGAATTCTACTGAGGTTTTCCCTTTATAGGTGTTAAGTCTTTGTTTAACAGGTGGTATTGTATGTTTTTTTTATTTTAGAAAACATGCATTTGTGCTCTAGTTGTCTCCCTTAGTATCAAAAGGTTTACTGAACTGCTTCCTGTTATTTTAAACCTTTACTATGTGCTTTTTTTTAGATCACACTGTTGTGCCATTCCCAACATTTATGTCATTTGTTAGAAAAAAAAAATTATTATAGGGCTGAATTTCACATCTTTCCTTTCTCTTTTGTGTCTTTTATCCATCAAGAATTTTACCAAGTCTGGTTGATAATGGATGGCACTGTTTTCCACTCTCAAGGACCTGCACCCCTTTGCCACTTATGAGCACATCTAGGTCCCTCTTCACAATATCAAAGTGCCCTGTTGAAATTTTTACAAACAATCAAAATACTTCATATTTGCATATGGTTTGCATAATTATAGGGAGCACCGCAAAGCGGTGTGAGCTCTATGGTTATTACATATACTTTATAAATTTCCCTTAAGGTTCCCCAATATACTAGCGAAAAAAAAAGTAATGTCCCAGAAGTAACAAAAATGGACAGGTCTTACAGAAATAATTCATCATTACCTTCAATCAAACCAATAAAAAAAATGTAAGTTAAGATTATATTTCAGTAAAAATAAATTCATTTTATGGTAGTTTTCAAGTCTTTTTCTATTTTTTTTTTTTTTTACTTATTAAAGAAGTGAATCTGATGTGTTTAAAAACTTTTGGAAACACGTGGATGTACGTACATGTATCTCCACTGTTCCGCTGTTGCTGTTGTCAAGAACCTAACCCGCCTTGGAAAAAAATATAACTCCGATTGTATTATCCAAATCGAAGCATAGCTTTTCTAAGGTAGGAAAGGCAGTCATTGTCATGCTTGCTTTTGTCAGTTGCATCTGAATTTGTTTACGTCACATGATAGGTGTAAAATATTCCCACCATCTTTGGAGAACTGTAATATTTCCAGTATCTGTACATATTAATTTGACCGGCCAAAACTGAAAAGGATGTTGCTAGAGATGCTCTTAAGGGTTAAAAATGTGAAGTATTGCAAAGTGCTATAAAGTTATAGACCATTTTAAAAGCAAGGGAAAATGGGGGTATGGGATTGGGATTTTGGAGAAAAAAAAAATTTTTACAAGTTACTCATTCATTGAAAGAAAAAACTCCCCCTTTATTTAACAAGGCAGATTTTCAAATAAAAATATTGGTTTCGCTTGCTGCTTAAACATAAATAAAAAGATTGTACTTGTGGAGCAAAAATTTTCATTCTCTCCTCTTTGCAATGTCCTTTGTTATGCCACATGTATGGTAAAGCTCATGGTGCTCCCTGATTTAGGCATTGCCTACTCCATATTATAAATGTATTATCACTCCACATTATGCTGCAGATCTGTGCCTTCTTTACTGTCATAGCATCATAGTTCTAGCTTCATACGAAATAAAAATGTACCTCTTAAATATACATGTGTATTCTACGTGTGTTTCTTGCTTGTATGACAATTGGGAAGTTTACATGAAATGATCAGTTAGCATTGAATAATACAGTTTCTGATTCAGGTACAGGGGCTCAATACAAGACTATATTGGTCATATACACTAGCAGGGCCCGATATCTACAATTATTCATTGCCAGTTGTTTAATCTGGTTCACTGGTCAATATCATAAGTGACCCAAAGATCACTAAAATGTACCTCTGTTATGGCCCCAACCCTTTTAGAATTGCCAAAATGGGGCTTATAACAAGTTTTTCATAAAATTTAAATATACACTGTCACTCCAATCAAAGGTCAATTTTCAAAATTAGGCGCCAAAAAGGGAGGGCAGAAACATGCATTTAAAGATTTTTCTGATGACCAAACAATAACTTCACTATTAATGAATGAATCTTTTTTTTGAAATGGTATTACCAGGTGCCATACCACAAAAGAAAGACTGATTGATTTTTTTGGGTTATGACTTGAGTAAAGTAAGAATAAAGTTTATTTCTCTGATTATTGATCAGCGGTAAAAATAAGGAAATATAAGCTGGTAGCCCAGACCATTTTTCTGTTTAATATTTTCTATATGTTCAACTAAATTTCACCCAAAAGTTTGGTAGCTAAGCTCAAAATCTATTAGCCATGGGGTACTGAGTAACTACTAATTTTTATCCCAGTAGAGCTTGTTCATTCATGGTGCAGTTTTGAAAAAAAATTGTTGCATGTAGTTTCCTCATGAAAATCCTTGCCTACATTATTCAAATCAGGTTGCAAATATCTCTTATGTATTTTTAGTTATATGGGGCCAAAGGGGACCATGCTTAAAAAAATGGAGTTATTTTATTTTTGGTGCAATTTGCCAAAAAAGTTTTATTTGATTTCATGTGAAAGTCCCTGCCTAAATACAACAGCTTTAAGAAGTGTGGTTACAAAATTGACCCTATCATTTACTGTTTTTGAGATAATGAGGTACAAAGTGATCAATGAATGCATCAAGAAGCAGACCTTTATACTTAAATTTTATTTTAAAATATTGTGCAGTATTGTGTCCTAATTTGTTGTTGTGTCCATAAGGAACTGAAAGTTCCTATGTTTATTGTGTCAAAAATTAAAATATTGTGTCCATACTTGCCATTGACAAGTATAATGAGTTCAACTGGCTGCAGTTGTATCATGCTGCACTTGACAAAGCTTTTCATTTTTCCTGGAACAGATTTAAAATGTTACTTAGTGTCTGTTGTATTTGGACATTACCCCTCCCCATAACTTGAAATTGGTAATTTCCGGCTACATGTATGAACCTATGTGAACAATAATAAATTAAGACTTTTGTTAAGGGAAGTATTTGTAAGAATAGGACTAAATTCTTTTCAAATGGATATATTGTGCCAGTTGACACAATTCGTCAGGTGAGTAATGTCTCCCTCCATTTAGGCGCCTAGACGTTGTTTTTTGGCTTGTCCGTCGCAAAGTTTGTCAGCGCAACTCCTAAGAAACTACTGAACCAAATTTTATGAAACTTGGTATGTAGCAAGAACATCTTGTGTTATTGTGCTTATTACCAGAAAATTTTCATCGCCTAGTTTTTGTAGGAGTTATGCCCCTTTGAATTTAGAAATTTGCCAAAAATCCTCATAAATTACCTTGTCAACGCAACTCCTATGATACTACCGAACCAAATTTTAGGAAACTTAGTGTGAAGCAAAAACTTTTTATGTAGTTGTGCATGGTACCAGGAAATTTTGATTCCCCAATTTTTGAAGGAGTTTTGCCCCTTTGAACTTAGAAATTTGCCTAAAATCCTCATAAATTACCTTATCAGCGCAACTCCTCTCATATTTTTTAACCGAATTTTACGAAACTTGGTATGTTACAAGAACATCATATGTTATTGTGCATATCACCTGGAAATTTTGATCCCCTAATTTTTGTAGGAGTAATCAAGGGAACCAATGTTATAGCGGTAATCAAAAGAATGCTATCCAGGGACAAGGAACAGGCATGGGAAACAGACATATACAACAAAGAATACAAAGTAACTAAAATCATACACACAAAAAAACAAAAGCAAATGAGCAACTCAGAATCCACTAAAAACTGGGAGCATGGACCAGGTGCACTGGTAGGGTGAGCGTCCTCTGCTTTTCTAGAAACACCCCGCCGAGTTGCTCATAAAAAGTCTAGTCCGGGATAGAGGAAAGGAAAATGATGACACGTTGAACAAATCAGTTTTCATAGTACAGATGGATACAACGTAACGATCCACGAGTTCATGATGATGACCATAAAACTTCTGTAGTGATGACTTCAATCTTGTAGCAACATAACCCTGCTCCAGAAGCCTATTTGTTAGAATTCTAGCGCGATACAAAAAGTGTGTGTAGTTTTGGCAAGCTCTGGCATAACGTATCAGTTGGGAGTTGTGCCTCTTTGAACTTAAAAATTTGTCAAAAATCCTCATAATTACCTTGTGAGTTGAAATTCTCTGGAACCACTGAACTGGTTAGCGGAACTTCTCTGCAGCTTCTCAGAAGAATTTTATGATTCTGTTCTGTGGACATGATGGATACTGCAAGTTGATCCAGTTTGTGGGTTTGGGGGGGGGAGATATATGTTTTTGCAGACAAACTTTAATTTCAGTTTAATTATGCTCCCCACATTTTGGAGGCCTTTTGTTTTTTTCCCAGTCCATCTGCCAGTCTGTCACACTTGTGCAAACTCTTGATTAATACTGAACCAAAATTTCAGGTAACTTTTAAGGTGGTGACATGATTGGCTTGCACTCTTGTCTATGTTTTTAAGTCTGTCCATGGTACACTTTAAAACTTTTTTTTATTGTTGGATGTATTATTGGTTACAGATTATGTTTACCTTAAAGGCTTCACTTTTTATAATTTTGGACTAAGTCATGGGCCTTGGAGTTAGTTAATTTCACAAAGATAAAACCCTTTCCAGGCTTTTTATTATGTTTCCAGATGAGTTTTGGTTTACGAGTGAGAAGTAACGAGTTATATACATGTGCAAGAATAAAGTTAATATCTTCAAGTTACATACATGTACAAGAATGAAGGTAATAGCTTAGTCCTGTTTCATGATTGATTTTTGATGAAATGAGTTTTTAGGACTTTCATAAATATTTTTTGGAAAATTTTCCTTTAATGTGTGCAGATGTTGAGCTGATACTTAGTAGGCAAGTATACCTATTGTCCTAGAAACTTATAAGTCACATATGAGATGTTTGATCTGCTCAAGTTGGCTGTTGTTTATATGTCCTGGCTGTCCATGGTGTCCATCAATCCATTGGTCCATGTACAACTTTTTCGCTACAGTTTTCTTTGCATCTACCAATCACAGCCACTTGATATTTTTACAGAAACCTTTTTATTTTTACCATATGATTCCTAAGGTAGGAAGCAGGGTATCTGTTAGTGAGCTTTGTTATAGTTTTAGAAACGATCCTTTTCCATACCCAGATAAAAGACTTAATGAGTTTTGTTGAAAGTGAGGACGACAATTATGTCATTTCATTTTCATTTTGCAGCCCATGGTAGACCATGTATTGATGTGAAGAAATCATTATTAATCTTTTGATCTGAGCTCATTGCTCAAATGTAAATTCTTATCATCTTGCATGAAATTGAATCTGATCAATCAGACATATGTGAGTTTCAGACTTTCATATATTTATGGACAGTACATGCTCCTTTCTTGTTGTCGAAAGACTATACATGTATCTTTCTATTTTTAGGTGAAGAAAATCTAGGAAGAGTAGAAAATTCAGTCAATGAAGTAAAAGGAAAGTAGATCTCAAGAGACTTTTTATGATGGAGTATTGTATTGATACTGGATAACCATCAGGTCACTAAACATGGATCCTAACCTGCAGAATACAGGTCAAGGGGTCCAACAAAACATCACCCAGCCTGATATTAGCTACCAGTTCCCACGAATGCCACAGATGCAAAATGTTGTGGGACAACAGGTCAACACATTTGTACCAGGGTATAATGTCATGCCTCAAGCTCAAGGAGCTGTTGTCACTAACCTGCAGACTGGATTGCCTGTCAGTGGTTTCCTATCATTAGGTAGCTCAAATGGATCTGGACCCCTGCCTTCTATGGGATCCTTCATTGCAAGTCTAAATCAACCATCTCAACAAGTTGGCATTGTGCAAAATGTGGGTAAAAGTGGAGTTGAAAATTGGACTGGATCATCTCAAAACAATAGTACATTACCAAGTTTCGGTCATTTCTTGCTTCCTCAGCAGTATCAGAATCAGCCTCAGCAGACATTAATTGGAACCCAAACATCACCACAGCAACAAATTTTCCCAGTAAGCCAACAATCACCACAACAGGTTTTCTCTCCAGGACAACATTCCACACAGTTTTTTCCAGCTGCCCAGATGTCACCACAGCAACAGATGTTTACAACAAATCAACATTCTCCACAGCAAATACTTGTCAATAATCAGCCTACTGCTCAATTTTTCTCTCCAACTCAGCCATCACAGCAGTTCTTTGGATCTACAATTCAACAGCAACAGGTATTTACTGGACAGCCTGCACCTCAGCAAATTTATACTAACACTCAACCAATGTTTAGTCCTGTACCAAATCGTTTACCTGCTGGGCAAATTATTGGCAGTGATATGCTACCACAAGTCATGACTACACCTCGTATGAACATAAACACTAACTATGTGGCTGGTGTGAATAACATAGTTGGTGTTACTGGTAACCAAATGTTACCACCAATAAACCAGCTTATGACAACATCAACTGGCCAGGTTTTACCTTCTATTGGAAATATGTTGCATGGTCAGGCGTTACCTTCATTTAACAACTTTGTTTCTCCATATGGTGGACATATGAGTGCTACTGGTACAGTAGGGAACCATGTTTTCCTGCCAACAAGCGTCTCTACAAGTCAGGTGACTTCTTCTGTTGTTACAACAATGTCTAGCAATCCACATCTTGTAAACATTCATGGTGAACCAAAACTGCAGATGAGTAGAAATGTATCACAACATTCTTCACATGTGGCACCAGTTTCTATGACAACACCAACAGTGAGTCATTCTCGAAGTACCAAGAAAGCAAAGACATCACCAAGCTATTCAAATGTTTCTAGAGTTCAACCAAAATCTACTTCAATTGAAGACTCTAGGACTTGTGTAGTTCCATTTGGTTGGAGTAGAGTTGTTGTAGATAATGCCATAATCTACTACAGGTACTTGTAATGTTTTTTTTTTTTTTATTTACTGTCACACTTATTAAATAGGTACTGTTTAAAAGAAAAGTATGAAAACCAAAAAAATTTAAGACAGTTTTACCAACTACATAATTCCAATTTTCTTAAAAGAGCCTATAACTTGAACAAATCACCAGTATAGACTGAGTCACTCAAAGAAATATTCAAACTTTTTTTTATACCACATGTACATATAGTTCTAGAAACTGGTTTGAATAACATCTTACATGTACATGTGCTTTGTGTATCTACATATACATGTTCCTATTTGTTATTAATCAAAGAATTACTATGTTATCACCTCAGGATTTGCTTCTATTGGTTATGTTAACAGTGGCTTGATAAGTGGTAAGACATGAACAATGTTACAAATGTGTATTCTCCCTATTTGTGAAAATTAAATTCAGGGGATTAAGTTACTAATGGTCCAAGGTCCAGGGACCCTATATTATTGAATTAGTACCTATTGAATTTCATTCACCAGGGGCCTAGATCTTCAACTCTTTATTGTGGACCATTGATTTGAAACTTGGAAAAGTCCTAGACCCTCCTCTCTTGAAACCATGTATGTTTTTGTTTCACAGTAAGCAGTTCTAAACAACTACACTGGCTTGTTACAAAAAGCTTCAATGGCCTCAGATCAAACATACTACAATTTAATGCACAAATTTTGGTCCTGTGAAAAGTCTTGAAACTATTACACTTAAACATATTGTGTAAATGTACTTGAAAAAGATAGTTTGGTATATTATATCAGTGATGTCACTAAGTTTTTGAAGTAGCTGGCCAATTAGATAAAGTAGGCGGCGAACCCGCCCATTACGGCAGGGGGTCTGGGGTAAATGGTGCAATATCCTGCATTCTAGGGCTCTCCTGGGCCATTGTACAGGACAATAAGATTACAATTTTTATACAAGTTTCTGTTAGTTAAACCTAAAAAATGTGATATTTTTTTTAAATTTTGAACAAATTGTTTATTATTGAAAAGTTCCCCATTGCATAGACCCTTCTTTTTTCCACTTAAGACAAGTGACAACAAAGTCAGAATCCAATGGGAACAAAGTCCAAGGAGCAAAATCAAAGGGGAAAATCAAATAGACAAGTTACGAATCCATGACAAGTATCTAAAAACACAAACTAATTATAAATAATTTGAGCTTTTAATAATTTTTTTTTCTAAATTGTTTTGCTAACTAGCATAATTAACCACTCCCATATCAATCTTTTCTCTCATTACACGCTTGAACCATCAATCGATCCAATCTTGTTGAAAATTTTGTTTTGACAAAAATGGCACTTGTCATACCCAATGACCTTGCTAGTATTTTATCGAATTAAAATAAGATATTAAATATCATTGATAATATGATTGTTAATTTATATCTACCATTGTCACTGTCTGTCTTTTTGGCCTTAGCTGGCCCTGGTGACAAAAAACTACAGATAGATGATTGTCCCTGTGTCACAGGCTTTGACCTTTTACGGCCCGACATGTTGTTTTTTGCTGACTGGAAACGAAGTATTTTTAGTTCGGTAAAAATAAGAAAGTCTATATTTAGAAACAGGGAAAAAACGCGGACTATTTATTTTAGCAACCGAACAATGCATTAAAGTCACACCGATGCGTCATTCAAATGCAATCTTTAATATTTGTGGATGAATATTGTCAGTATATTATATAAAGAGGGTCTTGAAGAATATTTCATGAATTTTATTTTTGTGGGGTACGAAAGTAGCCGGCGACGTTTGAAAGAGTAGCCTGCGATTTTTGCCGGCTGCCGGCTTCTAATGACATCCCTGTATATTAAAGTGAACTTCATTTTGCAGCCCCACTAATGTAGCACTAAAGACACCAATGGAAATAGCTAAATACCTGACAACTGATGGCAGTTGTAAATGTGGATTAGAATGTCCTGTCTACATCAACAAGGTGTTTAATTTTGATGTTGGAATCCTCTCTCGAATGTGGACACTAGATGTAGACTGTCCACAAGATTTGACCAAATTGTGTAACCACAAGCGGAAAATGATGGCCATGGCTGCATTCCATTCCAATTTTTCTGTGTCATCATCCCAGTTGTCAGATACAGTGTCTGTCAATTCTGTGAGTGGTGGTATACCTTCTGCATCTACTTCAGCTAAAACAAAAACAGGTTTGTGTGCACTAAAAGTTTCCAGTAGTTTGTATATTTCATATAAATGCTATGAATTTACAATTCAGTAGAAAAACAGGAATCACAAGGATTAAAAACAAATCATATAAACAGATGTCACAGTTATGTTTTATCATTTATAGATATGATCAATAAGAAGTGTCACACTTACATTTACAGGTACATGTATGTTGTGTTATTAAAGTCTTCATTGATTATTTTGATTTTTTAATGACATTGATCTATGTAAATGCATGTAAATGATCCGGGTTGTGTCTGCAGCTGGGTGGTTGAAAATGATATACATTACCTTTTGGAATGCCCATTATATTTAGACACACAAGAACTATTGAAAAATAATACTGCCTTTTTACCAGAATTAACAATCGAAACTTTGCTTTTTGGAAATGAAACCTTATCTGATGATTTAAACAAAGGTATATTTAAATCAGTTCAATTATTCATCAAACAATCAAAGCGTTTTGACATAGGATGATCACAGCAAGCAATTTAACTTCATCCTGTTAATACTTCCCATATTTTCTCTCTTTTATACTCATTTTTTTTTTAGTTCAGATAACTATTGCCACATATATTGAAATGACAAGTTCATCACATATGATAACATATATACTGTTCTTGATTCAGTTTTGTCACAATTAGTTGTTTACATTGTATATTATGTTTTATTGCTGACGTATGTTCACAAAATATTTATAATTGATTATGTGGAAAGGACATTTGTAAGTTGTTATAACTTATGTCCAATCCATTTGCCTGTAAATTTTAGCAATAAAATATGTTTAAACTAATACAAGTCTATACTGGTATCCAATTGGAATGGCATTAAATGTACATTGCATGTTAATATCAGCTCAGCCTGTTCTTTCAAAATAATTTTAGAAGTTCATTTAAAAATAAAGGCAGTAAAAAAGTTATGATGTAGTCAAGTGTACAATATAGGAAATATTGCATAATAAGTCATTATTATGCAAAAAAAAAATACCAGTAGTTGTGTTTCCTGCTTCCAGCAAGAAAAAAAATAGGGTATGTAGGTAATGAAATTATTTTATTTTTCAAAACCATTTTACATTGAGTTAATGGGAAAACAATCTTGATTTTACCATAAAATGTTAAGGTAGGCACAAAACATTCAAGGTAGATAGGCTAGCAAAAATATACACAGACATATTATTGTCTGGCTTTACACTGAAAGCCTTTACAGGATAAGCCATTGTAGTTTAAATATCCTGAAATGTTTCTAATATAATGTGGAGTATTACAATACTTTAGATATTGCACATTATATCATAATCTTTCCATTATACAACAGCAACAGAAATAAAGTCAAATTAAATATACAGTGAAACTTGTCTAAACCTTTTAGACTGAAAGACTTGTTCAGCAGAGTAGTCAAGGGAATCAAGATTCTAGCAGAAATCGAAAGAATGCTGTCCAGGGAGAAAGACTAGACAGGGAAAACAGACACACCCAACAAAGAACATAAAATAACCAAAATAATATATACTAAGAAACAAAAATAAATAACTTGGAATCCACTAAAACTTAAAGCATGCACCAGGTGCACTGGTAGGGCAGGTGTTCAGTTTGCACACGTTCAAAAAGTATTAAAACTGATATGAATGGGTATCAGACAATGTCTGGCTTTCACAGTTTACAGGTTTATCCTGTGTTAGGTTAAGACAGGTTTCCATGTAGTTAAATCTATATCAACATTTTTTGGCTCATTTGGCAACAGTGCATTAATGAAAGAATATTGAAAGTTTGTGGTACTGCCAGTTATATGGATCAGTAAGGAATTAATAAAAATAATGAATTAGATTTCATCATTGTTTATAAATATTCCTGCCTTATATCTTCTTAGTGTCTAGTGACCAACAAGGATGCCAGATCCCTCCTGTATTTTTTTGCAAAGCTATACTCCCTTCTTTCCCCAATATTGTCCATCATTTTAAATACATTTACATAAATTATTATGGTATAACAGTAATTGTCAGGTTAATTTTTCAGATTTGAAGAAGACCAGCAGACCCACAGGGTCCAAATCTGTTCCAGTTGGTGGTATTTTGGTTTCTGATTTAATGAAGGAACAAGAAAGGAAAGAAAAGTTGGGAAGTGCATCCAAGGTGTCTCAAAGTATGCCAACCAGCATTACTCAACCAAAGTCATTACAATCTGATTCCACAGTATGTTTAAGTAGGAACACCATAGCTCAACCAAACACTACAAAATCTATCTCACATGGGCGTGTAAGTGGTCCATCAGGTTTAATGAATATCACAAGTTCAAATGTCAACTCAACCAGCACTGACACTTTATCTCATGATTTGTCTAAAAACAATAATAAGGACAGTCCTTCAGAATTAGAGGATATGTCTGTAGTCATGGAAACTAATGATAAAAAACAAGAACCACATCAAGTGAATGAATCAGAGGCTGAATTCACTAAGTCACAAAATAACCTAACAATGGGAGATAAATCTGGGCTGGCCTCAGATGTATCTAAATTAGTGAATGATGCTGAATCAGAGACTTGTAAGGTTCTCAGTATGGAAACTGACTCTGTATCAAAAGAGGAGCAAAAGATAGTATCTGAACCAAGTCAGATAGAAATGTCTATGGAGCAGGAATCTCAGCCAAGTGATAAGAACCAAGAAAATGTGGAAGTAGATAATGTAAAATGTGTGAATAAATCTAAATCAGATAAAATTTGTTTATCAACTGATGATGTATCAGAAAATATTGAAACTAAAGGACATGATTCTGGAATGGATTCCGCAGATAAAGGAGGAGACAAGGTGGACAAATCTGAACCTAAAAAAGACAATCAAAATGATACAACTGAAACAAAAGTAGAAATTAAACCATTACTGGACAGTGAAAATGTTTCTACTGGGTCGGAGTCAACAAATGCAATTGATTTAAGCACAAGTTCGAAGACAATACCATCCAGTGTTGAAAAAGACAAATCAGAGGAGTTGAATAGAAATGAGTCTGCCTCCACTCCATTGACTTTGCCAAATGATCGCCCAGGTGGTAGTTCATTGCCACCTATAACTAATCCTTTGCCGAGTCCTGGTAAAACTGTCAATGCAGCTTTGCCTGTAACAAGCAGTTTATCAGTGGTAGCAAATAGTTCTACACAAACTTTGACTAGTATTTCATCTATTACTTCAAGCCTAGTAACCTCATTATCTACAGTAACCACTTCATCAAATTCTGTTCATGTTTCCACATCAAGTTTTGTAGACAGTAGTAAACAAGTGACTAAAGGTGAAAACCATGATTTAAAAATCTCAGTTGCAAGCACCATTGTTACATCAATTTTATCAAGCATTAATGCAGTAAGGAGCCATGATTCAAGTGACAGAAAAAAGTCACCTAAGTCTCCGAAGCAACATAAGGGGCACTCATTACAGAAATCTCCCAAATCACCTAAACCTCCAGGAACTTATGACTCTTTTCCAGTTTTTCAGATGCCACGATACCCTTTGAGTCACCTGCCACCTGTCTCGGGCTCAGAATTTAATCCATATGACTTGAATCCATATTCAGGACAGTTTATGACACCAGGCATGTTCAACATAGACCCATATTCACTGTTAAATGACAAATGGTTAGATCCAAAGAAACCCAAAAAATCGCCAAAGTCTAGTAAGAAAGAAAATACCAAGACAAAAGTAAACAATGTATTTGACAGTGATACACCGCCTCCAAATGTTGATGTTAGTCTGCTTCAGGATCATGGCAAAGGACCGATTCCTAAAGTTTCTCCATCTTTTCTGGATGACCCTACAGCTTTTCTTGCTGAACAAAGTGTTCTAATCAGTAGTTCTTTATCAACAAATTTGTCAAGTCCTACAAAAGATTCGCATAAGGCTGTTGGTGTAAAGGACAAAAATGATACAGTCGATGGGGATCTCAAATCATCACCTGTGTCGTCTACCACAGGAAGTAGAGCTTCAACTACTCTCCCTATTCCTTTTGCATTAAGTACTGCTTCTCATGGAATGGTTGTGAACAGTAGTGCAAACCTTTCTAAAGTAGGGCAGTCTTTTAGTAGTAAATCTTGGGGAGATGAATCTCATTCAATTCTAGGATGTGCCGAATCAGAAATGTTCACAGAGGATCGCTGTGAATCATTATCACCTGACTCTGGATATGAATGTCCGTCAGCTAATGAAACTATTACTCCTAGTTCAGTAGTACATCACACTGCTTCTAACCTATTGGTAGAGAAAAAAATGGAATCTCAATTAGATAAGACTGCATTACAAAACAATAAAATATTAGATATATTGTCAAATGCAAGGAAAGGATTTTTGCCTCCATGTACTGTTGGATCAACGAAGAAAAAGATCTCTCCTCAAAAAGGGATCTCTAGTTTACAGTCCCCACAACCAGTATCTAAAACATTTCCAAGTAGAAGTGCAATACAGCAAGTATTAAGCAATGCTAAATCAAATGAATTCCCTGCAAGTACTTTGTTATCTGCAGCAGCTAGAGCTCAAATGGCTAATCAGACTTTGAATTATCCAATGATTTCACAATCAACACAGAATCAAATTTCCTATGTTAATCCAATTAAACCAAGCAATTCTGACAGTGTTTCAGTAGCACCTTCTGAAAAGACTGCTCTCCTAGTCTCACAGCCTAACATTGTAGTTTCAAGCTCTGTGAAATCAACAGGAAGTGTTACTCCATTTACAATGAGTGATATTGTATCTGGACATGAATCTGTTGCCAAGCTTTTAAGACAGCCTGTCAATTTGAACATAACTAACTCGTTAAATAAAGGAACCACTATTAGTAAATCATCTGAAAGTGCACCTGTTACATCAACAGTATTAAGTTCTGTATCAAAAACTGTCAATTCTGTGACTACAATACCGTCTACTAGTTCAAATGGTCAGCAAAATATACCAGTATCAAGTGTTCAAAGCAGTTTTCAAAATATACTACCAAATCTTTCAGCATTACCACCAAACCTTGGGCAGCCACTTCTTAACATAGTAGCAAATAACTTAGGAATTAATGTACTTCCTGGAAGCCAAGTGATGCCTGAGTCTGCTGGAATAGCTCAGAATAACTTGCAGTACATTCCAGTACCTGGTCAGTCATTGGTCAGTGTAGACAATAATCAAGGTTTACAAGGGGTACCAACAGGATCTAATATCAATCAACAGCTGATTACTAAAGGTCACCAGTCTGAATCTCAAAATCTTAAGTCAGCCGTGCCTGGTAATGACTTGGTGAACATTCCTAAATTACAGATGCCATGCTTAGACCCAGTACAGCAACAACAAAGTCAGTCATCTAATGTTGCTAATGGACAGATGCTTCTAATGCCCAACTTACAGATGCCGTTGTTGCAGTACCTTGGTACAAATCCTGTACCAGTCAACATGGGACAGGATAAAAATAATCTGCAACAGTTGTGCAATCCTCCTGATTTGCAAATGATGAATGGACAAATGCAAGTCAATAT
Organism: Perna viridis; assembly: GCA_037379345.1. Taxonomy (NCBI): domain Eukaryota; kingdom Metazoa; phylum Mollusca; class Bivalvia; order Mytilida; family Mytilidae; genus Perna; species Perna viridis. Next base: position 10,814,946 of record CM074517.1, on the reverse strand, counting down.
GCCCAATATGGGAGCACCATTTAATGTGATGAATATTCAACAACAAATCTGGAATAATTCTGGAAATTTGACTGCTATGCAGCTGCATACACTTCAGCTGCAACAACAGTTGTTACAACAAATCCAACAACTACAAGACATGCAGTCTTTAATCAGTCAGTTTAGTCTCCAAGGTAACAGTGTTCCTATAACAACAGTTGCAAATAGCAGAGATGATGCAATGACAACAAGGGAAAATTCTGTGCCAGGAAAAGCTACTCCAGAAACCATGGTATCTATTGTGTCCACTACTTGTCAGGAAAGTCCTGGAAATGGAGACGATGGACAAGGAAGTTCAGAAGACAAAGGAACATCGACAGACTTCGATGAGGACAGTGCTGATTATGTTGATCAAGAAATGATAGAAAATGAATTTGAAGGTGGTGGTATAGCTGATACTACGTGTAGTGTTTCAGCTGACAACGAAGAAAGTTCGTGTTCACAGACTGAGACTATTGTTAATACTAGCATATCACAAAGGGTAGACAACTCTGGTGCTGCTGTTGATAATGGTGCTATTGATGATAGCGGTGTAGACTTGTCTGTAGATGTGTGCCATACAAACAATGAACCGGTGAATTTTTCAAGAGAAGATAACTCTTGTATAAGTAGTAGTAGTGTAGAGACCAAACATAAACATCTGTCATCAAGTAATGAATGCATTCCAGAATCCAGTAAGTCATTAATAAGTAAAGTGGATCAAACTGCAGACATACCAGCCGTTAAAACAAGAAAGGCAGTCAAGGAACTTGCACAGAAAAGGAAACATGGAGAAGATATAGATGGTAAGTGGAAACCGTGTTGTTTGATAAAAGATAATGATTTGAATAGAGAAATACATGTACATGATAAAGTATATTTGTATTGACAGAAAAAGTTCATTTGTCATATAAAATATATGGGATACTTACACACATATTTGCAGTAAGCATTACTGGTACTTTCTTTTGATATTAATCTATTGTTCTAATATGTAAATGTTCTATAAAGGCTTGGAGTGTTTAATATATATGTACATGTATGTATACATTTGAGTGGCAGGTGCAACTGGTTTGAATATATTTCATTTAAAGATCCAGTTACAACCTTATGTCAAATGATTCTAATGATAATTTTAGCCATTTTGGTATTCATTCTGATTTCTTGTTGCTGGTTGGTTTACCTGAAAATATAAAAAAGAAGTTGAAAAAAAAAACTTTGTTTACATCTTGCGGGTCATTAACATGGACCAGTATTTTGAATCATATTACATTTCACATGTACTTTGGGAAGCAGGTTATGCATTTATGCTGGTTACTGGCAAGATAAATTCAGGGTAAATTAGAGTTGCCACATTGATAGCATTGTCTTTGCTGTTTTAGATGAACTACTGGATTCCCTTGAGATTAAAGGCATTCATGACTTCAACATAGGAGATTTGGTGTGGGGACAGATTCGTGGTTTCCCTTCATGGCCTGGTAAGGTTGTACATGAGTCAGAAGTCTATGATGCAGAGGAATTGGAACCCGGAAAGGTATATAGCTAATATCAGACAGGAACTTTTTTTCATTTTAAAACAGAATTCTACTTTTTTCATTAGGATTTATCTGTTACGGTTCTTGTATAGTCTGTTCAGCCCTTCTGATTGCAGATTTCATTTTTTTTTCTTTGACAGCAGAGTAAATTCATGTCTGATGTAGGTATAACATTTCATGATTCAACTGCTATGGTATATTCTGACTACTGTTACTGTATTTCCATTTTATCAGTACTGTAGTGTATACAATTGCCACGTGTAGCCATCTGTCCCCATCTACTAGATAAATGAGAAACATGGACATCTAAGTCCCTTAACTCTCACAAAATTTGTTCATTGAACAATTATGTGATTTGTCAAACCATCCTACTATATTTCAATAAAATCCAAACTGAAATCAGTCAGTGGCTCATTAATTTTATTTTCTATGATTTGCAAGCTAATTGTGTAAAGTATTTATTTGTATACAATAATGTAATATGTAATATGGTATAGTGGGTTATTTTCATGGGGTGCTTATCATACTATTTGAGGGGTCTGGCAAAAAAACATCAAAATAAATTTTGCAAAATATTGACTAATGGCTTAAGAACTTAATTCACCACTTAGCATCTGCCAAAATTAGAAACACAAAAAATTTTGAATACCATTTTGCCTGAAAATTGCAAAATTTTACACCTGTGAAAATAACCTCCAATATGGTATATGAATGTCAAAAATTCCTATTGATACAAACACATTAAATTAATTTGAATTGAAATTACTGTATACCATTTTATTTTCGTAGATACTTATTTTTGCATTTCTGAATATCATCTTGATTTCACCACTATTTTCATGCTAAACACAGTTTCCTTGTAATAAAGGGACCTATTTGTGGCAATTTAAAATCGTGATATTTTTTCTTGCTATTTTAATTAGCTAAAATAAATTTCTTACAAAAATAGGTTAGTTCACAGTTAACCACACGTATATGCTTTTTTATTTACAGTGTTGGGTTAAATGGTTTGGTGATCATACATTTACACAAGTTGAAATGCAGAAGTTGAAGACTCTAACAGAAGGACTTGAAGGCCATCAGAAAGCTAAGAAGAAGAATAAAAAGTTAGTATATCTAGAGTTAATACATGAATGCACTACCATAATTCTCCACTCTTCACTTTGGAGTCACTATTTTTCTCCACTGAGTCTCCACAAGAGAAAAAAAATGGTCATAAAAAGTCAAGTTGGTATATCTAGAGTCAATACATGAATGCACTACCATAATTCTCCACTCTTCACTTTGGAGTCACTATTTTTCTCCACTGAGTCTCCACAAGAGAAAAAAAATGGTCATAAAAAGCCAAGTTAGTCTATCTAGAGTCAATACATGAATGCACTACCATAATTCTCCACTCTTCACTTTGGAGTCACTATTTTTCTCCACTGAGTCTCCACAAGAGAAAAAAAATGGTCATAAAAAGCCTGAGATAAACTTGCTTTATTTTAATACTTTTCAATGATCTTGTGGCTACTTAACTGAAACGAGTGATTCTGAGAAAGCATTATACCAAAGTAGAAGCTGAAAAAATCTGTTACAATAATGTGTAACAGACGAACAGATGGACAAGGTGATAGTAATATCAACCTCACGCTAAAGAATCGGGGTATAATGTGTAACAGACAAACAGATGTACAATGCAAGGTGATTGTAATATAAACCTCACTCTAAAGAATCGGGGTATAATGTGTAACAGACTAACAGATGAACAAGATGATTGTAATATCACCCTCACTCTAAAGAATTGGGGTATAATGTAACAGACAAACAGATGGACAAGATCATAGTAATATCACCCTCACTCTAAAGAATCAGGATATAATGTGTAACAGACAAACAGATGGACAAAGTGATAGTAATATCACCCTCACTCTAGAGAATCAGGGTATAATGTGTAACAAACAGATGTACAAGGTGATTGTAATATAAAACTCACTCTAAAGAATCAGGGTATAATGTGTAACAGACAAACAGATGTACAAGGTGATTGTAATATCACCCTCACTCTAAAGAATCAGGGTAAAATGTGTAACAGACAAACAGATGTACAAGGTGTTTGTAATATCACCCTCACTCTAGAGAATCAGGATATAATGTGTAACAGACAAACAGATGGACAAGGTGATTGTAATATAAACCTCACTCTAAAGAATGAGGGTATAATGGGTAGAATGACTGAATATTTATCAGTAATTTGTACATTTTTCCTTTGATTTTGATGACAGATATTTTTCTGTCTCTCAAACATGACAAGATATTCAAAAATATGTGTCAAAACATTGTTAGTGATTGTGACATAATCAGACTTTCTTTAGTTATGAATGAAAATGACATCACACACCAAAAAGTACATTGAAATGATACAAAAATGCCGGGATCGTGCTGGGCTTCGCCAATGTCGCAATTTGCAATTTTTTATTTGAAATTTTATCACTTGAAAATAGAATCAAGTTTATAAATAAAAACAAAATTAAATTTTAGGATAAACTTAATTTAGACCACAAAGGACAATGGTCAACAATGAACATGATTTAAAATTAGGGACTATACAAGCATAGTAATATAAAGTCCTTGATAGAAATAAAACACCTTTTTCTGGAGTAGTACTTTATTATTTTCCATATAAAGTGACAAATGATTTTATATTCTAAGACTAGAGCTGAAAACCTGCTTTATACATGCATCAAGAGTGAATCTTAGATACATGTATGTCATGAATGAAGGGGTTATTTTGATGAATTCATGACTTGATACTGTCATATTTTAAAAAAAAAACTGAAAAAAAAAGATTTTAGCTCCCATTTTGGCTCTAATTTCTGAAAATTGGCGACAAAATTTTGCAGCTGGCGATTTTTCTGGCAACAGAATTTTGAAAGCCAGAGCAGCCCCTGAAAAATGCTATTATTAGATGAACAGAATAACTACTTCTGATAATGACAATATCATGTTAAATATCTCAACTCAAGCTTACCCTACCAGTTGATAGAATCCAGTTGAAATTGTCAGTATCACAATCTAAAGTAACTATTGTTTTATATATTTGTATGTAATACATAGAATGAATGTGTTATAGCTCCACTGTGTTTCTTGGAGATGCTGTCTCCATTAGTGTCTTTACACTGTGAAGAGTGGAGAAATTAAAATAAGTGTTAACAGTAGTGTATGGTAAAAAGAAATCAATAGTTTGACATGTTACATGTACATATATGTCTTGGTATGTGAGTGAAGTTCATTCTGTAAATGTATAGTTTGTAAGATTTTTTAAGTATGTATTGACCACTTAGAAATGTTTTGTAGAAATCATTTGCATATTACAGTGCTGCTTTGTGAAGTAGTAGACAATGAAGTCAAGACTTGGGAAGAATTTGATATGATATAAATAAATATAGCCAATGTACAAGTTTGCAAATAGAAAATAATGTGAACAGATATTCAATCTTAATTCGTATACAGCAACACATGGAAAAGGAAAAAAAAGATATTATTTTCAGTTCTATAAGATCAGTGTTTTTCGAATACGGTTTACACTTCTTATGTTTTGAATATTTTTGTCCAAGCTTTTTTTTAATCATGAAAGAAAATATAGATAACTTTTTTATAGTGTCTCTTAAACTTCTTTATTGATCTTGAATAAATTCTTGTCATAATTATGTTAATTGTAATCCTTGATCATTTTAGAAAAGTTAGTTGATGGCATGGCTGAAACACTAACACACTGAAGATGTGTTATCCTAAAAATCTAATCACAGTTTTCTTTATAATATATTTACTATTTTATTGTAGGGGAAGAAAGATGAATTCAAACTTGGAGGCAGCTATACATGAAGCTCTGATAGAACTAGACAGACAAGCATCAATGATGCAGATAGATAAAGATAGTGTGGCAAAGAAGAAGAAAATAAAATAAATTAAATGTTTTATTGTACTGTAAAGCCATTATTGGTATATATTACCTATTACCTGTGCAATGTCACTTTTGATTTTTTATCCATGGCACTGTGATAAAATTACAAGGGGGAGATAACTTTTCACAAGCATAGACATATCAGAGTTTTCTCAGAAGAAATAGTAGCTTCCAAATAGATCTTGATGATTTTATTATAGACAGTTTTAAGGGTTAACCACTATTCTCACTCAAAAGTGAAGCTAACAGTCCCTTACAAAAGGGTCAAATTGAGATTTTCGTAGCATTTCCTTATAAAGGTTGTCAAACTTAGTGGTTGTGTAAATGTTATTAAATCTAAAGGCATAGGGCATGCATTGCTTAAAATCAAATTAATATTTTACATATTCATAAATCTCTATTAAAAATGTAAGCTTTATAAATGTTATAAGATTTGACTGCTTGTACTTATTAATACCAATTTGCTAATGAAGTATTAATTATTTTTGTTACTCTATTTCGTAAGGCAAAAAAAAGTATGCTAGGTTCTCAGGCCCCGCCACATTCCTAAAAACCCTCCTGCATCTGCGGTTTTTATTACAGTAAAATCTGGAAGTTTTCATATCTAGTTTGTAATTGACTTTTAATTAGTTATTGGAATTGTCTGCATGCTTGACAGAAAGGTAAAAAGTATGATGTGTATGAGGCTGTATTTAACATAGATCATTAAAAACGAAAGTTTGTCTCGTGACAAAGAGATTGCTCTTATTTCTTGCCACATTTCATATTCCAGTAAAGTTTTAATGCCATGGAATATTTTATTTAACTTCTCAACATCCTGTACATTTACAGCATTGTTCAATTCGATGAAATTTCTCAAATAAAAAAAGGAAATTTGCTTCTGATTAAAAAAAAAAAAAAAAAAAAAAACTCTCTCCCGCATCAATTTTTTTAAAAAGTGGCCTGAGAACTTAGGCATTTTTTTTTTGTATGGCCTAACTGATTTATGTAATTATATATTATCATAATTTACAATTCCATTTAATGTAACTTCTGATTGGTCAAATTATTTATGACTATTTCTCATAGATTAAATGTTCTACTTGACTGTGATGTCTCATTAGAAAGAAGTCCAATTCAGGACATTTGATATATTTAGATTATAATGATTGAATGTATTATTTTGTGTTCATTTGAAATTGTAGAAAAGACATGAAATGCAGTTTTTTTTCCCTCCTGAACCATAAAATGATGACATTCTGTTCTTTAATGTTTTGTGTAAGATGAGAAACACTTAAAGATTAATATAAGGCATCTGTGATGTCGATAAAGCATGAAGTTTATTTGTGGCATAGAGTTTGTCAATTGTATCTATTTTATTAATTGATATAAACATTATTTGATGTATTTTACTATTGCTTCTGATAACTTGCATTTATTTACCAGCATTTGTTTTATATTGTTTGTTTTGTTTAGACATTAGTGCTTATTTTTTTTAGTTTTTACAATAGTATATAAGTTTGATCTTATTTAAATGCTAATTTTATGTTTATAAATATTTTTTGTTGTTGGACCCTGCTTTACTATACCAATAATATCTTTACATATACTAACACAATAGAACATTTGTAAACCATCACAAATTATGCCAGAATATACAGGCTGTTGAAATAAACTAGTTTAAAAACAAACAAATTAAAGATTATGGGTGATAATTTTCTGAAGCTGTTACAAGGAAAGCAATAAAATCAACGACTGAAGATGCCTAATTATTATCTGTTTAGGGCACACAAAAAAATATGTGTGTTTCCTATCACACTTTAAAAAAATAGGATAGGTAGGTAGGTAGGGATTTGTTTTTTTACATTGCATCCTGACTTTTAACTGTGCTTATTGAAAGTAAGGGTAAAGGGTGGGTAGGGTAATAGGAAACTCATGTCTTTGTGATTTGGCCTTATTGATATTTTTTCCTACAACACACAAGAAATGTTGCAACATATGAAAATGTATGCTTAGGACCTTTATGGAAATATATGTGTATAGCGCAGAGACATAAATTTTTATTTAGTCTAAAAGAACCATTCTCTTTTCATGTAAAAAGTGTAATGGAAAACTTATTTCAACCACATTATATTTTATTTTCGTGTTTACATGAATTAATTTGTTTAGGGTTAATTTGTTTACCGTGAAATTATGTTTTTCATGATAGTCCTTTACATATGAAAAATGTCTGTGAAATTTTTTTATGTGTTTTGAAAAACATATGTTGTAATAATTTCTGTGTATTGTATATGTTCACAAAAACAACAGCATGTGAAATAGTTTCTAGCAATAATTTCTGCATTAACTTGACAATGCTGAGAATTGTTAAAGAAGGAAAATTTCTCTAAATAGAAATAATCAATTACGGAACTGTATCAGATTTTACAGGCTTCTGAGATTCTCATTTCTTTTATTATACAGGTTACATGTTTGCTTATTCTTATTTGTAAAGATCAGCTATTGTAAATTAAGAAATATTAATGTTTGTAATGGCAAATTATGTGACACATAATGGGTTCAAAGACAAAATATGAAGATTTGTAATTTGGAATATTCACCAAATTAGAAATGAAAAAGATTGGGAAATCACAAGAATATAATTAAATATTTGGACCTACAATAATAATATGACAATTTTATGTGCAAGTCCTAATCGTAGAATTTTCGGTGTTTTAAGTTCTGGTTATTACGATTATCGTTTAATACTAATTCATACATTACAATATTGTAGTTCAATATTCAGAAGTTACTTAGACATGTTATCCTTATCAACAATTAGATATCTTGAGAATGAATGATATATACAGAAACAAATTTTGCTATTCATTTTTTTCTCTCAACCAAGGTGCTAAGATCATCAACATGTATTATCTGAACCTAGGTTCTTGTGTAAATTTTGTGTTCTGTTTTTCGTTGTCGATTTTTACTATTGTTTAGTAAGACTGCAGTCTTCTGTGCAGTGAGACTTTTTGTAATATTTGTAGCCAATAACAAAAATAGGTTATTTTTCTGAAAACATGCAACTTTAAACACATTTTAAGCTATCCATTATATATGTTTGAATAGATGGGCATAAAGGCAAATTTACAGCTTAGAAATACAAATTTACATTTCCTCATGAAGTAAAGATAAAAGTTAAGTGAAATCATTAACATTCACTCAGTTTTTAGAATTAGCTTATGCTGCAAAACACAAACTTTTTTGTTTTTTGTTTTTTTAGAAAAGGTTAAAATTTACTTAATAATGTTCTTGCCACAATCCTTAAAGAGTGGAGATTAAACCAGAAAATTTATAGTCAATACATACAAAAAATGTAAATATTTTACCATTTGATGTCATACCATTATACTCCAACATTTTTATAAGCTAACAAATTTCTTTGGCTCTAGCCTAAAAAATCTAATGAGCCTTAGACATGGGTTCCGACTAATATTTCTATTTAAAAGTGAATTGTTTACTTGCTCATTATATGAATGCATGCAAAGGACGTGAATTACACTTTTATTTTAGTGGCTGTTACGATATCTCTCTATTTTTATAGAAGCTATGTTTTTTTTCTCTCAATTTATTGCCTGTGATTTTGTTTCACATGTGTAAATTTTGTTAATGAGACATTATGTATATACGCACATAAATATGCACCATTTAAAGATATATATCTATATACCATTATGTTAATCTTCTGTAAATAAACCGGTTTTCAGTGCTTATTACAAAAAAAGTCAAAGGTCACTTGAATCAAAGATGTAAATTTCAGTGAGTGTATGTATAAGTGAGAAGTAAACCTGAATACCTTTATTTTAAAAGTATTTGTGATATGTATGAGAATGTGAAAATTTCTTAGACCTTGTACCATTGAACAAGATTAGGTACATTTTTAGGTTTCTGCCCATGGAACTTGCTTAAATGGCATAAAACGTATTTTCGACCTGCTCTAAAGAGATGGCTCTTAGATTGTGTCATATTTTTTATCAGTAACTGAGGTCACATTACCTACCATGTATATTTTATTTAATCATCCAGTTTTAAAGTTTAGTACATGTACTTCATACTCAACTTACTATTATCATTATTTTATAGTCATTTAATGTTTTTGTCATGTCATTTTTGCTTGGTATGTTTTTCATTTACATTTTTATGCCTCTTTTTGATTTGAGTGACCTTTGACATTTGAGCTATCTTTTCAAAATAACTTGTTATGTTTGTTATTGAACTGCAGTACTTTAAAAGTACAGTGTACATATTTAATATATGCAGTGCTAATTTATTGTTAGATTATTAATGGTGAAGATGTGAAAAATCACTTATAAAAACCACTTATACATGAGAATGTGTTTTTCTTTCTTTACTTTTACTGTGCATACAATGATGATATTCAGGAAATAGAGTTTGTCTTCCCTTTCTATTCAATAGAGAATGAAATGCCCATTAAATTAATCAACATATGCGAATTGTCTGATAGAAAATTTAAACCTCTTTGATTGTCCAGTTAACTACCAAAGGAAGTTCCTTTGTAGATGTCTTTTAATCCAGGAAGGACCATCTCTTATCCGGAATTTTATCATTGAATGTGAAGTAACCAAAAAAAAATATGCTAACTTGGTTCTGTTTTAATCCACATTTGGTATGTTCATATGTGTAGTGTATGCTTGGAGATGATCCTTTTGTCCCTATTGAAAATTGGATCAAGTAATGAGACTCCAGAACCAATTTCATAGGGATAGAATTAGGGGGGAAAGATTTTATTAAAACTAAATTGTTTTTTCCTTATATAAGGATGGGCACACCTCTGGACAGCCTATCGTTGTATCTTAACTGGCTGCTCTTCCAAGTCAGTTGTATACTGGTGATCAGTGATAAAACTCGTATCTTATGACTGAATTGTGGGTTCTGTTTACTTGATTATCCATAATAAAGGTGTGAAGAAGTACAACAAAACAATTTCCAATTGTGCAAAATTTCTGCCAAACCTCATTACAGCTGTAAAATTTACATCCTTTAAGGTGTTAATTTTTGTAGTCTATAAATATTTTTATACACCCAAAAATTTGTGGGTGCAAAATGGTGTACTCTCATCTGTAGGCTTCTTATGCACGGATTAACCTTAGTATAACTCTATAGATCTTTTAAAAAAATGTTACAATAGATCTTATCCATCTTGTTACCAATATTAAAAATCAACAAAAAATCTAAATTCTAAAAAAAAAAAAAAATGCTGCATAATTGTCAAGACTACAAAAATTATTCGATCCTGAAGAAAAAATGCTGCATAATTGTCAAGACTACAAAAATTATTCAATCCTGAAGAAAACATTTTTTTTCAGTTAATGATATACATCAAATGTTCTCTATCGACATTCAAAATTTTGGAAATTTATAAGACATTTTTACGCGGTTTGAGCAAAAACGTATCAGTGCTTCCAGGTTTGACTTCACCATGAAGCAATGTATATACAAATGTATAAAGTGAATAAGATAGGCAAATTCGTTATTTTTCGCGCAAAATCGATCGGATAAGGTGTAACATGAAGGGCATTGTAGAAACACAATGGACAAAATTTTATCAGAACGGACAATTTTGAATGAAAATCATTTCAACCATGCATGTAATAAAAATGGTATAAACTTTCACAAAAATTCTTGAAGAAAAAAAATGCCAAAATATCATTTGAGACACACTTGATTTATAATTCATTTTCTGCTGTTACTGTGTCTATTCTCTTACCGACTAAATCAAAAATCATACATTTTAATTTGTATACATTAATTGTATATATATTTTTTTTGTCAGTAGTAAATTAGTTTTCTAATTTTAATAATGTGTTAGAATTTCAATGATTTTTTATAATTTGTGAAATCTTAGTGATTGGAAAGTTTGGATGATTGTCTTATATGTTACCAAATGGTGTCCATCATGTTACTGGAACTCTCTGAAATAGTATTTTAATACATTTATATTTGAAAAAAAAAGAAATTTATTTTCACACTTGTGTTTAAAACGATAAACGTAGCCTTAAATACAAAAATACCAGTTTTAATTGTAAATTTCTATATGCTGTACACGTGTTTCAAGGAGTAATCTCTCATCAGCAGCATTAAAACCAAATATGTAGGGAGATCAAAATCGAAATATAAGTTGTATACAGGGAGTACTCTAACCCAAAACTACCGAAAGAGGGAGCAAAACCCATCGAGAGGTTCTACCATATGCGATGCAAGGAATGAAGCCTCCGTGTTACACGTATTTTTAAGTTTGGAATACTGCAATATTTCATAAATAGCGTAGATAAAATGATATAATTCGGGGTAAGACAAGTCTGACTACTTGGTCGGTGAATACCCTCGGGGTCCTCAGGTCCATCAGCAGCGGTATCGACCCAGTGGTTCTTAAATACATTGCTAAATTTGTTCAAAAAAGTATTTTTTCTATGAATACTTTGTTTTTGTTTGTGCTGTTATTGAAGTCGTGTTTAGCAGTAACATAAAAGATAGTAACAGTACAGACTTACACGTGATAAAACAATTGTAGCCACGTCATGGTAGGTACTCAATTGCATAATACTTTGAAAACAATTCAATAAATATGCCATAGATAGTTTAAACCTTAACACCGGTGTTTTAGAACGGCTGATTCTGTGGTAACAGTTTGGACCTACCAAAAAATTACAGGTTCAGTCCATTTCACATTTATTTGTTAATTGTGTTTCTCCATGTAGTTTTGACTAAACTGTGTTTTCCAACTTTTGCTTACATGAAGTGTGTGATTATAGGAGCTCTTATCCAAGAAAGATAAATCTTGAAGTTGTAGTTTACATTTCGGTAACAAGGCAGACAACTTCAATGGAGACATGTGTTTCAGTGACAAAAACCCAACTTTCTATTTTCTCTCGTTTCAAATATTCAAATTCAAATAAAAAAAAATACAAAAAAAAAATGTAAAGAATAAAAAGAAAAGTATGGGAGACTTCGCTTAATGTACAAGTAAAAACTTTCAATTTTATATCCCGATTTTTTTTCAAATATAATGTTTACTGTAACAGAATAGTTATTCCGGCCTTAGACAGGGTATTTTATGTCACATTCACGGTTCATGGTTTATATTCCATGAGCCGAAGACGAAATCATAATGTTTAGTAAATCCGTGAATGTGACATTATATACCCTGTCTTAGGCCGGAATAACACATAATATACCATATAAACAAGGAGATGTGGTATTATTGCCAATGTGACAGTCAACCGCCAAAAGTCCAGCAATGAACAATTAAACTTCTAAAGGTCACCGCATGGTCTTCAATAATGGGCAAAACCCATACCCCTAAATAAATCAAGTAAAATTATTCATAAAAGACGGAAATCGACCTAATCCAAAAAGAAAATAAACGAATAAAGACGAACATAAGAAAACAACCACTGGACTACAGATTCCTGGCTTTGGACAGGCACATTAAGTAAGTTGCGGGGTTAAATCTGTTTGTGGACGCTCAACCCTCCCTCTAACCTGGGACTGTGGTGGGGAAATAGAACAATAAAACGAACTATGTTAATCTGTTGAATTTGGATTGAACTCCCTCAGATCGATAGAGAATATAAACACTTAAACAAATAGGACATACAAGAAAACAAGCTGTGTCTACATTGACAGAATACTCTTTTTCTGCATGCTAGTTCAAAGTCCAAAAGCAACTGTCAAGCACACCTTGTTTATTTAAACAAATGTATCAATAAAAACACTCCAAAAGGATTTAGTGAAAACATATCATAAAATGTCAAAACAAGGTCTTCGTGCAAATACAAAGATAAAAAGCAACGACGTTCAATGGCACATTAACATTATAATATTACATGGGATTCGTTAACCTTGAACTTTGTGAAAGAACTATTAAACGCCACCGAAATATGGCCATGTAATGTGTAGGTATATTTGACAGGGTTTTTGTTACTGGAGATCGAGAAAACATTACATTTGTCGGGTTGGAATGCTATGTGCCATTTTTGTTCCCATTCTTCTGCTTTCTACTAATTCTGCTTCCTGCTCATCTGGTACAAAGCCATAGCTAAACACAATCTGGTTCAACTGAAACAAACCCCTTTTCTAATATTCCGGTGGCGTTTAATAGTTCTTTCACAAAGTTCAAGATGAGTTCAGTGTATAAGAATCATACTAGTACAGGTATAGATCTGATATTTAGGGCGTACAATTAGATCTGATATTTAGGGAGCACAATTTGTGCCTATCAGAATACCCACAACCTGCCGATTAATTTTATCGCCAAAATGGATTTAAATGTTGTCAAGAAGAAAATTTACTGAATTAATCATGCATGTCCTCACAGGTTCAATAAAAACAATTCTTATATTTGTCTCGATGGCCGTTCACAGCAAATGTATTTTTGATCTGTATTATCGAAACACTATTTGAAAAGATAAGAAAATTTCTGTTTAATGAAGTAATATGGAAGTGTGGAGAAATCATAACTGTTCGCGCTTTCTACGTGTATATATATCTAAAGCATTTAATTCATCCAAAACTTCCAGCGAGTTTTTTTCACACTCTAAAAATAGTTAACATCATTATTTCCAAACCCAATCATAGGCTTTATTACAATAATTTATCATTAGTTCCTTTAATTTAGTGAGAAAACTAGTTAAAAGTGCAGAAATTTTTGTTGTAGTATACTTACTGAGGCTGAGATGAACCAGATCAAGGAGGGATTCTTGTTTAAGTTAGGTAACAAATACATGGTAGGGACTTGAAAATATTCATCGGGGGCCTTTATCTTTGATTGTAATGTCATTGTTTACTTTTTGACTCTCGGTTGATACATGGCTTGGATTGTAGCTGAATTAAAAACTGCATTTTTACGTAAATTAATATGGTATTTAGGTTACAGACCACCAATTCAACCAATGAGCATTTGGAACGTACGCAAAAAAAGTCCTACGCAGAAATTACCCCTGTTCCTCATAGTGCTGTGAAAAAAGCTCTCATCCTATTTAAAAAATTTAAACAGTTTCTGAAAGGAAAAACATTTCTGTACATTTTATAGGTGCATTTTGCTTCTTGTGATGTGAAGCCTAATCTCCATAATGATTTTTAAATATACCCCCATCTTGTGAAAACACTGGGATTTCCCATGCTATTTATAGACCCTTCACTTCCGGTGACCAGTACTGCACTGCAAGTCTGCTAACCCCACATGCCATTCTGAGGATTGTGAGCTGACATATGTAGAATCATGCTGATATATAGTCCTCTGCAGGTTAAAGTTAAGGTAAAGTCCAGAGAAGCCATTGAATATTGTGAAATTAGCATAGAAGCCTATGGAAAGTGGAATTGGTGGTTTTTAGCCTTTATGTCACAGTACCGGTAGAACCGTCATTGTTTTAAAGGAGTGAATTTTTCAGAAGTTTTACTATTGTCGCCTATGGGAAATAAATAGTACCATTCTACCTACCATATTATTGGATGTTTTAATTATACGAACTGAGAACCGAGTTTCTGGTGATAATTTTTTATTCTATAACATGGACTGGGTTTTCTGTTTATTTCTAAGTTGTTTTTAAGATCGATGGGGAATTTGAATATTTACTATTAATATTTGTACTTTTATCGAGAGATGCATCAAGACAGTTTTCATCGGCTTTCTTTCGCTTGCACAGAAGATAATTCCGAATACTATATACTAGGGCATTTAATAAAAAAAATGTAGGGTTTTTTTGTGGTGGTGGTCAAAACCAAAGAAAATCAAGTGCAATATGCCAAAAAGATGTCCTGTCGACAGAAGTGAAATGAAAAACAACTCTACGTGAAGCATTGCCGTCTCTTTAAAATCATTGATCTTTGGAGTTTCTGCTACATAGCGATATTTATATATAAAAAAAGTACCTTTCCGTGAACCGGAGTTGGTGTAGTTCAACTCCGTAATTGAGCTAAATTGTATTATTTGTTTGTTGACAAACAAACCACGAAGCCGGATTGTTACTAAAATAGCAATGATACATGTCTTATTCGAAGAGAAAGGTAAGTTGAAATAATTTGCAAGGACCTGTTACAAAAAATGCAGATGTCTTATGTCAGTCTGCCCTTTCGTCCGTTTGTGAATGAAAATATGCTAATTATATTATCTAATACACTGCATGGCTCTTCCCAATTTTAAGTTGTTTAACTCCTTGCTCTGCCCAAGCCCATAATTGTTATTATCTATTGCATTACAATTCTGATACAGGTTCTGTACTGGGACCCAGTCTGTTTTTATTTTATATTAATGGTATGCCAGTAGGCCTAAATTCCACAATACTTCTATTCGCTGATGACACCATAGCCTATCTAGCAGTTAATTCTGACGGTGATTGTAAATCATTACAAAATGACTAGGGAAACTAGGAGAATGGGAACAAAAATGGCACATGACATTCCACACCGACAAATGTAATAGTTTCTCTATCTCCAATAACAAAAACCCTGTCAAATATAGCTACACATTACATGGCCATACACTAGAACATGTTGAAAAAGCTAAATACCTTGGCATTACAATCCTATCTGACCTTAAATGGCACAGTCACGTGAACAACATATGCAATAAAGCCAATACATTAAGCTTCCTGAAAAGAAATCTAAACATCAGTTCCGTCAAGGTAGAGGAGCAGGCATATAAATCACTAGTCAGACCATCAGTGGAATATGCCTGCTCTATTTGGGATCTAAACACTATAGATGACATAAATAAAATAGAAATTAGTCAAAGGCGTGCAGCTAGGTTGTGACACACAATGCATCTAGTGTCTCCAACATGATACAACATTTACTAGCTCATAGAAGATTAGACACAAGATTAATAATGTTCTACAAAATCAATTATTCCCTAGTTGCCATTACTAAGGCAGACCGGTTAATTCCACCTCTCAGACATTCCTGAAACATACACTCATTATCCTTCCGAATTCCTCAGTGTCGGTTACAAATTAGACAACAATCTTTCTTCCAAAGAACCATCAAATTGTGGAATCACATACCAATGAACATGGTTATGAGTGACTCAGTCGAGTCATTCAAAACCGCCACCTCAACTTACACCTACAGTCATTAAACATCCACCAATGTACATAGTTTTAAACTCACACTTATTGTTTATTTCTTTTTATTTTAATTCACTCCTATCTTAATGTTTAAATTCACTAGTTTAATTTAGTTTGTAATTTGTAAATAGCATGCGCAGAGAAAAGTGACATTATCCTCAGCGTGTTGAACTTGGTCGGGAGATTGTAGAACTAGAAGTACGTAAGTCTCCATGTCAGCATACTGAAAATGAAAATGCAGTCGAAGCTTCCGCCTCATCCTGATATATAGCTTTTAGTGGACGCGTACGATGGTCCAGATTTTTCGACACTTAAATTGCTTTACCCCAGTAATGACAAAAAGGGCCACGTAGACCGTTGTTGAATTGCCCAGTAAACGGAGGTGTACGTATGGCAATGGCAACATGGTCAAACTGATCTGTTTAACCTTTTCAATCTTTAAAGGAAATCTAGCATATGATGCCTCTATGGTTTGTCAGATAAAATTAGTCTCCATGTGTAACACTGTACTTATTCCAGTGGACAAAGTTGGAACAAATATTCTTGGATTTCGCTGTAAATATCAATTAAACTGGTAACAAAGTAGAATGTACTCCACCCAATAAGCGTGGGAGGCTGTTAATGAAACACATAGTGACATCTGTTTTTGTGTAATGATTGCCAAAAAATATGAATGATAAAAGCACCATGCGCCATTCATGTTTTGATTGATTGATTGTTGGGGTTTAACGCCCGAACAGCAATATTTCAGCTATATTCAGGCGATGAACATGAAATGGATGGTGAAATGAACATGAAATGATGATGAAATGAAAAATGGGATGGGACACAATGATAATGGGGTCGACAAATTTTGATTGCCACTGGAGTTAGGGTGAGGTGGGTAGGGTTCGACAATTTAGCCTCCTGTGTCGGAGCCCAATGGTTCCTCCTCCAATTGAGTACCATGCATATAAGGGTTCTTTAACGTGTGAGGAATGTGACATCTTTCCCAACAAGTTGCTACACTATGGTTTGCGGTCAGGTTTTCCGTATTATGGCCTGACGACCCCAGAATGTAACATGCCAGGGGTACCCCATTCTACCACCTTGGGCAAACAACCCAGTTGCTCTGTAGGTAGAGCGCCCTAGCCCCCGACCAGGGTTATGAGCACTATATGATCGTCCTATAAATCCCTTTCTCTCGTGGTGTGTCCACCTTCCGTTTTCATAGCCCGAATTTGACACCATGGTGGATATTTCTTCAAAAGCAGAGTACGCTTACCTTATCGATGCACCGGGTCCATTTATCTCAGTTTTAGTGGACTATAGGTTATTTATTTATTATACATGCATAGTTTCTGTGTGTATTCTTTAAGTAAATTGTGTTATTTATATGGTGTTTGGTCAATTTTTTTGGTGTATTCTATGTCCCGGAATAACTTGTATTGTTTATGCAAAATGTATTTATGGTATTTGTTTTTACACAATATGTCCTCACTAGATGCCTTGTTACAAAAAAGTATGCCTTACATACGAAAAATGGATAGTTAAATATACTAACAACACCCACCAAACTGAATGTAAAATATGCAGCAAAGTTTGAAGAATATTTGGGAAAACGTAAATAGAAAACTTAAGTCGTTTTCAATGAATACAATACTAAGTTCAAAAGTCTGCATTTTTTGCAGATTATTTAGTAGAAAAATAAAAGTTTCAGATTTGCGCATTGGTTTGTTAGCCCGTTTCTTAATTTTTTACACAAAAAAACGAATTGTCGGCTATTGATACTCGATCACGTTCCTTCTTGTCTGGCGTTACCGTTACGACACAGGTCGATGGATGGCAATCCCACTACAAAAATCACCCGTTATGTTCAGTCACGTATTGAATATATAACACCCCAAAATATTGTTGTGTAATTCAGGAAGAATAAAAGCTTCCGTCTTGAATTATGTGCATTTCATTTAACAAAAATACTTATTTTATTCTTTCTTTTAAATTCCAGGTTAATAATTGACATGTCGAAAATGTCAAAACTATTTGAGAAACTGAGAAGAAATTCTGACAAAAATGTCAAGAAAAAATCCACTTCAACTACAAATGAAGGTGCTTATATGGAGGAGGATAACTCGTGTGCAATTCTTCCCGATCCTGACACCAATATGCCATCAAGAGTTTGGAAATTGATGCTAGAAAATGGCGGGAAACATAAGGAGATTACTGCCATGAATATTCATTTGCCTATTTTAGAGGACAAACTTCGGTTTGTGTGTCTTTCAGATACACACTCAAAACTCAAACCAAAAGATGAGAAATCTGACTATTTCATTCCCCCTGGGGACATTTTATTGCATGCAGGTGACTTTACAATGAAAGGCGGTGCTTTGGAAATAGAAACTTTTAATGAATATTTAGGTGGGTACATGTATCTCGAGAGATTGTCACGTGCACGCAAGTTCATTTCAAATATATACCCCATTAAAACTTTCTAGTATGGTCGTGGTAAAATATACTGGTTAATAATTTACAGTAAGTATCATGTCTTTGAAAAGACCGTAATTCGTTTTATAATTTTCCCCTATATGTTCGCATTCAATGTCAAGTACTAAGAAAGTTAACATTCCGAGTACCAATGCTGTTACCTTGTTTTGTGTCTGCAGGACAACTTCCACATAAAAAGAAGATAATCATAGCAGGAAACCATGACTTGCCTTTTGACGAAAACATTATGTCTGAGATTCATTTGTTTGGAGGCAGCACCTCACAATTAAGAGGATATTTCCGATCCAAAGGAATCAAGCATGCCAAAGAACTGATCACTAATGCAATTTACTTGCAAGATTCCATGGTAACGATATGTGGTGTTAACATTTATGGATCTCCATGGTAACTTTATTGTAGAATATGTGCTTAGAATTTAAAGTCTGGTTTGTGTAAGGTTTTCCAATTTTAAATTATTAATGAATTTTGGTTTATGTGAATTTGCAGTTTTGGAAAGGAATAACTATTTTCCTGAGCATCATTATGCTTGGTACTTTGAAGATGATAATAAAAAAAATACTCCTTGCCCTGTTAACACGAATTGCCGAATTAGAGTGTAAATCTTCGTTACAATTGCAGAGTTGTGTTTTTTTTTCTTTTATTAATCTCATTAAATACGCGATCTGACTGTAGCATAAAGATTTATTTTAGAATAGATTGCGTTTTTAATTTGATGTTTTAAACGGAAAAATAAATTTTGCTGTTGTATCTATTGAACAATTGATCAACTGTATAGTCGTGTTGCCAAATAATGAAGAAAAAAATGTAAATCGGACTTAAGGGGACGACCATTACATCATAAGAGGGGCCTGGCAAATTTTGTGGGATCGGAGTGTCTAATTTTTAAATTTTTGCGGATCAGATTTTTTTAACCACATAAGGGCAAGATTATTTATTTAAATTTCACTGTATGAAGTATCCGGGCTGAGGTCAGACAATTTCTTTTGTAGGTCCCAATGTTTATTTTCAACTCAATCTAATTAAAATTAGACCTATGAATTGTTCCATTTCAGTTACTGCCTACATGCAGTACGTGACTGAATGGAACAGTTGATAGGTCTTATTTTAAGTAGATTGCTTTCAACTGTTTCAGGACCAAAATTTTTTTTCCAAAAACTGCCAGGCCCATTTCCTCAGAACCAAATGGTCATCTCCTAATCTATTCATTTATATTTTAACTTACACATGACGCCACCAAAGCCGGTTTCAGGATTATTCCAAATTATTTTTATAGGCAACCACGCTTCTGTGACTGGGCATTTAATTGCGAAAGGGGTGAAGAAATTCTGAACAAATGGAATTGTATTCCCGAAGGTGTAGATGTATTAATCACACACGGTCCGCCCGTTGGTAGGTGTATAAGGCTAATGTTAACTAGAACTCTAGGTGACTACCGGAGGTGACCTCATTTAGATTGATAGCACCAGGCGCGTAGCCAGCCGGACGCACGGAAGCACGTGCTTCCACGTCGTTTCGGCAATTTTTTTTTTTTTTTTTTTTTTTTGAGAGAGAGAGAGGGTTAAATCCCTTAGTTACGTGCATAAACAACCCTTATTTTTATATGACTGTCTGACAGTTTATTCTGACATGTGTCAAAACAAACCATTTCATTTAGTTTTAAATTGACACTTCATTGTATGTCACCTCATTTCCGTCACATCACCTGATTTATCGCACGTGACTGATGCAATTCTGGGTACCATGTACCAATAGTAGTCACATTGAGTTGAGCAGTTGCAGACGCACATTGAACAAATATCCTACTCATGATATGCAGTCCAAGCTTGACAATTTTTTTGTCAAAGGAAAACCTAATAATGTCTCCAGTTCCGAGCAAACAGACACTACAAGTACAAGTACCACTGAACAACAAGCCAACCTTCCCTCTGATGCTGCTGGGCCAAATTATTTTGATCTTGGGAAAGTGTCCACAGAGATGATATCACAAGACAAGTTTAAATTAGACCTATTGGCGACATCTGGGATGCCTCGAAATTTAGCTTTCCTATGAGGTAATTTACCTGGATCATTATATTTTAAGTCTTTGTATCTAAACTCCAAGAATTTATGTATGATTCTATTTACAACATTTCCTCCATATCCCTTCTTTGTACATGTACATTGTTATAAAAAAAGATAAAATATCGTAAAAAGATTTTAAAATGGACATCGGTTTACTATTTATTCTATGTCTACAGAAGTTTAGAAGGGTGTGCTGAACTTTATTTTACTATTTATTTAGGGACTGACTGCGATCTAGCATTGGGTCTCCTCACCGTTCATTGAAGACCTTAATTATGGTCACGGGCTATGTGTTGTTTTTCTCCCCTTTACGTCGTTGTCTCTTTGACATGCTCTCCATTTCCCTTCTTATTTAAAATGTATAAAAGAAACAACCTAATATCCGTCAAAGTGTCCGACATGTGTTTTTGTAATCTTTTAATGACGGATATATTTCCTTGAATTACAGGAAAATCAGAGGTGGAAACAGAAGCTTGAATTCAACATGGTTATCGAATAATCCTTGGATGCGTTATTCCGAGTCATTAGATGCAGTTTTTTGTGCACCATGCGTATTATTCGGACCAAAGAGAGATGATACAAAAGACAAAACCTTCACTTTGACATCCAAAGTAGATGACTGGTCAAACATAGGTCGTTCGGTGGAAAGACATTTGAAAAAAGGTGCAAAACACCACGATTATGTAATGTCGTCAGAGGAGTTTGTGCGTATACAAACACGGACATCTTCCGACATATGTGAATTTATGTCCAAAAGCTACAATGAACAGGTACAAAGAAACCGGAAAATTTTACACTGTATCCTTGAAGTAATCATTTTGTGTGGAAAGCAGAATATCGCATTAAGAGGACATGAGGAAAAAGACAGTAATTTTGTGGCCCTGCTGCACGACAAAGCGAAATACAATGATATTCTAGCTGATCATTTGGCGCATTGCGATCATAGAGCAAAATATACTTCACCACAAATTCAGAACGAACTGATCCAAATAAGTTCAGAACAAATTCAAAATGAGTTAGTCGACAACTGTAATAGGGCAGTGTATTTCGGGTTCATTGCTGACGAGGCAACAGATAGCTCGACTAAGGAACAAATATCTTTATGCGTTAGGTATTACGATCAGCAATCACAAACTGTTCGCGAGGACTTCTTAGGATTTGCTGAGGCAGAAAAAACTACGGGCGAATCACTTGCCAATAAATTTCTGGCGGAATTGGAGTCG
Organism: Perna viridis; assembly: GCA_037379345.1. Taxonomy (NCBI): domain Eukaryota; kingdom Metazoa; phylum Mollusca; class Bivalvia; order Mytilida; family Mytilidae; genus Perna; species Perna viridis. The sequence continues at coordinate 10,792,577 of CM074517.1, read as the reverse complement.
ATCGGAATTATAGTTGGCCATATGCGCGCTCAAGGGTATGACGGTGCCGCTAATATGTCGGGTATTCATCGTGGGGTTCAAGCCAGGATAAAAGAAACTGTTCCAGAAGCCTCTTATGTGCACTACAAAGCTCATAATTTAAACCTGGCCATAGTACACGCGTGCAAAGAACCACTGATAAGAAATCTTATGGACACGGTTCAGGCAATAGCCTTTGCATTCGATTACAGCGCGAAAAGATTATTAAACTTCAAAGAAAATCTCGAAACTACAGATGATAACGTCAAAGAAGGTATGGGAAAACGACAAAATCTGAAAACGTTGTGCGAGACGAGATGGGCAAGCCGGTCTGACTCTCTTTTCACGTCCTTGACGGCCTTTCCTGTTGTTGTGAGCTCATTAGACGATTTACAACAAGATGGTGACGCTAAGGCCCGTAGCTACTACAGTTCAATTACGAAGTTTGACTTTATTATCGGGTTGGTGGTTGCTCAAACGGTGTTGCAACCTCTGGTTCGCCTGTCTGCGGTTCTGCAAGGAAAAGACTTCGATCTAATTCAGGCTGTTGGCGAAGCTAAAGTGGTGGTAGCGGTTCTACAGGATATGCGAGATAATGACGCGGAATGGGACTCTATCTATGACCGCGCAGTTGCTTTGGGAAACAGTGTTGAAGTTGATCCAGCTATACTTAGGGGAGCCGCAAGGCAACAACACAGAGTTAATGTCCCTGCAGCAAACCCAAGTCAATACTGGAAAAGGGCTTTGTTCCTGCCATTCGTTGATCATCTTTTGCAGGAATTACGCGACAGACTCATTAAAAATGAGGACCGATTTCTAGCCCAACGCATCGTTCCGTCTTTAATCGATGGTCTAACAGACGATGCTATAAACAAGCTGCATGACACTTATAGTTCTGATATGGCAGACATCACATTGGAGGAATTCAACCTAGAAGTTCGGAAATGGAAAGCCCGATGGAATGGAGTTGAGGTGGCCGATAGACCAAGTACCTTATCAGATACATTGAATGTGACCTCATCTGACTTATATCCGAGTCTGTATAAGTGCATGCTCATCCTGGTTTGCATGCCCGTCACAACAGCCACAGCCGAGAGGAGCTTCAGTGTGATGCGCCGGGTAAAAACCTACCTCCGCTCCACCATGACTACTGAAAGACTCTCCGCTCTTTGTATGCTACACGCATACAAAGATTTCTCTGTTGACATTGAAAAAGTTATCGATTCATTCGCTACACGTAAAGACAGGCGACTGGCTTTCCTGTTCCGGGTTAAGGAGAATGATTAAATAATGTATCAATAATAAAGTAGATCACAAAAGTTTTTAATATATATTAATTACACCAAGTCCCGTGTATGCGCTAGAATGTTCTCAACAGAAGTCACCTACGTAGTTTTCACTTTGTCTGTCTGTCCGTCAACTTGTCTGTCTGTGACCAGACGTTACTCACCGAAATATGCATATCCACGTACCCAAATTTACAGGTTTTTTTTTTGACATTTTGGTAATACTTGTTTTCTGTTTGATTTGAAATTTGTCACCATGTTGCGTATATTTGCATTAATTTACATCTTTCAAAAGAAAAGAAAAACATAATTTTCGACCTATTATAAGCATGTTCTAACGTCTCATTTTCTTAAAATCGAGGAGCTTCTGGGGGCTTCGCCCCCCCGGCCCCCCCACCAGGGCTTTGCCCTGGACCCACTGGGGGCCTTGAGCGGCCCCTAGACCCCTCGCCGTAGGTTGCTTCCACTTCTAAAAAAGCCTGGCTACGCCCCTGGATAGCACAGATACTGCATATGAGAGATTTAGATATTAAGGCTTATATGTGCATTTAAAAAAGTCGTCTTGTGCATGTGAGTGATAGCTTGCAACATGTAATACCAGAAGCAGATCCATGGAATTTGGAAAGGAGATTCCAGGATATCATTTGTTAATAAGGACAATAAGGACCGATCCATTGTACCAAATTATTTTTCATACGGGCCTAGAAAGCTAAATAAATATACTGATGACCCAACTAAGATATTCTGCATCTTTTCTGAATTATGACCTGCACCGAGTAAATATCATCACAGATCCGCTATGTAGATGTGGTACTAACATGGAAGATGTTGACCACTAGCTCATTCATTGTCCTTTATACATGTATATAGTCCAAAGAAAAACTTTGTTTAAATTAAATAAGCTGGCTCTGTGATACTTATCCACTTAATGCAAACATTTTACTATCTGGAAGCCCTGAACATAAGTTTTTTTCAGCAGATTTTTCAGTATATATAAAAGGGTCCAAAAGATTTCTTGTTGTATGATTTGTTAATCAAGCTGGTATTTTTTTGTGTTTTTGCTGTGTTATAGATCGTCACCATCACTTCCCTTCCCCAAACTAATTTCCCTCCAGTTGACTTTGTTACACTCATTACAGTAGTGTATAGTTCATATATTGTTCTAGCATGCTCTCTTCCTCTATATGTATTCTGTATATGTATATTGTATTTAGGAAATGACTAAATAAGTATGATTTGCTTTTGTCCAATCGATTTTGTTTTGAGCAAATAAAATATGATTAAACTATCATTTGCTCACTTTTGCCTTAATTGTCCAACTAAATAATGGTTCCAACCCACCGGTCCCAACCCTGGATCCGCCACCAAAAACAATTAGATTTTTTATATACCGGTATCATCTTCTTGCTAAAATTAACTGGCCTCTCTGACATATTTATGATTTTTTGCTAGTGCCAAAGTTGCTTTTGACAAAATGTGACTTTTTTTTACAATAAACATACATTCCAGGTCATGGAGATGTCACAAAAAGTGGATTAAACGTTGGGTGTGTAGAACTTCTGAACACCGTGCAGAGACGAGTTAAACCCAAGTATCACGTTTTTGGTCATATTCATGAAGGTAGGAGATCTGAAAAGTTTCTTTTTTAAAGCCTGAATATCGAGATATGAGGAAACAAAACGTCAGATAGTTTGCAAATGCATGTAACAACTTACGATAACATTAAATTGCTTATATTTTTATACCCTCGCAAACGAATTTTGGAGGTATATATATTTCACCCTGTCTGTCCGTCTGTCTGTCAGTCTGTCTGTCCGAACTTTTTTAGCAGCTTGCTGCATTGTTATGAAACTTTGCGTTGTTGTATAACTACATAGATATGTGCATATTGTCAGGAACTTATGTTTGGACAAAATTGTAGAAACAATGATGTATGAACATAGGCGATTTTTCAACAATAATAATACTAATTGTGGTTTGGAGTTGGGTGGATTAGAAATGACAAGAAAATTGTTTGTCAAAAGTGCTTAGTTTATCCCCACAAGAATTGTATCCAATATGAATTGTGTGTCTGCATTGGTTCTCAAATGTACAGGGTTAAACGGGGGAATTAGTCCCGTTAGGGGCATCGTCTAGAGTTACTATTGTATAAATTTTTTGAGGTAGTTCACTGTGCATATAAAATGGAAAGATTAACATCTTAAATCTGTTTTCTAGAAATTATTTTTGTTTAATTTTAGGGTTCCTTATATACATTATTAATCGTCAGTAAACCTTTAAGGGGGCAATTTGACATTTAATATAGAGCCTCAGCATAATGAGTTGTAACATGCGTTCTTCTAAGTCAACATCAACTTATTGTTTACCAAAGTTAGACTGCTATTATAAGGCTATGTTTGGGAATCATTTATTCTAGTTATTATTTATGTCTTCTCATCATTTTCATCATATGTTGTAGGATATGGTGTAAGCAGCGACGACTATACTACATTCGTAAACGCTGCAGGATGTACCAAAGGGTACAAATTGATGAACCCACCAATCATATTTGACCTACCATTACCACCTGGCCAATCGAAATCTAGTTTGTTAGAATCTGTTTCTTCAGTACCTTATTTGATAGAGAAAACTGTTAAGAAACCTAAGGCGGTAATACTCAAAGTGGATATTGACAAAAAAGCTCAGCTTTTACAACAATTAAAACTTACTAAAATGAAAACGGAATAAGTGTGCTTCTGTTGTTAACTTCTAAAACATACCAATTTTTACGAAACGCATTTGAAATAGTGTAAAATCTTGTGAGGGTCGAGTGCATTACTATACCTTTCAAAATGAGATACCTGACAATCTCTTGGACTGAATGAAAAATAAGTCAAACTTTTTTAAGCTAATAAAATCAATTATTCATCAAGATTTGTAAATGATGATCTGAAAGACTTGAATTGGTGATTGATATCACATTACATACATTTTGCATGATAAGAATCCCAGTTGATTTGAAGTATGTTTTCATTAACATGTTTACTTGTATTATGTGTGTTATTTTCTGTATAAACCATGTGATATGTTTTATTCCTGTTTAGACCATTATTATAATTGTTGAGAATTTTTTTGTTAATAAACATTTAAACTGGTTTATTTTTTTGATTTAATGACATAATATTAGTTAAAAAAGCTGTTATCCTGACTTTGGATATACCATTACCGAACTGTAGTCATCCCTTACTACAAATGTATTTGGCTTATCAAATTTTCATACTTATAGTCTACTTTATAAATTCTTGGTTTATCAGTTTGGTTTCCTTCCCTTTCCAACCACCACTTTGACTAATTAGCATATCTCTCTTAGACAATATCTTATTGCTTTCCCTAAAACAGTAATATTTTGATACATGTATTCCCAGTCCAAGTTCAGTATTAAATATCTTAAGGTTCTGTACCACAAGAGGAAAGCAAATATTGTTTAAAAATAAATTAATTCAAATTTCCTCGACCTGCAACCCTCTTTCTTATAGGAAGCAAGAAATGGGGTTGCAAGGTCAGAGGAAATTTGATGTAAAACATCTACCTAAATGAAACCAATTTTAAACAGTGTTCACTATGTACATGTAACATGTGTTATTATGATATGAAGTCCAATCATTGCCAAAATACCGATTTTTATTACAAAATAAGCCCATATTTTTTGGGTGACAACTGGCAGGGGGCGCGTGCCCCTCGGGTCCGCCCTGACGTCCTGAATAAATATGCAGTTAAGAGTGGTTGAAACTGATATTATTTGGAATTGGGGATGGAGAGTACTGAAAATGTATTACATGTAATTAGTATTTTGATTAATTATAACATTTTAAGAGATCGTAAAGGATGCTGCAGTGGTTTCTGATGATCTGATTGGCTGCGGTGAAGTGTCAATTTCTGACATACCAAACGGCATCCATTAGTCCTTATGCTAGATGTTATTCTTTTATCAAACAAGACATAAACAAGCAGCACCTTGAAAGAAGCAGGCACTCACACATTCCGGGCTGCTACAAAAAAAAAATGATTCCTGTTAAATATATGTCCTGCGGTGAAGTATAAAAAGGACAGGACCGACTCAATTCACACCAAGGCGATTTCCGATACAAGAAGTGCCGAATGTTATACAAATAGTAATTAAATAGAAATTGTATAACTACCGGATTTGTTTGTGACCAAGTGTATAGTGATGTTCTTAGGCTTTATTAAGATGCAGTGAATGTGGAACGTATGTATTTTATAGTACAATTAGAAGGCAAAATTTGAATTCATACATTTTGAGTAAATGTCCCATAACATCAAAATATAGTTAGAAAACAAACAATAAAATAAATAAATTTGACAAATACTCAATCGCATTAAAAACAATAGATAAATTGAAATCAATCAATGGGTAACCAATAACCTAGTTAACAATATGCCATTCAAACACGAAATATACGGTTAACCATGGTTCACGTTATGTTAACGCAAAATAATCATAAATAGTCAAATAAGAATTTTGAAAAAGTTACAAATACTTTGTTTGCTGGCAACTCCAACTCTGGTGTATTGTAAGTCTAGTTTCTGGTTCACATTGATATACTGTTCGAAACACAGAGTATTTATTACTTGAAAATACTACAGACAAGAGTGAAATATAGAACGGCTAACCCCAGTATGATTTAACCAATAGTAATAATTTCTTACGATTCGACAGTAAAGAAAGAAATTATTGTATTAGCAGTTCATATGAATGAGTTGTAATACTGGTATTCACGTGACTACGTGTACATGTAGTTCGCGGGAAGTATTTACCGTTTCTTTCACTTTCTAGGCCACTAACGACAGGACAACAAAGTTCATTTTCAATATATATTATCATATTGAGACTATTTTGATTTTTTATTGTTTCCATTTTTATGTGAATATACAGGTCCGGGTATATCCTTTGAAGGGATTTGTCGGATTGGCTTCGGATATAGGTTTCCACGGCGGAATCGGTGATGATGGGGACAATATTGACGTTTAATTGAACTGTCAAATAAAAACATACTCAAGTTTCCAAAAATGAAAAATATGAAATATGAGTAAATTGTGATTTAAAAAATATATATATAGTGATAAAAACCAGCTTGTCCACACGTTGAATGCTTTAGGTTCTAATTGTGTATTAGGATTTTTGTTTTTGGATCATGTTTTCGAATTAGTCTCCTACAAGATCGATATGGTTTAAAATTAAAATGCCTGATTTTAACATAATTGAATTCTTAGGATGCTGATTTGGACCGTCTATGTTTACCAAATTTCTGTGTTCTTGGAATATTTTCACTATGTGTCAGAAATTAACCAGACGCAGTGTTTTGAAATTACATTTAATCGTAATCAATATCCGGAGCTGCTGTATCAAGTATGTAGTTTGTAGACACTTGGTCGATCTTTATAAACAAATAACATTAAAGTTTCAAACTACAAAATAAAAGTGGGTAGTACAGGTTATGGCCCAAACCCAACTGAGGAACTAAAGACCAAAACAAACATTTCATTGAATTAAAATATTTAAATCTAGCAACAAATATGGATGACTATAGTATTATATTTAGCATTTTAGTATTTGGTATTAATATTTTTTTTTTAAAATAATTAAATAAAAAATAATTCCAAATCGTCTTCCAACTATACAGAAGAAGATGTTTACAAAATGCTGGAATTTTTAATCGACAACATATTTGTCCAGTGTGGTGGACGCATTTTTTAACAAACGGTCGGCATTCAAATTGTGCTCCCCTACTTGCTGACCTCTTCCTTCACTTTTATCAGGCTGATTTTATAGAGGATCTGATCCGAAAGAAAGAATATCGTTTAGCTAGATCCTTTAATCTCAGTTTCCGTTATATAGATGACGTATTATCTTTAAACAATCCTAATTTCGGGGATTTGGTACATCGCATCTACACCAAAGAACTTGAGATAAAGGATACTACAGACACTGTGAAGTCAGCCCCATGTCTTGACATACACTTAGAAATCGACGGTAAAGGAAAACTATTGACAAAACTTTACGACAAACGTGATGACTTTTCATTCAGAATTGTCAACTTTCTTTCATCTGTAGCAACATCCCTTCAGCACCTGCGTATGGAGTGTTCATATTACAACTCACAGGTTATGCCAGAGCTTGCCGAACCTACCCAGACTTTTTATATCGCGCTAGAATTCTAACAAATAGGCTTTTGGAACAGGGTTATGTTGCTACAAGATTGAAGTCATTACTACAGAAGTCATCATGACCTCGTGGATCGTTACGGCGTATCCATCTGCGCCATAAAAATTGATTTGTTCAACGTGTCATAGTTTTCCTTTCCTCTTTCGACTATCCCGGACTTGACTTTTTATGAGCAACTCGGCGGGTGTTTCTAGAGGACGGTTACCCTACCAGTGCACCTGGCCCATGCTCCCAGTTTTTAGTGGAGTCCGAGTTGCTCATTTGCTTTTGTTACTTTGTATGTATAATTTTAGTTACTGTATGTTCTTTGTTGTGTATGTCTGTTTTCCATGTCTGGTCTTTGTCCCTGGATTACATTCTTTTGATTACCGCTAGAACCTTGGTTCCCTTGATAACTCTTTATCATACTGACGCTACGGAATTTTTCGCTGATATTTTTTTTAGTAATGAAATGTTTCCCTTCTGATAATTATTCAACCGTTTTGTGATTCGATCAATCATTATAATCCGAATTATCACTGAATTCAATATTCTGTTAAACTCACCGGAAAAATAGCAACTCCATTTCCTTATGTGGCTTAGGACTTTATGTATCGAATTATCCTGACCAATCGTATTCATTGTGAGTTTTTGTTAGGCCACCTGTCCAATGAAAACGGTTGGTATTTATCAGCTACGGCGGTCGAAATATTTGTTGCTAATGATGCTTTCTAGAAAAAAATTGTAATTTTGATGTCGAGAACCACCTTCAAACAGTCTCATCATGTAAGGGGCCGAAGTCAAATTATTATTACACCTTTACCACTATCTTCATGAATGTTTAAGATATTTCCTGATTATAATAATAATAGATCTAATCCATTCCAAATTGTCCATTTAATAGTAATATTGAATTGAAATTGAATTGAATATGACCTCCTGGAAAGAGATTAGATGAGATATCGCCATTCTCTCATCGTGCTCTCTAAAATTTCATTTCTAAAAACAATCTACCTCTGACACCTCATTTTTAAACAGGCGCGTAGCTGAGGCCAAATTGAAGTGTAGGCAAAATTACGGCAGGGGGTCTGGGCAGAGCCTTGGTAGGGGGTCCAGGGGGGCAAAGCCCCCCCACCCGAAGCTCCGTGCAGATAGCGTTTTAGAGCATCATTTATGCCTCTCCTGGATGTATTTAAAAAAAAAAGGCAAAATTAAGTGCAGGCGAAAGCTTTTTTGCCTAACGGCAGCGGCGCGCCTGTTAAAGCTTAATTCATTATATCAGCTGAGATGGTGTATAAGACTTGAAACTGACTAAATTGGTATTGAGTTGTATCATCCTGATAACCTGTTTGCCCTGGGTCAATTCAGGATTAAAACAATAAGGATTGTGCATTGCTTTGCATAGTTCTAAAGTCTTTTTTTTTAAATTCATTTTGATATGCTAATTTGGTAGTACTTTCTTACCAAAAATAAATTTTTAATTTATTAACTGAAGAACAATTAAAGCTGCGGAAATTTTGACAGGCCATGTCTGACATTTTATCAAACTTCAGCCGACAAAATATGATGTTTGTGTCAGTCTTTTACATGCTCAGATTCAATATAAACTTTAAAAAAAAAACTTTTTTGTAGTCATTTAAACATAATTATTGGTTTTTGTGTTATTTCATCACATGCTTGTTACAAAATATCAGAATGTGTCAAAAAATACATAGATATGGGCCTTCTATAAAAAAACCAGTGAACAAAACATTGTATCTCGGACTTTTTCAACACATTGTCTAGAAGTTCCAAGTGGTGGTAAATAAAAGAAAATCATGAATATTTGTTTCAAAAGAGTTGCAGTTGACTTCTGCGTTGAAATGATTTAATAGATAAATTAATTACAAACTCCAAATGATTCGTAATACAGATGTACTTTGCAGATGGTGTCAGTGCCATTTGCTTTCATTAGCAGTCAGTGGGAAAATGACTGAGTGTGTAAATTTTTGTGTGAATCTTTTTTTTTTAAATTTTATGGATCAAGTAATAAACATATGAAAATTCTCAGTCACTTTGATTCATTAATATATATATATATATATACAGTGGTGCAATGTATGTTACACCAATACATTTTTTTCTATTTTTGAAGATTGACTGCACATATGATTCCTTAATATATTAAGTTATAACCAATTACAAAGTCTTGTAAACATTCTTTTCCTCATTGTTGAAACCTTTTCAATCATAATATAAATATTTTGTGACAGATGTTCATTTTTTATGGTAATGGAGGAAGGTACAAGTGAAACATTAAAGAAACAGTTCCAGCTTTTACAAGAACAACAACAGAAGAAATTAGAGAGAAGAAAGCAAAAGAAAGAAGAAAAGTCGAAAGAAAAATCAATAGTTAAAACCTCAAATGCATTTGGTGTTGATGACGATTTGAATTTGAAGGTACATTTGATTATTTTTTATTACGAAGTTTATTTGTAAGTTGTAAATGTAATTTGTTGAGAAATCTATTTTGATACACCACACTTTTTCCAACACTGGGTTGTAATTCCACACTGTATATATTAAATATAGATATTTTTTTTTTTACATTTTATTATTGAATTTTTCTTAGTTCTAACTACCATGTAACTTCCTCTTTCATAGCAGTAGTGTAAACAATTTTAGTAATCAGTAGAAATAAGGAATTCTGACACATTTTTTTCAATGTAAACTTTATCAATGATATATACTAAAGAAGACAGAACTATAATTATATTCACTTACATTGATTTTTTTCTCTTTTGCTGTTTCAATCTCAAATGATTAACATTATACTATATTTATATTACTGGTAGTCAGTTCATTGATAAATATGCCTTGTTGTATCCACAGACAGATTATACCCCATTTCATAGGAGGTGGTACACTGTTAAAGTATTTTACCCTCGTCTGTCTATCCATTACACTTGTTTTGTAACCACATTCTCTGCAACTACTTGTCGCAATCTCTTTATAATTTTACATACAGTTTATATAAAGGTAGGCCATGTTGAATTTAATTTCGGAATTTTCCTGTTTGCTGACTCCCATTTTATTATGGCCATGCACAGAAGCTGGGATGTGGGTGATGATCACTAGTATGCATTGGCTCACAGATGTCTTGTTTATCTTTTATTCTTGTGTAAATTTCCTGTAAAGTTAACACCATTACTAATTAATCAGATATGATTGTCTCTGACACAGCTTGCTGAACCAGTACCAAAAGGATCAGGTTATGTTTCTGATGAGTTAGTACAGCATCTAAATAATCAAATTAGGGTAAGTTCAAATGTTAAGTCCAGTTTATTTTTTTACTGTACATGTTTTATAGTGGTCCAGTATTTGTGGTTGAGAACAGCAATATTGATGAAAACTGTATTATCATAGATTACTGTGTATTTATTGAATCATAAATGTGACACTGATTTCTCGATACAAAATGTGTGCTGGTATTAACTATTGTACAATTTTGTTGATTAATAGGCAAAATTGAAGATTATTTTTGTTCTTTCTCACATCACAATGTTCACTGTAGGTATAAAATAGGTGAGAAATATACTCCTTACATATTCTTTTTTACTTTATTGTACCATACTGCTAATGTGCAGAAAACTGTATACATGTATTTAAAATTTCTTCTTAATTTCAGGTTTACCACTATAATTGTTTCTAATGTAGTAAAATAAAATTATACATTCATTTCTTGTTTTGTCTCATTGGGTCATAATGGCCTTCAGAGTTGTATAGCTATCCATGTATTACAACTTGCAATTAAATTAAACAACTAGACCTATTCTTCTTCTACAGGAAGTGAAAGATGAGAACGGCAGGCTTTACAGATTGCTTAGCGAGAAAGATTTTGAAATAAGAAATTTAAAAAAGAAAAGGGAAGAAGATGAAGCAGGTAACTTGGCTGAACCTAAAGTCTGGGGACCTGGTAAATCTCTGAGACTAGTCTGGGGACCTTGTGAATCTCTGAGACTAAAGTTGTGGGACCTGGTAAATCTCTGAGACTAAAGTCTGAGGACCTGGTAAATCTCTGAAACTAGTCTGGGGACCTTGCGAATCTCTGAGACTAAAGTCTGTTGGACCTGGTGAATCTCTGGACCTACAGTCTGATGCATCTTGTGATTTTCTGGACCTGAAATGTGGATGTCCTTAATATCTGTTATATTAATGTAATACAGATTTAGTGCAAGCCAAATTTTAAATACTGCTACTAGTAAGATTGACAGAAAAAAAAACTAAAAGTGTACAGTTAAAAGCTTAGTTGCTTTTTTCATAAACTTACAGTAATTGGGAGAGTTGTGTTTTTTACACATGACCTTTAGAGGTGGTAGTAAAAATAGGTTACAATATTAATACTGTAAAATTCTTGAGCAAGAAAATAAATTGCTGTATTAAAGTAAATCCTAAATTATCGAACACATCTCAACATCATGTTTCCTGTGAAATTAAATAGCTGCACAATTTAATGGACATTCTTTACGGCATAAATAAGTACCCGTGAAAGTAAATCAGTTTACAGTATAGACTTGAGTTAATATTTTTAAATAATGATATTACCATTGAATAGAACAGACTTCTTCAAAATTGCTCTGTTTGCTCAACAATAGTGAGTCCTTGGAAACTGATATTTACCATAATATTGAATTAGGAGCTTATTATGTACATTTAACTTTTTATCCATTTTTGTCATTAGCAATGTACTTTTCAGCTGGTGGTAAAGTTACCAATGAAGCTGCTGCTTCAAAGATTGTAGAGTTATCAAAGAAAGTCAGGGAGCTAACAGCTGAGCTTCACTCAGAAAAAACTAAGGTGAAACAGTATGGGAAAAAATGTATGGATTTACAAAAACAGGTAATAATGATGCAATAATTGGTTTCAAATATTGTTAAATTCAGAAATCATTGGGTAAAAATGTGACTTAATATCACAACATATTTAAATTCATATGATTGATATTTTTATATTAACAAGGTTTTCTTTACCTTCAATTGGCAAAATTGTAATCAAATTCTGGACAAAATTGCAACAAAATTATTGCAGTCAATTTCTGAATTTACAATATTTGTCAGGTTTTTATTAAGTATGCATTAAGACATGTTTCTTTGTAATTATAATCCATATAAAACAGTATGAGATTTAGATGTTACTGCTCAAGAGAAGTGTTTTGAAATAACCAGAATTTTGTTTTATTTTTAGATATCAAATATACCAGCAGACACAAGATCAATGTTAGGGTCAGCAGTCAGTTTAAGCTCATTAGATGAAAAGGTAAATTTCTTCAAAAAAAAAAAAAAAAGATGCTGTCATTTTTGTGATGAAAATGTTATGGGCTTTAATTTGTAGCTAATGGGACAGATTTTGAAAATTCTATGATGCTAAAGATATCTTTCTGTCACTATATACTGTTCTGTACAGATCCAATTCAAATGTATAACATACTTTTAGTCCTGATAATAAAGAACACTAACTTTATGTGTAGTTTCATAAAATATAATGTTAGAATCATCCAATATGTCCACTTTGACAGCCCTAACTCACTTTTAGTGGGACTTTGGTCTTGATCACAAATTACCTTCCTGTTTAATGGAATTACAGCTTAATGTAGGTGGGGATATCAGAACCATGATATAAGATTTCTTCTAGATATTTTTTATTGACGTTCATGCTAAGAGGAAAAGGAATAGAGTACAAAAAAATTGAAAAATGCAAGAATCATACGAAAGGAAAAAAAGAAGAACTTCCTGCTTACCTACCATAAGTTTAAGGATTAAATTACACAGGAAAAATTTTGAAGTGTTTATGAAAATATGTTTTCATATATTTTAAAATTTAAACATACATGAAGTCATGTGTTATCGAAATCATATGAAAACCATACCATTTTCTTATATGAAATACTATTGAAAACATATAAATACCATATGATTTTTATTTAATTGGTTCGTTGGTTAGAAACATCTATTTTTCATGGTGGTTATAAACATGAAAAACATATTTTTTTTCAGGTGTTTTCAAAACATGAAAAACATATGTTGTAATTTTACCTGTGTACCACTAATTTAGATTTTGTTGCACCTAATGGGAAAAAAAAAAACGTTTCTTGTTGTAGAAAGAAAATGAAGTTGATGTTAAAGCTATACAAGATAAACTGAAACAGACTGAGAGTAAAATGTCTGAGTACAGAATACAATGTTCTACACTCAAAAATGAAATTAAAGTTGCACACAAGGTAATATTATTCTGATCTCTCAGTGATTTATGAAGTACAGGGATGTATCATTGATATCTGAAGTACAGTATTGTGTCATTGATTACTGAAGTACCGGATTATATCATTGTTTAATGAAGTACAGGGTTGTGTCATTGATATCTGAAGTACAGGGTTGTATCATTGATTACTGAAGTACAGGGTTGTATCATTGATTACTGAAGTACCAGATTGTATCATTGATTACTGAATTACATGGTTGTTTCATTGATTACTGAAGTACAGGGTTGTATCATTGATATATGAAGTACAGGGTTTTGTCATTGATTACTGAAGTACAGGGTTGTATCATTGATATATGAAGTACAGGGTTGTGTCATTGATTACTGAAGTACAGGGTTGTATCATTGATATCTGAATTACAGGGTTGTTTCATTGATTACTGAAGTACAGGGTTGTATCATTGATTACTGAAGTACAGTGTTGTATCATTGATATCAGGTATTCTTACTTATCAAAGAAATGTGTTATTTAATTTAATTGGCAATTTAAACATTTCTGCGTTCTTTCTGATTTCTCTTACTTGTGTGATATTTCCAAGACTTTGTACACTTTCTGACACTGACTTCAGTGAAACCAAATAAAGTTTTTACATTTTGGAAGTTAGTATCACCAGTATCTTGCTGTATCAGGCATTCTTGAATTTTCTCACCTGCTTCTTAATTTTAGAGCATTCCTCAAATTTTCACCTTTTTAACAGGTCACTTTAATATATTTACAGACAATTTCTTATTTCTTAAGATTTAATAGTAACTATCAACTTACACTTTGAACATTGACTCAGGGTGAAATTATTCATTTTATGGCTTCTTTTCCAAAAACTCTTTATAACCTTAAGTTGTGTAATGTATTTTTGGTACATAAAGTTCCTACCAATTCAAATGTACTTGAATAACTGAAATTTCTATGTATTACAGGTATTACAACAAGAACTAGGGGGAGATAACATCAATATACAGTCATTGATGAACCAACAGAGTAATTGGAGGGGACGTGCTCAACAAATCATTAGTCTCCAACAAAAGGTAGGCAGAAAATTTGGCAGATTGTCAGTAAAAAAAAAAAAACATATTTCTATTTTATATGAAATTTTTATAAGGCTGTGAAAACATATATTTTACTGAAAACTTAACAAAGGAAAATACAGATTTAGAATGCCTATGAGACATTTACCCTAACAGTAAAATTCTGGTTCAATACTATTTACTCATCACACTACATTTTATTCAACTACACTACAAAAACACATCACTTACACTACATATTCAACTACACTATAAAAACACATCACTTACACTACATATTATTCAACTACACACACTACGTATTATTCAACTACACTACAAAAACACATTCACTTACACTACATATTATTCAACTACACTATAAAAACACATCACACTACATTTTATTCAACTACACTACAAAAACACATCACTTACACTACATGTTCAACTACACTATAAAAAACACATCACTTACACTACATACTATTCAACTACACACACTACGTATTATTCAACTACACTACAAAAACACACTCACTTACACTACATATTATTCAACTACACTATAAAAACACATCACACTACATATTATTCAACTACACTACAAAACATCACTTACACTACATATTCAACTACACTACAAAAACACATCACTTATACTACATATTATTCAACTACACTATAAAACACATCACTTACACTACATATTATTCAACTACAAAATCAACAATGCACTAGAACATGACAATTATAAACAAATTCTGACTGATTATTTAATCTTAGAAAAGCTGAATTGTGATTGTTTGAAACAATTTAATGGAGGGTAAAACTCAGATGAAGTGTTAGTTTGAGTTATTTATAGGTTGAAGAGTTGAAGGGAAAGCTAGAAAGTTCTAAACCAAAAGAGTTTGATTTAGAAAGGGAGATGTTGGGGAACACATCAGCTAGGAAGAGAACTGGTGAAGAACGACACCGAGAACAATTGAGGAAGATAGAGAAGGAAAGGAAGGAAGCTCAAGAGGTGATTTATGGTAGTTTTATATTTATGGGTTGAGGAGATAAGGGAAGAGTTAGAAATATCCAAATCATACATCAGTATCACCTGATTTAGTGGATTAGGATTCCAATAAATTATTGAGGTTTTATGGTTTGGTTACTTAGATAAACTATAGCAAACCCTCATGAACTGTTATGGAAGTCTGACAAACCACAAAATACATGCCCATGAGTAAAATATTTCACGTTAAATAATGATTCACTATTTTGAATTACATTATTGTTAGCATTTAAAATAATGAATATTCCATTTTTAGTTTGGAATGTTTAAATTTGTTTATTCTATTATTATTTAATTAGTTAGATAATGTGTGTTTTATTATAGAGAGCAGCATCAGAGTTTAAAGCTTTGGAATCTGATCATGAAAGTTTAAAAAAGAAACTTGATGCTGCCAAGACAAGGTTTGTACTTATACAAAAATTTCCACTTATTTTGTTTCTGATCCTTACTGCATATTTTGTGTAAATTATAATCAGCTAATAATTGAAAACTATTCATGGAAATGAGAAGTGAGTTAAATATGATGGGTTAATACGTATCATGGTCAAACATCCATTTTCATGTATCAGTTTCTTAAATATCAAGGGTGCAATAGGCACCTGTACTCGATGGGGTTTTATTTGCAATAAGGACATTTAGATTACTCTATACATATCATATTTTGCAGTTGCTAATTTTCACGAATCCAAAATCAAGTGAACATATTCTCGGGTATCAATTTTTGCAGTTTTGAAAAATGATTATACTCGGCGTCACATAAATAAGATACTGTTAAAATTTGAATAAAAATATTTTCTACGACTTTATTGTCACCTACCGTCGTTTAAGTTGTCTTAAATGACTTGCTCGTTCGTTTAGCCAAATGGCTTCTCCCTAAACATTGAATTGTTAAATTCCGGTGAGATTTTAGTTCTAGGTCCCAATATTTACATTGTCAAAAGTCGGCCATGTTTACAGTGATCGGGTTGCTAGGAGATGTTGTTTACGTTTAAATGGTTTGTCCAAAAACCGAAGAACGCAGAGTGCATTTCGGCGTTAGTTCGGATATCTCAGATTTATTTTACGTGAACAACGTACAATACTGAGAAGTTGATCAAGCAGACGATTGTCACCGGAGTTCGACGGGAACTTACGAACTTTGTTTGTAAACAAATTGTCCCGTAGAAACCAACATGGCAGATATTAGTATGGGATTTTCTTGTAAGGATTTGTTACGCACGATTTAAGCCAATAAGCGACTCGTTGGTACTAACATGTCATGCATATATGCGAACTATCTTCAGATTAAATAAAAGAGAGACAACTCTAGTGGTAAGTCCTGACGGTTTAAAAAGTAGCGCTTCAATTCGAAAATGTGCTGTATGTGACGTCGAGTATAGTGTTATATAGTGATACAAATTAATTTCCCTCGAATTATTTTTCATCCCTTTTTTTTTTACCACTAATTAGTATGTTTACAGTAACTTTGATATATTCTACAAATTCATACAACACTGTTAAGAGTATTTCAGCTGCTGAACAGGTTTAGTTAGGAAATTCAGTTTTTAATTAATCATTCACTGAATTTATTCTGTAAACAAATTTTATAATTTGTGTCTAAAAAAATACTTTTTTCAACAATTTTACTTAAAATTTGATTGTTTATTTATTTATTCATTTATTTATTCTTGCGTCTCCATGATGCTGTTATTTAGAAATACCCTAATGATATTTTGGTTATATGGTTAGTTAAATAAATATTTTTCTATAATTAGAAAACACTTCTGTGTTAAAATTTTTAGAATTGTTATCTTATATTTGTTTGTTTGTTGGGGTTTAACGTCCGAGCAGCAATATTTCAGCTATATTCAGACGATGTTATCTTAAAACTTTTACATTTTGATAATAGAAATACAGTAATATCAAAAGAAGTGAAGATGTTGCGACAGCAAGTGCAGACAATGACACAGAAAGGTGAACATGACAATGAACTGATTGAAGCTCTTATGGTAAATATGGAGATTGTTTAAAGACCTCAACATTGTTGTGTTTCTTTCTAAAGATTAAGAAAACTTGAAATTTTTGTATCCCCTTTAAGCATGAACCTTTTGACATTAGTAGAATTGAAGAATTTTATCATTTTTTTGGGGGGTCTATGAATAAATGTATTTGTCAGTTGGTGGAAAAAATTGTCTCTACCACACTATTATATGTACGAGGCATACAATAGCATCTATAAAAAAGAACTTTGGTTATTATATTTATTAAGTTCAAGACTTCTATATAATTTTTTTTTTACTAAATAAGTTTTGTTGCTCTCCTGAATGTATACTAACTTATTGTAGAGCTGAAGTACCAATTAATTTCCTGAAATCTTATGAAGGGGTAAATTCATTTTTACCAATTTCCAAAAAATATCCAATACTAAGGGTGTTTGTAAATGTTTATAGATTGTAAAATATGACTGATTCCAGACATAAAAAATTACAAGCTGTAACTTCATAGTTCAATAAATAGTAAAGCAAATTTGTTATTTAGTATTGTATTATTCACACAAGTTTTATAATAAAATGCATATTTTTCTCAAGTTTTTTTTTCGTTAAAAATTTGTAACCATGTGTTCTGGTCCCTCCTTATTTAGTCTCTAGATCTGCCCCAGATACATGTATTTATTTTACAGGTCCCTCCTTTTTTAACCTCTGGATCTGCCCTTGATACATGTATTTATTTTCACATCCCTCCTTTTTTAATCTCTGGATCTGCCCTTGATACATGTATTTATTTTACAGGTACAGCAAGCCCAGTTACAGAAGATGTTAGAACAGACTAGTGAAACAAAGAAAATGACAGAAGAAGACAATCAGCAGAAAGTCAAACAAATGGAGATGAAGAAACAACATGATAATAATATAGTTCAACAACTAAAGCTGATTGTAGCTGAGAAAGAAGCTAAAGTCCATGCATTGGAGGATGAAATCAAACAGCTAAAATTAAATGTAGGTTTACAAGTCTGTGCTCTGGAGAATGAAATTAATGAGCTGAAATTAAGTGTAGGTTTACAAGTCTGTGCTCTGGAGGATGAAATCATACAGCTGTTATTAAAAAATGTAGGTTTAAAAGTTTGTGCTTTGCAGGATGAAATCTAACAGCTGAAATTGAATGTAGGTTTTAGAGTTCATGCTTTGGAGGATGAAATCAAACAGCTGAAATTAAATGTAGGTTTTAAAGTTCATGCTTTGGAGGATGAAATCAAACAGCTGACATGAAATGTAGATTTTAAAGTTCATGCTTTGGAAGATAAAATCACACAGCGGTATGTAGAGGTAAACCAGCATTCTCTATACACATGTTAAATGGTTTTCACTCTATTTAAATACAAAATCCCTTAGGTCATTTACAATATTGGATGATAAACATATACTGTAAATCAGCAAAAATCTTATATTGAATTCCTGAAACGTAAAAATTAAGTTTTTAATATTTTCATTCTTTTGTATGTCTGTCACCCAATAGTTTCAGAAAGATTATTAAAGAAATGCTCAACCAAATTAAGACAGAGCAATTGACCACGAAATATAGGTTAAAATATTAGTTTGAATATGAAGCATGTTTAAATTATATTTGAATTTTAGTAGCAAATACACAGGCAAATGTGCCACACATGAGAATCATATGGTTTGCATCATATGATTATCATATAAATCAAGCACCATATTATAATCATATGTTTCAGTATACATATGATTATGGCATGATTATCACATGATAATCATGTTTTTCACAAACATATGATTGTCATATTTTTTTAAGCCAAAATTACCATATGAGAATCATGTGATCATCATATGACTATCATATATATATATCATATACATGTTCAATTTCATATGATTGTCTTATGATTATCATATGAATCGAGCACCATATGATTATCATATGTGGCACAATTGGCTGTGTAGTCCATGATATTTAGGGTCATATTACAATACAATATGTACACTTGTTGGTCATCCCCCAAATAAAAACCAAAAACAAAAAAATATCTATCTGGACTGAAGCATAGTTAAGGCCCATTTAATTTTTGTGCAATCCAACCTGTCTATATATTGCATTTTAACAATAGGTATCGTGAATTATTTGTTATACTTTTCAAATGAAGTCCACTTTGGACTTTTCATGTGGAAGGAAAGAGAAAGTCATGTTCTAAGTTTTTGAAAGCTAGGCAGCCCAAATAATGTTATATGGCAGTGTTCTAGGATTCCACTTTCCCGTCATCCTGGGCAAGTGCAATTTTGGAGTGAGAAAGTTGTTTATAACAACCCACTTTCCTTGAGCCTAGTAGAATACTTACATTTTAAATGATTTGTTAAGTTTGGAAAGCAAACTTAGAGTGTGTGAAAGTTAATCTTCATATGGACTTTTCCCATGTAAATTTAAAATTTAAAAAAATTCTAGAAAGAGTAATCAAGGGAACCAAGGTTATAGTGGTGATCAAAATAATTTAATCCAGGGACAAAGACCAGACATGGAAAACAGACATACACAACAAAGAACATGAAGTAACTAAAATCATACATACAAAGTAACAAAAGCAAATGAGCAACTCGGACTCCACAAAAAAGTGGGAGCATGGACCAGGTGCACATTGTATGGAATCTGTCTTAGTAGGTAAACAAATACAAATATTAATACAAAACATTTTATAATATTTATGTATTTGATCTCAGTTCAGTAGTTACGGCCAGTCTTTATAAAAGTTAAATTCTTAGTATCTGTGGTCACCAGATAACCTTTCTCTAGTTTCAGTATTGCATCTCTTTTCCAGCATTTACAGAAAGCACAGATGGAGAATGCTAATATGTTATTCCAGCCTTCTAGTAGACCCCAATCTGTCAACCAGAATGTTGACTTGGAGTATCGATTGTCATCAGTAACTCCTACAGAGTCTAGGTAGGAAAACAAGTTATTAAACTAGTCATACGCTTTGTGGTAAATATATGAAAAATATGTACAATAATTTAGGATTGTTATATTATATTAATGGGTAAATTGGCTCGTACCCATGTTTTTTTAGTGAAGGGAAGTTTTTGACATGTTTCATTAAGGGATAATATTTTTATGTTTGGAGACTAATAGGATTACTAATTGGAAAGAGTGTATAACCAAAATGTTATCATGAAGATCACCTAGATTTAACGAGGGTGCGGAACTTAAATACTCAAGTATTCTTGGCATTAGTGATCATATTTTGGTTATTCACGATAACGAATTAATTATCCTATTTATTATATAGATTTTCTTCATAATTTATAGATATTTTAAACATGAATATTAAATTCTGTGATTGGCAGATTGATATCAAAGTTGTGACGTTTTGGTGGGAGAAAGTCTGAGAATGAAATTACCAAATTTATTTCACAGTGTGAATTATCGAAATTTATTACAATGGCAACATTCTACAAAACACTGCTATCTATAAAATAAATAATCTTTATTATACCAATTTGAGTATTTCAATGCAGGTCTACCTAGGCTGCTGAATGATTGAAACTGTGTGGTGTGTGCTAGTAAAAGTTCAGATCACTATAATTATACCCCTACCCAATGTGTGGCACTATAATTATACCTCCCCCCAATGTGTGGCACTATAATTATACCTCCCCCCAATGTGTGGCACTATAATTATACCCCCACCCTATGTGTGGCACTATAATTATACCTCCACCCAATGTGTGGCACTATTATACCCCTACCCAATGTGTGGCACTATAATTATACCCCCACCCAATGTGTGGCACTATAATTATACCCCTACCCAATGTGTGGCACTATAATTATAACCCCCACCCAATGTGTGGCACTATAATTATACCCCCACCCAATGTGTGGCACTATAATTATACCCCACCCAATGTGTGGCACTATAATTATACCCCTACCCAATGTGTGGCACTATAATTATACCCCCACCCAGTGTGTGGCACTATTATACCCCCACCCAATGTGTGACACTATAATTATACCCCATACCCAATGTGTGGCACTATAATTATACCCCTACCCAATGTGTGGCACTATAATTATAACCCCCACCCAATGTGTGGCACTATTATACCCCCACCCAATGTGTGGCACTATAATTATACCCCTACCTAATGTGTGGCACTATAATTATACCCCCACCCAATGTGTGGTACTATAATTATTCCTCCACCCAATGTGTGACACTATAATTATACCCCCACCCAGTGTGTGGCACTATTATACCCCCACCCAATGTGTGGCACTATAATTATACCCCCACCCAATGTGTGGCACTATAATTATACCCCCACCCAATGTGTGGTACTATAATTATACCCCTACCCAATGTGTGGCACTATTATACCCCTACCCAATGTGTGGCACTATAATTATACCCCTACCCAATGTGTGGCACTATAATTATAACCCCCACCCAATGTGTGGCACTATAATTATACCCCCACCCAATGTGTGGTACTATAATTATACCCCTACCCAATGTGTGGCACTATAATTATACCCCCACCCAATGTGTGGCACTATAATTATACCCCCACCCAATGTGTGGTACTATAATTATACCCCTACCCAATGTGTGGCACTATTATACCCCTACCCAATGTGTGGCTGGTATATTGGAATCACCATGTCAATGTGTAATTCTGTCTGTTCAATTTTCATTGCAATTATCTCTTCTCCAAGTAAATGTATGACTTTATAATTTGGTATGTGTCTTAATATTGATGGTATATGCTGTAAACAATTTTTGTTGCTGTCCATTACAGGGATCGCACTGGGCTTCACCAATGTCGCAATTTGCGATTTTTTATTTGATCTGGCGACAAAAGTAACCAGTAGGTTTTGTATATTAAAATTGACATAAAGTTTATCAGCAATGGATATTCTCTCCAATTAAACAGCTGTGTTGACACCTGGTCAAAGTTAATTGACCATAACCAATTTACAATTGAAGCCAATCAAAAGTAATTAGACCAGGTGATCGTGACTCACAATATCCTTCTGGGAGGTGTCAATCAGATGTAAATATATTATTGAGCCAATCAAAACTCTTATCTTCAGGTCAAAGGTAGTAAACACAATCATGGCCATGTGCATGTGGCTACATACAAGCTTCACAGCCCTGTTAAACCATATGATAAATTCAGAAACAGATTTACCTTATAACAGAATAAATTAAATCCTATTAACAATGATTATCCCATCAGGAAGTGTCTAAAACACTTTGAAAAGCCTTTTTGATAAAAGAAAAATGGATGACATTTGTTTACACTTTTGTCATTGCCTTTTTTGGCAGGAAAATCGGTAAACAAATAGATGGGGATTCCCAAATTCTAGTTATAATTATAATTATAATTAAATCATATAAGTGGAATTCGAGATAATTGAAAAGGGACACAATTAATGGTCAGTGGTAGTTTGCTAGAAATTTTATCACTTGAAAAAAGAATCAAGTTTGTTGAAAATTTATAAATAAAAAACAAAATTATATTTTTTTAAGATAAACTTAATTAGACCACAAAGGACAAAGGTCAACAATGAACATGTTTTAAAATTAGGGACTATATGAGCACAGTAATATAAAGTCCTTGATAGAAATTAAACACCTTTTTTCTGGAGTAGTACTTTATTATTTTGCATATAAAAAGTGACGTATGGTTTTATATCCTGACTAAGTCTAGAGCTAAATATCTGCTTTATACATGCATCAAGAGTGAATCTGGGGTACATGTATGACATGAATGGGGTTATTTTGATGAATTGATAACTCATCACTGGACTTAACTACTGTCATATTTTAAAAAAAATTTTTTGTTAATTTTAGCACCCATTTTGGCTCTAATTTCTGAAAATTGGCAACAAAAATTGGCGGCTGGCGATTTTTCTGGCAACAGAATTTTGAAAGCCAGAGCAGCCTCTGCATTATTAAATTCCTGTATGAGTATTGGTATACCTTACTGTATGTTTTCCACCATTACAACAGGGCAAGTGACAGACCTCCAACAGTTAACAGTATGATAGATTCAGCTAGATCTCATTCCAGAAGATCTTTGATGAGGGAACCATCTTTTACTGTGTAGGTATAAGAGTTTCACATTATGCAAGGCTTTTTCTAGTAAAATAAGCACCGTAGTATTGAGTTAGTTCATTAATATTGAAAAATAGACCACCTGGAAATAAAATTAGAGCTAATCAAGGTTGTCTTGGTGAAATTAGTAGTTATGTGTTAGTATCTCTGAATTTTGTTTGCTTATTAAGGTAAACATTATTTAATAACTTTTCAACTGTTTTAATGACAGGAATAATTTAGACAAGCGAGCAGTGAATGAACTGACATATCAGTGTCAAGAATTTAAAACACTGATGCAAGTTTCTGATGTTGAAAGAGAAAAGTTATCAGAATTTGTGCAGGTGTTACAGGCCAGGTAAAAAATATTCTGTAATACTGACTTTCTTATTGGAGGGTGATTTGATCATCATTTATAATTATTTTATTTTCAAAAGATTTAGAATGGAATAACAATCATTCTCAGACATGAATGTAATAAAATTATCAATAAGACTACACCAATTAATCATTTTTTTCCATATGACATCTTACCAAGGTTCTTATTAAAAAGTGTAAAAAATAACCAATACCATGGATTATGTAGGGCTAGAACAAGATTTGGTTTTATTATTTTTGAGACAATACAGACATGCCTTTGCTTTAGCCAAGCAATACTAGTGCATAAGTTGCAGTTTTCAAAGTCTTAAATTGTAATTAAAAGTATAAAAATAATTCACAAAGACCCAAGTCCTCACTGTTCTACAACAAACTGCCAATTTACAATATGTTCTTTAAATAATGGGATTTTTTAGTATTTGTTAACAGATGTATCAGTTATAGTAGCTGGCAAAAGTATTTTTGACATGAAATATAGTCACAATATCTCATTGTTGGATATTTTTTATAGAGCTGATGAAAGTACACAAAAGTTAGCTGATTTACAGAACGAACTGATTGTGCAAAGAAAGAAAAATGCAATGTTAGAGAAACAGATAGGAAAGTCAAAGATTGAACAAGCTAACAATAAAAGTAAAGGAGGTAAAGATTTGTGTTGGGTACTTGTAACTTACTCTCACTTAAGCTTATGCCATTGGTTTTCCCCTGGGTTAATGAACCTTAGGTATGTGTTATTATGTTCATCCCTTTATAAATCTTTGGGTTGCTGGATGATTATAAAAAAGCACTGAACATGGTTTTGAAAAACAATACTGTGGTTGAAGTTTGATAATGCTACATGTTGCATTTTCCCTTCAGGAGTTATAGCCCTTTTGAACTTTGAACATTTGGAACACTGGGATATCCGTAATGACCTTTCTCCAGTTTTTATTGTATTTGTAGCCATAAACTATTAGCAATTAGAAAACAAACTTCTAAAAAAACTGTAATGTAACATATACTCTGCACAAAACATTTTATATGTGGTACAAAATGCAAAGTTAATTTGTTCCTTTACTGGTGATATATTTTCTTTATACAACTGACTTTGTAATGTAGTAACTATTTGATCTTTTTCTATCTTACTCTAGACGGCTTGCCAATGAGGAGTAAAAAACAAGGTCTGAGGGCCAGTAGTGTAAATGTAACAGCCAGCGTGAAGGACTCTCTAAACTTTGGTGACATGGATGAAGATGATTTACCACAAAACATGAACTTGGAAGAATTAGTTACTACGTAAGTATTGTACTTCAGGTAGATCTACTTAATATTTTAAGTATATTGATTTCTTCATTCTTCTCCTAAAAACTAGGGATTTTTTAAAACATTTTATACAGATTCTGTAGGTAATTTTCATTTCTTCCAAAAATTTCTTAAAAATTTACATAAAGAAAAACTTATCTGACGTTCTTTTATATTTCAAAAAGAAGATTGGGTTCACCAAACTTTTTTTCTCTTAATATTGCAAAAAGAAACAAACTTAAAATTCCCATAATTTTTCCAGAGAACATTTTCCTGCCAATTATTTCCCCCATGAAAGAGCCTTTTTTTAATTAATGTTTGTAATTTTACCACATGAAGTTTTATGTAAAAAATTCATTTTAAATGATTTAAAGTTTTACATTATTTCAAACACTATTTGCTCTGTTAAAATACATATGTCTGTATGATTTTGCAAGATGACAAAAAAGGTGCTTTGTGTAATGGGTATGATCAACCTTAATTGCTAGATTCTTCAAACATAAAAAGTTAAGAAAAATTCTGTTTACTCTTAAATTAAGAAATTATTCTAATGATTGTATTGTTGTGAAAAATATGAATGAGTTATAATGACAATAATTATAATTTGCATTATAAATTTTTTGGCATTGAAAGTGATAGTTTTTCTCGATATCCCAAAATTTAAATCAAATTTTATGATGAAATAGCTATAGTACAATAGTGTGACTCTAACCCAAAACTAATTACAGAAGAGTTCTGATCTATAGCATTATGCCTCATATAAACACTGTGTTTTTTATAGGCGGACAGTGTTAAAGGATAGTTCTTTTAAGACCGCCCTGTGTGGGTCTGGGTGTCAAAAGAATAGGCCCACAGCAGCGCTAAGGTTTAAATAGTGCTCAGAACCTTGGCTGGGGGCTAGGGCGCTCTGCCCACAGAGCAACTGGGTTGTATGCCCCAGGTGGTGGAATGGGGTACCCCTGGCGTGTAACATGCTGGGGTTGTCAGGCTATAATACAGAAAACCTGACCGCAAACCATAGTGGTGCATCTTGTTGGGAAAGATGCCACATTTCTTGCACGTTAAAGAACCCTGCTGTGGTATTCGATAGGAGTAGGAACCTGTGCGCTCCGCCACAGGAGGCTAAATTGCCCGACCCTATCCATCCCTCCCTTTCTCTAGTGGCAATAAAAATTTGTTGACCCTATTATCCTTGTGTCCAATCCCATTTTTCATTTCATCATCATCCTTTCATGTTCATTTTATTATCCATTTCATATTGTTGCTTGGGCATTAAACCCCAACAATCAATCAATCAATCTTTCAAGACCAGGGCTACCACAAAAAGTACTACTACCAACTTCATTTATCCTCTGTATAAACAGTATTGTACCAGAGCTACCATGAGGTGTACACGCTGTGCTTTACACAGATGATCTTGTTCTGTTGTGCTCAGAAGAATGCAACAGAATACAGCAAAATACAGAATATAAACGGCTTTAGACAAGATCGAAACATGGGCTGAGCAATGGTGTGTTACCATTAACAGAGATAAAAAACAACTGGAACTCTATCCACATTCTCCCCCAAAAACCAACTAGGTCTTAACTTAGGCAAAACTCCACTTGTGATTGGAAACCAACAGACATATCTGGGTGTAAATTTTGACAAAAGAATGACATGGAAGCACCATATTACTTCAGATGAATTAAATGCAAGAAGGAAATTAAGCATCATGAGGAAATTAGCAGGAACAAAATTAGGATGCAAATGAATAAATCTTAAAATCAGTATACCAAGGAAATTTTTGCTAACACCATGATACCATTAGACCTTAGACAACATTCAAAACCAGGCATTATGAATCATCACTGGAGCCATTAGGTCAACACCAATACAGAGTATGGAGTTAATCAACATACCATCACAAGGAATGATACAAGCCACACAATACCAGTGTACTCAAGATTATCCAATGAATACTAGACTTATTTATCTTTCATCAGACAGACTATAAAGTTTTGTATTAGAGATTAGGGCTTTACAAAGAGCACTAGAACACCAAGAAACCAAAGAAGTCAAACGCATAGCTTTTTCTGTAAATGACTACCCTAATGAAAATAAACTGAGAAATGTCAGCATCCAGACATCAGTACCAAACATAACTTCCAAACATGAACATTCTGACATTGTGTAGAAAGTTCTGATTATGAGCATGCTAGAAGAACAGTACCCACCAGAATCTTGGATAAGTGTATTCACCAATGGATCAGCCATCTGAGGAGCTGGTATATACATCCAATATCCAAACTGAAAGGGACAGTCTGAAGCAATAACAATAGGCTTGTATTGTTCCAACTACAAAGCTGGGGAAGAAGCCATAATCCATGATGCATGTACAATCACTAACAATGTCAATAGCACCAGTCATTTTCCTGCCCTCTATGTTTTACAGGCTACCATTACCGGCACAGGCCGTATTCAAAATCAAAAGCTGTACAATAGAGCTACAGTGGATCACTTCTCACTGTGGAGTGTATAATAATAAACAAATTGACATTTTAGCGAAACAAGGTACTGGACAACAACAGGAGGACAATCCAGTCTACCTAGTAAACATGAAGGCAATTGTCAAATCTCTGTACTGTAAATCCCAACAACAGAACAGTTACCACCAGGTGTCAAAATCTGACCAAACTGTCATCATCACACTGAGGACAGGGCACAACAGAGGTACCAAACTGTCATCATCACACTGAGGACAGGGCACAACAGAGGTACCAAACTGTCATCATCACACTGAGGACAGGGCACAACAGACAAAATCAACATCTAAACAGTGAAAGTCATACTCCAATGTGTCCCAGTGGTGAGGCAGAACAAGATAAAACCCATGTTCTACAGACATGGACGCATTGAGACAACAGATCTGGCCATTATCGACATCAATCCAGGAAAAGCTATATAGAACAGTGCATGAATTACAGAAAACCACCTGATACATAGGGGAAACAGAAATCAAAGTGGGAAGGCATACAAAAAGAACACTGTCAGAAAAAATATACTAATAAAATCTAACTTATGGAATCTCAAAATAAGTATTTCAAATGACACTAGAAAGAAGAGATAATTCCATTCAAATGGCTATAATATCATAACTATGCTTTATCTGATAAATAGAATGTATGGATAGTTTAAGTAACTAAATGGTATACCATGTGTCCATTTTTTTTTATAATGGAGCTTTTGATGAAAAATGAAAATGATGAAGCAAATATTCTACTTTTGATTGTTGAAAGATTCTTTTAATAAAATTAAAACTGTCGATAAATAATTTGCAGATGTAAACAATTCCAAATTTTAAATTAAATATTGTTTTTACAGAGTCATCTCCCATCTCTTTCCACAAACATTTTGAAATGCTTATTTTGATTTTTTTGCAAGTTCGTCTTTTCTAGACATTTTTTCATTGAAAATAAGAAACATAATGCTATAGATTGGAATTGTTTCATCTTGCTAAGTAGGTTTTATACCTGTATGCTGTCCAAAGTTTAACAATCATGAGGTCAACATTAGAGTTATCATATTTAACAAGCATTAATAGTATGGTATCATAAGTTCCTATCAACTTTCTATGGATTTTATGAGACAAATTTTTTTTTACCTTTTTTTAGCTCTCCTGGCCGAAAGGCCATGTGAGCTATTGCCATCACTGTGTCTGTCGTCCATCATCGTTGTTTTCCGTTAACTTTTTCAAACATCTCCTCTGAAGCTACTTAATAGATCGTGTAACCAAACTTTGCATGAATGTTCCTTAGGGTATTTTTAGCAATCCTTGTGTGGGGATTCTTGATCTGGCAAAAAAACTTGGCCGTCGTTACTAAAAATAGACCATAGGGGTCATATTGTAGAATTATGCAAATAACTCAAAAACAGTTGGGTTTACCTAAAATCTGGTTGGGTGTAAAATTGTTCAGCATGATAGAATGGACCTATGCCGAAATTTTCAGAAAGATCTGTTTACGGATGAATGAGTTATGGGTCCTGAAATAGATTTTTTCCCGAATTTCACATTTCCAACTTTGAAAATCTTCTCCTTTAAAACTACTTAGTGGATTGAAACCAAATTTTGCATGAATGTTATGTAGAACATTTTTTACGAGCTGTGCGTGGGGATTTCTGATCTTGTGAAAAATATGGCCACCCTTACTAAAAATAGACCATAGAGGTCAAATTGAAGAATTATGTAAATAACTCAGAAATTTAGCAGGGATTAAAATTGTTCAGCATGATGGGATTACCTACATGTATGTGAATGCCGAAATTTTCAGAAAGATCCGTTGACAAATGAATGAGTTTTGGGTTCTGAAGTAGGTTTTTTTTAAAATCTTCCCTTAGACAACTTGTAGGATGGATTGTGACCAAACATTGTGTGAATGTTTGTTAGGATATTCTTAATAATTTTTTATCCATCATGAACATGGCAACCACTAATAAAAATTGACGACTTGTTGATATAACTTGAAAACCAAAAGGTTTAGTCTAATTTTCTAGGGGGAAAATTGATCATCATGGTGAGACCTATGCTGAAATTTTCATGAAGATCTGTTGTTCAGTATTGGAGTTATTGCCCTTGAAGAGAAAAGATGACAGAGATTTATTTTATAAGATGAAAAGCGGATGGATAACTAAGATGCTCTGTATTGATTAAATGATTCTTATGACAATAGTATAGTAAGGTCTGGAAAGCTATAAAGACTATTTTTTACAGGTGAGCAATTCAGGCTCTTTAGAGCCTCTAGTTTTATTAATTTATGTGTTTACATTTTATTTAATTTCAGCCTGGAGATTCAAAAAGATGAAATTGACTCTTTAAAAGCAACTTTAAAAAATACATTAAAAGCCAAGGAAGAAGACCTGAGGATGTATTCTCAAATGATGGAGGAAACTAAAACTGTGTTTTTACAAGCCTTGAAACAATTCCGAGAGAATGACCAGGGAACGTGAAACTCATTTTATTTCTTGTAATTCTACTTTCAAATTCCAGAACAATAAATTCAGTATTGCAATTCATTGGAGAATGTTTATGGATTTGTTATCCACATTATATTTATTACATTATAATATTTTTATACATTTTAATGTTTTATTGATGAATCTGCACCATCACAACCTAAGTGTTAATGTTGTTGGCACAAATTTATCATGTTAGGTTTTCTGAGTTTTCAAAACTGATTAAATGAAGAATGAATGCTATTAATTGTTACTTCCTGTCTCTGTGGATCATTTCTGATTTTAATGTACCTTTATGCTCTTCACTACCCCCTTTCTATACAACCACAAAACATTTTTTCAACCGCATAATTGTATCATCACCCATATCTTTTAAAAATAAGGGCCTAAAAGGGGAAAACAGGTGATATCATTACAATTGATAAAAAGTGTATTGTTAACCTGATTTTTATGATTCTGATGTCAAGGTGTTTCTTTTGAAAATCTTGGGGTCTTTTTAAAAAAAAAAATTACAGGGTAGACTTTACTTGAACCATTTTGGAGTCAAAGCGGTAGGATATCGGCCCACGCCAAAATAATCCACTTTTTTTATGTTTGGTCTGATTTGACATTGTTTTTTATCTGATTCCTTATGAAAATCCCTGCCAGCATTTTTTAAATGATATTTTAGATATCTCTTTTGGTTTTCTAGTAATTAGGGTGCCAAAAAGGGGCCTCCCCTAAAGAACAATTTTTAATATTTGGTCTGATATTGAAATTTTTTTTATTGGATTCCTTATGAAAATCATTGTTATCCAGTTATAAGGGGCCACCCCATAAATAATCAACTTTTTTATTTTGGTCCGAGTTTGAAATCTTTTTTTTTTTTTTTTTGAATTCTTTATAAATTTCTTTATTAAATTTACATCACATGTTTTAAGTTACATGGATGGAAGGGCAAGTTCTTTGGTTAGCATAACTTTTTTCTTTTTCTCCTTTAAGCTGCAGTTTTTGTGTCCATAATGGACTGCAAGTCCCTATGCTTAAGTGTGTCATAACTATTTGGGTCCACACTTGCCTCAAGTGAAACTTCAACAGAGTTACAACATGCTGTTTTCCTTGAAGCTTTTTATTTTAGTGATCTTGTACTAAAGCGTTTGTTTAAAGCTTTGGAGGAAGTAAGTTTGATCTTTGCCTCAAGTTGTTATATCAATCTTTTGATTTGATAGTTGCTTCATCTCTTATGATTCTGGCCAATATTTTATACATGCAGTTAGCTACTTGTCTTACACAATAAGCTTAGAAAG
The DNA here is from genome assembly GCA_037379345.1 of Perna viridis. NCBI lineage: Eukaryota > Metazoa > Mollusca > Bivalvia > Mytilida > Mytilidae > Perna > Perna viridis. The sequence goes on along the minus strand of CM074517.1, from coordinate 10,760,686 downwards.
TGAAAAGAATTGAAATACATCTAAAATTGTTTCATTTGGTTTATCTTTTTAGTACAGAATCAATTTGCCTTTGCTCCTATTAGTTGATTAGTTATACTTGTCATGTTTCAAAATTTTCTTTTATTACTACTGCTGACATCACAATTCGTCGGGAAATTCTAGGTTTCACAATTTCTGGACATAATCAATTGGTAACATATTTCATTTTTTATATTCCATAAAAATAAAAAGTTTGCTGATGCCTGTTTTATTATTTGGTTGAAATTAAAAAAAAAAAAAAACAAACAAACCTGTGATGTTATTTAACTTTCAATGATTGTTAACTTTTACTTCCCTATCAAAAGTGTATACTGTTAAAGTACTTCAATTCATGGATACCAATTTTTGTGGATTAGGGAAGAAACACAAGTTCATGCGTTCTCGAAAGTGTGGTTTTTAGGTTTTCAGCATACACTTCAATGAAAATCTCCTTTTCGCTGGGAACCAAATTTCATGGTTTGGTCTACCAAAGAAAACCACAAAAATTGGTACCCCTTGAAAAATTATACTTTCAAAGTATGAGACATTGCGTGATGATTGGTTGGATTTGAATGTGCTTTTATTTGGTTATGTACCTTTATTTGGCTATTTCTTGCATATACATGTACTCGTATAAAAAATCTGACCCATTATATTTGTTTAATATAAAACAAGGCTGTTGATTAATAAATGTGTTTTTATTCTGAAATAAAATATTTGCCATCAATGATAAACTACGTTCAATCAGTATGTACTCTGCTAATTAAGTAAAAAAAAGGGCAAATTATCATGCACTCCCCTTTTTAACTGTGTATAATAATAATGAACTACAAAAACATTTTGTTTAACATCTATCATATTTAATACTACTGAATCCTTTTAACAACTTTTTAATTTTTAGAATTTAAAGAAATACCCTATGTAAATCTGTCAATTCGCTTACTGAAAAACTTTGAAATTATTGCATGGTAGGAAGGCATTTATACTGAACAAAATTTAAAAAAAAATTGTCTTGTTTTGAATAAAGTGAAATGAACATAAAGTAATCATTATTTCTTTCTTAAAATGATCATTCCTTATTATCAGACAGAAGTGCCTGTTTTTGTTCTTTATCATCCAATTGAACATCATCAGGAGTATTTTTAGTTGGTTGTGTTTCTGCTGCTGCTTTCTTCTTCTTGCGCCTAAAAGATAGAAGTAAATTAGAGAAAGGGCTTATGTGTGAATAGTAGTAGTACATTGTATTGTTATCACAGATATTCAGTGTAATAAACTGGAAACCAAAACCAGACAGTTGCACTGAACTAAAGATTTTGTGTACCTGGGTCTAGTAAGCATGTCCTCTGATCATGTTCTGCCATTTTTGTCAGATTTATTTACTCCTCTGATTTTATCCATAATATAGCATTTATATTTGTTCCATAGTGACCCCACTTTTCTTTTCATAATATCATTGAAAACAACTTAAAATGTTATTTGGGAAGTTTTTATGAAATCCTTGTTACTACTTCAGTGTTTTTTTTTTGTAGATAGAACCTACCATAGTAAGACAAAGCATATGGAAAATCTAGAGAAATCCTTTTGCCCCAAAAATTTCAAATGCTTATACCTCAAAAACAAGCACACTGACCCATCCATTTTTTCCTTCTTATATTATTCTAGTATGAAATATCTTAAAGATTTTAAAATCTTTGAAATCCTTGTTTTTTTTTAAATAGATCCACAAACATCCTTAATTGTTTTGTCTAAAAACCAATCATCATATCTCAAGATAATCAACGGAACTGTTCAAATACATTTGTTACATCCTCAAAACAACATATTCATTTCCTTTGATCTGCTATTTGTCATGAAGTATTTTTTGACTGGTTAGAAATTTGGCAGGAAATTTTCCTGTTGTTGAATGTAACAGAATTTTTAATGTTAATATTTCCATTGGGCAACTTTCATTTGGACTTATATTTTTGAATACAGTTTCTATGAGGCCTACTGAAGGATTTCCAATAAAAAAATATTTGGGATTAAGAAATGCATGACTCACTAATCATAAGCTTCTGTCTAATTTTAAGAAAGAGCTGCACTTAATATTTAAAATGTATTTAGAACTTATCTAAATACTTGTCTGAACAAAACAAATTTTACAGTCCAAAACCTGTATGGTTTAGACAGGTTTCTTTGTTTCACTAATGTTACAATGTTGTGTCATATGACATAAACAATGTCCAACATTGTTGTGAAACATTTATAATAATCCTTTAACTTTGCAGTATTTACATAATTACTTTCTTTGGTGCTGTATGAAATACATTTTGACTAGTTAACTAGTACAGCTATCCCAGCTAAATGTGCAGCATAATATATGGTAAATTCAGAAAAGATCCCTCATTATTAGGTGCATGACTTACCAGATAAAAAAACCAACACCACCAGCTATTGCCATCAGTAATAGTATAATTATAAATGCTGTTCCACCAGAGCCACCTTCTTCAACGGTTACTAATTTAACTTTCAATTTTGGTTTAGAGGGTTTAGGTGTTGGTCTTTGACTTTGATCAGGATTTTTTTCCATGTTCTTTTTTTTAGCCTTGGCTTCAGAGTGACGTAACTTCTTTGCATCTTTTTTCACATGTTGGTCATCATCTATTTCTACAGTTGAATGATTGTCTGTAATAAAAACAACTGTTAAATAGAATCATATAATATTTCCTTCTTTAGTCATTCATACATGATATTGAAAACAATTGTGGAATTTATGTCCTATTCATTGGCACTTAAAATTGACTTTTCCATGTTTGAAATACAAGTAGTAATTTATAGCTTTAAATAAATATAAACTTGTAAAATAAATTTAAAAAGATATGACAAGACTTGGTGAATTTTACTCCTCAGTCCATAGATATCAATGTGTATCTCAATAACCAACTATATGGATAAGTTAATGTGTATTAAAGTTCTTGTATATGTATCAATAACTACTTAATAGCAACATGATAAATTTGATAGCATGTTCATAATGTTTATGAGTTTAAGCATGCTTTAATTGGTTCAACCAGCCATTTGATTATTTATTGGGGTACAAGGTTCAAATTTGAAATGAAAAGAAAGGAGATTATGTATGTTTAGAAAATCCAGGATGAACAATTTGGGTAAAGTATAAAGGCAGGATGCAAGTTGAAGGAAAAATCAGGATCTGGTTCCAATTTTAATTTCTGGTCTGCAGAAAATATAAATTAAAAAAAACCACACATACATCCATGAAAGCAGATTTTTCAATGTACTTAATAATATCCAGACAAGTTGTTAAGCTCACTTGCCGAAGGCCATGTGAGCTATTGCCATCACTTGGCGTCCATCGTCGTCGTCGTTAACAATTTTACAAAACTCTTCTCTGACACAACTTGACCAATTTGAACCAAACTTGGTATGAATATTCTTTAGGGTGTCCTGCATAGAACTGATGTGGGCATTTTTGATCTGTTGAAAAAACATGGCCGACGTTACTAAAAATAGAATATAGGGGTTAGACAGTAGTTTTTCGCATATATCTCAGCTAAATTCTGACACGGGGTAAAAGTGTTCAGCATGATGAGATCTATCTGTGGTCAAATTTTGGTTTTAATCCATTAAGTCATGTTAGAGTTATTGTCCTTTTTCAACATCTTTTGCTATTTTTAATGTTATTTCTTTAAAAAATCTCCTCTGACACTACTTGACCAATATGAACCAAACTTGGTATGAATGTCCCTTGGGGAATCCTGCATAGAACTGATGTGGGCATTTTTGATCTGTTGAAAAACATGGCTGCCGTTACTAAAAATAGAACATAGGGGTTAGACAGTAGTTTTTCGCATACATCTCAGCTAAATTCTGACACAGGGTAAAAGTGTTCAGCATGATGAGATCTATCTGTGGTCAAATTTTGGTTTTAATCCGTTAAGCCATGTTAGAGTTATAGTCTTTTTTCAACATCTTTTGCTATTTTTAATGTTGTTTCTTTAAAAAATCTTCTTCTCTGACACTACTTGACCAATATGAACCAAACTTGGTATGAATGTCCCTTGGGGTATCCTGCATAGAACTGATGTGGGCATTTTTGATCTGTCGAAAAACATGGCCGCTGTTACTAAAAATGGAACATAGGGGTCGGACAGTAGTTTTTCGCATATATCTCAGCTAATTTCTGGCACGGGATAAAAGTGTTCAGCATGATGAGATCTATCTGTGGTCAGATTTTGGTTTTAATCTGTTAGGCCATGTTGGAGTTATTGCCCTTTTTCAACGATTTTTGCTATTTTTAATGTTATTTTTCAAAAATCTTCTTCTCTGACACTACTTTACAAATGGGACCCAAACTTGGTATGAATGTTCCTTGAGGAATCCTGCATAGAACTGATGTGGGGATTGTTGATCTGTCAAAAAACATGGCAGCTGTTACTAAAAATAAAACATAGGATCAGACAGTAGTTTTTTGCACATAATATCCCCAAAATCATTAGGGTTAGCCAAATTCTTTCAATAGCTGAAATGATCCATATTATTAGGACTACAAAAGTCTTCAGGGAAAAAAGTTGTCAGACGATTGCTTGTAAGAGTTATTGCCCTTGAAAAGGGAAAAATGACAGGTTTTTTTTTTTTTTTTTTTACAGTTTTCAGCTAATATTATGATAGATAGAAATTCTTAAATTTACTGCCCTTGAATGACAAAATTCAACCAGGTGTGCAATTCAGGCTCCTGGGAGCCTCTTGTTTCATTAATTAAATTTTTTTGGGAAAAAAGGGTCCTAAATACTTTTTGGAAAATATCTCAGCATCACTTGCCCCCTAACCAACTCTCAATAATAAAATGCCTTTATTATTGATTACCCCTGTGTTACTCCCCCCTTTTTTCCACCCACTTTGATTGGGAGATCTGGTTAAGTGCTTTTGTCCTGTCTCCTGCCTGTCCGGTTTATATTTGTGTAAATCCTTTTAAAAAACTGAACATAGATCTATCATGAATTTCAGTAGGTTGTAGAGATACCATATAAAGTTGTGCATGTTACCAGGAAAATTTGATACCCTCATTTGTGGGAGTGAATAAAGTATACTACTGAAACAGCTTGTCTGATGTCAGGGCAATTTCAGTGCAATTTCTATGAAACTGCTGAGTACAATTTCATGAAACTTAGTTGATAGCATGTAAAGAAACCATTGGCTGATTTTTGTGGGCGATATGCACACATTTAAATTTAGAAATTGCATATATGGCAGATTTCCTTTTTGTCACATTAAGTACTGGGCTTTCTAGATCAGTCATTTGCTGTTTTTTTTCTTTATTGTAATGATAAAAAAAAAACATTTCAATTCCAGTTAGTTTAAACATATTTTATTTCATATAGTCGTAAATGTGATAACATACATACAAATATAATAGATATAGGATCCAGAAACAAGCATAGTTATGCTTTTATAAATCTGTCTCCATGAGAACCAGCATGATATAATTGACATTTTTTTGCATGCTCAATGATAAATACATTGAATAAAATATAGCACAGTTTATGAACTTGTAAAGAATTCAGTTGAAAAAATAAAGTGAAGGAAAATAATTACAAAAAGAAATGTATATATTGGAATAATCAGTAATTTCCTAGAGAAGAGAGAAAAAATAATATTATATTTTTTTTCAAATAAGTAAATAAATGTATGAATATATGAGTATCAATAACAGTTAAGCTATGTTTTAAACCTTTTACTTTTCTGAATGAATTTCTGGAAAAGCTTAAAAACCATAGAGTTTTGTTCATCTGATAGCTGCATAGATCCAAAGATAAATTAGCTCGTATCAATCCTAACATTGATATTACAATCTGTCATAGCATTAAACATATCTTGAAATCCTAAAACTCAATTCCAGTTATAGAGTTTCATCTGTGTATCGTAGAAGGATTCTTACCTTTTTCTTCTTCAGGGCCAGCCTTTTTTTCGAATTTTCCTACCTCATCTTCTACCTATTGAAAATAACGTGTGTATATGAAACTGAGATTTCTTTATGCGATGTTTTGTTTACTGAGTTATTTGTATGAATATCACAAGAAATTTCTGACTTCATATAACATATTTAAACTAAAATTCCAAATTACACAGGAAATGACAGATCAAACAAAAACTAAATTACTCCCAGATTATATTCAATGTAGGATTTAATTTTACCAGATAAAATTTTCCAACAAATCTGTATACATTGGTCTGCCATTTATAACACATTCAGCATAACATAATGGAAATGGATTGATCTTTTGTTATGATTTATTGTTATTTTCCCCCAATAAACGCACATAATACATGAAAACCTGATGGCCACCAACTTTGATTTTCCTGTCCTGTGGCGGATCCAGAGATTTACAATTTACGTGCAGGGCAAACCCTTGCCCTCCATTTTTCCCGAAGAAATATCAGGGAAGATTAACATTATATTCACTTGTTTTGATAATATAGAGCTAAGTTATGAATATGCTTGATTATTCATTGAAACTACATGTCTATTGCTTTCTGAGTATTTTTCAATGTTAATTTTGGATCCGCCTTTGCTACTTTGAAATCCTCGATCCATCACAGACAGCAAGAGTTGATATAGTATTGTCAGTGATTGTTCTCAATTTATACGTTTGGGCGTCATGCTTTTGCGCCATTTTTTTTAAAAATATTTTCTATTTTATTTGCGCCAAAGACTAATTATTTCATTTGCGATTTTTCCAAGTAAGCGTTGGGTAAAAGGTATATGAAATTGTGAAGTTTAATGTAGATAGTTTTAACTATTTGTACAAAACTGTAAGCTTAAGTTCTAATGACAGCGTCAACTAAAGATTGCAAACTCTTCATTAAACTGGTACAAGCACGACGAATAAACGGCGGTAGAAACATCACCAACACCTTGATTTTCAATGACATGGAAATAGACAATGAAATTAGCATTATGGAAGGATGAATCGAGAGAATACTTTGGGATGTTATACCAGGAACAAGCTTTGAACAAATACCAAGTAATGGAATAATTCGACTTCAACTAGTCAGAACCCAAAATGAACTATCAGAGGAAATCGAAAAAGATAAGAATCGTGAGATACCATCTGTAACATACAAGTAAATTGATACTGCCATCAAGAATCTAAAAACATGGAAAGCGCCGGGAGCCGATGGAATTTCATCTGATCACCACAAGAACATGCTACCTGAAATGATACCATTACTTGTGAAGATTATAAACTCGGTGATGGAATCCCATATGATACCAAAGCCACTAAAGGAATGGATCTTCATACCAGTGCCAAAAAACAGGAAAAGACCACAAGCTACGAGAAAATTATAGAGGCATAACAGTCATTACCACTTTATCAGGCATACTAAAAAAGAATCGAACCACATCTAGTGAAAACTCAGAACCACTTACAACAAGGCGAGGTTTTACCGCAAAATAGTCATCTTTAAATGCAGTCTGATCCTATCAAGCCATTGAACATCGCAGACCATAAGAAATATCTCTTCCTGATTACACTCGAAAGCATTTGATCGATTTAAGCATGACATACTGATGAACAAAACCATACCATGATGGAGTCACAGAAAGTATATGGTTACTACTACGAAACCATCAACACCGACGTATCTGTTTGAGTAAAATGGAATGGCGCGATAACTACGAATTTCAGAAAGAACAAGGGGTAGGCAAGGCATTTAACTTTCCTATGTGCTGTACAAACGATATAACAACGACAGATTAGACGCATTTATTAATAGGTCGGAATTAGGAACCAACATTGGTAACGTCCCGGTAGTTGGACCAACTTGTGCAGTCGATATTGCTGTACTGGCATCAAAATTCAGGTAATTCAGGTACTCCTGGATATAATTCATGACTACACACAAAATAGACTAGGTGAAAATCAACCCAAAATGGTCGGAAGTAATACTGCTGACGAATACAAAATCTGTGCATCAAGGAGAGGATGAGATTACCCAAGTTACATAACACCAAGGTATTCCAGGAGACAATAAGAACTGTATCAACACTGAAGATCGACCAAAAGCAGCAAGGAAAGTGATGTATGCAATGTTTTGACCTGGAATGTGTGTTAGACGAGAGATGTCTCCTCTAGTCTCAGTCAATACCTACGCGATACTAAAGATGTTATATGGGAAAGAAGTGCTCTTCTCACCCCAAAAGACATTCAAAAATGGTAAATGTTCAAGCAGATCCAGTGACTACCCTACAAGAGCAGCAAACATCAGTGTGTACATTCTACTAGGACTGGAACCCATCCAAATGATAGTAGTTAGACAACTCTTGATATTCCTTGGAAACACCCTCATAGATGATGACAGCACCGAATTTAGAATCATCGAAAGACAACTCAGACAGGAAACTAAGCAAAAAAAGAATGGAAGAACATTATTAAGAAGTCGCTCAAGGACCATTTGAAGAACAATATTAAGAAAGAGAAGGAGTCGAAATCAACCCTCAAATATATGGACAGCAGATTCGTAAAGAAGGCACACCCGATTTGGAAACAACTACTTAACAAGTTAACAACATGCTAGAGGTTAGAAGAGCAGAGGTGAATGATGGGATTATCATAACATATACTCTACATCGATAGATCGATCCAAGTTCACGAATGGACCTGAAAGCAGCGGTTGTATCCTGTTTAACGATAGAACAGAAGACACTAAACACTTTATACTAGAATGCACATCATTATCTGAAGACCACCACAAGTTTATGTAAAATGTAGCAAGGTACATCAAAAATCACCAGGGTCCTGGCAGCTTCCTAAAACTGCAACAAGAACTCCTATTCAAGCTCATTCTAGAGCCATCATCATCTGAATTGAACCCATACCTAGAACACATGAAACTTGTTTACTACCAAGAACTAGAAGGAATGACTAGAACCTTGTGTTATGAACTACACACAAAGAGGACTACTCTACTTAAGACAGTGCTTTTGAGCTGATAACACAAGTTCTTGTCAACTGTGGAATGAACATTGGGATTTTAACCTGTAACAAAGTATGTACGTACATTGAAGTTGCTTAGAGATGATGATTTTCTCAATTTATTTACATAGTAATTATCCCTGAAAATGGGAGCGATCCTTAGTTAGGAATAATCTTCCCGATGTAAGAATGTAAGTATGCCTAGAATGTATAACCATGGATTATATAATACTAGTGATATGAATTCCTTGGTTAGACAGTCCTGAATAGTGATTGCTGGCTTATACTAAATAAACATGTATAGAGTTTTATGATAATTTTAAGAAACTAAATGTACTGTTTTATGAAATTTTAGTATTTTAACCATTTTAATATTAAATGACTTGCCCTGATCAAAACCCTACCTCCGTCTCCCTGTGGTGAGCAGGGGTAACAGATACTGCTGGCGAAAAGGAGATAATGGTATAAAAGTGTTACTATATGATATTAAACTCACCTGTAATTGGTGCAAATGAAATAATTTATTTTTGGTGCAAATGAAATATGGTTTGTGGCGTAATGCAATTTCAATATGTTTTACAAACCGATCGTGGTAGTCTTTCGTTCTTTTCTTTGGAGATTTCTTGTGATGTTCTTGCCAAACTTTCGTCCCACAATATAATCCAGATGCATGTAACAAATACTATAACAAAATGGAGAAGTTTGAGCAAACTCTGACATAAACAGGTAGAAAAGGTTGTTGGTTTGTTTTTCTGCTGTTTTCTATCACACTGCATTATGCCAATAAAATATTGTTACATAATGTCTACTTCCAATTCGAACAACGACCTGCCGATTTCATAACCAGGCTTCATCGGTATTGCTCCTATACCTCTCAATATAATTTTATGCTTAAATGATTTTGTTAACAATTTGCAGGAGTTTCACACACATGTTGGGTACCTGAACAACCAACAGGAGATGGACTTTATAGATTCGATACATCAATCAGAACTGTAGCACCATTGAGGCAAGTGAGGCAGTTGCCTCATTGAATAATTGATCAATTATGATTATCGTTTTTCATAAGAATAATTTTAACTTAGTTTGTACTATATGTATACCAGAAGTTTTAATTGATCAGTAAGTATACGTTCTTGTGTCAATGTGATGCCCTAGCTGTACTGATTTGCATTGTTTAGCTTGTCTTCCTAAGACTCGCAAGTAGTCGAATTAGTTTCACTCATCCATATTCGCATTTACATACTAAATTTCCATGGATAAAAGTTTAAAATGTGATTATGAAAAATGTAAGCATGGGAAATGCCAATAATTTGCCATCACATTATTACTTAAACTATAATTTCAAAATAATATTTCCTTTCAATTCGAGGGATTTTCTAAACTGATTGATTTATAGGCAAGCGGACCACAGTTCTAGTTTGACTTGAATTGGGAAAACATATAGTTACGATAACGTAAGGTCGTAACTAGAACACATACAAAATTTCATATATAAAAATAGAATAGTAATGCTATGATTGCCAATGAGACAGCCAATGAACGAACAATTGATTTTTTGCAGATCACAACACGATCTTCAATGTCTATTTGGGTTTAAGATTTAATAAGATGACTACTAAAAAACAAAAGGTTGACCTCGATTGAAAAAAAACCTCGAAAATTTACTTGCTTTCATAGGTGAATTTTGACTACCTAAATTTTCTTTTATTTGAGTAATGTTATTTTGGAACTTGGCAATAAATAGGTGACTATAGTTTGTGTAACCCGAACACGATCCAGAACCGGAAAATTCCGTTTCCACCCGTATTTCACGATTTAAGGAAAAAAAGTCATTTGTATTGTTTTTGTGGTTGAAGTTTATATTTTAAATCGCATGTACCAATTTTCATTCATTTCGTTTGCTGATTTTTTCTATAAAATAGCTTTTTTATTGAATCTCTGTAACAAATTTGTCGGTTATATCACAGTTGCTTTGCGCTCGCTATCAAATATGCAGCCCGACTAGTATATATACCAGTCGGGGTGAATATTTGATAGTGAGAACAAGCCCCTGTTGTTATATATAACAGAAAACTGTCTCTATAGCTAAAGTTTAATTTTATTTCTAGTTCGCCAAACTTTTAAGAGTTTATTCTCCATATATTTCTCTTTCATAATATGAAAATATTATAAAATGGCTTGTGAAATGGCATCACAATAGTTTTTTGAAAAGTAATTTTGTATAGATTCTCTGGGGGAAATTGAAAATGTGACAAACTTTTATAGCCTCCCAGGAAATGACAAGAACGCTGGATTTTGCACGATTTCTACCAAGGCTTCTGGGGCCTTTTGCAGCCTCCAGTACCTACTTGGCGAAAAGAGTTTTGCCTAAATACGGTAGAGGTTGTAGGCTGCAATGTAGCAAAAGCATTGAAGTCCACAGCGACAAGTGCCAGTGACAGTGTTTGGCTATGTGGCAAGGAGCCCCACGGCTGGCGTGAGTTGTTGAACTACTTTCGCGTTTCACACTGCCTTTTTTTTCGTGAACATGTTTTCATAGCTTACCATATTTTGTTATTGTTTGAATCATGTTTCTTCTGGGGGTTTATGTTTCCATTGATTTGCTTTTTGCACTTAAAAATAAAGGGGAAGAACTCTTTGTGAAGGGACAACTTCCGGTTTTTTTGTCCTAAAAACGAATGTGTCGTAAGGTATTTTTTACTATATATTAGCTCTGTATGCGCAGGGTTTACTTATGAAGAACGAAGTGCAATAAAAAGCTATTTGTATAAATGAGTATGCGAAGCAGTAAAAATTAAAACTCTCGTTTGACTCTTAAAGTTATGTACATCACTGCGATATTTCTCGGCTATTTGCGATTGGATTATTTAATAAAAGCTTCACCGGGCGCAGTATGATACAACCGTAGTTGTCGAACCCTAAACCAATGGGGCAAATGTAGACATAATATTACTTTTTGACACTTAAGCATTAAGACTTTCAATTTATTATGGACACTTCAAATGGTTTGGACACTGCACAAAATTTCAAATCAATTTTTTTTTCAAAATCAGACTAAAAATGATTTTTAAAAGTCGATTTTTTTCGGGTGTGGTCCCTTCAACATTGATCCCTTTTAAATCGAAAACCGTAAGAGGTACCTGTAAGATGCTTGAAAAATGCAGGCTGGGATTTTTATGAGGAATCCAATAAAAAATTGAAATCAGACCAAAACCAAGAGGCTCCGAGGAGCCGGAATCGCTCACCCGGTTAATTTTTTTTTGTCTTTCAAAGGGCAATAACTCTAACAAGGAGTTGCCCAACAAGTTTGATCTCTGCAAACCTTCGTAGGCCTTATCATAAGGGTCATTCAGCAGTTGAAAGTTTCATTCTGTCTATCATAGTTTTCAAGATATTTGCTGCGAACTGTTAAAATAACATCAATTTTCACATTTCAAGGGCAGTAACTCTTACAAGGAATCGTCTGACAACTCTGATTCCTGGTGACCTTTGTAGGCCTTATAATAAGGATCATTTTAGCAATAAAAAGAATTTGGCTAAACCTAACGGTTTTGGAGATATATGAGAAAAACTTCTGACTGACCCCTTTGTTCTATTATTAGTAACAGCGGTCATGTTTTTCCACGGATCGAAAATCCCTTCATCAGTTCTATGAAAAATACCTAAGAAACATTCATATCAAGTGTTTGGTTTCAGTTGGTCAAGTAGTGTCAGAGGAGAAGATTTTTGAAAAAAATAACATTAAAAATGGCCAAAAAAAAAAACGGCCACCCCCCCCCCCCCCCCAATGTAGTAACAAAAACACACTAAGCCTAGACATATGCATTGTAGGTGCATAACGTGTGTGTATTATGATTAAAAGTATTCAAAATAAAGCTGAGAATGTGTACTTTAAAATCATATATGTAATTAACTACAGAAGTGTATGAATATTGTTTACATGTGTGAGTAATTTGCCTCCAGGCTGTCAGTTAGCAGAACAGGTAAAAATGTGGATTTTCAGTATTATTTATTCAAGTAAATTTTGTGAAGAATTTCTACCATCATCGTACCATTAGCATAATGATTTTGGAAGCCTTACTTTCCAAGCTTCGCAATGGTATGCAACTTTAAGATGTCATTTGTCCTTGGAATTCACAGTGAGACTTTGAAAATTACTTTTTCAACATGTAAAGTAATGGAAACGTTAGAAGTGGTTAGTGAGACCCAAACAGATTAACACGAAAATGTGAACACTGATAGACCTCATCATGCTGAACACTTTAAGTCTGTTGGAATTTCGCTTAAACTTAACGATTTTGTAGATAAATGCGAAAATATTTAGTAACGGCAGCCATGTTTTTCGACGAATCAAAAATCCCCACATCGTTTTTATGCAGGACATCTCAAGAAACATTCATACTAAGTTTGTTTCCTGTTGGTCAAGTAGTGTCAGAGGAGAAGATTTTTGAAATATTGCTAACGACAACGGACGACGACGATGGACGCCAAGTGATGGCAATAGCTCACATGGCCTTCGGCAAGGTGAACTACAAAGTCGATTTTTTTTTTCGGGTGTGGCCCCTTGACTCTTATAACTAGAAAACCGTAAAAGATATCTGAAATCTGATTGATAAATTCAGGCATGGATTTTTATTAGGAATGAAAAAAAATGAAATCGGACCAAAATTTAAAAAGTTTAATGCTTTGGTAGTTGTCCAACTTTGACCCCCTATAACTTGAAAACGGTCCACACACACACAAAATCTGCTGATACATTTGTTAACCAAAATTAAATAAGGAACACAAATAAAAAGATCGAATAATTAAAATCGAGAAAAAATCTGCATGGTCCCTTTTTCTAAAACGGTACGTAGATCGAGGCCACGAAGTCCAAATCAAATATGAACCCTCCTTTAGTTTTTGGTAAAATCATATCAAAATTTCAGAACAATTGGTCAACCATAACTAAAGTTATCACCTGAAAACGAAGTGTCCCCAGACGACGATTGTGCCATAACATGATACGACCGTAATTTTGTTTTTGCGGTCGTATAAAAACCGTTGGCAGTTCGATGATCATTTCGAAACAGAGCCCACCCTTTCTGGATGTCTCCAACTGCGGATAATGAGTTATACGGATATCACATTAACCCATCCCACCCCCGTGAAACTGGCAAAGATTATAATTTTGATCGCTCATTTGGTGGTACGCACTGAGGGTATACATATTCGATGAGGCCAACAGGGGGTACCTTTCTCCTTTCTCCCGTCCCTTTTTCTTTCCTATCACCCTGTGCTACTATTCTAACATGGAAAAGCCCATTAAAAAATCCAAGAAAATTAGTTTAAACATATTTATTAATGACTAGGATTTGGTAACAAGCTCGGTTGAGCTGTTTTCAAAACCATCTCCAAAGAGTACGACAATAGTATAACAGTGTAAATATGTATCGCGCATACAAGCGCATCTTAACGTGTATAAACTAACCATTACATAAATCGAACAATTGTTTTGTTTTTTATAGATCATTCAGGACTGTTTATCCTTTCACGAGATAAAAACAAGTAGTCTCCAGAACCTCAACAACTTTTTCACTGACTGTCTGCATGCATTGAGTCGGTTATCTCTTTGTGTGGTTGTATTTTAAAAGTATCGTTGTTTACTATATAACATCCCGAAAATGTGGCGCTGTGACTTCCATAACGGTGTCCATTAGTATATCGCTTCCTTTCTCTACGGACAATAAGCATAATTATACATGCATGGATGCAGTAGTACCCTCTGATAAGGCAACCCTTCTACATTTGATAGAAGGTTTAGCCTGTTCTGAGTATATGGGGTTCTACGCTGTATCCCTGTCTTGTATATACATACTTGTTTAATGCGCAAATTTGTAAGCTAGTTAAAGTAACTGAATCTGAAGATACTTGACAAAGTACAGCAAAATTGAAACTCAGTGTTCCGATAAGTATTGAATTTTGTTCTATAAAACCCATATATGTTTATTTTAAAATAAGAATTTCCATTGGATGGCGCTGATATCTACATAATGTATTCCTGTACGATTACCCGCACTCCACTTATGAAGTACGTGAATGGTATATACTTCATAAGTCATGAAAAGTTAATTTCCCAAATTAATCAAATGAACATCTGACTACATCGATAGCTAGCAATTTTTTTCACTTAAGCTTTGAAAGGTCCCGACAAAAAAAGAAATAAAATCCACGGAAAATAGAAAGACTAAAATTCCTCAGAATCAAACTAAAAGTAAAATAACAACATAAAGAAACATCAGATCTACTGTACTTGGCGATCGCAATACTGGTATACAGAACAGGAAATCCGGAACATCAATGACCAATATCGCCAGACTGTGGTTAGGCACTTAAAATTTGCGGTGGGTTTATGCTAATTTTTTTAGGTCTTAATCATTGGCTTGGAACCGAAACAACAAACAAACCATAACATTCACTCAATAAGATATATAATTTTCTCCATGAAAAATATCTGAACAAACATCATATATAGGCAAAATGAGAATGCTCGCTGTTAATGAGAAGCTTACTCAGAACATATACTATAAAGTTTACAGTAAAGTTCTCAGTAAACGTATTAATTTTCGCGGTAGCTAATTTTCGCGATTTTCAAGGGTGAAGAAAGTAAAGTTTTTCAAAAGACTCTCGGCAGTGTGTAATTCCTGTTTTGATCAGTTATTTTACCGTTAATTTTTCAATAAATTAATGACGGCCCTTATTACAAAATTGACAAATTGACAAGTCCACATATATAGTTTCCTATTGCCATTTTAATCAAACAGTGTATATATTCTTATCTAAAACTAAGAACTCACTTAATTGCCCAAGCCGTAGCTAACTGTAGGGATAACTTTTGACACTTGAATTGCATGTTTACTGAAAAAACTTCTTATTGACAGTCCTCAGCGTGCATAATTAACGGCAACCTTTTATCGGTGATTACCTGTAGTGTGTATTTGACACTTACATTTGGTTCTTTTTGTGAATGGAATGTTTCATTGTATCTATTTCTATTCTTCGATGTGACAAGTACTCTATGGCCATTGATACAGATCATTATGTAAACAAGGTCATGAATTTAGAAATTATAACCCACATGCTTTTACCGTGTACGTTTTTATAATAGACTTATTATGAATTCATACTCGATTGCCTTGAGGATGATACGGTCCTTACACAAAACAATGTTTCTATTCAAAATTGCCGAAACCATCATAATAATGTTCAGTCAAAGGACTTAGTAATGTAAATATATAATTTCGCGGGTACAATTTTCCGCGTTCTTCAGGCAACAGCGAAAATAGCAAAATTGAGTACACCGCGAAAATTAATACGTTTACGGTAACAAAGAATGATAATACCATCAAATCTACCAGCATTAAATATATTAGAAGTGTTCACTATATACAAATCTAGGGTAGTTCACGTCTAGTACTAATAGACCCTTTTGTGGTAAGTTGGTGAGCATGCTCAATAAACACTTCCGCGAGGTAGGGCGGCTTGGGTAGAACAAAAGAATTTTCGTCGCGGAAGTGTATATTGATTATGCTCTAAGCATGCTCATCGACTACCCCAACGTTAGCACAAAAAGGTCTATTACAGAGATAGTTTTTTTTGCTGTGCCTGTTTTGGGGCCAGTTACACGGCTGTCTGGTGGTACGTGTGAGGGTTTCCTCGTCGTTCATTGAAAACCCATGGGTGCATGGCCTTGTGCTGACATTTTTCACCCGACGGGGTTGTTGCCTCTATGACATGTTCACATTTCTATTTACGAAAACAAGGTTGAAAGAAAAGCCAATAATTTTAAGAGGGTGTTCAGGCAACAGCCAAGCAGTGGGTGGCACATGACAAATTTGTTATCAATCAGTTTCATTTCACAAATGCTTCCTTTCTCAAAGTTGAAAGTTGGTTTTGATTAATTTCAACGATTTAAGAGAGATTATTATTACATAGAAAGCATTGAAGACAGAGAGATAACTCATTAATTTGAGCCAAATTTGGTTGCATTGAGAACTTTAAAATCCTCTTCTGAGCCATTCATTGTCATTTTAAAACAAACTGTCTACCATATCTGACATACATATGATATGTACATTATATTGGTACAAAAAAATCAGTGGGATAAAATTTACCCTATGCCACCCATTTCATACGAGATCTACCTGAATTTTACATGGACAGTTCCTTAAAAACTCATCCTTTACCAAATCTATTGAGGCAGTTGATTAACCCATCGGAAATAATGTTTTATAGACTATGACTCTGTGAAAAACTGGCCAGTATCATGTTAGTAAAGAAGCTGCGCACGCTATTATACTTTGTATCAAAGTTTTTAACGGTGGAAAATTGGGATCAATACCTGACACTCTACAAATGCGAGTAAAACGTATTGTACATGTGACGGACCAGTTTTGAAATGCACAGGTGTTCAAGAATATCTCCATCTAGGAACATAAATTTCAAAATCCTCTCTTTTGAAATAAATTTCAATATGAAAGTTACCATTTTCTAGTGTTATATCTCTATCAAGAAAAGACGTACCGGTAAGTATTATTGTGTATAGAATTGGTCAACATTTGGGAAGATACCTTAAAATAATCTTTTGAATTAAGTTGGGATTTTTACGGCAAAATATTATCAAGATATCTACATGTATTAATAATTAATGTACCAGACCATGTTTAGATGGATTTATGATGTTCTTCAATATTTACTTTGTAGAATTTACTTACGTTAACTTACTCCGTTGCGATGAATTGTGTAGGGGTACCTTGTCAATTAATGCTACTCAAATGTCATTTTGACGACTTTTTGAAACTCACTTACTTGATTGTTAGTTTTTTTATCTTAATAAAAATTTTATGACAAGGTTTCAAACCACAAAAGGAAGGTTGGTATTAATTTTGGGGGTAATAGCACCAACCGTTTTAGAATTAGGGGTCAAAAGGTGGCTTTAAACAAGCATTTCAAAGAATTCAACTAAAAAACTCTAGTAAAAGCAGAGGAATGTCAATGATATTGTTTTACAATATCCTATACCACAATGGTCAGTATTGAACTGATTTTTGGGGTAAAGACTTAGGCTTTTCAGATATTAAGGTCCAAAAAATGGGGACAGAAACATGCATTTTCTTATGTTAAGACAATAATTATAACTTGTTTATTTTTTGTCCGATTTCGAGATTTTTTATAGGAGTCCATATGAAACCTCTGCCTCCATATTTCAATCAAATTTCAGGCATTTTTTTTACGGTTTTTGAGTTACAATGGGTCAAAGGGTCCATACGTGGAAAAAATTGCTATTTCTTTAAATTTAGATGAATTGCGATATTTTATACCATGATCCAGCTAATACCAACACCAATATACATGAAATATTAAAGTTTTCGTTCAGATCTAGCAATTTGTTACAAATTATTGCTAGCTTGCACTGCATTATTCATTTAGAAACAGAACTATATGAATTTCAGACGTCAAATCTTGTTTTTGACAGCTGTAGATTTATTCTAAAATATGTTGTTTACATTTTTGTTGTTAATGTTATGTAGAAGTTATAAAACATGTGTTCCTAAATTTGACTTGTGCTTATGTGTCATATACATATAAAGATGCATATAGCAATGTTTTAGTGTTTAATTTAATTTATTATTAAAACTATGAATGAAAACATTTCACAAAGGAATGTCCTAGCTATTGACTTTAACTGAACTTTAAATAGATATTCAGAACTCAAACCACTAATCAGTACTGTACCTGCTTATTTCTATGTATTTACCTGATTAACCAGTCATTCAGTGTCGATATATTCAAGCTGGCAATCTATGTATAGATGCATAATTAGCCATTTGATATTTAGCTAGAAAATGGAAATCCTACGATATTATAAATAGTCATCAATCATAGTATTAAAATATTGTAACAGCGGCCATGTTTTTCCACGGATCGAAAATCCCTACATCAGGTCTCAGTATCGTATTAATTTTCCCATAGACTTCTATAGTGAAGTGCATATTTTTAGGATTTTTTAAAAAATATGTAAATTGATTCAATAAAACTTTCACGTATGTAGCATTTCTAAGGACATGTGAAAAAATAATTTCCCGCAAAGAAAATAGGGTGAGTCCACGAAGATCGGACAGAAAATTAGTCTCGAACTATAAATAGCCATTTTCCCTACTTTCACTTTCGTTTTGCACTCACCAAACCAACCTTTTCAGTGGAACATTTTTATGATATTATGTTAGATTTTCTTTTAAAAAAGTTCTTCATCTTACAGTGTGATGTTTGCTCTATTTTATAAGTCATTGTTCATATCTTTTGACAAAATATTAGTTTGTAGAGAGGCAAAAAGAAAATGCACTATATTTTTATAGCATCCATGTTTTGACGTACACCCACTCAGGGATATGCAATACGATACTGGTACCTATTAGTAATAAACATTTCAATATAATCCTAAAAGTTGTTGTTTTTCTGCTAGAGCATTCATTTTCATACTGAAAATTCAGAATATCATTGCCCTGCTACAAACATGAGTTTTCTATTACAATTCTTATATAGGTACCCTCTTCCAGGCATAAGACTAATATCTCAATGTTAGCCAGAAAATATTACTTTTGATAAAAAGCTGCTGCATTAATCAAACTAAGCAACTTTGTGGTTTATTCTGACATGGTAGATACATGAGCTGTACTATGAGTTCCAAATCATTATTTAATCCCCACTTGTGAGTTCCATATATGGAAATATTGATATCCGAACCTCCTTTTTTGTCTTTAACTCAAGGGAGCCTCTTGTTTAAAGTAAAGTATAATGACCGGTACAACCAACTGTTTTAAACTATAGATATGGTCATTTCAATTATAATGAATCCAGAAAAAATTATACCAATATCATAGTTTTAAAAAAATATAGCTTTTCATATGCAGAAAATACAGATTTTAAGCCATTTTTGTACCCCAGGCAGATACAAATGGATCTAAATATGACAGGAAAAGGACATTTTCTTTAAAACAGATAGCTATGATGCAAGAAATATAGTTTACTAGTATGAATATTATAATAACAATTGTCTGCTTTAGATACTTTTTGAAAAAATTCAGTTTTTATATGAAAAAAATACAATTATTTTTCTTGCCGCATTAGAATCTGTCCATTTGAACCACTAAAAAAAGTCCACTAAAAAATTGGCTGATGACTTTTGTGACATTTCTGTGTTTAAATCAACCACACAGTTATATGGCAACTCATTTTAGCTATTTATTTGAAAGAAAAACAAAAAATTAAAAAAATATTCATTTTTTCATATATAAGAGGCAATGTATGGAAAATGACTATTTTCAAGTCCTAACCACATACTTAAAATGTGTTGTAACTTGAAAACTATCCTTTATGCAGGAGTATTACTTGCTTTAGGTTACCTGAATATAGATGTGCTCATCATAAATAGTCAAGATAATAATTTTATTGAACTGATATCCTACAAATTCATGAAAACAAAATGCATTTCCAAATTTGGTAAAGATTAACCATAAATGCAAAAAACCAGAGCTACCATAAAAAATCAGGTTCAAAAGTTGGCTAATTCACCTTAAAAGTGTTACCTGCATTGGAGTACTACTTTTTCAGCTGGTAAAGACCACTTGCTGAATATCCAACTTTACTTGAAAAACTGGCTTACTAGGTCTCAGTATCGTATTAATTTTCCCATAGACTTCTATAGTGAAGTGCATATTTTTAGGATTTTTTAAAAAATATGTAAATTGATTCAATAAAACTTTCACTTATGTAGCATTTCTAAGGACATGTGAAAAAATAATTTCCCGCAAAGAAAATAGGGTGAGTCCACGAAGATCGGACAGAAAATTAGTCTCGAACTATAAATAGCCATTTTCCCTACTTTCACTTTCGTTTTGCACTCACCAAACCAACCTTTTCAGTGGAACATTTTTATGATATTATGTTAGATTTTCTTTTAAAAAAGTTCTTCATCTTACAGTGTAATGTTTGCTCTATTTTATAAGTCATTGTTCATATCTTTTGACAAAATATTAGTTTGTAGAGAGGCAAAAAGAAAATGCACTATATTTTTATAGCATCCATGTTTTGACGTACACCCACTCAGGGATATGCAATACGATACTGGTACCATCAGTTCTATGAAAAATACCTAAGAAACATTCATACCAAGTGTTTGGTTCCAGTTGGTCAAGTAGTGTCAGAGGAGAAGGTTTTTGAAAGAAATAACATTGAAAATAGCAAAAAAAAAAACCTTGAAAAAGGGCAATAACTCCAACATGGCCAAACAGATTAACACAAAAATGTGAACACTGATAGACCTCATCATGCTGAACACTTTAAGTCTTTCGGAATTTCGATAAACCTAACGATTTTGTAGATATATGCGAAAAACCACTGCCTGACCCCTTTGTTCTATTTTACTAACGGCGGCCATATTTTTCGACGAATCAAAAATCCCCACATCGTTTCTATGCAGGACATCCCAAGAAACATTCATACTAAGTTTGTTTCCTGTTTGTCAAGTAGTGTCAGAGAAGAAGAGTTTTGAAAAATTGCTAACGACAACGGACGACGACGACGGACGCCAAGTGATGGCAATAGCTCACATGGTCTTCGGCAAGGCGAGCTACACAGTCGATTTTTTTCGGGTGTGGCCCCTTTGACCCCTTATAACTAGAAAACCGTAAAAGAAATCTGAAATCTGATTGATAAATTCAGGCATAGACTTTTATGGGGAATAAAAAAAATGAAATCGGACCAAAATTTAAAAAGTTTAATGTTTTGGTCGTTGTCCAACTTTGACCCCCTATAACTTGAAAACGGTCCAAAACACACAAAATCTGCTGATACATTTGTTAACCAAAATTAAATAAGGAACACAAATAAAAAGATCGAATAATGAAAACGGAGGAAAAAATCTGCATGGTCCTTTTTCTAAAACGGTACGTAGATCGAGGCCACAAAGTCCAAATCAAATATGAACCCTCCTTTAGCTTTTGGTAAAATCATATCAAAATTTCAGAACAATTTGCCAACCATAACTTAAGTTATCACCTGAAAACGAAGTGTCCCCAGACGACGATTGTGCCATAACATGATACGACCGTATTTTTTTTTTGCGGTCGTATAAAAACCGTTGGCAGTTCGATGATCATTTCGAAACAGAGCCCGCCCTTTCTGGATGACTGTAACTGTGGATAATGAGTTATACGGATATCACATTAACCCACCCATCCCCCGTGAAACTGGCAAAGATCATAATTTTCATCGCTCATTTGGTGGTACGCACTGAGGGTATACATATTCGATGAGGCCAACAGGGGCTACCTTTCTCCCGTCCCTTTTTCTTTTCTACCACCCTGTGCTACTATTCTAACATGAAAAAGCCCATTTAAAAAATCCAAGAAAATTAGTTTAAACATATTTATTAATGACTAGGATTTGGTAACAAGCTCGGTTGAGCTGTTTTCAAAACCATCTCCAAAGAGTACGACAATATATAACAGTGTAAATATGTATCGCGCATACAAGCGCATCTTAACGTGTATAAACTAACCATTACATAAATCGAACAATTGTTTTGGTTTTTATAGATCATTCAGGACTGTTTATCCTTTCACGAGATAAAAACAAGTAGTCTCCAGAACCTCAACAACTTTTTCACTGACTGTCTGCATGCATTGAGTCAGTTATCTCTTTGTGCTGTTGTATTTTAAAGTATCTTTGTTTACAATATAACATTCCGAAAATGTGGTGCTGTGATTTCCATAACGGTGTCCATTAGTATATCGCATCCTTTCTCTTCGGACATTAAGCATAATTATACATGCATGAATGCAGTAGTACCCTCTGATAAGGCAACCCTTCTACAGTTTATAGAAAGTTTGGCCTATTCGGAGTATATGGGGTTCTACGCTGTACCCCTGTCTTGTATATACATACTTGTTTAATGCGCAAATGTTTTAGTTAGTTAAAGTAACAGAATCTGAAGATACTTGACAAAGTACAGCAAAATTGAAACTCAGTGTTCCGATAAGTATTGAATTTTTTTTTTCTATAAAATCCATATATGCTTATTTCAAAATAAGAATTTCCATTGCATGGCGCTTATAATGTATTTCTGTAGGATTACACGCACTCCACTTGTGAAGTACGTGAATGGTATATACTTCATGAGTCATGAAAAGTAAATTTCCCAAATTAATCAAATGAACATCTGACTACATCGATAGCTAGCAGTTTTTTTCACTTAAGCTTTGAAAGGTCCCGACAAAAAAGTAATAAAATCCACGGAAAACAGGAAGACTAAAATTCCTCAGAATCAAACTAAAAGTAACATAACAACATAATAAACATCAGATCTACTGTACTTGGCGATCGCAATACTGGCATACAGAACAGGAAATCCGAAACATCAATGACCAATATCGCCAATGGGTTTATGCTATTTTTTTTTTAGGTCTTAACCATACGCCTGGAACTGAAACAACAAACAAACCATCACATTCACTCAATAAGACAAAATTTTCTCCATGAAAATATCTGAACAAACACCATATATAGGCAAAATGAGAATGCTCGCTTTAATGAGAAGCTTACTCAGAACGTATACTATAAAGTTTACAGTAAAGTTCTCAGTAAACGTATTAATTTTCGCGGTAGCTAATTTTCGCGATTTTCAAGGGTGAAGAAAATAAAGTTTTTTTTAAAAAGACTCTCGGCATTGTGTGATTCCTGTTTTTATCAGTTATTTTACCGTTAAATTCTCAATAAATTAATGACGGTCCTTATTACAAAATTGACAAATTGACAAGTCCACATATATAGTTTCCTATTGCCATTTTAATCGAACAGAGTGTATATTCTTATCTAAAACTAAGAAGAACTCGCTCAATTGCCTAAGCCGTAGCTAATTGTAGGGATAACTTTTGACGGTGTGTTCCCATTTCGCCTTAGCTGTGAATTACAGGTAAAACAAGTAAAAAGGTACAAAGGTGAAATGGGAATTTTTATATTTTTATGTTGTAAAAACAAAACACTAAACTAATGTGGTGTTGTCACAATGATTAAGGCAAAATATTTATGCATTCAATTTTTTTAATTTATTTTTCTTTTTAAGCCACTAATTTAAAATATTTGAATACTTTTTCCAGTTATGATTTGTTTTGATGAAAATTCATTTTAAATAGATACTAATGAAATATACAGTGTATATATATAATTTGTTTCATATTTTAGTACACATACAATTCAGGAACTATTAAAAAAACAAATTAAATTCGAAAATGTGCCTCTGCAGGTTAAGTTTCTATCAAAGGAGTCAGTCATATCATATTTATTTTAATTTTGTTCTTTAACAGAATCCATAAAAACAGGTGATTAAAATCAGAAAATGAAAAGGCTATTCATAAAAATATTAAGACAAAAACCCAACTAATAACATTTAAACACTTCACAAAATAAAAATAAAATAATTAACCAAAAATACCAACCGACAATATAAAGATTTACATATAAATGTGTTAATTAGGTTTAAATGCTATAAAAACAAAACTTGCACTTAAAATCACATGTTTACACAAGTTCCCATTTCGTCTTAGTTTACTCCAAATTTTACTAAGGCGAAATGGGAATAATTATATGTATCGAATTTGACAGCTAAGGCGAAATGGGAACAAGCCCTTTTGACACTTGAATTGCATGTTTACTGAAAAAACTTCTTATTGACAGTCCTCAGCGTGCATAATTAACGGCAACCTTTTATCGGTGATTACCTGTAGTGTGTATTTGACACTTACATTTGGTTCTTTTTGTGAATGGAATGTTTCATTGTATCTATTTCTATTCTTCGATGTGACAAGTACTCTATGGCCATTGATACAGATCATTATGTAAACAAGGTCATGAATTTAGAAATTATAACCCACATGCTTTTACCGTGTACGTTTTTATAATAGACTTATTATGAATTCATACTCGATTGCCTTGAGGATGATACGGTCCTTACACAAAACAATGTTTCTATTCAAAATTGCCGAAACCATCATAATAATGTTCAGTCAAAGGACTTAGTAATGTAAATATATAATTTCGCGGGTACAATTTTCCGCGTTCTTCAGGCAACAGCGAAAATAGCAAAATTAAGTACACCGCGAAAATTAATACGTTTACGGTAACAAAGAATGATAATACCATCAAATCTACCAGCATTAAATATATTAGAAGTGTTCACTATATACAAATCTAGGGTAGTTCACGTCTAGTACTAATAGACCCTTTTGTGGTAAGTTGGTGAGCATGCTCAAAAAACACTTCCGCGAGGTAGGGCGGCTTGGGTAGAACAAAAGAATTTTCCTCGCGGAAGTGGATTTATGACGTTCTTCAATATTTACTTTGTAGAATTTACTTATGTTAACTTACTCCGTTGCGATGAATTGGGCAGAAGTACCTTGTCAATTAATGCTACTCAAATGTCAATTTGACGACTTTTTGAAATTCACTTACTTGAGTATTTGTTGATCTTAATAAAAAAAAATTATGACAAGGTTTCAAACCAGAAAAGGAAGGTTGGTATTGATTTTGGGGGTAATAGCACCAACCGTTTTAGAATTAGGGGTCAAAAGGTTGCCTTAAACAAGCATTTCAAAGAATTCAACCAAAGAACTCTAGTAAAAGCAGAGGAATGTCAATGATATTGTTTTACAATATCCTATACCACAATGGTCAGACTTGAACTGATTTTGGGGGTAAAGACTTAGGCTTTTCAGATATTAAGGTCCAAAAATGGAGACAGAAACATGCATTTTACTTATGTTAAGACAATAATTATAAGTTGTTTATTTTTTGTCCGATTTCGAGATTTTTTATTGGAGTCCATATGAAACCTCTGCCTCCATATTTCAATCAGATTCCAGGCATTTTTTTTACGATTTTTGAGTTACAATGACAATGGGTCAAAGGATCCACACACCCAGAAATCAACTTTTTTTTATTTTTGGTCCGATTTTGAAATTTTTGTATTGGCTTTCTTATAAAAATTCCTGCCTGCACTTGTCAATCTGATTTCAGATATCTCTTACTATTTTTAGTTAGAAGGGTTAAATGGGCCTTAAAATGACCTTTTTAAATTTTTGGTCCGATTTCTAGATTTTTTTTTGCTGCCTTATGAAAATACGCTGCCTGCATTTGTCAATCTAATTTCAGATATCTCTTACCATTTTTTAGTTAGTAGGGGTATAATGCGCCACCCCACTTAAAAATGACCTTTTTTATTTTTTGTTCGATTTCGAATTTTTTTAATTGAATTTCAAGTTTTGTGCTGTATTGTATCCAAACTAGTTGTTGTGTCCCTGTCCATAATGAATTGTAAAGTTAAATTGAAAAGTACTAGGATTTGACCGTTGCGGTTGTATCTTGCTGTGCTCGGCGAAGCTTTTTATTTGGCCATGTGAAGTAAAATTTAAAAAAAAAAATCAGAAAGTACGCCCGAGTTGGCTATATTTCGTTATAAAGTACTTCTGTAATATTTATCAACTTCATACATTCTTTTATACCATTTTATTTGAGGCATAAAAATTCAAACAGTCGATTTAAAATGATTCAGTACATGAGTACTTTGATTAATTTAAAGGTTGCATCATAAATTCTCTCAGCCCGAAAGTTCATTCAGTGCTGACATGCGTAGAGCAAAATAAGCCTGTCATCAATGAGATAAACCCGAGGAACTCGAACATTCGAACATTCCCATTTCCGCCATAGTTGTTTCACATGGAAAAGACTGCACACGGCACCAAAATTGTGAGTATTTTTGGAACGGGAAGGCCTAACGCGAGTTTTTGCTGTTGTGCTTTTTCCCTTGTTTTTTTTGCCATTTATTAACCACAACCCGCGACTTGTAGTAAATAAAATACAATGAACATGTTTTCACCACTATTTGCACTTGATTTAGACAAAAGCACTAATTTGTAACTGGTCGTGGTTGAAAAATGGTGAATTTCAACATCTGACCTGTACAGAGAATATGAGAGATATTTCACAAGTGCATCACATTCCTGTTAACCCAAATTATCTCATTTTCAGATCTGATGCAATGCACCTAATGATTGCAGAAGATTTGTTATATTCTGCTATACATTGTGTACAAACGTGAAGCTCTACTATGGTTCTGTGTTTTTGTCTGTATAGACTAGAGTTTTTATTAATTTTTTACATTAGTGGATGGGAGCCTCTTCAGGCTAATCATCCACACAATAACATAAGGAACCGTGACAGAAAGGCCAGATTCTTTACTGAAATATTCTTGAACTTATCTGCAAATGTACGACTATTAATGACTTCCCGATTTAATTGCACTTTAAAGCTTATTTCACATTTTAAACCAAAGCATATTTGTTCACATGTCACATTTCCCTTGTTCAGTTCTATCATGAAATTAACATCATCAGGACAATTCAACAAGTGATCCTGGTCATTACTCCATGGTTTTTGTGAAATCTGCGTCATTCTTCTTTTTTTCTTAAGATTTTGTTTAAATGTACATGTTTAGCCTTCCCCTTATTTGTTTAGGTTTTCGTGTCTTGTCTGTTGTTCAATATAATAGGTTTGGTGTAATATATATAACCATTCCATTTTACGGCTAATCTTGTTTCACTTGAGTCCTGTCATTTAGAAATATAAGCCTTGTTTAATTAGTTTGTAATGTGTTGGGATTTAATGATGCAATATCAGTTTCATTTCACAAAAAAATGTCAATCAAATCTGAAATGGTGAATTTTTAGTGTGCATCCAGATTCTTGGTACTTTTTTCATGTTTTGTGGTATTGATTCATCCATAGCAAAAGAATTAAAATTTGAATGCTTGTCATAGTTTTCCTTCCCTCGATTGTCTACCCCGGACTTGACTTTTTATGAGCAACTCGGCGGGTGTTTCTAGAAAAGCAGAGGACGCTTACCCTACCGGTGCACCTGGTCCATGCTCCCAGTTTTTAGTGGTCCGAGTTGCTCATTTACTTTTGTTACTTTGTATGTATGATTTTAGTTACTTTATGTTCTTTGTTGTGTATGTCTGTTTCCATTTCTGGTCTTTGTCCCTGGATTACGTTCTTTTGATTACCGCTATGGCCTTGGTTCCCTTGATTACTCTTGTAGAAACATTGGAATTGTCTCAATTTGAATGTCTGACAAATAAAGCTATCATCCATTGATGTTTTACCTTGCAATAAATTACTTGAAGCATATATTTGTATTCATTTAAACTGGTTTTTAAAAACGAAAAAATATGCTTCACTTTTGCATTAAAAAAAGTTTTGAAAATCTTAAATTACAGGAACTTTCCATGTTTGTTATTCTTTAATAATTTGTTTACACTGTGTATTACTTTAAATCTTAATTAAACTGGTTTATTCAAATGTCCATTTTAATTGCATAAAATTTCTTGATAACTTGTAATTAACATATTTTCCATATGAAAATTATGCTGATGTACCACTTTGATATGTTGCTGCAATCCAATCTTCGGCAGCTTATCCTTTAGCATGGGGAATAGGTACAATGTTCATATAATTTATAGTCTCATTTTACCCTGAACTAGCAGTATTTTTTATTTCATGTGTAATCCAGCGATCACAGCTCTCACTTAATGAAAATTTCCCATTGTTAAAACACTTTTACAACAAACAGGACCCATTCCGAGTAACCAATTTGGCATCAAGTGCATTAACTGAATAAAGAGCCATTGTTCCTTTCATAGGCTTGCAGACTCAAGAGATGTGATTTCTGCTTGATATATTGTTTATATGTACCGACTTTAAATAAAGTTTCTTTGTCTTAGTGCTTCTCCAATGGTATCTGCAGCTACCTGAATATAATGAATAGACGATTCTGAGGTTGACACCTGCTTAAAAAAAATTAGCATCTTGAATAACACATCTATTTCTCTTTACGGCATTATCAGCTATTTATTTAGATACAGCATGTATAACTTGCCTTTCCCATTCCCAGCATTGAACATTTCTCTGTTTTCTGCAATAACATGGAAAATGTATTTAATTACGATATTGCAACATAGGACTGTTACTGACGTGTAGTGTATGAATGACATGTTCGGAAGAAGTTCTTGTAATTTTGGTATAAGTTTTTTAAACATGTCAAGAAAACGAATACTGCAGCAGTGTGTTAAAATTTGTCATGCAGTAACCATTGCAAATGATTAACAAGCAATTTCTACTTTAGTATTCATTCAAAACTCTACTAATTTGATAAAGTATCATAAACGATAAAACTGTCCCTTTTTACAGTTTTTAATGTTATATATTATTTTAAAGGACTCAAAGTTTTGTTTTATAATTGTGTGTGTTTTAGTTAAGTTGTAGTTTTTTGTGTGTGAGGGTCTCAGGGAAGATTACATGTAGCTAAGTGTAAACTACAATGTAACTGTGTAACCCTCTTGAAATAAAGATTTTATTATTATTATTATTATTATTGAATTTTCTATAAAATTATAATAGGGTGAATTGTTGTCATAGTTTTGTTCCAATTAGCTGATTGAACCTCATCATTTGAGGAACAAGTATAATTCCCATCAAAGTCAAGCTATGCTTTGACATGGCTATCTGGTAAGATTTCTTTTAGTCTTTTTTGTGAACTGGTTTGTTTACCATTTTGGTATGTTCCTGAAACATGTTGACGCAACTGACCTACTTTATCTAGGAAGTCCTGTTTGCTCAATTCCACTTTGACAAGGTTAATTTTCTTTTTGCCATTCCCAATGTCAACCCTATTCCCTCTACTGAATCTTACTATAAGGCTGTCCAAGCTGTTGACAATTAAGTAGATCTTTGTTTGTATGTGATTCATAGAATTTGTCTACAGCACCGTTTTTGACATCTTTTTTATTCAGTATTGTTGTACTGTTGTCACTTCTTAAAAAAAAAAACTGAAAACTCTTTTGGTTTTGTATGTTTATTCTTCAGTTCTTGTTTGTTTGACTTTCTTCATTACTTTATTAGTAATCTTGGCTAAGTACATGTACATGTAGTTTCTGTTTAAACTGGTTTCCTTTGCAGCTTTGCAGCACACTGTGTACTTTTTCATAAATTTTCCCGCTTATTACTGAGTAAATTAACTTTTTAGGTTTGGATTCAAATTTGTACTGGTTACGTGTCTCATTAATTTCATTTGTCATTGTAATGTAAATTGTTAGTTTATATTTTCATTTTTTGCCATTCCAAATGTTGACCTTTTTCCCTTTACTGAATCATATACATTTGTATTAGGGCTGTCCAAGCTTCTGACCATATTAATAAATTTTTTCACTGTTACAAAGTTTGATACCGTAAACAAATGTAATACAACATGCAGATTCTTAATTGAATACGGTGTTGCTCACCTAGTTTTTTTTTATGGAAATTTAGTCTAAAGCACATATGCATTATGTTAAACAAAATTCATTGGATTTATCAGTAAATAGATTTATTTGTAAAGGATAAGATTTTCAAATCATCGTCTATTCTTTGAACCTTGTTTTCAAAAGTACAGCTCCATGCAGGTCTGGTTATCAAAGGAATAGGCCCCAGGTTGTGGAATGGGGTCCCCAGGCATGTTACATGCTGGGGTCGTCAGGCCATAATATCGAAAACCTGACCATTAACCATAGTGGTGCAACTTGTTGGGTTTGATGCCACATTCATCACACTTTAAAGAACCCTTTTGTGGTATTCTATCGGAGTAGGAACCATTTGGCTCGGCTGCAAAAGGCTAAATTGCCTGACCCTACCAACCTCTCCCTTTCTCCAGTGGCAACCAAAATTTGTTGACACTATTAGCCTTGTGTCCCATCCCATTTTTCATTTCATCATCGTTTCATGTTCATTTTATTATCCATTTCATGTTCATTGCCTGAATATAGCTGAAATATTGCTACTTGGGTATTAAACCCCAACAATCAATCAATCAAAAATACAGATATATAATGCTACATGAAAACTGAGTTATTTTCAAGTATTGCACTACATCTAATCTTGCCTGTTTAGTACTTGACGTTATTACTCCAAATCCAATCTACTGGAATTGTAGTGACCGATTATTTCTAATGCCTGTAATTTGGATGTAAATATCATACTTCAGTATGTCCTGACCTAGCTTTCAGTAACTGTGAGTATGTTGCTTCAGTTCATTTTTGATCTTACATTAAAAGGGGGATGTTTAAGGCCTTATAACTAGTTTAACCCGACCAAAACATGGGCCTGTCCACAGTCAGATGTTGGTCATTAATGAGTCTTCATGTCGTTATTTGCCTTTGAAGACATGTGCCTGTCCACAGTCGGGAGATGTTAATTATTAATGAGTCTTCATGTCGTTTCACCAAAGACATGCGCCTGTCCACAGTCAGGAGGGTCATTAATGAGTCTTCATGTCGTTATTTGCCTTTGACTTTTACTGTTAGAATTTTTAATCACATTGCTATCCAGAGAGTGCGTATAAATTAATCTAAAGATATTATTAAAGTTTAGATGCCCTGGAGTGATCAGATTGATTTTGTCCTCTATTTGAAGTGGATGTGTTTGAAAAAGATATTTTTCGAATCATAGCACACTTCAGTATTTAATAACTTTACTCTTGTACATGTATCTATTCCATGGCTTGATTTTTTCAAAACACATTTGATTTTGAGTTTTAGTCTATACTTAATAAAATAAAATGCTCTTATAACAAGTCTGCAATGCTTTATTTCTGGGGTAAGTGTTACAATTGAAAGAAAAATGTTAGAAAAAGTTTTACATGAAAATTTCCTGATTGATATTATATTGTACATGTACCTGTATTTTCCTGGAAAACCAATTTCAAAAATAGTTATACATTTTTATCCATTGAAGTAGATTTTTTTCCAATTTCAGATGTGCTCTTCTAGATTGTGCCTGATATGTTTAGGGCTGTTTATTTTGTCACTTTTCCCTGGATCCAGTGACTGTACACAAACAGAACCAGACCAGTATGACCATTCAAAGGGGAAAGTCACACCTAAGGAAGACTATTTCAAGCAAATTATTCCCGAATCAAATTCTTCTGATGCAACTAGTATTGCTAAGCGTGACGTCTTCATCTCTAAATTAATTGAACGTTTTGGCAATAAGCAAGGTTACATAAATTATGAAGGTTTGGATAAACTGTTGCATCAACTTGGTTTTAATGATGATCATGATCATGAACATAAAAATCATGATTTACACAATCACAGTGAATATAATGAACATGACAATAACAATAGTACTGATAATGAAAAACATGATCATGATAATCATGATCATGATAATGAAATGCCTCACAATCACGTCCATGAAAGATCTTTACAGAATATTAGCTTGGAAAAAGTAAGTTATTCCATATTTAAAGTAATCTTTTATATGCAGTTGCTGTTATTTGTTTAATGATTATTGTGTCTTTTTATCCGTGACTTTTTTTCCGTGACTTTTTTCCTGGGACTTTTTTTCCTACATTCATTTTTCAGTATTATATCACTTTGCAGAAGTGGGGTACCACATATTCATTAGAAATCTAGTTAGGCTGCTGAGTAGTAATTTATATTGAAATAGCTTTCTAGTTTGAAATCTACAATCTAGTAATTAAGTAATTTAGTAGGACACATTGGTCTGATAAAGGGCATATTATACATATGTACCTCATTTATCAGAGTAGGGCAATGATATTGCAATCACCTTGTCTGTCAGTCCGTCTGTCCATTACACTTTTTTGTTGCTGATTTCTCCACTATAATTGGAGGGATTGCTTATATATTTACAGTACACCTTGAGAGTATATATTCTCAAACTCCCATTTTGATGTCACTTTTTCAGAGTGACTCCATGAAATTCCCCAAAATGCCATAAAAATCCTGGAGTGATCTTAGTGCACTTCATCCAAAAGGCAATAAAATACTCCCAGCTGGGAGTTTTTTTATTGCCCTGATTATACTATGAAGTACTACCTACATTCTGTCTTACCTATGAGGTGAACATGATTACAATACACAAGGTAATAAAATACTTGGAGTGACTCCAAAATACTCCCCAAAAGAAAATAAAATACTCCCAGATAGGAGAAATCACTTGGCGGATTTTAGGAGTGGACATTGTAAAACTATGTGATCCACATGACACCAAAATAAAAGTAAGAGAATTCTCCCTCTCTGAGTGTACTGTAATATATTGCTTTTACATGATGAACTGTCGTCTTTCATAGACCCTTGGTTCGGACCATAGAAATACCCAAGAATTCCCCAGAATACCCAAGAATACCTCAAAATATACATTTAAACCTCCAATTTGATTGAAATATGTTTTATTTGATGAATGATAATGTTATTATTCAGTTTTTGCTGGATTTTCTTTTCCTGACAAACACCCGGAATTTATCAATGTGACCAGTCACACAATGCTAATTATGAATGACAATTGATTTGTTTTCTTTGATGTACATTTGTATGTTGACTTAGATCATGGTAATGTATCAATAAATCAAAGTATTCAAGAAAATGTTTGCAATTTAAATAAATAAGTTTAGCGCTGGCCATGTGCTGCATTATCCTTTGATGTCATAGTCAGGTTTACAATGTTCGGTCAAGCGAATCCGTGCTGGATGCATTTAACCCGTCTGTCGTATTGACAATCGGTCTGTCGGAACTCACCAGTTTAACTGTTTTAATATATTTTTTAAAAAATTACCATTAAATATATCGCGTCTCAATAGAAAATATATCTTTTCTATAATTATCACGATTATTCTGTAATGTTTTGGGGTATTCTTGGGTATTTCCATGGACCCCCTTGGTTTTCTTTTGATAACTTTAGTTGTGGTTGATCAATTGTTTTTAAATTTTGTTATAACTTAACTAACCACTTAAGGAAGGTTCTTATATAATTTTGACTTTGTGACCCCTACCGTTTTAGAAAAGGGGGCAAAAAAGTTTAAAATACGTTTATTATTAAAACCAATTTAGAATGTTTGTTTTTCTTCAAATTTTGATCATTCTTTTTTTTTATTGCGTTCCTTATTTTATTCTGGTAAATAAATGTATCAGCAAATTTGATGGGTTTTGAACCATTTTCCAGTTATAAGTGGTCAAAGAGACCACATCCCAAAACATAATTGTTTTTATTTTGGTCTGATTTCGTAAATTTGTATTTGAATATCTAATTTTGTGCAATATGGTGTCCAAACTAGTTGTGTCTATAATACCTGATATACCTGTACTTATTTCTGTACACATAACTTTGACAGTTTTTGTTTCAAAAGCATTTCCTGAAATCTGTTTTATTTTGACATTTACGATAGACATCACTTATGATATACATTTTTGCGCGAAATTGCTTTGGGTAACACTTAGTTGACCTGAGAATTTCAAGTTTTACTTATTGTGTGGGTATTTGAACTGTTAATATTTAGAGATATATATCTGAAGATGCATTTATGGGTTGGCTAATAGGCATAAAATACTTAAATTTATGTTAATCTTGCTGCAAAATGATGTAAATTTGTTTTTGTCTCCTGGGGAAGTCATTTGATGACTGGATCAGAGAGAAAAACATCAGTTGTTGCTTGTATATAGGATTATGTATTTGACTGTGTACATAGTGTAATTTTCCATATTCAGTGCATGTACTTAAAGCATTTGTAAAAGGTAAGATTAACGAATGTAAAAATATATATATTTAAAAATTAGAATTATTCTGATGTTATTGAAAGACTATCCAATGTGTTTAACATATCAATTTGCTACTGATTCAGTGGTTGAAATGAACTTTCAATAGTGATTGGTTCAGGAACTTTTTCTAATGAAAGGTTCACTTGAGGAGAAAGATAGGTCCTCAGTGAAGTGTCTGTTTTAGAGATTGAAGGTTCAGGGCCCTGGACCTATGACCACTGTTATTTTGAAACCCTGAAGTTATGCAGATAAAACTAAAGTAGATGTGATCTTTTTAACTCATTGCATTGGATTGGTAAAAAAAAATAACTATGAATGTTAAGAAAACAGTAAATGTTGATTTAAACAAAAGATTAAGTAGCATTCCAGTTAAAAATCATGCAAAAAGTGATTCATGGGTGAAAAGCCTACATATTTTTATTTTTGATATTTTGTTTAAAATGCTTCTGTAAACAGAAATTAACATTTGGTTTTTCGTATAAACTGTGCTCCTAGGAGATAAAAATCGTATAGAATGCACTGTAAAATTCAAAATTAAGGGAGATAACTGTGTAAATGACACTCAAATACAATAGAATCTATTACATTTTTAATGTTGATTATCTCTTAAGAGCAGGTAGATTTGAATGAATAATTACACATTTCATAATATAGACCCATAAAACAACTTAATTACAAAAATAAAAATATGTAGCCTTTTTTTGGGGTGTATCACATTTTTCAGATTTTGCATGATTCTTACAAAGACAGCTACTTAATATGAAGTTAGGGTGTGAGTGACAGAGCTATTTTTACAATACTCAGATGACTTTGTTGGTAATTCACTATTATGTTGTTGCATTGCTGGAGTCTGTGTAACTGTACTGCATGCTGTGCATCTGGGTTTAAAGTTCAAACAATTAAGACATATCCTTACTGCTTACATCACTTCCAGAAAATGTCACTTCTGACAAAGATTTTGAGCCATTTATGTTTCGACAAATAATCTACATTGCACATATGAAGGACGTTGCTTACACTCTGTACCTATACATACATTGTACCAGTAAAATTCGTATTGAAATTAATTTTATAGTTTTTATACCTTTACTTTTTAAATGTTTGATGTACATGTAATTACATGTATGTACAAAATGTACATGTAGACATGTAGGACAATAGTGTGAACTAATTAATGAATATGTTTGTACACCCTATTGATAAAGGGAAATTATTATTATAATTAACATAATTATGTATTCAATGATAACAGTGATATTCTTAAACCTAACATTTTTATCACCTGCAATATTTTTATATAAGTTATATAATTTTTTTTGTTATTCAGAAGAATTTGACATTAAATAGTTTGCTTCGTGATTACGGATTCACAGACCAGATCAGTCGGGCCCAATTTATCAATTTGTGTCCAGGGTTTCTCTATATGTTGCTGGGACTAGACCACGAAAACCATGACCATCAAATGGACCCTCCACAGACAGCTATTAGTACTTATCCCCCACCTGAAGGTATGTAAGGAAAAAGAAAAGTATTTTACAATATATGATAAAATACATTGTAGACAGTCATGGATCTTTAGGACCCAAGCTCTTAGTGCACTAACCTTCATAATTCTTAGCGAATCCATGAAAATTAGAAAAGAGAAGTTCTTTGGACTTGTTTCAATTCATCATGTATCAGTTATGAAGGTATATCAAACAGTATCTCATTGTATTCAGTGTGGAGAAAACAGCAGATGATGTTAAAAAATATTAAGTTAGCTAGTTTTTGATGGTTAGACAGAAATTAATATCATAACTGTTGTAATCCCAGACAGGTAAAATGTGGTATGGTGATATTTTCTGCAAAAATTAAAACTAAACTGTATTGAAACCATTGATCAAATGAACCAAAATGGTCTGTCACCTGATATTGGAAGTATTGAAGAACATTCATTATGAAATCAGGTATGTTGAAATGACAGATAATTTATTTTTAGTATTTGTTCATGTATTTGGCTGTTTCAGTGTGGGGACTCAGCATTCTAGCAGTAATCATCATCAGCTTGGTTGGACTACTGGGTGTAGCTGTCATACCTATTATGCAGAAAGTCTTCTATAACCACTTACTACAGTTTTTAGTGGCACTTGCTGTAGGAGCATTATCAGGGGATGCCATGTTGCATCTAATTCCACATGTAAGTATTGTAGTGACAAAGAATATAAAATTTATGTCCCCCCCCAACTTTGATGGGGAGACATTGTTTTTACCCTGTATCATCATCAGTGTATGTCTGTCTGTCAGTCTGTCACACTTTTTAAGCACAACTGCTCAAAACCTAATTCACCAAATTTCATGACACTTTGTAGGTACATGTAGTTAGGACATTACAAGGAATTTATTGTCCACTGAATTTTGTGAGGGTTACACCTCTTTGGAACAGGGGAAGATGTACATTTTTGTAGGTAAAAAAGAAGCTTTAATTTGGTATATAAAGTAACTGAAGAATTAAGAGGGTGTCCATGGGAAACCCAAGCAGTGCCAGTTTCTGTTTTCAAAACAGTGTCATCCATTTGAGGTCATAAACTTGTGTTTTCTAAGAAATGAATGTAGTTTGGTAATTAATTGAATGGTAAGAATGAAATAAAATACATTGAGAGCATGACAAACTTGAAACAAAAGTAAATAACTCATTGATCTGTTCATAATTTAGTTGATTTGCTAGGGAACTTAGAATATGTTTATTCTGAGTTGTCCGCTTTTGATACAGAAAAATGCCTGTTCTGTTGGTTTTCATAAAGAGTCAAACATTACATTGGAACAAACGAATTGGTTGGATAAAATTTACCCTGTGCCACCCATATAGGATTTGCCTGGTTTCTGCCATGGATAGCATCTGAATATTGCAACTTTAAAGTAGAAATATCTTTCGACACTGAGTATTTTGTAAAAAAGTAAAGAAAATATGTAACAGCACGTTTTCTACACAGATGTGACACAAGACATTTAAAAAAAATCTGGGTTTGCTGTTCATTGACTAATAATGTTTGCCTATTCAAAATGTTTTTTTTTCTTCTTTTCAGAATTTTTTTCATCTTATTTTAATTCCTTTTAAAATTATATTATGCATCCAAGTTTGTGAGTAAGAAAACATTAAATTTACTTTTGAAAGAATGGTTTAATGGTTTGATATTGTGATAATCCATCTTAAAATGATGAAGACAGAATTGTCTGTGAAACTCTGTTCTGCTTAAGTTAGTATTTTGGTATGCTTACTCACATTGTAAATAGCCTATGCGTGTCCGGGTGCCAAAGAAATAGACCCATAGCAGCGCTATGCTTGTCGTAGTAGGCGACTAAATAGCTCTCAGAATCCTGGACAGGGCTAGGACGCTTTGCCGGCAGAGCAACTGGGTTGTATGCACCAGGCTGTGGAATGGGGTAATCTTGACATGCTACATGATGGGATTGTCAGGCCATAATACAGAAAACCTGACCACATAACATAGTGCTGCCGTGTGTTGGAAAAAATGCCATGTCCCTCGCATGTTAAAGAACCCTGCTGTGGTATTCGTTAGGAGTATGAACCTTTGAGCTCAGTTGCAGAAGGCTTAATTGTTCAACCATACCTACTTCTCCCTATTTCCAGTGGCATTCAAAGTTAGT
This sequence comes from Perna viridis, assembly GCA_037379345.1. Lineage (NCBI taxonomy): Eukaryota > Metazoa > Mollusca > Bivalvia > Mytilida > Mytilidae > Perna > Perna viridis. The sequence goes on along the minus strand of CM074517.1, from coordinate 10,722,307 downwards.
TGACTCTATAATCCTTGTGTCCCATCCCATTTTACATCGTATCATCATTTCATGTTCATTTTATCATCCATTTCATGTTCATTGCCTGGATATAGCTGAATTTCAGCTGCTGAAATATTGCTGCTGGGTGTTAAAGATCAACAGTCATTTAATCAGTTAGATTGTTAATGCTTGTTAATGGAAGCATTTAACATTTAGGAAGATAGACCTAGGGTAAGGGACACAACTCTTACAAATCATTGAAACATTTGTAATCAGCATTTTACATCAATCTCATGTAAGCATCAAAGTAACTTGGGCTCATTCATTCTGTTTCAAATAAAAGCTTGATAAGCTTTGTTGAAATTGAATACGATACAAACATATCACTGATTTCAAGAGTTACATCCCTTACCCTTCTAAACAGGGGTTCAGATTAATGATGGTCCAAGGACTAGGTCCCTCAATTTTTATACGACCACATTTTAATTGTATAATGGTATCACCATGTTGTTGTCGTGTCTATTAACTTTTGTTTAATTTTGATTAACTTGAGTGTTACTTATCTGATCTTTTAAAAAATACCGGGTATTTAACGCAACCTTACAAGGGACATGACAGAGGATCCTATAGTTTTTTCTCCACCCATTTTGAAAATCAGGGGCTCAATTGGGGGACTTGAGTATTATCATTAGAATTACGGTAGTATAGATAATTTATTGTCAATTCAATTTCGAAGTTTCAGATGTCAATGTGTTCCTTTTGAACTTCTGTTTTAAGAGTTTTTTACAGGTTAGACTTATTTTAAACGGTCTGGAGTTGAAGGAAATTTTAATTGGATTCCCAATGAAAATCCCTGAAAGGGATTGGAGGATAAAGTCTTTGATTTGCACCCTCCAAGCTGAATTTTTTCAGTTTTTATTTGAAATACAAATTTTGGCGCTATATTGTGTCCAAACCAGTTGTTGTGAACCTATGTTTAAGTGTGTCAAAAACAAATATTGTGTCCACACTTGTCCTTAGGGTACAGAGTTCAACACACTGGGGTTGTATGTTATTGACCTAGGATCTTTGAAGTTTCATTTACCTAGGTCCAGATCTTTCAACTGTATTCATTGACACTTTATAGAGGACTTTTGGTTTTCTTAAAGTGGATTGTTGGTTTTAAACTTGAAAATGTCTACGACCATCCAATTTTTGAAAGTTAATTTGGATCCTAAAATTAAAAGTCTGCCTTGCATTCTTATGATTAAAAGCAAAGTACTTATAATAATGAGAATCTTCATTGTTCATTGTCTTATTAAAAAAAATAAGGTAAGGGAAGGGTTTGTTTTTACCATTTTACCTACAGCTCTCTGAAACATATTATTAGACTATAAAAAATTGTATGTCTGTTTATAGTAACCCAACTAACACTATTTTATCCCAAATCCTGTCATTTTATCTGCAAAATGATAGTTAAAAAATTGTAATATCTGTTTTAAATGAAAGTAAATTTCAGCTCAATCATTCCTGCATTTGAGTTGACAGGGCATTTTCTCATTAATCTGTGTCTTCCACCAATTCATAAACAAAAAGTCAGCATGGCAAAGGCCATGTCCACCAGCATTGTAATAAATGTTTCCGGTTGGACAAGAAGTCAGTTATTACAGCAGTTTTGAAGATTCAGATGTCAATGTGTTCCTTTTGAAATTATGTTTCAAGAGTTTTTACAAGTTAGGCTTATCTTGAATGGTCTGGAATTGAAGGGGTAAGAAATTGGACCTTGTAAAAAAAAAATCAAATTTGTTATTTTTGGTCTGAATTGTTCCTAATTGACATGTAATAAACACAGATGTATAGAAACAGTACCACATGGCAGTGGATTGTAATATTTTACTCCAAGACTAATTATTTGGTTGAAGTAAAGGTGGAACCTTTGCCAAAAAATATAGAATGAAAAAGCAGGCCCTCTGAACCTGTTTTTGTTTAGAATGTAACCTTACTTATAGTTTTAAAATGGTCTGGAGCTGGCATATCAGTTAACTGTTAGTTTGTACATTTGTGTAATTAATATTCTGCTTTTTAATTTCCATTGTAACAAGGGACTCAGACCTTTTTTAGCTGATTTTTAGGTGTATTTAAATAATGTGTAATATTTTTTCCACAGTGACCTGATTTTAAAGGAGAGAGCTGTGATCATGTCGAAGTACTTTACCCCGCTGCATTTTTTGTGGCTGTCCCAAATCTGGAATCCTGGCCTCTGTATGCCTTGTTTCATTTTCACATTTTGCTTATTTTTATGTTGAGTATATTGGGGCAACTCTTTAGCTGTACCTGTGTTTTATGATGTTAAGGGGCCAGCTGAAGCCTGCCCTATGGTATGTAGATTTTCTCGTTGTTCATTGAAGACCAATTGGTGGCCTTTGTTGACATTTTTATTCCTTTTGGGTTGTTGTCTTTTAGATACCTATTGTTGAATCACTATCTGCTTCTTGCCAAACTTAAAAGGGAATGTAATTTTATGTTTTACAAAGTAACGGAAGAATTGTCTCCTTTTTTTATGGATACATAGACTTTAGGAAGTGATGTTTTCAGCCATGTAATATGCTACCTGTAAAGAATTAAATTTCATTTTTTTTTCAATTATACAATAGTTTAAAGCTTTGCCTAAGAGGGAGAGAGTTATTTCTATTCGAATAACAGATCCCCTTGTTGATAATGCACAGCCATACATGTATTGCTATATTGCTGATGTCATGACCAACAGAAATATGCTAGACTTTTTATAACACATTGCGTGTCCGATTTATAATTTCAAACAACTACTCTTAAATGCTTACATGATTTCAAAAATATGTCACTTCTGAACAACTTTGAGCCATTCATGTTTCAAAGCATCTGTATATATATAAATAACACCTAAATGAGCTGTCCCATACTACCATATATTGTGTACTTAGTTACAGCCCTAGATTAATCCTATGAGGTGGAATGACCTGGCCAGCAAAAGCTATATATTTATATAGCCTAGCTGGCGGAGTGGTCTAGGATGCTGGCCTTTGTTTAGGCCGTGTTGGCATAGATGTCACAGGGGTACAAGTCCGAGTTCCATGGAGGGAACAACCAAATATTTTATAGATCTATAGGATGACACTGGTGCTACGTCCCCATTACACTGTACTATTATTCTTTACAATAATTTTGAAAGCTATTGCCCAAAATTAAGACTTTGCTGATGATTGATACATTTACTTTTTCTCTTTTAAGGCATTCCAGGGATCACATGATCATGAGTCACATGATAAAAGTAATCACATGACTTCTACTATGAAAGGTCTGTGTGGTCTTGGTGGAATTTACCTCTTCTTTCTGGTGGAAAGATTATTAACAATTCACACAGAACAGAAAAGGAAAAGAAAGATGGTATTTAATTAATACTTACATTACTTGAATGTAGACTAAGTTCTGCAAGTTGTTTTGACTCACTGTGTCAGACTAGTAGAAAGGTTTGATTGATCAAATGTTCCTGTCATGTGATGTATGAAATACAAAACACTTGCAGTTGGACATTAGTCTTAATCAGTCAATTAATCAGGAATGTGACAATATTCCATTATAAATATATAGCTATTTCTTAAGAATACAAAACTGAAAGAAGATGTAGTAGTGAAATTTTTAGTTAAAAATAGAAAAAAAAATTATATATTGTAGATACAGATAGTTAAATGGATCTTTGACGCTACTCATTTATGTATTTTTTACCATAATCTTTTAACAGGGAAAGGCAAAGTATTCAAATAACAGATCAGTTTACAATGAAGATTCTACTTTTATCAGTCTTGGTGGGTCAGCTTTAAAAGATGAACCTGATTGTGAAGATATGGTCATGGGAATACATCCTGGCCATAAAGGTATGTATTGTTGAGCTGAGGGGCCTGGTGAAAGATAAAAAGGACATAAATAATAAGTCTGTTCCAGTTTTAAGCTTTTTGGCTGGGGTTTGAAATGAATCTAAGAAATGGCTTTGTATGTAAAGTTGTGATAATTGGAATACATCCCAGTCATTGTATAGGTACCAGTCTGAGAAATTACTTTAATTGCATAATTCGAAATATTAATTAAATTTAACTTTTTTAGTACACCTGGCCAAGTGAGCTTATGCCATCACTTGGCATCAGTCGTCGTTCAAAAATCTTCTCCTCTGAAACTACTTGACCGACAGGTTTCAAACTTAGCATGATTGTTTCATAGGGTGTTCTGCACAAAATGACTTAGGATTTTTGATCCATGAAAAAACATGGCCGCCATTAGTAAAAATAAAACATAGGAGTCAGGAGGCAGATTTTTGCAAATAACTAAAAAAAAAAAAACCATCGCATTTAGCAAATTTATGGCAGGAGTGATATTGTTCAGCATCATGAGACAGACCTATGCAGATATGTTCAAAACAATTTGTCAACTGATGTAGGAGTTACAGCCCCTGAAACAGTTTTTTTTTCATTTTTCACATGTACAGCTTTGAAAATCTTCTGCTCAAAATCCATTCTACAGAATGCAATGAAAGTTGTGATATTTGTTTCTTAGGGTATCCAACACAAAATAGATTTTGAGATTTTTGATTCGTGAAAAAACATGGCCGCCATTACTAAAAATAGAACATAGGGGTCAGCAGGCAGTTTTTTTGCAAATAAGTCAAAAATGGTTGCCTTTAGCAAATTTCTGCTGGTTAATGTTGTTCAGCATCATGAGAAGGACCTATGCAGAAATTTTCAAAACCATTCATTGATGTAGGAGTTGTGGCCCCTGAAACAGATTTCTTGGGTTTTTTTTTCACATGTACAACTTTGAAAATCTTCTCTATAACCATTTAAGATCATGTAATGAAAATAAGTATATTAGTTCTTTAGTGTATTGTGCTCAAAATGAATGTTGTGGTTTTTAATCTGTGAATAGATATGGCTGCCTGTATTAAAAATGGAACGTAGGGGTCCCATGACAGTTTTTTTGAAATAATTAAAAAATTATTGCCTTTAGCCTGGTTCAGGTCGTGAAAATGCTATTGTAAGCATTTCCTGCATTTGACAATTCTGTTGATTTTAACTTAGCCTGTCTCATTCCTCAAGTTTTTCAAATAAGCAAATGGTTAACCAGGTGAGCAATTCAGGCTCTCTTGAGCCTCTGGTTTCTTTTTTTAATAATTATCATTGAATGACTCTCATACATTTATTCCAGCTTTGAAAAGCTATGCTGAAGAAACGCACAATAAAGATTGTCACAAGCTAAACGAAGATCAAGATCATGACAATTGTAATAAAGACCCTGAACAGGAAGAGCCCCATCTAGTCATTAGTCACTCACATGGTGGACATGGGCACAGTCACTGCCACAATGTTCCAAAGACGGTCTCTGCCATTGCTTGGATGGTTATATTTGGCGATGGCATCCACAACTTCTCTGATGGTCTTGCCATTGGGGCTGCTTTTGCTAGCAGTATTACTGGTGGAATCAGTACTTCTATCGCAATCTTTTGTCATGAACTTCCACATGAAATAGGTATGATTATCATAGTCATTTAAGGAGGTGGACTTAAGGTAAGGGACACAACTCTTATGATACAAACATATCACTGCTTTCAAGAGTTATGTCTCTTTCCCTAGGTCTACCTCTTTAATTTTTAAGAATGTAGTTATGTTTAAAATATCATGTTTTTTTTTAAATAAAATTTCAGAAAAAAACTCAGGAAATATCTTATGGCAGGTGTAAAATGTGACAATTTTGAGGCAAAAAATTAGACAAAAAAATTTGGTGATAGCTAATTGGTACACTAAGTTACTTCAGCCCAGAGTCGATATTTTGCAGAATTAATTTGGACCACTGAAATAGGCCAAAATTATCACCCCCACAAAAATTAACAGCTGTACATTATTTCAGTTATACCTAATCACTATCAATAATTCGAAATAGTGTAAGAAAGTGGGTAGGGAATCACTAAGTCTTAATATTATTGGAAGATTGCATAAAAGTCAAAATTACAGAATAGTTATAGATTCAAATAAATATTTCAATTATTGTAATAGTGAAGTCAAAGTTTTAAGGTAAATATTTAATATAAATAGACCTGATTTTTTTTTTCAGCTTTGAAGCAGAATTCTTTCATCTTCTGATTTTGCTGATATGATTTTTTTTCAATGTACATTTACATTCGGTTTTTGAAATTTCTGATTTTTAGCTCACCATCACTTGGCATCCGTAGTTATTATCGTCGTTAACAATTTTTCAAAACTTTTCTCCTCTGACACTACTTGACCAACTGCTTCCAAACTTGGTATAAGTGTTCCTTTGGGTATCCTGCATTGAACTGATGTGGGGATTTTTGATTCATAAAAAACATGGTGGCTGTTATTGAAAGTAAAACATAGGGATCAGACAGCACTTTTTTGCTTATACAAAACTCCAAAAGTGTTGGGTTTAACCAAATTCTGACGAAGGGGAAAAGTGTTCAGCATAATGAGATCTGTGTTAAAATTTTTGTTATAATCTGTGAAGTCGTGTTTGGAGTTTTTGCCCAGTTTCAAAGTTTTTTGCTATTTTTAATGTTATTTTTTTCAAAAATCTTCTCCTCTGACACTACTTGTGCGATTGGAACCAGATTTGGTATGAATGTTCCTTAGGGTATTTTCGTAGAACTGATGTAGGCCTTTTTGATTTCTGGAAACGAATGGCCTATGTAATTAAAAATAAAACAAAGGTGTCAGTCAGAAGTTGTTTTTATATATCTCCAAAACGGTTAGGTTTTGTGAATTCTTTTTAATGCTTTTTATAAGGTCTAAAAAAGTCTCCAGAGATCAAAGTTGTCAGACGACTCCTTGTAAGAGTTATTGCCTTTGAAAGGCGAAAAATAATGGATTTTTTTTACAGCCAATATCTTGAAAACTATGATAGATAGAATGAAACTTGCAATTGCTGAAATGATCCTTACGATAAGGCCTACTAAAGTTAGTGGGGATCAGACTTGTCAGACGACTCCTTGTTAGAGTTATTGCCCTTGAAGGGCAAAAAATTATGTCTTAGCAGTTTCCAACCAATATCTTGAAAACTATGATAAATTTCAATCGATGAAATGATCCTCATGATAATTCCTACCAAAGTCTTCATTGAGTCAAAATTGTCAGACAGCTCCTTGTTAGAGTTTTTGCCCTTGAAAGAGCAATAATTAAGTACCAGTCCACATAAAATTCAGACACTACCAATGGTAAAGTGATTCATGGTCAAGAAAAACCCACCAAACAAACAGTGCTTTTTTAGTCTACATATGCTATACTTTCACATAACAACAACCTTTTATGCATTCAGATTTGCACTCTTTAGAAAATCATACATTTATCTCCCACTAAAAGCAACCAAATGAAGCCAAATCAAGAACAATAACTCTTGCAAAGTGCAAATTTCATGTACAATCTATACAATTTTTATCTCATAAGCGCAACAACCAAATGAAAAACTAAGACTGGTTACATGATCAGTTATTGTTTTTGAACAAGAAATAAAACCGTATTTGGTGGGTTTTTGACGTGCATGAATCACCTTCTGTCTGATTTTTAGAAAGACTGATACTTAACAAGGTGAGTGATTCAGGCTCCTGGAAACCTCTTGTTTTGTTGACCTCATAAAATCAGGTCTAAAATAAAAATTGATTTCTTATAAACAGGTGCATGTATGAATAATTATTTGTTTTAGGTGATTTTGCGGTTTTGTTAAGAGCTGGTATGAAAGTGAAACAGGCTCTAGTCTACAACTGTGTCTCCTCTATTCTTGCCTTCCTAGGAATGATTATTGGTATATTTTTGGGCAACATTGATGGTGCAAGCTCCTGGATCTTTGTGACTGTGGCTGGAATGTTTCTCTACATTGCTTTAGTAGACATGGTGAATATTTATGTATATATAGTTGGCAATAAAAGGGTTAAGTCCATATGTCTTTGCCAGGTATTTTGCATAAAGGAAATAGACTTGGTTGGTTAACTCTTGAACTCATCCCTTTTATCTTTGAAAACCTCTGAAGTGTCTGTCAAATCAAAAGCATTCTTGTTTTCTGGATTGTTCAATTTACATTTAAAGAACGACAAAATTCTTGGTTTTAAACATTTTTTGGATCAGACTTAAATAATTCTCCATTTTAAAGTCTGCATTATCCACTGTTATCACAAATTAGATTTAATTTGTGAGTTTCATGTAAAATATTTAATTTAAAAAAAAAAAAAACACTGAAGCTTAAAATCAGTGCATGACTTTTTTTCTTATCAATAGTTTCTACCAAAACATGTATAGTTTGATATATATACATATTGTCATTTCAGCTGCCTCAAGTGTCAGGTGTTGACACAAAGAAGGGAGAGCACCCACTGTGTCATCTCCTTTTACAGATAGTTGGAATGTTAATTGGAGGTGGTATTATGTTAATCATAGCGGTGTTTGAACAAGACATGAAAGATATTCTTTAAACTGTTAACAACATTCAGTATCTCAGCTATTGTTCAAGTTCTGCATTCAACAAAGTGAATAAATAATTACATTTTCTAACATGTTGTAATTGTAAAAGATTTTATTATATATTTATACTAGCTACTGATAAAATTTTTAAGTTATTATTTAAAATTCTGCTGAAATAAAATGCTCAGAAGCTTTATAGTTTAAGTCGTAAAAATTTAACATCTTTTAAAAGAAAATTGTAGATCTGTTCCTTATATCATAATAATGCTGAGAGTCTGTACTTATAGAATCTCAAATATTTCTGTTTTGTTCTTGTGAAATATTATTGTACATGAGATTAGTAGAATAGTTACTTTGATTCTGTTTATCAGTAGTTAATAATTGTATTTTGATCATTTTGATATACCTTTAATTAAAAATAATGTGTTAATAGAAACTGTTGATGCATGATGTTTATATACACAAATCTAAAGATGCTCTGATAAAGTCACAATCACCTAAAATATTTTAGCAGATATTTTCTAATACTTTGTCATGTACAAGAGATAGAAAAATATCAGTAGAAAAAATTGCAGATTACCAATAAACCTCTTTGTTTCAATACTATGGTCATTATCACAAAAATATTACATGTATTTTACTGGCTAAATTTGTAGTACGAAATTGTTATCTTTGAACCATATACCATCACTACAGACCCTTTTTTTTAATAACTGCAGGGTTGAAGGGTTGAAATTTAGTGGGCATGTCAGGCCGATCCTTTCTTAATTTCTGTAGGGCTGTAGGGTTACAAAAAGTCATAGTGGGCACTTGGGGACAGACCCTTTCTCAATAACTGAAGGATGGTAATTAAGTGGGCATACACTCTTGCTCATGAAATTGTCAACATCACAATATTTGATTATTTGCCAAAGTCAAACTGTTGGTATATTTATACATATACTCTATTCCTATCTGAAATTACTGCTTGGCAGTTGTCATGATAAACCATGAAAGGAGAAACAATTAAAAGATAGTATCACAAAAGATGGAAGAATTCATTGTTTACACTTCTATCTATAAAAGATAATCATGTATTAAATTGTGTTGAATTAGTGAAATACAGGGTTTTTTATGTATATTTATTTTTTTTATGCTTATTTGGCTTCTTGTTTACCTTGTACATGTAATGTTGTTTGCCTTGTACATGTACATGTAATGTTGTATGCCTTGTACATGTACATGTAATGTTGTTTTGTAGATATCTGTATTTTTTCGAAAGTTTTATTTGTTAAGTAACATATCTGCATTTGAAATTGATAATATACATACATTATGTATAATGCCTTTCACACATAAGCTAAATGCAAATTATTTCTACCATGACAAATGGTGCATAATAATCATAGTGTGAATTTCTATGATCAGGGGTGATCGTAAATGCCTTACCGGTAAGTTTTATTTTATAAAAAAAATTCTGAAATACTCTTTTTGTAAAGACTACAGTTTGTTATAGACACCAAGTGTCTAATGAACTACATAACCTTAATATGTCTCACAGCAATCTCAACTTTACATCAATTCATCATATGCTTTGTCTAGCCTTGTTAAATAGTATCTTTTTTCAATTTTTTTTCAAAAATATGTATAGGCTTGTAGACTCCAACACTGCATCAGTCACTTTTTAGTGTACAATTACAGTTGATCCAGGAAATTTGGAAAGGACTTCCAGGTTATTATCGTGAAAGAACTCCTGTTCGTGGGGTACCAGTTTTTGTGGGTAGGACAAAAACACAAAATTTGGCACCCAAGGAAAAGGGAATTCCCATTGATGTGTATCTTGAAAATCTCAAAACCACAAATTCAAGAATCCATGAACTTATGTTTCTACCTAAATTCATGAAAATTGGAATCCATGAATAAAAGTACTTTCTCAGTATTAGCACATTTTTGTCTTAATTTTGCATGAAATTAACAAAATTTTCCAATGAAAGGTCAAGTCTCCCTTTGTAGTAAATTACTATTTGAGCTGTGGAAGATCATCCATGCATTGATACACAGAACGTGTACCTGCTCATAAAATGGAACCCAGGCCATGACATAGCCTGATAGAGAATGATTAATTTTATTCTCGGTTGTCTTTCACAGTAACAGCAGTTTTATGCTATAGTTAGCCATCTAAATAGGTCACAAAACAATAATATTTGTCTGATTTGTGAAACACCTACTTCCCTTACTTGTGTATTTTCTTTTAAAAAAAATTACAAAAAAACTATCTGCATTATAAGATCACATTTTCACTCATGTTTTAAGAAAGTAAAGGAATGCATTATGAAGTATGACTTTTCCGAAATGTTACACCATATAATGTATTAAAATCATGCACATATATTGACATTCTTATGTGTGTCCTAGATCTTGACTTTGGAAGAACCTTATGGCTGAATCATGAGTAATGAGCTTAACCTATGAAAAATCTGCTTTGCTTTTTCATAAGTTGGTAGTTTCAAATCTTTTTCTGAAATGGGTTATACAATTAGCAAATAGAGGCCCAGATTTACAAAGAACTGTGCACATCAGTTGCATTGTAGAAATCAAACAGCACTCCTACCAGTAAAACTCTGAATGAATAGTAATAATCAATAACTTTTTATCTTTGTTAAAACAAGAACAAACAAATGAGAGAAATCCAATTTCAATTCCTCCGTTCAGTTTTGTCTCGGTTGTACTTTTCTTACTTTTTAGTTTTTAGTTTTAGATATTAATGTTTTCAACCATAATTGTATATATCTTCTGTAAGAACTCTTTTTTTGTAGATTTCTGTAAGTTTATGTTCATTAGTTACTGATATATGTAGTTGTATTAGGAAGTGAAAGTTTAAATTTTGTAGTTTTAGGGACAATCTCTATTCAACATTTTAGTTAATCTGTAGATGTCAGTAGGAAATTATTTTTATTTCAAGCCAAATGTCAGAACACTTTTTCAGTTTGATATGAAGCCTAATTTGTATGCTTATCACAAGCATGTTGAAACTTACGTCTTCACACGATGTTGGGTTGTGTATTATAAGTTGTGCAAGTGCAATGTAATTGTAGTAAAAATATTAATGGACCGACCATTTTGATTTTTATTGGGGGGTGCTAGGATAAAATTTCCTATCTTGCCCTTTTTTTTTTTTTTTGAGAAAGTATGAATTTTTTAAAATTATAATTAAACAATATTCTGACAATATAAGATCTTGCCTTTTAAGCTAACCTGGCCAAAGGTCATATGAGCTATTACCATCACTTGGCAAACGTTGTCTGTCATCATTAACTTTTTTAGTGGATTATTACCAACTTCGATCATCAGCATGCTTAGGATATTATATTTAAGAATTGTGTCAATTATATAGATCAAGGGGAAAACATGTCCACTGTTACATCTCAAAAACTATAAGAGATACTGAAAAAATCAAAGAGCATTCTTGCAGTTTGGAGAGCTCTGGCAAAGTCTCAATTGGGTCACTCATTGTTAAGAGTTTCTTACCCTAGAAAGGTGAATAAGGCTTTTTAACAGTGTTTAAGCAATATCTTGGAAACTTCCGTAGATAGAAAAAAAACTTTCAATTGATAAAATGATCTTTACAATGAGGCCAACATAAGTATCTATTGGCTTGAATTTCAGTTATCCTTAGTTATTTGCTCTTATGGCCTGTCCTGCCTTTTTTGTTAGCTCACCTGGCCATAGGCCATGTGAGCTACTGCCATCACTTGGCATCTGTTGTTGTCGTCCTTGTAAACAATTTTTTCAAAACTCTTCTCCTCTGACACTACTTGACCAATTGGAACCAAACTTGGTAAGAATGTTCCTTGGGCTTTCCAACATAGAACAGATGTGGGGATTTTTGATCCATCGAAATAATGGCCACTGTTACTGAAAAAAGAACATAGGGGTCAGACAGTAGTTTTTTACATATATCTCCAAAATTGTTAGGTTTAGCCAAATTCTTTCAGTTGCTGAAATGATTATTATCATAAGGCCCACAAAAGTCTCAAAGGGATCAAAGTTGTCTTGACAACTCCATGTAAGAGGTAATGCCCTTGAAAGGTGAAAAAAAAATGTTTGTTTTTTTTTTACCATTTTCAGCTAATATCATGAAAACTATGATAGATAGAATGAAACTTCTTTCAGTTGCTGAAATGATCCTTATGATAAGGCCTAGAAAAATTTGAGGGGATCAAAGTTTTGAGACAAAGCCTTGTTAGAGTTTTTGCTCTTGAAAGGCAAAAAGTTATGTCTTTTTGAAAGGAAAAATTTAACCAGGCGAGCAATTCAGGCTCCCGGGAGCCTTTTGTTTCTTGTGAATTTCATTTCAAAGTTCAAAATTTAATTTGTTTTGTAAGAAATAAAATGCTAGTTCTCTTATACAATATGTATTGCTATGAGGTCAATAACCTCAATTTTTAAAATGAAAAAATGTTTATACATGTATATGCACACACACACACACACACACATATATATATATATATATGCACTTTAGTGCACTTTGTAAATTTAGCTGTCAAAATAGTTCACCTTGCATTTAAAAAAGTAAGTACATTTATATAAAGCTGCAGAAGTAATCATGTATTTACAAAATGACAGGATTTTGAGAATATCAATAAAATTGTAAATCACAATATTTTTTTTTCAAAGTTATATTACAATGATGATTGACTTTTTAAATACATTCCTTTTTGTACATTTATTCATACATTTAAATTTTTTATATTGTTTTTAATACCCTACCGGTGCACCTGGTCCATGCTCCCAGTTTTTAGTGGTCTTGGTTGCTCATTTACGTTTGTTTCTTTGTATGTATCATTTTAGTTACTTCATTTTATGTTCTTTGTTGTGTTTTTCTGTTTTCCATGTCTGGTCTTTGTCCCTGGATTACATTCTTTTGATTACCTTTAGAATCTTGGTTCCCTTGATTACTCTTTAAGTACATATATTAAGACATATGCAGTATATACATTTTGGTATTTACAGTTTTGAAGCTTACAAACTAATGTGCAGTGTTTGAAGAAGATGCTTTATCACAGAAGATATGACAGCTTGTTAGGCAAATTATATAAAAACACCTTTCACAAAGGATGAATAAAGATAAGTCACTTCCTTCTATAACTGAAGGTACTCTCATAGTCTGCCATATTTGTTCTATGTTTTGATACATCTATAATGTTCTCTGTAGAACAAGGTTATTTACACATTTCAGAGAAATCCATTTAACTTGTTTACAGTTTGTTTATAAACTGAAAATCTTTAAAAAATCTTAAGGTATATAACAATTTCAGTTAGCTTGTACATATATTTTGACGTGCTTGTATTATTTAACACATTTTCTGTTTTTTAAGTCACGGTTATTCTAGAACAAAATTTGTAGTTATGCATAGAATAAATGTTGTTACAGTTCTTTGACTTGTGTACTTATAATTTTTTTAGTACTTCACTCCTATTATCTGGACCGTAGTATACTCTCCCAGTCTGGACAGCTGAAACAGGAAGAAAACCTTACATTACAAAGAAAGTGACAGGATAATATGCCCTTTTGTGTGTAACTTCGAGAACAAATGAATTTTCCTCGATCATGGAAGTGTAATCAACTACCCTATAGTTCACACAAGAGTTTATTTACTGTCACAACAAATTAAATTTGAGTAAATTATCATTTTTAGCTCACCTATCCAAAGACAAGTGAGCTGTTGCCATAACCTGGCGTCCATCATGTCATTGTCATCAACAATTTTTAGCTAATTCAGCCAAAGGCCGAGTGAGCTATTGCCATCACTTGGCGTCCATCGTCGTCGTTGGTAACAATTTTTCAAAACTCTTCTCCCCTGACACTACTTGACCAATTGGTACCGAACTTGGTATTAATGTTCCTTGGGATGTCCTGCATAGATCTGACGTGGGGGTTTTGATCTGTCGAAAAACATGGCCGCCCTTACTAAAAAGATCATAGGGGGTCAGACTAAAGTTTATCGCATGTATCTCGAAAACCGTTCGGTTTAGCCAAATTCTGACTGAATAAAAGTGTTCAGCATGGTGAGATTTATCTGCGGTCTAATTTTCATTTTGATCTGTTAAGCCATGTTGGAGTTATTGCCCCTTTTCGGCATTTTTTTTTTGTTGTTGCTAATTTTAATGTTATTTCTTTCAAAAATTTTCTCTTACACTACTTGACCAATTGGAACCAAATTTGGTATGAATGTTCCTTTGCGGTATCCTGCATAGAACTGATGTGGGGGTTTTTGATCAGTCGAAAAACAGCCGTTGTTACTAAACATACAACAAAGGGGTCAGACAGTAGTTTTTCGCATACATCTCCAAAACTGTTAGGTTTAGCCAAACTCTTTCAATCGCTGAAATGATCCTTATTATAAGGCCTTCAAAAGTCTTCAGGGATCAAAGTTGTCAGACGATTCCTTGTAAGAGTTATTGCCCTTGAAAGGTGAAAAAATGTATTTTTTTACCGTTTTCTGCCAATACCTTGAAAACTATAATAGATTGAAAGTAACTTGCTGAAATGATCCTTATGACAATTCCAACCAAAGTCTTCTTGAGTCAAAATTGTTGGACAACTCCTTGTTAAATTAATTGCCCTTGAAGGACAAACTTTAAGCAGGTGAGCGATGTAGCCTCTTGTTTTTTTGTTTTTGTTTTTGTTTTTGTTTTTTTTTTTTTTTGATATTTTTAAATGTTATTTCTTGCAAAAATCTTCTCCTCTGACACTACTTGAAAAATTGGGACCAAACTTGGTATGAATGTTCCTTAGGGTATCTTGCATAGAACTGATGTGGGAATTTTTGATCCGTCGAAAAACATGGCTGCCATTACTAAAAATAGTTTATATTGGTCAGACAGTAGTTTTTTTAGCTCAAATATGGTAATTTATTGTTTTAACTACAAAAATGACCACTAAATTCTTTAATTGGTACCCCTTCCTATTTGATGATGGAAAGTGCCTTTGACCATTACATATATGATTTAACTGTTCATAAAAAGCCTACGCAGCTTCATGGCAAGTCAATTTCTATGTGAAATAGAATCGCACCCCCCAAAAAACAAACAAACAACGTGTGCAACACAAGTACATGTATTTGATTTCTTTACAAAAGAAACTTGCTCACCGGTAATATATTTTTGTTGGGGGTTTAATTGTTCAAATGTTGAAACCAATCTTATGGTGGACATTTCGTATAGTTTCAATTTGTATTAATGCCTCTATAGTATTTTATATTGAAGGTAAACTCTTATTTTTAACTAGTTAACCTTTTCTTCCTTTTGAACGAAGTTAAACGAGGAGTCTACCTTACAAAAATGTAGGTAGAAATACATGTAAGATTATGAAACTCCAAAATGATTATTTCACTAACTTTAAGTATATTTGAACAAGTAAAGGAAGTTTAAATAATTATCACACTAGATCATGGAAATAGTTTTTTCTACAATGTATAATGCAATATATATAGATTGTCATATTGTTATGTATTTCCATGCTTAAACATGCAAAATAGTGAACTTACACTGTATTAGTGCGTATTTCCATTGGAAATTTCTTTACCTGGCAATATTTAGCTGATATACGACATGTATTCTATATTCTCATTACTAAAAGTTGACCTTTTCAACCGTATGATTGTTCATTATATACTGTGAGATATTTTGCATGATGCGTGTTTACAAATGATGATTTTTTTAGCTGTCATTTATATTGACAATTTTTTTCTACAAAATTTATTTCTCCTCATTGTTTTCCTAACTTGATCGAAAGTTCAAGATAATCCTATACGCTCATCGCTTGTGAACGGTGAGCAATAAATGAGAGATAGCGTTTCGGTTTATATGAAGGTACACATCTCAGCCACAACGGTACATATCATAAAGGGGTGACTTTTGATCTGTGAATACATATATAGGGTAGGGAGCATTTGAAAGAATCTAATTAAAACTAGCTCTTCGTTCCGTAGTTGACTAGTTTTAATTAGACTACACTTTAACAGAAATACGTCATGACCACCTTGATGTAGTCATACATGCAGCACTTTTTTGTCCAATTTGGTACAAAGGAACCAGGATAATAAAGGTTAACAAAAAGATCATAATCTAGAGAGGATGACTATAGTCAAAGAAAATAAACGCATACAACAAAGAACCTAAAATAACCAAAATAATACACAAGAAACAAAAGTATACAAACTAGACATTGCCCTTAACAGGAATATTACTCTATCAGCCAGTTTAACACTGTACATTTTGGGACCATTGTGAACGTACATGTACGTTTCTTATTGGACATATTATTTATGGCGGATAAACTCAGCACTTTTGAAACACAATTTCCCAAACATAAGTTTCTAGCAATATACACATCTCCATATGGTAATCTAGCATTCCATTGAGTTTCATAACAATCCTGCAAGTCGTTAATGAGGAGTTGTGGACAACACGAGACAAAGTTTTGCTGAAAAAAAAATCCTGTCTTCACATAATTCATTTCTACAATTTTTGTCAAAACATAAATTCCTGACAGTATTCACATCTCCAAAGGTTAATAACAAAGAGGGAAGCTGCTTAAAAAATAGTGGACAGACAGACAGACAGAGTAAAATCTGTACATCCTATAACTTCGTTTGCAGGGGTATAATGAGTAACATGAACTTCACTAAATCTTGGAGTATTGACCAGGTGCACTGGTAGGGTAAGCGTTCACAGTTCTTTCTAGAAACACCCGACGAACTACTCGAGCATAAAATTTCACGCCCCGGGTAGATGAAAGAGGAAGGAAAACACGATGAACAAATCGTTTTTTATCATGCACTTGGATATACCCATGTTCCATGGTGACTACAGCACAGCTTTCGTAGTGATGACATCTTGCAGCAACAAGATCTTATCTCAGAAGGCTTACACGGTAAAAAAAAGTCCATGAATCAAGTTCTGGTCTAACGGAGGTACTGAAAGCGATAAACTGACCTTCGTAAATACCCATTTTGACGTTATATATATTTTTTTGTTTTTTTGTTTAATGTACTTCAAAGGAAGATGCAGTTTGCACACTTTCGGGTAAGTTTAAGATCATAACTGATAGTCTGTACTACTTGTAAAAAAATGTCCCGAATTTGGTTATTGACTTACACCATTATGGCATAGAACCGTTTACCAGAGTTACACTGACAGAATACTTCGGGAAAGACAGCTTGATTTGATGTGTATTTAAAAATTGTTGATGTAGGTTTTGTTGCGCACAGGGACTTATATTCCAAGAAATTGGACTAAAGCTGGACATGCAGTGGCAGAGTATGGGGTATGGGTGGAAAACATAGGCACCGTAAAACAGCGCACTGTAGCCTGAACAACACAATTTTTATTTTTTTTTTTCGGATGGGAACATCCCCTTTCTGTTTAAAAATTTCTTGACAACCCCCCTTTGGAAGGGTCTCTGTGTTGACATTTGCTCCGGTTTCCTAGATATGACAGTTAAAACTCTGACACCAGTCAATTATAACAAGGATTTAAAAAAAACGTGATGTGTCCAAGTTAATATCCCACCAAAAAAAGAGAAATTATTCTCATATGTAGTTTCGTGTTTTATTAATCGTATATGTCATGCAACCCCCTCTTTCTAATACTAATTTAGGAGCATTAAATTAATTATATTCGTTTAATTTTAGTCTTCAGTAAAGCGTAAAAGCCATTTCCATTTTTTTTCTAGCTCTTTGATAGTAGAAAAATGTCAAAATGAAACAGACTATAGTATTTAAATTATGAGAATGTGTGTCACGTGATCAGTTTAAATATACACAAAGATGGCGGCCTCCCGACAATTTGAAGCGGTCGTTCGAGAAAAACGTGCTGTAGCTAACGAATAAGGTGGACTTTGGTATTCAAATTGATATACTTACATAGCAAAATATGTCTACTTTCAAATCATCCACCGTTCCGGATCCTTGGCGTGCTGCTGTTGGCGCAATCAGTCCCGGTTCGAGTCGAGGTCGTGTTGTAAAATTTTCCCGAATACTACAGTACATATAGGGCGTTTTAAGGGATTCGGTGGTGATCAAAACAAAAAATATCTCCACCGCCGAATCCTAAAAGGGATTACAGGGACATGACTTTTTTTCGTTAGTATATTGGGGAACCTTAAGGGAAATTTAGATAGTACATGTAATAACCGTAGAGTTCACACCGCTTCGCGGTGCTCGCTATGATGGAAAGAAACTTTCAATTGCTGAAATGGTCCTTTTGATAAGTCCTACCAAAGTCTTCTTGAGTCAAAATTGTTGGACAACTCCTTGTTAAATTTATTGCCATTGAAAGGTGAAAGAAGAAACTTTAACCAGATGAGCGATTCAGGCTCATGCATGGGAGCCTCTTATTAATACCAAAGCCAACTAAAAGTCTGCTAAATGGGTGTTCTTGGTCCATGGACTTGAGTGGTTATGACTTTGGTATAAAAACAAGATTTTAGAACAAACTGATTAATTGGAAGTCGTACTTTTGTTGAATAAAGTTTTGGAGAATATTTTTGGGTTATTTTAATAGTCAACACGGTGTTTCGATCACTTTCTTCTTTCCAGTCCAACCTTTGACTACAAACCAAAAATGTATTATTAGCATGGATTCGTGAAAGAGATTTATCGCCATTGTGAACTACTTGATTTAGGTTGATAAAAAATTCTATATCATTCCTCTTACTGAAAGCTGGATGTATATAGGGTTTATGTTGTCCACCCAGCTATCTGTCTGTCTGTTTTGATATTGTAAAATATTGTTCTTGTGTTTAATATAGTTATTGTATTATTACCCCACCTTTAGCACCTGTGCACTCTCTTCTTTCGCTGTCGCTTCGAGACAAAACACTCATTTAAAACCGTTTACGCGATAATTTAACGGCTGAGAGGTTATCTAATTGAAATCAATTAAATAAACACACATATTTAACACATGCGATGACATAAATATACAAATTTAATACAACTTCCATACGAGGAGGTTAAGCGGAACAACCATTATTTTGGCTACGCCTAGGGAAATTTTCACAAAGATTACCGTATTTGTCATATTAGAAAAGGAATAATTCCGTCCGTAGGGTAGATTTGTATTCATTTTAACATGGGATTGGCATTTATATCCTCATTCAAAAACTCCCTGTCGCTCGGTGTTAAATGCCGTACCCATGCTAAAATGAGTAGAAATCTACCCTCTCCACGAATTATTTCTTAATTAACCAGGTTAGCGATTTAGGCTCCTGGGAGCCTCTTGTTTTAATTTTAGTAAAGATTTCGTGGGTCTAGCCCATTCATATTTCGTTTTTTTTTTTTTTTTTTTTTTTTTTTTATTTTTTATTTTTTTTTTTTTTATTTTTATACTGATATGTGGGATTATCCAAATTTAAAAGAAAATTCGAGCGTCAATATTACTATAATTTACAAGAAAGGGCAACATGCTTTAGGCTACTACCATGGGGATGATGATAAGTTGCTAAAAACGGAAAGATCTGTGTCATGTCTCGGTCATTATATGGTCCAGGTAAACTTTTAAATGATGGACATCATGTCACGGTCCATTTATATGGTCCAGGTAAACTTTTACCTAATAACCCAGCGGTCTTCCAGTATAACAACATTATCTTGTATACATGTCATGCTATGGTGACCGTTTAGTTTGTCTTTCTGTTACAAGCTTTCAATGCAAGCTGATAAATCATCTTTGAAAGGTATAAAGGACCTAAAGTTAAGATATCCATGGATAAAAGTTGATGATATAACATGTACTTCGTATAGTGGATATACATATATATATATTTTGTAAATACACACACGATGACATTCGAGGAATTTTGTGGAAATTCTACATTCTGGGTATGTTATTGGTAGTATTAAATTTACCTTTATCTTTGTGTAGACCAAGCCGTGAATGATTAAGTGAAGGTGAAGGCTTCTAATATATGAAACGTAATATTTTGAGCACATTGTTGACAATTAAAGCCTTTCGTATTTGTTTTTAACGTAATATTGATTTTGGGGTTTTGATTTACCTTATGTCGCCGGTTTATGCCTAGAACTTCCCTACAAATATAATAATATATAATATAAAAAGTTTCTAGTTTTGATCAAGGAAATTATTTTCTTCAGCTAAAATGTGTTCCATTTGATTACAATTACAGTGTACGATAATACTCTGTTGAAATACTTTTGAATGTGATAGCGAACTAACTTTCAGTCAGGTTAAAAAAAAATTGGGGAAAAGGTAAAACAGAAAAAATAATTGTTAATGTGAGTGAAGTCGGATACTGTTTAACTATCAAGTACTGATTGACATTCAGTATATACATATTAAGAAAAACAGTTTTAAATGCAAATGTATAATTATACATGAAGTTTAAATTTACATTATATAATCTTTAAAATTTTGTTCATACTACAATTTTCACAAGAATCACCCCCAACCCCAGTACTAAGTACTAACAGCACTTTGATTATACACATGTTATTACATCAAACAAATACTAGTCAAAGAGTCTACTATCATTTGTATGAAGAAATTCCTCTTTTGTCTACCCCGGACTTGACTTTTTATGAGCAACTCGGCGGGTGTTTCTAGAAAAGCAGAGGACGCTTACCCGACCGGTGCACCTGGTCCATGCTAATGGAGTCCGAGTTGCTCATTTGCTTTTGTTACTTTGTATGTATGATTTTAGTTACTCTATGTTCTTTGTTGTGTATGTCTGTTTTCCATATCTGGCCGTTGTCCCTGGATTGCATTCTTTTGATTACCGCTATAACCTTGGTTCTCTTGATTACTCTTTAAGCACTTACTTAGCTTATGTCCTCACAAACCTCATACTAAACAAGTGACTACCCTTTCCTTGTAAAACAAGTATCTGACACTTTTTTTTTAAGTAATAACCGGGCATTCTTTATAAAACCTTCCGAGTTTAATTCCGTATAGGTACCTATTCTGATTTTTTTTTCTGGGTTTGTGATCGTGGTAGCCCTGAATGTCAGCACCAGAAGATACGTAAATTATCGCCTATTTAGGTCGCAATCATGAACATAACAGTCCATCTCCATCATATATGGAAACATTTATTATTGGATATGTCATGTCATGCCTAACTCGGCTGAAGCTGAAGAAGCTCATCCTACCGGTACATGTCCATAACACAAGTTTCTTTAATTTGATTCTTGTTTAGAGAGTCCATGTATCTATATTTGTAAGGAATGTGGTGATTATATTATGTGTAATAGATAGAACTTCTTTAGACCAGCATTTTGAGCCCTCGTTTACTGAAATCGAACAAGGGGTTGCAACGTTATGACATTTTTAAAGTCCCAAAATCATCCCCCCTTTTTCCACTCGCAATGAAATCAGAAAATGACTTTAAGCCATTTTTTGAAGGCAAATACTGAAGCCATTATTGAAATGACATCATTCAACATTTATTTTCTCAAAGAATGGAGTATTTTTATTGAAATTACTAGTATTATGATCCAGCCTTTTCCTCTTTTAGGAATAGAACCAAGCCAAGTACTACGGCAAGTCTGCTTTGACGGGGTCAAAACAGCCTCCATGACCATTTTTCCCCTGCCAAAAAATAAAAATGCTTACTACAAACTTGTTTCTTGGCTTAATTCATAAGAGAACTACAAGAATTCTTCAAGATAGAAGTGTTAATAATCAATCCAAACATAAAATTTAAGATTGATCAACGACTTTATATCCCACTTCTACCATTTAAGCCTGTAATGGCAAAATGGCACTATAGGATCTGTAGTGCAGTGCAACCAATTCAGTATAAGACTAATAACCCATATCACTTAATGTATCATATCTTTAAAAGTAGTAAAGATATGATCAAGAAAATTGGCATGCATTGTCGTTATAGAGTAAGCAAAATTTTTATTTTGGTTTTGAGTGTCGTCATGGAGAAATGGCAGCCATTTTGAATCAAGATGGCTGCCAAATTATGACAACAGTTGGTTTCTTTCACTTAGTCCAGATTTTTTAAGCTAGTCCTTTCATGTTTTTTATTTCCTGTATTATGACATTATTTACTTGTGTACTGTAGTATATTACATGAGAGACGAAAGGAAAGGCAGCCATTTTGAATAAAAATGGCCGCTGCTCTCATTGATATCCATTTCACAACCGAAAAGTTTATTTTCAGCAATAACTTTCTTAAAAATCAACCTATTTTTACAATCTTGGTATCATTTTCATGGTCTCATTCTTATCTTTCTTTCTAAAACTACATGTTTAACTTTAAATTGAATGTTGTAAAAGTACATGTACATGTATAGATTTGATAAACCAAGGATTTTTATAATAGACACTATAAAAATCCTAAGATAAGTGAGGAACTTTTAAATGGTGAGTTTCAAACTGGTTATTTTTTTTAATGTTTACTTCTTGTTTTATCCAATGCTTCAGATGCTTTCATGTAAAATTGACCAAGTTTTGTAAGGTTACTGACTGAATTGATTTAAAATAGTTGTTAAATCAAAATATCATGATTCTGCCATAATAGCTTTACACTATAATCATATATGTTATTTCGGTAAGCAACTGTATTTGTGCACTGTAAGGTTCTCTTTTGTGTGTATGTGAAGTTTTTACATCTTCAGGCAGTAATAAGCAAAGTGAAATGTTGATTTTACTTCATTTATAGTTTTTCTTGATCAAGACAATACAAATGTATTTAAATATAACTGCCATCATGATCATACAGTGAGTCAAGACAAACCAAATCTAATGAAAAAGAAATATACAAATCTATTTAAATATCAGTTAGTAAGAATATTTGTCATAATTGCAAGAAATAATTACAAGAAAAATCAGTGTACACATGTAAGAATGTAAATACAACATGACAAGATAAAAAATTGAGTCAATGCAGTACTTTTGCAGTGAAACTGACCGTATGTTTTTTTTAAATGGTGTGATATTTTAACAGAAAAGATATTTAATTTTCAAAATATTAATCTGATAAAACCACTAGAACAGTTATGTCAAGACATAAAAAATATCTAATTTTTTTAGGTGCCTTAATTAAGAATAATAGATGCATTTTATGATAGCAGATATGATGCATGAGGTCAATTTCCCAACAACATAACTTAAGATTTTCCAAAAAAACAGCAATTACATCTATATGGAAAGTCCAAGGATTCT
The DNA here is from genome assembly GCA_037379345.1 of Perna viridis. Taxonomy (NCBI): domain Eukaryota; kingdom Metazoa; phylum Mollusca; class Bivalvia; order Mytilida; family Mytilidae; genus Perna; species Perna viridis. The sequence continues at coordinate 10,698,674 of CM074517.1, read as the reverse complement.
CTACAAGAAAAGATCATTAATCTAGTATGTGTACTAGATGCTATAAATAGATAAAAATTGGTAAAGTCATTGTACTACTGAAAGTATAACAGATATTAATTGTCTTGAATAAGTATACATGTCATACACAAAGACCTAGGAAAAATATTCATCATAATACTTTTTATATTCAGAACAAATAGATTCAAATTGTGTTAAAAACCAGGTTCTACGACTGGTGTCCTTGGGGTTGATCTCAAAATCTGAATAAAAGATAAAAAAATTTTCAACAACACTAATGTCATCTTTGTTGGGCCATTTGAAGACATTTTTCTTAAGGTTAGACATTGACCAGCAACATCAACCTGAAACTAAAACATTACAAAACTGTGAAATTAGTATTAGTGTTACAATATATACCATTCAGCATGTAATTATACCCTAACTCTTGGCAATATTTATTTGTGTATCCTCATCTACATGAAATATGCATTTCCTCCATAACGTGCTTTCACTTCAAGTCAGCCAGCGACAATGTTACAAAAATGAATCTGATGTCCAGCAGCAGGTAGCAATCCACATTTGGAGATCCAAAATTGTCTTGCGAACTCATTAGCATCATAAAGGAATTAAGAATTGACATCAGTTAACTGAAAGAAACAAAAAGGGACCACAAAGAACCAGGCTCAACAAGCAAAAAGATTCAATTAGTAGTAAAAAATGTTGTCAAAAATACAATTCTACTTAAACTTTAATGAATTATTATTAAAAAGCTAATTTAAAAATTAAAATTTACAAACTGCTTTCAAATTCAATATTGCTCAATAATTCTAAAATAACTCTATCCCCCTTGGTGATCCCATTTGCCAACAAGTACTCATTAGTAATATTGTCCAATTGAGGACTTGTTGATACATCCTTTAGCAATTCTCCAAGTGTAATGCATGTAGTTCTTGACTCAACAGTGGCTAATAAAACAATTACAGATCAATGACGGTTTGTTTATAACAATTAGTATAACTCACAATATTCATTAACCATAGCCAGCAAATTAAATTATATAATAATATATCAAAACACCATATACTGTTCAGAATATAGTAGTTGAAAAAATTAAATACATGTACATGCACTAAAATGTACAAGTAACAACTAAGGACGGAATTACTTTCCCTATCAAAATGCTAAACACTTACTTAATACTGCTTGAAAACTTTAAGAGCATTGATAATGTTGGAAAAAAGTAAACAAACACCCCCCTTTTCCTAAATGTCGTATTCGGTAGTAAATCAATCATATTCGTGGCAGAAGAGAAAAACAGAGATTTTAAATCCCATTATTCTTTAAATAATAAATTATGATTGACATAAATCCTATGTAGAAACTCCAAATTTACTTACAAGCACAGTCACTGTAAAATAAAATATGGTTATGTGGTTTTGAAAGGTCAAGGACTTCTATAAAGGATGTTACATATAAATTTGGAATTTTATTGGATATTTTTTTTCCAGAATTAGCTACACAGTGCGATTCCGTTAGGTCAGGATAAGCCATGACGGTAAAAGTGTCTCGAACTTTCTATAGCCGCCTATTCCAACGCTTAAAATGAATATGTTCCTGATTACAAATCGAGAGCAAAGACAATTAAATTTAAAGAAAAAAACTTGAAGAATTCGAATGTGCATGTCGTTAAGCCGTACTCCCTATATTTACCTTATTTTTTTCTCTTCGAAGTATTGAAAACAAAATTTCAAGGTCGATTTGGGAAGTGTATCGGAATCGACTTCCATTCTAAAGATTTAAATCCTAAGCTCTCATTGGGTGTTATTTTTATTTCAATATGACGTCAGGAACATATTTATTTTTAAGTTTGAAAAACGTATACTCCGCTGAAAAAAACGTACCGCGCGACGTTAAATCCGTATTGGTACCATTACAAAAATGACGATAATTTATTCCCGTTCCGAGAAATATAAACAACAAGACTTATATTCACTACAAAAAGTATTTTATTAATTATTTATTTATTAAAAAAAGTCATAGCTAATGTAACCTCCGAAATAGAAGGATTTTGGTAACGTAAATACTAAGTCAAATTCTTTACCAGAAAACGAAATGGCGGCCATATATGGTCGCATTGGCATCTCTACTTCAAGTCTTGTTTTCTATGTTTTCTTTCACCTTCTTTGTTCTCTTTACTCGTGGTACTTAAACAGTGTGTAATGTTAGAACTAAATCTTTTGGCTTTACTTGAGAAGGTTTAAATGGGGAAGAACAAAAACTTGCCAGGTTGGAATTTTCTTTAGCGACGGAATTATTAAAGAAATTGGATTTATGTTGACCTTTCTTGCATATATAATAAAATAACTAGTCCTACATCTTTCTTTTACACTTATTGCAAGTCAGATGTGTTCTAACTTAAATACTTGTTAGAATATTTGGATAGATGAGTTCAAAACAAAAAGATCTGGTTAAACGGTATTTAAATACATTACGCATAGTAATCCAACTATATTACCCTATTAGAAAGATCACTTCTGATTTTCTTTTTTCTTTATTTTGTCTAAAACTTATTTGAATCAACTATTTAATGTCGTAACCAAATGCATGCACAAAATACAGGAAAGTGGACGGTATGGCAATGCTTTTTATTTCACCATTGAATCAACATTTTCTTCAGAATAACGAAGTCTTTACCAGAGACCAGCCTAAGTTTACTGAATGTTTTGTGTCCGTCATACCTGCTATAGGACCAGTGGTTTGGGTCGTACTCACGTTTCTCTGTTATATTGGTGGAATATGCTCTGCAAAATCGTCATCCCCTATTCAACTGCACACTCTCAGTTTGTTCAAAACTGTAAGTATTTAAGCTATTGTTAAAACTAAATATTGGAACATTTCTAAGAGTCAAATAACGTGCTTTAGTTAGTATGAATCCTGCTCGATCTCTGAGTGCCCCACTCAAAATAAAATATGAAAAAAGCTACTAATCGTTATTGAAAGGTCTTTAAATTATCACTGATGTTCTTTTTTCACTATTTTCTGGTATGTTTTTCTCTTAAAAGCTGACATTCAGTAGTAAAATACTATATTAGTATAAAACCCACTTACTTATTTTTCTGCATTAATTGTTTAACAAAAGTTTGAAAGTATATTCGAATGGTTTGATTTTATTCAGGCGCTTTGTATTGTACTCGCACTGCTATCTGGTTTTACAACGTACACCAATCATCATTACGGTTACAATTGCCATGATAATCTGAAGATGCCATCATCATATGTTCTTAGTACCTCATTATTGATACTACTATATGTAAGTACGTTATAAATTATTTGTCATTTAGATTGAAACGTTTGTTAACATCTGAAGTCATTGGTCAAATATCAAAAAAGAAAACTTACAGTCTTATAGAATCAACAACTTATAAAGCATAAACAGCAGCATGTCGGGAACATAAATTGGAAGGATTCGACGGGAAAACCCTCCTTTGGTGTACTATGGTGGTAAAAACCGGTGTTAATCCACCAAGATTAACTAATTCGTCTAATATATGGAAATTGACACGCCATATTGTTGCGTAAAACAGGCGATACTAAATATACACAGGAAAAATTCCACCATAAGTTTTCACATGTTTTAAACCATATGGAAACATATGTTGAGGACCAATATGGAAATTTATGTTTTTGTGCCTATAAAATCAAAACAAAAAAATGTTTGAACTATATGAAAATCGTGTCTTTTTCATACATTAAATCCTATGGAAGACATATAATTACCATTTTATTTTTATCTACCTTTTTATGAAGTATTTGTCCTGAATATATGTTCTCCATATGTTTTTCATGTTGGTCCTTAATATATGAAAAACATATGTTGCAATTGTTCCTGCATATATATTTACAATTTCTCTCTTCAATATTTGAGGCAAAACTAATCACACAATGAGGAAAACATTAAATAAACAGTTTTAAGTAGTTTTCTTGTTACTTATCCCAGAAAACTTCTTTATAATAGAGATCTTCTTACAAGTGTTGGTTCTAAACAGTAAATAAGTTAAAGAAAAGAAACTGAACGAGAAAGACCAGCTAACCAGCTAATGAAAAAAAAATGTATTAAAAATGGTGATTTTCTGCCAGATTTATGTTGCCATAGTATCTCAGATCAACAGAAGGAAAGGAGTTGTTACGTCCTGGAATTTGTGGTTTTTCTGGCTCTTTGTTGTGATTTGTGGAATTGTGCCTCTCCAAGACAACATCATGTACCAAGTAAGTACAGAAGTTTTGGAACAAAATGTGAATTTTTTTTAAGTTTTCAATAAATTTAAATTGGTATCCGAATGTTTTATCATGAATGACTGTTACGGCTAATAATCTGCATGAGGAAGATGGATTCGGAAGCGCTTATTAAATGCTTTATAAGTCTATATTAAGAAATTTCAATGCCTATCTTTAGGTTACATCCATCCATATATCATGCACTATAAGGGCAATTTCTTCTTAAACTGAATACATATGCTTTATTAAAATTTTGAACCTGGCATTTCAGACCTTTTCTATAGCTATTGTCAAATTCCAGAATTTGATAAAACGCATAGATATTTAGCTTTATGTACGCTGTCATAGTTTTTCTTTCTTCAGTTTTATGTATGCTCTCTTGTTTTTCCTGTCTTAAGTTTTATGTACACTGTCTTGGTTTTCCTATCTTCCGTTTTATGTGTGCTCTCTTTGTTTTTCCTGTCTTCAGTTTTATGTACGCTGTCTTGGTTTTTCTATCTTCCATTTTATGTGTGCTGTCTTTGTTTTTCCTGTCTTCAGTTTTATGTACGCTGTCTTGGTTTTCCTTTCCCCAGTTTTATGTGTACTCTCTTGTTTTTTCTATCTTCAGTTTTATGCGTGCTCTCTTGTTTTTCCTATCACCCGTTTTATGTGTGCTCTCTTGTTTTTCCTATCATCCGTTTTATGTGTGCTATCTTGTTTTTCCTATCTGCTGTTTTCATACGTAATTGGTCTTTTTTATTCTGTTCGCAACATAGTACGTAGATCGTGTTTCCTGTTTTCACGTTTTGGTTATGTAATTTATTTGATGTTGATGAATTTAAGTTGCATGTCCTTTTGTTTTAATGATTTTGTTTTTGTCAATATATAGGAGCGCAAGGAGATTCGCTGTAATACGGTATTTTTTTTTGCAATGAGAAATAAACCAAAGCAATATTTCTGAACGTGCAGTTTTAGCATAGGATTTCGTTTAGAGTAATTTGACGGTTATACTGCTATTGCAGTGATACTTTCCAAGACCAAAGTAAAACCCACCAAATGGCCCCAAACGACCCCTTGTGATTTTATCAAGGGTTACAGTTTGTAAGCATCGTTTTTGATTACATTTTAGCCAACATGTTTAGGAAGTATTTTACAGTACATCAGCTTTGGGTTATCCTGTATACAAGTGATACTGTACAGTTTATCAGAGAGTCCTAGCCATGATGGATATCAGAGGATGGGGAAGGTTGGTAAAATATGGTCAGCTAGTGCATTAACGAAAAAAATAAGTTTATGAGCCAAGAAGCAGTCCTATATAAAGCTATTTATTCTAATGATAGCCTTCACCCTTTCTATCTTGACATATAATCGTATAGAAAATTCACGCTCAACCTCCGAGATGCTTTGGAATATTATTAAATCATACTAAAGGTGCTAATTATATGTCAATTTATGCAAACGTACGTGCCAATATATAATCATAGCACTAAAGGTTCATTTAAAGGTATATAACATGACAGTCTTTACGCTAACAAATCTTGAACTAATTGATATATATACTAAAGCAGGATGCGTATGTAAATAAAGAGCTTATACGTAATCAATATGAAGGTCAACGAAACCATGTTGAAATTTTAATTTTGATACTGCATTAACTGGATATAAACGTACCCAGACCAAAATAAAGAAAACACAACACAATACTAAAGAATTCTTAAGAGTAAACAAGTCAAATCTGTGCAATGTCATTTGATACATATCGAGAGTTAAGTATCATATTTTCGACTTTTGTTTTGGATATTTAGAATGAGCAACGTATGAAATAAAAAATCAAATGTGCAATTATTCATGAGATCCAAGAAATCCAAAATAAGCAAAACAAAAACCGTCATATGTGACAGGCACCATTTAAACAAATATTGAAATATTAGAAAATTGATTTTTGTCCTGCATTAAACTCAATTGGATGTCTAGACCAACATTATCGTTTATTGCAGCCTCCATGCCCAAGGCCACATGCATCTTTGTTATCTAGACTATTTTTCTGGTGGTTTAACCCGTGAGTATGATCAATTTGATTATAACATCGTGTTTTGGAAACATAAGAAACTACCGACAATAGTTAATGGATTTGTTTGATTTGCTTAAATTTCGTGGAAAGTCATTATAAGTCGCGATTATGCATTTTGACCCGGTTTCTATTGCACATTTGCACAAAATAGTCAAAACGATCAATCAAAAAAAATTGACAAGACATGAAAATGGGTGAAAAATAAAGCCTTAGAATCGGTAGATAAATCCACATATTAATTTTGATCTCGCCGAGGACAAACAAAGTAGGTAGGCGAATATTATACTTGGCGAAGAGATGATGATAGTGTCTTATGCACATCAATGAGTCCAGATTATCCAATAACGCATAGGAATATTTTTGGAGTTAACAAACACATCATACGAAATTTAAAAAGCAGTGCATCGTACATATAGGTTAAGTCACATTGACTGCTGTTCCTATCGAAAAAAACCCATTCCATTTAGATTAAACACTTACACATAAGCAATTCTAATAATATATCTCTTTTTTTTTCCGTAGAGTTGTTAAAAATTGCTACAAGAAAACAATAACAAAGGATGATCTTTGGGATCAGCATCCGCAATTACAAGCTAAATATGTTATAAATGAACTGCAGTCATCATGGACTGAAGAAGAAGACAAAGCTCGAAGAAAAAGGTAAAAGTAATATTGCCAGCCTGTTCTTTATATACCATTAAACTACCACCATGCGCATAAACACGATTTTCTGTGATTAATTCAATCAATATTATACAATGACGACTCCATTTTATAGCCTGTTATTTTTTATTTCAACCCATTTAATGTAGGTTACTCAAGAATAACATACCACTCAACAACACAAATGGAACGATTCCAAGGTCAAATAACGACGAAGAGACGCCTTTACTACAGCATGAAATAGTGCGGGATGAAGTGGACAACATTGATTTACACCCGTCCCTATACAAATGTTGTTTTAAGCTCTATGCATTCACATGGTTTAAAGCAGCATTTATGAAACTTGCTTGTGACGTTTCAACACTAATCCAACCGTTAATATTAAGGTATTGCTATGCTATTTTTAAGACATGTTTGTTCAGATCGTTTGAATACAACTCATTTTGTTCAAAGGACGGTATATTAATTATTACATCTAAAAATTTATAGAATTATAATTACGTAAGTTACAGACTAAGGCAAAAATCCAATAATATTCTTAGGTGACCTAATTAATATTTTTTCTATTTATGGAGGTTAATTGTGGCTGAAACAGAGAAAGCAAGCAGTGACCGTGTGATATGGTATGGCGTTGTACTGGCATTTGTGATTTTCTTAGCTGGACAACTGAATGCTACATGTTATGTACACTCATCTCAACTCATGGTATTTTTAGGCCTCAAAATTAAAACTGCATTGATCGGCGTCATCTATCGAAAGGTAAACAACTTCTTTCGTTTTAACAATTGAGTAGTTTGTCTAAAAGGGAAAAAAGGAAATCCCCGTATTATTATGATTTTTTAAAAAGATTTATCGTAACTATTTTATAATGTTGAATTTCATAAAGAGTGCTTTGTATAAAACTCAAAACGTATTTTATCTGATTTCTGATTTAATTCCATGATTTTCTCAGTAGTTGTACACTTATTTTTAACTTATCCGTTTTTAGTTTTAACAAACATTGCATTCTGCCTGGATAGCTCCCTGTGCCTTTATCGCCTTCATCTAATCACAAAATTTCGCTATGAGCAACAAGCCTTTTTTTGTTTTAATTTCAGACATTGAAAGCTAGTCACAGTGTTAAGAAGGAGTATACAGTTGGAGAAGTTGTAAATTTAGTTTCTGTAGACTGTCAACGAATACAAGATGCATTTACATTTTCACATGAAATGTTATCCTTCTTCTTTATCATCACAGCTGCACTATATGAACTGTGGGATGTGATGGGCTTTGCTACTCTCGGTTGTCTTATTGTTATTGTTGTTCTAGGATTTTTGAATGTTCTCTTCGGGAAACTGCAGCAAAAGTATTTACAAGAGATATTATATTACAAAGGAAAGCGATGCAAGTTGCTGAATGAAATCATCTGTGGGATCAAGGTACTGATCCAAATTTTATGCCATCGCCTGAAGTAAACAATTACAAAAACTATTATTCATATTACTGTCAGCGGAAACAAAATATCTTTAATGCAAACAAAGCATATCTTTTCATTACAAAAACGCAGAGAGCAGTTGTATACAAAATCACAACAAAGAACCCAACAAAAACAAGGTTTTTATTTGCTCCATTCCATGATGTGGTCCATGGGAGGCTTAACAAAAATAAAGAAAACTTATTTTTTATCGTTAAGTTAGTTGAATTGTAGAAATTCCTTCAACTAGAAGATATCTACATTCTATTTTACAGGTTATCAAAATGTATGCATGGGAACCATACTTTGCTAAGAAGATAAAAAGTATTAGGGAACAAGAAATGATTATTCTCAAGAAAATTGCACGTGTAACAGCATATTCCATTGTGTGTGCTACTCATAGTCCATTTATGGTTGGTGCATTGTACATTAATAGTCTAGGTACCAGTTAGAGTAGGCTATATAAACTCATTAAGCGTTTATTGAAGACAACTGTATAAGATGTGCTTAGGTAATTTACAAGGAATGTAAAATCAAGGGTAACCACCTTTGCAAGGTTAAAGAATATTTTTTGTAGTTAAAGAATGAATCAATTTTACAGAAGTTTATTACAGTTAACCGTTCTGCCTCGCATTTAAATCTTACTATCTCTTTCAAATTAATGTTTTATATTAAGTTTTATATCCGGAATACTTATGTTAATTGATTTATATATTCAGACTGCATATATAACAATTCTTTAATCTACGAACCGTTAGATCATATAAACGATGAACAAATGTTTAATTGTAGATGAATTTTGCCATTTTGTTAATATACGCACTGATGGCAACAACAACGCCTTTTGATGCTGGTACAGCATTTTTGGCACTTTCTGTTGTCAATATACTCAGGTTTCCATTGACTATGATTCCATTTGTACTTACTGGTCTTATTCAGGTAAGGTCACAGTCGTTTTATTTACGAAAGTTTCAACTTGTCTGGTTTAAATATATTTCTTTCTAAAAGCTTTTCGTATGTACGTTCTATTGAAGATGAGTTTTACTTCCAATCATTTTTTCCATGCAGAAAAATTCCGAATCTTTGGTATAACATCTATTTTTTAAATTCTTCCTGGCTCTACTCTATGGTTTGTTGCTCTACTCATTCATTACTTATTAACAATGTCTTTGAAAACGTTGAGAAGTAATGGTATATTTAAATTAGAATGGAAGGCAGATATAATGTCCCAATTACGAATAATATGTAAGCATAGCAGTAGCTGATGTAATCAAGTGTTCCCCGTCCATAAAATTTAGTGAGCGTTATAATTTCCTTTCAGTTCATATTCGGCATACTGTTAATGTATGTTATTTCGTAGCTTTTGTTTTTCGTGGTTTTTAAAATTTTGTTATTTCGTAGATTCTTTAAATTCGTGTTGTCTGCAGTCATTAGACCATTTTTACTTATACCTTATATTTTGTTGATAATAATATTTCGTGATAAAACCGAACAACCACCACCACGAAAATTGTACACGCAAAAAACAATAGGAATTCTAGTTATTATGACATTATGTAAAAAAATCATTGCTGTTTTTAGGCTTACGTGTCCATTGAACGCATCCAGAAGTTTCTTATGACAGATGATGTCAATCATAAGAACACACAGAGTGTGAGGCAAGCAGGTAAAAGTTAGTTGTTATGAAAGTACAATGATAAAGAACTTTGTTGATGGAGCCCGGATATCTTATTTAATACTAGCTTTATGTGTTTTTATTTTTTTTTTATGCCCGTTATTTAATGGCTGTGTTACAGTCCCTTGGGTTATGAACTGTTGATAGCACTTCTCTTTTCCCGGCTACAAAGAAAATTTAGTCTTATCACTTCTTTTAGACTATGCCATATCAATTGACAACGGTAGTTTTACCTGGGAGAAGAACACGAACAGACCAACTTTAGGTGGGTAGGTATGATAAAACTATAATTTTTACTTAAAGTACTGTTTATTCAGTATTTTTTAAGACTTGTTTGTTATCAAATGATGTTTTACCGATCACTCAAGTGACGCAGCAGCACAGTAGCGATTAACTGAACGTGTAACTGTCGTTTTAGAATTGTCAAAGAGTAATCAAGGGAACCAAGGTTATAGCGGTAATCAAAAGAATGTAATCAAGAGACGAAGACCAGACATGGGAAACATACACAACAAGGAACATAAAATAACTAAAATCATATATCCAAAGTAACAAAAGCAAATGAGCAACCCGGACTCCACTAAAAAAATGGGAGCATGGACCAGGTGCACCGGTAGGGTAAGCGTTCTCTGCTTTTCTAGAAACACCCGGCGAGTTGCTCATGAAAGTTCAAGTCCGGGGTAGTCGAAAGAGGAAAGGAAAACTATGACACGTTGAACAAATAAGTTTTCATAGCACAGATATTTACATTTTAACGATCCACGAGTTCATGATGACGACCATAAATCTTGTAGTGATGACTTCAATCTTGCAGCAACATAACCCTGTTTCAGAAGCCTATTTGTTAGAATTCTAGTGCGATATAAAAAGTCTGCGTTGTGTCGGCAAGCTCTATCATAACGTATGAGTTGTGATATGAACACGCCATACGCAGGTGCTGAAGGGATGTTTCCACAGATGAAAGGAAAGTTGATAATTCTGAATGAAAAGTCATCACGTTTGTCGTAAAGTTTTCCTTTACCGTCGATTTCTAAGTGTAGGTCAAGATATGAGGCTGACTTCGCAGTGTCTGTAGTATCCTTTATCTCAAGTTCTTTGGGGTAGATGCGATGTATCAAATCCCCGAAATTAGGATTGTTTAAAGATAATACGTCATCTATATAGCGGAAACTGAGATTAAAGGATCTAGCTAAACAATATTCTTTCTTTCGGATCAGATTAGCTATAAAGTTGTTTGTATTGATTCTTGTGGATTTTAGGAATCCAGTACATAGACGGTAAATCACAATAATTATCCCTGGAAGAGAGACCAAAAGATAATACCACAGATTAATGGTTTTCCACAATCTCTTCTTTGGGGAGTGTGGTAATAGTATAGGTCTTATCACTGCTATTATTTTCTACGTCTACCTTTGATAATAAACATTGGATGTAAAACGTTTTGCAGACAAAAACAATGTTGTTTTGGGCTTTGTCTGCTGGTACGACAACATATAATCATATATAGTAGACAGTATTTTTGCAACATCAGGTCTTTGAAAACTGATGTAGCATTGGCACTCATTGACCTACTTAAACATTTCATTCGTTTCAAAATTAAAAACCTCACGGAAGGACCATATTTGAATGGAGAGTTTTTGTAAGAACAGTCAGGTGGTTTAGTCTTGAAGTCTTCCATCTCGAGGTTCTGCAATAGCCTTTTATAATTGAAAATTTTGGATGCAATGAGTGAAGTATAGGAATATGAAGTAATTGGTAAAGATTTGTCTTTGAAATGTAGGGGGATTTTGTTGGTAACGTTTTTGTGATGGAGGATGTCAGCCAAATTAATTGCAAATACACCTTTGTTGACAAACGGTAGTGGAAGAAATGATCTTTTTTCTTCATCTTGACTTTTCACACAAACTGGTTTAAAGAATCTGTGGAAACCAATATCTAAAATGATGACAAGAAGTCTGTATAATGATGAGGTAGGGTCACAAACATGAGTGTCAATACTTGTTTTGTAAAGGGAGTGTAGTAGAGTGAGAGGTATAGAATAGAGTTTGGTTCTAATGTGATGATGTCCAAGAGGTTTTTGTATGAAAGGAAGGAGACCATCTATGGAGACATCATGTAACTTTGGTGACGTATAGTGGCGATGGCCATGACTCCTTTCCCGTCTAGGATTTTTGTCAAATAATTTCATCACATTTATGCTATTGTTATATTGGCTTGAAAGGTTTCCTATACTTTTGATGTTGTCTTTGCATCCGTAAGGGTATTGCAGTACCTAGTCTGCGTATCCAGTACTCCTCTCTTTCCGTACGATAGTTCTTACTTAGAACGGGGCTGTTCATAAAGGACATTGAATGATCTTGTTGATTAAAATGTTGATATACTGTCGGGAATTCGGTGGTATTTATTCCCGGACGATAACCACACATTCTTTTGTTTAATCGTTCTTGTGTTTCAAAGTGTTGAACTATGCCAATTGGTATCTTTTGTTTTGATATTTCAAAGAATATAGTATTTGTGAAGCATTTTGAAGCAAAGAAAGGAAATGAATAGATGGAGTAATATTTTGTCTTGAATTAGTAATCTATGCATTCAAAACTGTGTGTCAGGTTGGTTTTTGTTAGTTGCACATCAATAAATCATCGTTTTGTTTGTTTAAATTTGTAACTCCGTCTGATCTACCTTCAAATCGTTCATCATTCGTTTTTTTAGTTATTTGTACTAGCCTTCGTTTGTATGGTTGTATGGTTTACCATATTTGACTGTAAATGATTAAATTTTTATGTAAACATATTAAAGGTAATTCATTTTTTCAATATATATCATATTTTATCTACCCTATTTATGAAATCTTGCAGTATTCAAAAATTTTATAAATAAGTAAAACACTGAGGCTTCATTCCTTGCATTGCATATGGTTGACCCCCTCGGTGATGGATTTGGCTTCCTCTTTCGATGGTTTTGGTATTTAGTACTTCTTGTATACAACTAATATGTTGATTGTAATCTTCCTACCTAATTGATTTTAATGCTGCAAATTAGAGGTTACTCATTGAAACACGTGTACAACATATCGAAATTTGCAATTTATAAAACTGATATTTTTTAATCAATATAGGCTTAATGTTCACGTTGAAGAAGGAAAACTTATTGCAGTTGTTGGTCATGTAGGATCAGGAAAATCGTCTTTGATCGCCAGCATCCTTGGAGAAATGGAGAAACTTGAAGGAGATGTAAAAATACAAGTAAGTTAATTGCTTACTCCTGAAATTATTATTCCTTCTCTTTTATATATTCCCTCGAGAATCTGCATTGTGCTCAAATCAACATGCACTTATATGAATATTCTCACGTTTGCTCAATACATGTTATCAGTGGTGGTTTTAAGCTAACCAAGGGAACCAAGGTTATAGCGGTAATCAAAAGGTTGTAACGCAGGGACAAAGACCAGACATGGAAAACAGACATACAAAACAAAGAACATAAAGTAACTAAAATCATACATACAAAGTGACAGAATCAAATGAGCAACTCGGACTCCACTAAAAACCAGGTGCACCCGTAGGGTAAGTGTCCTCTGCTTTTCTAGGAACACCTGCTGGGTTGCTCATAAAAAGTCAAGTCCAGATAGACGAAAAAGGAAAGGAAAACTTTTATTCATGTGAATTTTAGGCAAAATATTGAAATGAAAACTTAGTATAATTGCAAAATTTTTACTGTAGTTTACACTTTGCAGGGATCTGTGGCCTATGTTTCACAGGAAGCCTGGATACAAAATATGACGGTCAAGGAGAACATACTGTTTGGTCATTCATATAATGACAGTAAATATCACAGAATTCTTGATAGCTGTTGTCTGCTGTCAGATCTTAAGATTTTGTCGGCTGGTGATATGACAGAAATAGGAGAAAGGGTATGATTATAGTACCATATTTTAGATAATCTTTTTATTTTTACATAATTGCTATTGCTTCGTTGCTTGCTGTCTTGGTAGTACAATGTAGTAAAACTCGAACCCCAATCAATTCAATCAGATTTATTTATTAATCAACTAAATAGAACACCATAATATAATATTGGATCGTGAAAACAGCTTATTCAAATAAACTTTTTTTACTTGGTCATGATTCGTTGTTAGAAATAATGATTTCATAGATGTATATTCATTTTTACTAGGATTGCTTAGTTTGTTGCCGTCTAACATACACTTCCCATGTTCTTTTTACCATTCATGTCGTCTTTATTTGTTTGCAGTGTTGGTATACATCGTTGGGTAATTGATGACAGTTATGTCTTGTTTTCTTTTAAATTATATTTTTATACTTTTTATATATCGTGTATCTCATACTCGATCAATTTGATCAGATTCAAAATGATAAAAAAAATCATCTAAAAATTTAGTTAACATACGTTGTGACATGATTTGTATTTCAGGGAATAAATGTGAGTGGTGGACAGAAACAGAGAATTAACCTTGCTCGTGCTGTATACAGTAACTGTGATGTCTACCTATTGGACGACCCGCTTAGTGCAGTGGATTCACATGTAGGGAAGGACTTGTTTAGGAAGGTTATAGGTCCCGAAGGATTGCTTAGACACAAAGTAAGTCATTGTAACCATCTCTATGATCGAAATATATTTGTCAAATAAAGATCCAACACAACCAGAAGTTCCATATTTATAATTCACTAGTACTTTCACGTCTTCATAAACGATCTTCAGGTGAAAAACTGCAATAGTGAGGTTACAGATATAGAACGACTTAGTAACTTTATAAATAATTCAACGTTATAGTGTTAAACGAAACTGAAAGTGTAAGCTAATACATATAATAAAAATTAAATTTAACGTCCGTTTAAGATAGGTTTAAATTTTTCAATAAACTTTCGTTCTTTCAACTCCCTTAAAGTGTCTCTCGGAGATTTCATTTTATAAAATGGAAAGATAAAAAATTTTCCACCGCCACAAGTTTCAATGTGTGCACTCAGCAGTATTGGTCTATATGCGGAATCTCTGACTTGTTGACAGTGTACCCTCATTCGTTCCGATAATGCATTTCCAGTCTGGCCGATATATATCAATAATATTAAATTGGCACTTTTGCAGTTCATGTTTGCATTCGCAAAAAAATTATGTTCCATCCCTAGAAGAAATTTCGGGACCGGAATATATGTATTTGCAGGTGCCGCAACGTTTATCTTCGCATGGTGACACTACGGGATATTCATCTCCTTATGGATCAAACCTCGCTTTTGTTAATAAAAGTTATAAATTCGATGGCTGTCGCTTACTTTGGATAAGAGTATTAGGAGTGATTAAATCTTTCAATTTTTCACTTTGTGTAAAAATTGGTAGGTTAAGTTTCGCTACATTGAAAATTTCGGATTTGCAGGGTTGTGCGTTACGACAAAAGGGATTATACAATCGTTATTTCCATATGTTGGTGTCCTGTTGTTTGTAGTCCGTAAAGATTCTATTGGTATTTGCTTCGCACGTTCGATTCCATTTTGTATAATATTTTGTGGATATTTCTGTTTTAGAAGAAATTGTGATAATTCTTCAAGTCTTTGATTTCTGATGTTTGAATCTTCAATTACAGTACATATTTTTAGTGCCAGGTAGTACGGGATATTCCGTTTCGTGTGAGATGGGTGGCATGATTTAAAATTTAGATATTGATGGGTGTCTGTATTCTTATAGTAAATATCTATGGTTAGTTTGCCATCCTTAAGTAGCACTGAGATATTCAAAAATGGTAATTTTGTATTACTGACTTCTTGAGTAAATTTAATGCATGGATGTAGGTTGTTAAGCATTTCCGTTAATTCGGTTAGTGTGTCATTGCCATGGGTCCAGATTATAAAACAATCGTCAAGAAATCTTTTCCATGATTTTTCAAAATCTCTTGTGAAATCTAGTCCATATTTTTGTTCTAAATAACCCATGACTAACGTGGCATAAGTGGGAGCAAACTTAGTGCCCATCGCTGTTCTTTTTATTTGTATATAATTTTTACCACCAAAGAAGAATGAATTGTTTTCTAAGATAACTGTCTGACTGATTCTAAAATAAAGTCATTATCGAATCTATCTGGAATAGCTCCTCTGTGTTTTTCAATCCAAAATTTTACGACTTCTATTCCGAGATCATGCGTAATGTTGGTATAAAGACTTATAACGTCGTAACTAACCAAGAGTGAATTTGGTTCTGTTCTATCGGGTATATGTGATAAAAAGTCAATATCATTCCGAATGAAGCTCGGAACATATGTACACAGTGGCTGAAGTAAAATATCGACCATGTTGCTAAGACGATGTGTAGGACATATTGGACCGGCTATAATTGGCCGAAGTTTTAAATCAGTGGTAGGGGTTACTTTAATATATTCTGTGTTTTGTAAATTCACTGCGTTTTGAATTTCCACGGATTTGTGAATTTTGGGAAGACCGTAGAAATTGCTGGTCTGATGCGAAAAATTTATTAATGCATCAGCTTCCTTTTCTGTTAATGAGTCTTCATGGCGTGACACAAGATTTTTAAGTCTCCTCATTATGCGGGTATCTATGTTTTCCGGAATTTCGGAATAAAACGAAATATCGGACAATTGCTCTTCCGCTAGAGCGCGGTAGTAATCCGAGTCCACAATGACAATGGCGCCGCCTTTATCCGCTTGTTTTATAATAATATATTTATCGTTTTGTAATCATTTCAGGGCTAATTTTTCCGGTTTCGATATGTTTTGTCGAACGTTTTGACTCGAAATGAGTGGAAATTTTACAATGCTATCAATGTATTGTTCTAACAATTATTTCGATTTCTTTTTGGAGTGAAGTTAGACTTATTCCTTATAAGAGAATAATCAGCTTCGCTCTCCTTGTCTGCAAAAAATTCCACTAACCTTAATTTTCTACGAAATATTTGTATGTCCTCCTCAAGTTCTTCAATATTTGGTGTAGGTGTAGGAGTAAATTTAAATCCCTTCAACAGTAGATTCAATTCATTGTTATCAAGATCTCTGTTAGATAAATTTATGATTTTGGGATCTATTTGTCTATCTCTTTCGGTTCTGTTTGCTCTGTTTCTTTGTCCCTTTCCAGGTTTTTTGGTCCACCTCTAAAAAATGAATGAATTTTTCATTTGTATTTTGTCCACTAGTTTCACGATAGTTATTGCGATTCCTATAGACTGCTCCTCTGAATCTATTTTCGGTTCTCTTCTTAGTTTGGAAGTTGTCCCCAGATTTTGCCTTATTCTGGTTACTTCGTTGCGGACGTGTTCTTTGGCTTGTGCCATTATTTTGACGCTTTCGTTTTGCACTTTGACTTCTTTGTCGTTGAATGCCATTTTTCACGGCATCTGAGTAGGATATTTTCTGACTTCTTGAGCGTGATCTGTTCTGCGTCATCGGATTCGATTGTTTGTTTTCATTAAAAATTTGATTTCCTCTCTTTTTTATATTCTTTTTACCATTAAAGGTATTTGGTTGGCGTTGTCTGCTTCTCGGGTGCGTAGGCACTTTGCGCTGAGTTTGTTGATTTTGCTTCCTTACTCTTTGTTTAGGTTCAGTCGGCTCCTCGCCATAATTTTGTACGTACTTGTTGAGAAATGTCGTTTTTGGTTTCCAAAACTTGTGCGATTTTTCTTCTTCCTTCGAAATATCCACTATCCATAATTCCCGCATTTTGTCTGCGGTATTGCCTTTTGAGACTTTGGATATTTCATCGATAATTTGCGCATCAATGTTATATATATATACTGGAAATAAATCTTTAGATGTTTATTAATGTTTTACAGACAAGAATTTTGGTTACTCATGGTGTTCATTGGTTGCCCAAGGTTGATGAAATTATAGTTCTTAACGAAGGGAAGATATCTGAACATGGCACGTTTGAAGAATTGATACGATATGATGGCAATTTTGCACAGTTCTTACGGCTGTACCTTTTACAAGATGATGAGATGGAACACACCGATCCAGAGAGTAAGATGTCTTGTTTGGTTTATGTTATTGTGTTATGTAGATGTTTATTACTAATATTACTAATGATTATTAGTAAATTTTTTTTTAACTTTGGGTGTGTATTGGTATGAAGTATGTGCTCACAATATGTAGTTTACAATATAAACGTTGTGTTAAAACACCAGAAAAATGACCAGACTTGTTCTTCTATATGATTTATGATAGAGAATTATATCTTGATATCAATGGTACGCAATTTGTACCATGTTACTTTTAGTAATATAGTACACCTTAATTCGATTTTTAATTTGTTATTCCTGACAAACTTAACATGAATCATGTCATTGAAACATTCCAGTTACCAAAATGAAGGATGACATGTGGGATCAGATTGACGAAGTAACATCAGGCAGTGTTACATCGGCTGACGACTTATATATCCACGGTGGTATGTCTAGAAGACAATCTCTGATGTAAGTTCAATTTTGATACTTTGAATAATAAACAAAATACACAGTTAAGAATAGGCAAGATACTAGAAATACAGTGTATTATACCCCTTATATTATATCGAAATGGTTTGAACTGATGAGGTTGTCCGTAATGATTTCTTGTCTTTGAAATCTCCTACATTGTTTATAGCTTAATAGCATTGTGACCTATGATTTTTCAATCCTTTATATTATCATTTCCTATACTCAATTGAAATCCTGACTCCACAGCATTATGTAGCATCGTTCCTCGAAAAAAGACGGAACATCTATATACAAATATGTTGTATTTGGCAAAGAGTCTTTTTATTTTAATAGAAAAAAAAATCAAATCATCTTCCATATAATTATACTCTGATCCCATAGAAGAACATCGTTTTGCCAGATTCTTTTATCTCATTTATGGATATATAGAACTCCAAAACCAAAGCCATGAGAATCCAACAAAACCAGATGGATCCAATATTGGTAAATAACCAACAGATAGAGAATGTAGATAAATTTACGTACCTTGGAAGTGTCATGAGTACAACTGGAGGCACTGACGAAGATGTACAAGCCAGAAAGATGAAAGCATTACAGGCTTTTTCCATTCTAAAGCCAGTATGGAAAAGTAGAACTCTGAGAACGACTACTAAGATCAAAATTTTCAACAGCAATGTTAAGTCTGTCCTGTTATATGGTTGCGAGACCTGGAGAGAAACAGAAAACACCATGAAATCTATACAAGTCTTTGTTAACAAGTGCCTAAGAAATATACTGAATATCAGATGGCCAGAAAAAATAACAAACAAGAAACTCTGGCAAAGAACAAAACAACAACCAATAGAAAACACCATTCGAACCCGAAAATGGAAATGGATTGGTCATACTTTAAGAAAGAACAATAAAAACACTACAAAGCAAGCTTTAGATTGGAATCCCCAAGGGCAAAGAAAAAGAGGAAGACCAAAGAACACCTGGAGGAGGGGTTTGAACTCTGAACTGAAGAGAGTAGGACTAACGTGGAAGAATTGTAACACCATCACCCAAAACCGAAGCGAATGGAGAGAAACTGTAGTCGCCCTATGTCCACCCATGGACGAAATGGAATAAATCATGGATATATAGACATATGAAGTCAGACTTATAACTTGACCTACACTTAGATATCGATCAAAAGGGAAAATTTATGACCAAATTATACGGCTAACGCGATGAATTGACAATTTTCCTTAAAATTGTGGTCGTACCCCTTCAGCACCTGCATATGGAATTTTCATATAAATTCATATGTTATGCCAGAGCTTGCCGAAACTATGCGGGTTTTTTGTACTGTGCTAGAATTCTTACAATTAGGCTTCTAGGATAGTATTATGTTGCTACAGGATTAAAATAGTTTTATGGTCGCCATCAAGAACTTGTGGATCTATATGGTATATCCATCTACACCATGAGCACTCGGTATTTCTAGAAAAGCTGAGGAGGTCACCCTACCGGTGCACCTGGTCCATGCTCCCAGGTTTTAGAGGAGTCCAGGTAGCTCATTTTTTATTTCTTTGTACGTGTTATTTGTTTGGTTATTTCATATTTTTTGTTGTTCGTGTCTTTTTTCATCGTCTATTCTTTATCCTTGGAATATATATATCTTTTCATTTTTCTTTCGAACATTGGTTGCCTTGATTACTCTTTGATGATATCACACCACAGTCAACGTTAATGTTCAATGTGTGTTTTACAAATGGTCTTTCGAAAATTTTGAATACAAAAATTATGATACAAAATTATTTAAGATGCCACAGATTTACTCTTTGCCCAATTTGTGTCTGTGTTTTCTGTAACCGAAATCACTTGAATGAATATAGGTTCAGCTTTACCGCCATTGATGGACTTTTGTTGTGATTTTTTCCATCTTATATTGAAAGCAGTGAACAAATTAATATTTAAAGGTAGAAACTTTGTGAAGACAATATGTAGATGGGGTATGTTTCAGAGCCTTGCTCACAGTAGTTGTAGTTTAAAAAACAAACAAAAGTGTGTTGCATCTAAAAAAACAAACAAAACAATGTTGCATTGAAAAAAAACTTTATGGCAGAAAAGATTCATACAAATGTACCGGAACAACCTCATATTTTTTTTTGTTCAAATATATTAGCGTTGTTTAAATTCTGTAGACTTTTGTCAAGACAAAGCAGCATAGAACAATTAGACCAAAGTTTATCTGCTGCAACGCTCAAGATACAAATGGATAGACAGCAAACATTGCTGTCGAATGTGTCTACTAGGCTCCTGTCAAGTAGGAACTCAAGAACATCCTTGACAACACTCGAACCCATACCTCACATTAAAAGAGCAATGTCTGTTTTTGATAATAAAGCACCTGATTTAAACCCCGAGGGACAGTTAATACATGAGGAGACAACGGCAGAAGGATCGGTAAGGACAAATAGATAGAACGTTCAAATGATTTATTCTCTTTAAAATTGAGAAAGAAACTGATTTCAATAAAACAAAGGTCATACTTTTGATTAGACATACGGGTTTTATTTCATAAACATACATACTGTTTGCTGACTTATTTATTTTGCCTCTTCATCTTTCATTTGCTTGTAATATTCTCTGTTTGCACTGTTAATGATATTTCCATTGAATATATACATATAGCAATTTAAATTCAAATACGGTATCTAACATATCAGTTCACTCTACAAATGATGTGAATGTTGGCAAATTGCCCTTCATTACGAGGAAATTTGCTTTTAGGTGTTTTTCTTCACCTGGCCAAAGGCCATGTGAGCTATTTCCGTAACTTGGCGTCCGTGGATATATCGAAATATGGTGTTTTTACAGTTTTTAGCCAATATCTTGAAAACCACAAAATATAGAACAAACCTTTTTTGTTGATGAAATGATCTTTATAGTAAGCCCCAAGGTCTTATTTTGGTCGATGTCGTCGGTTGACTTCTTGTAAAATTATTGCTCTTGAAAGGCGGAAAATGACGTTTTTTGCTGTTTTAGCCAATACCTGTAAATTTTAAATAGATACAAAAAATCTTTTTATAGATGAAATGCCCCTTATGATGAGGCCTACAAAAGTCTCATAGGAGCCTCTATTTCTATGAATTAATCAAATAATTTGACAAGGTTCCATTAGTTTTAAGCATTCCCTTTGAGACGTCTGCTTTTTATATTTGAACAAACCCCTACGTCATCGGCGCTTACAATAGTATGGTTTATTAAATACCACAGTACCCTTTAAACCAAATTTGAAAAATACACGATGTCGAAAAACTAATGAAGAACAATAATACCTATAATATATTTTCTTCTGAACCTCATTAAAACAAAATGCAAAGTTCGTTTTTGGTTCCATATGTTTTTGGTTCTTATAGGTCAGCATATCCACCATAACAGAATACATAAAATCAATGGGTTTGGTTGCAGTATTTATATCAACAATAACATTAGTATCCAACCAGGGACTTAATGTATTTTCTAATTTTTGGATAACATTCTGGACAGAGGATTCATATTTAAAAAATGTAACTCTGGTTAATACAGAAAAATATGACGATTTGAAATATTACTACTTAGGAATGTATGGCCTGATAGGAATTGTTCAAGGTAAGTTGAATGGAGATGATGGTAATAAACCTTTCTCCGTATCTTTTAAATGACTTGCATGATCATTTCAATCCGTATAGACCATTTCGTGGTAACTGCAGGGTAGAGCAATGGGTAGAACAAAAGATTTTTCCTCACGGAACAGAATATTAAGCTTGCTCATCGACTATCCTACAGTTAATATGAAAAGTTCTTTATCGTTAGGTACTTAGTCATAGGTGTACTAGTTTTATAATTTCAATTTCTAACCTGTACTTAGGTTAAGTCATATTAAGAAAGTCACATTTCAATTGGTATTGTACTTTGGTCTTTCTATTTAAGATTAACACAATTTCTTTTATCATTAGGACCAACCAATGTTGATTAATGTACCCAAATCTAATTAATCATGTTACCGACTCTCTTTATTTTTAGAAATACTATTTTTTTATATTCAATGCTGCTTTTAAATGGGTTTCGAAAAGGATTTTTTCATCTTTTGTTTGCTCTTAACTTCTTTGTTATGTAGAATAAAATCTATAATTTTATAGGTATTATTTTACTGTTCTTCGGAATATTAACATTCACCCGATTTGTCAAGGCGACCGGAAGTATTCATGATAGAGGGCTCCACTGTATATTTAGATCACCGATGTCTTTCTTTGATACGACGCCAGTTGGACGAATTATGAACAGATTCAGTAGCGATATTGATGTTATCGATGATAGATTTCCTAGGACATTCCGAATGATTGCTATGATGGGATCTGTACTTTTAGGAACTCTGATTGTTCTTCTTGTGACCACTCCTATTTCTGTTTTTGCAATTTTACCTCTTTTTGTGTTATACGCAGTGACCATAGTAAGTGATCAAATATTTGTGATATTATTCATAAAAAATGTTAAAAAAATAAATATCAATATAAGAAACACACAAGAACAAACTACTAAATAACACATCAAAGGTTTTGCAGCATAGTTGAAACTTTCGAAGATATAATTCACGCAGAAAAAATATAAGAACGGATATAACCGGAAATTAGGCAGATCACTTGAAAAGATGTTTCATTTCTTTAAACTTTACTTAGTAGCAACATTAAATACTGAGGATTAATGATGTGCATTTTTGTTTTCAGAAACTATACTTGCCATCTGCTAGACAATTAAAACGAATAGAATCTGTTACAAGATCCCCAGTGTTCAATCATTTCAGTGAATCTATAACGGGCTCAAGTATCATACGAGCATACAGAGCTGTTGATAGATTTACGGAAGAATTGTATAATCGTGTAGATCTGAATGCTGCCTTTTATTATGCTGCCAATATTGGAATGGGGTAGGTCTTATACAATCTTACTACTACAATATTTTATGTTATTTTTAAGCCTGGTAACAAGACAATTAAAATAGTAAACAACAGTAATTGTAGTTTGTGACACCCCTTAATGATAATTATCACGGTAATTGTGCTTTATCAATTCGTGTATTTGAAGTAAAACCAATCAGTGGACTCAGCATAACTTAACTTTTTAAAAGAAAGTGTTATAGACCATACAATATTTGGACCGCACGCGTATAGTCAGGACCGCATGCGATGACCTATATGGTCGAATTGGTGTTTGGAATATATTTGGAAGAAATTGTACATTGACTCGGAATTTTAACAACATGTTGATATTATTTATGAAATATTGGCACAATTTTAAAATTAAAAAATAAATTATATATTCGATATCTGGAATGAAACCCAGTATTTATGCAAGCAAAATGAGGTGTTGTAAATGTTCAATGTACATTTTTTTTATGTATAATGTAATTTTCTTTTTGTAATACCTATTCTACACACAAAAATCAGATTTTTCAATATGGATGACATCTAAAGGAACTTGTAATTGACATTGAAGATCGGTTGGTTGCATAGACCATATATATGCTTACGTTATCTTATAAAATAATAATAATTAATTATAATTAAGATACACATACGGTACGCTTCTGTTCAAAATATCATTGCGGTCTTGAACACAAGCATTTTGTTTCAGTTGTAAAAAAAAATATTAGCATGCATTATTTTCATTTATTTCAATTTATTTACCTTGATCTTAAAGCTAGCCTTAGTGAAAAAGTCAATGGAAATCAGAATAATGGAAGAACTATAATGTTTGGTCAAAATAGAATACAAACTATCCTACGTATTTTTTCTTTAATATTAACCACAAATAAGTGTAATAAGATTTCCTTTCTCTATTGACTTTACAACGAAACCTCTTCATTTTTGCTCTTCATATGATCTTACTCATTACTTCTTATAGATGGGTTGGTATATACATCGAATCCCTTGGAAATCTAATTTTATTGGCCGTGGCTTTGATTGGTGTTCTATCAACAAGTACCACAGGTGAAGGGATAGGTCTAGCATTGTCATATTCTTTTCAGGTAAAAATAGTGATTGTTTCCCTTTGAACAACAATACAGTCATTGTACATTAAATGTTTCATAAGCCATGTATGAAGAAATGATAATTTGCATCATATTTAAGAAAATGATTATCGAGTGAATATATTTTCAGCCATTATCCTTCGATCGAAAATACAGTTCAGTTCCGGATAAATACTTTGTTAACAATATTTTGAGATATTTGTCGATATAGTGCACGATATTGAATTGGTTTTTATTCTTGGATATCATTTATTCTAACTTGACTGCACGTAAAACTTGTAAGCAAGACATTTGCCATAACAATACATTTAATTCTTTCTACACTATACGTGGATAAATGCTACTATTGCTGCAGAAGTTGTTTTAGGCTATCTTGAACTTGTAATTGCCATTTTGAGTAGAAAATAAAAAAGCATCTTTTATGCTTTTACGAATAAAAGTGGACAGTTTCAAGAATTATTTCTTTAATTGAAATACATTTTGGTAATTGTTGATTTTATATTTTCTATTCCTTAGATAATAATTGCTATGAATGTAGTAGTCCGAGGTGTCAGTGAAATGCAGATGAATGTAGTGTCTATTGAACGTTGTGAGGAATACATGTACTTACCTTCTGAGGTATAGACAAGTTATTAATGTATGAAATCTTTAATGGAAAATTATACACTCGTTGTACGCTACACCACTGATAATTCCTACTAAGATCGAGCTGCATATTTTATACATTTTATATCTTATTGTTAGTGCAAAACCCCCAAAATCGCTCATGAGTACACCAAACAAGACTTAAATTTACATTTCAATTTCTGAAAGCACAACACCCAATGATCCCGAAGAGATTTTGGAAATAATTTTTATTGGATTCTAGAGCAATTCTTTACTTTTAGGCTGATTGGATACACCAAAATCGACCTCCAATTGACTGGCCACAGAAGGGAAAAATAAAGTTTGACAATTATAAAACCCGGTACCGTCAAGAGCTTGATCTGGTGCTACACGGCATCAATTGTTTTATACGTAGTGGTGAGAGGGTAGGTACACATGGTGAACTTGTGTTATAGGATACCAGTTGTAGTGGCGGGAGGGTAGGTATGAGAGTTACAGGTAACCCACTATTTTTTTTCGTAATGGCTAGAGGGTTACTACACTTCTCGATATCCTCAGTGGCCAGATCTACTAGTCTTACATGTCACAAGCTGTTTTCTACGTTATTGCAAGATAAGGTATATGAACTTATACCTTATATAATCTTAGACTTAATTTATCTGCTTTACATGCATATTTAGTGGTAAGATGGTATATATGAAAGAAGTTATATAAGCATTAAGAGCAATGTGCACTCTGAGGAGTCATTATAACGTACGCCTTGTGTGTAGTTTTTAATGAAAAAAAAGATAAACAGTTAAACTAAAGACAATCTTCTTCTTCTTAATTCCGTATCCCCGTTAGGAAAATCGGGTCGCTAACAAGCCCTCTCCATCAATGTCTATCTCGCTACAGTGGTTACGTCAGTCCATGATTGGAAGCCAAGATCTTGTCTCTCTCTTTCTATTGTTCTTCTCTATGTCTGTTTGGGTTGTCCTCTCTTTCTGCTTCCTTCAGGTGTCCATGAAATAGCTAGTTTTGCATGCCTGGGGTTTTCCATTCTTAGCACACAGCCCAACCATGTCCATCTTCTTCGTTTAATTTGGATGCTAATCGATTCCATTCCTGCTCTTTTCCTGCTCTCCTCATTTGTCACTTTCTGTGGCAAGTAGATCTTTAGTTTTTTCCTGATACTCTTGTGAAGAAAAGTGTCCACTAGGTGTTCATCTTTCTTGTTCATTTTCCAAGTTTCGCTACTGTAAAGAAGGACGGATAGAACGTTGGAGGTATAAAACAAAAGACATTAAGACTTGTTTTATTACTAAGCTATATATTAGTAGAACAATATAAATCCTCTTTGGAAGGCTGTTGCAAAAGCCAAGACAAGTAAATGTTGTTTTCGTTAATTTGCTAATTTCTGCAGAAATGAGGTACCCTCTAAAGCCAAATTGTATTCGTTTAAATTACAGATTGGAATTGTAGGTAGAACTGGAGCAGGAAAATCTTCCTTAACACAGGCTCTATTTAGGTTGATTGAACCTGCTGAAGGATCTATTTCCATTGATGATATAGCTACTACAGCAGTAGGCCTGCATGATGTTCGTTGTAAAATAACTATTCTACCACAGGTAATTTTTGATTTGCACTTAATTGGAACATCCATATAGAAGACCTAAATGGTTTTTTTTCAAACATCAGTAAAAGTGTTTAACTTGTATTAAATATTCATAAAAATATGATTAGTAGTTTCAGAAGCATGGGCTTTTATGTATATCAGCCTATAATTAGAAAATCTTCATAAAAAGGCCATTTTCATCGATCAAATTTTGTATGATTTATATATTTATTATTTACTGCAATGTCATGTCAGTTGTAAATATTTGCCTCTGTCCGGAATACTTTTTTTCGTTAAATAGGATCCTGTTTTATTTTCTGATTCACTGAGGGTCAATCTTGATCCACTTGGGAAATTCTCCGACCAAGAAATTTGGAAGGCTTTAGAATATGCACATTTAAAAGACTTTGCTATGAATCAGAATGGGCAGCTATTGGCAGAACTAGGAGAAGGGGGGAATAATTTAAGGTAATACTTCAATGCATCATAATAACATATATTTATTATTCCGAAACTGATGTTTATGTAAAAAAAGTATTGCAATAAGAATATTTTTTGTCTTGCCTATCTTATTATATCCATTTATATTACAGTAATAAAGAAAGAGTAATCAAAGGAACCAAGGTTAGAGCGGTAATCAAAAGAATGTAATCCAGGGACAAAGACCAGACGTGGAAAACAGACATACACAACAAAGAACATAGAGCAACTAAAATCATACATACAAAGTAACAAAAGTTGTGTGCTCTGAATATTAGTTTTTCAAAACAAATATATGTTAATAATCGTATTTTTATTCTTTAAGTGTTGGTCAACGGCAGCTTGTATGCCTTGCACGGACACTGCTTCATAAAACAAATATTTTGATTTTGGATGAAGCAACTGCGGCTGTTGACATGGAAACAGATGAACTGATTCAACAGACGATATCTCAGCAATTTTCAGATTGTACCATTTTGTCAATTGCTCACCGGCTGAATACTGTGATGGATTACGACAGGTATATTATCGTTTCGATACCACTCATACGTAGGAGACTTTAGATACATTAGTAGAGTAATTCTTCACCACAAATGGTAAGCGGGGGTGGAGCGTCAACTGACGGTGTCAGGGGTCCCGTGTTCCGTTGTGTTTTTGTCGAGTGCGTCGTGCTCTACTGTTAAGTTTTTGTTTGTTATTTGGAGCTATAATTGTAAAATTTATATGCAACGGGTCATTACACTGACAACTTGATGTTTGTTCTCGGAATAGTAGATTTGTTTTGTTTGTTTGTTGGGGTTTAACGCCCGAGCAGCAATATTTCAGCTATATTCAGGCGATGAACATGAGGTGGATGGTAAAATGAACAATGAAATGAAAAATGGGATTGGACACAAGGATAATGGGATCGACAAATTTTGATTGCCACTGGAAATAGGTAGAGGTGGGTAGGGTGGGGCAATTAAGCCTCCTGTGGCGGAGCCCTATGGTTCCTACTCCGGGAGAATACCACAGTAGGGTTTTTAACGTGCGAGGAACGTGGCATCTTTCCCAACACGGTGCACCACTATGGTTTGCGGTCAGGTTATCCGTATTATAGCCTGACAACCATGTTACACACCAGGGGTACCCCATTCCACCACCTGGGGCACACAACCCAGTTGCTTTGTGAGCAGAGCGTCCTAGCCCCCCGGCTAAGGTTCTGAGCACTATTTAGTCGCCTTTTACGACAAGCTTAGCGCTGCTGCAGGCCTAGTATTTTGACACCCGGACATGCACGGGGTACGGAATAGTAGATCATGATTTCTAGAAGAGAAAGTTTAAGTTCGTTTAAGTCAAAAGTGTGTGTGTGTTACTGTTTTCTACTTTATTCGTGTTCTTGACATCCTAAATTTGACGCTAGTCTTAGCTTACCTTGGCTTTTTTACGTTTTACTAATGAGAGGAGGGAGTTCAAGTGGATAATATTAGCTATGTAGATTTCCCGTCTGCGCTTTGTCAGTAATTACATTGCATACTGTTTGTATATTTAACGAACATATTGTTTGGGTCCATTGATTTTGAAATATAGTATCAAATCAATTATTCACCTACAAATTATCTAATTACCAGGGCGAATTTTAATAAAAGTTTCATTAATTTCAATGTCATTAATTTTGATGATATCAAAAAATGTCCTTCGGAACTATCAATTCTATGTCACATGGTATTTATTGATAAAACTTTAAAATTGTACTTTTAACACTATGCACTGTACATTACCACTGTTATTTTTTAAGTGTTGCACTATAATTAAAAGATTTAATCGAATAAAGAGAGATTTTAGATTCAACATTTACTAATTAATAATAATAAAAACTGATGCAGTGTAATATTTTGTTGGTTTTGCTCTGATTAATTGTGATATTTACTAAATTTCAGGATAATGGTTATGGACAAGGGCATGATTGCCGAGTTTGACGAGCCAGACAAACTGCTTCAAAATAGGGATGGAATTTTTTACTCCATGGCGAAGGATGCTGGACTAGTGTAATCATAAATACAAATTTCTGTAAATTATTAAATCCATACGAAATAAACTAAAAGTACGCTGTTTTCATTTAACATTTAAATAACAGGGCATTATTTATATACATATTAAATAAATATACAAGTTGTTGTTTAATGATCTTTTAATATGTGCATAATATGCAAGTATCATTTAGGCAGACTTAATAACCGATTTACATAAAACCCGCTTCTCAATAATGTCATTCTCTTCCCTGGAGACAGATATGTTTTGGTCGTTACTTTCGAGGTTTTATTTGTCGGATTGTATAAAACCTAAATAGATGCCCATTTTATGCTTTAGGTCGTTTGCTCATGTGTTCCATGCATATGGATACTGACATGTATATATGTTGATTGTGTTTCCATAAAGAAGGAATTAAAGTTACATGATTTCCAGTCTGAAGGAAATCAACTGGACACTATAAAATAATTTATATATCTGGGAAGAAATTGAAATATGAATTTACATGAAAAATGACGAAAACTAAGGGAAAGACTTAATCACAGTTTCGCAATACAAAAATAAATCGGTTGAAAAATGAAATCTGTTCAAAACATTATGAAGACGAATGACTTTTTTCTGCTGCTGTTATTTTTGATTTTGTTGTCAGTAATGCACCACAAATACAACCACCTCAACGAAACGTTTTTCCAATAGACCTCTAAATACATTGAAATAAACAGACGTTTAAATTATATCCATAGATGCATTTAAAATTTACGCGATCAAATAAACGCAATTTACCAAAATAAAGAGCTATTAAAACATTAAATACCACCAATTCATCAAGTAATATAATACATGTACAAAACTTATCAATCCTTCAATGGCCTTAAATATATATCTATAATACAGTGATAAAGATTCCATAATATATGCATAAAAGATATAAACGACATCGCCGTTGTTTTAAATTGTCAACCATATTTACGTAATATAAACTATAAAAAGAAGGAAATGGCTCTAAATACGGATGTGTATATTTAATGCCTTCCTTCTTTTACAATACTTTTTCAACTATTGTTATATTTCGTCTTTTCCGTGTTCTGTGTTTTGAAATATATATATGACATCAATATGTCTTTCTATTTTGTTTCTGTCTCCACGAAAACAAAACAACATGAAAGGCTTAATGTTTCACTACGTGTACATTTGGCTTGCTCTAGACTTTATAAACACTTAAAACTTATATTATGTTTTAATCTCTTCATTGATCAGACGTTTTGTTGTATTTATTGTTGCGTTGAAACCAACGTTATTTTTTACCCTACTTGTGCACCTTGTCTATTGGCAGTATTGACTCAGGATTACTAACTTCTTTAGTCTCTGTAAAAAATGGGGATATATAGTGAAAGGGGCGTCTGTACTTCCTTCCGTTAAAAAGGGGGACCCATCTCTTATCCATTACACATCCAACACCACTGAATTGAATTAGCTGAAACTTTCACAGAATCATTATTACATATTCCCATTGTGCACCTTATATTTAAGATTTAGATCCGATCCTATTTGGGATTTCACATAGCAAAACATGGACGCTGACATTTGTAAATATGGGGACATCGGGGTATAACTTATCCGCTACTCCTCCTTAAGAGTAATCAAGGGAACCAAGGTTATAGCGGTAATCAAAAGAATGTAATCCAGGGACAAAGACCAGACATGGAAAACAGACATACACAACAAAGAACACAAAGTAACTAAAATCATACATACAAAGTAACAAAAGTAAATGAGCAACTCGGACTCCACTAAAAACTGGGAGCATGGACCAGGTGCACCGGTAGGGTAGCACTGAATGGAATTGAATGAAAATTTCACAAAATCTTTATTAATTGTTTCCATTGTGTAAATTGTGTTTTAGATTTTGGTCAAAATCAATATAGAGGTTAAATAAAATAAAATAAATGAATATCCTGTTCCTTATTCTTACTGTTCTTACTGTTTTGCTTCTACAATGTATACACGAATTTCTTTTACATGTATAATTTAAACTTTTGACTTAAATATTTAACCAAAAGACAATTTGCTTCATACATAGTTATATTACTGATTTTTTTATTCGTCTATTTGCCGTTCAAAATCAAAAGTGTCACTGTAATAAAATATGCTAACAACTTTGTAATATATTCTTCAATATGCTAAATATTTGTCAAATTATGTCGGTTCCATGAACAGATATTAAACGCGTTGTACAAACAGAAAAAAAATGCTATAATGTATTGTTCATAAATTTAATCTAAATTTAATGGGAGGCGCATTTGATACAATAACACATCGTGCACATTACTTAGATTTAATCGTTTACAAATTCATTATTTTTATAAAAAAAACCATTTTGGAATTTATGCACTATTTTGTTTTCAATACAGTTATAAAATAGTCTGCACTTTTGAAAGATTTTTTCATCATCAAATAATAAAACTTTCAAGGGTTTGTCATCATGAACTCGTGGATCGTTATGGTGTATCCATCTGCACCATGAACACTGATTTATTCAACGGGTCATAGTTCTCATTTCCTCGTTTGTCTACCCCGGACATGACTTTTTATGAGCAACTCGGCGGGTGTTTCTAGAAAAGCAGAGGACGCTTACTCTACTGGAGCACCTGGTCCATGCTCCCAGTTTTTAGTGGAGTCCGAGTTGCTCATTTGCTTTTGTTACTTTGTATGTATGATTTTAGTTACTGTATGTTCTTTGTTGTGTATGTCTGTTTTCCATGTCTGGTCTTTGTCCTGGATTACATTCTTTTAATTACCGCTATAACCTTGGTTCCCTTGATTACTCTTTCATTGATAACTGCGAGTTTGATTTGATTTTGGAAATATAACGAAAAAATATGGCAGTTTCATTAGATGAGAAAATAAACCATTTAAAAATATTGCAACCAGGACGTTCAGATCTTATAAAAAATGTTTTCAAGGAAACTGCCATTACATGCTTTGAATCATAATGTGTGTAACATGATAACCGACGCTTTAAACCGTCCTTATATCATGATAAAGACAAATGCATCTCCGTAAAAAGATATGTTATGCTTGTAATAAAAATGTTGAAATGTACCTTTGACCCACGACCTACTTTAACCGATTAGTTTCCATGCTTTTTAAATTCAAAGCATATGAATGCAATTATCCTAACACATCACAAGTATTTTTTGTTATTATTAGGTTGTGCTGTGTTTGTTGCCTTCACGATAATGCCTGCTTTTTTGTTTATCCATAACTGACAGTTTCGGGTTTCCACATTTTCAACAGCGTCTGGTTTTCAGATCTAGTTGTCTTTATAACCCTGACTTCCTTGCGTTTGGTTTTAGCAAATTAAATTCTAATCAATACACATTTATACATTGAAATAAATGTCAGGAGCTGACACCTTTAATAAGGAGATGTAATAAAAACAACAGTGAATACCTCATTCAAAAGATTGTTGCAAAGGAAAAGGTTAATCACAAAAATATGAAAGCAAAAATCAGTATCAAAGGCATTCTGAGTTTTTTTAACAATAATTTAGTTAATTTAGTTTTTTTCTTCGGATACCTGAGTGCAGATTTATATAAAAGTAAGGAATCGGCAATACAAATTCTAAGTTTTGTTTCAGATTCTATTATCTAGTATTGACAAAAAATGAAACTGAGATTAAATATTTAATGTCGTATCATACTGACATTAGTTCCAGTTACCAGACATTTCCATGAAGACTCAAATATTTATAAAATAATAAACAGATAAACATATAAATAGATGCTATTTAAATTGCAAACAATTGCTTTTATTGACAAAACTCTAAACAAAATCTACTGCAATTTATTTAGAACGTTATAAATTGTTTTTCATAACAAATTTCAACCCATCCAAAAGATATTCTTTTATTTCAATACATTTAGCATTTGACATATTCCATTTGTTTCGTTGCATAACTATTTAGTCGGTTAAATAACTCACAACAGATAACGTAAATAGTTTGAATGGAAAAAGCGATATATTTTGGCGTAATATACTATTTACAACTTACATAATTTTGACGTTGTTTTATGATAACAGGTTCTTGAAAAAAATCTTCTTCTAACTAAAAAATCATATTGCTTGTACTCTTAGAATTTGGTAAATGCAGATTGGCAGCATGATGGTTATCTTTTCTGTCTCTCCTGCAATATAGTGCTATGAAACATATTTATGACATATTATAACTTAAATGTATATAAAAAAGCAAAACAAGAGACATAATTTAGTCCCAAACAAAACGTTCAAATTGTTTATTTCAAATGCTATAGATATGAGGCAACCTTTTGCTTTAGCTGTATGCTAAAACTATTACATACAGAGAAAACGACCAAAACAAG
Source organism: Perna viridis (assembly GCA_037379345.1). NCBI lineage: Eukaryota > Metazoa > Mollusca > Bivalvia > Mytilida > Mytilidae > Perna > Perna viridis. The sequence continues at coordinate 10,665,032 of CM074517.1, read as the reverse complement.
CAAACAAGACATTGTTGTAGATCGATTTCATACAAAAAGCATTGACCTCGTGTTATATTCGAGTCTTGGTTCCCTTTTTCCATTGATTACTTTTTATGAATAAGCAGATGTTCTGATTATTCGATTGTTCTTATTGAAACACTCTAATTCATCCATTATTAAGTGCCTGAAATAAAATGCCATCTTAATTTTACCCCATGTATCGAAAAGACAATGGCAGGAAGTTAGCAGGAATACTCTAGGACAAACACAACGACTATGACTGTCCAAATATGCCAGTGATGGAGCTCATTCTTTGCTTACGGCGCACCCCCATGTTGCTATGAGCGAAGTCTCATTGTTGAGACTTTCTTCTATGAAAGCTTAATACATTTCTACACAGCCAATAATTTCCACATAATTATTAAATTAATAAATTTAAGCAAATTAAAATCGTATCCATCGACGTATTAAAAGACAAAACAGCTCCTCCACACTTGCGCAATCGACTACTTCGATGTCGACCGATTTCGTCACTTCCATCAGAATATATTTTAGCCATTCAGTGTTCTGATCTTACATTCTTTTTAACTATGACGTCGTTAACACTCCGTCTATATGATCAACTTTCCATTTCTTTTGATAATATTCCAACTGCCTATCTCTATTGATTTTTCATTTCACAACACAAATATTTGTAAGATATAGTTATCACTATGCAGATTTTTTTGTATTGGCTTAGCGGCTCGCGCAGACTCTACACGGAAAAGTCCTCTTCTCTCGAAATGACCTTCAACCAGAAATGCGAAAATTTAATAGTCTTTTTTGTAATTAGAAAATTAAGCTTGTTGTCCGATATTTTTTAAATTCTACAACAGAAATTATTACAAAGTGTTTTTGATTATACAGATGATTTAATGACTGTTTTAAAAACATCATCCACTGTCTGATCTTCACAGAGACTGGAAATTTAGATTAATTTGAAGCATCCATCATTATCATTTAGGATTTTTGTCGTAGAAAATCAAATTGATCCACAGGTATTTTACTAATTTGTCGATTGTTACACACCCAATTACTAATGATGAAATTAGTAATATTACAATCATGTAGTAATGTGTCAAATTTGATTATCATAAATGTCAATTATAAAAATGGTACAGAACTTGGTTGACGCCTTTGTTTTCAACGTTTTTAAACAATTTTTTTTCTTTCTTTGTTGACTTTCGAAATGAGCTATTCTGAAATGAATTTTAAAAATATCGCTCGTTATAAAACTCAAATTATTCACACTTAAATTAGAAATGATAGTGTACGAATAAAAGTCAGACTCAAATTGAAAAAAAAATTATTGAACGTACTATTTATCAAAACCCTATATTAACAGCTTAGAAGGTTTATACAATAATAATCGTAAAGGAAGGAATCAAATCTTGTTTCTACCGTATTTAGGGGGATTCAAATATGTCAACGACATGTGTTTTTAAAAAAAAATTGACAAGGGCTTAGCATGCAACATGGAACATTAAAATTGCACATACTTTATCAATCTACGATAAATATTCCTGCCGGAGGAAGACAATACAAACCGGTTTTAAAATAAAACTGAAATATATAAATGCAATTATTATGTCAATTGTTATGCGTTGCACGTAATGATCTATGTAGAAAAGAATCAATATTGTCATATTCATCGGAAACAAGACTCAATCGAACAAAAACAATGACAAATGATGTATATAGAACATATTTTCATGTAATAGTAGTATAGTTGTAACTACGTATGTGACTATAAACTTTACAGTAGGAACTAAATTCGAGACATTTGATACCAAAAGCAGTCGGTTAAAAGTTCACGCTGACTTTGTGTAAACAATACAACACGTCTCTCTAAGTAAAGCAAATTGAAATCACAATAATTTTTATTTGGTTTTTAACTTACAAGCAAAATCAAGTATATATATAGTCAACAACAAAGCACATTTAGAATATCAACGACACATTAAATAATGGTTTTAACAAATACAATTAAATAAAAGAACTGGCAGGATGCAACTTAGATTAAGGAAAATGTTGTTTGTTTTAAGAAATCCCATCCTTTACTCGATGTCATATCAGGTACTATGTTTCGGGAAAATGACAGATACTAAAATTACTGGAAGAGATGAGATCGCCTTATCGATCGAAATTCACAATGACGATAAAAGGATAAATATATGTTTATGCTTTAAAAAATGCATAATTTCTTGGAATAAATAACTCAATAGTTTGAATTACAACAAAGCTTTTGCAACATAAAGATTAGAGAAGTAACATCGCTTTCAAAATAAGAAAAATGATAAAATTTCTGTAAAGAAGAAAAGTTTGTCACATCTTTGGATTTCTTTTTGCTGTCCGTACTTAGGGCCACTTTAAGCACAGGAAACAGGTAAAAATTAAATTTATGTGTATCAAAATTTATTGGTTTTCGTTTAAGCAAATAATACATTCCAAAAAAGCAGATCTATTCACAAAATACCATGAAATGTTAATTTAATTGTTTTCAATAATATATTAATATGCCTTTAAAACTTTCTATTATAGTAATTATGGTTATAAAATGACGTGAACAGAATTACTACATTTATGTTTTTCCTTGGATGGTCCTTTTATACATTGATAAATCATAATCACTTCTACCAGCTTTTCACGTGTTGATTTAACTTTTAAATTCTAACCTATGTCTGACCTAACATGTATTTGTTCTACTATTCATTTGTCTCCAACCGTACATGGGAAATACACATATGTACTTGTCAAATACGAATGTGTTGTTATGCTAGTCTTTTTCACACATTTCATGCTGCACAATTTTTGTATCCTTTATACATTTAGTTGATTTACAACAAAGAAAAATTTAGGAAAGTTACAAAACCAAATAATAAAAAAAAGCAACAACAACAAACAAAACAAAACATAATAAAAAATAACTCTCATTTGTATGTGAACAAATAGTTTGAATATGTTTCGTGAATTAAAAATGTTAATTGACTTAATGAACAAAAAGATGTAGTTGATAAAATATTTTTTTTTATTTCCTTTTAATAATTTTAAGGTAAACACATTCCATTTTTATTACCTATGAGAAAGGGCGTACATAACTAAACTACTTTCATTTCAACATTAATAACCTAATGTTTTTGCAGAACACGTATTTACTTATGAAAACAAATTGTAGTACATTTGTTTTGGTGGGTGTCGGCGGAGAAAACCTATTAACTGCAATGTTGTGTGTGAAAGTAGTCAAAATAATGTCCCAATGAGCAAAAACATGGAATAACTTTTAACCTTATCAATCAACCATTATTGTATTTAATTTAATTGGTGATTCATTCGTATTTTATAGAAATCTGTCAAGAAGTTTTCCCATAATTTGAAAGAGAATAATTCGTTATGCAGGTAAGACATTATATAACTCATATAAGAATATTTTTCATAATTCAAGAATTTATCGCATTCGTTTTCTTTCATCATTTATTAATAACCATCATGCTAAACGTTTCGAAATAAGTACATATTTATATCTACATAAAATTAGATATGTTCATGTACATTGTAAATTTATACAATTTGACGTAGAGAAATGACTTACAGTTTTTGATATGGTACGTTTGTAATTTAAGGATTAGTTAAAACAAAACCAAGAAAAGGACAACCCTGTCCGAGAGACATAGACAGTTGAAATAAAGCTTCATTTGAACAGGTGTTAGATTTATCTATAAATACGGCGATTATGCTGACAGTTATGTGCAGCTAATGTAACATTCCGTGGCAACACACCCGAAGCAGGGCAAAATGGTTTTTAGTTGCCAAATAATAATATAACGATAATATCAACGAAATTATATTACGAAAAGATTAAATTATCTAAATATAAATATTTGTTATTTTAGATAAAAAAGATAAAGAATCAAGTGTTATGCTTTTACATCTTTTTGATTTTATTACATATAAGCAGAGGTTTGTATATAACTTATGGTTTATTACGTTATTAATCATAATGTGATTTTTTTAAAAAGCAAACACAAAATGACAACATTGTTTAAAGTAAGTCTTATATAGAAACAATGTATTTATTACAACTTCACGGGTTTGAACACTTATTCAAAGGGAGACAAACAAAATATATCAAGTGATTTCGACCGGTATGATTAGATAAAAAATGAACCGATTATATTATTAGTCGTAAAGTATGTTTAATTTCAAGTTGGTCAAGTTTTTATTGCTCCTACCAAGAAAAAAAACCGAACAAAACAAGACACAAACAGCCTTGGGTAAAGAAATAATTAACAAACATTAATGTGTAGATCAGGCATACTTGGTAAATATATTCTTTGTATACGGTGATCTTCACTACGAAATGAATTGTTTTGTCCTCTCAAGTGAAAACAAACTTGTTGTTCTTGAATGATAAAAGCAATATTACTTTTAGCTGACTATCACTGCAGAAGGAAGGGCTTCGGTTGCAAAAACGGAGGAATTTGCAATAGAGACGGAACGTGTCAATGCCCACAGTCACGCACTGGATACGATTGTTCCATAGACAAAGGTAAACAGTTTACAAATGCATATTTTGTTACATACGGTACTTAATTTGTATTTCTTGTTTCTGTTAGTTTGCGATTAATCGAACTTAGTTCTCCAAATATCATGGAGAAACTAAAAAGGTTACAAAAGAGCAAGAAAAAATAACCGATTCCTATTGTTTTGGGCAGTGGCTGTATTTTCTTATCTAATTTTTTGTACAAATTACTAAAAACGGATAAAAGACTCCTTAAACAGGCCAAGACATTAAGTTTTGCGCCGATTACCAATTTTGCGATTTTAAATAAAAAATCAAATATATGAATCCAAATTGTCATTAATTATTCTAATAAATTTACACATTTTTACACACTGCTTTTGTTGTGTCATGATATTCCTCAGTTTGATAACATTTCTTGATATAACGATATTCATCGCTGATAAATTGAATGCAAAGGGGGCATATTTTTTGTATCTAGGCATATTTTGCTAGCCGCCGTTTTCCAGTGGAAGGTTGGAAATATATCATGAAATACTTCCTTTCGTCGTTCAATTGAATACATATGCTCAGATATGTTGAAATACACACCGTTTTGCTAATTGTACCATACTCAAACTGGTAAACCAGTACAACTTGTTAATATGAAAAATACCGAAAATATGTGAATAATGTGTGGTAAAAGCAACATAAGCAAAAAGACTTTCATCGATGAAATAAGCACGTAATACTGGTATTCTGCTATTCAAATTGCAAGTTGATGTAATTTCTTTTAACTGCAACACACATGTATGATATTCGAAGAACTTATTTTCAAAATGTATATTTGCAGGTGAAGCGAACTGTGATGATAACAAATGTAAGAACGAGGCTTTATGTTATGATCAAGGAAAATGTTTATGCTCTCCTGATTATTATGGTGATATTTGTCAGTACAAAACAGGTGTTTATTAATAAAGTAGTGTTTATCCTAGAACCAAGCAAATTGGGAAAAAGGCAACTAGTCGAAGAAGGCAGCTTTGTAGACTTTCAGAGCTACCTGAAATCTTTCAAACAAAAATTAATATATGAAAACAATACCAGTCAGAGCTATATGTAACATTTAACTTTGCAAAATAGTGATCGAAACAGTTCATAGTTGATTTATACTACAAATATTTCGTGCAGTTTTTTTTAAAGCATATCAATTTATAACAAGTCAATCCCAATTACCCTTTCAATTCTTTTTATTAAATCTCAAATCATAAATGGGGTATACTTGATGCTATAACAGTATCAAACAAATGACAAATTACTATTGCTTGAATGATTCTTAAATGAAGTTAGTATCCATACATAGTTTTGTAAAACAATGATTCAACTATTTATTTTATGGAAAAAAGGGAGAACTCGATTGATTTTGATTTCCTTAACCCTTCTGCGTGCTTTTGTTGATCAATAAAGTTTGAAAAATTAAAGTGTTAATTGATCATTATACTAATCGGTTTTTTTAAGTCAACAATTTGCAAATAGGCATACTTACTGGCCCAAGCGCAAATTGCTTCTTATACCATTATCTGTATTTAGTTTCAAACATAATACATAATTTTTTTTAGTCTTTTTCTGATTTTCTATGTAATTTCAAAGAGAACCAAAACAAAACAAAAAATAAACAAAAACAAAAACAAAAAAATAAAAAAATAAAAAAATAAAACAATTTGAGAAAGGTCAACATCATTACCATTATATTTGCGCGGCGGTCATTGACCATATTCATACGTACATTTCAGTGTGATTTGTTATATAGTTATCCGTTTCATATTTTTTTTTTCGACATTTCATGATTGAATTACGTTTTTAGATTGGTTTTCTTTCACTTTAAATTGTGATGTTTATTTTAGTGACATCTGAATGTCTCGGAACTGAAATAACTATGAACTTTGTTACCCCTAACGTTTTTGGAGGAAGCGCTTATATTCGTGATGCCGAGAATGACTGTACATTTTCGAAATCAGACGCAGAAGAGGCAGATTACACTAAATATTCCTTGACAGTTCCTTTCAATACACCTGATAATCCTTGTTCAGCACTCATAAACCAGACAAATGACATCCCTCAGGTAAGATTGTTAATTACGGTGAAACAATAAATTGTTTATTAAAACATTTGCTTTCTAGCATCAACTAAGAAAACAAATACTTGCATTGTTGTTGTATATAAAAAGCAAAAAAAACAAGTTAAATCTTTGTTCTATTACATAAGAATGATATTTTTAGGAGTTTGAAATTTTTGTTTGTGAAATGCCATTACCCAAGGACGAGCGATGTCCTTTTTTACTAAATATACGACGCATAAATCTGTCTTATCATTATTTTTACAGTCAGGTGACATTAGCAGATTTGTTGACGTCATTATCAGCTATAATCCATTCTTTGTGTCTAGTACAGACAGTTTAATTGTTTATAACTGTATTCACAAAGGTTCTAACTTCACTATGTTTGCTGAGTTAGACGACATTGGATTAGATGAAAAGTAAGTACACGAAACAAGCAAACACACACATTTGTGACACGTAATTACAGTTTATTTAAACATATTTTTATACATCAAAATCAAAAATCAGAATAAGACCTTTTTTATAACCAACTCAGTCATTGTAGTTAAAATACTTAACTATCAGTCGGGCAGGAGTTGATTCATGCATATCAAAAACTTACGGAACTGGTCATTTCTTGTTTAGAAGCAGTTAATGTCACATGATCAGTCTTTATTTGGTTGTTGCGCTTAGAATAAAAAAATATCGATTGTACAGGAAATTGGCATATTGCAAGAGTTATTGTACTTGATTTAGTTTGATTTTGTTGATTTAGGGGGAAATGAATGCAAGATTTTCTCATGAGTACAGATATGAATACAGAAAAGACTATTGTAAAATAAAAATATAGCATATGGAGACGGAAAAGCCATTGTTTATTCGGTGGGTTTTTGTGGACCATAAATCACCCATACCATAGGCAGTGACTGCATCTAAACAGACTGGTACTTAAAAAGAATTTAGCCTATTGTTTTTGAATGAATATACTGCAGCACAATGAAACCTGTCTCATTTTATTATACAGTTACTACATGTTGCTTTCAGAACTAATTTGAAGAAAGATGTACAGACCACAACATACTTACCCGTGAGATTTATCGTCATTGACAAGGACAATCAACCAATAGAAAAACCTCTCTTTGTCGGCGATATCTTCAAGCTGCTGTTTTACCTGTCAGATACCAATGGTAAATATAAAACCCTGTGTTGCCAAAATCTATCTGTCAACAACCGATGGTAAATATACGAAATCCCTCTATGTTGGCGATATCTACCATTCAAACATCTATGGTAAATATAAAGCCCTCTATGTAAGCAGTATCTACCTGTCAGATACCTATGGCATTTATAAAAAAAACCCTATTCTTTGTCAGACACCTATGGTAAGCATTAAAAAAACACTTTATGTCGCCGATATTCACCTAAAAGACACGAATGGAAAATATAAAAAAAACCTCCATGTCGACATGTCGACGATGGCTTCCTTAATCACTAATAGTTAATATCTAATCCCGCTATGCCGCCAAGATCTACCTTTCAGGCACCTATGATCAGTATAAAACTCTCTTAATGTCGGCTATATCTACTTGTCAGACATCTATGGTAAATAAAAGAAAACTATTATGTCGGCAATATCTACCCCTCAAAGGCCATTAGTGAGTAATAAAACTTCAATTATATTGGTGACGAAATCCACTTATCAGACACATATGGCAAATATAAAACCCCTCGGCGACATTTATCCGACAATTAAAAAAAATAAATTTCTATATGCAGGCGATATCTTCTAATTCTTTGCAAATAATTTAGAATAGAATTACACTTCAAATCATGTTTGATCTTTTACAGATGTTATATATACTTATCAAAACGTTCACGTTTCCCACAAACACTATACCTTAGAAAGGATAACGCTCAATAAACGTTTCGAGCGTGCGTATCAACGGACCAAACATTCACGCTTCTTATGCACAGGATATGAACTTTAATACTGCAATATTGTAATAATTTGTATTACTTGATACATTCCAATACCATATCGTAGCATTCCTGAAAATACGCGCTTGAGTGAATACACGTAAAACGATGGACGAATGGTCAAATTAGAAACATGCATATTTCAAGGACTAAAATAACAATTCATTGCTCTGTTTCTATATTTACATAACATATGTTATGTCCAGATATGACCTATGAAAATGTACAAGTTATCCACAAAACTGTTTGAGCTATTTAGTAGCTAGACACTTAGGTATCGACCGAATGTAATTATGTAAGGTAGATTTACGTTGTATTCGAAAGTAACTTCGTTCGTTTTCTCAGAAGATTGATTGATTGAGGAAACTTTTTGATGTGCGTTCGATTATACCATGTAAGTGTCTGATTAGTAATAAAACAATAAACTACCCAACCATTTGGTCGTATTACATATCAAATAAATTCTATTTACAATACTTTAATAGTACAATGGAAATTTATCTACACCATGACCGATAAAAAATATGAATTACGTATGAAGTATAAAAAGGTGAAGCTTTATGTAAATTAGAATACTTTTTGATGAAAATATCTCCTTCAAATATTCATGAAATTACATCAGGTGTAGTCGTTTTTCAAATCCATACATTATATAAACGAGGTCCTATTTTTGCATTTTTAAAACAAGTTATGAATGCTGACTGCATTACGATGATTCTTGTGGTTTACTACAATATCTCCCAATGTTTAGAATATTTGTATATAAAATTATCCATAGGTTTATTCATTAATTTGAATATGTAAATAACCAAATATTGTAACGTGTGGAAAAACAAAACAAAAACAAACAAAAACAAAACAAAACAAAAAAAAAAAATACAAAAAAAAAATGATGTTTAAAATTTTGTGATTGACGGATTGGTATTCCAAATCATCAGTGACTTCAAATAAGAGAAAAGTGACATTAAATCGCGGGAAAAGGTTATAGAGTGGAATTGTATATTTTATTTCACATGCTATGTATCGAAATTATTAACATATGCACATTTTAACTTTAACTGTGTGACTCGACCGAAGGTTTCGAATGATGATCTCTTCTTAATAATGATGAGTTGCTAATTTCCTTTTGTTACATTGTATGTTTGATTTTAGTTACTTTATGTTCTTTGTTGTGTATGTATGTTTTCTATGTCTGGTCTTTGTCCCTGGGGTGTATTCTTTTGACTACCGCTATAACTTTGGTTCCCTTGATCACTCTTGCACTCGATGGTAAAAGATGACAATACTTGTTAAGAGACAAAATGATTTTGTTTTTATTTCAGTGTATGAATCCATTATGATAGATTACTGTGTGGCTAACAATACGGTATCACAAGGAATGGTTCAATTTGACTTCATCAAAGATGGGTAAGGCATTGTTAGGGAGTAGGAGTGAGTGAGTTAAGTTTACAGTTTACATATTGTTAATTCTTTAGTTATCGCTCAGATTTCTTTAATATTTATTAGCTTCCGTCTGGGTATCTCATACCCAATATAAAGATTTAACATATGTTCTTTTTTTGGAATTGTATTACTGTACGGTCAATGATATGGGAATGATCTTTTAAGAACGAAGAAAGAGAAAGAATACTTTTATTGCCAGCTGCCATTTAGCACAATGGGTTGAATAGTTTATGCGAGCGTTCATAAAGAGTAAAAGATTTACAGTGCGCTACGAACTCGCCGGATGATAAAAATGTACCTAGGGTTGATTTTATTACACCCTCGTTTGATCTGACCTTTTCTTACATTGTTACTAGACCCGTTGAAGATAATTTTTGGAGCCTCCATTTATACATAAACCATAAAGTGGTAGGTTCTTAAATTTCAATGTATTATGATTATACATTTGTGTTCGCTTATATTCTATAGGAATTTGTCCGGCCAGTCGTTCGTCTGTCAACATTTCTTGTTTATTACTAATGCATTAGACTGATTTTATTTATCTACAATTCTGTTGAGTTGTGTTCTACAGCAAATATAAAAATCTTTCCTATAGGTAATGTTACCAAGAAAACCGCACTGAGAGGTTGTAATGCACGTTACATTGGCATCATAGAAAACATATATATGTAAAAGAATCAATTATTTGATTACATGAAAGTTCTCGCTTGGAGTGAATTTTTATTTCAACCTCTAAATACTTTTACTGTAATATTCAGCTGGTATATTCTAATCATTGTCTGTACGAGAAAGAATAATGTAATCCAGATTTCGTACTTTTTAATTGATAATTTTGTGCGTCAACTGGACCCAATAGGAGAACCGCTGATTGTCATTTCAACAATAGTTTGCGATAAAGCAAAAGCATGGATTCAGGCACAAATACATATCTATTATTTTCATTGGAACAGATGTCCAACAGATGATGGGAAAAACATTTTAGTTAACTCTGACGGACCAGTGGCGGTCGAGTTTTCTATACCAGGAAGTAATAACAAGCTACCAGCATCAGAGCTTTTGTTATATGCCTTTAAATTCAAAGGGACAACAAATGTAGGATTTAATTGTGCTGTGCGCATTTGTAAAAAAGGAGATGAAGAATTATGCAAGCCTGTAAGTGTATATTATATTTATAAGTTCACCATGCTAGTTCTTAATTGTATCTATCATATCTTCGATGGTATATGTAACTATAGGCAACATCCATCAATGACTACTACGCATCAAACCAAAATAGTGCACATTCCAATACTTCAATATAACTTGAATGCGATATATGTGTTTAACTAAAAGTTTAAATTTCAGAACAAAAAAATCACTTTACAATCTACTTTCAGAAAATGTGCTCATCATCAGTCGCCGCTGAAATAATAGAGTCTACTACAGCCAGAAACACTGCACCAACAACGCTAAGCTTTACAACGCCGTTATTAACTAATAATACATCATCTGATGAAAACAATATGGCATCATCAAATGCCAACAACATTTCAACAAATGTTACACGGAGGAGACGTCGGTCGTCTGGGGAGCGACAATTTTTATCTACCGTGCTGACGGTTCAGGAGCCACCACCACTTAGTGAAGTTCTCATTCTTCCCGGTCATATAAATCACATACAAAATCAAGGTAAATAGTAATAACAGGTCAACAGTAGGAAAACTGTTGCAATTTTATGTACACTAACAAAGCCTTCACGGTTGTATATTTATTTCATCAGTTAATATTTGCATTTAAAATATTATGTAAAAGGTTCATCAAACTGTTTGTTGTAATGCCGGTTTTCATATTTTAAAGTTAAATTAACCAAGGTTAAAAACAAAAACCTTCATAAGTGAAAAAGCATGCTTCACTCTGTCAATGAATGATTGATTGGTTATTATGGTTTAACACCCGAGCAGCAATATTTCAGCTATATGCAGGCGATGAACATGAAAGGGATGATAAAATGAACATGAACGTGGCATTCTTCCCAACACGGTGCACATCCATGGTTTGCAGTCAGATTTTCAGTATTATAGTCTGACAACCCCAGAATGTAACACGCCAGGGGTACCCCATCACGTGGGGCACACAACCCAGTTGCTCTGTGGACAGAGCGCCTAGCCCTGACTATTTTCTGAGCACTATTTAGTCGCCTTTTACGACAAGCTTAGCGCTACTGCAGGCCTATTCTTTTGACACCCGGACATGCACGGGGCTCACTCTGTCAAAAAGTAGCTATAACACCAGTATTGGAATAACTTTCTAGTTTTTGAAGAAACCCCAGTCAGCCTCATATTCATTACATGTCTGGGTCAAGAGTGAAAACACAACATCATCTATTAAAAAGTTAAATAATACAAAAACACCATGAAAACAAATTTACTGGAAAGGTTTTATTTAACAACGTAACCAGAGACCTTGGATGATTGGTAGCAGAATCGAATTCCTGAAGTGCTTCCTTATTGAACTGACATTTAAATTTGTTTCTACCATACTGAAATTCATCCGTAAAATTAAAATGAAGTAGATAAAAATGTGGAAATAGACATTTAACTTATAAGAACGAATGGTTAATTTCCTTGATTTTTTTATATTTTATTTGATTGCTTTTGAGGTGGTTAACCTTCATAGAAGGAAGTGAATGGATTACTTCCTTAAGCGAGTATACCGTGTGTTATTTTAACGTCCACAGCATGTTCCAATAAATCTCTGAAATTTCTTGAGCTATATCTCGTATAACATGCTGCATAAGGTATTTTAAACGTCAATCTCATACGAAACTATTTGGCCTTCATGTTGAAATCTGTTGGGACTTAGCAAGACATCTCATGGAACTTAATCAATGGTGTCAGCCATCATTAAACACATTAAAATGCAAAAAGAAATATACCTATAAAAATGTCAATACATCGAAAAACATATGACGTAAAACATTGCAAAACTTGAAACGTATGACTTAATGACGTTAACAAACTTGGTTCGGATGAACACATTAAAAATCGAAAACTTGAATCATTCAATGTCAGAGCACATGCGTTCTCATATACACATGCTTAATGTCAGGTCAAAGAAAGTAAAATGTAGTTAGATATAAACGCATCTGGCATTTTTTTTTTAAAGTTGTATGTTTGCTCTATCTACAAATGAAGGGATTGCAACGTTTATATGTTTTGAAAAATTTACGACCGGGTTACTAGTAATTCTGGTAGAAATTTTCAAGCATCACACTTTTTATAAACATAGAATGAATAGTCGAATAAGTAAACAAAAGTAGATTCACTATACGACAAGAACAGGTCACAACGCCACAAAATAAAAAAAAATACGTTTGAAAAATATGTTAATGTCCATAATAACTGCAAGTCTTAATATATATTGACGTCACAAGGTAAGGCTTATAGGTAGACTTCAGTATTTTGCAATTTTGTGACACAAGGGAGAGCGTAATTATTGATACTGTTGAGTTTTAACACTTTGTATAAGTGGCTATTTTTATTAGGACTATTATTTTGATTCTTTTCTAGAAGAAGACGACGACGACAAGAGATCAAAATGTGCTTTATCCCAAGATATTTTGATTGTTATTGTTGTTATGGCTACAATAGTTTTTGTGCTTTTAGTTTTAACGAGTATTCTTGTTGTTACATTGTACCGCAACAAGCGCCGGGAACAACTTCTTAAGAAACGTCACAGCGTAGACTTTCATTATACAATTCCAAGGCCGAAGCTAACCGAAAAATGATTGTGAAATAACAACGTATAGTTGATTAACTGACAAGCAAATAATGCTCTATGCTATATTAGTGCAGTCGTGATATTCAAACAATATATTTGATTATTCAATATGCGAAAAAAATATTTGTTGCTGCTTTTTTAATTATTAATAATGACATGTTTATCGTTTTTTTATCTGCATGCATTTCTAATTCTATTTTATCTGTTAAAAACGTCTTATTAGATCTAGATACAGGACATTAATTTGAAAAAAAGGTTATTTCTAAATAATTTATGTAACTAAACTTATTCACACACTAACACAGATACATGTGCGAATGTTACAGACCTTAATAAAAACGAATTTTAAGTAGTTTTTTGAAAGAATATTTTTGCGATTAATATCAACTGTTCACCTGTTACAAATATTTTATGCGATGGAGAAAATTACTAATGCATATTAAAGCACATTGATTATTGATTACTGATTACTAAGTCTTCTTAGTTGGTAATGCACCACTGATTTGTTTATAATTTATATACATTGTAATGAATGTCATTGACTTTGTTTATAACCTCATGTTGATCTTACTTTATTATATTATACTGTTTTTATTAGTTTTTTTCAGATACTTCTTAGATTATATACACCTACCGTATAGCGGAAAATTTTCAATTTTTCGAAAGGGTCGTTTAATTTTTGTCCGATCATTTTAAAGCTACTTCTCTATCTTATAAGTAATGAGTAGCGAAAAAGGGACCACTTAAAGTGTATTCCTCTATATTGGTTTAAACGCAGAATTAATCACCAATGAGAAGTCGCTGATTTTAGGTATTTTATAAAACCTTTTTTAAGAACAAATTCCAAAACACGAAAATTCACAAAAGATTTTTTTTAATTATTATTAATTTTACTTGTTACCTGTATTTACAAACTACATCAACTAGAAAAGTGAAAAGAAAATATTGATTCAAAATTAAATACTATTTCGACGGCAATACCATCATAACAATTTAAGGGAGAGATATGTTAACTGAATTGCTAGTTCAAAAAATGTCAAGAAATTTTAATGCAAGGAGTTTGTCATTAATTATCACTTCGAAACTGTAAAACATCTCTAAGACAACGGAAAATGACACTTCTATTCGCGACCAGCAGCAAATGAAAATTCATTGTTTCCATGATTTTGTTTTGTGTATCCCACTCACGGTGCTCTCAATCCCCTGACAAAGATTTATGAACTAAATCGATTATGAACGACACAAAAGAATATCTCTAGCAAAAATCAGAAGCGTATTGACGAAAAAAAAATAATGTTCCAGTATCTGAAGAAAATTTTTATCCATTTTCTTGAACTATACCTAATTTGTTTATACCATGTATATTTATTTGCTTATGTTTGCTTGGATAAGATACATTTAAATGATTATAATTAGCTAAAAATAAAAGTAAAACACTATGTGCTTCACAGTGCTGTGAAGTTTAATCTTTGATCTCTTTGTAAACCATTGTTATTGAAACGATATTTAATCGATTGAATAAAGATTGTGTTTTATGCAAAAACTATTAGAATGAATCACAAAGTAGAACACTGTGTTAAAAGCATTTTATTGAAATAACACGTATGAGTAATCCCTCTGCATAAAAATATTGCAAGCTGAGTCTGATCTTTCTGTCGAATGAATCATTTTCAAATAAAACTTCGGATTACCGTACCTGGCTAACAGTAAAATGCCAAGGATCTACAAACGGAGAACAATTAATAATCAGGACAATAGATGAAGACAGGTAAACAAAGACGAAAGAAAAGCAATAAAAGCTAAGTGCACAAATCGGGCACTTAAATTAAAGATTGAGTTATAGGTGCTCCGGTAGTGTGAGCCTTTATTTGTAGCAAAATGAGTCAGAGGTGTTCCGGTAGTGTGAGCCGTTATCTGTATCAAAATGATTAAGAGGTGTTCCAGTAGTGTGAGCCTTTAATAGAAGAAAGTGAGTTAGAGGTGTTCCGGTACTGTGAGCCTTCAATAGTAAAAAACAATTTTGATGTGTTTCCTGTAGTTTACGGCTTTGATGTTAGAAAATGAGTAACCTTTGATGAGTTAGACGTGTTTCGGTATTGTAACCTTTACCCCATCACACAATGTAGACAGTCAGGAGATGTTGATTATTAATGTGCCTTTGTACCTTATTTGACTTTAAGTTTGTCATGAAGAGTCATCGTTCTATTACTTTTGTTTTTGGGTCTTTAGTGCTTATTTAAAGGTGTTTTTACACTTACTGAAGACCTCATGGTGATTTCTGAAATTATTTACTATTTTAGTGTTATAAGATGGTGCTTTTGTTGTGTTTTCTCCATGTCTGTTTCATTTTCTTTTGAAAAGAGAAAATGAGTTATGTGTTCTTGTAGTGTAAGCCTTAGATAATAGAAAATATTTGAAAGACAATTATTGATCTCTATTGTTAATAAGAAGGGTCATTTAATGATGATAACTTTCATTATTTGGCATTTATCGTGATAATCTATTATTTATGGAGTTCAAACTGTTCGTTTCCAGTTTTGAATTTTCGTTCATCCCTCTGAGTTGTGTGATTTGTGCTTTTATGTTATTGTTTAACTATGTCTATCTAGGTTTAATCCACGAATTTCTCCTCAGTTCTAGGTTTTCTACGTATCGTTTTAACTGTGATGCTCGATGTTATCAAATATAGTCTATTCATTTGTCCTCCAACTTTCCCCGAAAGGTAGTCATTAATTGGTAAAAAACAATTTTCACATTCATTTGTGAAGAATTACCCAACCAAAGACTATTTGTTTAAAGAAAATTTTGAGTATAAATCTATGAAAACCAGAAATTCTGAACCAGATAATTCACTCTCAGTAAGTATTTGTAGCCAATACTTAAACACTTTTGCTAAAATAATACAGTTACAACCATAATACTAGACCCAAAACGATGCCCTATTCTCGGTCATAAGACTACACATATTTTATTTTCGCAATTTATCAATTTTCTTTCTTTTCAAAGCGATTTGTAACTCTGCATGTGTATTGAAACCACGTGAGCCTATACAGATGAACTGAGAGCATGATCGACTATAGTTTGTAGACTTACTTTTTGTTCCATTTTTGTAACTGCATGCTATTTAAGGTATTTATCTTTATTCTCTCGACGCTGCTCTTGTATTCTGTAGTCTGCTTTTATTTGATCTATTACCACAACAATTGTTTCTATTCAGTATTGAATTTCACTTTGTGTACTATTTTAGTCTTTGTCGCATCATTTACATGAATAATTTTATATTTTGTAAACCGGTTTTTGACACAAACACGTGCATGGAATTTATCATTGTTAGTTTAATTCTTTTCTTTAATCTCTAATAAAAGAAATTGTTGCTTCAATGTATATTTTAGAATCAGGAACAAAGTTATGATTCGTTTTTTTTTATCCATGTTTTCAGTCAATTTCATATTCTGTTTTCCTTTTATGGAAATAAAAACTTTAGTCAATATTTACGGATATTGGCCATTATTTTGAACAAAAATTAATCTCTACTAGTGGTTCCTTTAAATGAATCGGATGTCGGTCTTACGAAGCATTACGACAAGGGACAGAGGAACCTTAATTCACAAACAAAATTCTGTATTTTTTCTTTGCTCCTAAGTGCTGTCATTTGAATTCAATGTTAATGTCGATTTTAATTTATGATGGATTTCTATATTCAATAAACTAAAATGTTACCTATATTTAAGGATACAAGTTGCCATTTGTAATTTTTAATTGCTGATGCATTTTCTAGTTCAAAAACCTTAACTGACACCTATATGTAAGAATTTAATTAATCTTTTGTGATTTCATATATGGGATGCTTACAATTTACTTCTAACAAAATTAATGTTTCTAGCATCTGTAATTATAACATAACTTACTCCAATTGTATACTTGGTCTTTGGCACTTTTTTTTCTTGTCAAACATTACGAATGAAGCTGAAAAGGATGGTAAAGTGGTTATGATGTATTTTGAGTCGCTACTTTTGTGCATAAAGACTTATATTTTACTAGTTGGTTATTATTTTGTTGACACAATTATTGAACATTATCCAGCGTGATTACACGAGGTTGTGTAAGAATAGGACCAACATTCTATTTCAAAAACTCACCGATCCAGTAACACTTCTAATGTCCCCTTTTTTGCTTATTTATATTTTCCCTTACTTTGATATGTAGTGGTAATCATTTCAGTAAAAGCATAACTCATTTTCAAGAAAAAAAAACATATCTATTAAATGTGAAAAAGTAATAAGGAAACCAAAATTCTAGCAGAAATCAAAAGAATGTAATCCAGGGACAATTGAACAGACATGGAAGACAGATAAACACAACAAAGACTAAAATAACACATACAAAGTTTTAAAACTGAATGAGCAACTCGGACTCCGCTAAAAAAACATGGGAGCATGGACCAGATGCACTGGTAGGGTAAATGTCCTCTGCTTTTCTAGAAACACCCATCGAGTCCAGGGTGGACAAAAGAGGAAAAGAAAACTAAGGCACGTTGAACATGTACTGTAAAAAGACTATAGTTGACCGAAACCCAAGACCCTTAATAAAGAAATAAATAAGAAAGAGCTTTCGACAATTTATTCATTTTCATTTAGTTATAGCTAGTCTTGTAAACAATAATAGTTTCGCTCCAAAAAATTTCATATGTTTCACTAAAGGTTATTTGTTCGACAGATTATACCATTATAATTAATAACACATTAGCGAACACAATTAATTTTGAGCTTCTTCAATCAAAATGATTACGAATGTCCTGTACTGTTACCTTCATTTGATACAGATAATTAATATATGAAAAGTTTTGAAATAGATTTTTGAATACAACAATATCTGCAAGCTATGTCTTTGCACTTTATTAAATCATGAGTTTGAAAATATATTTCTATACTCGTTTTCAAGATGACTGAACAAGATGTTGCGTGTAATAGGCATGATCTACTGAAAAGACATGTAATGCGTGCATCTTGGAAACAGAAAGAATACGAAACGAAATTACGCAAGATACAAGACTCATATCCAAAATAAAATTATCAAGTTGGTAGTAAAATTTATGTTCGGTAGCTTTCTGTAATACGTGTTACGACTTTAAAAAATCATCCAGTTCAGACTGAAATTCTGCATTGAAAACTTTTTTGATCAAAGCTTCGTCTGTCATTGGAGGGGAATGCGGCTTACCTCGAACAAGATTGATATTGTAGTTAGATAATTCGTTAAGATGTTTCATAGCTCGCCTTTTCTCTGCCGTTGAAACACGAGTGTCATGCCCGTCGGTATCTCTTGATATATTTTCATCGATTGAGGGCGTATCACTTACAGACGAGCTG
This sequence comes from Perna viridis, assembly GCA_037379345.1. NCBI lineage: Eukaryota > Metazoa > Mollusca > Bivalvia > Mytilida > Mytilidae > Perna > Perna viridis. The sequence continues at coordinate 10,645,873 of CM074517.1, read as the reverse complement.
CTTTCCCCATCAGGCGTTCTATCAGTCTGCATAATAGTTGTAGTCAACTCATCTTCAAACTGTCTAGTATTTTCGGGTTGATTTAAATGGGCTGGAATGTTAATGTTGTCATGCTTTGTAAGGTCATGTCGATAATGGTTTGTATGCTGATTAAAATATTTCTGCTGAATCGGTTGTCTGTACTCGTCATACAGCGGTTCTTGTCCATAAACACTGTCACTTGAATAATAAACGTTTTGTTTTGGTTCAGAAGCTTGAACAGGTGGTGGATTTGTCAAGCGAATTATCCGTCTGTTGTGTTGGTTAATTGAAGCCATATTATTTTGACTTCTTTCACTAAATGCTTGATTTTGATTTGCTGGTACTAAATAAAACAAAGTTTCGTTTTCTGATTGGTTGCTATTATCTGCATTACCTTGAGGAATTTGCCTTGGGACATGCAATGTATTTCTAACAGGAATCAAAATTTCTTCTCGTTCATCGTCATAATACGCAATTTTATTTTTATTTCGATTATTATGTCTTCCTTCCATTTCGGACACATACCCGTTATGTCTGCTATTATTTTTGGTCCTATGATTCGACTTCGAGCGAAGATAAACTGTTCGATTTGATGGAAGTGGAATATCCTCATCTTCAGAACTAGAATCTACACTTCTGTTATCTATCAAAACAATATTTAATCCTTTTTGACGAGAATGATCATTTTTAGGTAGACCCCTTTGCCTTGCTCTCTGTTTCCTTTCACGTGATACAAAATTCCGAACATCTTGTTCTGATTGTGCCAAGCGTTGACTTTCCCGATGGCGCGAATATTCGTCGAATTCTGAATCACTTGCTTCGTAATTTAATCCCCGAAGCGATGGATTTGATATCGAATATCTTAAAGAATCCCTCTCTCTTGGTTGTCTATGTTCATGTCGAAATGGGTCTGAGTATCGGTCGTTATCTCTGTATCTAGATATGTCCGTATTACTACTAGAACATGAAACACTTCTGTGACTTCTCGTTATTTTCCTTGATGACCTGTTCAAATTCCTGGTTTCCTTCTTATTTATGTCACTTCGGTGTTCCCTATCGTTATATCGAGAATATCTGTATTCTTCGTTGCTATGACTACGGCGTCGTCTATCGATTTCAACATGTAACCTATCGTGTCTATCATTCCGGTACTTTCTGTCACCTTTTTTTTCATATGACCTACTTCGCGGACGCCGGTCTTCATCACGCGACTTACTCCGTCTTCGTCTGTCTTCTGATTTATTTCGTCGCTTCTTTTCTTCATTTGAACTACTTTGTCGTCTGCTTGTCTTCCGTGATCCCCTATTTCTTTCTTGTTCACGTGATCTACTTCTACGTTTGTCATTTCTATCACGTGAAAAGCTTCGACGCCTTCCTCTTTTGTCACGAGAATGGCTGTGTCGCTTCGAATGTCTGTCCCGTGAACTGCTCCTTCGTCTCGATTTTCTATCATGAGAAATGCTTCTTCGCCTCGAGTTTCTATCATTGGATTTACTTCTCCGCCTTTCTCTTTTATCGTGCGATGTATTACTAGAAGGACTTCGCTGTCGTTCGTTTCTTTCTCGGGATCTTTGAGTTTGATGTTTTCTATCATTATCCCTGTATGAGTAGTCATATGAGTTTTTACGGTCGTGAACATCTCTTCTGTCGTTCCTAGAACTGTCATTATATTGCCGATTTTTATCTCGGTCGGCCTCTTTGTGTCTACTATCATGTCTTTCATTATTATTGTAGTCATTTTGTCCATTCTTGATAGAGTTACTACAACTAGATACTCTATTGGTATTTTGTATCGGAGGAAATGAAACACCGTGATTTTTTACACCGGTTTGATAGTTTGACTGTCCTTTGTTGCTGTTCACAGGTGGAAGAACCTGACTGCTGCTTTTAAATGGCATGACCTGAAACAAAAAGGCGACTTTTTACCATACAGCCTGGTCGAATTCAATCGAAATGTTTAATTCAAGTATAAAGTATCAAATGTATAGTTATAAAATAAGATTTGGAGAAAAAAAGCCATTTTGTCTTTTTTAAACCGTATAAACTTGATCATCTTTCTGATATTAAGTACATGAAAATAAAACAACTTGATAAAAAAGAAAAGCAAACGACTTAGCACTACGAAAAACTCTATTTTGTCTCGATTTTATTAAAAATATTTCAGTTTATATTCTATGTTATCAAGTGCAAACGATTAAGTTAGAAAACAAGTATCAGGTTTTGGGTACACGGTGAAATAATAAACATGATGCAACTGGTTTTTTTTTTAAAATAAATACACAACCTTCCGAAGCAAATTTTAGTTTAGATTTTTTCAGAATCAATATTACGAGAAATTCAACCAAGTACTATTTTATTATCACAGATAATAAACAATATCGGCAAAAATTTTCATTATCTGAAAGACCATTTAGAGACCAAGAAATTCGAAGCCATAACCAATATGTAAAAACAGAGAAGCGAACAGTCCTCATTCACATGTAGACAAAATGATAAAATACAACTATGTTTAACAACTAAAGATGAAAAAAACATTGAGCAATTATTTGTATTTAAGAGTAATCAAGGGAACCAAAGTTATAGCGGTAATAAAAAGAATGTATGCAATCCAGGGACAAAGACCAGACATGGAAAACAGGCATACACAACAAAGAACATAAAGTAACTAAAATCATACACACAAAGTAACAAAAGCAACTGAGCAACTCGGACTCAACTAAAACTGGGAGCATGGACCAGATGCACCGGTAGGGTAAGCGTCCTCTGCTTTTTTTAGAAACACCCGCCGAGTTGCTCATAAAAAGTATTAGGTAATAACCTTAAAGTTGAAAAGAACAACTGGCAAATGTTAATTAAATTAACACTTTATCTGGAAGCTACCGACAGCGTTAAAAAGAAATTGTCATGTCTTTAACCAGGGATGTATATACCCACTGTCATGGACACACTTGGTTAAATAAAAACACAAAACAAACAAACAGTCATAACATAACAACGTACTGTATTTCAGACCTTCCTTCATAATACCTAAATCGATGTTTTGATTTATACAATTTGTCACTAATATAAACCAATTGTTATTTAAGAAATTGAACACCAGTACCATTGGAAAAATTGTGAATTATGCAATACTGAACATGTTAACTTATGATTAAATTGCAGGCTGACTTGTCCAAGCTTTTGTAATACCGTTATATAATATCAGTCTAATGTGTAAATCAATGGCGGGCAGTGTTTCTTCGGTCATATTTTAAAATAAGACTAATTAGATATCTAATCCTCATTCTATTACAGTATTTTCCACAATGGATGATGCAGTTATCTACTTTTTCTACTCTTCATGGAAAGGTACCAATCTTGCTTCAACGAATGTTGGATATGTTTTTTATGGGCTACAATAATGTCTTAAGAGGAAGAATCACGAAAGAATGGAAATCATTTGTTCTGAGAAAATGGATTGGTATTTGCTTTTCACGTTCATCTCTTTCACCCCGAAACGTTTTCTATTACTATAACTTCTTAAAAATATAAATAAATCACTATTTCATACTATTTGTGAATGTTTGATTTTTCAATTCATTTATGGAGAAAATTAACATTTTATTTCTCAAACATAAAAGAAAGTTGTCATTTAAAGAACAAAAATAATATTTAAGAATCAGCTATTCATAAAAGTTAATACCAACCAAAAAAAAATATTTACGGAAAAGTCTTTTCTGATTCAAATGTGAAAATGTGGAAAGTGTTTCACATTAAAAACAGCTTACAACACTGATTTTAATAATGCTTTCAGGTAACTGAAATATATGGTTGTTTCACAAATGTTTGATTTAACTTCTTCGTTATTATACCAGCAGTCTGAAAAAATCTGGTTACTTTAAATACAAACAAAAATACCAATTATATATATATATATATACAAACGTCTTAGAATGTGGTGACTCTATTCGCTACTACACTGCTCCATCGGATCAATTTAATACAGGGAAGATATGTAAATGTAAAGAAAGGTCTGAAAGATTTCCGACGATGTTAGAACTGTCAAATTTACGATGCAAAGTTTTGAGTTCCCTCCGCGGGACTCGAACTCGTACCGCTGTGACATCTATGGCAACACCGCCTGCACAAAGTCTAGCGCCCTAGACAACTCGGCCAGCTAGGCTATATAAAATATAGCTTTCGCTGGCCGGATCATTTCTCCTCGTAGGATTTAATCTAGGGCTGCAACTTAGTACACGATGTATGGTAGTACGGGACAGTTCATTTAGGTGTTATTATGTAGTAAAGAGGATAAAATTAATGATGAATGTCACAACAAATCAATATTATACAAACGTCTCGGAATGTGACGACACTATTCGCTACACTGCTCCATTGGATCAAATTGATACACGGAAGATATGTAAACGTATAGAAAGGTCTGAAAATTTCCCAACGATGTTAGAACTGTCAAATTTGCGATGCAAATTTTTGGTCGTTCCCTCCGCGGGACTCGAACTCGTACTGCTGTGACATCTATGGCAACACCGCCTGCACAAAGTCCATATCTCTATATTGCAAATTCCGATATGCTGTACAAGGTTACCTCTTATTCCAACAAAATCTCAATTCCCAATATGGAAAATAGTGTAAGAAGGGTTTATTCTATCTTTAACTGTTATAAATAAGTTTTTTTTCACAACGTATATATCTTACGTGTCTACGTGAGATCCAAAAAGAGAAAGTATTGATTCCATGGTCGAAATACCCTCAATTAAGGAAATAGATTTAATCAAACATTTTTTATGAAAATACCATTGAAACATATTTCTTTGAAAAAAGTGTTATCTGAAGCTTTAGTTAATTAAAGATACGTTACCTTTACAGGACTGTCTTCATTAAAACCCTCCGAGTTCCGATGACTGTTTCTCGCGGGTTGACGGGTGACCCTCGCAGATTCACTATTTTCAGTATTCTTAGGGTTGATGGTTGGTAGCGGCGTCGGTGATCGTACTTCATCAAGCTTTGTCAGATGAGAAATATCGACGCTCTCTAAGTCGCTCCCAGTCTTGTTTGACTTACCAGATCTCGCTGAGTAATTGGTAGTCTTAGTTCCCTGAAGACGGAAAACAACAAGGTATAGCTCACAGGAAACTATTGACAAGGTTTGCATATAACACCAGACTCAATTAACCTGTACAAGCCAACGGTTTAATGAAGTTGCAACATTAGCCTTAAAAGGAATGGATTTTTCTAGAAATTAGCATGATATTGACGCGTAATAATGAATAATTATCGGTCTGGTAAAAACATTATTTAATTTTGTCTTTGTATTTAAACACTAAAATAAAAATAGCATTCATAGTTGTTGAATATTGTAAACATTCCACTGTTTGAAATCGAGAAATGGTCTCCAAACCAAACACTTGAGGAGAAAGACAAACAAAGATTGATTATAGCTACATCAACGTCAAATATGTCTAGAAAATGTGATGTATATCTTAAAGACGAGCTAGATTTTAAACATGACGAAATGAAATCGCTCGGTATGAAACAAAAAACGGTTTTATCGCTAATTGACCCCTATAGGTCTACATTTTTTTAATATGATGGTGGATCTTTGAAGCTTACTTAATGATGAAGGAGTTAACACATGTTTGGTATTTTGGAAACAATCTGCAATCAGTCATCCCATATCGCATACCTAATCTATAGTCAAATTATACCTTTCGCGTTTTAATACTTGGAACAACTTTAATAAAGTTGTCATACAAACTTTTAAAAGACATGTGGATAGGCGGGCGAACAAACAGACTTACAGGCAGGCATGGTGATTCCTTAATCCCCAGCAGCTTTGTTTACGGAGTAATAAAACATTATATTTTTTATGTGAAAGAATATCATTTGAGAGTAAATAGATACCTCAAGATAAAATTTTGACTTGGAAAAGGGAAAATAAAACTGTTAATTACAGTCCTGATATGGGAATATTTCAACATAATTATGAAGTATGATTCATTTTTGTTATTCTTGTTTTTTGTGTTTCATTTTCTGTGATCTCGAATTATTTACGTAAAATATATATCTATAGGAATGAAAAAGTAAATATTATCGTACATCATATTTTATGAAGTTTTTATGAGAACATATAATGTAATTAGAACAAATAGCTGGGAAGTATTGATCTATTTAAAAAAAATAAAAAAAAGTATTTACAGTTTTGTCAGTTTTCATGATATTGAACGAATACACTTACTTGAAAAATAGTTTTTATGCTGCATCGCGAGATTTAAACAACTTTCGTACAATTCTTTAAAAACTGATAGAATGACAATTTTTGATTTCTTTGGATCCCTAAATCTGACCCTTTCGGCAAATGTTTGGAGTAATAAAATTAGCTCAGCTTTCGGTGCAAACGATTTGTATTTAGTCACATCTATTGTATAGAGTATTTTAACAGATCAAGATACGAAAATAAAATATATCTCTTTTGCAACGGTGAAAATTAACCTATCTATCAAAACTTTTTTATCAAGTATTTTTAAAAATTCAAATGTAGAACATTTTTGGCAAAATGAGGAAATATTCACCTGTTTTTAGAGCAAAGACGATTTAACTTAAGTTTGATGCGTGGTTAAGTTTGTTATCGTACAGTTTATCGGAGTGAGCTTCGTTGTTCAATTGTAAAAACGGCTACCTGTCACCGATAACAGCATTAATTAATAAACTTCTATTATTGACTCTCTGACAATTTAATTTTTGTTCGGTATAACGTGGCCATAGCACCAGAACAAAAAAAAAATCATAACCCAATAAAAGTCCACGTTGAATTAATTCTCCTTAACAAAATGCAAATGAGAAAGATATCATATCTGATAACTCAGTTCTCATATACTGGAACTCACATATGACTTGGTTAATTACAGATTCAGCATCAAACAATTGGCATCGAGATATATCAATAAAGTTTTCCGTTCGTAAAAATGTTTACTTCATCTATAATGTAAATGAAAATTGATCGCACTGTTTTCATTGGAAAATTCAGGAATAAATTCAAAATTTTTCAATTATTTGAATGGAGAAATGTGTTTATTATACAGCGAAGTTAACATTAAGAAAGTTTTTACATGCCGATCGGTGATAGATCACCCGAAGTTTTTATAGTATCATTTTGTCATGCCATGTGTTCATGCTTACGAACACAATTTCAAGACAATTAAATTTTGGACAGACATCGACACATTTTCTAAGATATAATATTCACATTGAATTTGACAATTTATACAGAAAGAAACACTAATTTAACCCTAAAAGTTTAAAAGAGTAATCAAGGGAACTAAGGTTATAGCGGTAATCAAAAGAATGTAATCCAGGGACAAAGACAAGACATGGAAAACAGACATACACAACAAAGAACATAAAGTAACTAAAATCATACATACAAAATAACAAAAGCAAATGAGCAACTCGGACTCATCAAACGTTAAAGATAACATTAAAACAAAAGTTAAATAATATTTTTATATGTCCTAGAATGGGGACAATAAGAAAGGGGAGTTGGAAAAATCTTTACGACCTGCAATATTTTTACACAGTGTAGTAGTCATATACATATCTTAATTGATTTCTGCAAGTTTATTCTACAGTCACCGCGCAACCTTAGTGTCAAATACCTTTGTGCAAAGCTTTTAATAACGATAACTATGTATGCATTCGCGACACGTTTTTCACTCTCAACACACGAAATGGAATAAGTAGAATATTTTTTTTCAGTTTTGAATCAAGTTAAATATATATCAATATCTAAACTTTAACAATTTTTTTATTCACTGTTATCTAGTTCTACGAGAAAAACATAATCAAAACAAAAGTATTAAATTAAACTTCACTCAATGTAAAAGCGTGAAGAAATCACGATTCGATCAGGGATCAAAAGTATGTTATGCAGCCTAAGACCCAGATTTATCCCAACTATTGACAGGGAATTTTCCAAACGTTGATTTTTATTCACAGCGGTTGTATCTTGGGTGTTTCTATTGGCTTGACTCTGTAGCATATTCCTGACATTGATGAAATATGACATTCAAATAGTAGTTATTCACCAGATTGTTAACCATAGTTCATTCAAATGGTGTTGTTGATTGTGAATAACAATCGAGTCTACAAAAAAGCCAACAAACTATTGTTTGTGGCATCAATACTTTCGTGCGTGTATTGGGTGCATTTTCTTGTGATGGGGTCTCAAAAGAGCACAGAACATAAAATAAGTTCAATTTAAACTTCCAAAGTCATTATACAAGTCATTTTGTATTCTTCATTTTAATACTGAGTTACGACAAAAAGAAAAAGATATTACAACCACTGATTGTGTTTATTTCATCTTATCATATGAGGCTCAAACGAGATGTTTGATAGAGGTAAACTACTATTATTGTTATTTTGTAAAAATGAAAACAAGCTGTCATTTTAAGATAACACTTAACGTAAATGCATGGTACTATTTATTTCGATATTAATGTATTACCTCTTAGGTTTTTTTTTAAATTCTACAGCTGATATATGATGTAGCCACACTTTTATGTGTAACCTGCTAAAGTTGTAAAACTTCACCTCTCCATTTTACCAGTGGCCATTTCAAATGTAGCACTGATGGATGATATTTTTTAGAAAGCTATAGGATGTTTCTCTTATTGTTCACTAAGTAACGATCCTAGTTAATGAATCCATCGGTTTTATATTACTTTCGATGGGATATCGTTATATAACCGTTTCGTTTAACTGTTTGTTTAACTGTTTATGGTCGTAAATCATACAAATTCTTTATTTAACTGTCTATGAAAGTAAATCGTACAAACTGTTTATTTAACTGTCTATGGACGTAAATCGTACAAATTATTCATTTCGATTCTAATAGGACAATAATGGTACATGTTTGTCTTACATTTTCGTGACCTATTACGATAACCTAAGGTTTTGTCGGTATTTGGCTGTACACTTTACGCAAGCTATGTCAGTTGAAATGGTCGCTAGTGAAACTTGGTTTTTTTTAAATGAAGGAAAGGGCGAATTAAGTAAAACGATGTTAGATATGTCAATAGTCGTTTGAATTATAAGGTCACATTGTTCACACATCTACAGGTACAATGTTTCATTCATTGGCGATTATTAATGTATGGTTTCATACATGATGGCGCACGTGGCACATGGGGAGTGCTACCGAGTATGTGTGCAAGTGATTTTTACGGAGTATAATATAACATTTCTAAAACATAACGTTTAATATCTTTATTAAATATAAATTTGATGTTCATTCACTCTACTGAAATGAATGAAAACAGCTGATACACACCGGAATGTTACGTGTGTTTGTTTACATTATTAAGGTGGGCAGTAATTTACACAAACACACAAGCCACGCCCAATGAGTCGCGTGCTGCTACTACGGCAATCGAAAATCGACCACAGTAGTGGTCTCAATGCCTGTTGAGGACGTCATATTAGAATTGACTGTTTATGGAAGTAAATCGTACAAACTGTTCATTTAACTGTCTATGGAAGTATATCATACAAACTGTTTATTTAACTTTCAACTGACAACCTATGTTTTGAAATCGTAACAACTGTTTTATTTTACTTCCGGTAGTGAGATATTGCACCCAATGTTTTGGTTTACTTTTGAGGGTGTGAAATCGTAACAACTGTTTTTTTTTACCTCCGGCGTTGGACACCATAAGAACGATTTTTTTAGTTGCAGTGGTAGGACATAACTACTTGCTGAATGTAAAGGGATTTTTTTAAAATTTTTTCTTTTTTTTTCCTTTTTTTTTCTTTTTCTTTTTTTTTTTTTTTTTTGTTTAATCTAATTTTCATTTTACAAAATAGAGTGTCACCTCATTTATTTTATTTCCGATTTTTTGAAAAAGGTACCAATTGTTTTATTTTCGATAGCAAGACCAATGACTGTTGTATACTTTGATTTATTTTGAGTGTAAATGTATAGGACAGTTCAACATTATATTAATTGTTTAGTAAACGTACCAATTATGAGCCATTTGATTCAAGGTCTCATTCTTTATTCCTGCATTTAAGTTTGCATAAGAATCATGAAAAACATTGATTAATGGTTGGAAAGCCAACACATTTTCTTTTTTGATATTTTGTTTAAAATGTTATAGTAAACAGAACTTAATATAAGACTTGTTCTTAGCAGATAAAAATATATAGAATGTACTGTACAATTATTCAGAATTAAGGGAGATACCTTTGTAAATACAACAAAACACAATAGCAACTGTTGGATTTTCAATATGTATTATCTCCTAAGAGCAGAGAGATATAAATTAACAATTATACCTCTCATTACCTAGACCTATAAAGCAACTTAATAACAAAACTAAAATGTGTAGCCTTTTTAGGGTGTATCACAGAACCTAAATGATTCTTATGAAGACTACTACTTAATATTTTGTATTATTAAAATGCTTTAGAATGCTTTTATTAGGTAGAACAATAAATAAGCTGCATACTATTATATATGCATAAAATAACCATTTTGTCAGTCGTAAAATTGGACATAAATCTGAAATCTGATATTATAACAAATATGCTACTTTTAGGCTTTTGCATCCCTATTATTTCACTGTAAAAAGCTGATGTAATTTGTATGATCAGAATACACATTAATACACTTTTATTGTTTTGTTCTTCCAAAGTTATCACTTTAAAAGGGCAGGTCAATGTCACTATTTATCACGATTGATTTACTTTACAATAGTTTAAAAATAAGTATTTTTGCTTCAACATAACTAGAACTTCTCACTATTTCCAATTAGTTTTTGGATTAGTTTTACTTTCCTTATGAATTCTCTTTTACGCAAAATTTACGTCTGCAATATTACCAAATTTAAACTGGATAATATTCGATTTTATTTTTAATTTCGAATATGATTATAATACGTATTTGTCTAATGTCACGAAATAAAAATTTATGCGATTTGTTGTCGGGATATTCCTATGGTACTTTGAATTGTCCGTTTTAACGTATCACATGAAAATTGGATATTAGTTAAATCAAATGTGCGTCTGTTATAAGTAGTGACACTTTGTAATGTGTTGATAAGAATAATTTAACTAATTTAACTTTTTTTGTTTAAAAAAAATAATAACAAAACAAACAAAAACAAAAAATTAAAAAACACACAAAAACAAAACAAAAACGAAACAAAATTAACAATGAAAAAGATATATTTTGAAAAGATATATACAAAAAAAAACTTTTTAACATAGGCGTAAAATTGTTATAAAATATGAGGAACATTGGCCTGGTCGATAATAACTAAATAGGTGTACTAAAGTTCGTATTGTAAAACATAGTTAACACCAATATTACATAGCAACAAGCATAAGTATGTATAGGTAAGCAAGTACGTAAGAAAGGCATTTCTTTTTTTTTTGTTAAAATGTAAATACACCAATCTTATATAAAATTGCGAATTATACAATTATACACTTACATTTAAAATTTCTAAAAAAAAAAAGCATTCAATTCTTATCTTTTACTTTTGTTCTAGTCTTCCACTTATTTACAATATGGTACCTGTAACTCATGATGTATTCCTTGGCAATGCTATTACAGGTGTTTGATTTTTGATGTGACTCTTGCCTGCATCTTGTCAATTAATTTGTGGGTTACGTGTAGATTATTATTCGCTTTTTACGGGGTATAAAAATATGAGGTTTTTTCTCTGAAATTGATTACACTGGGATCTATTACACTTTCAAAAATTTAATCTTTGAACAATGACCGAAAAAAGTACTTTAGAAGTTCGTTATGATTTTGTTTCTGTAATTTTCTGTATTTTTTTTTTATATCTTTCTAAATTTCGTCTTGCTTTATCTTTGTAACCCTACATTTAAGGATTCCTTAGTTTTAATTTTGGACATCAAATTTACCATAACTATATCTGATTTCAATTTAAATTATAGTGCTTCTAGTGAGATGGCATTTTTATTTCTGGAAATAATGTTTCATACATTTTGGAGAATGGAGAAACCATTAGATAAACAGGCAAAAAGATCAAATAGGAAAATGACTTACAAGCTATTAATGTACAATAACTTATCATCCATGATTACATCTAAACGTCAATAATTGAATAAAAATGGTTACAGTTATAACCACAATTTTGTATCAAAATATGAGCCAAATTGACAAAATTATCATTATCCCATTACAGCACTTACCTTATTTTTATCAAATGATTTTCATATTTATATTGGGAGTACGGCTCTGTTCATTTCTTAAATTTTTGTTTGGTTGCTAGCTTTTGAGTTGTTAATTTGTTTGTTTTGGTTGTTCCTTTTCAAAATATTCCCTCTATCAATAAAAAATGAAAAATGAATATTGAAATACTGAAACTGATATTGTAAATCAAACAATTAAATATCTCAAAATGACTAAACAATACTTACGGGCAAGCCTTGTGCCCTATTTTGTGCAATCCGTTCTGCCAATGATATTTTTGATTTTCCCCTCTGAAGCTTTTTCTTTCCGGATCTATATACTATTCCTTCACTCGGCATTATAATTTTTCCCTCACTTTGATTAGTTTTCTTATTAAAGCAGTAATTTTTAATCCAGTTAAGACCATTACATCAACTGACTTTATTCCTCTCTCATGTAACAAAAAGCTTCATGTTTTTACTATATCTATTTTAAAGCACTTATCCAAAATTTCAATATATGTATCTATAAACAGTATTATCAATACGTAGATTACTCCCAATAAGCTACAGCAGTTAGAACTGACATGCGTGAGACTAGAATTTAATTTGCCTTTATTGTTTTTCTAGCGTCTATTTATGCTATTCTAAAGTTCTTTCAATTAAACTACGATTGAAAGAAATCAATGGTTGTTGCTCACTGAGTACTGGTTTAAAGTTTCTGATTGGTTTGATTCCATGCAATCTAAGCCTATTGACAAAACTTGATGAAATCGTGTAAGTGTCTCTGCTTTTTGTAACTACCCGGATGTGGTTTGTCGGACATTTCTAATAACACTTTTGGATATTTTCACATTCGCTTATCCAATCCAAACATCTGTTTCACATCCAATATCCAATCCAAACAAAAGTTTTATTTTTTCAAGTTTAGGACTGGCTGCTTTTTCTCAGTACTTGCTTTTGTTCATGTAACATCAAACTCTTTAATCTCATCTTTAAGGTTCGGCTTTCTGATTTACAACAACAAAGAATATAGAGTAACTAAAATCATACATACAAAGTAACAAAAGCAAATGAGCAACTCGGACTCCACTGAAAACTGGGAGCATGGACCAGGTGCACCGGTAGGGTAAGCTTCCTTTGCTTTTCTAGGAACATCCGCCGAGTTGCTCATAAAAAGTCAAGTCTGGGGTAGACAAACGAGGAAAGAAAAACTATGACCCGGTGCAGATGGGTACACCATAACGATCCACGAGTTCATGATGACAACCATAAAACTTCTGTAGTGATGACTTCAATTTTGTTATAACAGAACTCTGTTCCAGAAGCCTATTTGTTAGAGTTCTAGCGCGATACAAAAAGTCTGCGTAGTTTCGGCAAGTTCTGGCGTAACGTATGAGTTGTGATATGAACACTCAATACGCAGCATTTGAATTTAGCGGGTGTTCTAATAGAACTTATTAAAAATCAAATATATTTTATATTCAGGCAAAAGGTACAGAGTGCAAGTAAACTACATTTCATTGGTTTCTAGTTAATTACAATGTGTAAGTATATAAAAAGGCAAATTAAACAATCTCCGAATTCTTGTTATCTCTATTTTCGGATTTACAAAAAACGGCACATAGACTAGTTTAGTACCATTAGTAGTGCGAGCAACTCAAAAATATAATGCAATAGCTTACAACGAAGGTAAATGTTTTATATTAAAAAAAAACTTTGATTGGATTCTTTCCCTTTGTATCCATCTGACAATTATTGTATTCCTTCATAAGAACATACCATCCCTCCTTTAAAATGCATTGCAATCGCTTAAGCACTAAAAGGGTTTTAACATCAAAAACTCTATAGTTAGACTTTATTTCTTTAGAATCTTATAACATTATCTATATTTCTTCATGCACACCTTCATATTATGTCCAACCTTTTTATAAAATGTCATCAAATCCCTCTAGAGGTTTAGACGGAGTTGCGCTTAAAGATAATGTGGACAGACGAAATATGTTCATTTGACATAATCCGTTAACATAAATACTGTTAAAATGACTATTAAATTTAAACCTCAATGATTAGGATTATTTAAATAATAACACAAATTTTGTATCATCAGTTATCCTGACGGCGTTTTTTTCTATGATCATTGCGATAAATGTTTATATGGTATACCTCAAAAATTGCTTTTGGATTTTTGATCCGTGGAAAAAATATTACTGCCATATCCATTCATAAAACAAACATAGCAAATAAAGACACTTATGTCAAGGTATATCTCAAAAACTTTGACTCCTTTGCATGCATTTTGATAACAATAACCGACAGATAACAAATTCAATTGATTATATAATCCTTACAATAAGGCCAAATTCCTTATTTCGTAATTATAGAATAATTAACAAGTTTAAAAATAATGATGGTTGCAGTGTTTAGCCAATGTCATGAATGATAGATAGAAACTTCATACAGATGATATTACCTACAACAATCTCAAAGATAAGTCGAACGATATCTTCTTAGATGTAGAACCACTAAAATGTAAAACTGATCTTTCTGCATTATATGAAAATATTTTGAAACAACTGAAGATCGAGAAACATTTCGATTTGTGAAATAACCCTAGAGATTATCCCTAAATAAAACTAATTAAATCGTGATCAAAAAGACTGTTTCTGGCTTCTATTTAAACAACCAAACCTGTAAAGGAAAGGGTTACAATCGATGGAATTGTTTTTCATATTCCTAAATAATATTAAGGGGCAGACAAAATGGTTACAGGTGAGCAATTTAGTCTCAGGCTCTCAATGACCTCTAGTTTGTGAAATGTAAAATATTGCATTTGATTGAGTCAAACTCTTTCGAAAAGCCATGAGTTTTAGCAGAACATTATTATTTCCAATAGGAGTGTTGCAATTTACGTTGAACAAGAATTTGTGATTTACAATGAAAAAAATGAGAGTAGACAATGGAACTACGATTCTAGCGGAAATCAGAAGAATGTAATCAAGTGACCAGACAGAGAAACAGACACATACAACTAAGAACATTAAACAACCAAAATAATACATACAAAGCAAAATAGTAAATGAGCAACACGGACTCCACTAAAAATGTAAAGCATGGACCATGGGGCATGATAACAACTTACCTACAAACAATGATATTCATGTATTTTTTATAATGTTGTGCTTTCAAGTTCTATTAACTTTGCCAAATTCATTTATAATAAGTGAGTTAGTAGCTTGTTATCATTAGAAGTAAGTATGAATAACTAAAATAATGCAAAAGTTCGTGAGACATTGGAGGGATACCATAACAATCACTAATACAATGTAGGCTCGGCTAGGCTACAAAAATAATTACTTTATGTGAATTTTTCTTTTTTTTAAACCAATTCATTTAATTTTAGTTGAAACTGCTTAGGAACTTAACTGAAATACATTTAACTTATTAACACACCAATCAATAAAACCAATTTCTAAAGTTTTTGAAACCAGTTAAATGCATACAAAAGCTAGTAAAACCAATCCTTAAAATAATTTTTGACAATAAAAACTGAGCAAAGGTCACTAAATGCTCCTCATCACAATAACAGGTTGTCATGATATCTGCAAATATAAATCTGATATTGCTATGTACACTCTGAAATCAAATCCCACATGTTATAAAGCTTAATCTAAAATCCGCTCGAATCATAGTTCGCTTGATTACACTTTCAAAAAGATATATAAATTATTGTAGAATTGCAGAAAAGCTGTAACAAATCAGTTTGTTGGACGGAAGGACTAACCACGATCACTACATACCTCCCGGATCCGTGCAGGTCCGGGTGTCAGAAGAATAGGCCTGCAGCAGCGCTAAGCTTGTCGTAAAAGGCGACTAAATAGTGCTCAGAACCTTAGCCGTGGGTTAGGGCGCTCTGCCCACAGAGCAACTGGGTTGTGTGGCTCAGGTGGTGGAATGGGGTACCCCTGGTGTGTTACATGCTGGGGTTGTCAGGCTATAATACGGAAAACCTGACCGCAAACCATAGCGGTGCACCGTGTTGGGAAAGATGCCACGTTCCTTGCACGTTAAAAAACCCTACTGTGGTATTCTCCCGGAGTATGAACCATAGGGCTCGACAAATAAGATTTCATTTATTTTTTTACCAAATGCAATCATGACTCACTATTTTAGAAGACACTGTGTTTTTTTTTTCAACCAAGAACTGGTATCTGAAAATTTGGTAAGAGACCTTTTGATGCGCATTTCATCATACCCCTGATTCAGGAGTCTGTAAAGCAGATATTTATGGCGTTCTAGGAAATCAGAGTCGTCAGTACTTACTATAGTGTAGCGAATCAATTGTGAAGTATAGAGATGAAGATATATTGTTACATAGGTAAGGACAATTTCTGTTATTAAACTAAAGTCTTCTCTTTTTCTTAAATCTTAGTGCTGAGATGATCACAGTTGTCAAATTCGAGATGTAGGTAAAAAAAAAAGGTACAGAACAATCTGTTTCTGTAGACTTCTTTATATCGAGCTCTGGTGGATATATTGAAGGTAACCAATTAAAAAAAGAAGGTTTGTATATGGACAATTCATCATCAATATATCTGTATGTAAAGTTAAAAGATATAGCAACGAAATTCTGAAGAATTTCATGGTCGTAAAAAAATATAACCAAATAGACTAGCAAAGAAGCACATTTAGTGTCCATTGGAATGCCAACTTGTTGAAACATAACCCCTCCGAATATGACAAATATGTTATCAATGAGGAAAGCTTTTATAAAGAGATAGCTATTGAATAATATTAAATATGACTCACTAAAACAGCCACTCAGAGATAAATACTTGTGGAGTTGAAATGACTTATCCGTATTTCTCCGATGAATCTGGAATTTGACACTCAATTACACCCAAATGCAAACCTAAAATCTATTTAGTTCTACGATTTTCCTTTTTCTTTTAAATGACCTTAAAAATATCTGTTAAGTTTTTGCTTACAAGTGATTATACTTCAATGTGAATTCGAACGAAGTGCATTATTTAACATTTAGTTGAGGCAAATGGAAATGCTTCTTACTGCAATTTGGACCTTTTTTTTTTACAAAAAATCGTAAGAGTAAAATTAGTCCTAAGTTATGACGTCATAAAACTTTTAGTTACTATGATGTCATAACTTACGACTAATTTTACACTTACAATTTTTTGTTCTGTAGTAGATAAAACATAGAGTCTGTTTATAGCTTCTATATGGAGAATAAATTGAAGAGACAAATACAAAATTGATTTATAAAAGAGATAGCGGAAGCTCATCTATAAAAAAATGAAAGAAACTTTTTGAATCCATAAATCATTTAATTTTTATTTCGAATAGTGGTTGAAGTTTTTATAGATAGTATCGTTTACATGACAGGATAATAGCTTTTGTTGTTTCTTTTATCATGTGTTTCATCACAGCGTTGCATCACCGAGCAACAGAACCCCTGGCAATAGATACTTGTTTTGTTTCTGTTTGTATCGTGGGTAGATTCTATGTACATAAACTTGAACATTTGATTATGTAGTACTTTGTTTTAATTTTCAAGTCCCGATCGTTTTCAAGGAAAGGAAAATGTGTCAAACGAGCAATGAACATCCACATATCAAAGTTGTAAAATGAATGACAAATATAATTATTGCTTTAAATTTAATTCACTAGATATTTATATGCAGAAGGCATTTCAAGACGTTAATATTCTGTATCCGGTCGGACAATCAGTTGACAAAAAATAATATTACATCTGTCGTTGATCAAACGTGGTTTTCTGTCCTCATATGTATTTATATTGGTCTCACTTTGTTAAAATTTGGGCAGAGGTCCCCATGTCCAGTTCTACCACCTTTACTTAGAAGGCATTTTCCCAGTATACATTTTCTAAAAAAGAACATAATATGAAGATAACCCATGGCTATATAACACATTAATCATCAGCATTTAACTCAGAATACCATGTTTACTATATAGACCAAATATCGTTGAAATCAAAGCACGTATAAAAATTAGCAGGAAAATAGCAGCCCAGAACAAAATTCAGTCATCACCATTCAAATTAGAACACAATGTTTCTTTAGGTCTCACTGGGAATGCCTGGAAAAATGAAATCTCAAAGTTGCATACCATTAGGAAGCTTTGAAAACCCAAACAGTCATTTTTTGCAGGATACCCTAAGAAACAATCATACAATTTACATTGAATTCTGTACAATAGTTTCTGATGAGATTTTTGAAATGACATCAAAAACAGCCAAAAAAAATTCCAAAAAGGGTAATACATGTAGCTCCAACATGGTCAACAAAATTTCCCAACATTTGACCACAGACAGATCTCATCATGCTGAACACTTTTACCTGTGTCAAAATATAGTTAAACCTAACGGTTTTTGAGATATATGGAAGAGTAATCAAGGGAACCAAGATTAAAGCGACAATCAAAAGAACGCAATCCAGGGACAAAGACCAGACATGGAAAACAGACACACACAACAAAGAACATAAAGTAACTAAAATCATACATACAAAGTAACAAAAGTAAATGAGCAACTCGGACTCCTCTAAAAAACTGGGAGCATGGACCAGGTGCATGGAAAAATGCTGTCTGACTCCTATCTCCTATTTTCTATATTTATTAACATCGACCATGTTTTACGACGGATCAAAAATCCAAACAGTTAATTTTTTGCAGGATATCCTAAGGAACAGCCATACTAAGTTTAATTCAATTCCATACAGTAGTTTTACAGGGGAAGATGTTTGAAAATTGTTAACGACGACGACGAAGACGAATGTCAAGTGATTGCAATAGCTCACATGGCCTATGACCAGGTTAACTAAAAAAAAAAGGTTTTTGTGTTTTAGCATATAACCTGAAATTCGTGATAAAAAGCAATTTCCATTTTTAGGTTGAAATTTCCGGAAGGACAAGGCAAGACATTTTTGCGTTTGAAGTTAATAACTTGCAAACTGTTATAGGTTGAAATAAACTTAAATTGTTTAAACGATCCTGATAACAAGGCTTTAAAAGTTATCAAAACTTCAAATTGAGTGATAGCCTCTTATCAAAATGTTGCTTTCGTAGCAAAAAAAAAAGAATATTTCAATTTTGTGGTTAGCATTAGGTGGTAGCTATAACACTGCAATAAAGGACGAAGTCCTGTTCACTTCAACTAGAGAAACACTGAGAGTCCGATTTCAATCTGACAGGAAGTCAACGCGTAATACCGAATAAGGACTTTAACTTGTTTTGTATCTATTACAAAAACAAAATGATTAACTGTTTATAGTCAACATCTTAAAGTTATGTTACATTATGAAAATAAATAATGTTAGCCTTGATGAAAAACTGTAAAAGTCATGATATCTTCAAGATATTAATATGTTCAACTTCACCTTCTCATGTCTCATATTAGAAAGTTGGTACATTTTAGCTGTTATGTTGAAATAAAACTTGTGATCAGACATACACATTCTCCTTGTATTGTTAAAGTTGTTGCCCTTGAAAGACAAACAATGACGTGTTTGCAGTTGTTAGCTAGTAATTTGAAAACTATAATAGATAGAAAGAAACTTTCAATTGATAAATTGATCCTAATGATAAGGCCTGCAAATGTTTCAATAAGTCGAAGTTGTAGAACGTCTCTTTATTACAGTTATTAACCTCAAAATACTAGAAAGGATGTTTTACAGAGTTTAGCCAATATCATAAAAAACATATTCTACTGATGTATTGATCATCACGGTCAGCCCTACAAAAGATTTATCTGTTGTGATACGAAAAGACTTCTATTAGGACTAACTGGCATAGAGAGTTAAAAAAAATAGCCATTTTTGCAGTTCTTGACATTTATAAAAGAAACCGAAAGATATAGGGAAAAGTTTCAATTGGTAGAAAATTCAAACGTATGAGTTCAATGTTAGTGAGGCTGGTCTTGTAGGGCTTTATAATTTGAACTTATACGAGAAATGTTGTTTGATTGTGGTAACAATGGTTATGGCTATTACCACAATACTTATCGTCCATTCAATTTTACATGTGTTACAAAGTCATGCAATGGAATTGAGTTGGTTCAAAACAAATATGTGTTATTGAAAGTTTGTTCAGACATAAGGTTTGAAATAATATGCAAAATTACTAAAGATGTAATGCACTACTGACTATTAACGCAAAAGTGAATTGGTAAATTAGTTTTACATAAACTGGACCCAAGGTTTTCCCAAAGCAATTTAAAGAATAACGTTAACGAACGGACAATACATTGTTATTAAAAAGTGTTGTCGTTATAAGGGCGGTATCTCGATGAATGGGAGTTTCTGTTGGAAATAGAAACGACCTTGTAACAAATATTTTAGATCGTTTTTACCATTTATTTGTGTACATTTCAATAAAGTAGAATCACTTGTGAATTGATTATATCACTTAAAATAAATAGTTCAAACCTATCCTCCAGATAAAAAACAAACAAAGCAGAGTTGCAAACATTCTAATTGCCAATGGAATCCTTTTATTTCTCACAGGATTTATTGGTTTTCTAGAATGTAAATATCGAGCCAATTTATAAAATCAATTGTAAAATCATGCTGGAAAAGGGAAACGAATGTTTTAACCATAAGCCAAGTAAACGTGGTGTGTTATCCAAGGAAATGTTGTTTAGGTCTTTTTTTAATTATGTTTGTTCTTTCAAAATAATTTTGTTCGAAATGAAATTGATCAACTACATTTATTTTTCATTTTGATATATTTAAGTCCATTTATTGAGAACTATACATTTAGATACTTGAGTCGGAAGGGAAATGGTCTTTTTTAAAGATGACAGAAGCTTGTTACCAGATCTTATTTTTTTCCGATGTAGTCAGTATAGTTTCGCTTTTTACCCTTTGACCTTAAAGTCGTTCTTCCATGGAAACGCAAGTCACCTGACCACACTTCTGTTTCCCGATTGGCCAAATACAGATAACTTAGTGGCGTTCAAAAAGCCTGTATCGAAAATCCAAATTGCGTGCCATGTGTTATTTCCTGTATGTAATGTAGAAAATTATAAGTAAAAGGAACAAATTTTGTTGCGTCGGCTATCTTTATTTTTAAAGATAGTACTTGTTTGTTAAAATATATATTGTACTTTCGTGTTCTTTGATATTTTACAGTTCAATGTGTTTAAAATGACTGAAGAAGTAATAATTAAAACTTGTGAATTATTATTTTACGATACTAAAAAAAAGTAACTCAAACAAACAACGCCCATAAAAATGTAACCGTCGTATTTGACCATCAGGGATCTTGAAATTAGTAAAATCAACGACAAAGTGAAGTGAAAAAACATAATTCATTTTTATTATTTTATCATTGAAAGTCATACCACACCTCCTATTATTTATTCATAAGGAAATACGTTGTCCTTTCAATTCAACTCTTCAGTTGTAAGTAGATTGACATATATTGTTTTATAAAATGTATCTTTAAAATGTATCTCTAAAATAACAGTAACAACATCAAAGCATATCACGTTAAGAATATCTGTGGTAAATAGTATATTTTCAACACCAAACTAACAACAAAATATGAATATTAATTGCGTACAGTTAGATAATTGAACGGAGCTAAAAACAAAGTAGAAAAATCAACTGGCACCCTAAGAGCTGGAACGACAGTAACACAGTGTAATGACAGAAATATTTATTGCATCTGGGCATTTCTTTTCTGATGGTTTTAACAACCAAGAATATCGAAGAAAGCCGCATAAGATAGTTAGGATTGGTCAGAAAAATCTTTATATGATGCCTTAAAATTTCCAGAACTGCTTCTAAATCAATAACGAGAGCAAATGACCCACATGAAATACCATTAATATACATATTTCTTCTGACCTTCTATGTTTTGGCATCTATGGGCTGTGATTTGATTGGTCTTCGTTGAAGCAAATGAAAGTAGTTCTTTAAACTTTCTGTGTTTTTGCAATCGGAACCAATCTTTCAGCTAAAAAATTATCACCTTTTATAACTTTTTTTACAAAAGAAAAAAATGAAACAAATTAAATTTGACCTTGACTACGTTAACTTGTTTGCAAAACCCTAGTCAATTCCTGATCAAAATTATTTAAATTGTTTTCAAAAATGTGAAGTTCTCCAGCAAATGTCACCAACATTAAAAACATAAACGTATGATGAGCGATTCCCAATCAGCGAGGTAATTGATTGTGTTTTTGGCAGGAAGTGTATAGGAAGCCAATATACATTATTTATGTTTAAAAAGTAGAAAAAAAATATTAGTGAAATGTATAGAGGTTAAAGTAGACAGAACATATAAAAAAAAAACTAGGAGCTTACTGCTTGTAATCATTACATTATTTAACCATAAAAACTCTAGTGTATTCCTTCCGTTAATGTATATGAATCGAGCTTTCATTGTGAGTTCATTTTATTCCAAAAAAATTTCATTGTCAACTTCTCATAATAAAAATTACGTAAAAGCCTTATTCCCCGGGAAATATATCATGTTATGTAGTGTTTAAGAGTATTATCTAGCTATTACAAACACCAAAGACAATATTGATATTTTCCAGTTCTGAATAAACGTAACTATGCTCTAAAATAAAAAAAAAAATCTTCAGTCCTCGCTACTATTTAAACTAAATGAAACGCGATAAGAATGCAATGTACGGTCTGCGTTGGTGGATTGAAATCATTATTCCATACAAATTCATCATCGGAAATGAAAAGCTTCTTTGGAAATGCATTGCTTTGTTGTAAGGATAAAATGCTTGGTAGTGAAACGTAAAAACGACAAATGGCAATAGATTGGCCCTACAATAACTAGACACGTTTTCAGTGCACAATTCCTTTGATACCGGTTATATATAACGTTTTTTATATAAAAAACCTGGTTTTTTTTTTGTTCTCAATCGATTGCTTTTTGGAAATAAAATTCAGAACTAATTTGATGAGTAAGCACTTTAAAAATTTTTATCTTCTGATTTTTTTTTTTTTTTTTTTTTGGTTTGCTTTTTTGAAATTCTCAGACTTTGAGCTATATATGGTTAAGACACACAAAGCGGCGGTTGTTCGTCCCTTTCTTTATTTCCTCTGCATAAGGGTCTACGAAATGAAACATATCCAAAATTAAAACAACTGTTTCCGATTTTATGAACATGACCTTTCTTAGACCTCTTTGAAATTGTTGGAAGGTATATTGCCACTTTACTTAATCTCTACCCAATCTACCACATCACGATCTGGTTGGTTTTTAGGAAAAATTCAAAATGTTTGCTTTCATTTCAAGTGTGATGTACGTCCACCAAAACAATCGATAGGTTGAATAAAAATAAAAATTAAATTCCTACTTTATTTACCAGGCTAAGTATTCCAGTTTTCTCCCATGAAAAAAAATTCTTGACAAACTGCTTAATGAATGAGTACGTCCTTAAAATTTGACTAAAGTATATTCCCGGAAACTGTTCGTATCAAACGTAATTTGACAATCAGATTATGTTGTGTAAATCATTCCTATTCCTCAAAATATTAAGTTACCTGCAATTTCTGATTCATTATCATATTCGCAATCTTTCTCGAAACACATTACTCAGAAAATATGCGATGGTACTAATAGGATCAAAAACAATCAACACTTTTTCAAAGACCAAATATGTTTCCATTTTTTTTCTTACGTTTAAAAATCATACGGATTCAACGACTCATCATATATACTTTCCATGAAAACCCTTTAAACGCTAGAGAATTATGAAATTTTAAAACATATCATTTTTAAAAGATATCAGTCGAAATCAGTTTTGAGTAAGTGTTGCGGAGGAAAAAATATTGCCTTAATCGATTTAGAACGTTTACACGGAAATCGCGTCCTTATATGAAGTATACCCCCATCATTATCAAAGTCTTCCAATCACCTAAAATAGATATTTTTATACCACATAAAACGTTGCTATGACCGGCCTGGTTTTTACTACTTTTCTATTGATTCATTTACAAATCTCTTCTAATTTCTATTAATCAAAAGAGTTCGCTTCGTGTGCATCTTTAAACTTGGTTTTGTGTAATCAAGTTTTGGTATATATGACCCTCCAAGTTTCAGTCTGAATGAACATACTAATTTTAAATGTTTATGTCTAACTGAGTTTTACTGTTTAATTTTGTGGAATTGTTTACTTCTCGTAAATGAAGTATTTGCAGAAAAAAAGGTAATTTCAACAGTTGTATATCGTTTTATCATTTTCATAAAGGTTTCCTCTCCAAATATTTCTGTTATATGCAAATTTGACAAATAAAGCATTTACTTTTCCACCCCACCCCCCCCAAAAAAAAAATAAATAAAATTGTCTTTCATACGATAATGGTTTGTATCTTCTAAAAATATCAATAAATTTCTTAACATGTTTTTATTTTTAATGAAACATGCATTTTAAAACTGTATAGTCAATCGAAGTCGAATGCTTTAGCCATTTCAGTGTTCGTTCTATACGTCGCATACTGAATATCCCTTATTTATTTTCTATTTCTCGACCAAAACTCTTTTTATACTTTTCGATAGTAACAAATGAAAAAAATTATATATATTGTTTTACTCAAAATGCTCCCATCTAACCTTTCATATGTACCAAAAACAACCATCATATTTTTTTTCTTGTCCGCCTAACCTTGTTTCTCTGAAATAATGACATTTAACCTGGTTTAAAACCAATCGTCCATTCTACATTGTTGAAAAAGCACGAACACCATTGTCTGGTCAAAGTTTCCAATTAGCCCTCTTATTAGTTTAAAAATAAAATTAAGTAGGTACTGAGGTCAACCAAATAATATTTTCATTGTCAAATCAAAAACACGAAATTCCAATTAGGAATTGATTTTACAACAAAAGAAGCAAAATTTCTATCAACAGATGGAATAATTTAAAGCAGACCATTGGAAAGATGACTGGGAAGTAAGGTTCTCTAACATAGACTTAAATTATAACTAAGGAATTGATATCATGTATATCTAATAAATATTTTGAATTGCTTGAAAAATCCACCGAATCACGATGTCAATATGATCTTTTGACAATGTAATACGCTGTTATACAACAAGAAAAGAAGATGTTACATCTAAAAATTATTCAAATCATATTGTTCGATCGCTAAAAAGTAAGCCATTATTGATACGCCATTGCTAAAGAGTTCTAAAAATCGAATAAAGCAGACTTCAAAGAAGTAGGAGCAATACGAAAGAAGTTACAACCGATAGAAGTCCGATGATTAAGAGTAATCAAGGGAACCAAGATTCTAGTGGAAATCAAAAGAACGCAATCCAGGGAAAAGGCAAGATAGGAAAAACAGACACACACAGCATAAAATAACACGTTCAAAGAAACAAAAGTAAATGAGCAACTCGTACTCAACTAAAAACTGGGAGCATGAACCAGGTGGACCGGTATGATAAGTGTTCCCTGCTTTTCTAGAAATACCCACCGGGATGCTTATAAAAAGTCATATACCTTTTAAGTGGTGTATATTTTTAACATTTAGATTTAGTCATCTTTAAAAGAACGATTGTTTTATAGTTATTACTGGATAACAATTTTAAAAATAATGATGTTTAATGTTGACAAGCATTTATTGACAGTCACTTTTGTCTGTTTATTTTCTAGTGCGCATGGTGTATGCAATTGGGTATTTATGAATGTTCATTAAATAAATGAAAATATTATAAATTGTGTAAACATGTCTTCATGATGCTAGATTCTTATTTAACTGACAATCAGACGTATACATTAAAAGACATAAAAATGAATTAAAAAACCTCAGTTTTATATTGCTTAAGGAAATTGCGCTTTTAAGATATCTCGGTTTCTGAAGCTGACTAATGTTAACAATCAAAAACCATTTCCGTGTGTTAGAACATTTTAGTTGAATGAGTTACAAAGAAAACACAACATTTCAATTAGAAGTAAACGTTAATAACAAAGGAAAGCCTTAACAGAAAAAGTAGACGGTAAGTACACACGTAATCAAGATGAAGAGAAAGAAGTTATATTTATGCTTCTAGCATGACCGGTTTTAACATGTACAAGAAATCTAAAATAAGGATTATCTGTTTTTAATTGTTTAGCTGATTTTTAAAAAAGATATATATAGCAAAAAAAGATTTTTGATTTATCCACACGGGTTGAAAGAGTAATCAAGGGAACCAAGGCCACAGCGGTAATCAAAAGAATGTAATCCAGGGACAGAGACCAGACATGGAAAACAGACATACACAACAAAGAACATAAAGTAACTAAAATCATACATACAAAGTAACAAAAGCAAATGAGCAACTCGGACTCCACTAAAAACTGGGAGCATAGACCAGGTGCACCAGTAGGGTAAGCGTCCTCTGCTTTTCTAGAAACACCCGCCGAGTTGCTCATAAAAAGTCAAGTCAGGGGTAGACAGACGAGGAAAGGAAAACTATGAATATGAATAAATCAGTTTTCATGGTGCATATGGATACACCATAACGATCCACGAGTTCATAATGACGACCATAAAACCTCTGTAGTGATGCCTTCAGCCCTGTTCCAGAAGCCTATTTATTAGAGTTCTAGCGCGATACAAAAAGTCTGCGTAGTTTCGGCAAGCTCTGGCTCTGAGTTGTGATATGAACACTCCAATAGTGAAAAACAAGAAGTCGGAAATGCACTGTTTTTTATTTATAGATACAATACAATTAAAAACACACAAATGAATGTATAAAGTGACATCTTTCCTCTTCTACCGGTTTCACTGCTTCTGTAGATAATCATGGTTGAAGATGTTGTTAAGAGTTACTTGGCGACGTCGCGTTATAATTAAAGCGAAAGTGAAGGTGACGTTCACAAAAAAATTAAAATTTGTCCGATTTCGATGAAAATTGATATCTAGGTTCTTTGAGTCGTCCTCATTAATAATCTGCGGTTCAATTGGCGATTTAACCTACGTGCCGGACGCCATGTTTAAAATGGCCAAGACTGCGAGCGAATATTCAAAGTTGTTCTTTTTTTTATGAAAATTGATATCTAGGTTTTTTGAGTCGTCTCGATTAAAAATCTGCGGTTCAATCGATAATTTGAACTATGGATAGATCGCAATTTTCAAAATGGCCGGCACCGCGATAAAAATTTGAAGTTATTCGATTTCGTTGAAATTTGATATCCAGGTTCTTTACGCTGCCTCGATTAATAATAACCAGTTCAATGACAATATAATTCTCAAAAAGATAGATCAGGAAACGGGAATTCGCTTGTCATAAAAATAGTTGAAAGTGTCCGCCCTTTTTCTCAAAAGTGGCCTGTTTGATTGACATGAAACTTTTCAATAAGTTAGAACTATTCTTCGAAGGATGCAGAACTTTGAAAAAAACATTTCCAGCTGCCGCCATTTTTTACACCGGAAGTAACATCAAATATCTCATAAACTGCTGATCAGAAATTGACCAAACTTGGTATATATATTAAGCTCAATGGTCCAAACAAAATCAAGAAAAAAATCACGTGCGTCTCGGCCGCTATTTTCAAGATGGCCGGCAACGCTGTAGAAAATTAAAATTTGTCCAAATTCGATGAAAATTGATATCTGGGTTCTTTGAGCCGTCCTGATTGCAACTGGAGCTACAGGTTGGCCGACATTTTGAAAATGGCCGCCACCGCGGCGGAAAATTCGAAGTTATCAGATTTTGATGAAAATTTATATCTTGAGTTTTAAGACGCCACGATTAAGAATCTGCGGCCCAATCGATAATTTTAACTACGTATTGACCGCCATTTTCAAATTGGCCGCCACCGCGAGTAATAAAAACTCTAAAGTTAATCGATTTCGACGAAATTTGATATCCAGGTTCTCTACGCTGCCTCGATTAATTATAAGCAGTTCCATTGACGATATGTTTCTCAAAAAGATTAATCTATATACGGGAGGCGACTTCAACACGTTTCGTGGAAAAGTAAATTTCAATTGATAATGTATTTGTTAAGCATTCAGGTTATAGTATCATATTTAGAAGTCTGAAAAGCTAGGATTCTTATATAATATTATACAATAAAAATATATATATTTGTCAGTCCGGCGGCCATTTTTAAAAAATGGCGACAGCTAGAAATATTTTTTTTGAGGTTCTACATCCTTCAAAGAGTAGTTCTAACATCATGAAAAGTTTTATCTCAATTGGACTAGCCACATTTAAGAAAAAAGGCGGACACTTTTAACAATGTTTATGACAGGAGAATCAAAATAATAATAATAACAAGTGATACTGTGTTTGCAATCAAAACATAAAAGTCGCCAAAATCGGCAAATGGTCGGCTACGGCCAAATTCTAAAGCCGCCATTGAATTTAGAATGCAACGTTTACCCTAGAAATCAATTTTCATTGAAATTCAACACTGTTTACATTTTGCCGATTTTGGTGGCAATTTGAAAAAAAAATGGCGGCTATTAGACTAAAGCTGAAGCCGACATTGAATTAAGAATGTCATGTTTACCACAAATACCAATTTTCATTGAAATCGAACAATGTGGAAATTTTGCCGACTTTGGCGGCCATTTTGAAAAAAATGGCGGCATTCTAGAAATTGTTTTCAAGACTATGATGTCAGCAAGTCTAGAAAAGCGTTCTGAGTTATTTTCATACATCTAATAAGTCCCACTAATTTTATAGATTTTTTTTCATTCTTCCGGGTTTGATTTTGGCGGCCATTTTGAAATCGGCAGCCATTTTGAAATTCCAGAAAAGGCTTGCAGACCCCCTGAGCGTGCTTGATTTTTAAGCCAAGATTGGTATAAATCGAATAAACGTTCTCCGAGAAATCGCCAGCACATCTTTACGTGCTGAAGAAGAAGTATAATAATAATAATAAATGATATTGTGTTTGCAAGCAAAATGCAATAGTCGCCAAAACTGGCAAATGGTTCGGTTTGGCCAACTTCTGAAGACGCCATTGATTTTAGAATGTCATGTTTACCCTAGATATCAATTTTCATTGAAATCCAACAATGTTGAAATTTTTCCGTTTTTGGCGGCCATTTTGAAAAAAATGGCGGCTTTATAGAATTTCTTTTTTACGCCTATAATGTCAACAAATCTAGAGCAGCGTTCTGAGTTATTTTCATACATCTATTGAGTTCCACTAATTTTATAGAATTTTTTTTCATTTTTCCCGGTTTTGTTTTTGGCACCCGTCTTGAAATCGGCAGCCATTTTGAAATTTAATGAAGTGGCTTGCAGACCCCCTATGCATGCTTGACTTTTTAGTCAAGTTTGGTATGAAACAAGTAAACGGTCTCCGAGAAATCGTCAGGACATCTTTACGTGCAGAAGAAGAAGCATAATAATAATAATAAGAAGAAGAAGAAGAAGAAGAAGAAGGAGAAGAAGAAGAAGTAGAAGAAGAAGAAGAAGAAGAAGAAGAAGAAGAAGAAGAAGAAACGGAGCAAAAACAATAAGTCGCGAAACTTCGTTTTGGTGACTTAATAATAATAATAATAATAATAATAATAATAATCAGAAGAAGAAGAAGAAGAAGAAGAAGAAACGGAGCAAAAACAGTAAGTCGCAAAACTTCGTTTTGGCGACTTAATAAAAATAATAATAATAATAATAATAATAATAATGATGATGATAATAAAACAGAAGAAGAAGAAGAAGAAGAAACAGTAAGTCGCAAAATTCGTTTGAGCGACTTAATAATAATTAAAATTTACGTTTCCACGAAACGTGTACAAGTAGCCTCCCGTTTCCTGACCTGTCTTTTGAGAAATATATTGTCAGTGGAACTGCTATTATTAATCGAGGCAGCGTAAAGAATGTGGATACCAAATTTCAACGAAACAGAAACAGTTTGAATTTTCCACCGCGATGGCGGCCATTTTGAAAATGTCGGTCGATACGTAGCTCAAATTGCCAATTGAGTCGCAGATTCTTAAATGGGACGACTCAAACCCTAGATATTAATTTTCATCAAAATCTGACAAATTTGAATTTTCGGCCATTTTGAAAATGACGGCCGAGACGCACGCGATATTTTTTTTCGTGATCTTGTTTGGACCATTGAGATTAATTTATACACTAAGTTTCTTCTAAATCTGATCAGCGGTTTTCGAAATATATGATGTTCCAATTTCCGGTGTAAAAAAATGGGTAGCTTTAGTCCGGCGGCCATATTTAAAAAATGGCGGGGGCTGGAAATTTTTTTTTTGAGGTCCTGTATCCTTCGAAGAGTAGTTCTAACATCTTGAAAAGTTTCATCTCAATGGAACCAGCCACTTTTGAGAAAAAGGGCGGACATTTTCAACATTTAAATAATAATAATAACAAGTTTTAAGTTGTGCATGCAAGCAAGTCACGTAAGTCCCCTCACGTTCCCCAAATAGTCACAGAACCTAAAATTTTGAAATCTGCATATAATATAAAATAATATAAAATGTTATTAACCTTTCAATGTGCACTGCTTTGGTACATTCAAATTTGGAAAGCGTACTTGTTGGTATGATAACCTCTAAGAAGTACTCTGCAAGTTTTCCGCCATTACACTGAGATTCTATGTATTTATATATTCTGAAATTTCCTGACAGCCAATAGTAAACAAGAGTAGGATTCAAAAATTCCTGGTACCCAATAAATATGTACAATAAATAACCAAAGTCCAGGGTTCACTGTATTCCTTCAACAAATATTTCTCTCTGTATATTCCATAATTTGACAGACTAGTCACTCCCACAGGTAATACAATAGTTACTAACCCTTCTTAAGATAATACTACCAGAAGGCGTTTCACTGTTCCTGCTAAATGTGGTTTTATGGGCCAAGTGGTTTTCCGAGAAGAAGATAAAAATATGATTTCCCAATTTCTTTAATGTATTAACAAAATTGTTACAATATAGATTTGGTACTTTTAGTCAATCATATAAGACCAGTGAAAAGCACGTGCCGATTTAACTAGCGTAGATCCCGATTTAACCAGGTCCCGATTTGACCAGGTGTCGAAGTGACTATATCTGGTGCCGATTTAACCAGGTGCCGAAGTAACTAGAATTCACACAAACAGCATGACTGACAGCAAAGTGAAAGCAGGAAAGTTGCGATTGAGAAGTACACATTTCGCAACAGTAAGAGTGTGTGACAAACAATATCCGTGAAATATGTAAAATATCAAGTTATTGAATTGTAATGATTTCATTTATAGAACTATTAATTGTTATTTTAGTTCAAAATGTCAAATATCGTACATGTGAGTACTCATCCCTAACAAATCAATAGATAATTTTGAACCTCATGTTCAATTTCTTTTTCCACAGGTGTTTCTATAATAAATACTGATAAAATTAGTCGTTGTTATTTCCTCTGTTGTCAGTTCAAAGGTATATTACAGTATGAATTCAATCATACTTAGAAGAAAAACATCAGGAAAAGCACAAAAATCAACCAAATTTTTCGTTTTTTTTTGTTACTATGGCAATACATGAAATATCAAGTCACCTTTTTCGGATAATGTCATAGAGATCATCAAACTCTACCACCACACCAATGTTCGAGTTGATAGCTACTAGATTTATGAGATGGCACAATGTCATATATTATGACCTATACCCTTTTTCGACTGAAGCACCCCTCTTTTTAATTTTTCTGTGAAGTGGACAACTATGGGTTAAGATTCCAAAATATTTGAATTTAGCATACAATTTTAAGCCTAAATATTAAGTTTCATAAAATTCTAATGACATTTACATAATTTTCCTCGAGGGTACCTTAATTTGGATAGTGGCCAGTTTAAAATGGCGGCCAACTAAAAAAATCTGAAATGTGCAATCACATATATATGGTTATATATAAATCCCAAGTTTGGTAAAGATATCTCAAAGTATTTTTAATTTCATAAAATTTGGAGACCCTAGCAGGTTCGGGTGTCAAAAGACTGTAGCGGCGCTAAGCTTGTCGTAAAAGGCGACTAAATTGTGCTCAGAACCTTAGCCGGGGTCTAGGGCGCTCTGCCCACAGAGCAACTTGGTTGTGTGCCCCAGGTGGTGGAATGGGAAACCCCTGGTGTGTTATATGCTGGGTTTGTCAGGCTAAATACGGAAAACCTGACCGCAAACCATATTGGGAGACCGTGTTGGGAAAGATGCCACGTTCCTCGCACGTTGAAAACCCCTACTGTGGTATTCTCCCGGAGTAGGAACCATAGGGCTCCGCCACAGGAGGCTAAATTGCCCGACTCTACCCACCTCTCCCTATTTCCAGTGGCAATCAAACTTTGTCGACCCCATTGTCCTTGTTTCCCATCTCAATTTTCATTTCATCATCATTTCATATTCATTTTATCATCCACTTCATGTTCATCGCCTGAATATAGCTGAAATATTGCTGCTCGGGCGTTAAACCCCAACAAACAAACAAACAAACAAACATAAAATTTGGATAAATTTTCCACTGTTTTCCAGTGGGGCACTTTGTTTCACATGGCGGCCATCTTGAATGGCAGCCATCTTCAATAATCCAAATATGAAACTTATTCACACTTGGATCGTATTATATATCCTTTAAGTTTCGGTAAGATATCTCTAGTAATTTGTCCTACATGAAAGAAAAGCATCTGGAAAATCACAAAAATCAACCAAAGTTTTCGTTTGTTTTCGTTACCATGGCAACACATGAAATATCAATTCACTTTGTCTGATAATTTTATCGAGATCATCAAACTCTACAACCACACCAATTTTCAAGTTGATAGCTACTAAGATTTACGAGATATCACTATGTCCTATATTATGACCTTTACCCCTTTGCAACCGAAACACCACTCATTGTATTTTTGTGATGTGAACATCTATAGCTTAACATTCCCAAAATTTTGAATTTTAGCATTCGATTTTAAGCCTGTATAAAGTTTCATAAAATTCTAATGACATTTACACAATTTTTCAAGGGGGCACCATACTTTGGATGGCGGCCATCTAAAAAATCCGAAATAAGCATTCAATTACATTTAGATTATTTGACACACCTATTAAGTTTGGGGAAGATATCTAAAGTGATTTATCTACATAAAGAAAAAACATTTGATAAAGTACAAAAAAATGACAATTTATTTTGTGTTATTTTGTTACCATGGCAACACAATATCGAAGTAACCGCCACCTCGTTGTCGGCGACTTAATAATAATAATAAGAAACACAGAAAAAACAATAAGTCACCGCCACTTCGTAGTCGGCGACTTAATGAAAACATTACAAGTTAGAACACCGCATTGTCTGTTCATTTGCTGTTTCGGAATACGCCAAAAGCAAAAGCAAAAACAAACAAACAAACAAACAAACAAACAAATAAACAAACAAAAACCAACACATTACTTTATCAATAACTTGTAATCTTCTATTTATGTAACTGTAGAAATTTTTCTTTTTGAAACACGAAAAAAAGATGAAGTACTTACATTATGCAGCGAACCGAAAAAAAAAAGATTACGCATAAAAACTGAAAATGAGGGAAAAGGACATTACATTACTAAAGCATTACAATTTTATCTGAATCTTTAAAAAAAATAATAACCCTGCTAGTTTTTTTTCCTTTCCCATATCCTATTCAGAACTGATATGTAGAATTAATATGAGGAAGGTGAAATATGAAACGCTGCCGAAGAAACATACGAATTCAAAACCCTGAATCTTTTCATAATTTGTGTTAACCCTGTTATTATTAACTTCCAAATTGATAAAATGTGTTATGATATACAGTTCTTATTGTCCTTTTGAATTCTCCGATTTTCATGGTCTGAAATAGATAAGGACCGAAATGTCCAGCTTTGGTAAGGAACTGTGGGTTGTTATAATCCGAAATGTGCTAGGGTCGAACTGTCCAGTACTTATTACGTTATTTTCGTAAACATTCGGTGCCATTCGGTGCATTCCAATGGGAACAAATTGTGCTCCTTTACTTGCTGACCTATTCCTTCAGTCTTATAAGGCTGACTTTATAGCTGATCTGATCAGAAAGAAAGAATATCGTTTGGCTAGATCCTTCAATCTCAGTTTCCGCTATATAGATGACGTATTATCTTTAAACAATCCTAATTTCGGGGATTTGATACATCGCATCTACCCAAAAGAACTTGAGATAAAGGATACTACAGACACTGTGAAATCAGCCTCATATCTTGACCTACACTTTGAAATCGATGGTAAAGGAAAACTATTGACAAAATTTTACGACAAACGTGATGACATTTCATTCAGAATTGTCAACTTTCCTTTCATCTGTGGCAACATCCCTTCGGCACCTGCGTATGGAGTGTTCATATCACAAGTCATACGTTATGCCAGAGCTTGCCGAAACTACGCAGACTTTTTGTATCGCGCTAGAACTCTAACAAATAGGCTTATGGAACAGGGTTATGTTGCTACAAGATTGAAGTCATCACTACAGAAGTTTTATGGTCGTCATCATGAACTACTGGATCGTTATGGTGTATCCATATGCACCATGAAAACTGATTTATTCAACGGGTCATAGTTTTCCTTTCCTCGTTTGTCTACCCCTGACTTGACTTTTTTAAGAGCAACTCGGCGGATGTTTCTAGAAAAGCAGAGGACGCTTACCCTACCAGTGCACCTGGTCCATGCTCCAAGTTTTTAGTGGCGTCCGAGTTGTTCATTTGCTTTTGTTACTTTGTATGTTTGATTTTAGTTACTTTATGTTCTCTGTTGTGTATGTCTGTTTTCCATGTCTGGTCTTTGTCCCTGGATTACATTCTTTTGATTACCGCTATAACATTGGTTCCCTTGATTACTCTTTGACCATCCCTATATATGAAATGCTCAGATTCATATCTAAGCTTGTTTATGTTTCCTAGATTGGTGTGGTCCTCAATCACATTTACCAAGTTTACGAAAATGAAGCTGTCACTATACCGTTTTAAGCTCACGATTTTACATGCACAAACCAGATATTGCTTTTTTTACCCATTATTCACAGGACCCAGTCGATAATACAGCCATTTACGCTCTCTTTCGGAGCGTATCACAACATTGAATACGTTTGAAATAAAGTATCAGTATTAAATTTTAATAAAGTAATAATATAACACTATACATCAAAACCACATGTGTTACATATCAATCATAATTTAAAACAAACATCTGTAGCACTTATCACAATACAGTGGTAAATTACCAATGCAATAAGTAAACAAGAAAAATAATGGCACTTCATAACAATAACATTACATGAATTAAGTCACATGTATTGCATGGTGCAAGGACATATCTGCATTTGTACTATTGGGAGTTGGACTTTCCCCCTGACTTTGGTCTGAGGATTGTTCTTCATGTGTGAATGACGGTCTGACTGTGAAGTCGACCTCAAAGTCTTCATCGAAGCCATCATTTACAAATGGCTCACTTGTGTAATAATTTGATGATCTAGTTGGAGCATCATCGTCAAGAGTGTCATCTAACGGTGGTGGAGTTATGACAATTCTAATTTGGGAGGCCGGGACATTATTATTATTCAAGCTGTTTATTGCACCTGTTAAACTGTTTGTCGGCGAAGATAATTGGACAAAATTTCTCGGAACAGAAGGGCGATAGTTGATAAGAATGCAAGCCTGGCTGTAAGTTGGTGGTAATGTCTGAATAGAGAGATCAGAATATCTGGGTGGTGGATCTGTTAATTGTCGTGATCTTGATTCATCTACAAATATGATTTAAAATAATAAGTGAAAGGGAGACAAATGTAATTTCATATGATTTTATATTGCGATAAAGATTCAATTTTGCAATACTTCAATAATAATAATTCGTACAAGTCGGCATTCATGAGGTACATGTGATAATGATGTGAGTGTCTTTCAGACATTTATCTCAGCTCTTTTTAACTTATCATTAATACAGATATACGATGTTGATAATTCAAGAGAAAGACAGTGATGCATAAACAAGATATGCAGATTAGACGACTATTCCTTTAGCGGACTTTGTGAAATCTTTCAGAGACGGAAAGAATTATCTCATAACAATATAAAATATTATTGAATAAAAAATAATTTATTACTTCTAAGAAGTACTAACTTAACAGAAAGAAAATATGAAAATTAAAACAGTTCCAATCATAACATATATAAAGTTGTATTGTCAGATACATACTGAGTGTTAAAGTGTTTTTCATATAACGCCAAATATTAACAATTTTATTAACCTGAAAGGTTACTGAAATGTTTTTGATATATTTCAATGTATATCTTTTGGGAATGTAATTAATTTTATACATGTATTGCAACCGTTCTATTTGATCATTCAGAATACACTGACCGTAAATTAACAAATGGTATACGGTCACTCAATACATACAACTTTATGTTATAATGTCTTACATTTATTTTTCTTTTTAATTTTTGTTCCAGAATAAATATGTTAAAAGTGTATTGACTTGACAATAACTCTGAAAAAGAAATTCGTTTCGAATCGTTGAAAATTTTCGGTGAGGCCTCACATTTTCCCTTGGGCCTAAGCCTCATCCGTACATCTGTTCTATGATAAGTCAGTGCATTGTTATTGTTTTTTTTGATATTTGAGATATTTTTTGATAATTGTACATAACTTACGAATAGGAGAATTGTGTTGAAATCTCCGTCTTGCTCGTTGTATAAAAGCAATAATCAATCGTAAACTCAATATCACAAGAGCAAACGCAGTAGCACCCCACAAGATGTAGCTGAGAGTACTGCCATTCGTTAATACTTGAAAGGGAGGATTGTCCGGCTTAGGCGTTGGTGCTTCTGTCACTGGAATATTGAAGGAAGTTTCCCTATCATTGTTCTCATAAAGATTTGAAAAAAGAGATATATTTAGTTCGGCCCTGAAAAAAACTGTAAATCAACATGGATATTGCATAATATATAAATTGATTTTCTTATACCTCACAAACAAAACCTTTTGTGTTGTTTACTTATTTATAACTTGGAAAACCATAGTCAAACTGGTAGCAAATGCGTATTCTGCCTAATTTGTGAAATAACACTTAATTTTGTTTACCTTTTGTTTGTTTGCAGGTGATATGGGCAACTTTGATCGACAACTCTGAACACTTTTTGTATAAGGACAACTTTTGACAAAATGTTTCTCCAAATGTGTTTTAAATATGTCCGGACCGAAACCACTTTTGAATCTCCAATTTTTGTAGGATATTACAATGTATAAGTAATTGCATAAAACAATAATGTGACGTAATTTTGACACATCTATCATTTTTGTCCGGTTATAGTTATCTTTATAACATAAAAATATGACAATAAGTCCTTATCAAGTAAGCTTAAATTTTCACCGTATAACAGGACCGGAATCTGATATATTCGTATGTACCCCTCTAAATAATAGTAATTGTTAAAGACAAATATAACATAGCGAAAATGAAAGAAAATTCAAAAACAACCTTCATTTGCTTAATTTATTTTTCTTTCTTTTGTTTTGTAAATCTCTTGATAAATCTTTTACCATACACGTAAAATGAATAAAATGAATCAATTTTCGCTGTTAACAAATAAACACGAAAAATAGTGCTCGCGATATTGACTTTTAAGAATTATTTTTCCAAACCGGACCAGTTAATATCCGCTAACATGTTAATTTGCCAAGGTCCGCAAAAACTTGGTTAATATTACATTTTAATTTAAAACTTACCATTTACTCCAAACATGATACACTAAGTCCTTCCAGGTCATTGTTGTTCACCAATTGTGATACTGGATAATCTGTAAGCTGTTGTATTCAGAAACATGTTGGGATTAATTCAATGATACTAGGTTAAAATTGTGTTTAAATTATTATAAATAACATGAATACTTTATATATCAGTCTCGTCTCTTTTCGAATCGGGTAGTATATGGTTTCACCTACTGATGTCAATAACTCTTACAAGGAGTCATCCTATATCGTGATTACAGCACAAAGTATGTTCACATTCTTTTGTACCTATGAATTGT
This sequence comes from Perna viridis, assembly GCA_037379345.1. NCBI lineage: Eukaryota > Metazoa > Mollusca > Bivalvia > Mytilida > Mytilidae > Perna > Perna viridis. The sequence continues at coordinate 10,607,658 of CM074517.1, read as the reverse complement.
TGGTGATGCTAACGAAATACTTCAACAATCTTCCCGCATCTACGACCCTCTTGGACTATTAGGACCAGTTATAATAAGAGCTTAAATTCCTATCAAGGAACTATGGAAAAGTAAACTAAATTGGGGTGAACCTACTCTCAAAGACATGTATTCGTTATGGACAGATTTGGCGAAGACAACTAATACAATGGACTTTGAGAGATGTTACTTTACCGATTCAACATGAGACAAGAATGACTACAAACTACATGAATTTGTAGAATGACAGCATACGGAGCTGTAGCCTTCATATGCAACGAGAAGGAGTCAAATGGCAAAACATCGTGTAGCACCTGTGAAAACACTGACATTACCTCAAGTAGAGCTAATGACAGCCGCCTTGATTGGAGCACGTTTAGCACAAAACATAAAGCAAACCGTTAAGTAGAAACGGATAACATATTGGGATGACATCCGAACTGTAATACAGTGGCTAAATATAACAAAACAGATGAAGAGATTCGTTAAAAACAGGGTCGACGAGATCTAGACACTGATAAATACAGATTAATGGAGATATAGCCAAAACACCGATAACTTGTAGACTTGCAGACTCGAAGTACATTAGCTACAGAATTCATGCAAAATAAACGATGGTTCAAAGTACCGGATCGGAATGGTTACCAATTAGCGAAAAGTGGACGTCATGAAAATCAAAGAAAATTACAATATTATGCAGTATTTCGGAAATAGAGGATAACAAACGACCTGAAACTGAGCAAATGAACATTAATGAAGTAAGAGGACTAGAAAACATCATTCACATTCCGTCTCGGAAACAAAATCAACAAAAATTCGAAATAATCTATAGAAATATGAAACACAATGACAATTCATTCCAAAAAGAGCTTCTTGGTATGGCGGATTCTAGACGCGGATGACCAGCGTCGCAAAATCATGTTTAAGAAAGACAATCAGGCTATCATATTTAACAATACAGATGCTTCAAACCGTTATAATCGAAACAGAAGCAATAATTAATAACAGACCATTAACATATTATTCGTCAAATTTTTATGACGCTTCCACATCATCTCTTTTATTTTATTTGAGGAGGATAACAAAGTCGCCATATACCGCTATTGACATAGATTTTGATGTTTGGACTGACAAACGTGACATTCGTGCACAAACTCATATACTTATGGAATAGATAGGGTCCGGAATAACTCCTTTACGAGATTTCAACAATTTCCAACAAAAGAATAATAAGCATCGGAGACATTGTGCATATTAAATATGAGAAAAAGTAATCAAGGGAAGCAAGGTAATAGGGTAATCAAAAGAATGTAATCCAGGGACAAAGACGAGACATGGAAAACAGACATACACAACAAAGAAAAAATCATACATACAAAGTAACAAAAGTAAATGAGCAACTCGGACGCCACTAAAAACTGGGAGCATGGAGCAGGTACACCGGTAGGGTAAGCGTCCTCTGCTTTTCTAGAAACATCCGCCGAGTTGCTCATAAAAAAGTCAAGTCAGGGGTAGACAAACGAGGAAAGGAAAACTATGACCCGTTGAATAAATCAGTTTTCATGGTGCATATGGATACACCATAACGATCCACGGGTTCATGATGACGACCATAAAGTTTCTGTAGTGATGACTTCAATCTTGTAGCAACATAACCCTGTTCCAGAAGCCTATTTGTTAGAGTTCTAGCGCGATACAAAAAGTCTGCGTAGTTTCGGCAAGCTCTGGCATAACGTATGACTTGTGATATGAACACTCCATACGCAGGTGCCGAAGGGATGTTGCCACAGATGAAAGGAAAGTTGACAATTCTGAATGAAATGTCATCACGTTTGTCGTAAAATTTGGTCAATAGTTTTCCTTTACCATCGATTTCAAAGTGTAGGTCAAGATATGAGGCTGATTTCACAGTGTCTGTAGTATCCTTTATCTCAAGTTCTTTTGGGTAGATGCGATGTATCAAATCCCCGAAATTAGGATTGTTTAAAGATAACACGTCATCTATATAGCGGAAACTGAGATTGAAGGATCTAGCCAAACAATATTCTTTCTTTCTGATCAGATCAGCTATAAAGTCAGCCTCATAAGAGTGAAGGAATAGGTCAGCTAGTAAAGGAGCACAATTTGTTCCCATTGGAATGCCGACTTTTGTTGAAAAGCACGTCCACGAAGCCACGAAACGGATGGAAGTTAGTTTGTTAGAGAATCTTATCACAGGAAAGGATAGACATGTCCGAGTGCTGTGGTAAAAAAGAACAGTGGACTTACATTAAAAACGATCGTGAAACTGTACCCCATTGAACTGAAAAGCAAAAGTGAAACAGGAGACGATTAAAGTTCGCCAACTACAGATTAGACCATTCGAGCATCACCTCAGCGCAAAGCCTCTGAACGCGTTTAAAAGAATATTGACAAATGGACACATGACTTCTAATTTTTAAAGTGATTAGTGTGATAAGTAATAATAATGAGAAAAAAACAAAAATATATTGATTTGAAGGACAGCTAATTTCGAACTTTCATTGGTTACATTTCTCGTATTTTAATTCATTCATTTATTCAGACATTGATTATTTCTTTTACGGCCCCAAGAATGTATGTCGCAAATACAGTGCGAAATACGTTCACATTCTTTTGTGCCTTAGTATTGTTGGAACGCTAACGTCAGTGACGTCTCCGTGAACTATATTTTTGTATATAAAATGGTTGAACATGACTGTCGACTTGTTACGTTATTCCCTAACGGTACACCTGGTCCATACTCCCAGTTTTAGTGGAGTCCGAGTTGCTCATTCGCTTTTGTTACTTTGTATGTATGATTTTAGTTACTGTATGTTCTTTGTTGTGCATGTCTGTATTCCACGTCTGGTTTTTGTCCCTGGATTACATTCTTTTGATTACCGCTATAACCTTGGTTCCCTTGATTACACAATACCCTACAACTTCGAATGGACATGTTCGTGCGCCAAAACGTATGCCATATGTGAAGGATCATTTCATCAATAAAAGTATATTATTATTGTAAAGATACTAGCTACACTACAAAAAAGTTCATGTTTCGCCTTCCAGGGGCGAAAACAAGGTGTCATCCTACAACTAAATATTTACTACTCAATAGAGACCTTTGTCCAAAAACCAAAACGGAACACCGTTTTATGATTTACTATGAAACAAGTGCCTTATCCTTTATGTTCTTTAGGATAGGAATAAAAATCCAGAAGTAGTTTTTGCGCAGGATACCCCAAGAAACATTCTTGCAGAGTTTCATTAAATCTTGTCTAGTAGTTACATTGATTGATTGTTAGGGTTTAACGTCCGAGCAGCAATATTTCATCTATATTCAGACGATGAATATTAAATGGATAATAAAATGAACATGAAATGATGAAATGGAAACAAGTATGGGGCACAAGGATAATAGGGTTGACAAATTTTGATTGCCACAAGATAAAAGGGAGGGATGGGCAGGGTCGCGCAATCGAATACCACAGCAGGGTTCTTTAACGTGCGAGGAAGCGGGCATCTTTCCCAACACGGTGCACCACTATGGTTTGCGGTCAGGTTTTGCGTATTACAGCCTGACAACCCAAGCATGTAACACTCCAGGGGTTCCCCATTCCACCACCTGGGGCACATATCCCAGTTGCTCTGTGGGCAGAACGCCTAGCCCCCGGCCAGGTTTATGAGCACTATTTAGTCGCCTTTTACGACAAGCTTAGCGCTGCTGCAGGCCTATTCTTTTAACACCCGGACCTGCACGGGGTGTCTAGTAGTTATAGAGAAGACGACTGACGCCAAGTTGTGGTATAAGTTTACATGGACCTGTACAGATATGATATACATGTATATTCATTGTATATACATTTGAAATGTTTTATCAAGGATGTATGCTACGTTCAAAGTTTATCCCGGAAACAATATAAGACAACCCTTATGATATATAATTATCAATAATATTCAAGGTGTAATTTATATATAATGTATAAAACCTTATATTTGAAGGAAGATTTCCCCTTAAAACAATTGAATCACCTTGACCGTCCAATGGACATTTATTTACATGTAAATATAACATAGAATTTATACCTTAAATTTATAACATTGTAGATATGAATATAAACATAAAACTTACCGAGTTAAGATTTCAGTTTTGAAGGCATAAATAGTGTATTTATCACAGGTATTTAATGGCATTCACCGATACAGCGAGTGGGTATAAATAACACTTGTGTTTATATACTTTGTAACACGTAAACACACATCAGTCGTAAATATAATGTATGAACTCTTCCCTTGTCTTACAAAGTATACAAATACTCAATTAAAGGAACACAAACCGGAAGTTTATTAATGCAATATACATGAGAATAAATAAGCTATACTAACTACACGATTAACTTTTTACAGATTCCCGATAATAATTTTCACGGTTTTCTACCTGACAGCCTTACCTTTCCTTTATGTGCTTGTTATACCACTTTTACACTTTTTAAAACTAACTATTCTTCTTTTTTTAACGGACATGTTATAAATGCATGGCCAATCTTTCCGAATATGTACTTTTTAGCCATTTCGATTTCATTTTGAAACAGCCAAATATGTATATAAATATCCAATAGTATTACTTAATTACTGGTTCAATGCCACTGCTGGTTGACAAAGCGTCCACGACGGTCTTCACTAAACCAATAGTCAGAATTGTCTAACCCTGAATTAGATCAGATTTTGCAGTATTATCTTAAACACTGAGGCTTCAATCTTTGTATTGCACATGGTAGAACCTGTTGGTGACGGATTTGGCTTCGAATGTTTTGTTTTAATTATATCTTGTATACAATTAGTTTTTGGATTTAGATCTTCCTATATATTTGATTCTAATACTGTCGATTAGAAATTACTCCTGAAACACGTGTACAGCATGTTGAAATTTGAAATATATATAATTGGTATATTTGTATTTCATCAACTTGTTTATCACAATGAAAATCAGTTTCCTAAATGTGGTATCGGAAGAGCTACCTTTAATGCAAGTGAGGATTTTGTCATCTTAATAGAGGTCGAATTTTATAAAGGGTTTTTGTAAGCTTAATATTAGAATATGGCGTATTGTCTCCTTTACTGATTATGTGACTTACGAGAATAAACGTGAATTATTCATATCAAATTCTGTCCAAATATGTTTCAGCAGCACCAGGTATAGTAACATATTTTAAATCCGCACCATTTTTTGCAAGCTTTGTTGGTATATCAATAAATTGACTAAAAGTTTAGATTTTGTTTTGTTGTTCCTTACAAAAACAAACCCGGAGTTTGATAATGAAACATACTTAAAAATCTATGTTTTGCCTTTTCAACATTGTTTAGCATTTTATTTCATATATAAATTTCATCTTGCAAAATTTTTTTTTCTTTATTCACAAAAACATTCTTATAAACCTTTATACAACTATATTCAATGATAATTCTTTTTGAAATGTTTTAATACAAAATTACCAGACATGAAATATTGCAAATTTCGGTAAGGTGTATACGTATTTCAATGAAACACCTATCATACAACGAATGAACCTCAGAGCCGTTCCATTACAAGTGTCATCGACTCAGAGGTGTATTAATATAAAAATACCAATTATGTAAATATTGCAAATTTCGATATGGCATACATGTGCTTTAGAGAGTAACCTTTCATCAATAAATCTAGAAATCAAGGCAATCTTATCATCAATATTCAGATTAGTCAAAATACAAAATCGATATACTATTTGTATAAGGACGATAGACATTTTGTTTACGGGATAAAAACAACAATTAACTTGACTCATTATTTATTCATATTTATATATATTCACCCACGCAGTTTTTTTTTTTTGTTTTGTTTTTTTTGTTTTTTGTTTTTTGTAAATTTCAAAAGGACACAATTTTCTATTCGATTGGGGTATCATATTATGAAACAATGATGTAGATCATACCTAATATTTCTAGTGGATATTATTTCCGACGTAGTACTTGGTTTTTCTAGTTTTGATATTGAATGAACATTCTTTTGAATTTTAATGTAAACACATAGGTCACCGTACTTATTTCGATATAATTGGGCCTTAATAGAGGCAATATTTATAAAGATTCTGTGGGGAATTTCACTATTCCCCAAACTATAAAAAAAAATGGTAGAAGGTTTTCTTCTAAATTTATAAAAAGAACAGTTAACTGACATTCTGACCTATTAAAAAACAATTTGAGGTTACTAATTTTTTTCCCTATAACAATAAAAAAATATCTCCCGTTACTTTTCCCTGCTAATCATATCCCCTTAAAAAAAGCTTAATGCAATTAAAAAATAAATCGCGGAAAACATTTTATTATTGTTCAACCACGGGTTGGCCGTTTTTGTCGCATTGTTTTTGCCCCGAGCAATAGTGAGGTGTACAATGACGACATAAATGGCCAGCCCGTGGTGAAACAATGATAAAATGGAGTTTCCGTGATTTATTTCGAATCTAATAGGACTAGATTCTTCATATTTTTAAAAGACGCAGCCTATGCGTTGCATGAAATGCTTATCACTTTTTACCATGACTGTGGTCTAAAGAGTTTTGAAGCACGTCATATTAAAATTAATGTTTGTTATTTTACCATACAAAGTTTTATGTCAAACATTCTTTTTAAGTATTTTAAGCACACTGTTTTACATCATTTTAAGTATTATCAGTTCTTTGAAAATATATATGTCTGTATGATTTTGTAAGATGACAGAAACGAATGCTCAGTGTATTAGGTATGTCCATGTAGAAATTAGGCAGGTCCTTTGATATAACTGGTACATTGATTTATGTTTCCCACTATTTTTGTTGTTGCTGTGGAATGTAAAACTAATTCAGAATGTCAGGGATTTTTTGTATCAAAAATGGATAACTCGGAATATATGTAACCAATTCCCTAACAAATTGTCAAAATTATGAACATATCAAAGAGATATCTATCTTGATTTCATAATTTCAATTGCATTGTATGTATTTCATTTCCGTTCAATTTACAAAATTATGAACATATCAAACGAAATCTGGCTTGTGTCCCACGCGCCGAGGTCTTCTATGGTCACCTTTCGGGAAATATTTTAAAAACATTTTTTAAACATTATACTAGTTGTTAGTAATTTGTTTTATCATTCAACTAAAAAAGTAAGTACAACATTTTTACAATGAATTAAAAGAAAAAGATTTTGATACTTTTTTCCTGAATGAATTCAAATACGAAAATAGAGCAAATAACAAAATGTCAAAATATAGAATTTAAGTGAAAACAGTAAATCAAGTTTTGTTTCCAGGCTCCAAACCGAAGACGGATGGTAATGCAGATTGATACTGTAGTTATCTTTTTTCCTTTTGTCAAGAAGACACTGAATGAATTCAAATACACCAGTGAAAACAGAACAAATAATAACAAAATGTCAAAATATAGAATTTAAGTGAAAACAGTAAAGTTTTGTTTCCAGGCTCCAAACCGAAGACGGATGGTAATGCAGATTGATATTGTAGTTATCTTTCTTTTCATACTAAATATAGGTATTAAAGAATTACAAAAAATTATCATATTAATGCAAACAGACATGCACTAAACTATCGATAATACGGACAAATGAGTGAAGCTCAACATGTGTGTTCCTAAACTGATATAATGTCGAATATTTGGATGTTGCTGTAGACGGTACAAACTATTTTTTTTCCCAGGAATTGTCATTTAAACAGTTTTAAAAAAATCGTTTTGAAGTGTTTAACTACGTTGAAAGACAATATAAATAATTATACTGACGCAGAAAGAAAACAAAATTCCAGTTAAACAAGTAATGGTGTTAGGTAGAATGCTGTTGAATAAACCATCTCATCCGTTGTCCATTTTTATAAAAATGTATCTGACAAAAATGATTTCAACTGACGTCATATTTTTGTGTGTGATTGTGAAATCATTTGAATACAGATATTCACAAATTTCAAAACTAATGAAAAGTGTGAAATATAATTTACTATTTATAAATAAACAAAACATGATTCGAAGATCAAGTCTTTATCTTTAGAATGTATTGTTTCTATGATAACTTTTTCTAATTCATAGATAGTTTTGCTAAATTCAAATATTATTGTAGATTATCCGATATCAAAATATGTACCTTTGTTGCTTTTTAGAGCGATCATAGTCAAACTAATCCATTATGTTTTTCACAATCCTAGTTTCGGGTATTTTATACATCGCATCTATCTCAAGAATTTGAGATAAAAGACACTACAGATACTATTAAGTCAGCCTCAAATCTTGACCTACACTAAGAGATCGATGGAACAAGAAAACTCATGACCAACTATGTGACAAACGCGATGACTTCTCATTTCGTATTGTCAGTTTTTCTTTCATCTGTGCAACATCCCTTCATTACCTGCGTATGGAGTTTTCATAGCACAGCTTTTACGTTATGCCTCAGCTTGTCGTAACTACATAGACTTTTTGTACAGTGCAAGACTTCTAATAGTTAGGCAATTAGACCATCTGACTATGAAAACTGATTTGTGTCATGGATTTTCTGTCCTCTTTCGTCTACCCTGGAAGTTATATTTTATGAGCAACTTGGAACAACTTGGTGTTTCTGGAAACAAAATGTGTTGTCCTGAACTACCTTAGTATCTGATGGGATCAACTAATTTTGCATGTAGCATGAGAAATCAAAATTCATTAAGAATACATTCTAAAAGAATTTTGATTTCTTTTTTCTTTATTTACAAATGAAACTTATATAGGTATAATCCATCTTACGTACAGGGCGGTGTTGAATATGAATTGGAAATGGAGCGTATTAAATATGAAAAAAGGCATGAGGCAGTTATTGTGAACAATGAGGAGTTAAGACTGTGAAGTTACCCTACAGAGATGAGCTGTGTATCATTTTAAGCAAACCTAAGCTATGTTGCAGATGTATGTATGGCCTCAGTCTATTGTCGTAGCTTCCGCATTCTCACGATGTCCAGCGGTCCTTTTCACAAAAAAATCGTAAGTGTAAAATTAGTCGTAAGTTATGATGTCATAATAGAGTTAAGTATTGTGACTTTACAATTTACGACTTTTGTGAAAAGGGCTGCAGATTCCTTTGTCCATTTGTGTTTAAGCAAAAAAGGACACAGCTTCCTTGAAATAACGCCGCGTTTACAGGAAGCCAGGTCTTTTCGTATTTTTATATTGGTATGTCTATGTAGTTTGTTGCCTGACTTTTGTTTAATTTGCACCTCATTCGTTCTTTTACCTCAGACTTCATTGTATATCTTTTAAACCGTGATAGCCATTGATAACATTTTTTTCGGTAGTTGTTTCAATTCGGCTACCATTTTTTGCAGATACATCCAACTTTACAAGCTACAATGTATGTAGGTTAATCGTCTTAATCTTGATGTATATACAGATTATATGAAGATTGTGAGAAACAACAAAGAAACATTTTGCGTCATTTGGTCATTTATATTCTTTATGTTCCCAAAAGGATGACTAAAAAGATCGTTTTAAACCCCATAATTTGTGACCATATATTTTTCTTCAAACAGAACTGTCGAGTTCGCTTATGAGAAGATCAGCAATAACTCAGTGCAATCCTAGTTCCTATGTCACCTGATCACTATGCAATGAGAGAATTTACCACTCAGGTAATACTCTGATCCGGTGGCATAGAGACCTTTCTATTTCCCAGAGTCAGTTGTTTTCTGTAGTTCGAGAACTACAATAGTACTGGGTGGACAACCAAGTTTATCACATCATTACCGATTGATTAATAAACAACAAACACATTTATTGCATTTATTACATTCCAATGCATTATTCTTGGTGTTAAGTGTAAAGAAAAAGTATTTTTCCTTTATCAAAGTTAATAAATATTGAATGTTTAGAATTATAATCTTTTAATTTGGAGGATGGAATGGGAGGGGCTTTGTATAAAAGAACCTGGGGTTTAAAGTGATGAGTAGCACTAAGTTGATACCAGGGCTTGTTGACATCTTTTGTGATTAAGTATGGGGTGTGTAATCTTTGGAATGTTGACTTCTCTCACCATTTAAGCTATAATTGTTACAACTGTTTATTAATGTAATTTGCCAAATCGAAATAAGGATTTCACAACATGTCAAAGTTTAGGACTAGTACAGTAGTTAATCTTTCAGTACATCTATAGAAAAGTACATGTTTTTGCATTTTCACTTTATTTCCTTTTATGCTAGACTCGTGTTGATCTTTTTATAGGTGTGTTTTAGTTACATTACTGAAAGATCTTTTACGTACTTTGGATGATAAAACTGAATATGGACAACAACTATAGAAATACACTTTAAAATTTGCTTGTCTGTGCCACAGAATATTTATAATATGTGAAATAATGGGAAATTGAATGAAAAAAACAGCAAAATAATAAAATAGATATAACATATACAATTTAAAAATTTAAAAACCACACTGAAAATATATAACATTAGTAATTTGGGCTCTTTTAAAATGCCGATAACGCTTGTTAATTGTCATCATATGGTAAGTATGCATTGCTTAATGAAAAACAATGCACCACCTGCAAAAAAAAAATGTCTGTGGGAAGCAGCAAGGTCTCAATGCCAAGTGATGTGGACATAACCTGAATTTTTAAAAATACTGAAAACATACATCATTAGCAGTTAGCAACCTGAGCTTTATCAAAAATGTGATAGGACAGATTAATTTCAATGGTATGGTAAGCATCCGTTGCTCAAAAAAAGGAAAACAGAAAAGAATACTATAAATGTACGTTGACCATATGTCAAACTTCTATGCAGCTTCTGTTCCGTATCGTTGATGTTCTTCCACTATTATGGAATGGCAAAAGTAGTGGAAGAGACCAATTATCCGGAGTTTGACCATATGCATAAACATACATTATGTTACATGTAAATGTGAAAGGTGGATATCCATTGGTCGCAGAGACCTGTGAACGATTGTATGGTACGGAATGCTTAGTTGCCGTTTCCTCTACGTAACTACACCTTAATCCTATTGTATACGGTGTCCTGTTTTCTAATAATAAATTAAGGCCTTAGTCGGTTTACACTCATTCCATTTGTTTTTTTTAATATGCAGGTAGTGTGGCTTGTGGCGATAATTTTAGACATTGCCATTGCAGTCAAATATATGCGTTCCGCAGTAAAAGTTAGAAGACACCATCAACAGAGTATCAAGACTAGTATTAAAAGGTGTGAATGTTGCTACTTGAGAGGCAGAAGAAATTTTGAAAAGAATTATATTTAAAATGGTCGGAAACGATCTGGAAAACTTGGATAGAAACAGAATCAAATACTTAGCATCTCACAAACACATGTATTACCCCACAGTGCAGATTAATGTACATGATTCTAAGCTGAAATATTGACCAAATTTATTTTTATCTAGCCTTCAAAGAATAGATGTACGTCACAATATCATTACATCTGTACGTAAAAGGACTTTATTCAGCCTCTTTAATTTCCTTCTCAGTGGTTAACACAATGTTGTCGCTTTAATGTGTAAAGGATGCATTTGTGCATTGGAATAGAAAATATCGCATTCTTTAAAAATATCCGCTAATGTACCCAATTGCATTTCATACCATATATAACAATGCACTTGCATAGAATTTATAAGTAAGTTAACGCAAAAATCCGGTTATTTCCATTTATATCGAGGGAGTATATAGGCCTTGGACTTGGAATCGAAAACCCGAACAAAAAAAATATCGTATCATTTGTGTAGATGAAACAATACATAAAAGCTGTTTGATATTTTGCTATTTGAGACAATGTATTGTTAGTTAACACAAAAATACATAGATTTTAATTATACAACCACAATCCAACTCTTCATTGCCAAACTGTGTACGTGCGAAGTCACAAATTTTTGAAATCTACGATCCGCCCTTGAGAAACCTACAAAGGTTCTGGTTACAAAGTATCAGTGAGAAAATTGGTTGGTATCAAAATGAGACGACTACTTATTTACAAAAAGTATTTGCGGTTTGAAACGTATATCTATGGTGTCATTTAAAATAAGAGCACTTTCGCTCTTCTCCTTTTTTATTTGTAGAAACAATAAAATATCAAAAGGGTTTTTATCAATGGTTAACAAGACCCAATTACAATAAGTGATAAAATAACAGCTAGTTTCATTATCTGTATTCAACAAAGAAGGTCGAGCATTGTTTCACGATAGTTCAATTACAACATAGAGGACAAGAAACGAGTAAATAAAGATATTTATAAGGAAATGGGTGTAACGGGGCACTGTTGTTGATATATATAATAGTTCAGATAGACCAAACAATGAGCACCGACCAACGCCCCAACCGTTCCATTGTTAAACTGCAATAGATTTAATTAATAGCTTTGTCAAACTGTTATCAACGGTTCTACCTTATTCAGACAGGTTTTTGTCATGATTCCTCAACAAACCCAACGAACCCACAACCTATAATTAAGTCTTAAAGAGTGTAATCATATTCTGGCTAAAAATATTGAAATATACTTTAATAGGAATAATCTTATATTGAAAATATATTAAGAAAGAAGAAACGTTGCATACTTTGGTATATTTGTGAATTAAAAGTGAGAGCTTTTGTATACACCCTTTAAACCCATGCATTATACATGATGGATTAAATAGATACCATAATGCATAAAAAAGACTCAATATTTTTTGGCATGTTTATTTAAAGAAACAGACATTTTAACCCGGGAAATTTCATATTCTGGGATTACTGTGACGACTACTTTACATATAGTGTTCATTAATTAATAGTATTTAGATTATGCAGCTGCATATGTATCGCATCAAACTAAAGTAGCTTACAAGTGCAGCTGCAAAATAGCTTTAGTATGCAGGTAGATAACGAGATAGATAGCCTTCTGACTTGGTCAGGTGCTTACAGGTAGATTGACGGTATCGTCTAGTCTCGTTTACCGTCCTTTAAATCACCGAACACGATGTGTTGTATTATATTTTATATACATGAAACGTCTGGAATGTAACTCGACTGGACGTTACAATTCAGGGTCTAGTTAAGCAGGAAGTATTTGTAAAGAGTTTAATTCCCAGTTTTTGAAAACCTAAATGTCCAAATTTTGTTAGAAATTTTGATTTATAGTACTTTGCATTTAATTTGGCAATTCAAAACATTATATTTTTTAGTTTAGTTTAAACAATATTTTATTCAGTATAAGGCTGAATAGGATCCGGTAGCAGGTAAAGCCTATATCAACCCTCTCCATAAATACAAGGTACAATATTTATATCGATAAGCAGTACAATATAAACTGTTAGGTACATTATTTTTTTTCTTATGAATAAAAAATTAAAGACGGAGAAATTAAAAATAAGTAGGCAGGCATTATATTTTGTTCAAATAATGCAATGGACAACTTCCAAAGAATGAAAAAAATAAAAATGCTTCTTCTCGAGACAGAAGCACAATATATCATTCCTTATACGCATATGGTGTTTCCTTTTATATTGAAATATAACCATGCATTGTGTACCTCTGTAAACTGAAAACCTGCTGATAATGACAACTTATCAGCAGAAAGGAGATCAGTTTAAACAGGTTTTACTGCATCATTAGTAAAAACTTTAGATTTTTCTTAAAGTTCTTATTAAAAATTAGCTAAAATATTCAATATATAAAATGTCAAGGAATATTCCTACATGTATAATACATATGAAATAGTTTTCGATATAGCTCTTAAAAATATTGCTGAATTTAGCTTTGTAAAGGAAAACTTTATAAGTAAGTACAATTTACCATTATAAAATCATTTAGCATTATTTCATCGTGCTCGAAAAATTCTATAATTTTAATACATTTTTTCGTCATCCATTTATACAAATAAATATTCCAACTCAGCAACTGGGTGATATATTAGACCCACCTTATTAATTCATCCCCTACACCTAAAGGAAGTGGATATCAATCAGCACCAAAATCGCTTACAACGAAAACTGCATCTAAATAAAGCAATACATCAGATTTAAAACCAATCCAACCATTGGGAACCGAGACTTTAGTGACGAAAATTTGTCTATCATTCTATATAGCGGAAATTGGTCAACTCCCACAAAACAGGAAGTTGTATCGGACATCATGTAAATAGCTTACAACGTATGCCCTGTCTATAAAAAGCGACACACAAAATCTGAAATCAATCCATCTTTTGGGATCCGAGATAACTGTGACGATATTCGGACGTACGGTCGGCACGACGAACGGACGGACAATGTGATTTCAATATACCACCACTCGTTAAGTGGTGGTATCATTTGGTATGAGACTTTATATAGATGAATACGTTGTAAGTGATTTTGCTTGCCGAATGATATATCTTCCTGTTTCGTTGGTGATATACCCAGCACGATAACACGTGCAACTACATGTTCGTGTTATATTAAAATTTTAGGTAAAGTGAGCGAAATATACGAAATACATGGATAATCATTTCTTAATAATAGTTTGCCGACTCTGTTCTGTGTGGTGTAATTACTTGCGCAGAGGACTTATTAGCTATATTACTCTGCTGTACCACTTAAACACTCGGTACCAAACCACGCATTCTTATGCAAATGACAGTTTTTCGTATTCGTAATGGGTAGTGCTCATGTCTTATGAAAATATTCATGTCCTGTTGAGTAGAGCCTACAAGTTAGCGGGGTGATATGTAATAAATTAAGAGGCTGAAGAGGTTGCCACTTATGTGCTAAAAAAATCATAACAAAGTTCTGATGGTTAACTTCTATTCGTTATATTCAAAGAAATAAAAGTAACAAGTTTCGAGTCAACTCGATCAATTCTGATGCACACTTAATGAGCTCTATCATTTTTGAACTATCAAGTAAAGTCGCCTACAATCGTTTGAACAGTACGTGACAATCCATTTTATTATTTACAGTTTTGGCTTATTCATGAATGGTTACCAAAATCTCGTTTTCTTGATACAAACCTATCCCGTGCAGAATGGAATATTGTGTTGCACAGTCAGTTGATTTTATCAAAATGGTAATTGAACAAAAACTACTAGGTAATTATAGAAAGAGCGACGCAGACGACAGCACTATACCATCATACGACCGCAATTTTCTTTTTGCTGTCGAATAAAAGCTAACAGTGTTATAAAAGACACTTAGATATAAATGCACGCCTTATAAATACTAAGTGTTTTGGACCATTTAATTTTTCAAAATTTTCATTTACTTACACCGGTACCAAATCATTATTTTCTAATCCCATGCTTATGTTTTGTGTTTTGTGGTTGGAATTATATTTGAGGATCTTACTTTGATAAAAGTGTTTATACTTGAAAACAAAATATTACGCAAGAGTTACGTATACAGATTTTCTATTCTAGGTGGTTATAAAGAGATAGTATAAAGAATAATCTTAACCAAATAGGGTATAAAACCGAAATTTTGTAAACAGGACGGTATACTGTTCATTTGTTTATAAAGTGTATCAATGTTTACAGAATCCACGGGTAAACGTCGTGAAAACTATGAATGAATGAAGAGTTCATTCATTTTGTTAAGGGTCTCTTTAACCGTACACCATCGTTGCGGGTACCAAGGAATATGAAACGAGGGCTCTGTATTAGTTTGATTGATGAAACTTAATAACATAGAGTTTTTGTCTATTATCTAGTCCAATAACTCCATTTCATTTAATGTATATTGTGTTTTATATTCAATGAATTGAGAACCTAACACTTCGTTTATTGCTTTACGTTATCAGATCTTGGGATTTGTAAAGAAAAGATATCAAATAAACGCCAAGTACAATTTTCTTTAACTAATTTATGAACAGAATATAACGGGTCACATAACTGGTCGTTCTCATTCATAAAACTGTATGAGTGAAATTAAACCTGCTCCAAGTTCAATGGTTTATTTGACATTTTTTTCACCATATTCTTGTTTTGTTACTTACCTTTAAGAGTGAACGAATGAAAAAACAACATTCAGTTTTGTTTTGCCTCAAATAGAAGTACAACAAAAAATGCGGGGAGTGATTTTTTAATTTTTACAAAAGAAAACACTGAAAAGTGTCATGTTCTTCTGACTGCACGGGGATATTCGTGACCTCAGTTGTATAGAGGCAATGCTAAGTAATTGTTTAAAGCGCGCTCCGACACAATATGATCAGTCATACCCCAGTTTTTATTGCAACAAGTCAATTACTGAGTCTGAATAAAATCTATCAAAAATGGTGACCCTATCCAGGCAACAAACCTAAATCATCAATATTGACCTAAGTTCCGTCAAAAATAGTAGTCTACTTTGACAATCTCTTTGAAAATCAATCCCCTCTAGGATATTATTGACAATAACCAAAGCTGGAAGGAAACTAGTATTATAATGACAAATTGAGGCACTATCAATGCAACAGTCATAGATAATTCATTTTTTATTATTCTGAAAAAATCAATCCCATCCAACTACTACTTCTAACCGTTCACCAAAGTTTGAAGGAAATCTGTCAAAATGGAGGCGCTATCCAGGCAAAAAGTCAAAATTATTGATATTGGACCAAGTCGTCTCCCCCCCTCAAAAAAAAGTGGTATTCCTGGGGTGATCTCTGTGAATATAAATCCCATCCAAAACTATATTAGTACAATCCATTCATCAAAGTTTGAAGGGAAATTGTCAAAAATTTGTACGTCTTATCCAGGCGACAAAAAGTGACGGACGCACGGACGGGTCAAAAACATTATACCATCACATCTTTGTTGCGTTGGGTATAATGATTGTTGTCAACGAGTGTAATCCACAGTCCAAAGACAGCACCATTGGTTAATCGAAAAACCAACGTATTTATGCTGGTATATTTTCTGATCCTGAACTTGGTGTAGTTAATCATTAAGTTCAAAATTTAATTGTAGAAGATCTAAATATCAACAGAATTGTTGCATACCTCTTAAAGAATTACATTTTGAAAAAGTTTATATTCATCGTTATATGACCACATTCCATTTGAGAAAAGTTGAAGCAAATGCAATTTTTAGAATTCAGCTTCTTGTGAAATGTTGTCATTCAGGCATCATATGAACGCCACCTACGGAATTTTCCACACGGTGTATTTAATGGCCCCAAAGGGCAATCAGTAAACGAATGAACAAGTTTATCATTAAAATAGCTACAATATGTTACTAAAATCTAGTTCCATTGACTAATTCTGTTCTGTACCGCAGGAATAATACATCGCAGATGATTCACATTGTTAGAAATAGTGTATCACGAGCCATCATCATTCAATTAGTCAGATTTTCTGCATTCATCATAATGTGTATAACATTAGACATCCGATATTTCGGAAAAATAGATTGCTCTTTAACATTATGGTGTAGATGTTCGTGCCACCAGTCTTTTCGTTGATTGAGCTTTATATACTATGTTTAATGTTTATTCTTTTTTTTCCATTATCCTTTTTCTTATTGTCGCTTTCCATTGATTTGTTGAATATATAAGGGATTTTACGAGAGTGTCAGATTAAACTGGTTTTACGTATCTGTTTTACATAAATCAGACAGGAAGTGATTCATATATATCAAAAATCCACCAAATTACCCTTCTTATTTCTTATTTCTTATTCAGAAATATTTAAAGTCTTAGTTTTTCATTGGGTTGTTGCACTTTTTGAGATAAAAATTATATAGTTTGTACATTAAAATGACACTAAGCAGGAGTTATGGGACTTTTTTTTTTTTTGGTTGACGATGTAAGTGGGAGAAGATTTATAAATATTTTCTCCTAAAATGCAGAAAGGACTATAGTAACATATATAAAAATATGCATATGTAAACCCTAATAGCATTGTTTGTTCGATGGGTTTTTCTGCACCATGAATCACCTCAACCATAGACAGTATCTGAACTTTATATAGTTTAATACTAAACTCTTTGATTAGTTTGATGAATAAGGTAACTTTTTGATAAATTTGATGAACAAAAAGGTTGTTTTAAGTACATTCTCATTAGATTGTTATCTTTATTGATTTTGGTTGATGGCTTTACTTACTAAGACCGGAAACTTGGGACTTATGGTACTGAATCAATCAAAAGATTTGAGACCTATTTCCTCTTTTGTTCCTGGCAACGTTATAGACATCTGAAGTGGTTCTGTCACATGTTTTTATTTACATCAGATAGGACTTTATTAGGGGAAGTACAACACCTCCAGCACAGGTGTGGTGTAAAATAATATCTTCTCACAGATCTCATATGAGGGGCACCTGTCTCATCTATTAAAGACACCCTTTGAAACCATTTAAGATAAAATAAAATTGTTATATTAAATCGTTCTTCACATTACAATCAAATACATTATCAGTTAAATATGTTCATTTTATATGTCCATTGATGCAGGCGGTAATGTAACAAAAATAGAGCATTCATTATGTTTACTTTTTATGACAATCAATAATTACGTCTTTATTTTTCATTGGAACCTCCGAACTTTTCATTTTAGATATAATCTAAGAATTTCATAAAAATTAATATGCTTTTAACATATTTGATCACGCGTAAAATAAAAAGTACAGCTATTCTAAGGTCACTATGTACCTAGAAAAGAAAGTTATATCAAGTTCATTATCCTTCTGGCTGGCTTTTACTGTGTTACACTAACTGCATTTATGTCTATCTTGCGTTAATATCATTTGTTTGTAACATAGCCTTTTATACTAAATTGAGATTGTATGTACCAAAAGGGAACATATAGATTTGGATGCTTATAGTGCTGGACTTATTATAAGGAGTTCTAACGCCTTTCTGTGTTTAATTAAGTGCCAGTCTCGTTTAGAATCATGCAGTTGGGGAAATGTGGTTTAAAAAACATAATTTGGAAGTTTAGTTTGGTTGAAATTATAAATGGACATTTCAGGGGCAGATAACTCTGTCAAAATTCTCATTTTCTAACATTCTATTGACAAATTTCTGAGACATTGATGCAAGGGTCTTTCCAAATTATAGAGAAAGCATTCTTCAGTGAAATTATATTGTCAGATCGGTGTGTTTTTGACATGCATGCTTCTGATTTTTCCAATTTTGCTTGATTCATACAAAAACGTACACTTAATACAAACATACTAATAACATATATATATGTTTATTTCGATATGTGTGCTCGTGTTCTCATGAGTAACATCTCATCGGCAACTTTAAAATAAAATATGTAGGAAGATCATAAGCCAAAACTCAGTTGTATAGAAGTTCTCAAAACCAAAAATATCGAAATAGAAAACCAAATCCATCACCGGGAAGTTCTACCATTTGCAATACAAGGGGCAAAGCCTCAATCTGACGGAAATTTTGAAATTTGTAATATAGCAACGTATAAAATGTCAAAACTAATTGGAACCATACGTTCCTCGGTGGTTTTCCTATGATTCAACGGCTACATTGAAACTATTGTAGCCTGAATTGACAAACAGGGTAGTTAAACACTCCCTTGAAAGAGTAATCAAGGGAACCAAGGTTATAGCGGTAATTAAAAGAATGTAATCCAGGGACAAAGCCCAGACATGGAAAACAGACATACACAACAAAGAACATAAAGTAACTAAAATCATACATACAAAGTAACAAAAGTAAATGAGCAACTCGGACTCCACTAAAAACTGGGAGCATGGACCAGGTGCACCGGTAGGGTAAGCGTCCTCTGCTTTTCTAGAAACACCCGTCGAGTTGCTCATATAAAGTCAACTTCGTATACCAAACTTATTTAGAAATAAACTGATTATTACAGACAACGGACATTTATTACCCACAAAGATAACTCTGACCCTAAAATAATAGTACTCTAATCATCGGAAGGCGTTCTCAAGTTTTGTTTTGTTTTTGTTTTTGTTTTTTTTATCCATTATTTAACCTCACGACTTATTATAAAGAATATTTTTGTCCGAGTAATAATAATTTAAAGGGTTTTCCTGTAGAAAAAACTTGTCTCTATATATTTAAATATATGTTAAGTACTTGCCTAACCAATTCAGCATGTTAAGTAAATACAAGATTTTTTAATTTCAAAGTTATGGGTAAAAGTGGTTCGAGTTTTATAGTTAATGTTCTTAGTTTCTTGATCAAGATCGTCATTACATTCGCAAGTTAATTGCAGGGCTTTCCATGAAAAACCTCTCACAATGTTTAACTAAGCGTGGAAAATTCGCTTGTAATAGTTGTCGACTCTGATATAGCTTACCAAGCTATTATAACACATTTTGGCTTGCTTAAACAAATTTCAAAAATTCACAGGTCTTTGAGGTTAACTGTTTCCAGGATGACAAAATCCATAATAAAATTTTGCTGACATTGTAGCACTCTTTACCTATTTACCGGCAAAAGAGTTGTCTGTCGGTAAAATATTTTCTCATTTAAGTATCAGTATCATATCTTGTTTCCAACTTGTGTTTTTACATATATGAGAGTTTACATGAATAGATGAAATGATGGGTCAGCATTGAACTTTTTGTAATATAGCTGAGAAACGGGAGTTGTTTTGACTGAGAATCATTTGGGTCATCGCGGTTACGAAGTCACTCGATATCGCAACTTCGCTTGAAGTTTGCCGATCTTAAATCAGTGGCATAGAATATATGACAATTAGTGACTTTGTAGACTTCGGTTTTTGATTTTTTATGTATTTATTCTCACATCCTGCTGAAATAATGTAATATATGTTGAATTAAGACCTGATCTTTTCTTTAGTGACCGTGACATTGGTCAGATTAAGATACGGTGAAAGTTTTATTAAGAAAATACATATGTTTATGAACTTCTCGACCAAGCCACGAATTAAAATTGTCAGACATACATAGATGGTTAGGGAAATATTCAAAAATTGAAAATAAACGAATTTAGCAACGGAAATTTGCAAATTCGCTAGTATTGGTAAAAAAAAACAAGTAATTTGATTTAACTATATTTCTTTTCTAAAACTATAGTCGCCATTTTTTGAATTATTATTTTTTTATTTAATATTGTAATATGTCTATGTTAATAAGAATTCTAAAATTGTAAACAATCCTATTTACAGATATGATAATATTTCCACAAGTTTCTAGCATTGTCAGTCCAAATTGTTTTTTCTGCTTCGAGATCTTTGCTTTTAAAAAAAGTACAATATTTTTTTTAAGAGGTTCGTCGTATTTGAATTTTAAAGTTAACAACGGATAATCAGTTTTCTTAGGATTATCCACCCGTGTGGTATTTGTTAAACACGAATTATTTGATAGCACAATTTACTTGTATTCAATTACTTTAACCTTTGAATTTTATGCGTCTTCTCCACAAAGTGAGGTTTGGCAGCTGATGTCTAGTGCTATTTGCCCATGAAGAAGGCCGGAAATTTGGACCTCCTATTATTTGTTTTATTACATTTTTAAAGTTCTTTTTTACCTTCAAATGTGGCAATTTTTCATATATTTATCATTCATAATTTAATTTTCACCCAGTAACTTACCTCACCATAAAAATTTGTCTGATTTCTAACGAGATATATATATGGCAAGTGTTATTCTGACCACAATCTTTTTCAGTACAGTAACAATAACTATTGAACATTTAGATTTAGAAAATAAATAAGTCAAATGACATAATTTGTTAAAAAAAAACATCAGAAATTTGTCCATTTATGATTATTTTGGTAACCTTATAGTAGTTAGATATGCAGAAGGTCATTTTAGATCTCGGTTAGTTTTTTTGTACGCCCATCTTCTTTCATTCATTCAATATACTTCTAAAATACCAATTAACATTTATCTATGGCTATTGTTTAGTACAGAACAGCTGTATCAGTTAAAACAATGAAAGCTATCAGCCAGGAATGCGAAGGACACAACAACTCAACAAAGAAGAAATATTAAAAGTACCTTTCACATTGTAATAGATATACAAAGAAGGTGTATGGCACAACCTGACAAGGCGTGCCAGTAACTGTAGAACGTAGAGGCGTAGAGAGTATAAGTGTTTGGCTTGTTTTTTTTATTTATCTGTACTAAATCTTAAAAGAAAAAAAATGATAAGTACAAATGGCTATTATATTTATGTCTTCGTATAGAATAGGCCATTGGGGAAGCAGACAAAGGTGTCAGACAGAAAACACTGAAATATACATTACTGGTAACTACATAATATAAAATCATATGACTTTGGTTGGTAAACGGGCTGTTCTTATGTCCCGTTCATTACGATTTGTTTCAAGTAAAAATAACATTGTTCCTTTTTATGCAAAATTTTTCCCACTTTTTTGTAACTAATTTGATATTGGTACACATGAAATATCTTAGAAATCACTGCAAATATATAATTATGTTGGAAAGTGTCTAAAAATTGACACTACGAACTATTTATTTAAAAACTACAAATTGCGTTGTTTTAACGGCCCTCAACATTCTCAATCATCGGACCTGCATTATGAATTCTGCTAAACTGACAGAATATATGTATAGTACTACATTGACCATATTCGTTTCAGTGGAATTTCGGGTGATTTATGTAACTGTTGAAAGTTTTCTTTCCCTAATTCTTTTTGTTATAAAGGTAATGTGAAAAAGGGATTGGTGATAAAAATAAGCAAGATCAACTAAGCCTTAAAGAATAGGCACTCCCTGATAAGAATAATCTGAACATACATGATATTGGCACGGAAACTCGATCGTAAACACTGAAATTTTAAATTTAAGAATGCGATACACATTTTTTCTGGGTACGTGAATTCATAAACAGTCTTTATATATATATATTCTCCAGTTGCTGTTATTTGGAGCAGCTGATCACAATTTCTTAGTGTGTGAAATTTTATGGTATTTTCTATTATTCAATTTTTGAGATAACGCTTTGCATTGAAATCAAAACATTTTTATTGTTACTGGTGATAATAGGACTTGCTTGGCTGAAGAAATGTTAACTTTATAAATATATGTTGAATATTAGTGATACATGGTCATGCTCGTCACGTATCTAAATGTTTGAACTATTTTTGAATAAAAATATGATCAGCTAATTTGGAGGAAAACGGATTAAGAGATATGTGTATTTACTATGACATGGAACTTGAAGTACTGTTTATTGTGTAATGCGCATCATATTCACATGGAACCCAATCCATGTTTTATAAGACTTTTTTTAAATTGACCTTAAAAGTAAGAGACAAAGGATACACCTTTTCTGTTACATACTAATACCTTCACATATACAAAAGTGTAAAAAAAAAACTTGCGGAGCATGACATGCTTGCACCTTCCAGATCACCTTATGACACTTTTTGTTTTGTTTTGTTTTTTGATGTATCAGCATTTTTCTGTTATGATTTTTCCGGTAGATTTTGCCAATATTTAAGTCACTTTAAGAATTACGCAGAAGATGAAACATGGGATGAAAAACCCCAGTACTCTTAAAGTGTAATTTGACTTTTTGCGCCATCAGAATCAAGGAAATAAAGCGAGATTTTCCACCTCATTTTAGTAAATTCAGTTGGCACAGAAAATGGAAATTTCAAAAGGCAGATCACTGTCAAAGATCTCATTTTTCTAACATTTTATTGACAAATTTCTGAGCAGTGATACAAGTGTTTCTGATTTTTCCCATTTTTTTGCCTGATTCTTAGAAAAACTTACATTTAAGTACTCCATCATACCAAGAAAATTCCACTAAAAGTACTATTAAGATTTAACTAAGAGAATAATAAGGCAAACTTTCGATAGTAGAAAATGAATAACAAAACCATATTGAAAAGGTTTATTTCTCACAATCCTTGAATAAATCATATTTGACCCATTTCAAATCGATTTCATATAAGTGTCAGTCTTAAACGTTAGTATGAGGTTAATGCTGTGACATTCAAGACACAAGAGAATGCAAACAATATTGCTACCATCAAAATTAGGAAAAGTGAAGTTAAAAGACAAGTACAAAGATAATGTCAAATCTATACCACTGTGACACTTATCACCTAGATGAAATATTAAGTGTAGTTTCAATATGATAAATATGGCAATATTTGCATAGACTTAAAGAGACTGACAAAATATGAAATGAAAAATACTTCACGAATGAATATAGGTAATCTCTAATTTCTGTGACAAACGTATCACCTCGTTTATAATAGTTTACAAAGTACAATTGTGTTGTCTTTATTTGACACCTATGGAAATCATTTGTCCAAAGTAAGCATTTATATTGTTGACGAAAAGTTGTCAGAAAGTAATGTAAACTGGAAAAATGTCTGAAAACCAAAACGTATATATTGAACTAACACGAATTTTAAGATCTCATTGACTTTCTATTTACAGTTGTATATAACGTGAAGGTCATGTACCTGATTTGGTGACTATTACAAATCAAAGATTTTTATACTTTACATTATAAGTGCGTACAAGACTTTTTCTGACGTAATGTGCATAATCTAATCAATCAAAACAGTGAAACATATTAAGACACCCATGTTGAAAAGTTCCAATATCTGGCTTACATTGAGTTAATGGATAAAAGTTAAATAATTAATACAAGAGGAACCGTTTATATTGCATGCAAGAAATATGGGATTCTTGATTGCCAAACTCCTATTTGAAGTCTTACTTGTAAGTTTCAAATCAGCTATTTAAAATTTGTTTATTAAAAAATCATGGCTCCAAAGCATGTTTTGTCTTTCATAAGGGTAGTAAACTATTGCACTCACCAGCCTAGTAGTCAGACATGTCTGCCACGATTAAGTTTTCAGTGTCACACAGAAGCTTCATCTCGTGTATTTCACATAACAGAACTTGTCTTCCTATTTCAATATGTTCAGTGTTGTATATAAACATTCTTGTGTATATTTATTTTATTTAGATCTACCTTTGTATTTGGTTCTGATGTTTATGGTGTACACCTTGAAATGCATGTACAGCAAAGTTAATTTGCAATATTAATATAAGTGGTGTTGTATTTAGCATTTCCTGTAAAGTGACTAGAAACTTTGACGAAAGCATCATTTGAATGCAAAGATTAACACTGTAAAATCCATATTCTGATTATCCACACATATATATATAAATACAAGTCATTCATATATCACCAAAAGGGCTTCAGCTAGTTAAAACACACATTTAAGCAAGCACTGGAAGGCCCCAACAACATAACAATAAAATCCAAGGTAATTGAACGATGACAATTCTTCAAAATAAAAAAGTATAATGTAACGACACAAAAAAACATTAATGACCAACATTTCCCGACTGTGGACAGCATGAAATCTGCGGTTAAACTAGTAAACAATCAGACATTGAATAGAGCTGTAATATAAATTAAACATACTTTGTTGTTTGTGCATTAGCTAGGCTTTAGATATCAAATTTAGAAAAAAAACACCAACAGAAACATGATCTCCTTAATATTTAAGAAAATAGTTGGGAAAACTATAGGCAAAAAAAAGGATAGTTTCAAAAAGAAAAACAACTCAAGCACTGATTCTGCGAAGATTCGTTAAAGATAATTTGGTTAAATATGCATCTTTTTCTGCGCCTGTACGTTCCTAAAGGATACGAGTTAACCAGGTCATACTATTGACAAATTTTACGTTTTTTATTCTTGATTTATATGTTTCCCAATCATCAAGAGCATTTTATTTCAAAATTGTCAATTATTTTTCAATTCTGAATAGGTGCTGTTTTATGAAATTAGCCTCTAATATATCTCTTCTTCTCGTTACCCTTTTCACATTTAATGATAAAAACCTATATCGGTTAAACCTAATACTGTTCATGTCTTGCCCTCGATGTAAAACGTGTTATAAATATTGTGGTTTAACATGAATAATGGTGTAATTATAACATACGTTCTGTAATACGGTATGACATCTGAACTACACTTTATATAGACCTTATTACAAACGCATTTTACGGTCAATTACCGTCTGATTCATAGATTACATAATGAGAAAATCTATTTTAAAGTTATATATTTGTTTCTGATCGGACAACTATAATCATTAAAACATTGTCTTTATCACAAATAAAGGAGTAATGTAATAATGTAAACATGGGAATAATACTATGGTCTGTTTAAGGTTTTACAG
The DNA here is from genome assembly GCA_037379345.1 of Perna viridis. Lineage (NCBI taxonomy): Eukaryota > Metazoa > Mollusca > Bivalvia > Mytilida > Mytilidae > Perna > Perna viridis. The sequence goes on along the minus strand of CM074517.1, from coordinate 10,581,531 downwards.
GGTTCATTACATACAAATTTATTTAGAGATTGTTAAAAATTATATTGAAATCTTATTAAATTTTAACTTTTAATCAAGTAGCTATAGATAACTTTACGTTTATTTGTGACATCAAACCATTCAAAGAGAACAGGTTTTGTACTTTAAATGAATCTTCAGATCATGTGATAGTTTATTAGTCAGACAAAATTGCTAGCTAAGTTAAACGTTCGCATGCTCCTGATAAGGTTTAACGAAAGTTAAATATTTCAATTGTTCTGTTAAAAGTATACTTAGTTTGTTATAAAAGAAAATGTAAATAAAGAAGTTGTGTGTGAGCAATGGATACACTTTTCTCCTTTTTTTGTTCAACATCCAATTATATAAAAAAAAAAACGCAAAGAAGGTCAACTTTTTTCTTAAAATAAATTAATTATAAACAGTTTTTCATATCAATTAAAAATTCGGCTTATGTAATGATAAAATATATGGATGAACAATCTGAAGTTGTATTTGAAACAAGTTTTTTTAATAGTTTATTTAAGAGCCTACCCATGAGAAAACCATGCAAAGCATTCAAAAGAAATAAAAAAATGGTTAATAATGTCCCAGCATCCCTTTTTTCTGAGGAACTCCGCATGGCAGCCCTGAATAAGCCCCTGTGTAGAATACAAATACATCAACAGCTGAAGTGCTGCGTTTGCTTTATTTACACAATATAATATTTAATTAGTGAACGATTAGGTGACAGTAAAATAAATGGTAATTCGAATTTAATTTGATCGCGGAAACTTCGAATAAAACGGCCCAAAAATTGTCGTAATGTGGGAATTAAAAGAAATATAACAAGTTTTATACCGAAGCTTTTTTGACAGTTAATGCCAATGCAGCAGTCTTGGGTTTTCAGACAGGACTGATAAAAAACCAACTAAAACATTAAAATGAGAATTTAAGACTCAACTGTGATTTAGGTTCTGATTATTGCACAGATGGTAGAGATTTTTTTTCCCAAGAAAAGACAAAACTGTTTCATAACAATAGCTATGCCATTCGTGGAATTTGATTTCGGATGGAAGTTTCTTTAGGTGACTTTTTTTTAATTAAGACTATATGATTACTGGTGTAGGAGAGTGCGGTATCCCTTAATCAGATTTGCCCTCAAATTTGCTGGTTTATATTTAAAATTTCACGTATTCGGTAATGTAAAAACATTGGAAAGTAATGATATATAATTTACACCCGTATTTATTTGAATAGCCTGTAATTAGACTAATAGACTTAACTATTCTTTTTTATCCAAATAATGAGTACAACAATAATCGATAGACTATAGGAAAATGGTCTTTGAAGCCTGTAAGTACTCTTTGACAAGCTAATGTGACCTTAGGGGCAAAGCTATATATCTCTCGAGCTGATAAAATCTTCTAATTTCCGTCTTGCAAAGGATCGGGTTGACACTTCACAAAGAAGCCGTTTTTCGCAAAGATTTTCAAGATCACGAGGTCTAAATAAAGGTTAACCGACACGAACTATGGACGAGTAATATAGTCCACAACCGTTTAAATAATGTTGCACTTCAGATCATGTGAACTTCAAATAATTTAATTAATCTTGTTTATCAATGTAGTAAATATGACACCCCATAAATTTTTGCATTAGATATATCCAGTATAAAAAATTCTTATTAGGTTTTTGTAGATTAATTTGATCATTATTGACTGATTTCATAATTCATTCAATAATGAAATTAATGGCATGCACAGGAACATAGCTTTAAGATAGAACATTGATAATTGCTATTATATAAATAAAAACTTAAGCACTGAGTACATCTGTACAATGTCATACGTATTTTTGTGTATGTTATCTAAAGGTTTCTTCTCTTTTTGATGGTAACTTGTCAAAATTAAGTCTATAAATTAATAATAAAGTTATGATACCATTTCAAGAGTAGCCTCAAGCTTGCATCCAAGTCGTTTTCAACGACTTCAGTTAAATTCTGTAATAAATATTTCATCAAGAAAACTCCGTATGTTATTTCAATTGTACCATTTTTCTAAATTTTTACAATGACGAACAATATCCCTGTAATCTTCTTTTAACTGTAAGCACCACAGTATTGAAGCACTTCCAGTTTTGTCGTTAGTTTAATTATATATGTATATGAAGGAAGTTCTGTAATTCTTTTTCCACCACAAATTAAGCGTTAGTATGATATATTCACTAAGCACGTGACGAATTGTTACTAATTTCTTTTTTTTTCAACCAATGTTCATTGCCTAATGTCTTTAATTATTTGTGTCGTGTACTGTTCAGTATTTTCATATTTCATTTTAACTTCATAGAAAATGTAAAAAAATGGTTTAATATCTATTTTAATTTGCCTAGTAATATGGCACAATGTTGGTCTATACTCGATTTAATTATACTTCCAACTTTGCATTTGGACATGGCTCTATATGCCAACTTCATTTGTTCTTTTAATATGTGACCGTTTATGTACTACCATGGGATGTCAAAATATTGAATATGAAAAAAGTAGACATAAGCTCACACCCACAACTGCAATAAATTTGTCTCATTAATTCTGTTATTAATATAAACTTATGACCCCTCATCAAAAGTGCGTTTCATTCCGCTAATAAAACTCGACAGTTAAGCATATTATTAATATTTTATACATTGTATTCATAAAGGATTTTCCTCTTTGCTTTTGGGGGAGTCGTGGGTGGTTGTAACGTTGTCAATTATATTAAGTCTTTGTTTCTTTTATGTACAATCACATGGAATTTAATTACCATATTCAAGCATGATATGGTATGTATGAATGAACTAACATTTATGCTTCTAGAAACATTAAATAATTAATTTTAATTGTCTCTGTTACAGACAGTTGTGTTTTTCATTCTTTAAAAGAAAGCAAAACTACAGAATATATTATGTGACTTTTTGAAACATCCTCCCATCAATAGAAAACGTATAGTCAAATACATTTTAGCATTCAATTCTATTAAAATACTCTGTTTTTAAATATTGTTTTCTTTTTTTTTATCAAGAAACATGATAAAGGTTAGAGGTGAAGTCAAGGTTATGATATGATTTTTTTTTCAATTTTAAATGTCAGGGTACGTGTATTTTTAATAAGGTGAGACGATAGAGTGTTTCTACCTAAATAAGCTCAACTCCGCTAAACTGTCATCTTGAAAATAATGGTAGAGAATCCATGAAATGGGAAAATAGACAGCTAAATCCTGATGAGAACCTTGGTTTCTGTCAAATATTTAAAGAAGGGTGATAACAAAATTACCGTATTGATAAAATCTAAGTAGAAGTAGAAAAAAAAATAGAAGAAATAGCCCAAAGGAAAGTCCATATAACAAAAGGCAATATCAGGGTAAAAAACCACAATGATCCTGACTTGGTACAAAATATAGGGTGGATTAAACCAGGTTTTATTTCGCGCTAACGCTCCCGCGCCATTAGATTTAGAAACCGCAAGGGTTTTTTTTTTTTAGTTTTTTAGTAAACCTTGACCAAAAGTCCATGTGAGCTTTTGTCATCACTTTGCATCCGTCGCCGTAAACTTGTCTTTAAAAAAATTCTCCTCTTGAACTTTTCAGTTGACTGATACAAAATATGGCCGTGGCATTCTTGTAGTGTCTGCAATTAAAATTTTATCAGGTTAGCGACTCAGACTCTCTAGAGTATTTTTTTTTTCTTTCTTTTTTTTTCGTTTTAATTAACAGCATTTATTAATATCAGATAGGAGTTAATACACTTATGTCGAAAACCCATCAAATTCACTTTTATTTTTCTGCCAGTTTAATACCAAATAGCCAGATTTTTTCGTTCGGTTGTTGTCACTTTGAGAAAAAAAATATTTAACATGGAGTTATCATACTTTGTTGTTAAAAGGGAGATGAATATATGTTTTTTCTCCAAAACAGAAAGGACTATAGGTACGAAATTATGTTACGTATGTATACCAAAGAAAAACTTTGTAAGTTTGTTGGGTTTTTCTGAACCTTGTATCATCTTTATTATAAGCAGTGTCCGAAAAGACCAAACAGTACATTAAAGTGTAGCCGCATTTTAAGATTATAAAAACAAAGGTTGGAACAAGTATTTATTATAAAAATGTATTAAGCAAGCTTACATAATAATATATATATCACCACACTTTAGATTATAATCATGTGGTCCTTTTCTTCTTCTTCTTTTCTTCTTCAACTCGGTGGGTGTTTCTAGAAAAGCAGAGGACGCTTACCCTACTGGTGCACTTGGTCCATGCTCCCAGTTTTTAGTGGAGTCCGAGTTACTCATTTGCTTTTCTTACTTTGTATGTATGATTTTAGTTACTTTATGTTCTTTGTTGTATACGTCTGTTTTCCATGTCTGGTCCTTGTCCCTAAATTACATTCTTTTGATTACTGCTATAACCTTGGTTCTCTTGATTATTCTTTCTTCTTTTATCTGAAGATAATTTTGACAAACACGGTGCTGGTGCAAATTGTAAGAAATAATTTGATTCATATAATTAACAAAATATAGCAGGGGCTGATTCAGGCGTTGGCGTGGCGGGCGTGCGCCTTCCCTAAAATTTGCAAAGCATGGGTTGTCAGGGGTAGATTTAGGCGGTTTTAGGTTAAAACTTTAATTTCTCGCTAATTTTACCACCAAAGGTATCTACATTGCACCCACTCTAGAGAAAAATTTTAACTGTGCCCCCCCCCCCCCAGCCTAAAATCCTGGATCCGCCCCTGGATAGCACTGCATGACATACAAATTATTCTACTTGAAGTTGACTATAAAACGAAAGCATTTCCACATGCAAGAATTAAGACATTTTGACATTGTTATTTGTAAGGCATTTCATCCGAGATCATCAACTAAATACATTTTGTTGAACAACTGTTCTCAGAGTGAACTTAGATAAGCCTAAAGGAAATTAATACTACAAGTAATTTACCAATTGTCCTAACATTATGTTTAAGTTAAATAGGGTTATTACCAAAACCATTTTGGTTGCTCTAAACATATATTTAAATGTTCAAACAATCATAATGAAAACTGTCGAAAACGTTTAACCGCAGAAAAAATAGACAGACCTGAGATGTTATCACTTTTCTTATTAATATAACTAAATAGATTATTCGGGGTGTAAACAAATCACTGTCAGTATTTCTTTAGGAAATCTAGTGTTTAAGTCGTTCATTTTGTCAATTGATTACTTACCAATCTTCTGGCTGATCGGGCACGTGTAGAAGACTTTCACAGGGGAGCTCAATTTCCGTCTATCTATATAAAGTGTTTTAATCACTGTCGCCGGCTACAACAGGGAGACGTATTATATCTCTGACTGGTTACCTATACAGTATAATAGTAAGGCGTTTAACAAGTGACGCCTCTGATACTTGCTTGGTACCATTACTGGTGATCTGATTGCGGGAGATCCTTTATATCTGTGTACAGATTAATGTCAACATTGTCAAAAATGTTTTAAAGGGTGACGCATTGGAAGGCGAACGTTTTAAGACTTCCTTTACCGAGCATATTCTCCTTCGACTGCTGATAACTTAAAAACACATATGATGTATTTCAAAGAAAATGGTAAAATTGGTTAATTTATGATAAATACGGACGACCCACTCCCAAAAAGATACTTTACACTAAGAAAGTCATACAATACTTGTCATTCTTAATGTGACAACTTAAATGTATATAAGCAATTCAAAATCGTTCCATTTATTCCGCGCGAAAATAATTCATATTTCATTACTCGACAATATCTACATCGATAAATTGTAAACGTTCAATAAATAAACCATCAGTTTTGTGAAAACGTATACAGACTTAGAAAATAAAACACATATTAATCCAATGTAAAGTATAAAATTACGTCAAAAACTGTATTGTCAAACGTTATACCGTAACATGTCAAATCCCCTTAATCCAATAATAAAACGTAATATGTCAACAAGAGACAGCGTGAGACAGTATGTGTTCCTTTAAAACTTAAGTAGAAAATTTATACCGTACAGACTAAGCTAGATGAGCAAACGACAGTATTTTAAATTTATTTTCTTGTTTGAAATATTGGCCAATTTACTCTATTAAGTTGATGCCAATATATAAATGATTTTTTCAACATTTTAATTAAAATATTTTTCATATAAAAAACAGTATTTTATTACCTACGAATATCATAAAAATTATGATACCTCATGAATCATGCAAACATACTTCTCTAAAAACTAAAGTAAACCAATACTATCCCATATCAGGATTTGAATTTCCAAAGACTTCTCTTAAATTGGTCTCATTTAAAGTTTAAGGAAAGTTTGGATTTTGTTTGTTTTATTTTGGGTTGGTTATGGATGCTTGTACAGCATATGTATAGCATAGTAACAACTGAAACAAATACCGCATACATTTTTTTTCAGGAAATTATTAGTTCAAAAAGTACATGAATACTTTATGAACTTACCGATAAAAACGTTTATGAGTATCGACTTGTATTTGTAAAACGTGAAACTTTGAATGATTACCAAAATAGAAAATCACAAAAATATATTTCCTCTATGCGACTAGAGATGTTGCGGTTACCCATAATAATTTCTTAGATGGTAATTTTCATCATACGAAATACGTACAACTCATAAATATATTATAAAGACTACCATGTTCGTGATAAAATAAGATAATTGAAAGAAAGTGAGATCAAGTTTATATTTAATGATTGGACAAAAGTAAAATTTAAATTTGCCAGTCCTATTTATCAAGGTTGACACTGACAAGAGAAATGGTCATTTCTGATCACTTGATGCTTCCGAACGTCAACACTGTCCTTGTCAACGATAAGATCAATTGTTAAATAATTGTATACCTGTCGAAGTGTATTAAAGCAAAAATAAAATATGTAATTATGTATTTAATATCCAAGACTGTCACATAATCAAATGTTAATTTTCTGAAAATTTTACATTTTTACGAAAGAAACATTTAACTAAGAAATATTTTATAAAGGATAAGAACTTAAAATTAGTTTGTCTCCAAAACTATTCTTTAAGCGTGTTCAAATTTAAATAAGTATCGTTTATTTGTCACTTTCTACATAAGTAAAAGGAATTATGTAAACTTTTAAGTTAAACAATATGTATACTGTATGAACATATTGAAATTGTGAGCTGTTCTTTGGTTGCAGAATGAATTCTTTCTATTAATTAGTCGCAAAGTTTTCTTCAAAACATGATATATGAGCCGCATAAGCACAGTGTTGATTAATGAGCATAATGAATAAATCATCAGATAATAAGCATTTTAAAATATGACTTTATAATTAACTAATACAAACTATCAGTTGAACTATTATCTTCTACAAATGTAACACAACCATTGAGTTGCTATTTTAATGCTACTCGATTATATGTATGTTGTATGATTATCTTGAATTGTTTTGTTATTTTTTGTTTTTGTTTTGTTTTGTTTTGTTTTGTTTTTTTTTTTTTTTTTTTTGCTCACCAATTGTTCAAATTAGCTTTTTAATTGCTGATTTTCTTTGCTCGATTTTCTTTCGTTAAATTTGTTAGTTTTACTTTGCCGTTTTAGTACTCAAAGTTCAGAAAAGAATTTTGTTTACAAGGCGACAAAATATCCGAAGAACACCTGTTATTGTTATCAGAATAAATTATGTATATAGCATTGAAAAAGGTCACTTATAAATTTTATTAAGTGTGAAAAGTCTTTAAATATGCTACAAGTGACACTTTTCTGAACATTCCTTGGCCTTTCAAATACCAGTGTCAACAACTTGGTTTCAAAATTACGACTTCGGAGGATGGCTATGCTAAATATAGTATCGAGTATATCAAATAAGCTGAGACTTCCTGTCTCCAATTTTCTTAGATTCAACATCTCCTAATCAAACCCGTAATTTTTCGCACGAGGCGTATCTAAATTTAGAATAGCTGTAGAAATGACGCCATTAAAAAGTTTAATGCAATATAAAATGTTACTATTTTATCGTCGGAACTTTTGTCTGGAAAGGTGATGCCGTAGGAAATACAACAATAATCATTTCATCACCTACAATCAACGAAGTAGAAATGATAAAACCGCTCTGAACTGGACGGACATAGAAGTTATACTCTGTTATCGCACACACCAACGCCTTCTCTGCTGTCATGCCTAACATGTGGAAAGAAAGATATAGAGCAAAAATCAAGCAAAAGATAAACTACATCAAAATGTCAAAGATGAAAATGAATTATTTCAAATTTAGGTTAAAGATTCGGGGGATGATAAGAAAATAATTGTATTTTTTTAAATCTTTTTAATTGATTTAACAGCGTATTTTGTTTCCATGGGAGCAAATTGTTGAAGTTTTATAAATCCCATAAACTATGACGTTTCAAAATTATTTTGAAAACCATCATACAAAATAAACAACAACAAAAACACACAATGAAATAATCATTCATGTAACAAAAAAACAAAATAAAACAAAAAATATGTATATATTTTAAACGTTCCAATCGAGAGTTGACTGTAACAATTTACTCAATTGGCATTGCTTGAAACGTAAGAGTTTTGATCCAGGGAAACCTTTAAAAACGTTTTCTGTAACCATTTGTTGGATAAATAATGTCTGTTTTTTCATTTCCTATTTGTGGAAAGTGTCTTCTCGAAGACTGATTTTTGATTTGCTGATGGTCGACAGACAATGGCATGTGCATTGCCGATTTTTTTGGCATGTTTTACCATAACTCTATTTTTTATCATTTTATCTATGAAAATACAACAGAAGTGGTTCATATTCATATATATTTTCTTAAATTGATTGAATTATTTCCTGAGGGAAGTTTAGTGGTAGCGCACTCTCCACCAGTTCGAAGACTCGTGTGGTTTTGGTCAAATGAAAAGCGCGTGTGTTGTAAGAAAGAATTATGACTGTCATTTTGTTGGGTGATATTGACCATTCTGTGAACTGTAAATATCCGCTTGTATCAGTACTAACATATTGAAATACTAAAATATTTATTATTTATAGGACGTCAATGTGTGATTGAAGTAACAATTCAGAAAGAATTCTATGCAGGATGGTGCATGGCATTTTCACCGTTAAGACAATATTAACGCATAAACAGAAAAAAAAAACAGTTTAGAAGCCAAATGAAAAAATGTCACCATCAGCCCGATATTTCGAAATGTGATGTTATATGAAGATGTTCAAAGCTGACGTTATTTTGATTATCAACGATGTTTTGTTGATTTGACGTGACGTTGTCATTGGATATTGCCGGTTTAGTATGACGGAGGTAGAAAATAACAGGCAGTAATGATAATGATAAGTTGCTGAATAAAATAGGTATGTCGCTTTTATCGAGGTTTGTCCTTAGCCGAAATTATTAAGTGTGTGAACTTACACTTACAATAGTTAGTGAAAGTTTCTACAAGAATGTAAAATGCCGACCTTCATTGATCGTGGATATTGAGTAACTGGACAAATGATTGATAATAAAATATGTATGCAAAGAATCAAATTATAGGTCTGAGAATGTACTTGGTTGACTGCTGAGAGTTGTGAATTTGAGGACATTGAATTATTCGTTAGAGTGCTAACATTGATTGATTACAAAAAATAATAGAAGTCAGATATAGGGACTGAGCGTCTTCAACGTCCTTTATATGTAGATTCTCTGTCATAAATAGTTCTTTTTTTTTCTCTCGGAAATTATGTCAGCAGTAAGGATCTGTTTTAGCTTTAACGCAAACGTACAGCGTGCGTTCAATGAGGTCTCGCAAATTTTCGATGGTCGAGACATCAACAATATAACAACATAGAGGTGAATTATCCACAAAGTCGATGTTATTAGAGAAAAAATAGCTCGGTCTCTCATAGGCGCAACATGACTTCATATTAGATGAATTGTATGTGTAGACTTATTGTTTTTTCCCTGCGTTTAGTTCGATAATTTTGTTATTGCCCTTAATGAGTACAAATACTCTGTCCTTCATACCTAAACCTATGTGGCAGAGTAAAAAATTACGGTTTGTATATTTTAGTGGAGTCCGAGTTGCTCATTTGCTTTTGTTACTTTTTATGTTTGATTTTAGGTACTTTATGTTCTTTGTTGTGTATGTCTGGTCTTTGTCTCTGGATTACATTCTTATGATTACCGCTATAACCTTGGTTCCCTTGATTGCTCTTTAAGTATAAGATGTCTTTATTTCCGTAATATTCTATTTGTATTGATATTATTTATTGCTTTGCATATACTCGTATGATTAGAACATGATTACTTAATATTCATTTTTCTTCAGTGGTAGTCTAAGTTCAGTTTATTTGACTTATTTGATGAAGATGCTGGTAATAAATGATTGACAACACGGATTTTGGATATTTGGTTGAAATGCAAGAATGAAAATAAAGAATTGATTTTAAAAGAAAAACAAAGACTGAAGTCTTCAAAGTCGCTAATCGTCAAATATTCTTTGCCACTGATATTTGCTTACTTTCAACCTGGCACGCTATGCTCTAAACTCGGGTGACTTCCGCTAGAATCCTGCTTCCTTTGATATGATTACTCTTTCGTAACCGTGATATGCCGAATGTTTTCAATAAATACGACTGGTTACAAGGAACCAGATTAAATATATGGAAATATATATTTATATAGATATCGAAGCCCTTATGATGTACATGACATGTATATTCAATAGTAATAGGCCCTGCGTCAGAATCGGAAACTGGGTAAAGTTCAGTGCTAACCGATCATTTTATCTCTTGGCGTAAACTTTCCGTTCTTATATAAGCAAACAACACACTCACAACATTTGTGTATGATATTTAAGAGGTACATTTTGATCTCGTATGAAGCTAGAACTACGAAGCTATGACGGTAAACACGGCACCGATCAGCAGCTTAATGTGGAGTGGTAATATATAATTATGCAAATCATATGCGAATGTAAAGTACTGAAATAACGAGTGCAAGAAGTCGCTAACAATATTAGAAAAAAATGCAAGAAATAATACATCATCGTAGTAGAACATGCTTTTTCATTCTTAAATTTCGTGTATTAAAGTGAATTGAATATCGGTAATTTGTGAGATTGTGTTCTGCATTTAAGTATTGTAAGAATACTATAATATGGATGTGTCTTGAGGTAATAGACCTTGGTTACCCTCATTATTATCCCATAATTCAATTTTTTGAATTTGTACATTCACCGTGCAGACTGAATATAAGGACTCAAAAATTGCTATTTTCAGACATCTGAATCATTGGCTAAACTGAATATCTAGGGTCAGATTTGCTAGAGCATTTAAATAAACAACACAATGTTAAGTCAAATTTACTTAAAAAGGTTTAATATATAAGATCTAATATAAATTGTTTTATACTAGTTATATTTTTGGAAGAGAAACTGGGCTTTCATTTTACTAAAATAACAAAAAAAGGGGCCAATTTTGTGTTATTTGCTTATATAAAAACCTCTATTTTGCAAAAAAATCAATTTTCGTACAAAACTGATCTTATATGGACCATAATACATGTACGAAAATATAAAAGACATTTTAGAAAAGTTCACCGTGTAATTGTTTTAAATGTTTAAATGATCTTTAGGTACAGCAATGGAAACATTTCTTTACCTAATATCAAATTATGATTATTTATATTAGAGAAAGAGCATTGCCAAGCACAGATAATGCAAAATAATGTCAAACAAATATTCATTTTCTGTTTTTGGACAAATTTATATGACATGGTTAAATAATTGGATAGAGTCATATGCTGAACGCTTCTATATAATGAAAGCAGAAAGCTTTTAAATAAAATAGGATCTTTTTTCAACTCTAAAAGATTAAGGATTATTAAAACTGGTAATGTTATTGGTAAGCCGTACTGTTTTATATTTCACATTTTAATTTTAGGAAATTTATCTCAAGAAATCTTTGTATGCAATAGATGACGTCACTTCCAACATTTTCCAACCTAATGAAATATATATTCCTCAATGTATGCATTTGAAACATGTATCTCTTAGTTGCAGGAGGCTGATTTCTTTGTTCTAGAAGTTGAACCCTTGCCTGGATTTGTAGTATCATCTTGAGGCTTGAATATGAAGAGTCAATCAAACGTTCTAGTGACTGAAAACATTTCTTTCTGGATTACATCCCTTATTCAAGGTCTACCTTAATATGTAGGGAGTATGAGCACAGTGAAATACCCATTTTTGGGGTAGTTAACGCTTCATGAACCGCAAGGTTCAAGTTGATCAAAGATCAAAAATACATCTGAACCAAAATTAAGTTCGGGATATTTTTAATCGCGGACTGGGTACCAATCGAGCTGATGTCACAGTACCAAGGTAGTCTATATAAAATAACTGAGGTAGCCCATAGAACACCAACTAATCAAAAGGCATATTACAACTCAAATCAAATAATTTGAGAGAATCTGAGCATTAAATTACGGGTTGACTTTTAATGGTTGATGACAAAGTTGATGGTGGTTATTTGATGGCATGGTGGTCATTGTATGCTTTAAAATGTTGGTATAGATACTTGAAAGTAGTATAGGCATTAGAAATTATTCGGTAAAGGTGCTGACATTTTTAATATATGAGATTGTGAAAGGTATAAATGTTGATAAAATTTGGTAAACGAGATGGTAAAAAATAGTTATTACATTGAAACAGAGTGCCTGGTGTGTGTGGTTTAAAAATGAATTATAAAGATTGTTTTAAATAACAATTTGATTCGAATAAAAACATATACATTTTAAATCATAATAAAAACAAATTTCAAATTCGGATGTCACAGGGGGTTAAGGGAAAATCAAGGAATAACAACTAGACAAAGAAAACAGACACACAACCATATCAAAGAACATGAGCTAACCAAAATGACACGCATATATATGAAACAAATGTAAATGAGGCCCTCGAGCTCCACTAATTATGAACATGAACAAGGTACACCGGTAGGGTAAACGTCTTTCTCTTTTCTAGAAATACTCGTCGAGTTGTTCATAAAATGTTACGTCTAGGTTAACGAAAGTGGAAAACAATGACACGTCAAATAAACGAAATTACAATAGTTTCAATTTATAAAGAAAGTCTTTATGAATCGTTCTCTATACAATTCAAAAAACGCAAAGTGCTTTTGGAAATGACATGTTGTGGATTTTGCAACATATCGATATCCACGAGTTTGTGGTGGCAATCATTAAACTTTCGTATTGATGACTTGAAGCCTGATTGTATGAAGTCTAGCAAAAAGTCCGCTTACTGTAGTTTTGGCAAGCTCTGGCGGAACCAGAAGTCAAAAAGCGTTTGTCGTATAATTGAATCATGAGTTTTCATTTTCATCGATATATAAGAGTAGGTCAATAAGTAAGGCTGACTTCATAGAGTTTGTTGTATGTTTTATCTTAAGCTATTTAAGGTAAATGCGATGTATAAAATACTCGAATCTAGGATTGTTTAAAGACAAAACGTCTTCTGTATTAAGAAAACTGATATCAAAGGATCTGGATAAACAATTTTTTTTTTTTTTTTGGATGAGATCAACTATTAACTCAGACTGATAAAAAGTGAAGGAATAGAAGGAACAAAGCCAAAATGCATCAAAAAGATAACATGGAATCCGCATAATCACAGAGACTGAAGGCTTAAGCACAGAAAAATCAAACAGACTCCCCTTAACACTAGAAAAATAGATGATGTGCACCGGTAGGGTAGGTGACATGGACTTGGTATAGTCCACTATTTAACTGAGGACATATCTATAGGTAAAAATCATCTACTTCCACTTGCATACTTATTACATATCTTCAGTAATCCGTCGGATTTGAATATGAAATGACAAAAATCTTAATACGACCATGACAAAAGTAGTACAATGAGTTTTAAATTGACAAGATAATGACAAGAAATTATGATCATGTTTTAAGTACGATGTGCAAATCAAAATGAATAATAATTGCGTCAGTATTTTTTTTTAATGATGAGAAAAAAACAAATATTATTGAACATGAAATGTTTTATTACTGACAATTTAGTAAAACCAAACATTAATTTATAATTGAGTCTTCAAATGTATATCCTGTTGCACTAGCGAAGAACGGAAGAGAAGTAGTAGGGATACACCCTCGCATTCTACCAATTTACTATTAAAATAATTATCGTTGCGGGAGTTCTTTGTAGTGTATGAAAAAGAAAATACACTAACTAAATGTCGAATATGGTTTCTAAACATTCTAATTACTACCTTTTTTCTTTTCCTTTTTTCTTCTCTTTAGATTGTCATCAAACAACATTAAAGAACTGATATTAAAACCATGCTGAACTGTTTCACGAAACTACCATGATGACCTCTGTAAATCATTTGATATCCTTGATCGAGCAAAACGTACAACAGAATTGATTTTATTCGATAAATAAATTTTTAATGACGTAAAGACTATACATCATCTAAAATAATAAAAATGTAAAAAAAGAACTCTGTGCACAATTTAATTGATATAAATTATATCCAGCGGTATTTTGGAAAACCCGGACGTCCGAGCATTTTATTCTTTTAGTTTTTTCATTTCCTTTCACATGAATAAAAGTTCCAATTTATAGAGAAGAAGTTACGTGCTTCATTCTAAAGAGAACATTTCTATAAAAATCAAAGAATGTAACGTACCTTTGGAAATGGCATACCAGATTTTGCTCCAATTTTGTATATTTTACTGCTACCATATTTTGAGATAAAAAAGCTCCTGAAAATATTTTTAATCGGTTGCTATAGAAAGGTTGCTACCATATTTGGACCAGAAATGACGCTTAGAAAATTCACTTTATGTGATGTTTTCGATATTACACTTTCTTTTCACATAAAATGCTACAATGTAGCACAGAACTTTCTTGAAAGGTTATAGAAATTTGTGTATTTAATTAATATATAAATTTTGATTTTTTTTTCACAAAAAAATCATCCTTTGCAGAAGTAATGTCCTTATAGAATTTCGACTTTTTCTAATGTATTAATTTTCAAAGTCATAGATATTTAATTCTAAGCTATTGAATATTGCCATAATATCATCTATTACAAACAAACCTGGAGATATAAAATATCTAAATAATTTTCAGGACTGCCACAAATGCTGTCTTTTCGTTTACTGAATTTTCTTTTAATCTGTGGTAAATCCCTTCAGCACTTGCGTATGGAGTTCGGACTTGAAACTTTTTATGAGCAACTTGGCGAGTGTTTCTAGAAAAGCAGAGGACGCTTACCCTACCGGTGCATCTGATCCATGCTCGCAATTTTTAGTGGAGTCGAATTTGTTCATTTACTTTTGTTTCTTTGTACGTGCAATTTTGATTATTTCATGTTCTTTATTGGGAGTGCCTGTTTCCTCTGTCTTATCCCTGGATTGCATTTTTTATATCCGCCAGAGTCTTGGTTACGCTGATGCTCAATTTGTGCCTCCAGTGTGAGATGGTGCACGGTCGTGTACATTGAATGGATATCTGGGTTCGTTTTACTAAGTATAATGTACATATTGTGTCTTAGGTCAGTGGGCTACCTTATGTAAAGCGATGAGATACGTAACCATATTTATTTTGCTGGAAGTATCCTTGATTTTGAACTTAGTCAACATTGCCAATCCCATTACATATAGACAATTTTGATTTTACGATGGGAAAATAAAGGCGCCAGTATGTCGACAGATTTACATCGAATTTCACAAATTAATATAAAATGTATAAGATTTGCCTATAGTAGATTTTCGCAAGTAACACTGACTTTTGATGTTCAAATAATCACTAGTACAGAAAAACGACGTATTTGAAAAGATAAAATTCTTTTCAAATACGTCGTTTTTTCTGTACTAGTAATTAAGAAACTTAAAATCTGTGCAGGTTCATTCGGAAATGAACTACATGTATAAGTACCTGCAAAAGAGCATTTTAATTTTGTTTTCAAGTCGAAAGTTACCTTTTTGGAATCAATTAACGTCAGTATTGAAATTGTTCAGATTTAACGGACGTTAGAGGGTGTATGCACAATATAATTTGACTTTCGGAATTAGATCTGTCGCTTTAGAAGGTTTACATCATTCAGAGTGACCATCATGCCACAATCTGTATCCAGCATTTATACAGAAGAGGCAATAACAAGTTAATAGTTCGTAGTACAAGTTATAATCAGATTGGACTATGTAAACATGATAAGTACATGATAACACAAGTATAACTGTCAAATTGACTATATAGTTGTTATAAATTATCTTAGGGTATCATTTAGTTGGTTCTTAACATGGAGTATATTGATATGATAAAACTATATCACCTGCCAATCATTTCGTTATGACACGTTGAACGTTAAAGCTGCTACTTCAAGTAATAAACTTTCATTAGCCAACTTCGCTTATTTGCACTATAATACATTGACTTTTACATGTGCGGCGGTGCACGTATGTAAATGTATTCCTGGTGACTCAATGCTTCCATTTCCTGTATGTATCTGACCTCGACATGGGCATATTGCTAAATTTAATTATAGATTAAAATCAGGCACCTGTATGTATGTTTCTGTTGTGTTGACTTAGTTAGCTTTCATTGATCTCGACATTTAATGGAAGTGAGATTTTAGAGGCTAGTAGACAGATGGTTCAATTTTAGATTGTTCCGCTGGGAGAGCATTAGGTTTTTTAAGAGACAAATAGTTTTAATAAATTGATTTAACATTTAGCATTTTATACTCATATGTAAATACAATATGAATATATACATGTAATCAAAATTGTTTAAATAATGTGAATATCGGCAACGAATACTTATATATCGGGCAAAACGAATGACAAGAAAACTGATCTAAAAGAAAATCAGAAATTTGAACGATAAGGGACAAAGACAAGCAATTACATACAGTAATTGAAACAAAGAGAAGTGAATGAGCAACATGTCATTGTCGAACATGGATCATGCGGTTGTTATAATGCATTCAACAAAAGTTTTATTGAAAAAACGAAAAAAGGCACAAATGAGAAGCAAATTACATCTTCTGTTGGCAATTTTGATTAATGTACCCATATATCATAATCCTTGATTACAGACGTGATATCTACGAAAATCATTAAAAGTGGGGGGGGCGAACAGACGATACTATTAGAATTAAACGCGAATTTATCTATAACTCACATGGCATCATGTCCGTATTAACTATTTTAACTTATCTTATCCTAATGTCAAAACAGCGAACGACCTCGTTAGGAGGTATCCTCGCTGACATATTCAAAATAAAAGCAAACAAGATCATCCTGTGACGTCAACAGCGATTCCCAAAAATTTTGCATTTGACAATATTTGATAAAAATATGAAACGGGATATCCGGAGCTGTGACCACTCTTAAAAAGACTCTATTGTATTTGCCCGCTTCTTATCACACCATTTTACATTTAAGTATAATACCCCGACTGTACCATCAGTTCAGAAAGGTCATCAATATTCCTATGATAATAAAAAACGTTAACGCAAGGTTTCTAAGAACAATAGTTTTATGTTTAGGATTTTAAAATTGAACGAACGCATTCTGTTTTCAATGGAGAGTACATCATCACACAAAAGTAAAATGTCTCCCTCGACTTCGACTCAAGCGATATGAATCCTCGTGCAGAAATCTTGTCTAGCATTGATGATTGGTAAGGTAATTTTTGTGTCCTCTGCTTCTATAACAGCAGAAAGACAATCTGGCATCTTGATCTAAGAGAATTAAGTAGCAAAAAAAATTGTTAATTTTTAGATTACAGTACTGATATAATTATGCAAAAAATATGATACATTTTTATTTATAGTGCATGGAGGTAAACCAATTAACTAACTGCTATGCAAATAAAGTACTTTTTTAAATTGACGAAATCAAAAGCGAAAATCATTTAAATCGCGCGAACATTGAAATTTCATGAGGGTGAATCAAATAGTGCACTTGTGATTTATTCGGAAATCATGCCAATATCTTTGTCTAGTTCCAAGGTAGAAGGCTGTAGACCGACACCTGTCATCCATTTAGGTATAAACAGCTGACTATCTTTCAATTCACGTTCTGACACTACTTGTCAATGAGAAAATATAATGGCCACATACACATGATTTGGACATAGTCCAAACTTTTGAATTACTTCATTTAAACTTATGAAAATCAACTGAATTATCTATATGTTCATGTTTGTACAGGTATAAAATGTAAATTTCACTGCGATATATTATTATATAGGTTTTTATGTATTGGGAAATTTACGATACACGGGTAATATTAATGAATGAATCGAAAAGTAGGTCAGCCAACAACATATGAATGGCTGGTTTGTTATCTGTTAGCGGTAGTAAATATTTACGTTGAAGTAGACAACGTATTAGGGTGTGTTAAACTCATATAACTGCTCATATTTGTTATAAATACAATCTTAAATGGGCTGAATTTAACAAATTTAGTTTGTTGTTAGTATAGAAAATAACGTAGAACTACCGTAATAACTACCGTGTGGTCGTTCAACAAGGCACTTGTTATCTTAGACCACGATAGATAAGTCAGAGAAAGATGAGGACCGAAAAAAGCAAATCCATTTGATACCTAAGTAATACATGTAGAACAATGTCAAGACACACACATCATAGGTTGTATGGAGATCACCTTTCTGCAAATATACTACTTTCTCCCCCACACAAACCGAGGTACTGTCTACAAACATTAATTTTATTAACACTGTAAATGGTCAGCCTTAGATTCAAAGGCATATTTAATGTATGAGCAATTTGAAACATTGTAAATAAAAGCAGCTGGACTACCATCATTCTGGTGATTTCATGGGCTATCTCTATTCTCCCATACTATTAAATATATTTTCGTTTCATATTATACTCTTTGCTTCTTTTTGTATGCACCAATAAAACTACATTTTAATTTACTGCTTACTTTGCTAATTAAATATGAACCATTCATCCACGTTCCTTGACATTAAGAAAACCATTCTATCTTTTTAATGTACTGGCATGTTAATGCTAGAAAGTATCTAGTTTTTGATCAAATATCTAAAAAGTCAATTTTTGTAGATAACACGTATTATTGGGACTTACATGGGATTTCTAGACCAAATATTCATTAATAAAATGTTGATTTTATACTTTGGCTGTTTAAATGTAGATTTTGTTAGTCAATTCAATTTTAAATCTTAAAGTTATCAAATAATAGTACGTATGATTTTATTTTAAAACGGATATAGTTTTATCAATGTAATGAAAGTACCCACGAAAAGTTTTGCACGTACATCCGTGCAATATTATGAAAACTTATTTAACAATACTTGGAAATAATTATGAACAATAAGAAATGTTGAAGGTATCTATTCACTTTATGTATTTCAATTTAGTACGAACTTATGGCTTACTAACTCTAGGATAATACCCAATAGCCCGATCATGATAAACATGTCAGGAAGCCTACTGCAGTATATTTCACGCACAAAATTTGTTAGTATTTCAATATTCGAACTAAGTACAATTTACATAAACTTGATTAACATTTCTAGAAAAGAGGAAGGTAAAGCGTTGCTTTGGGACATTCAAGACAAGCACGTGCTCCTGAGAATATAGAGTTAGCACATTCTTTAGAGATTGCGTGACTAAAATTGTTAAAAGAATGCATGGCTATTAAAATGCCATGGCGGCCGAGTACGCGCAAAGTTCTTGCCTGTTATGTTTTAACCACAGATGCCAAGTTACTCACAATTCTAGGCGGGTTCAAAATAAAGAAAATTGTCACTAATCTACATTTTATTACGAGTATACATAAAATACATGTTACAGGATGAAAAGTTATCTTGACATCAGAAAATTATGAAAAACTCACATATACTCAATCAAATTATCATCTAAAAGTTCTCAAATTCCTTCATACGGATAGGATCCATATGGTACAGGGGAATAACACAACAGACATCAACAAATCGAGGAATTCTCCATATAGCGATAACTTCCTGTTAAGGCAAGTTACACTATCGTCAACACATACAATCTACGACCTCGGACCATTGTCCGGAACACGATAACTTCCTGTTAAGGCAAGTTATATTAACGTCAATAATTCACAATAGCATCGGACAATTGTCCGGAATACAAATACTTCCTGTTATTGCAAGTATACGTCAAAACGTCAAACAAACATCATCAACAACAACGAGTTAACTTCCAGTTACGGCAAGTTAGAACTCTCAAAAATAATATTCCTCTTGAATCACTTGTCTTGAAAAACACATCCCATAACCACATAAAAATAAATTCCAATCTTACATTCATTCTGCAACCGTATATTCCTAAACATAAAATCTGCAATCGTCCTCCTCTCTCTCTCCTTCTTCTCTCCTTTTTGGCCACCTATCCCATTTTATTCCACTACTAAACTTCAATCTCCAATCTTTTTTTAAAACTGAAAATCAAAGTCCGTATATACTTTTCAACACCAATTTTACACAAACTATGCACCAACTATTTTAATTATCACAACTTACATAAATGATCTAAATTAAGCACCAATTCAACACCAACATATCACCAATTTCCATTAAATCAAAAACCTTGACAACTACTTAAAAACATCCTACATGGGTAACATAATACTGTACTTCATCAGCTTTCCTATAGTAAAACACTTAAAATCATAATAAAGATTAACTTCTGGATATAAGACTAACCGTATAATGACTTAATCAAAATGTGCTTATCTAGACATGCAACTAATTATCATGAAAATATACACCTCTACAAA
This sequence comes from Perna viridis, assembly GCA_037379345.1. Taxonomy (NCBI): domain Eukaryota; kingdom Metazoa; phylum Mollusca; class Bivalvia; order Mytilida; family Mytilidae; genus Perna; species Perna viridis. The sequence goes on along the minus strand of CM074517.1, from coordinate 10,560,733 downwards.
ATGTTTTAGAGAATGCAGGGCTAGCATATTCTTTAGAGATTGCAGGGCTAGCACGTGTTTTAGAGAATGCAGGTCTTGCACATTTTTAAGACATTCTCTCTTCTAATATTTTCCTTAGAAACAACTAGCTCCGTCAGATATTTTTTAATGCGGAAGGTGATCCGTGTTCTTTGATACTTCAGTAGATTTTCAATTTGATACACAACCATAAACTTTGAACGTGAGAGACTAAAACTCAAAGACCAAGAACAACTGCAAGCCTTCGCGTCTTCACTATAACACTATATTTAGCTAAGTAAATAATAACACATTAGTTTTCTTCAATACGTTATTTGAGGATATAGATAAAAAATGTCCTTATACATAACAGTACTTATACGGAAATAAATTGTTGAAATAAGCTTAAAAATTAAGAATAACAAATGTTGACCTTTTAAAGATCGTCGCGGGTGGCGCACATAAAAACAATGAAGAAACTGTAAACCACAAAAAATGACCGAAGGTACATAGCCTATGTGCAGAAATCTACCTAGCTAGACCTGTCTCACAGGTGTTATCATTAAAAATCCAGGTGCATCGAGAAAAGATTGTTTACCAAACCGATATTGTGTAAATGTATACTTCTCATTAATGTCTTAGTAAACCGCAAACCACTCTCCGTTAGACGGACTGTGTCGCTAGAGTTTTTATTATCGAATAATGGAAGATTTATACCTAAATGCTCTTTACCATGGGATTTTTGGATTGAACTGAATATCTACCTTTCAACTCGGCCGCGTGTGCCGTACTTGTGGATATAACATTGAATGAAATCAGTGTTCCAGTTTAAATTAAGTTGAGCTAAGAACATCAAAGTAAAAATGAAATTCATTTACGTTTTAATTCATACAAATGTCATAAACAGACCTAAATGACACGAATTTACAACCTTCCATTCTAAAAGAAAATTTCATTGACAATCCTTGATTTGGGAATATGATTGACGTTTGGTAGTTTAATTTTAGCCACGCCCCTTTTGAGCTGACGTATGGATAAAGTGGCCGTTTGTCGACTAAAAAAGAAGCGTCGGAGTACCACGCTAATATTCAAAATGGAAAAATGATGAAAAAATGAAATTCGCAACTACAGATTTAGTGCAGAGAATTTATAACCTGTGCATGCCTGTGATTATATTTTACAAAGTTGCAAGGTGACAAACGTAGTAGCAGACATAATGTAAAAGACGAGGATTTTAAACTTTGCATTGATAAAAACATGTGGATACGCCAATTTCACATTTTTATATTATTGTTATTACCGCACGTATATTGCTCTTCTATTTTTATTCCGTCTGAAGAAACAAAGAACAAGGCTTTAGCAAACTACAGAAATTCTACAAAGGATAATACATCCGATCATAAAGGTAAGGCTCAGTCACTTTCAATACAAACTTTTAAATTCAAAACGGAAAGCAATAAAACCTGACTGCCATAACCTTCCAGTGTAAAAATAGGATTTCTGTGAACCTTGGATAAACGTTTTTTTTTTGTTTTTTTTTTATTATTATTATTATTATTATTATTATTTGTTTTGGTTTCTTTTTTATTTGCTAGTCATCTGTCTTTTCAAAATGCAAAAATGAAAAGCGCTTAAGGATTTGATAGCAAGTAAATCTTTTAACTGTATAGAGATTGAATGGAGGGTATTGTACATGGATTGGTGTACGTGAAAAAAAAACTTGTCAAAATGTAAAATCTATGAAAGAAGCTATATATTGCAGTGTGGTTTTAGTAGAGTTTTAATACAGTATATATTATCGGATTGATATTGAAAATTTATGTTTAATTCCTTTGTTGAAAGATATCAATGATGAAAAAATATATTGCTATCTGAAGTGACATCAGTGAATATGTAGTTCACAGTTATAAATTCTATTTTATCGCATGTATATTTGCAGCAATGATATGAAACAACTGCTTTTCTATATAAACATACACCTGTACAAAAAATAAATTGTAATCTAAAATTTATTTACTTGTTTAAGTCAACAACTATAATTTGGAAGCTTTGTCAAAACTTTGACAGATCTGCGTTTCTACTTTTTTTTTTAGTTTTTGCAATAAAATAAAACAGTCAATGACGTCTTTGGACTCTTCAAATTACATCCACGTGTTTAATTCAAACGTTTTTAATGACTTCTATCTCCTCAAACTGCTCACAGTTAGGTTCCAGAGTATCTAAATATTGTGTTGTTACCGTAGGAGTCTATCAAACTGAGCAGAATATAAAAACTATAACTAAACGTGAAGGTCATTGTCAAAACGATAAACATATACGCGCAACAGCACTTTTCAATTACAAAAACCTCTGTCACTTTAACCAATAATATACGAGTGTAAATATACACACAAATGTCAAAAGATCTATAAAGTCTAAAGAGTACACTTCATGAACCTATTATTTCGCCGAACGTGCCCTTTTTATACAACGTTTTTAATCAAATCCCAATTCACCTGACAACTGTCGTCAGATTAAATTAATATTAGCCAACACTGAAGTAACCTATCCCCGCTTGTTCTCTACAACAAAATTATGAGAAAAACTTTCCACTTACAATCATAGGGTGGTCCACAAATTTATATGAATATAGAACACAAATACACAGCTATCTCCCTCTTATAAACGTGCCAAATTTAATATGTTGTTCATTGATAGAAAAGGGTAGTACAGCGTTCATTATGCTAGGCCCCGTTTAAAGAATACTTGCTTTCGTTGTATGTACAATGTAACAGTAGTTAGCTACCAGTGTTCGTTTCTTACCTCGCGTTACCGAAAAAAGTGCTTGTTAAAAAACAGCTTATTTACAAATTTTACCTCTCTCAAAGTTTACTAATTAAGTTAAAGAAACAGTGGGCACATGGAGCTCACAAATCGAAATGAAAAAATATTTGGTTATTAATATCTGTATATTACACCATGGCGGGTATAACGCAGTAATTAATTGGAAGTTAGTAATGATCACCTACGGAAAATCACATCATACACGGTATAAAGCACTAGAACACTAATTAATTGTATGTTGTAGCTGTGTTAACCGGTGCCTAGTAGGTTAACAAGACATTTATACTTGTCTTGGTGCCCTTATACTCTTAGTTGAGTACAGAGTTTTCCAGTCAAGTTATATACAGTGAATAGATTCCCACAAGACGTGTTCGTGCCCTGTATAGTGCGAGTTGTATTAGAGGCGATTAAATGTCAACACATGTATATATATACTCTTGCAACAAACATACACAAACCAGTCAAAATGCAAACAAACCGATGTTTATAGTCCATCTGATAACAATATATTTGCTTGGTAGGTGAATTGAATCTATAAATGTATTTCTAGATAGCCTATTGCAACTTTGCACTACTTCTTGTATGCGCTGGTAGAACTAATGACCCAAATTAGGCCGGGCCAATGGCCTACGATAACTTAATGACCAAAACACTCATTTGTAAAAACAAAGAAAAGCTTGATTTAAACATAACAAAAATAATCCTTAGATGCTCATCGCATTCAAGATATTTTCTGGATTTGTTTAATAACTTTTGATTCATGCTTTATGTTAATAGCTTTAAAATGTTTCAATGTAAAGTATTTTAACATTTTGATGCAGCATTCGTTTTTCCGACGGTTTGTTTCTTCTTTGACACTATAGTACGATTAGGAGCTACATACGAGTTAGCTATGATATTTGTTTATTATGTTTGCACTGATGTTTCGTACGAAATTGTTATGGTACATGTAAGAGTTGTGCCGCTAGCGTTTGCTTACTTTTCGTAGTCTATACGCTTGTTTTCGAATGTTAAATGTATTTTCTCTTATTTCCTTGGTTTGTCTTCAATCTCTGGAGTTCCTGTGTTCTTCCATGTTTCCAGCTTTTAGTGGAGTCCGAGATGCTCATTAGCCTTTTTTCGCCTTGTACGTATTGTTTTGGTTCTGATTGTGCATATCTGTTTTCCCTGTCTGGTCTTTGTCCGTGGATTGCATTCTTTTGATTTCCGCTAGAATCTTGGTTCTCTTGATAAAACCTGAACATTCTTCGGTCCCCTGGTTCATGTAGAACTTCCACTTATGACAATTGCGATAATGTAATTATTCGATTCAATTACATTTGATATAGTGTCTCCACTATATATCATCCATGCTTGCGTAAAGACCCTTTTTATACCAAAGGACTATTAGCTAATTTTCAGGGGCAGGAATGAAATTCAAGGATCTATAAAGACTTTAAAACTATTTCAGAATCCTTTACAATTGATGTGTCCTCCATATTCAAACATGTACTTTTAGAATGATTAATTCATCCAATCTACACATGTATGAATTAATTTCTGCAGTATCAGGTAGACAAGGTTAAATACATACATATGCCTGCTACAGGTATACATTGTTTGACAAATACTTGGTCACCGATATTTCAGAAGACCGTCCAGTTACAACATTCTTGTTGAAATCAATGTATTATAGGATATAGGGATTTTCCCTCATTTTCTCGGTTTGATGCTATACCATAAGTTATAGTAAGTAGAAGAACAGAAACAGTGAACATCCAATTGAAAGACCCGTGAACCATCTATCATTCCATATGTCAACTACTTGAAATTTCTAGTTAAGAGTTTCATTCATTTCATACGATCAATCATTGCCGGTTTATACGTCTTTTGTTACTTATTGTGATTTATAACTGTGTGACATAAACAACCATATTCTGTATAAACTATTTCTTGTTCATCTTGCAGTACTGTCGAAATTTATAGTGCTAAATGCATCATCGTAAAATATGACCATACCTAACTATAACTTAGTTGCATTATGGCATTTGTTTACAAGTAGTAATAGTCTCACCAATACGATTTTGATATTGCATCATCTTAAATCACAAACAAAAAATAAACAATTCAATATCGTTTAGTTTGTCAATTATAGGAGGGTTAATCGACAACATTATTTTGCATCGTAAAATGACAGGAATAAAATATTTGAAATGAAAGGTTTAATCTCATATTATTGAAAGAAACTTAGGGAAGTGTGATTTAGGTAGATAAATCAATGCTTTTTTGGAGGTAACGCCCACCACTCTTACACTTATGGCGGGAAAAGTATTTGTAACGGTGTAAAATTACAATGTCGCGTGTCCACTGGCGCTGTTAATACTGTCCTAATGTCTATATGACAATTATATCACTTGTTAATATCTACTCGACAAAATCATGTTTTGTTTTACAAAATAAAGTCGGCTGCACTAGTCATGGTGAGTCAGCCGATGATTTAACCCCAATTGTTTTTCTGCTAAACGGGTCGATGATAACAGTTAAGCGATAAGTATTGTAATTTACGGGTAGTTTATTTCTATCCAGTCGTTCCCGTCAGGATATTGCAATGTTTGGTGCACTTCCTCTTCACTGTTTCCATGAGTCACTGACATGGTTCCAAGGAAGTTGAATCATTCAATTTGATTAGTTTCTATGATGAATTAACACGACATGTGTTTTACGTTGACACCAGTAACATCACACAAGTTTACCAGCATTTATTAAGCCACTATCGTTCAGTCTTGATCCAAAGTTATGATGTGGTGAAAGATCTCTAAGAGGAAATTAAATGCGCACTTATCTCGAAAAAAGTGCTTCGATCATCAATCTTGCATTTTAAAGGAGAGATTTCTATTTAGGTACTAAAACTGCTATTAATACACGTTATAATGTTGACAAAATATCAGATACGATTTTAGAAAAGGATCTATTTACAAACTTCCTTGTAAAATTCATCAATAATAGATTATATTCGTTCCATCTTCGTGTAGGATTTATTCTCTAGTAGTCTGTGTACAAATCACTACTACATTGAAAAAGACAAATTATAGGGTAAAAAAGTTAAAGGTCATAAAGATACAATACTTATTGTTTCACATGTTTTGTATGTGTACTGACAAATGTACAGTCAACGTTTGTAAATCGTGTATGTATTTTGTAGATTTTCCCATTGACATAAAAACTGTGCAATTGACTAAGCGTATCCTACTCTTATCACAATATTATTTCTTTACTACTTAGTTATTCATCCAATGAATAAAACGAATATGTAATTATCGCTTTAAAAATTTTCAATTTTTATGATATCCATAAAATTTCTCTTTAAAGAAAATGTCTTATTAAGAGTCAAAATAAATGTAAACATTATTCGATAGGTTAACTGTGAGATAGAGGGCAAATGTTACTCAACAAGCTTCTTAAAGCATATTTGTAAATAAAAATGACATTGGTTGTGTTGCGCGTTCATTATCCATTGTAGGGTGACGTCATTGGTTTTGTGATGGTTGCTTATATCCGTCATGGTATGTGCACTTGTCCTTATCCAACGATTCATCCGAGACAAAAATCCTTCTTATCGAATGGCAAGATACAATTTTCATTGTTTTCTTGAACTGTGTGGAGTTGCAATTTTGACCTCATCGACTGTTTCCATTGTTTTTATTTTTTGTGTGTTTTTCGAAGTTGATAAAAACATTACCCTCTGGTGGTATAATTCAAATAAGACCTCTTGTTGAGAACGGATAAATGTCTCCATTTCACGTCTCTAAAGAAATCTCACTTGCTCTTTTTTCCCTTAGATGTTTTTTAATTATTTTCTGTCATTGTTTTTGTTTAGTAATGTCTCGGTTCACAAAGTCTTCTTTGTTGATCTGGTTGAGTTTTCTTATAGGTGGTTGGTGGTTCTGTTGTTGTTTAGTTTTTGCTCGTTATGTTTGCTAAGTTTTGGTTTTGTTTGTTTTGTTTTCTCTTCTTTTGTTTAAAATAATTTAATCGAACGTATGTTTCACATGAATGAAAATTAAGTTATGAATCATCATAAATCTTACAGTATGTTGTTTTTTTTTTTTTTTTTTGCTTTTTTTTTTTTTTTTTTTTTTTTTTTTCGTTTTTTTTTACTTTTCTATGTGAATTCAGTCTTCTTCATGCTCTATTTCAACCCACCACAAGTCCATTAATTTTACTTAATACATTATATCTCATGCCTTTTTATGGTAAACATAAAAATTCCATTCATTTCTTTCTTCCTTTAAAAACAATTAAAGAGTATTTGGAAAGAATTTGAAATGACCCTTCTAATCATAAACTGTCTTTGATACATCTTCGAATGGAAAACGATTTTGCATCTTCAAATTTTCGGTGTCCTTAAAATTGCCGCAGATTTTACATTAACAAAACGTTGGTACCTCTGTCATTTGGATTCATCCTGCCACCAATGCTTACAATCTTTATTGGACAATATTCTAAATGTCAGCATACAATAGACAACAGTATCGTGACGTCGGTCAGAGCAGGAAAAGCAGCTAGTTGCATAATTATTCATCATCTCTCAGCAACATATACTGACATGATTGTGACCCAAATATCAGTAAATGTTCCAGTGTAAATAGACCTTGATGACAGAATGACAAGACGAGAGACAAATATTTACACAGCCGTTTCATAGTAGTGACGCCAACAAGTCCCTGCACTACAGTAGTATCTGACATATTTCAGTACGACATGCTTCGTTCTTAGTTTGGCACTACAAGTCGGCGCCCTTTCGTGCTTGTAGAATCTGGCATATTTCAGAATACACCATATTTGGAATGTTGTCATCATCAATACGTGTAACATGTCTCTTAATTGACTTTCCTCTCAGTACACATCGGTCCAACACTGCAAGTCAGTTAGATGTACACTGAAGTATCTTGAATAATGAAGTAACACCAATAAGATTGTAAGTTCCTTATCTGTCTCCAAAGTACCTGGCATATTTCTATACACTTAAGTATTGGTCGACCTTAGTAAAATTTTAGTTTGCATCATTAACTGTTCGATGAATCTATGTAAACTGACGTATTTTAGTACATATTGTTTCTTTCGCTTCATATTTTGGCAATGCATACGGATGTCCGCTGATGTTTATCTCACTGTAATATCACGTCTCCTACTCTACATGAATACAAAGTATCTTACTTATTTCAAACTCGCATTTTCAATTAGGTTCATAGCATCTATTGGCTATCCAAATTAATTCTGTTGAAAACGAAAACTTGCCCCATTGTCACCATATCTTATGTTCTTTGTATGATTACACCATGTTTTAGTATTGCCAGATAAATTAAAGCAAGTGGTTTGTTTTGGTATGTTTAAGAGGAATATTGCGACTTGTGATCTTAAATATTTTCGTTCCAAGCACAATTTGCACATTTCGAATACATTAGAGCAACAACTTTTAATATAAGACGTCATTTAGAACAGTGTATACTGAACTAACAGCTAGCTGTTACTATAATAATGCACGATATTTATTCAAACGCCGGTTTATTTTTTAGGAAATTTTCGTTTACACTTTTACATATACAACATTTAAGTTGGTTTGTATGGAAAAGGTCGAATGTAAATGCAGCAAAACACGACCAATGAACGACCAACTTGAATAGAATACAAATCTGGAATAAATGAATGTAGGTCAAAGGCATTGCCACAGTAAAACACCCGATGGGTTTCAAAAATCGTAATTCAGGCATTATAGTTAACGTTATTCTTCATCTGAATAAACACAAACTTGAAAAGACCAATCCGTATCATGTTGAAATACAGTCAAGGTATACACCACAAAGGTTTTGTTTGCGAGCTCAGATGTCTCAAGGTAGCGCATGTCAAAATGAAACCCATAAAATGTACACAAAACGACTGATAAATGATTAATCTGCAAATAGACGAGTATATCTTCTTCATAAATTTGATACACACATATGCAACTTAATATTGGGCAATGTTCCAAATCTTTGGAAAGTATATCTTTCCAAATACATACAAATCATTAATATTTGAATAACCTCCAACCATTACCTTATACAAGCTTTATATTCGTAATCTTAACCTAAATTTATCCTATCCCGTTCTGGATGAGATTATGGATGTTTATGGGTAGAATATTTACCGTGTATATGTGGGGTTTTATTTATCATATCTTGCAAGGTTACTTTTCAAACTTTATATAATACACCGTGCATTCACAACTACAGAAGGTCTTTTTCACCACCATCAAGGGGATGCAGAACGAGCATGTATTGACACACGATTTAGAATTGAGATATCGTAATTATAATAGTGTTATGTCAGTGTTCTATAAATGTATACTTTTGGTTACCAATGTTAGATGCGTGGTGAATAAATCGAATGACAGTGGTAAGGATAAGATATTATGAGTATTGGTGTTTCTGCTGAAATGCTCCGTGTTGTCTTACATTGCACCCTTAAGAGCTATAATTGTCATGTATGGATAAATATCAATAAATGATATTTATTCAAATTGAAATTTTACTTTATTTGCTTATTTTAGATCATAAGTTTACGCTATCGGTCGTGTTAAAGACCCGGATGATCGAAACAAGGTTATTATCAAAACCATGAATGGTACGTTATAAACACTTCAAGTCATTCATAAAACCTGAGTGAACAACAACCCTTTTATTCATTGATAAGTTGACGCGTGGATAAATACGTTGGTGTATTTACGCTTTAACGGAATTGTTTGCCTATGTTAGCGTAATGGAGATCTGATTTCATTGGTCCGCCATTGGTGATAAAGTGTACTATTGAATTTAATTCACATACAGTGGTGAACCTTGACTCTTTTCCATGTATATTATATTTGTTTAAAAAGTGGAAGGGGTCGAATCACCAAAACTTCTCATTTAATTGACTTTAATGTTTTATTTTGGAATAATCACGGGCAATGTTGTTAGGGTCTCGTCTATGTACTTATTCAACAAATATCAATAGGCATAATCAACAATTACACGAGTTTCACTTAAATATAGGTGTTTCAGAGGGGAAAATATTATACTCTATCCAGAAGAGTGATATTTTTTTATGAACGAAAGCGCACAACGTACGTTAGAATTCTGCAGTGATATCGAAACATTGGTCGCTTTTGTAAAAATACTTACACAATTTCAGAGAGGACAGTCATATGATGAATACTTGAAGAACACTTACTGTTACAAACCTGAAATTGATCACTACCAGATGCTATTGTTTTGTTGTCTTCATGCACACCCTGTAATCAGGCTACGTTCTCTTTGCAGTTGTATACCGTAATGGATTAAAGCAGAATAAAAGTAGTACAATGTTGAATCGACTCCTAAATTTCATTTCTGTAACGAATTATTTTTACTGCTATCATACGAGTCGTTCATACTTCATGAAGCTTGCTTATTATTGGAAATTGATGCATACTAAAATGTTTTAATATTATAATTTTTTTGCAATGTGACACTGTTGAATAATTGAAACTTGAGTGTGAAAAGACTAATTCTTAGAAAAAAATGCAAGGCAAACATATATGATTGATTCATACATGTAATTACCTTTATGATTAATTTTACACCTTCTCTTCCGATGGAACGAATTGATGTTAGAAGTTTTCCTTGTTTATTCTAGTTTTTATTGCTTCCGTTTTCTCTGTTTTCGACAACTACGAACAAGGTCTTGGGTTCTGATGTCACTCTATACGCCACAGACGTCCTCCGAAGAGGTTGCATGAATCATAAAGTATCAGAAGTGGTAAATGATTAACTCGATGTTTTCCAATAGTCAAAGAGTAATCAAGGGAATCAAAGTTATAGCGGTAATCAAAATAATGTAATCCAGGAACAAAGACCAGACATGGAAAACAGACATACACAACAAAGAACATAAAGTAACTAAAATCATACATACAAAGTAACAAAATCAAATGAACAACTCGGATTCCACTAAAAACTGGGAGCATAGACCAGGTGCACCAGTAGAGTAAGCGTCCTCTCCTTTTCTAGAAACACCCACCGAGTTGCTCATAAAAAGTCAAGTCTTGGGTAGACAAACGAGGAAAGGAAAACCATGACCCGTTGAATAAATCAGTTTTCACGGCGCAGATGGATACACCATAACGATCCACGAGTTCATGGTGACGACCATGAAACTTTTGTAGTGATGACTTCAATCTTGTAGCAACATAACCCTGTTCCAGAAGCCTATTTGTTAGAGTCCTATTGCGATACAAAAAGTCTGCGTAGTTTCGGCAAGCTCTGGCATAACGTATTAGTTGTGATATGAACACTCGATACGCAGGTGCTGAAGGGATGTTGCCACAGATGAAAGGAAAGTTGACAATTCTGAATGAAAAGTCATCACGTTTGTCAATAAAGTGTGGTCAATAGTTTTCCTTTACCATCGATTTCTAAGTGTAGGTCAAGATATGAGGCTGACTTCACAGTGTCTGTAGTATCCTTTATCTCAAGTTCTTTTGGGTAGATGCGATGTATCAAGTCCCCGACATTTGGATTGTTTAAAGATAATACGTCATCTATATAGCGGAAACTGAGATTGAAGGATCTAGCCAAACGATATTCTTTCTTTCTGATCAGATCAGCTATAAAGTAAGCCTCATAAGAGTGAAGGAATTGTTGAAAAACATGTCCACCACACTGGACAAATATGGTGTCGATTAAAAATTACAGCATTTTGTAAACATCTTCTCTGTATATTTGGAAGATGATTTGGAATTATTTCTTACAAAGTATGAGGAATCTCTACCAAGAACTATATATTTGTATTTAGGTGTACCATGTTTTTTTGAAAAACAACGATGTATAATGTTTCTAAGTTCGGATTTTAACTGAGTAAGCTACGTTTGTTTGCATACGGTCCTCGACTTTTGAAAGATCTGTCTGGAAAGAGAACGCACGTCTGCGGCTGCGTAGAGCTTATGTTTTATAATAATGGTGGTATTTGATAAAATTACGAACGTATAAAATTTTTAAGTGGGTTAGCCCTCAGAACACTATGTATACACGTACTAGATATGACCCGAGTTATTATATCAATCACACTGGGTGGCCCGAAACCTAGTGTCCATTGCAACTACTACCTATATTTTATTGAAACGAACTTTTATTACTATCGAGCTATGGTGACAATTGGAGAAAAAGATATAAAAATGTCAAAAGTAATAAGTTTCATTCTTTTCTAAATCGAAGACCTTGATGTGAAGTTTCAACATAATTTTCTAATAAAATATTACCATCTTTTTACAATCATTTAAATCTGGAAAATTTTAAAATGAACTCAATATATTGATGGTTATATTAGCATCGAAATAAATGATTTCCATTTACGGATAGTTGATATACAAATAATGAATGTATTTGTTACCATTTTAGGAGATACATAGTAGCTTTACATTGCACTATTAAGACGTTAGTGGAATATTTCAGGTTTCGACACACGGTAGTAACACTGTGATAGGAGAACTACATACCTGTAAGGGGGATATGCAGGAATCTTCTTAATTAACACACACATCTCGTATTTCGTGGCCTGCTCTATAGCCGTTTAAAAGCTGTGTTTTTAGTATCACAAGAATTGACATGAATAAATGACACCATTGCTGTTCTGAGGTCTGTTTTGTACTTAGGTATTAATTTTCCGGTAATTGCTGAAGATTAAGATATATGACTATCTTCGACTCCTCCGAGATCGAACCTATTATTGCACCTCAAGTAGAGTTAACTGTGTTATTTGTGGTCATTTCCGGTAAAAGTGTCATTTTCTGTACATCCCATTCCCCTGCATCGACAGCAAAATAACTGCTATACATAAACTAATCGTCATTTTTTTCTTTGGGAGATAACCTGTGGCGTAATACTTCAGACGGCGAGGCGGGTGGTGACATAGATGAATCGGTTCGTATTTTATAACGCACTGGTCAGTATTTGTTAACAATTTTTTGCACAGCTACCTGTAATTTACAGTAGACCATGGGGCACATATCCGTGATTGATTAGTGAGTGAACGAATAGGTTTAAACGAAGGAAAAATGTACTGTGCAAAAAACTTCAGTCTAGTATTAAAAAGATAGGAGCATGCTTACTATACATGTACCCTCGTTACATCAACAAAATACTCTATGCTGTTTTAAGAATCATCTCTTGCTCATAGGTCTGATGAAGTCTTTCTACTTTATATACCAGGAAACAAAAATAGATAAGGATATTGTTTATACAAGGCTGTGATGACTAAATGATGATCAAGTTCTTTCTTCCATATGCTTATCATGCAGATATATCCTTGTGGTGCGGTGATGCTTTCAATTTATTACTTTCCCTTTTTAGTAGAATGTATTTATTGTTCAAATCACGTACAAAAGGCAACCTAAATTCGATCTATGGAAGACGTAAAATCTACACGCTTCGATACGCAACGGAATATAGATTATGATAACAGAAGAAAAATTGTAAAAGTCTGTCAAAAAAAATAAATTCAATGGATAGAATCATTGTTGCGTATGCCATAGATCATCCTAGAACATAAATTACTATTTATATGGTATCGTACATTACTGCGTCTCAAAAGTTACTCTACAGGTCCGTTAAAGGTGCCTAAACCGTGTTACTTAAATGTATTTTAACCAAAACAAGCAGCTTTTGAATTAAGGTCATAATGCAGGCTAGTTGCGTTAAATAGATAATAGCATTAGACAAAAAATTACGAGCCTTCAGCGCCGCGCTACTGGTATTAGAGGAAACTTACACGTGAAGGGACGACGACAACGTGGCAAAACAGAGCCAAAATAATAGTACAAGACTAATTCAAAAACATGTACACAGAAAGGTGGAAAAATATAAACTCTGACTTAGTCTTTGTTCTATATATTTGACTCTCGAGTTTAAATTCTTGTTTTATCGTGGTTTCCTTGTTGGTTATTAAATCGTATTGGTGGCACGTTTTCTGTAAAAAAAAAGTCTTCCTTTCATTGTTCTTTAGTTATCTTTGCTATTGCCGTAGCGAAACAATGGTGGGAAAAGATAAGCCATTAACACTATAGAAAAATGAAAACGTGTCTCAAAGTAGCAATAATTAGCGATTTGTTGGGCTATTTCCTTTTCTATTTTACTTTTAATAATGTGAGCTATTGTAAATCACGTGTTTCACTCTACACTTAATTCAATTGAAGCGAATTTTAAAAAGCCAAAAGAGGGTTTCGATAGGAATCGTGATACAATTATCTAAAGATCTTTTCCCTACTTCTTTCTTGTTTGCTGAGAGAACGTCCCCAAAGGTCGAGAATAACATGGACTTATCTTCTTCCATAAAATATATTAGATAAAAAGTATAAGATGGGATTTATTGAAGGCTTAAAAAGAAACCTGTAATTTATAAACTCAAATTATATCAGAGTATTTTACATTCGGATGACATTGGTTTTGACACGAAAGGGGTACATGAGTTAGTTAGAGGGTTTCACAGAGTCAAAAGTGAATGGAAATGATTACGTTATTGAAATTTTAGGGGAAATTTCCCATTGTGATCTTTAAAAGTATTGAAGTCAATCACTGAAACTCATTATCAACTTTAATGCTTTTTCAATACCTTAACTGAATCAATAATATCCGTTCCCTTATCCGTGCCTCTTTCGAAAGGGAAAAAATCTTATTCACGCTGATTACGTCCGGCTGGGTAGCTATCAATTCAACGTATATGTAAATGGTATAGAAAATAAGCATGTGTATTCTTCCACTTTGCATTCACGATGTTGAGTCTACTTTAAAATTTTACTTAAATTATAAATTAATTCAATAAAAAGTATTGACATGGTAGAATAAAAAGATTACCTTTATAGATCTCCTTGCATTTAAATTAAGCGGGTAAGGGAAACTTTCTCAACAGCTTAATATCAAATCTTACATCTGAGCTCAAATGGGTCATTCAGGAGGACAATTTGGCACCCACCAAGATATTCTTCATACAAACATAACATGATATAACGAAATTTTTATATTATGTCAACAGTTGAAAATAATCGACAATAAATTGTACTAGTAACCATTCTACAAAATGTTTATGCCCTTTTACAGCTATTAGGTGCGATACGTGTATATACTGTAAGTTGACCATATGACTGATTATTTTTTTTACAAGAAATACCTAACATCGGCCCTTTTGAACCGACTTTGTTACTCACCTATATGATTAAACTGATCCATGTATTAAATCTAATACTATTATCATTTGTTTCGATGAGTGTGAATATTATATTAATGACTTCCGCTTTTTCACGTGAATCAAATTGAAAGTTTCTAATTGTGGTATTTGACGCTGATGTATTACTAATTCGATCCATACTTGTAAATACTAGTTAACTTAAAGTAGTATAACTTGTAAAACTGCCTACCAAAAGCAAACGAGCAAATTCCTGAAAAGTCACTTTTGTCCACTCAAAGGTGGATCCAGAGTTTTTGAGAAGTTAGAGAAAAAGGGGTTTCCAGCCAATTATTTGCCAATTTTTGCCCAACTTTTCCACGAAATGAAAAAAAAATCCATCGAAAGAGATATTTCAAACCCTGAAACTTCTGGATCCACCACAGTTACTTAACATCTTATCTTTATCCAGTTTTGTTTTATACGTGTGAATTTTCTTTAACGGTGATTTTTTGCTATTTGTCTGCACTTTCCTGTGTTCAAATAATGATTCGGGTTTAGTTTAATTGATTCATTTTCAATTTAGGCGTTTTTTTTTAAGTATACACAAATGTATGTATAGTGATATACTTGTTTAATGAGCAGCAATTCGGTCGCTTTTCTAAGGATTATTTCATTTGTATGTCCCTTTTTGTTACCCTAGACATCACAAGGTTAAATATACTTTCACGTGGATAGTGCATATATATGAGAACACTCCTATTACCAACCTTTGACTCGGATGGATTTAGTTGATATATTTATTAATAAAATTTTACACAGATCGCTGCACAACGATGGTTTGCATGAATATACTGAAATAGAATAGAAACCCTATAACCTTATTCGATAACAACTTATCTTGAAATTAAAAAAAATGATATTAAACTGTCACAAACTTTTATTCTGCGTTTCAAAGAACAAATGAAAAATTCATATGCAAATGGTCGTTTGATTTTTGATGTGTATGATACTATGCTCTAAGCGTTATTAGTGGGAAAAGAACGGCTTTATAGAAAAAAATCCTGACATAAGATATTAAGAAGTATACATGTATGCCACAACCACTTTTAACATAGTAACGAAGAAACTAAATCTGAAAGACAGGGTTAGGGCCCTTGAACAATGTCGGATAGTGACAGCGGTATAACGAACAAACAAACAAAAAGGCCACGCCCACTTCAGTGTAATTGTACCATTCAAGAGTTGCTCACAGTATCAGTAATACATATACTTTTTATCATCTTTGGATTCTTAGACCAGTAGAAACGAAAATAAGTGAGCTATTGTCATATGCCTTATTTGAAGATAGCTCAAAAGGTTTATTCGCTGTTCACTTTTGGTGTCGCTGTTACGAAGCTACACATATTGGCCATACTCTGTATTTGCCTTTCACAGTTTTATAATGAGTATAGTGCTCGTTAGTAGAAACCTTGTAAGAATTCTACATCTGGGATAACTCTTGCAAGCTTTCGAGTTTGCGTAAATCAGGGAACGGTTAATGAATCTAAGACGGGCAAACATGACTATTTAAAATATAATTTAAGAATTAGTATTGATCTTTTATCTGTTTCATATTTGCAGATACTGATTCCATGATGTGTGTTCAGAAGTTTCGGAAGAAATCTGTCATCAAAAGTTTGCAATGCAGTTTCGCAGAACCGGATTTCGTTATTACAGAACCTGTTTGTATAGGACGATGTGCTCCGAAGGGTACACACCCTATTGAATCAATAACAGGACAATACTACCGGTGTAAGCCTGGTGAAAAAGTGACAAAAGAGATTAAAATGTTGTGTCATCCGAAATCAACGTTAATGAAAATTAAAGTCAAAGTTGTGGAATCATGCAAGTGTGTATTGACTAAGAAGACAAAAGGTAATAAAAAGAGGCGTAAAAAGAAAAATCGACGACGGAAAGGGAAAAACAGGGAAAACAAAACAGACAAGAATAAAAATAAAGGTGATAGAAAAAGGCGGAGGAGAAAAAATAGACGGAGACATAATAAACACAAAAAATCAAGCAAATTAACGAATAACGATCGGTGAAACTTCGAGGCATCTTAGGGAAATTATTTCAATTTGTTGCCCCGAATTTCATTGGATGGGATGTACAGCACGAGCCGAGTGATTGGCCAGACACTGTTGTACTACACAGGGGTATCGAACTATATGTGTTCCGAGTGTACGGACTGGAGCCAGTAAAACGAATTGAATTCGTGCCTGATGGCGTATTAATCTGTGATCAAACTGAACGCTTTCCATTTGTTGCTATAAGGTCTCTAAAATTGGTTTGCTGTATCATATCCACTGTAAAGAATCATACGAGTTTATCTTTTCAAACCTAAAAAAAGTTTTCATTGACACATATTGGAAGATTTTAATGTAGACAATGAGTTAAACATTCTAAAGTTCTTGAAACGTCAGATTAAAAAAATATAAAGCTGTATATAATTTCAAACATTGAAGGCAGGACTTTTTGGGAGACCTTCTAGCAAGCTGTTAAAGTTATGTTTGTTTTATTGTTTTTTTTTGTTATGTAAAGAACATGTGTTTGCGCTGTTGTGCGTGGATGTGATCATTGCTTTCATTTATCATCTTAAAGGAGTAGATAATTATTAATCACTGGGAAATTTGTCGTTTTTGCTTCTACAAATTTTGTCCCTTTCCAAACCTGGAAGTTATGTTGGTTTTTATTTCAAAATCTACATGAAATTTCGAAATACGTTGACATAATCATGAAAGGTTCGAAGCTATTTTTATAGTTCCGTAGTTACAAAAGGTATCATCATACTATTGAGACGGTAACCTTTCAGTATACATTAGTAGAGAGTTAAATTCATTACTTACCATATACGAGTATTTATTGTCAAATTATTGCACATAAACCATTGGCAAGTGTGTCATTGCCATCTTATCGTCTTTCAATATCTCTGACCTTGCCAAGTTTATTTCTAGCTTGAATCGAGGTTATAAGCCCGAGTCGTTCCGTTGCTTCTAAATTGCTGAATTTTTATTAGCGATGGGAAATGATAGTAGTAATGGTGCTGATCATATGCACTCTGACAAATGTAATAATGCTATATCTGAAAATCTACAAAATATATCTCTGCCAGTTTAGGAATAAATGAATTTAAATTTGAAAAAAGTTAAATATCTTGATATAGAGTATATTTTTTTATAGAAACCCATTCATAAGCGTTGTAATAGCGTTTTAATAAACACTGCCAGATAGAAGCGGTCGACGTAAAAACAGCTTTATTACGGTAGATTTTAAAACTGTTAAAGAAAATTTATGATCTTACTGCCAACTGCATCGTACGAAAATAACAAGACAAACTGAGACACGCACAACAACAGTGAATATATCAAATTATTTTCAGCTCAAGTCCCTTTCTAACTTATTTTAATTGCAAAGTGTTACTGGCATTTTATATACCCAGTGAATTCAAAATAAGAAAGTGTCAATTTACACTGTTGACATTGGTCGGGAAATTCAATGGTTATGACTAATCAATTTGAAATATTAAAAAATAATGAAGTAAATGACCTGATTTCTCTCCTCCAATCCTCATTTTTTTCTATGGGGTCTTAAAAAAGAGTGATGATTTCATGTAACGTTTTAAGTTAACCATCATTTCTATTATTTATTTCATTGATTATTTTCCTCCACTTAATTTTGTTCGAGGTTTCATTGTAAATTAAGCGTGTATATATGTTAGCATCTCCAAATTGTTATGATATAAATTTCTAAAGAAAACCTCTGCTGTTGTATGGTTATTAAAATTGTAAACTGAACAAATTTGTTGTTACAATTGAAAAAAAAACAGAAATATAAATAATACCCACAAGAGTACAACTCGAACATTAAATTGTGTCTAATAAAAAAACAAACCAACAAAACTTGATCATATAACTTCATCAAGGGTGGGATTTACATGCACGAACTTCATCAACGGATGGGATTTACATGTACTAACTTCATCAACAGGTGGGATTTACATGCACGAACTTCATCAACGGGTGGGATTCACATGCACTAACTTCATCAACGGGTGGGATTTACATGCACTAACTTCATCAACGGGTGGGATTTACATGCACTAACTTCATCATCGGGTGAGATTTACATGCACTAACTTCATCATGGGGTGAGATTTACATGTACTTACTTCATCGGGTGAGATTAACATGTTCTGTTAGGAATTGTAATGCAAAATTATACGAGCTACATTTGTAGATTGTCTTGCTCTGTCGGTGCATTTTTCTCCATTTCTTGTTTCACTCGTTTCTCTATTTACGTCTTTTTACATTCGGTTTATTGGATGATTACAACTACTGCATTCTTATTGACCGTCGAAATCCAGGGACAAAGATATGGTTTTAAAAGATATCAGATGTATTCTATTCAAACGTTTTGTTTAGTTTGGTGTTTGGATTTCAATGTAAATACACTATTTTTTTTCACATTTTCACTTTATGTCTAGTTGCAACAAAAGGTAAACCTTACATTGTAGATATGGACAAAAAAGGCTCAGTGCAAGTAAAAGCAAGATTAGAACGAGGAACAATGCATCCGTAATGCGGAGACAAACAATAGTTTAAGAAATCAGACAAAACATTATAAATAACAAATATAAACTAAAAGAATACCCAAAGAAACTAAACAATAAGTGAATAAACCTGGATCGGGTGCCCCGGGAGGTTAAGCGACCTCGTTCTTTTTTCTAGAAACACCCGCCAAATTGCTCATATGAACTCCGGATTAAACCTAAAGAGGAACTTGCGGACAATGTGAACAAATATATGCACTTGTGATGAAACTACCAAAATGCAAAGGAAACTTTGTTTAATATTAGTCCTTTAATAATGCTTTTATTGGCAGATAGATATAAACTTGGGTAGATATAAATTTGCATGCAAATGTAAATATCACTCAAATAAGACATGGCTAAACTAGTGAAAAGGTTACAGCAAAAACCTTGAAAAAAACGCACAAAATGAACAAGACTAGCATTTAACGAATTCCTTAGAAAATGATTTATGTGTACTCGTGATGGCTAAAGGCTGTCAACCTTGCAACTTATAGTTCAATGGAAAAGGTCGATATTTACATCGCATTCTTAAGAGCATAGTAGAAAAGGACGTCAATGAAGGCTGATGTCAAACTACAAAATAAATAATTCAATACTCCATTTGAATAGTTACTTTATATTCGAACTACAGATTCGACTTTTCAATTTGTCTTCAATATACACTGACATTTGAAAAGGGGTAAACTAGCTAGACGATTATTTAGAAAAATCCATTAATTTCAAGATTAAGACTTCAACGTAAAAATAGAACCTGTCAAGCTATTAATTCAGAATAAAATTTCAACCCCCTTGTGAGCGATTAGACTCTATATGTATGTTAAGATCTCTACGCGGGGGAGATGGTTAACTGGACGATGTATATTCCATAAACAATTGTCCATTAAAATAGTTTTACTAAATTCTAATGCTAACTATTAAAGAACAAATGGATTTAAGTTTTAATGCCCTCTAAATCTTGACACCTGGCAAAGAAAAACCTTAAATAAGAGGTGTAATTTATCTAATACAACATGATGTCATAAAACCAAGGTTACAATGACACGGTGCCACTATCTCCAGGCTAGTTTAACTACGTAAACGGTTTTGAATTGAACACTAAATCTAAATATTCTAACACCAGAGGTACACCGTCCGTGGCCTGGTCATGTTGGCAGACTAACTGCAAGTTTTAGTCCTGTTGTACTCTAAATAAGGGTAACAACAAAATTACCGAACAATAATCCGATCCATAATTAGGTCAAGTCAAAAATAAATCGAGCAAATTAGATATTACACCGCCGGAGCAGCTGGTGAAGCAATGGTACTGACTTGGTACAGGCATTTCAAACAAACATTTCTAATTCAAGGAATATAAAGCATCGTTTGTTAAAAGAAAGACACTCATGGTTTCTTCCTCCGCAAGAAATGAATAAAACTGTATTAATAACGACTATAAAAAATGTCTAGAAATCTCAGTTCACGTATACACATCGCAGATAGTTACCATACTGCAATGAATAATACAATTTCCTTTTGAATGCAGATTTTGATTTATTTATAAGTACAAAATTTCAAAATCTTAATAGTTATGCTTTGTTTTGTTTGCAAATATATTTCGTTAACTGAGCACAATTCGGGTAAGCGTGTCTTTGTTGACAACGAGTTCAATGACAAAGTTTCTTTGGTGAAATATTCATTGTTTATATAGAAAGATTACATCAAAAGCAAAACTACGTCATTTGAAAAATCTTCTCTCCTTATATCCTGAAAATATTGCATCATCATGAAACCAATAATTAGAAAATATTCAATGTTTCCAGATATGCAGTTGAGCACGTTCTCAGGTCATTCGCACATATGTTATAATGCCATTAAAGAAAACATCGGGTCTAAGATCAAAGTAAAATGCAGCTGACAAGAGGTAAAGCCAAAATCTAGTTCCCTTCAGGTTCCAGTTTTCACACCGTAATGATGACAATGTAATTTTGTTTTCGGTACTCTAATCCGAACAACAATGACGGATTTAAATTCCGAATGTTCTGTAGTGGACGCATGCGGCGGGTTACGGCCATCATCATAATTTTAATAAAAAGGAAGGGTTCATCACTGTTTATGATAATAATCAAAAGAATTTATAATTATATAACTCGGATGAAAAATTTAAAAATAATTCCGATAAACAACCTTTTATAAGGCATAACAGCGCCCTACGTATGACCATCGTAATAAGTGGTAACACGTAAAAGCCAACGTCTTGGTTAGGGTTGATATCAGAATATAGTTGTCATGCAAGTTTACCTTTTTATATTATCTGAACTTCCAATTATAGAGGTAAAAAACTACTACGCCCAATACGGTAGGAATTACCACCGTCCTTGTTAATTAGGGCATAACTTTGTCTGCTGGTTTAATGGTTAATGAAACTCTCGAGTTTTAAGATGCCAAAAATATGTGGATCACGAGCTTCGATGAGACCTTGATACCTTGACCCTTGTTAAGATAGAAGCCACAATGAACCAGGGTTTCTCTATCCACCCGGCCTTTCCAAGTTTTATGGGAAAAGAATTATGTTTCCCAAAATCTTTTCAAATCTATACTTAAATACCTCTGGTTGTGCATTTGAAAATCTTTGGAACTTCATCTTCGTTGGTATAAGAAGATTTAGAATAAATATACTAAAATAATTTACATAGGCGGCGTGTAATAACCCATCTTGAGTATTTATAATATTGGTCAATTTAATTAAAGGCCGATCTCGTAGCTTCCGGTTTTCTGTTGTGTCGCCTGTGACATAACAGAAAACCGGGAACTGTGAGATCGGCTATTAATTAGATCGAGTATTGGTTCAACTCTCCTGAAAACTGTTTCATGACCTTTTTTTCAGTTTTTTTTTTTTTTTTTTTTTGCAAAATTGATTTGAGCTGCCTTTATGGTATAAGAATATACTCTGAAATTGTTAATTTAGGAAAAAGCCTACGGTTGTGCAACAGGGTATTATGTCATAGATTCTTCACTTTATCGTGCATGATTTGCTTTTTTTTTTAAATTGAAGTTCAAACTTAGGTAGCTCATAGACGGTAGAACTACTTATTATTCAAAAACAATTCCAAATAACTTCGCCTAACATTTTTAACTCACAAGCCAATATAAAAGATAATTTTGACCAGCCCTACTTCAGTTTATAATCGTTCACATGTGAAAACAGTATCATTTCTTATGACTAGCCTTAAGAAAATGTCGAACTTCCAAAAAGAGTATGTTGTATTATGGGTGGTAGATAGCTCTCCTTAAAATATGCTCAAGATCACAACTTGATTAATGAATGTCTTATTATTTGACAGTTATAGTTTACTACAAGTGCTTTAAGATCTGTTCAAGTACTACAACTGCTTGAAGTTTCATAACTTGTAAATAGGCATGGAATGTCAACCTTCACAACTCTTTTACCATCATAATTCGAGTTTCACTATCTAAGTTAGCATTATATTTTATGCACGAATATTTTTGAGAAAATTTCGAAATTAATGAAATAATAAATGCAGTGTGTTATTAAGAATAGAAGGGAACACATTATTCAGTCATACAACTTAGGGAAAGGTTTTGAAAAAAATAGATCGAAACTTACCTTCATACCATTAAAAGATTCAGACGGATATGTAAAAAGTGGAAAACTTTCAATATAGACGATAATTCGAAGGATTTATTTAAGTGTCTAGTTTAAGTATATCACTAAACTCTAACATTCTTGAAGGGACTATACTGTAAACGGATTAATTTTCGCGGATTCTATCAAGTGAGCATATTCGCGGGTATCAATGTTCGAATGTACCATTTTTGCCTTATCTGTTTTCTGCAAAAATAGCGAAAATCAATACGTTTACAGAAACCACTTACCCAGACGGACAGACGAACGAATGTTGATAAGTTAGTTTTCCACGTCATAACTATTTATTTTTACGGTTTGACGAACGGAATTTGATAAGTTGGTTTTTCCACGTCAAGGGAACTTTTGAGTGAGATGATATCGAATCTCTTTCTTTTACTCTCATGGGACTTCTGCATGTTACAAGAAATCTGAGCTTGATGCCAAACAATTATGAATACTAACAATAACGAGCGATTAGGTGCATTCTATAGCATGATATATATGACGTTACATATCTTGGTTCGCAAACTATCCTATAGATATTAAACAAAAGATTTTAAGGATGGTTTCCGTACTTATATCTATGCACTACTTTCATTATGTATGGATTGATAATGTTCTCTTTGTAGACTCTAGCTCATCTGTTATCATACGCAACATCCAACCTTAAGTATCACTGACATTAGATTAAATCATAATCATAATTACACAATGAATATAAAATACCTCTAACCTAGTTGCCTGTTTGCTACCTGTGTTGCTCATGACTGAAAAGGCAACCAAGCGACGATATTATGCAGTGGAGGAATAAAGCTTTGTGTCATTCGACACCTTTTATTTGATTTGTATAGTAGAAAGCTTTGTTGCAGGATAAAGTATTGAAAATGACTCCTACCAAAACCTTTCAAGAAAAAAGTCAGAAGTCAAAAGTCGTTTTAAAACCACAACGTAAAGATTAAAGATCTGAGTGCATCAAAAGTATACATTTAACTTAAAAATAAACAGAAATAATTTGGAAAATTTACCATATTTTCTTGCAAAAGATACAATTTGTCCAAATCAAAATTGTGCTGTAATCATCGACCAAAAACAAATATTTAATCAACCCTTAAATTTGTTTGCACAGAAACCAAGACGGTCTATCAGTTCTACACAAACATGTAAAGGTGTCCTTAAATCGTCTGAAATTAAATTACAATCATCTCGGAACGACAAGTAAAAAAACGTTAAATGTTAGCAGTGATATATGGACTTACTTTTACATGTTACTCGTATACTTCATTTCCAGGGATCTGCGACCAATGTAGAGAGAAAAAAAACTACATTCAATGTGTGCGTCCTTTCTTGTTGAGCCTTGATCTGTTGGATTCGTCATTTCAGTCATTCAAACGCGCTTAGTTTTGAAAAGAAATGACGTCATCAGTGAAGAATAAGAAGAAACAAAGCAATTCTTTTTAGATAAATGTCACAGTACCAACTTTTATCATAAGAACAGACCAATTTATTGTTTATAGTTTATTAAAAGGAAAATAACTCTTAAATAAAAATTGAGATGAATTTGACACGGTTCCAGCTCTCCCATTTATTGTCATTGCAGTCAGATAATGTGAATTACTGACACGAAGTATGTCAAATAAATACGACTGATACATTTATTAAACAGAGAAATATTACGATATGCGTAATTCATCTGATTCACAATTTTCGAAGAAGAAAAAATCCAAAAATAGCTTACAGGTCAATGACATCATGTGATGTTCATCTGCTAGGCGTATTGACAAAACATTAAAGTCTCTTTATTTGACAGCCAAAAAAAAGTTTCATATAAAAGGCAACATTTAAAATGGTACATTTAAAGAACATTTTGTGAATAGAGGTAAAAGAAGTTCCCCGTATCTATTAAAACATTGCGGTTTACCACAGAGTAGCATTTAGGTCACCAGTGAATCAATATCTAATATATCTGTCTGACTTAAAGAAAAAATATGATAATACAACGAAATAAATTTTAAAATTATTGGACCATTTTGAGACATATTTAAATAATACTCTGTAATTTTGATATGATTTTCTTTAATGAATTTCTCTGGTTACTGTTTGTTATAAGGATAATATTTAACAAGAAAGGGTAACAAAACACATATTGAGACATCGTTCTACGACTGCAGATTTATCTCCACGGCAGGTTTGAAAGGGAACAGTTATCATCACAACTTCATGAAGACAACAACAGTAGAACGATCGACGAAGACCAAGTCAAGCATAATAACCGAAACAAGAACCGAGGAAGCTACAATGTATCATTAAGACTGACAGTCCCTTAGCTTACTCAAAACTTGGAGTATTGTTCGGGTGTACCGACAATGTCCTCTGCAAGTAAACATTGACGAATTGCTTATGCTTTTTCTAGTGTTATAGAAATTTGTTCTTCTATCAATTTATATTTAGGTTGTGTGTTCTTTTTTCGTTGTTGTGCTGTGTTAAGAATGTGGTGTTTTGTCTATCCTTATTTGTTTCTGCTAGGGTCTTTCTTTCTAGTACCTGCATTCTTGAATTTTAAGTAAAAACGTAGAAAGTGTATGAAGAGATGTAAACAGAACTTCTAAAACTCGGCCATGTTATTTGGTTTTAAAAATGGTGGAGTGCGCATGTACAAGCAACAAGTGTTGAGATGTTGATGTTATTATTTCTGCTCCCGCTGAACGCCTCTATCTAAAACTACTTTAATATATAAAGAGGTGAAAATTGTATATGAATGCATCTGAAGTTTATATCTTAATGACTGTATCCAAGTTTATACCTAAATGACTGTATCCAAGTTTATACCTAAATGACTGTACTATATGTTTATATCTAAATGACTGTATCAAAGGTTAGTATCTAAATGATTGTACTAAGGGTTTATACTAACACAGTTGGTATTTAGTTCGCTTTGACATCACGTGACACCCATGATGCTTAACCATGGCAATACAACCGATGAAGCTTACAACCTCTCATTTTATTGGACAAAAGTGCTGGTCACCGTAAAATTTAAGGCTCCATTGGTGGCATCGGCGTCTGGAATAATCTCAGTCGCTTTTACATATTTTATAACCTTTTATATATTGAATAATTGGGAAGTTTTTTTTTTCTTGAACCAATGAGTTTATTGAAGTACGCATAGCACATTGATCACACAGTTCACCTAATAAAGTCTAATTAAAATCATATGTTTTTAACATAGAGAAGATGCGTCGGTTATCTTTATAAAGGTAGTACTTGTAAAGAATACTTTTTATAGTATCAAAAATAAGTTTGTATATGATTGAAACCAAAGTTTTGAAAGTATTAATTTGATCTAAAAAAATACGCAAATTGATTAAAGCACGTTTAAACGAAATGTAAATTTGTATAAGTGTATAAGACCAGTGTACTAAACGTCCAACCTTGTACTAGAAAGTAAGAGGACGGTTAGGTGGTGTCAAGAGCTTATTACACACAGCTGGCACGTTTCCTACATTTCTTTTGCATGACACTTACCAATAGTCCATTTAGATTTCGCTTTAATAAGAAAGGATTGGAATCCAGTTACCAATATGCTAAGATAGAAGAGAAAAGATAGATAAAGCAGAAAAATAAAGCCCATTCATAAATTACAACAGTTTAATCCTACTACCGAGATTCTAGAAACAATCAACAAAAAGACGTCATGTAGGTTTTGTTTACCCTGGTTTTTCTGAGGACTTCAGACAAATCTCTAAGTCTCTATATATAGATCTATGATACATACTGTCCTCTTTCGCATGGCATGGATAAAAGATTATTTGTACTACATAATCTTCAAATTGCTAAACAACCAACCTATTATTTAATTTCTTGATTTTCAGAGTCATAAAAATTGAAATAAATGGGTAATAGCTGAACTTTCTCTTCAAGTGTCAATTGAAAATCGATGAGAGGGTTTACAAGTTAAAATGGTTTTCTTGCTTAGCTACTTACAGGGAATTGGTGACGGCTCAATGTCAGTCTGCTTAAGTAGATTTAATAGTGATCCCATTCAAAATAAGGGAGCGGAGTTGTAATATATGTAAGACAAATACCATAGTTTCCGGACTTCAACGCTAGATCCCATTCGATAACAACTTAATACGTAATCCATAGGAAACTAAGACAATATCATGTTAAATTCCAAATCAAATACACCCATATTACATTTTGCAGTATTATTACCGATTTTTGGGTTCCCAATACGATAAGCCAAGAGAAATGCCAAATTAGTCATAAAACAAGGTCTAAAACGAGAAGTACGATGAACTTTACTGCTCCATTTATGCTGTAAAGTTCAAGGTAGTATAGAACATCAAAACACATAAATTGCTTCATGATTTTTTATTAACCAATTATTATCTTTGTTTCAGTAACATCGATGTTAAAAAAGCACAATGACAATCGTCAGTTCTCTCTGTATTTGATAGGTTTTAAGATAAAACGTAAGAAACCTTAACCACTGATCTACAGTCTAATATATAAGGAATATAAAAGGCAAATCATGAAACATTTAATACTGATAAAACACAGTGGCGGACACAGAGTTTTAGGTAAGGGGGCTCCAAAAAAATTTCTTGACAGGATCACCGGTGAGGATCACGAATTGATCCGAATTTACTAGGGGGGTTGGGGGTATGTCCCCAGAAAAGTTTTGAAATATTAAACCTTGGATCCGCCAATGAAACAAATATACTATGAATGAAAAAAATCGAAAGCAAACTAATGACAAAGTAAAGAAATTACAAACAAAGAAAGTTGTGAACAAAACAATGCAAGGGACACAAAAAGTGCAAACAAGGAAAACAAGCCGCTAAACAAAAAGAGTAATCAAGAGAACAAAAAATCTAGCGGAAATCAAAAGAATGTAAACCAAGGAAAAGACCAGACATGGAAAACAGACATACATAATTAAGGACATAAAATAACCAAAATAATACGTACAAAGCAACAAAAGTAAATGATCAACTCGGGTTCCACTAAAATCTGGTAGCATGGATCAGGTGCACCGGTAGGATAAGCGTCCTCTGAATTTCTAGTAACTCCCGCCGAGTTGCTCATAAAAAGTCAAGTCCGGAGTAGACGAAAGAGGAAAGGAAAAGTATGACACGTTGAACAAATCGGTCCTTATAGTACAAATGTATACCCCGTAACGATCCACGAGTTCATGGTGACGACCATTAAACTTCTTTAGTGATTACTTCAATCTCGAGCAACATAATGCTGTTCCAGAAGCTTAATTGTAAGAAGTCTTGCGCGGTACAAAAAGTCTGCGTAGTTACGGCAAACTCTGGCATAACGTATGAGTTGTGATATTAAAAATGCATACGCGGGTACTGAAGGGATGTTGCCACAGATGAAAGGAAAGTTGACATACGGTATGAAAAGTAATCACGTTTGTCGTATAGTGTGATCAATATTTTTCTTTACAATCGATCTCTCAGTGACCCTGTGCAGGTCCGGGTGTTAAAAGAATATGCATGCAGCAGCGCTAAGCTTGTCGTAAAAGGCGACTAAATAGTGCTCAAAACCCTAGCCGGGGGCTAGGGCGCTGTGCCCACAGAGCAACTGAAATGTGTGCCCCAGGTGGTGGAATGGGGTACCCCTAGCGTGTTGCATGCTGGGGTTGTCAGGCTATAATACGGAAAACCTGATCGCAAACCATAGTGGTGCACCGTGTTGGGAAAGATGCCATGTTCCTCGCACGTTAAAGAACCCTACTATGATATTCTCCCGGAGTAGGAACCATAGGTCTCCGCCACAGGAGGCTAAATTGCCCGACCCTACCCACCTCTCCCTATTTCCAGTGGCAATCAAAATTTGTCGACCCCATTGTCCTTGTGTCCCATCCTTTTTTCATTTCATCACCATTGCATCATCAATTTCATGTTTATCGTCTGAATATAGCTGAAATATTGCTGCTCGGACGTTAAACCCCAACAAACAAACAAACAAACAATCTATAAGTGTAGGTCAAAATATGAAGCTGACAAACGAAAAAGTAAAACAAACGAGAAGAACCCCACTAAAAGCCGTGATTTAACCTGGCTGCTTTGGAATTGTAAGAAGTACCTGCTTTCCTTGATAGACACCAGCAGTGCTATTCACAATACACAAGAAAATGGAATGATTTAAACGATATAAAAGTAAATATTGAACAACGCAGACATTTTTTGTTTCAAAATTTCTCTCAACTAGTTATTGCATGAAATTTGTTTAATTGGTGTCGATTTTAATGTGAGTAAAACCAATACCAGAGCGATATCAAAATGACAAAGTAGAGACACTGAAAAACAACCAACACAAAGAAATATAGGGACTTATAACTACAACCAACCACCAACATATCCAACCAAAAAAAAACACAAGAGAAGACGTAAATAAGCATCATGTGCTTTTCAAAACTTTGACACACATTGGTATAGGAAGACAGATTCATGGTGACAGTCGTAAAATCTTTCTTGAAAGTAGAAAGGCATCGACAAGCAATCGTTAAAAATAGTTAATCTTAGATAAATTTGATGAAATGGTGTTTGGAATTCAACTGGTCAATGTAAATGACCTACGCATCGTCTACTCACACGACTTTTATTATACGGGGATTATATAGTTATCGGCCCCTGTAAAAATTGGTTTACAAAGTTAACAAAATTGGAAACAAAATAAACGATTGACATTGTACAAATAGATATAAAGGGAAATAATACAATATAGCAAGTTCTGTAATTACAACCTAAGCTCAGTACAACAGCTAACGTAACTTTACCTAGGCCTTTAGAAGTGCAAATTAATGTAATTTGGACGAGATAAAGCAATAGTCTCTGCTTTGCTTACCTACACTCACCAAGCTTATGTCTTGTTCAACACGAAATGATATATACATTTGCGTACGATTAAGAACAACTATCGATGAAAACTAGTCTAACTTATGCCCGCCTAAAATGTCTCAAATCTTATACTTTCCTACACCATTATTGATTGGAAAATTGGCAACCATTCTATGTCGTATCAATTCAAAATGGGACCATTCAATCAAGTTCAGAACAGCGTCTGATGTTTTAAACTCAATTTAGACGCCATGCACAGATATTTCTAAGAGAAGTCAAGAATAAAGGGAATAATTTTACACGACACCACCCGACTGTCGAAGGACATTTGAGTTGAATAATGTCCGAGAATTTCGATAGGCGTTAGTAAGAACGGAATTGAACGTCTGCCATTGTGTTGAGTTACCAAGTACCGATAAACAGGAATTGTTTAGAAAAGATCGCATTTCGAGAATTTGTAGCAAGTAATCACAAATAAGTTGACGAAAAGAAAGGTATTGGTAACCTAAAGTCAATTAAAAAACACAAGTTATACTGTTAATGACAACGCATTTTGTATATTTCATCTTGAAATCAAGATTTCAATGAAGATTGGAAAATGCAAATGTACGACAAGTGAACGATCTAGCTGAAAGAAAACATTTACACGTCGTTTGAAAAGGCCAGCAAACTATCGGTGGAAAATCATGAAATAATAAAAGATCCACAATATATATGCAAAACATGTTGCATAAGTTATAGATAAGTGCGTAGAACGCAACCTTCACATCTAGTCCATTGTGTTTTCATGAAAAGATAGATTGAATTTTAAAATTGCTTTCAAAAATACGTCCAAATGAAAGTGCTGAAGTAAACATTTATTTTCACGGGATAAATAATATTTCATTGTAAAAAGTGGTAAAAACAACACCCAATGGAAAAACGCCAATTTATAACGTCAACCTATCGTTGAAGGTTATCGATCGGTCAAATTTTATGAATGAATATAGGGATAATTTTTCAAATAAATGACTGCCTTTACCAATATGAATGATACAATTGTAATTCAAATCACCACGATCGAAGTATTTGATTCAAAGCAATTTAAAAACGATTCATCTTTAACAAGTTATATTTAAGAAGCAGTGAGAATAAGTTACCGTTTAACTACGAATTGAACCCTGAAGATTAGATTTCTAAAATGATTGTCAACGCGTGTCTGTAGTTATAGATTAACAAAAAAAGCTTATGTCGGGGTATGAAATACAAGCTTATTTAGAAGACTAAAACATTAACAATCAAGATGTTCTCACGATAGTTGTCAAAAATTTGAAAAACAACAAAAGAAAATACCTCAAAATTATGACAGCAATCATACAAGCAAAACACATAAACAATGCCTTCAACAGACT
The DNA here is from genome assembly GCA_037379345.1 of Perna viridis. Classification (NCBI taxonomy): domain Eukaryota; kingdom Metazoa; phylum Mollusca; class Bivalvia; order Mytilida; family Mytilidae; genus Perna; species Perna viridis. The sequence goes on along the minus strand of CM074517.1, from coordinate 10,529,221 downwards.
GGTGTACATGCTATTGTCTCTAAATATTTAACGATATTAGATAGACAAAACCTAATTATAGTCATACAGTAAGATATTGAAAAATACAAATTGAATAGTTTAAAATGCATGAAAATTGTATCTAATGCTACATACATGTATACTAAACACATGAATCTAGTGCGATAAGACAGAATAATCAAGATTCGAGCAGAAATCAAAAGAATATAATCCAAGGATAAAGACCAGACAGGAAAAATAGCATTACATAGAACATGAAATAACCTATATAAGACGTACAAAGAAACAAAAGCAAATGAGCAGCTGGGACTCTACATATGATGATCATAGTATTTCACTCCTATACGATTATTACGCGTGGCTATGTACTTAACGCTTAGTTAATGAGTTGTACAATTAAGAAGGAAACCATATATATTTGATTATGTATAGTATATGTCCAGTGTAGATAAAGATGCGCCGTAAGGTTTCCATCTTTTGTCCTTGAAAACCGATTCGAACCATTATTATAGTTCAAAATTCAAAGTTTATTAGATTCAAATCAATGGCCCGCTAAGAACACAATAACAATACAAAAATATATGATTCAATAACAATAGGACGTATTTGACAAAATAAAAAAAAAATATGCGATTGTGTACATGCGTATGTTAATAAAGAAATTATAGAAGTTTCGTCATGGAGTGATAGGCAGAATATAGAAGTATCGTCATGGGATGATAGGCAGAATATAGATGTATCGTCATGGTGTGATAGGCAGAATATAGAAGTATTGTCATGGGGTGATAGGCAGAATATAGAAGCATCACCTTAGTTTCATATGTCTGTAACTTTTAACTGATAATACCAGTCCAATACCTTGCTTGTGAATATATCTTTAACGTTGTTTGCACTGTCACTTTTTTATCAATTTAGATCGAAGATCTATATGTTTTACAAAAGAGTAGCATAACCCCCGAAACCGTCCCGATGTATCGTCTCGTGACATCGGAAGCCTGGAGATAACAAATCAAAATGAAATTTTGCTTAGACGATGGAATAAGAATTTTGATAATGCATTTCTCGAGCATGGTGTCTGGTGATGTTGCTTTTTTGTCATAATCATTCTATTGGGCTATTTTGGCCATGCTTCAAAATAATAGAGCTGCAGGTTCTGCGGGTGCTCTATGGCCTTAAACGTGCATGGCTAGTGTTGTCTGCACCATACTTAATTGTTGAAATTGTATTCTAAGACTTTGGCACTTATGTTAATTAACTTGTATCTGGAACTAGATTCCTAAGAAACTAAACACTTTAAATGACACATAGATTTCTATGCGATAACTTGTAGCACTTGAGCTATAAAGCTTATCAACCGAGAAATGTAGTTAGTTGAGAGGGACATGTATCTAACTAAGGTCATGATTTATTTCAATGATTGTGGCGGTTTAAGTTTGAATGATTTTACAGACACAGTTTCGACCTGAAGGTCGATAAATTAAATTTCGACTCGAAAATATTTAGAAATTAGGAAAAGGCTAACTAGATGTTTGTAGTTAAATTACGGCAGTATGTCGGAGAGTTTTGCGTTCATTCATCTAGGTATTCCATGAAAACCGACATCGAACCTGAATATTACGCAAACTGGCCCACTGCAACGATGCATTGTGAAACTAGTGTGTGTGTGTGGTGTGAATTTAAAAAAAGGAACAAAATCAATACTGATTATTTATACCAATAAGCTTATTTCTAGACACATTTGAAGTCGATCTCCGTATTTTCCTTTTATCTCAAATTTTTGCAATTTGACGATTATTTGAGGCGTAAAAATTCAAATGATCGATATAAATTGATTCAGTACATGATTACTTTGATTTATGTTCATTCTGTAAAGCAATTATCAATAAAGTTTATATGTCATGCCAAAATCTGTTTCACATGCTATATCAACCTGAGATTCCTATGTCACCCCAAGGGCCACAGGCCCGCAGGGTGATATATGTCCAGGGTTGATACAGCATGTGATACAGATTTTAACATGTCATGTTCATTATATCATATATTTCAACCAAACTTCAAGTATGGTCTCAGAAGGGGTGTGATGTCTTGGGATGTGATATACGGTATGGAGTATAGGTCAAGTATGGTCTCAGAAGGGGTGTGATGTCTTGGGATGTGATATACGGTATGGAGTATAGGTCAAGTATGGTCTCAGAAGGGGTGTGATGTCTTGGGATGTGATATACGGTATGGAGTATAGGTCAAGTATGGTCTCAGAAGGGGTGTGATGTTTTGGGATGTGATATACGGTATGGAGTATAGGTCTTGAATGTGATTTAGGATAGACGATATAGGGTTTTAACAAACACTTATAATGCAGATACGAAAAAGTTATATTTTAATCTAAATATACGATATAAATCGATACCAATCGGAAAAAGAAAGTACAACCCAGTTTCATATATATTTATACATTACCCCCCCCCCCCAAAAAAAAATAAAATAAAATAAAATAAAATAAAATAAAATAAACATGGCAAAGAACAATGTCATTCTTAAAAACATAAATATGCGGCACATTTAATGCAATTTGACAAAATCGTTTTCCGACTTTCACGTTCATTAACAGAAAGTTATGGCATGACATAGATTTTACGAATCTAACAACTGAGAGAAAGCAAGACTAAGAATACTCAAGGTAAAAACGAATCTTTACCGAGTTTCTTCAAAGAAAGTGTCTAAGGTTTGGGCGGTATTTCATTCTTTTTATCACTCTTAAAAATACTAATTAGTGTCAAGCACGCCAATTCCAATTTACGATGCAATGTTTACTACTAACCCTTAGTATTTACAGGACGATGTGGCATTTAATTTCAAATAAAAAAATCTCGTATTAAAGTGGAAAAAAGACTTACACTATACTTAATAGCAGTTTTCGGCAAAACACGGGTTGTGTCCTGTTTGTATGGATTATGATGTAACCATGGTTCTTAACTCCGCATGGGAGTTACATACGATGGGACATAATTTTTAGGTTGAAACTGGTCTGGATAACCGTTTGTAACCCTTTGTTTGTGTATTTGTGTAATGTATAATCAGTTGTTTTTATTTCTGTTTTAACATGGCACTCAGACCATTTTGAACTGATTTTGACGTGTGTTTAATGGTGTAATATTTTATCACAGTGGCCAGAAGGGGATTGTTGTTTAAGTACTTTAACCACGCCGCATTTTTTTACGCCTGTCCAAAAGTCAGTGGTTTCTTGTCTCCGCATGTATTAATTCGTTTTCAATTCCAGGTTACTTTATATAAGGGCAACTATTTCGCTGTTGTTTTGGTTTGGGGTCATTTTTCACCCCGATGGGGTCTCTTTAGTGGAGTCCGAGATGCTCATTTTCTTTTGTTTCTTTATATGTATTATTTTTTTATGTTATGTTCTTTGTTGTGTATGTCTGTTTTTCATGTCTGGTTTTTGTCCCTGGATTACATTATTTTTATTTCCGCTAGAATCTTGGTTCCCTTGACTACATATTCTCGTTATATTTTGTTCTGGTTATTTTATTTAGGTCACATTTGATTGCTGGCTTTGTCCATATTTGTCTACCTTAATATTGCGTTTTAAGAGTTAATTCATACACTTTATGTTACATATTCACCAAAGTACCACACAAACTCACTTAAAGTACATATAATTTAATCTAAAAGGTACGAAGCTCCAAAAACATTTTACTAGTGTTTTTCATGGACCATCTATATTCAAGGGAATACACTGGTTCAACAACTCTAGTCATAAGACATTATTAGAGGAAAATAAACACCAATTTAAAACTTCAACTGATGACTTTTCATTCAAAATTGTCAACTTTCCTTTCATCTGTGGCAACATCCCTTCGGCTCCTGCGTATGGAGTGTTCATATCACAACTCGTACGTTATGCCAGAGCTTGCCGTAACTACGCAGACTTTTTGTATCGCGCTAGAACTCTAACAAATAGGCTTCTGGAACAGGGTTATGTTGCTACAAGATTGAAGTCAAGACTACAGAAGTTTTATGGTCGTCATCATGAACTCGTGGATCGTTATGATGTATCCATCAGCGCCATGAAAACTGATTTATTCAACGGGTCATAGTTTGCCTTTCCTCGTTTGTCTACCCCGGACTTGACTTTTTATGAACAACTCGGCGGGTGTTTCTAGAAAAGCAGAGGACGCTTACCCTACCGGTACACCTGGTCCACGCTCCCAGTTTTTAGTGGAGTACGAGTTGCTCATTTACTTTTGTTACTTTGTATATATGATTTTAGTTACTTTATGTTCTTTATTGTATGTGTCTGTTTTCCATGTCTGGTCTTTGTTCCTGGATTATATTCTTTTGATTACCGCTATAACCTTGGTTCCCTTGATTACTCTTTCAATAAAGTACAAAGGCATGCACAACAAACGTGCAAAATATCGAAATGGCAATGACAATGTTGACAGTAACATATAACGAAAAAAAGATAACAAAGTGGTATATAATAGTAAAATATCATAGTATATTGAAAGCAGTGAATCGAAGTCAAAACGTATATCTTCTGAAAATCATCAATTACCAAATAAAATTGTACAACTGTACAAACAATAACAAACATGTAAGATTGACTTATGTTTCCTGAAAAGAAAATGGGAGACTGGCGAAATGCAAATTTCAATAAAGTTAATATACATAAAAAAAACAAAGTATTTTATCTAAACCAATAAAACACAAAAATGCTAAAACCGTGTTCACCGTCATCAGCTAATGAAATAAAATGGGTCATTTCATCCACCCACATTAACAAATCAAGCTGATGATAAAATATTTTTTTCCTGTCTTGGAATAAATAGCCGTAATAACCAACTCTAAATTAGGAAGTATTTTTGTTGTGCGTAACGTTTCGGAAAATGTGATGACATCATATTTCACAGCATCTCCTTACACAAGAGTATCAAAACTAAGTAAGAATGGCTTCAAATAAATGAGCAATCTGATAACACAGTGGGCTACATATGATTCAAGTCGTTTGTACAACAATTTTCTGATTGTTATTTCCATGCACAGGAAACAGATAATTGCTTTACATGTGAAGAAATATTTTTTTCTGGAAAACAATAAAACAGCCCACAGCGTCTGATGACGGATGAGTGAAACCTTATCAACGTTACGTAACATTAACAGAATCTCAATTTATCACAAAACAGGAACAGAAAAATTGTAAGATACTTCTTGTTAAAATGTAAAATGTTTTACTGCAAAAGACAGGAGACCGGTAGCAAAGAGTTATCAAGGGAACCAATATTCTAGCGGAAATCAAAAGAATATGATCTAGGGTCAAAGACCAGACATGGAAAACAGACAAACTTAACAAATAACACAAATTCATCAAAATGATACATACAAAGTAGCAAAAGTAAATGAGCAACTCGGACGTCTCTACTAAAAACTGGGAGCATGGACCAGGTACACCGGTAGGGTAAGCGTCCTCTGCTTTTCTAGAAACATCCGCCGAGTTCTTCCTAAAACGTCGAGTACAAGATAGACGAAAGAGGAAAGGAAAATTATGAAACGTTGAACAAACAGTTTTCATGGTGCAGATGGATACAGTGTAACGAGTAAAACCACGAAATATTGGCTGTAAAGAGTAAAGTAATGCTGATAATTTATTAGAATCTTGTGGTTATTTCAGTTTTCACATTCGATCTACATGGGAATTTTAAACCCAAAGGTATATATTGCTGATGTTTTTCATGTGCATGACATTTTTTATTGAGTAAATGCCATATACATGCAGGAATGGTGTGATGTGTTCTAAAACCAGCATAACCTTTCAGAAAATTTGAAAAAAAAAACATGAAAAACATGTCCTCCTACGATACATATTTCTAAGGTGGTAATAAAGAAAAACAATATTGAAGAATATTGGAAAAAGCATATCAAGTCTAACTGGAGATCATCAGCCTACATATTTGTATTTACTATCATATATCATTGTAGGCATCCTTATAACTGCAAAAAAAGAACAGTGATATGACCGAAATTTAAAAAAAATAATTTACTGCTGATTAAAAATTTATATGATGTCTAAAAAGGGTTAGCCCAATAAGTGTATTGCAGAACAATTAAAAATTTAAAGCACAATATGATCTTAATATGATGTACTTATATATTTTGTAATTTCCGTCGTGGTGTAATTTTATCAATGAGTTGAGAGAATTCCTGAATCTGTACGCAAATAGAAATTACGTACATGCGCATAATCGATTCTTTTCTTCCAAACATCAATAACGCCATGCAGACACCAAATAGCAGATTATAGACAAAGTGGCACAGGCTGTCCTATTTTTATGTCGACTTAAAATTCACAAAAGGAGCATCAAAATTGTTTATAAAACATGTGTTGTATTGTTGTTTACGCCTACAATCTTATCTCGGCATGTTATCACAATTTGACTACAGGTTATAGCTTGAGTAGAGACACCAGAAACCTATTGTAAAACGAACCATTATTGTGACACTAACAGATGACCATCAACATAATAGATTTTGTAGAAATAACAAGCAAACAATTCATACCCTTTATTCGTGTACTTCATAGGGACCTGTTTGAGCTGTCAAACATTTGAAAAAGACTGACTTCTTGGTAATAAATGAGAAGATATCCCAGCATGTAACTACGTCAAAACGATAATACTAAAATACAAGTGAATTGTCCTCTGACAACTTGTACCCGTTCTTGCCTTACTCTAACTTGATCTATACCACTGCTACAAAGAATGGTCTTGTTTTCCATGTTACTTGAAAAGGCTATTGTTCACATTATAGTAAGGTGTGACCCATATAAACCTACAAATTATATCTATTGTGGAAAGTGTCAAAACAAATTCCACAGTTGGTATTCCATGTCTATAGTTGCAATTATCTACGTTTTACCATGGAGAGCGCGTGGCATAATATACATGACACGGGTAATGAATAGTTCGTTAGTTTAAGCCAAACATGTACTCAAGTAGAGTGAGTCGCGTGTTTATATACATGGAAAAGATCATTCAACTTTTTTGCAGGTATTAAATACATACTGTTCATTAGTAAGATGCCACAGCCATTCGACCTACTTCGTTGGTCATTATCTTCCAACATATACCACTATGACGCAGAAAATTGTGTCCGAGTACTTAAACTACGAAACAGAGATGACGTACTTTGCGTAAAGGCTCAACCATCTTCATTACCTTTACTTTTTTCTTCCATTTGATACCAGACAGACATTTCACCTATATTTTGTTGGTCAGTGGCGTTATTGGTAAGCAAGGGACATCAAATCCACTGGCAGTGTGTATGCTTTCATCAACCGAACAGTATATCATTTATAGTGATTATTTATATATTGCTGATCTTTTATTGCAAATGATGTTTTTATTTCAAAATGACATGGAGGAAAAGCGAAATTTATTTTTTTTTCCTTAAAGTAGTTGCATTTTCAGACAAGAAAATTAAACCATAAATTTTCTAGCATTTTGTAAGACTTTTGAAAGCTTTCGAGATTGTTGAAATTTAAATATTGAAGAAATGTCAATGATAATTTCTGTTGTTCATATTCTTACATATGTCTTATGTTATGTTTTGACTATGAAGTTACTACTAAGCACCATTTTGATGTGTTATTTGTGAATATTGATTTCTGCAGTTCTGTCGGCAATACAAAGACATTTAACATACCAATACCCGAGAACCTGACACGTCATTGCATCGGTCCAGGATATTTGTTGAATTACGAGATTCTTATCCAGTAATATCTAGATATGCATCTATGTAAAAATGTTTTATGTGAAAAATACATGAATTACTTTTCAAAACACGACATTATTTTTATACCAGTTTATATAGTCATTATCGGCTAATATTTGTTTTATACTGGGCACACCACTGTTAAGTTTGTCTCATTCGTTTCCAGATACAACTTGTCAAATACACTTGTTCTTTAGATGTCTCAAAAGCTAAGACTGATCTGCTACCGGTGCATATGTAATAATTATGGAAGCGATTTTCAAAACGTCAAAACTTTAACTCAAATATTCCGATATTTTTTAGTTTTTTCCCTTCAAAAGGTCAAAAGTTTCATTTAAAAAAATATTCGTATGGCCCTGGAATGCTTCCGTAAACACTGGCTCTACCACAACGAAAACATCTGTTTTATAGGATTGACGAGTTTTTCTGCATTTAATTTTAAAGTAATAATTATTTTGAACATTAAATAATGAACAAACTATACCAGCCTCATGAACAACACATAAAACTTACTAGACAAATAAGTAAGAAATATCTCGTGCTGATATCAAATATATAAACAGTAAAGTTATCTCTATCACTTTTCAATTGAAAAAAAAACGAATATAAAAAAAAGATCAGTACGAAATCATTCACAAACCACGGAGGGTAACCTTGTGCCCCATATCGCGGAAACATTGTAAGTTATCTAATAAGTGCGCATGTTCGCTCTCTTGGGTAGGCAAAATCACTGTCAAATTTCAATACCATTTTCATGATACAATAGCTGCCAATGACCATAATTACCACCCCTGTCGTGCGAATTTGATCGAAGAAAATACTGACACTAAACATTCTGCATGTTTTACCCCCAGCCAATGGCCATATAACCCCACGTAAAAAAGATGAATCTGCAATCGAATACAGGGGGTAAAACAAACAAAACGTCGGTTGTACACTCAATACAGTTAGCACCGAAAACCCATTAGGACTTATTGATCCATGATGAATTTATGTTGGTACGAACACTTAACCCAAAGACTTCAGAGACAAGACGGGGTCCATATAACTATAAGTGGTCCTTTGTCGACCAGTTGATTATGTAACAAAGATTTATGGTGGATCTTCTCTTGAGAATCTTGTGCATCCCAAAGTTTGATTTGTTTAGTTTAAAGTATTCATCGTAAAAAAAAGTTAATTGGTCTCTCGAATTCAGATATAAATGTCCGTAAACCAGATCATTACTCCAAAATAAACAATATAAAAATAACAAAACCTTCTGATATACTTATGTTCATATTTATTTATAAGTAGAGGGTACGATTATAACCCGATAACCGTATTTTTCCTATTATGATTTTGCTTTTTCAGTTTTTTTTAGCTATTGTCAATTAAATTAATGCAATTTGTGAAATGAGTTTCAATACCGTTTATATATTCAAGTCGTCTTGTTAAGAGGTAGTCACTACTCAAGAAACAAAATCGGTCATGTTAGAGGCAATAATAACTATATGAATGTATCACCCAGAATTATTAAATTTGAAAAAAAAACACGTGAAACGATATCCTAGTTTCCAAACTTAAAGCTCGAAAACAGAGATAAAAACAAAAGCAATTTGCAAGCAAGCACGCAAAAAAACCGAATAGACATATCTGTTGGACCAACGCAAATTAAGGCGAATTAGTTATATACCCATGGTTATCATGGTAAACAATAACAACATATACAGAGTGTTCAAGTTAGATTTATCGATGATAAAAACATAACGAGGCAATGAACAACTCCAAAGGAAGTACTGGACGGTCATTAGCACGTAACCCATAACACAATCGTTGATACAACGAGACACAACCTAGGTGCTGAACGGTTATGCCCTTGTACCCTAAATCAAGCATTCAATAAAATATAGATCTTTACACAAGAACGTGATAAATTGGGCCTTTTGACACCTGACATTTTGCATCTTCACGGATTTAAAAACTTGTCCACAATATTAAGTGCCGACACCTGGTTAATTTAAGGACAGGAACACGTGTTACATATAGAGGTATATAATATAAACCATTGATAGGGCCTAATGTTAGCCTGACCAGAATTGAGTAGATATCTATCACCATAACTGATAACTTTCACTGAGACCATTGAATTGTCGGTCGTGAAAATATAATCTACAGTATATGAATACGAATTTCGTCTTGAACTGAGTCAATGGCTTTTTTAAATGCTATATCAATAATATTATAAAATTACATGCGTTATATGAACAACGATATAATGCGTACTGAAAACAATTATCTCGGATTTCTGAGATAATGAAACCCAAATTTGAAGGACTGATATAAAACAATTTTTCAATGTCCATCACAATGTATTTTGTTGGAGATGAAGTTGCTAAATTATGTCTGGTGTTTTCTGGGTGTTGGTTGTTGTTTCGGTCTCTGAATCCTTCATTTTGTCTATGTTCTTAACATTTAGAGTAAATTTAATTAAAAATATCTGCATTTGTGATTTTCCGCTAACCCTTTAGTTTTACTCATATCTTTATTTCAAGTAATTTGGAGTTGAGGGCAGGAAACGAGGAAATATTTTCAATTTAAAATTTGTTTTGCCTTTATTTCACTTACAGTGAAGGACCGTTGATATCAATGAACCAGTGCAAAAAAGGTAAACAATGCAAACATTCGAAAGTCGAATTGATATCATAAAGTAATTGACCAATTACAACGCGAAAAACAAAATTTAATCATATCAGTTCCAATTTAGTATACTGCTATTTCTTAGCATTTTGTTAGCTTTGGTGTCTTTACTTCCGACATTGTAGAATTCAATACCTTTTGAGTGTGCAAAGAGACGATATTCTTCCTAATGGTAAATATTTCACTAATTCGGTTTTCTCTTTAAAATTATACGTTTTTTTTTCAAAACACTGTTTTAAGTACAGCTACGGAAACACCTTACTGATTTCATCAGACTTGCTATGATTGATCAAAAATTAATCTTAACAGAGGTTCATCATCATACCTTTCAATTGTTTTAGAATATTGGAGATAGGTTTAATAAGAAAATCTAATTTTATGTTCATTTCCTCCGTAAAATTTTAAACAAGAAAAACATAAAAACAAGAAAAAATGTAATTAAATGTACTTCGGATCTGAAGTTCTGAATCTGTTCACATTATTATGGTAAATCATATTTGATGACGTAACATAAAGTAAGTAAACATGTAAAACGTGATAGAATACTTTTGAAACAACTTTGGTTCATGCAGTCACAAAAGTTGCTTAATGTTTGAAAAAAATATATTTGTGCAAAGATGCTCCTGAAAACAAAATTCTAAGTAAACCTTCTCGCAATGTGTATCAGATTACAGTCGCCAAATAAAAAAAAACAACTAATTTTGTACAGTATTTAAATCCGTTTTGTGCAAACAACAAAGCAATAACTATTATTTCTTTATTATAAGAACATCCAATACACTTTCATACTCTTCTAAAGCTGTGTCAGATTTTATTCCTTTTTTTACTTTTTTGTATTAATATTTTATGGAATTATAAAAAAAAAATGTCATTCGTGTCAACAGTAAACTTGAGCATCTTCAGACATGATGGATCCAGCACTTTATTATGTGGCGTTCAGATGGACACTGACGCCCCTCGTGGTGGTCCGATTGTGATAAAACTTAGCCTATCTGCCGATTATATTTCTATAACCTCCCCGGTGATGGCATTTGACTTTCACATCGCAAAATATTTGGCACTTCTGATTGTATTATTATTGAACGCTTACATAAATTGGTATTAATTATGAGAAATGAAAGCATTGAAACGAGGATGGACATTTAAACGACGTCGTTGAATGTAAACAGTGAAATTAGTTAAAGTAAGCGTAAACAAACATTGTATTCCATTAATATGGATTTTAATTTAAGGACTATGATTTCAACAACAGATGTTTAGAATGTACATTCTTACATGAATGCCTTAAATTCACTAAAATCATTATTACTTTATCCCCACAATAAAAGTGCTTGTCAACGAAATTTTTACAAGGCTCCATGTTCGGTTCTCTTGATGGCATGTCCGCTAGTGGTTGTATTTATATATGACACAGCATAAATGAGAAGTCCCCTAGTCTTTATTGTTCTTTAGAATTGTAGCGAATACAAGTTAGCAATTAGGTGTTACACGACTAGGAGGTAACCTTCATACTTTACAAACAAGGGGTTACTGATATAACGTTACACTCTGTGAACATTAGAGTACCGTACCGTATTCTGAATATCAACAAAGGCCTTGACTATAAACCTTCAATACTGTATCCATCGTTTGAACAAGAATATAACAACATTCATAGGATTACTTCGTGGGAGTATTTTAGATTCGGTAATTGTATGTGGCATGCCGTTACTTTGAAAACTAGTGCACATATTTTGAAAAGGAGTTCAAGAGTAATCAAGGGAACCAAGGTTATAGCGGTAATCAAAAGAATATAATCCCGGGACAAAGACCAGACATGGAAAACAGACATACACAACAAAGAATATGAAGTAACTAAAATCATACATACAAAGTAACAAAAGCAAACGAGCAACTCGGACTCCACTAAAACCTGGGAGCATGGACCGGGTGCACCGGTAGGGTAAGCGTCCTCTGCTTTTCTAGAAACACCCGCCGAGTTACTCATAAAAAGTCAAGTCCGGGGTAGACAAACGAGGAAAGGCAAACTATGACCCGTTGAATAAATCAGTTTTCATGGCACAGATGGTTACACCATAACGATCCACGAGTTCATGATGACGACCATAAAACTTCTGTAGTGATGACTTCAATCTTGTAGCAACATAACCCTGTTCCAGAAGCCTATTTGTTAGAGTTCTAGCGCGATACAAAAAGTCTGCGTAGTTTCGGCAAGGTAATGTATGAGTTGTGATATGAACACTCCATACGCAGGTGCTGAAGGGATGTTGCCACAGATGAAAGGAAAATTGACAATTCTGAATGAAAAGTCATCACGTTTGTCGTAAAGTTTGGTCAATAGTTTTCCTTTACCATCGATTTCTAAGAGTATGTCAAGATATGAGGCTGACTTCACAGTGTCTGTAGTATCCTTTATCTCAAGTTCTTTTGGGTAGATGCGATGTATTAAATCCCCAAAATTAGGATTGTTTAAAGATAATACGTCATCTATATAGCGGAAACTGAGATTGAATGATCTAGCAAAACGATATTCTTTCTTTCTGATCAGATCAGCTATAAAGTCAGCCTCATAAGAGTGAATGAATAGGACGGCAAGTAAAGGAGCACAATTTGTTCCCATCGGGATGCAGACCGTTTGTTGAAAAACACGTCCACCACACTGAACAAATATGTTGTCGATTAAAATTTCCAGCATTTTGTTAACATCTTCCTCTGTATATTTGGAAGATGATTTGGAATTATTTCTTACAAAGTATGAGGAGTATCTACCAAGAACTATATATTTGTATCTAGGTGTACCATCTATTTTGGAAAAACAACGATGTATAATCTTTTTAAGTGGGGATTTTAACTGAATATGGAGAATAAAAGTACACAGTGTTGAAAAATCATAGGTTTTAATGCTATTATATTCAGATAATAGTCTTGAACTGATTGTCTCCAAAAGATCTTTCGAATTTTTCAGGATCCACATTGAATTAATACCACTACGGGAGTAACAAGTGTTATGGTAGGATTGCATCGACTAAACACTGCAAACAAAACCATCATTTTCGCCTATCTAGAGCAACTTCTAAAACAAAGAGTGGTCCCAAGACTTCGGACCTAAGAAAGTGTTTGTAGGACTTTTCATCATAAGATTAAGTGTATTAATAAAAAGATTCTACAACAACATTCTTAAAAAAACATCGTTTTTGCCTTTTAAGGGCAATATTTCTACCCAGGATTCGACCCCATATGGAATCGTTTGTAGGCCTAAGCACAAGGATCATTTCATCAGTGAAAGTTTTCTATCAATTTTTTTTATGGTTTTCTTGATATAAGCTTAAAGCTGCAAACAAACACCATTCAATGAATATAATGCTAAAAAGGATCATCCCGCAGATCATATGTAGACTTTTTATAGTTGTACAAGTCAGAAAGAGATTCATCTGTTAATTATATTTCTCTACATCTCATAGTTTATTATTAGATATACGTTGAAATCAGCGTTTCAACCTGTAACACTATAAAACAGACACGGCGGCCATGTTTGTAGCATTAACCGTGATTCATGCATGTCAAAAACCCACAAAATTCACTTTTATTTTTAATTCAGAAACAGTAACAGACCACATAACGAGTCTTAGTTTGTCATTTCTTACAGACCACAGAACCAGTCTTAGTTTGTCATTCTGATACAGACCACACAACCAATCTTTGTCATTCTGTTACAGACCACATAACCAGTCTTAGTTTGTCATTCTATCACAGACCACATAACCAATCTTAGTTTGTCATTCTGTTACAGACCAAAGAACCTGTCTTAGTTTGTCATTCTGTTACAGACCACATGACCAATCTTAGTTTGTCATTCTGATACAGACCATATAACCATCTTAGTTTGTCATTCTGTTACAGACCACATAACCTGTCTTAGTTTGTCATTCTGTTACAGACCACATAACCAATCTTAGTTTATCATTCTGTTACAGACCACATAACCTGTTTTAGTTTGTCATTCTGATACAGACCACATAACCAATATAAGTTTGTCATTCTGTTACAGACCACCTAAACAATCTTAGTTTGTCATTCTGTTACAGACCAAAGAACCTGTATTAGTTTGTCATTCTGTTACAGACCACATAACCAATCTTAGTTTGTCATTCTGTTACAGACCAAAGAACCTGTCTTAGTTTGTCATTCTGTTACAGACCACATCACCAATCTTAGTTTGTCATTCTGTTACAGACCATATAACCATCTTAGTTTGTCATTCTGTTACAGACCACATAACCTGTCTTAGTTTGTCATTCTGTTACAGACCACATAACCAATCTTAGTTTATCATTCTGTTACAGACCACATAACCTGTTTTAGTTTGTCATTCTGATACAGACCACATAACCAATATAAGTTTGTCATTCTGTTACAGACCACATGACCAGTCTTAGTTTGTCATTCTGTTACAGACCACAGAACCAGTCTTAGTCTGTCATTCTGTTACAGACCACATGACCAGTCTTAGTTTGTCATTCTGTTACAGACCACAGAACCAGTCTTAGTTTGTCATTCTGTTACGACCACATCACATGTCTGAGTTTGTCATTCTGTTACAGACCACATGACCAGTCTTAGTCTGTCATTCTGTTACAGGCCACATGACCAGTCTTAGTTTGTCATTCTGTTACAGACCACAGAACCAGTCTTAGTTTGTCATTCTGTTACAGACCACATCACATGTCTTAGTTTGTCATTCTGTTACAGACCACAGAACCAGTCTTAGTTTGTCATTCTGTTACAGACCACATGACCAGTCTGAGTTTGTCATTCTGTGACAGACCACATCACGTCGTAGTTTTTCATTCTGTTACAGACCACAGAACCAGTCTCAGTTTGTCATTCTGTTACAGACCACATAACATGTCTTAGTTTGTCATTCTGTTACAGACCACAGAACCTGTCTTAGTTTGTCATTCTGTTACAGACCACATAACCTGACTAAGTTTGTCATTCTGTTACAGACCACATAACCTGTTTTAGTTTGTCATTCTGTTAAAGACCACATAACCTGTCTTAGTTTGTCATTCTGTTACAGACCACATAACCAGTCTTAGTTTGTCATTTCGATTTTCAGATATGATAAGGCAGCACACTGAAGTGAGTTATGTTCATTGTTTCCGCAAGTGTGGATGGTTTAAAGCAATTGTCCATGCTGGGTGAGGTTTGACGGCGGGTGGATTTCTTTAAAACAGCTTAAGTCTATTTCATTCGTAATACAAAAAAGCAATTCATTTTGTTCATGTGATTTTATTGCATTTTTGACGATTGATTTCCAAACACGGCATTAACGAAGTCATCTAAGAATTCTAGCAGTTTGTGTTTTGCCAGTATTTCAAAATAAGTCCGCTGCAAAACCAAATGTATTGATATCACGGTCGATGAAACTGAAAAGTCTTAAAACTAAAACTGAATGATATTGAATTTTGTGGTTAATTGCAGATTCGACCGAAAAAAAAAGTTTCTTTTCACAAAGCATTGTCTCAAATGAAAATCATCCTAAGCTCACATTAATCGAGTGAGGTAACGACATAAAAGTATAATTAGACATGTGGTAAACTTGAAGTAAAAGAGTAGAATAAAGTCCAAGTGAACCAAGAACAGGAGATTTAGAAGTATGAATGAGGAGTAAAGACCTCAGGTCATGAGGATTTCTTTTGTAAATGAAACAAAGGCTGAAAAATCTACTATTATTTTTGAGAATTTTACTTATGAATTGACAGAAGCAACGGGGGATCAGTATGTTAGAGTTTCTCCTTGACAACAAATCTCACTTTCGGAGGGCCACTTTTCTAACAAATTATAGGCATTCCAATGGGCACTAATTGTGCACCTCTCCTAACCGATCTGTTTCATTGTACATATGATTCGGGGTGTCTTAAAAGTCTTGTCAACGATAAGAGGTTCAAAGAAGCTATCTAAATTCATTTTACATTTTCCCTTTCTTGTGTAGTACTGTACCAGCTTCCTATGCTTTTAGTGTTTATATTTCTCACATAAGGTATGTTAGAGCTAGTAGCTACTATTCTGAATTCTGTTCGAGCCATTGTTGCCATAGAGAACGTCTCATACATTGCCTAAAAGTTTTATTTCCGATATCCAGATCTTATCAACTCTCCAGAATTTAACGCTACTTCTCCATAAAGCCCATTTGAAGGCCTCATTTCTCCTTTGCTGCGTCTGCAATCGAGCCTTCTTTGTTTTATTTATATTTTGATTATATTTAGTTTCTTTTTGTCTTCTAAATGTGGCTATTTTCACTAATTTGTTCATATCTTCTGTCCTGGTTATATTACTGATTTTACCTACTTTGACCGCGGTGGCAATTTTATACTGCCCAATTATATTGTAAGATACCGAAAATAATGAACCGTAATTGAAGCGGGGTGTTAAGCGCGCTTTAAAACCTAGTTTAATCCACAATTTCAAATCGGAAATGCCTGTACGGAGACAGGACCATTTCCTTGATATTGCGATAGTTAGGCACCGATCTTTTTTATAGCGAGGGGCCTGTTGCTTAATATTTTTTTTTCTGCTCTTCTTAATATTATTTATTTAGTTTTCAATAGCAATCGAATTATAATTTTTTTCAGGAATCTGGCAGGTTTTTTTGGTTTTTTTTGCTGGTCAAATTTACGATAAACAATAAATGTAAAATATATATTATGTGTAAATATCAAAGGAGGGCATATGACAGTAAAGACTCAGATAATCAATTATTGTATTCTTGTTAAGACCAATAAAATTAATTAATAGGTTTACATCCCCTCCCGCTCCTAAAAATGACATTTTTTTTTAAATGGGACGGGAAGTCCACAATCCAATCAGGTCTTTTTTCACTTCAGTTTCTTGTATTTAGACACTATAATATACAAATCTTTCAATTCTTGGATACTAAAATAATAATGTTTCTTCCCTGAAACTGATGTGGCTATGGATTTAGAACATGTCTATACACCAAAAAGATAAAATTAGACCAGAAAATATCTGGTAAGGAGTGAAAAATAAAAAATAAAATCCTCCCAACCACCCCATATTTTTGGTGAAGGTTTAATGAAATTTACTTGGCCTAAACAAGACATGGCATTGTCTGTAGCCAGGAATTGATTAGGAGCTCCTTCTTTTTTTCTAAACCATACAGAGCATCAGAAAGCCTGGGACTCGTGCGGGCCGGGATTAGCTTCCCCTGCGATAGCACGAGAAAGTCTGAGACTCGTGCAGGCCGTAAAGTTTCCCCTGCGATAGCACGAGAAAGTCTGAACTTTTGCAGGGAAGCAGCCCAAGTCACAATCAATTATGCATGGCAAATCTAGAGTCGATAGCCCTTTAGCACCCCAAAATTATCAATTAGGCAAGAAGCAATCTATGAGTAAATTCATGTTTGTATATTATATCTAATTAAAATTCTTGCACACTTATATAGAAAATAAGGGGGACAGGAGACAACCTTGGAGTATTTCTTGTATGTTCATTGAAGGATGGTGAGAGTGTTGAATTGTGGATGACTTGGCATTTGGTGTTTTGTAGGAGTCCTAGGATAATCTTTACAATTTGACAGGGATTCCACAGTGTCTTAGTACCTTCCAAAGTGCATTTCTATGCTAAGGCCTTCTTGAAGTCCCCGAAGTTTATGTAGAGGCTGATTGCCATTCAATTTGGTCAATACATGATCGACCTCATCAGAATCTGGAGAGTACCTCAATCAATCAATCGAGATGTTGAAGGTTATTTTTTTGTTGATCATCAAGACCTCAGGTGGAAATTTGGTTCGGTTCTGGGGCTTTTCCAGTCCTTATTCGTAGGGCTTTTATGATTTCATCCTTAGACATTAGGCCAGTATCAAATCAAGGTCTTCTCCAAGACGTAGATCAGAAGCATCTGATATATCTTCTCCATTAAAAAGTGGTCGATCTAGGTTTGTTATCACATTGCCATATTTGTCTTTCACTGGTTTGGATGTGTTGGTCTTCCTACCTGTCAGTTGGCGTGTGATGTTTACTCAGTTTGTGTTATTTCTGCATTCTTTGCTTTTGAAGCGAGCTCGTTGATGTAGGTTCTTTTATCCTGTCTGTTCCTTTCTCTTTACTTCTTTCCTAATGCTTATATGTTCGCTCGTCAACCATCTTGTCTTGACCTGGTCGAGTTATATCTTAACAGACCTACGCTTCTCAGTTGTCTCGATTGTATTGTCAGATAACCATGGCTTGTATTCCTTCTTTGAGAATCCAAATTCTTCTTGGCATGTGGTGTTGTATGTGGATTTTACTCTTTTCAATTATTCTACTACTGTGCCTCTTTCTTATGTTATACTTTTGACTTCTAATCTGATCTTGTCTGGTTGCCATGGCTAACTTGATCTTAAATTTAGCCACCACAAGTTGATCGGATGCTATATCAGTACCTCGATAAGAACAGCTGTCATTTTCTTTCTCCATCTCCTGGCGACTGTAATATGGTCTATCTGGTTTCTAGTTTTCATCTCTGGAGACACAAAGTGTTTGTTTTGTTTATATCATTGTGGGGGAGTTGGAATGTCGTACCTCCTATCACCAGATCGTTCTGGGAGAAAAAAAATACATTCTGAGTTCTCCATTTTCGTTGATGTTACCAATTCACTCCTTCTCCGTGATCAGTTCTCTCCATGTGTAATCTTTTCAAACTTTGGCATTCATGTCACCCATTACAATCAAGATGCCCCAAGTGTTATTCAATCTTTGGTAGCTTGGAGCTGGTTGTAAAACTCTTCTTTGTCTTCTGCCTCTGCTGCGTAGGTAGGAGCGTAACATTGAATGACTGCTACTTTTTGTATCTCTGACATAAATCTTGCCGCGATAAATCTTCCACTCACAGGATTACATTCAATGAAATTAATGATGATTTGGCCTTCATGTTGAGTGAGATTTCTACTCCATATTGATCCACGTTTTGTGGTCCAGAGTACAGTAGAGTTTGCCCTGAATATAGTATGACCGCTCCAGATGATGTCCATCTAACTTCGTCCCAAAATATCAAGTTGTAGCGCTCCATTTCTATTGCAGCCTGGGCAGCTTTTCCGGTTTCGTATAATGTTTCCACGCTCCAGCTTGCAATCATTGAGGCAGTCTTAAGGGAGAAAATTTTCATCGGCGGATGAAAATTATAGTTAAGTGAAACCGAATGTATTTTGTAATACATATACACATATCACAAGTACTGGTATATTTCAGGAATGTTGCATTGGTTTCAAATCACATAGTTAAAATATTAATTAGTTTCTCGTAATAAAATGTATTATGTAAAAGATGCATATATAAAGAACGGAATTTACATGTGATGATTTTATCTTCAACAGATAAAAAGTGCTATGGAGTGAGATAGTATTTTGTTACAAATGTTAATAGCTTTTTATTTTTTATTGACTTTTAAGTCTGAGAGCACACTCTCTGCTAGTAGGCAGCATAAGCTGTATATTTTGCAGTCGAGTAACTTTTTAATGAACTAAAATTTTTGAGGTTGTGCATTTGGCACATTGGACAACTATTAAGTCTTAAGTGTCGTAAGGTTTCATCCTATTCCATTTGGATTTAATTACACTTTCTCTAAGAAATTTACTGAGGACTTAAATAATGTACAAATAAATTTTAGTAGTTCAGGTTCTTACAAGCAATGTTAAATAACATTTGAAGTTGATCAAAAGACCCATTAAAGACATTAAAGCCATCATCTCGGAGCTATTTATGTTGTGCTTGTTTGGGAACTTTTCAACCAAAAAGTTAACAAGTTCTTACACTTGTATGTCACATATGTCAGGGCAAGGGACTGTCCTCATTGCACATCGCATGAAGAACTAATTCTAATAGAATGTATGATATTAGAAGTAAGTTATCATTACTCAAAACTATAGCATAGTCTTCTTTTTTCATTTCAAAGTGAACGTATGCAGCCGCCTTAATTAGTTCATTACTGAACATGCTTGTATACATGCGTACATCCAAGTTCCTTGGTCTTTAACTATAGGTAGCAAAAAATAGTCAAGAAGTCTACGCACTTTCCCCAATGGGGAATAATCGGACGGCATGGTTTTCTCATCTTTTCTCTATTGGAGATAAAATCTAAATTGGTTATAATGTTTAGTTGTAGTTCGTATTTTTTTTTTTTTTTTTTGGTCAACATACTAATAGTTTGTTTAACAAACTGGATTAATATAATACAAAAGTCTTTAGATATTGATATCCATTTAGTTGCTCATATAACATTATCAATTTTTTGACTATAAACCGTAAAATGCTAATATTAAAGACATTTGTGACATACTTCTTCATACATAATGTAACATGTTGAATGGCAGTTTATGGTACATTCACTATATGTACATGAGATTCCTCTCCTTTCCTTTTCTTTTTTTTTTTTTTATTTTTTTTCTACCTTAACTTTTTTTAATGAAAAACAGAATACAACATCATTTTTTTTTCACCATTAAAGCAACTTCATTTATTTTTTTCTTGCCACAACAAAAATATTTTTTCTATTTTTCTTCAAAAAGATTTTTTTTTCAAAAACATCCCAGCCCCCCCCCCCTTTCAATATAAAAATGGTCAGTGCCTTATATAGACTATCCTTTTGACTACAATTGCTTAGAGCTTATCAATTCGGTGATTTAAATATTGCCCTACAATTCTTTCCATATGTTATCAATTGAATTTTCGAATGAATCTACATCTAAGTATAGGTTTTTTTCATAACTTTTAAAAATTCAATGTTTATTAATAAAAGGTTCTGAATGTGATTTTCCCTTGAAAGTCCAAAAAGAACTTTAAGCTGAATGATATTTGCCTCTACATTGGAATTAGTCAAAGAAATAATATACATATACATATTATAATTCATGACTTATATAAAGATTGAAAATTGTTTAAGACTAGTGAATGTTTTGATTCCTTTTGTGGAAAAAATAACTGAATTAAATTTCCTTTATGGTGTTTTCTTGTAAATGTGACAATGTTTTGTATTTTCAATAAAACGAGCGACATAAAAGCATCCCGATTATTTCATTTCCCAAGTTTTCCTGGCATATGATGAATCCAAAGCCGAATTTATCTTTACCAAGCTTTTGACCACACCTAGAATTTTAGGCGAAGAGAACGAACCTGCATACAGATGCAAAGCGAGATAACTCAAACCACATTAAATAATTATCTTTCACCAAGAGCTTTTAAACAAAAACAAAAACAATCACTATCTTTTCAGGGTGTAGCATAAACCGTATTTTTTCAATGCACCTCAATTGATCCTGAAAAATGTTTAATCAGTTGTCTTTAAATTCGGGTGGTTGTAATAATCACTCTTAATCATGCTTATTTAATTTGTCAATCCTCATATTACTACCTATTTAAACATTCCATAAAAACAGCTACACTACACATAAAATAATTGAAAAAAAATCCTTTTCCCATTGAAACTATTGGAGAGTTCGCCAATCTTATTAGTGATGTCATATTCACTAATTAGCATATCTTTAAATGTCAAGGTGGTTGCTAAATAAACAATTGACAATTTCATGATTAGAATCCCAATATTCAAAACTTTTATAACTTTGTTATTTTATATCCTATTCTGGTTTTATAAAATGTTTCATTTTGATAAAATTATTCATACTTTGTGTGTGTATTATCATTAAACAATCCTAGTGTATTATTTTGGTTATTTAATGTTCTTTGTTGTGTGTGTCCAGCTGTTTTCCATGTCTGGGTTTTGTCCCTGGATTACATTCTTTTGATTTCCGCTAAAATCTTGGTTCCCTTGATTACTCTTTTACTTGAAAAATAAATTTGAAATGATATTTATATGTAAACCTCAGTCTATTTTATTTAATAAAATTGTTTTTGAAATTTTACGCTCATAGTCGAATTGCCGAATATTTATTTAAAAGTTACATGGATAAAAAGAGTTCTATTGGCAGTGTAGGAACCAAATGAATTTTTTCAATTATATTTAAAATAAAAAAGTTGTGATGATTTAAAGTTGATGTCCCATACCACTCCAAGAATGTTTTGCTAACCGTAACCAAATCAGGTACATGTAAATTGTAACATCGCAAAGGACTCTCCTATTTGACAGTTCATCCGTAACTCTAGATCTACAACTGTGCAAAATTATTTCATCAACACGGATAAAAAGCGTGCGAATCAAATCTGTATTCTCTTTTTAAAACTCAATTAATCATCCAAGAGTGCCAGTATTTTTTTTCCATAAAAAGGTAACGCTTCAATGTATCAATCGCATACCAACAGATCATCTATTGGTTTAATCCCGGTTTGCAGAGGCGTAGCTAGGCCTGTTTTAGTTGTACGCAAAATTACGGCGAGGGGTCTTGGGGGGGGGGTTGCTCAAGGCCCCCAGTGAGTCCGGCAAGGCAAAGCCCTGAGGGAAACTCCTGAATTTTAACAATTATGGCCAGTTTTTCAGAGCCTATACTACGTTCATAGTATGCACATGTGATAAATAACCTTTATTTCATCTTTAAAATATGTGTTTTTATTTTTGTTACTTTTTCCGAAAGTACGCAACTGCGTATTTGCTTATAGGCAGCTACGCCCCTGGTTTACCTACTTTTAATTACACCAATTATCAATATTAAATAAACAAAAAAGACAGAGTTTACTGACCGTAAGATTGTATAGTCTGTTCCAAATATATAGGTTCTATTAAGCAATCCAAGAAAGATAACTCCAATAGAAAAACTTTAAACTTCGCATATTCTTATTCCAGAACGAGAAATCAAGGGAACCATGATTCACAAGGTGATCAAATATAAATAATTCCAGGATAACAACAGACAAGGAAAATAGAAACGCATAACAAATAACATGAAATAACATACGTAGCACGTATATAGAAACCAAATTAAATGAGCCGACTAACTCCACTAAACAGTGATTTCATCCCATGTGTAAATTATTTCTTACAAGTACTTCACAGGTGAGTATTAATTTTGTTACAATGATGAATTATATGTTACAAGTCATTTTCCCCTTGTGTGTATTATTTCTGTTACAAGTGGTTTTTGGGGTTTTTTTTTCAAGTGTAGAAATCTTTTAATTCGTTTTAATGTACAACAATTATCATTTCTAAAGTATATATGTACAAATTACTTTCTTTTCAGAAGTAAATTGTTGAAATACTTGAACACAGATAACTTTCTGATAATCCTGGTTCTATTCCTTACACAAATGTGATAAAATATACTTGCTAATAACTGGACAAGGGGGCAATTTTTTTTCAAGCAGTTGCATAAGTTGCATTGATGATTCAACAGGTGTATGTTCATATTGTAATGCAATTTCTAATGGTAATAATCAAAACTAAGTTTGTTTAATTGTTATACAACATGGGTCATTTGTTTTGCTCTGGTTATACCACTTTGAAACTTAAAGGGTTAATGCTGATTGTTTGATGAGAAAACTTGATGTTGGGTTTGATTTTCTTCTCTTTTGACTCTAAAATTGCCTAGATAAGATCGGACATTGTGCAATCTTGAATTTTCCACAATTAAAATTAAAATAAGGAAAACCTTGGCCTTACCCTAAAAAAAATCCAGCATTAGTTTTTGCTGAAAATTTTTGACATTATTTTTTTTTATTAATAGCTTTCTGAACTATATACAGAAAATTCGCATATTCAGTTTATTTTGACTACTATTCTTTGCTTTTCTATTTAAATATATGTTAGAGTGCCCAACTCTTGAAACAGTTTACTACATGTACAGAAAAATATACATACTGTATTTGGAAATTTGAACAGCCCATAATATAAAATACTAGTACATAGTGATCACGATTGAGGATTTCTGTTGGTCTGTATGTTTGTCTGTCCATGCACCCACTGACCCATCATTAACTCTTCCAAAATCCCTAAATGTTTTGTTTTTTATATAAAACTTTCAGGGCAAGATATTATTGGGTACTGATATTTTGATTTTTTACCTGAATGAATTTGTGAGTTATATTCCCTAAAGATGGACTTTAGCATTGACTTGGTTAAATGTCAATTTTACTCATTTTATTTCTATTACTTCTCCTAAACAGATTGATGAATTATCATGAAACTTTCAGGGGATGATAAATAGGTAATGTCACCATGCACATGGTGTTTTCTATTTTAATATAAATTAAGGACCTAACCATTTTGTCAAGGATTCTAACCACAAGTAAGACCAATTTCAAAAATAGATCAAATGTTTGAAATTTTCATTTGAATTGGTAAAAAAAAAACCTTTTTGTTCTAAAAATGTGAAATTGTGAAAAAAAAATTAGATGGAGGAATAGTACAAAAATCAGCAACAAAAGTCATTGAAAATTGAAATTTGACATTTTTCCTCTAAATTGAACACTTTGAGTCTACAATTTCCAAAGAGGCACCATTGCAATCATTACAATGTATTGGACTATGCGTTTTGAAATATAACACAAATACATCATCTATTAGGGCAAGAGAGTTGGTAATATGTGTATCTTTTTGATGAAAAAAATTAAACACAGAAACATAAAACCTTAAGGAGCTTATTAAGACACAATTGTAATGTATTCGTTGTTTGTAGCTAGCCCAATTGAACAATGTAGTATTTCATTGTTAGATAAAAGGTTATTTGTGCAAGCCTGACCTTTGAATATTTTTATTTTGTTATGTTTTTGGTTTAAGTTTTATCATCATAATGTCATTGCTCAGTGTCATTATTAATTAGATTCAATTTGTCATAGGACAATCCCAGTGTTTCCCAATCAGCCAAATATAATATTGATTCCTGAAGTATTTAAATGACTAATTTTAGCATTAACTCCTGAATACTAAATACCAATAAAGTTGACCCATGTCCTTTGTGGTTTATATTTTCATAACCTTTATTTTGCCAGTCACACATATAGATAGTAAGAGTACTCATATTCATCCCTTATAAATCAATTGATCTAAATGCTTTTTTAGAGAATGGTTATTTGATAGTGCATCTTCTTATCTGATTGTCATCAAAATGCTTTTAGGTTTTCATATAAGATTAGATGAAATTTCTATAGTTTTTTTACAAACATGACAAATGGAAGCTAGTGTATCCTTTTGTGGGGGGTATGCTGACAGTAATTCCTGTTTAATTTGGTACATGACCAACAAAAATACTTTAATTGCTATGTAAGTTTTATTCATGAGGTAGAAACTTCCTAAACTGATAACAATGAAGAAACTTTCAATAACATTAATTATCAATTGAGCATTGATGAAATAATATCACACAAGAATAAGGCCAATCAAATCAAGTTTTTGTTCTTTCAGACATTTAAGATATAATAGTGTCCTAGCAACCAATATGTTTTTTTTCTAATTTGTCAAGATTTGTGTGAAAATTAAAAGTTATGGTAAAGTAAGCACAATTTTTCTTCAAAATATATGTTTTCAATAATATTTCAAAAGAAATATTTCAACCAGAAGAGGAAAAACTCTTTGAATTAAAATGGAAGTTGTAATGATAAAAAGAATGGACTCAGAAAAAAAAAAAGTTTTGTTCGTTTTCAAGTGCAAAAGATTCCAAAGAACGAAAAATTTATTTGGAGTGGCCTTGAGTGATACAAAAACATCATGGTCATTATTCACATAATTAACATATCTGTGCCTTCTTAATGGACAAGTCAATCCATGTGGACATGAGATCTAGAAATATGTGAGTTGATTTACTCTACAGTTAGTATAGTTCTTCATATTTATTTTGTCCCCAGTTCGTCTTCATTGATAGGCTTTTCATGATACATCTGCAACAAACAACCATTCTTGTTATCACTAAAGCCAGGGCGGATCCAGGATTTTGATTGGGGTGGGGGGGGGGAGGTGCACAGTTATTTTGAGGTTGAATTTTTGAAATATCCTTCTAGAGTGGGTGCAATGTAGATATCTCTTGAGGTAAAACTAGCGAGAAATTAAAGTTTCAATCTAAAACCGCCTTAATCTACCCCTGACAACCCATGCTTGGCAAATTTGTTTTGGGGGAGGGGGGCAAGGGGCACATCCGCCACGCCCTCGCCTGAATCTGCCCCAGAACTTAAGGTTCAAAAGAATCTGATTTGCTCATCTGGTGAAAAAACTCTTCTTTAGCCTTTCAAAAGCAACAACTCAAATAAAGAGCTGCTATTTAACCAGGATCCTTCAAGTTTTTTTTATATGGATTGTTTATATTTTGTGCTATAACCAAATGTCCCAATTTTTTTCATTTTTGTCATTTTAAGGGAACAACTCAAACAAGGAATCATCATACTAACTATTACAGTTTTCCAGTTAAAACCAAATGACAACAAAAGATTACTCTAATAAATGCAAATTGATGACAACAGCTCAAATGGACTTTTAATCCAGGTAAGCTAAAAAATTAAAATCCTCATGCACAATCCCCCTTTCTTGCAAATCTATTTTTAGTGTTGATGACCTTTACCTGTGACCTAAAATCAACAAGTGTTTTAAACATCAGAAAAGATTCCTTCAGTGCAAGTTTTATTACAATCTAAGACTACTATACAGAGTTAGAAATAGTAGTCTGCCCGCCAGCCCACGACTGGCTATTTTTTGGCAGGGCTGGCTAATTTTATCAAAAATTTATATAGCCATATAGTAAAAATATTTAAAAATTGTATTCAGGACTGTCTAGAATTTGAGTGAGTTTCCTACCCTGCTACTATAATCATCAAGGCAGTCTGCACTGTGTAAGCCACCAAGCTTTTAAGACTTATGTATACAATTTCATTTTTAATTTATTTTTATGTTACTTGAGTTTAAAGGGGAAACTATTTTGCTGTAGCAGTGTATGAAGATGTTTTGGGGCCAGCTGCAGCCTGTCCTGTGGTGTGAGGGTTTCCTAGTCATTCACTGAAGACCAATGGGTGGCCTTGGGCTGATATTTTCATCCTGGTAGGGTTGTTGTCTCTTTGATATATTCACCATACTTATTCTACTAAAGACTAAAAAAAAGCTATGTCCCAAAGATGGAAAAGTGGTCTTACTACTTGGTGGTAGAAAGAGGAAAAAGTGTATTCAGTGATAACAGTTTAAATTATGTGACAGAAACAAGTTTTCCTATCAAGTCTTTTGTTATATTGACCTTTGACCATCAAACCTCAGAATCAACAGGTTTATTCCTTGTAAGCTTATCTTCTAGATGCGCAAGTTCAGTTTTTCCAAAACTGAACATCAAGGTAACTTTGCATTCATTTATTATTCCTGTCCCTATTGTGGTAAAATTTTGACTTGTTTTACAAGAGGCTTGTTAATCCAGTGCACAAGTTCACATAAAGAATACCCAACGCTTTAAATGGACTTGAACATTAAATTGTAAACCTTTAATTTAGATTTGAAGGTCATTAACAACTCATGATATTCCTAAATGAATATACGACACTGACCCTTTCTTAAAACAATTCTATCAAAATCCAATATGTAGTTTAGGAGGAGTTGTGCTTTATTGGTTTAAACATGTAAACCTTCAAGTAGGATTTTTCCCAAACCTTTCTACAAAATATAAAAATCCCTTGTGTGGATAAGGAGGAGTAGCAATTACAAGACGTGGACAGACAGATAGATAAACAGACATACAGACATACAAGGTTATTCCTATATATCCCAAAACTTTCTGTGAGGTACATGTACAATACATTCTCAAATAAAAAATCTAATAGTTACTTGAATAAGGCGCTGTTCTTCTTCTCTTTTCTGTTTTATTTTTTTCTGCGTGGAGCTGAAAATAAATTTATTACTCAATGATAGGTACACAAAATTTGAGGTGAGGACAACAGATATTCCAGCCATTCACTTTTATGACAAGTGAACTCAAAAAAAATTTACAAATGGGTCTGAGACAGAAATGGCTGTGTTGCCAAATACACCAAGTCAGTTAACTGAAAGCAGAAGTGTGGTGGACCTGAAATCACACCCCATGTTATGGGACATCATATTGAAGTTGCTTAACAAATATCTTGTGACTGTGATTTATGATTGCTGAGAAAATGTTATGAAAATATTTTCCCCAATTACCAACATTCACCATCCTTCAAGCTGTTTTGCTAGAGTACAAACTAACCAAAAATGACTTGAGGTGCTTTTCATGATGTGTTTATTCTTCTTAAACCATAGATGTATGTTCCATTATTGGTTTGTACCCAGTAGTTTATCTAAGACAATGGAAAAGAATTATTAAAAGCTTTAAGCCAGTTTGTACCGGTTAATGTTCTAATGATTTTTTAAGAGTTGTGTCCCTTACCCTAGGTCTACCTTCTTAAGCCAGTTTGTACCGGTTAATGTTCCAATTATTTTTAAGAGTTGTGTCCCTTACCCTAGGTCTACCTTCTTAAGCCAGTTTGTACCGGTTAATGTTCCAATGATTTTTAAGAGTTGTGTCCCTTACCCTAGGTCTACCTCCTTAAGCCAGTTTGTACCAGTTAATGTAAATCAAGAATGTATTTTAGTGCTGAAATTTGGGTTGTCTCATATGTACTACATGTAGTAATCAATGAAATGTATCTTACTTATACACAGTACAAAGATCAATGTTACCCATAATTACTATTCTAAATTGCACTTTTTCAGATTTAGAACTATCGAAAAATATTTTTCTGTTTTTGAAGATGTACCAATTTTTCATGTGTGTTTCTTTGCATGAAAATGTACTCACCACAAAAGTAGTAAATATAAATTCATCAATTAAGTACAAGTCCATATAAAATTCAGACACTGTCCATATTAAAGTTATTCATGATGAAGATAAACCCAACAATATAACAATGCTTTTCCAATCTGCAAATGCTATATTTTTCTGAAAAATTTGTTTTTCCAAATTCAGATCTGCACTTTTGAGAAAATCATACATTTATCACCCACTAAAATCAACCAACGAGAACAAAATCAAGAACGATAACTCTTGCAAAGTGCTAATTTCATGTATAATCTATATAAATTTTATCACAAAAGTGCAACACCAAAATGAAAAACAAAGACTGGTTATGTGATCTACATGGGTTTCTGAACAAGAAATAAAAGTGAATTTGGTGGGTTTTTGACATGCATGAATCACCTCCAGTCTGATTTTACAAATACTGATACTTAAAATCTAGAAAAACTTTGAACTAACTTGATACCACACTCTCACATATGATAACATGCATCTATTGACCTCAATATTCATTTGGATTAAAATCTAAAATAGGAGGTACACAATGGGTGCATGTAATAAAGATTCTGTGAAAGTTTCATTTCAACTCCAATCAGTGGTGTAGAAGGAGTAAAAAATGAGATACGGGTCCACAATGTCCCCATATTCATCAATGACAAAGTCTATGATACCCAAAGTGATTTGGATGAACATCTAAAATAGGTGGTGCATAATGGGAACATCTATTAAAGATCCCTGTGAAAGTTGTCTGTAGATCTCTTCCATTAACCCAATTTTCCAATGAGTCTGTGAAATCAAAATCCATCAAGGAATTCTAAGGTTATGATGTGAACCAATTTTGAATTAAAATCTATTTTTTAAGTAATTCCAGTACTTTACATTAACATATGATTTACATAATTATATATTACAATACCACTTTATGCTGCTGATAAGTGCCATTAAGCTGTCATTTCTAGACTAACAGGAGATGAAATGTACCTCTTAAATACCATACACATGTATTTTATGTGTGTTTTTTACATACATATGAGAACAGGAAGTTTACATTAAAAGATGAAATGATTGATTAACATTGAACTTTCTGTAATACTACTGAGAAACGCCTAGTCTCAGAGGTTGCCAGTTCTTTAATCTGGTTTCTAATTTGTTTCCCTGGTCAATATCATAAGTAATGCAAAAATCGCTAAAAATTCGAAAGAAACTTAAGGAACAAAAACATTACCCACACTTCCTGGTTATAAGTTGTTTTGATCGATTCAGGTCATCAAGGTTATGAAAGAGTAATCAAGATCATGCGAACCAAGATTCTAGCAGAAGTCACCTTATTTTAGAGCATATTGCAACTTCGCTTGAGTTGTGCCATTTTGGATGTTGAAAGCAAGCCAAATTCAGTGGCACAGAATATTTGATGATTGGCAACTTTAAAGACTTCAGTCTTTGATTTTGATAATGATAACCATTACCTATTACCTAAAAATCAATAGGATTTTACCTTGCCAGATAAACATTTTTTTCAAAATTCACAAAGTAAAAGATACATTTTATGTAACATGCAAAATCAATTTTTGACAGGTGGATATAGGGTATGTAAGTATTGTCACATGACTCCGTGATTTCATGAGAATGGGTCCTCATCTCCCATTCAAATGCATAGAGATTCGTCATTAACATAGCACTGAGTTCATTGTTAAAAGCAAAATATATTTTTGTGAAAAACTACTGAAATATCTAGTTCTACTGAATAAAAATGTTAAGAAAAGCAGAAATAGAAGATTTTGCATAGTGATACAGCGTTTTCATTTCCCGGATGTGAAAAATAAAATGCAGACCGGCCTTCGGATTTCAATACGTTCTACATCTAATATTCCAGAAGAAAAACTGAAACTAGAATGAGACTTACAAGCCCTATAGGAGCAAATTTAAGGAGGCAGACCTAGGGTAAGGGACACATCTCTTACAAATCATTGGAATGTTTTTGTATTCACCATTTTACATCAAGTTCATGTAAGCATCAAAGTAACTCTCACTGATTTCACTCCATTTCAAAGGAGAGCTTGAAAGACTGATGAAATTGAATATGATACAAACATATATCACTGATTTCATGAGTTATTTCCCTTACCCTGGGTCCACCTCCTTGAATGGAGATAGAACAAACATACAAACTCAACAAAAGTTATGCCTATAAAAAAATTTTCGTCTGATATTATATACTTACTACCCAAGGAAGCCAGCTATCAGTAATATCAGAGCAGTAAAGCTGATTACTATTATCAAACCAGTTGGTGATTCTGATTCTTTCTAAAAATAAACAATAAAAAAAAGGATTAATAAAATTTATTTGTTCATCAATGTAGAGATGCCAATCTGATATTTTCCTATTTCCATGGTGGTTCTGTTTGAAACATAAGTACTTTGTAACTGTTTTTTTTTTAGGAATCCTACTAGTAGGACTATCAGAATGATCATTTCAGTGATAGAAAGTTTCTTTCTATCTATTATAGTTTCCAAGATATTGGCTGAAAACTGTAAAAAAAAAAAATCTGTCATTTTTTCATCTTTCAAGGGCAATAACTCTTACAAGAAGTCAACTGACAATTTTAATACCTCCAACATGGCTTCACAGATAAAAATGAAAATTTGACCACAGATAGATCTCATCTTGCTGAACACTTTTATCTCGTCAGAAATTGGCTAAACCTAAACGAAAAACTACTGTCTGACCTATAAGTTATATTTTTAATAAAGGCGACCATGTTTTTCGACAGATCAAAAATCCCCATATCAGTTCTATGCAAAATACCCCAAGGATCATTCATACCAAGTTTGGTTCAAATTGGTCAAGTAGTGACAGAGAAGAAGATTTTTGAAAGAGATAACATTAAAAACAACAAAAAAACGTTGAAAAAGGTCAGCAACTCCAACATGGCTAAACAGATTAAAATGAAAATTTGACCACAGATAGATCTCATCATGCTGAACACTTTTATCCCGTCAGAATTTGGCTTAACCAAACGTTTTTTTGGAGATATATGCTAAAAACTACTGTCTGACCTACAAGCTATATTTCTAGTAAAGGCGACCATTTTTTTTTGACAGATAAAAAATCCCCACATCAGTTCTATGCAGGATATCCCAAAAAACATTC
The DNA here is from genome assembly GCA_037379345.1 of Perna viridis. NCBI lineage: Eukaryota > Metazoa > Mollusca > Bivalvia > Mytilida > Mytilidae > Perna > Perna viridis. The sequence continues at coordinate 10,496,897 of CM074517.1, read as the reverse complement.
AACCCAAGTTTGGTTCCAATTGGTCAAGTAGTGTCAGAGGAGAAGAGTTTTAAAAAATCGTTAACGACGGATGACAATGACAAACAATGATGACGACGGACACCAAGTGATGTCAATAGCTCAAATGGTCTTGGCCAGGTGAGCTAAAAAAACATCCAAAAAGGGCAATAACTCAAACATGGCTTAACAGAGTAAAATGAAAAATTTTACCACAGATAAATCTCATCATGCTGACCACTTTTACCCATGGCAGAAGTTGGCTAAACCTAATGGTTTTGGAGATATATGCGAAAAAACTACTGTCTGACCCCTGTGTTCTATTTTTAGTAACGGTGGCCATGTTTTTTGGACAGATAAAATATCCCCACATCAGTTCTATGCACAATACTCAGCGATCATTCATACCAAGTTTGGTTCCAATTGGTCAGGTATTGACAAAGGAGAAGATTTTTGAAAGAGATAACATTAAAAACAACAAAAAAACGTCGAAAAAGGGCAATAACTCCAACATGGCTTAACAAATTGAAATGAAAATTTGACCACAGATAGAACTCATCAGTTCTATGCAGGATACCCCAAGGAAGGTTCATACCAAGTTTGGTTCCAATTGATCAAGTAGTGACAGAGAAGATTTTTGAAAGAGATAACATTAAAAACAAAAAAAAATGTCGAAAAAAGGCAATACATATGTAACTCAACATGGCTTAACAGATAAAAATGAAAATTTGGCCACAGCTAGACCTCATCATGCTGAACACTTTAACACCATGTCAGAATTTGGCTAAACCTAACAGTTTTAGGGATGTATGCAAAAAACTACTCTCTGACCCCTATGTTCTATTTTTAGTAACAGCAGCCATGTTTTTCGACAGATCAAAAATCCCCACATCAGTTCTATGCACAATACTCAGCGATCATTCATACCAAGTTTGGTTCCAATTGGTCAGGTATTGACAAAGGAGAAGATTTTTGAAAGAGATAACATTAAAAACAACAAAAAAACGTCGAAAAAAGGCAATAACTCCAACATGGCTTAACAAATTGAAATGAAAATTTGACCACAGATAGAACTCATCATGCTAAATACTTTTACCCACAGTAGAAGTTGGCTAAACCTAATGGTTTTGGAGATATATGCGAAAAACTACTATCTGATCCCCTATGTTCTATTTTTAGTAATGGCAGCCATGTTTTTCAACAGATCGAAAATGCCCACATCAGTTCTATGCACGATTCCCAAAGGAACATTCTTACCAAGTTTGGTTCAAATTGGTCAAGTAGTGTCAGAGAAGAAGATGTTTTAAAGAAATAATATTAAAAATAGCAAAAAAAAAACGTTGAAAAAGGGCAATTACTCCAACATGGCTTCACAGATTAAAATGAAAATTTGACCACAGATAGATTTCATCATGCTGAACACTTTTACCACATGTCAGAATTTGGCTAAACCTAACAGTTTTGGAGATATATGCGAAAAAATACTGTCTGTCCTATAAGATATTTTTAGTAAAGGCGACCATGTTTTTCGACAGATCAAAAATCCCCACAGTAGTTCTATGCAGCATACCCCAAAGAACATTCATACCAAGTTTGGTTCAAATTGGTCAAGTAGTGTCAGAGTTTTAAAAAAATTGTTAACGACAACGTACGACAATCACAGACAACGACAATGACGGACACCAAGTAATGGCAATAGCTCAAATGGCCTTTGGCCAGGTGAGCTAAAAATAATGTCGAAAAAGGGCAATAACTCCAACATGGCTTAACAGATCAAAATGAAAATTTGACCACAGATAGATCTCTTTTACCCCATGTCGGAATTTGGCTAAACCTAACAGTTTTAGTACCATTTTTGTCATTTTTCAGACAAATAACATACCATCTAGTATGCACTTGGTAAATTTAACACTTTGAACAGCTGATTACTTCTCAGGTAATCTCTAGACTTTTCCCTCTTGATAAGGAAACCCCAATAGTTTATGATTTGGAGTGGATAGTTAAGTGAAGATGGGTGATTGAAAGAAATTCTTCAGCCATTTTTTAACCAAAAGGATGTCTCACTTTCAAGGAAAATAAAATGATGGCATTTGAGATTGGCTACTTCCAACACTCCCACAAAAAAGAAACATTCTTGCAACTATTCACCAGAACATACTACATTGCACACATTGTCACATGGCTCAAATCTTGTCCATTAGCCAAAGACTCAGCAAACTACCAACCATTCAAATATCAGTGTTATACATGTAGAAACAAATGATGTAAAAGGCATGCAGAAAATGCTGGTCATAAAAAGGCTATTTCTGTTACTCAAGGTCTTGGTCTTGCCACTTTTATTCCATCTAGAATGAGGTAATAAGATGGTGCAGCTGTTGCGTTTCATCACATCTCTTCCTTTTTCTATCGATGTCGAAGCATTCCATAAATCCCCAGAATTAGAGCAGGGACTCTATTCTGTAATTTTGTTGCCGAGCATGACTTACCGGCATATTGTTTGGTAGTGGATCATTTAACTGACTTGTAAAAAAAAAATGTCACCGGATAGTAAAATTGTTGAGAAATTTCTTACAAGGCTTAACTTCTGTGATTCTCATTGTAAAAACTGCATAAAATATAGCAATTCATATTGTTATGTACTGACTTGTATATACACATGAAATATATACAAAATATTGAAAATGTCACAAAAAATCTCATGATTTCCTGCATGGACAGTACAAAAGGTTAACAGGTATTGTTAAAGTATTCATTTTTGCTGTTTTCACTGTGGACAAAAGATCTAAAAAAAATAGTACATGTACCTGCAAAATTTATTTTAAAAATTATACAAGGTAACCATTTTTTAAACCATAAAAATTGATATCCGCCAACATGTTTACTTGACAGAATCCGCAAAAATTAATACACTCACATAATGCCAAAACCATAAACCCAAAACGGTTATTTATATATGATACTTATACAATTATATATACCTCTTTCACTTCAGCAGGTAACGAAGTATTATATATAACGAAATCGTTTTCCTTCTCCTCTTCTTTATTTTCCTGATTTGTAACTGTTTCATCACTTTTACCTACATGAACAAATAGAAAAAATTATATCATTCTCATATAATTCACAAATACTGCAAAATAAATTAATTTTAGTATCGGCTTTTTGTGTGAATTTGAATGGATATCAAAAGAACATATTCCAATGATAAAGACTAAGCAGAGGAAATAGAAAAACACAACAAAGAACATAACATAACCAAAAGAATATGTAAAGTAAATTAGAAATATTAGAATGAATAGGTCAGCAATAAGCAGAGCACAATTTGTTCCAAAAGGAATGCTGACAGTCTGTTGATAAAATTTCCACCACACTAGACAAATATGTTGTCCGATAAAAAATTCTAGCATTCTGACAACATTTTCTTAAGTACATTTACAAAATGTTTTGAAATTGTTTTTTTACAAAGTATGGAGACTCACTACCAAGCACTTCATATTTATATCAAGGTGTTTCAACCAAAAACAACCAAAAATGAATAATATTTTGAGTCAGAACTTCAACTCAGTATGTGGAATAGTAGTATACAATGCTGAAAAATGAGAGGCTCTTATATCCCAATAATAATCTAGCATGTTTCCAGAAGATCTTTTGAATTTTTCAGGATCCACATAAAACACAGCACAGTATTAGCCTGGGCATAACACCTTTAAAATTTTCAATTACACAGGAATAATTATAACATATGTTTCCATATGTTTTTCATATGTATTTGAACATATGAAAAACATGTAAAATTTGATATTGCAATTTGTCCCATGTAAAGTGATAAATTTGAATTTTCTGTGAGCTAAAATAACCAAGTCTTGAGTCGAACCTGAAAATATACAAGTATAAAAGTATTTTTTATATGTTTAAGGAATAGTCTGATGCCAATTACACTGAACTGGTTTATCATGTTAGGGGCCGGTCAAAGGCAAAAGGTCCATGGGCTGTTTGTCTCTTAAACATATTTCCTATTTCCTTTCTTGTAAAATTGTATAAAATTATACAGTATTTGTGATTCAACATTTAAGAAACAACAATGAACTTACTAAGGAAAAGGGAATGCTGTGAATTGAATGCATTGTAATTTGGACATAAATCAACTATAAATATGATCTTAACCTCACCCAAACAACTAGAATCAGAAGTCGATAATTTGAACATTTAAATTAACCATCCTAACATAATTCCTACCATACTTAGAAAGACGTAATACTATCCTCTAGATATTGTTTCACATTAACTTTTTTTCCAGAGGATGAAAAATTTTCCGTACCTATTAAATTATTTCCACTGCTTGATTTATAATATTACTATAAGTTATTATGTTGTCCGATAAAAAATTCTAGCATTTTGACAACATTTTCTTAAGTACATTTACAAAATGTTTTGAAATTGTTTTTTTACAAAGTATGGAGACTCACTACCAAGCACTTCATATTTATATCAAGGTGTTTCAACCAAAAACAACCAAAAATGAATAATATTTTGAGTCAGAACTTCAACTCAGTATGTGGAATAGTAGTATACAATGCTGAAAAATGAGAGGCTCTTATATCCCAATAATAATCTAGCATGTTTCCAGAAGATCTTTTGAATTTTTCAGGATCCACATAAAACACAGCACAGTATTAGCCTGGGCATAACACCTTTAAAATTTTCAATTACACAGGAATAATTATAACATATGTTTCCATATGTTTTTCATATGTATTTGAACATATGAAAAACATGTAAAATTTGATATTGCAATTTGTCCCATGTAAAGTGATAAATTTGAATTTGATTTTTTTTTGGTAGCCAGACATCTTAATTTGCAACATTAAAATAGCAAAACTTACATGTATCTTCTACTACTGAAAAATCTGCCTCTGTTTCTTCTGATGCTGGAGAGCCAGCCAACTGAACAAACACATGACATTTATATAATCCAAGATTCCTCATGCAATCATCAATGTACATCACAATGTGTGGATCTATATATTAAAACAAAAATAATTCATGGATGTTTGACAGATCCATTATCGTAAAGTATACCTGCCAACACTCTGCATTTCATGGTAGGCTCCTGCATTTGAGCCCCATGTCCAACAAAGAGTTGCCTCCCCATAAACTCCCTGGTTAAAAGATTTCTCCCGTATAATAACCTGCAACTGAAAATTTGAAAATATGGTCACCATTTTTAATCTTCGATACTATACTGCAATGCCACCTCACTCAGACAAATTATTCTGACTCTGATTTAACCACTCACCACACTGCAAGTATCCTAAATGCTGTGTGTTGAGATAAATTTGAAGTAAAGCATTTGAACTTTTACTCATAATATCATATCAGTACCATTGCATATAAAATTCAGACACTGCCAGTGGTAGAGATGATAAACAGTAATGGAAGCCTCAATAAACCAATGTTGCTTCTTTTGGTCTTTTACCTAACATCCAGAGCTGCCAACCTGAAGTTAAGAAAAATTGTAAAACTGTGGGTCTGCTGGAGATTTTTTGTGAGGAACAGACATTTTTGTTTTATAAAGCTTCTATGCAAGCTCGATCAAAAAACTGTAAGGTTCATTTTGTATTGTAAAATACATGTACATTATTGGCAAATGCCCAAGACTTTGAAGTGGATTTTACTCTTTTCAAAACCAAAGCAGTCTTGACGATGACAAAAATCCCGATTTTCATTTTTTTTCCTGCTAATTAGTAGCATGAACTTTTGCCAACATTGGGAGACTTACGCTTAAATAGTAGGAGTTGGCAGCTCTGTAAAAAGTCTTTCCCACATACAGATCTGTATTTTGGAAAAAACCATACATTAATTTGCCACTTAATATCAATAAAATCATGAATCAAGAATGATAACTCTTGTAAAGTCCAATTTCATAAGCATATATTATCTCAAAAGTGCAAAAACTAAATGAAAAACTATGACACGTTATTTGGTCTGTAACTGTTTCTGAAATAAAAGTGATTTTCTGACATGCATAAATCTTCTCTTGTCTGACATTTATTAAGGATGTTGGCTGCTTGTGTTCAGCCATTCTTGCCAGTTTTTTTTAATCCTCTGGTTTTAATAATTTCAAAGCATTAATATTTTTTTTGCCCAGTGACCCCCCTCTTTTCTTTTCATTACTCACCTTAAAATGTTATTTGGGAAGTTTTTTTTTATGAAATCCTTGTTGTCTCTTCAATGGTTTTAACAGATAGAACCTACTAAGACAAAACCTATGGAACATCTAGAGAAATCCTTTCACAATCAAACCTCATAAATTTACCATCAACTACAGAACCAAATCCCATTGGACATCTCGTCTTAGGACCACACAGATAGGACTGTCTCCAATATGTTATATCTGACCATACAGTATCCCCTCTATCATTGATTCCACATATTGGCAAAGAGTAATCTTTGGCATATTGTTGGAGCTCAATGACAAAACCAAGAACAAATGTCACTCGCTCCATTAGTCCTTTTGATGGTCTGCATTCTAAGGCATCAAAGGTTCTCTTCTTCCCTTTATAAGAATAAGTGAATTTTCTGTGAGCTAAAATAACCAAGTCTTGAGTCGAACCTGAAAATATACAAGTATAAAAGTATTTTTTATATGTTTAAGGAATAGTCTGATGCCAATTACACTGAACTGGTTTATCATGTTAGGGGCCGGTCAAAGGCAAAAGGTCCATGGGCTGTTTGTCTCTTAAACATATTTCCTATTTCCTTTCTTGTAAAATTGTATAAAATTATACAGTATTTGTGATTCAACATTTAAGAAACAACAATGAACTTACTAAGGAAAAGGGAATGCTGTGAATTGAATGCATTGTAATTTGGACATAAATCAACTATAAATATGATCTTAACCTCACCCAAACAACTAGAATCAGAAGTCGATAATTTGAACATTTAAATTAACCATCCTAACATAATTCCTACCATACTTAGAAAGACGTAATACTATCCTCTAGATATTGTTTCACATTAACTTTTTTTCCAGAGGATGAAAAATTTTCCGTACCTATTAAATTATTTCCACTGCTTGATTTATAATATTACTGTAAGTTATTATAAACCAGCCAGAGGTATTCCTAATTGTAATTAGGGAATTATTTCATATTATTATACTTCAGTGCTTACTTAACTATATAAAAGTAATACAGTAATTTTGCTGTTTCATTCTTTTAAGTCGTCTAGATAACTATTTCCCTATCCGGTGAAATAGTTTTGAATATTTTCCCTCTACGGTAAATTTCACGATCAAATTTCCTGGACTTTTTTTGTCACATTTATTTCATTGGTTTAAATCGAATGACATCATAGGAGAGAACTCAGGAGTTTTCATTGTAGGATAAAATAACGTAACAGCAGAGGACAACAACAAAATGTCTGAGGGATGTAGGTTCGCTTCCCTAGATGAAGGCGATTTGATTAAGATAATCGATGAAAAAGTTGCAAAGGCAACAAAGGAAGTAATAATTGGAGTTGTTCTTACATTACAAGAATATTTACAAGTGAAAGACAATCAATTTAAATCACTAGAGGCTTTGGAGACCACTGACATAAGTGATGTTGCAGGGGTACTGAAGAAGTTTTATGGCGGAACTTGTAAAACGGATGGCCACTTGTATGCCCCTAAATCCTTCACGGCTATTTGTTTCTGCCTTCAAAAACATTTCATTAAAACAAGAAAAGAGGACATTATAAATGATGCAGGCACATATATGCATCATAATATTGGTTCAGGTCAGTTTTAACAGTGCTAATGAAAAACATGCACACAAACTGCATACCAGTAGTTTTTCAGTATAATAAAACACTTATTAACTGGATGTGAGGGTAATAGCAGTTGTATTGTCCCTGAGGTACTAACTATTGTCTGAAGCAATGCTGAGAACAATAGTTAGTACCTCGGTAACAATAAAAACCCATATACTTTACATAGTAACACCCAAAGAGAAATGTGTTAAAAAATCAAAATAGCAGTCTTTATCTGTCCTATTAATAAATTTGGCTGGATTTACTTGTGAATTATTGCTAATAGATAAAGAAAATTATCCTGTCAATTTGGTTGGAATTCAGGCAGTACTTAAAAACAAAAATGGATACAGTATGTTTTTAAAATGTTTTGTCATTGAAAATATTATCCATAATAATATTTTACTGTTTTATAATATCCTGGCAATTAATTACTTTTCTCATATACTTGTACACGTAGGCATATTTTTTCTAAGATAACATTTAACCACAGAATAATATCCTGGACAAAAAAGGTGTTGCATGATAGGACATGCTAGGGCATGCTAAGAATACCCCTATCAACCCTTCCAATCAAAGCTGGGAACGTGATACACTGTACAAGTCATCATGAGAAAGTAATATACCAAGTATTAAAGCAATCCCTCAAGTAGAATCTCAGAAATCTGTTACCAAAATTTCCAATATGCAGCATTTAAAAACTATGAAGTCAATCAGTAAACAGGAAATAGATAGCAACTAACCTGAATGGGGGAGACAAGGTACCAGTCATCATGATAAAGCAATATATCAAATATGTAAGTATTCCTTCCAATAGAAGCTGAGAAATTTGTTATGAAAATTTCCATCATTCAGCAACTAAATAACTAAAAAACATGAAATAGATGAGGGACGATCCTGAAAAGGGGAGACATAGTACTAGTCATGAGAAATCAATATACCATATATTTAAGCATTCTCTCCAGCAGAAGCTGAGAAATCTGTTACAATAAAAAGTGTAACAAGACTGACAGACTGAAGGACAGACAAGGTGAGTGCAGGGGGTATAAAAGTAATTTACAAAACATCCCATAAAATAATGTCCTGATTACTAATTAAAACTACAAAAACTTAATACCCCATTACCCCATTGGATAACTGTACAGTGATCTCCCAAAGGCCATATAGCATCACATTGCCTTGATGCTATATTTTTTACCAGGATGCTATCCAAAAAGAACTTCTCATAAGGTCCAAAATAAATCTGATGATATTATAATTTTTTGATGCAAGATGCTTTATCAAAATTCAGAGGTAACCAGGATGCCATCTGTAAATTTTAGGGAAAACACTGTGTCATGCACCTTTTAACCTTCATTTTGCTTTGGATCAAAATCTAAAGCAGGAGGTGCACAATGGGAACATGTAATAATGATTCTGTGAAAATTTCATTAAATTCCTTACATTAGTATAGAAAGGGTAATGGATAAGATACAGGTCCCCCCTTGTCTCCATACTATCAAATGATTAAGCCCATATTTTGCTAGACAGAAGCCCTAAATTGAGTCAGATCAAAATCTACAAAGGAGGTGCACAATTGGCACTTGCAATAAAAAATCTGTGAAAGTTTCATTCAATTCAATTCTGTGGTATAAGGGAAGTAACAGATATATAGATGGGTCCCCCCATTTAAGTCCATTTTTTGCTATGTGAAACCCCCAAAATTGATTGGGATTAAATTATAAAATAGGAGGTGCACAATAGGAACATTTTAAAAAAAGATTCTATTAAAGTTTCATTCAATTCTTTTCAGTGGTGTTACAGATAAGAGATGAGTCTCCTTGTGTAACAGAAGGACAGACAGACGGACACCCCTATCACTATATACTCCCCACCTGCAGGGTATAAAAATCTCCTGGATACTAATTAATATCTAAAAATATCCTGTCACATCAAAAACTGAATCATAATCACCTAACTTTGTGAACTCTTTTACCCAACAAAAAACCATGCCCCAGTTTTTAAATGGTAATTGTGACCCTAAAGAAAACCCCATCAGACCCATGAATGTTAATCATGATAAGGTTTTGTATATCAACAATCTAGCAGCCAAGGAAAATATTTAACCATTATAAAATATCTGCAGATTAAATATGAAATGAATTTTTTTTTCAGTGTAAAGTATTTTACACAGGATGCTGGTACTACTGGATGTAACATATATTGCCCTGTCTTTCAAAAAAAAGCTGATGACAACCAACAGTTGGAAACAACCAAAACAAAATGCTTACACAAGCGAACTCAACCGTTTGGTCAGGTTGAGTACAAGAACCAAAAATATATTCCCTTGGGTAAAATATGAGCAGAGAAAATAATTTTTTTTTATTTTCTTAGTCAAAATCTACTGGCGGAGAGCACTTCCCTGTTGAGTGTTATATTGGAATTTATATAACCACAGGCACTAATTCAATGCAAACATACAAACAATTATATTACCGGTTACTAACTTTTTTGCCGGATTATGAACACAACATCTATCATTAAAAAATAATTGAATAATAATAAATATTTTTTACACATTTTGTTGGTTATCTAACAAGCTTGGTGCCTTGAGTAAAAACAAATATTTCAAATATCTAACAACTGCTCATGGCATATTTAGAGCTAGGTGAACTTAAAGTGATATAGCAATACTCTGAACTACACACTCTGAGCTAAATTGTCACCAGACACTTCTTGCATTTCAAAAAAGTACTGTTCAAGTTGTTCTGAGTCAGAGCCTCCTTCTCCCCATGCTATCTTGGACTTCAATCTACCATACTCATGCATACCTAAGAAAAAAAATATGGCCATAATGATTGTATACTTATCAATTCATAATAACCTTTATCACATTTCACCTAAAAAATTCACAATAAAATCAGAACATTTTATAAGAATATAATTGCATCAGAAAATTACCCATTCACAAAATTTTACTTTAATTGACTCTGTTACATGACTTATACCCAGTGTCAAAATAATATGATGGCATCATTGGAAAAATAGCTTTAGAGCATGATGCTAAATGGCTACATTTTGCACTTACATGGGATAGTCATCCACTTTTTATGAGCATTGTAGAAGCGAATCTTTCTTCCAGGTTGTCGTATAACGCTAATGGTACATCTATAAAATCCCTGTTGAGTAGCACAACTCTTATTAGTTGCATAGAGATCCAAATGTGCTATAAGGAATAAAGAAAAAAGCAAGGCATCTAATTTAATTGGACATCTAGTGTCAGCCAGTCACATTGCAAAAAAAATTTGGGAAACACAAAAGACATAAAATGGCCTTAACTTTGTGTAAATGATCCAATAAAATCCAGCTGGATATGTATTCTATGAGAGTCAATAACAATACAAAATTTGAAAAGATTCTTGAATATCTTCTCAAGTTATAATCTTTAAATTATCAGGAATGGACAGACAGACTTACCTCACGGAAGTGTATAATGAGCATGCTCATCAACCAACCACACAAGGGTCTATTTCATAAAAAAATCCCTTGAACAGTTTATGAGGAGTTGCACTTACTAGGTTTTAACATGTAATAACCTCAATTTGGATTATCTCCCTTTGGAGTCCTCCAATAGTAATTACATCTATGTATGATACCCAACCTTCCTATAAAATAAAAAAAAATATCTTTACCCGTTTCACAGGAGTGACACTCACAAGGTTTTAACATGTAAAATCCTTAATTTGAATCATCTCCCTTTGGATCCCTCCAAGAGTAATTATATGCCTTCATATAAATCTACATTTGATACTCAACCTCCCATCAAAATCCCATTAGCAGTTTAGGAGGAGTTACAAGAAATGTGGACAGACAGGATAATTCCAATATACCCCTAAACTATGTTTGCTGGGGTATAATAAGATTTGATCCTTCATTTTTGAAACAAGGATCAGGGATTAATTGATGTTAATGATGTCACAGTACCAAGGAAGTTTATATAAAATAAACTCTAATGCCCAAAGAACCAACCAAGAAAGCTTGTTACAAATCAAATCAAATGTTTTCAACAATAAATGTAAAATTTATTCATACCACCACAAATGTGACCAGAATGCCATTCAATTTGCTTCTTCTTTCATGAAATGATTTAAAAAGAACATAAGGGTAACCCAAAGAGATTCTTGGTTAATATAGGTTTATAGAGTTAGGTTTGGATAAGTTTCACTGTACAAAAGTAATCAAGGGAACCAAGATTCAAGTGAAACTCAAAAGAATTCCAAAAATCAAAACCAGACAAGGAAAACAGTACACACAACAAAGTATATGAAATAACCATACATGTACAAAGAAATAAAGTAAATGAGTAATCCTGATTCCACTAAAAACTGGGAGCATAGACCAAGTGCATCGGTAAAGTAAGTTATGTCTGCCTTTCTAGAAACACCCCCTAAATTGCTCATAAAATGTCAAGTCTGGGGTAGACAAAATAGGAAAGGAAAACTATGACACAGTGAAAAAAACGGTTCTAATGGTGCAGATGGATAACCATAGCAATCCACAAATCCATGAAAAGTAAAATCCAGCTGTGAGTAGAATAAAAGTGTTGTGTATCACAGAAAGTTGGAAGGTTACCAACATGCATATGCTGAACAAAATCCATAACATTAAAGACCTGATAAAAAAACAAAACATCCAAAATAAGTAAATATTTATGGACATAAGAAAACATGATTATACATATGAATGGACAGTAGTTAAACCTTCATATCTCCATTACCTAAAAATAGGGCATCTAATGGGACATGATACCTTGCCATGTTGTGTTGTATTTAATAAGGTAAACCCATTAATTTTCACAGTTCAAGAGTTGCTAATTTTTTCTTGTCAAGTAAACATAATTGCAGGTATCAATTTTTGTGCTTTCAAGCATATTATTAGCGTTAAATAGTATAAATAATAAATTTCGTGTTTATCATTTTTGTGGTTTTTGGTCAACCAAGAAAATAGCGAGATTAGTACCTTTACAGCATCCATGGACACATGCTTAATACAAATCATCACTTGGGAACAACAGATCAATGATCTGAAATTCGTATTTCCATTTTTTACTCGGAAGTCATGTGAGTGGCTTCGAGAATTGTAAGTATAAGAATGACAAAAGGGCTTCCGGCAGATAATCTCACGGACAGAAATGCTTTCTTCAAATTAATGTGTGATTCCCTTTTAAACTTTAAATATTTCACTGATATCCAAAATGAATGATATTTCAAACATTTTAAGTGTTAATTTTCAGCTAAATTTTGTCGAACTGGTAAATCGAGACGCCAAACTATTTTTTTGCCATTTGGCCACGTAGTAATTTCATAGAAGATAGTTAAAACCCTATACAATTTAATTGGAGTTATCTCTCTTTGGGTGGTGTTGGATTTTAACTACACCCTGTGAACGGTATTATAATCAAAATCATTTTATCAAGCAGCGTCACAATCAACATCATCAGCCGCCTTTTTTTCAAGTTTAAGGTCTCAAGAACATAAACAAAAGCAATAATCTTATTTTCATGATATTTGTGTACATCTTTGTTTTGTTTTGCTGCAGGTTGCAAGGGAAATATGGGTTAAACACCAAAACATTCTCAAACCTTGGTCCATGTCATGACTGGCACTCTAGCACATTGCTTAAAAAATAACCATCGGGAACCTATCTTGCAGGTTGCACGCCAAGCGACTTTCGAGCTTCAGCACCTTCGGTGCTTTGATTTTAGGATTTGTAGAAAGATAACTCCCAATTAATTGAAGAAAAAATATAAATTCACCTAATCACATTCTAAGAAAGATAGCTCTTAATTCATGGATGAGAAAAAATTGGCAGGGAAAAAAGGAACTGTATTTGTCTAGACTCCATAATACCCACAATTCTCTAACATTCAAAGAAAGATAACTTCATTTCGTCAAAACATTTTTGGGGTAAAAACAATTTAAAATAACCACAACATCTGCGTAAATAATTCTATCAAACTGGAATTCAAACTTGATCTGTATCTTATGATACTCAGTGACTAATAAAAGCTTAAAAAAGATCTTTTGACTTCTACTAAATGTATCATATGGAAGCTGTTGGGTGGCGGACAGAGGAACAGACTGATATGCTCCTGCAAGGAGTTAGATTTAGATTTACAGTATTTCACATAGTCCACTTTCTCCTTAAATGTGAAATAGGAATTCCATACTCTATATACCTGATTTTGCATGGACTTCCCCTGTACCTGCGGCACGATCATCATCCATTATATGTTCCCATTCAGGTCTATTTGACCATAGTACAGTCTTATTACGGAGCATGGCAACCACTCGTTTATAATCTCTATGAAACCCTTTCAAGGTAGCTAATTTAAACTCAATAAAAGCTGCAAGAAATCCTTCCTGAAATTCATTGTTTTTGTCCCATGAACACCTAACTTTCATTGGTCCCTCTTTTGTAATTTGTGTTGATACCTTTGCTGAAACAGTGTGGTCTAAAAGAAATGAAAATAAAAAAATAAGAAATTATGTAACAAAAACGTGTATTTAAAGAAACAAACGATACCTCTTCCATTCACCAGATAACTGTTTCCCCATGCTCATCAACAAGGAAGGGATAGGAGGTCTTCAAGCAGAATATTCATTTTATTTTATGAAAACAAAAAGTTTAAAAGTTAGTACAAAAATTACCTTGAATATGATACTGTAATTTAATATTGTAACTAAAATGAGAAAAAGCTATATGTTAAAATAAGCACAAATAATTAAGTTACAGTTGTAGGCATTCTTGTACATAATGCATGGTACACAACCAAAAGTGCTGATATCATTTTTGCAGGTTAATGTATTGATCAACAATGTAGTCAATGTTTCTTTACAGATAACGGTACAAGCTTTATTCTTATACAACTAGAGGCCCCTTGCATAAACATCTGCAAGGAATACACATATGTGGTGCAAGATTAATATTATATACATTGGAAGTATTATTGTCGGTGGGGTACCAATTTTTGTGGTTTTCATGGGTTTTGTAATTCATGAAAATTGTTTCCCGGCAAAAAGGAACTATTCCATTAGTTTGTATGACAGAGTTGTCAAATCCACAAATTTAAGAATCCATGAGCTGATAAATTTTCCCTAAACCATGAAAATTGGTAACCACAAATAAAAGTACTTTCACAAACAGTAATTTTAAAAATCATGGCACAAAAGTAAGACACCCAATACCTGGAATTGTAATTACTATAAATTTTGAAAAGGTAAACATCGAAAATTCCTGTAATTTTCAAAAATGTTATTTCCCCATTGAAAGTATCATAGTTCTGCACAATGGCTAAAATATGATCAGATCATGCTATATTGCTTAAAAAAACAGAAATAAGCAGAATCCATGTTATTTTAAAATGCAGAAGAAAATTACTGGTATATATGTTTTAATTTCAACTGAAACTGAAATCAAAGCAGTATTTTTGGAAAGAAAAAAGGAGATTTTTGAAGGACAATTGTTGATGGATTGAAAGATATAACTTTACACTACTTTTGCAAAATTGCTTTGAAGCTGCCCAGTCTGACTAACACTCAATTTCGGATTTTTTTTCTTAAAACCTGTAACCAATCAAACTATCTAAAAAATTCTGTTTGACTTAAGGATGTGTGACATGAATTTTCCCATGACTGTTTTAGGTCAAGGCAGACTAAATTACCAAAGGACTATAATCCCCCCAAACCAATCCATAGATAAAGGCAACAAAAATAAGTCTTGTTTCCTTCTACCAACAGAACAAACAGAGTAGGCAGGTATGGAAACAATTATATTTTTTCAAAACATTTTATACTGAGAAAATTAGGAATTACAAGACCACAGACATGGTAAAAAAGTGATAAACACATGACCAACATTTCGAGCAACATATAGGCTGCATCAATTAAAAAGTATGAAGAAACTAGTACTATTAGAATGGAAATAAATCACTAAAACGAAATGGCTGGCCATTTATGTCATTTAACTCCTCGCTATCCCTCTGGATAAAACAATGGGACATAAATGACCAGACCGTGGTAAAACAATGATAAAATGGAGCTTCTGTGATTTATTTCTTAAACAGTCTAGAATTTAAGGGTGTTTCAGCCAAAATGGCCATAAAATGTTTAGGATAGGCACCAAAAAAATAATGTAAAGTAGAATAAGGTAGGGTAGACATATTATAACAACATTCATACCTTTCATTCCTTGTGCTTCTACTTCATACCAAAGATCTTCAATGTCATGTATTGTATGGCTTGATCTCTTAACCTAATAAATTTTAAGTAGGATAAAATTAGGAATAGGATGGATGTCAAATCAATAGCCTTTATTTAGTTCTCACAGCTCTTACATAGTGGATCAAATTGTTGTCTTCCTTGCTAAATTAGGCTCCAAAATATGTGTCTCCTCTGACTAGACAGTGTATCAATATTAAGATATTACATTTTATGGTAGCATTCAATTTTAGAGTTTTGTATTGAGCTCTTTGACTACCACAATTAACAACATTAAAATTTTATGATACTTAAGCTTTCTTGAACACTATTCTTTACAATATTCATGTGGCCTACAGCCTGCAGATATAAGGAAAAAATACTTGAAATTACAATTATTCAACATCCTGAGACGGGCCTGTAAAAATTTAAGACATTTTCAAAGCTTTACCCATATGAACAAGTTCTATTGAGCCTACATTTTGTATTTAACAGTGTTTTTGAAATTTTCGCTATTTTGAGTTTTCACAGGAGTCAATAGTATCTTCCTACAGGGTATGATGTTAAAGATTGTCCTATTTCCTACAGGGTATGATTTTAAAGATTGTCCTATTTCCTACAGGGTATGATGTTAAAGATTGTCTTATTTCCTACAGGGTATGACATTAAAGATTGTCCTATTTCCTACAAGGTATGAAGATTGTCCTATTACCTACAGGGTATGACGTTAAAGATTGTACTATTTCCTACAGGGTATAACGTTAAAGATTGTCCTATTTCCCACAGGGTATGACGTTAAAGATTGTCCTATTTCCCACAGGGTATGACATTAAAGATTGTCCTATTTCCTACAGGGTATGAAGATTGTCCTATTGCCTGGTACAAGTTTAACTACCATTTGGACAAGTAAAAGTTATATTATACAAAACAAAATTTTATCAATTTTTCAACATTCATTTACTAAAGGACAATCTAGATTTCAATTTGGGCAAGTAGAATTTCAAGCCTTAGACCAGAGGCCATAATGTTGAGAACCTGTTGACGTCTGATAGTCAAAAAACAAACAGAAAACATTCTTTGACGACACTGACAGCAGAATTAGAGACGTGTACGAAAGTGTTAGAAACAAGAGTTGACAATCATTTTGACCAATTTTTCGTCCTGTTGAAGGCAGGTAAAGCTTCTAGTTCTATGGAAACTTCAATTTCTTAAATTGGTGGTTTAGCCAGGCAGGAGAATGAAGTCGGGGGGGAAATTTCAAGCAGGGAATGTATGCCTATTTTACCATAAGTCCTTAACTAAGAGGAAGATTTGGGCAGCCCCAGAATTAGAGTCAGAGACACTGATGAACACACTATTCTTTCTTTGCACCTTGATAATCTGGAGAGAGAGCTAATGTACTGGATTAATTGATGTAAGACAAAGACAGTTGTACAAAGTAGAAATCATTGAGATGGAATCCATCTCTGTGGGCCCTGCCATGGTAATTATACTATAAATATGTTTTTAAGAAGCTGATCAACCCACATGCTAAATATCAAAAGCCCACATCAAAAAGACAAAAAAGTTACAGCCTGGATAAGAGTTTGTCAACAAAAAATCAGGAAGTTGACCTTGAGATCAAAGTTCAACGCCGTAGGCCCAAAACCATGGTAAGTGACACGTCTTTATGAGATCTACCCACATGCCAAATATCAAAAGCCCATATCAAATGACAAAAAAGTTATAGCCTGGATACAAATTTGTCTGCAAAAAAACAGGAATTAAAATTTGTGGTTAAAGTTCAAGGCCAATATCTATGTGTGCGACACATCGTCTTTAGGTGATCTACCCACATATATCAAAGGCACACATTGAAAGAAAAATAAGTTACAGTCTGGACACAAGTTTGTCCTTTGACCTTGCGGTCAAAGATTAAGATCATTGGCCAACATCCATGGTGTGTGGGCCTTTAGGTGATCTACATACACAACAAAATATCAAAAGTTTACAACGGAAGACAAAAAAGTTACTGCCTCGGATGGAGTTTGTCAGTGAAAAACAGAATTTGACCTTGAGGTCAAAGTTCAAGGTCATATGCTAACGTGCATTGTACACAATGCATTGTCTTTAGATAATCTACCCATATACAAAATATCAAAAGCCTACATCGAAAGACAAAAAAAATACAGTGTGTACACAATTTACAACAGACGCACAGACAGAGTGATCAAACACCAATTTTAGTGGGGAGGGGCTAATGACTTTGGGAGTACAGATAGTCATAAACAATTTGTCAATTCTAGTAACAAGTCTGATAGGTTTCACCAATTATTACCTTATGATAATTATGTTGAAGTTGTTAAGTGTAAGTGTTTGTAAGAATCAGGCAAATCAGAAAAAATCAGAAACATGCATTTCTAAACTCCATCGATCTGACTATGTAATATCACTCAAGGATACTTTCTCTATTTGGAAAGACTATAATTTGATATCTGCATCACTGGCTTTGCTCAGAAATTTTTCAATAGAATCTTAGAAAAATAAGGTTTTTGACAGAGTTATCTGCCCTTGAAATGTTCATTTTCAGTGCATTCCTATGAAAGTATAACTCAATGCACCAACATGATAAGGAAAATATTGTCTGTTTTCCCTGATTCTGATGGTGCAAATAGTCATATTACATCATCAAAATGATGGGGTTTTTTTTCATACCATGTTTCATCCAATGCCTGATTCTTACAGAGACTGACACTTAAAGGTGGCAATGATCAAAGATTTTCATCAAAGATGAAATTCAAACTGATAATTGTGATTCATATGTTGGGAAAATTTTTGAAGATTCACAAATTAAGATGTTAGCTAAATCATGGAGAACTGATAATCCTAAATATTGAACTTCTTTCAGAGAAGAATGTAGACAAATGTTCCTAATAAGTCTTTATCAGAGTTGCAAGTTCCAGGACTTGATGACATTTTAGAACCTATGATAAGACATTTACATCGGAATAGATGAATAGCTGGTGTAATGGAAATCAATTGTTTTCTGATCCCTTGAAACAAATTGAAACATTTTCTTTTTCTGGTCAGAAATGGCACAATGGGTCTTTCATACATTTCTTTATTTACAGCAGGCTTTAGTGACACTGTTTAATAAATTAGGATCTGACAATGGTGGTGAAGATAGTTAAAGACTTATTTTCAATTTCAATGAAGTCACTTGATCAAAAGGGTTGTGCAGGAGTGTTCCATTACATGGTGAGAAGGAAATGTGCAGCAGCTAATGCAGGTATCAATAAAAACCTTAAAGATATTCAGCTTTAAGTTTTATATTTGCCTCCCACAGGAGAGGGTGTATTTGGTAAGGCTCTAAGAAGAACCCTCAGAAAAACAGATGGAACAAAATGATCAATTACAAGATTGGCTTCCTAAATTTTCTTCTGCTTCTGTAGTTTCGGACAATTCCAACAAATGCGAGTTAGAATATGACAGCTGTGAAGGTTGATCAAATAAAAATCCTAAATATTCAGGAAATCAAGGGGATGCAGTGATGGGCCCAGAAAGAATATGGGGGTGGTCCAAAGTGAAGTTCAACGTTAACGTCAATTTGCCTGATTTGTTTCACCCCAAATCCATACAAAAGCTGTGTTCCAAATAATGGTGTGTTTAGTCTCAACACCAACAAAGGATTTCAGTATTTGTTCATG
The DNA here is from genome assembly GCA_037379345.1 of Perna viridis. Classification (NCBI taxonomy): domain Eukaryota; kingdom Metazoa; phylum Mollusca; class Bivalvia; order Mytilida; family Mytilidae; genus Perna; species Perna viridis. Next base: position 10,477,183 of record CM074517.1, on the reverse strand, counting down.
ATTTCTGCATTGTGTGATAAAGTAATACATGGTGCCATTTTTAGTATTACCACATTAAGACAATCAAGTGCCCTATTCTAATAACTTTACATTTGTTTCTTTTATATATTTCCAAATATCATTTGTGAGCTGGTATTGTGCATGGACCATGTATAATTATCAGTCAATGTGGTTATTTATAATGACACCATCTTATCAAAATAAGAAACAGTACATGTAATTGCAAATACATCAACTTTTAAAGGAGGTTAATATTTGAGTCAGCATCTCTTTCTCACCAACTGCAAGAACACTGAGATGTTCTCTTGGGCCCCATACCTAGGAACATCAAAATTTATTTCTGGGACAGATCAAAGAAATTACTTTCTAGAAGCATGGATTTCATGGAAGGTAGAAGTTGGTATTTCTGTTCATCAAAGAGTTGCTGTATACATGCCATGTTTAGCAGGAATCAACAACATGAAGGTTTTATTTTTTTTAAAGTGATGCTTAAACAGATGAGTATTTTAGCTATCAAAAAATTCTATTAAGTTTGAACATTGTGAAATCTTGATTAAGAATACTATCATTTGGGTATTTGTAGAAGTTTTGGGTCTAATCAACTGCATCTGAAGTTTTCTTTGATGAGTTGTATTGACAATGAACTACAAGGTAAAACTCACTGATACCTATACTGTCATTTTGATACTTCTAGGTATAGCAATTAAATCAATTATAACAATGAAAAACTGATACTGTTACTTAAATCATCACCTTTAAAACAACCCCCAGGATCCACTAGTGGGGTGGTTCTCATTCACACCAGAATACCAAGTCAGGAAAGAACTTTCTTCAAAGTTATCAAGACTGACAAGACAGTACATTTGTCTAAGATATGAAGAACAAGAGACTCAAATATGGCAAGAGTGGTGGCATTAGCAGTAAAGGGTCTAGGAGAAATTCTTTTCAAATCCCCACAAAGAAATCTGGTTGACTTTGAAACAGGTAATTCAAGAAGACGCAATAGAGCTGGTTTCAAATGACCAAATGCTTTCAGGTTTTTACGATACATTTTTTCTGTAAAACAAAAAATGCCAAAATGAGACCAGTGATAAATCTGAGACCCCTCAACAGGTATCTCATGAAGAAACACTTCAAAAAGGAAACTATGAGCAAAGTGTAGAACAGGATTGGGCAGTAAGTCTAGATCTCAGTGATGTGTATCTTTATATATTCCAATATTCCCAAAAATTTTTGTGATTTTCAATTTAAGGCAGAGCTTATCAATTCAAAACTTTTAGCCCAATGTCTGCTCCCAGAGTTTTCAGAAAAGTTGTCTCTGTAGTTGCAGCTTATCTGAGAGCAAGAAACATTCACCTAGTAGTATATTCAGACAATTGGTTATTAGTAAATCTAAAGAGATCGCATCTGATATTAGATTGAAACCAATGTTTCAATCTCCTGACCTAACTAGGGTTCTTTGTGAAAAAAGAAAAGTCCAGTATATTACCAAGTCAGGGGTTCATATACTGAATTTAGCAATGCAGGTCTAGTCAAAAGGAGAGACTGCAACAGCATTGGAATTCCTTCATTTGTTAGGGATAATGGCTTCATGCATAGAATTAATTCCTCATACTTGTCTTCTATGAGACCAATTCAATTACATATTTTGGTTTTGGGAACCTACATCTCAAAATTTGACAAGAGGCTCCCAGGAGCTTGAATGGCTCACCTGGTTAAATATTTGCATTTTAAGGGCAATAACTCTAACAAGAAGTTATACAACAATTTTGACTCCATGGTCAGACTTATCATCAGTATCATTTCATCAATTGAAAGTTTCATTCTATCAATTATAGTTTTCAAGATATTGACTGAAAACTGCTAAAAACATAATTTTTTTGCCTGTCAAGGGCAATAACTCTTATATGGAGTCGTTTGACAACTTTGATCCCCAAAGACTTTTGTAGGCCTTGTAATAAGAATCATTTCAGCATTGAAAGTTTCATTCTATCTATCATAGTTTTCAAGATATAGGCTGAAAACTGTAAAAAAAAAAAAGTCATTTTTCACCTCTCAAGGGCAATACCCTTACATGGAGTCATCTGACAACCTTGATCCCTGGAGACTTGTAGGCCTTATAATAAGGATATTTCAGCAATTGAAAGATATTAGCCAAACCTAACAGTTTTGGAGATATACGTAAAAATCTGCTGTCTTCTTCTTCTTTAGTTATACAGCATAACTTCATCATGCCAAAGATTACTTGCTTTCGCATGCATGGAGTAAGAATATAAAAATTAAAGTAACTATTTCAGAATACAATTAGCAAGTTACATCATCAAAAAGGAATTTTTTATACACAAGTTAAAACTATTTACAGTATAGACTTTTGTGTTTATATTATATTGGAGAGAACAGCTGGAGTGAGCTGTTCTCTGAAGGTGTCAACTGTAGTGCATGAAATAACTGTTTGTGGTAGTAGGTTCCATTGAACTATTGTTTGTGGAAAAAATGACCATTTGTAGGTATCTTTTGAGGCTGCTATATGCCTAAATGTTTGATTGTGGTTTTTTCTTGTTCTGGTATCTGATGTAATTAACACAGTCGATAGTATGGCTATTAGCTGGTGTGAAATTTTATATATCATGATTAATTGGGTTTTAAGACGGCGCTCCACTAGCATAGGCCAACCAAGATTGTCAATCATGTTGGTGACACTACTGATGTTGTGGTAGCTATTGCACACATACCGGGCAGCTTGTCTCTGAACCATTTCAATTTTATTTTTTTGTTCCGAAGTCTGTGGATCCCATATAGTGCAACTGTACTCTAGTTTAGGTCTTACTATTGATAGATATGCCTTTGATTTAAGATCTTTATTAGTTAGTTTAAGGTTATGTTTTAAAAAACCAAGTGATTTGTTTCCATTTGATACAATATTTTCATGATGTTGGTTCCATTTGAGGTCTGACTGTAGTGTTACACCGAGGTATTTAGCTGATGTGGCTGGTTCAAGTATGTGATCATGGAAAATGTAATTGTGCTTGAATGGTACTTTTTTCAGCATTACTGACAAGACAGTACATTTGTCTGGATGGAAGGCCATACGCCAATCAGCATCCCATCTTGCAGCAGCATCAAGATCAGACTGTAATTTTATGCAGTTGTCTTGGTTTTTGATTTCTCTGTAAATAATGCTGTTGTCGGCAAAGAGTCTTAATTTGCTGTGTGTCAGGTATTCCAAGAAGTCATTGATGTAAACAAGAAACAGTATCGGCCCAAGGACAGTGCCTTGGGGTACGCCAGATGTTACTGATACTGAGTTAGACTGTATTCCGTCAATTACAACTGTTTGTGTTCTGTCTGTTAGAAAGGCATTTACCCATTTTAATGTGCTGTTTTGGATGCCATAGTATTTCAATTTATAAAGAAGGCATTTGTGGGGGACCTTATCAAAGGCCTTCGCAAAATCCAAAATAACTAAATCAGTTTGGATGTTTTTGTTGTTGTTCTGTGCTAGTTCTTGTATAAATTGGAGGAGCTGACATTCACATGATTTGTTTTTTTCTAAAGCCATGTTGTAGGTCATAAAGTATATTGTTTGTTTCAAGATGTTTTATGATGTTACTTGTGATGATATGTTCCATTAATTTGCATGATATACAGGTTAATGAGATTGGTCTATAATTTTCCAGTTTGTATTTTTCTCCTTTTTTACATACTGGGGCTACCTTTGCATGTTTCCAGTCTTTTGGTATTACACCTGTTGTTAGTGACTTTTGGAAAATGAAGGTTAAGATTTGTGATATTTCTGACTTCAATTCTTTCAGTACTCTCCCATCTATGTTGTCTGGGCCGCATGCTTTGTGTGGATTTAGCTTTTGTAACAGTTTTTTCAACTCCGTTGGTGGTTATTTGTATTTCTGGCATTATTGGGTGAGGGCTTTGTCCTTTATCTGGTATATTTGTAGGTGGTTCCTTAGTGAAGACTGATTGAAATTGGTTGTTAAGGATGTCAGCTTTTTTCAATGGTGCTATGCCAGATTTATCACCTCTGATGCTTTTGATAAAAGGAAATAATTTCTAGGGTGATGACTCATTTTGTGTGTTAGTTTGCCTCATTTATTGGCAATCATATATAACTTGTTCAATATAGTCCCAGTAAGCTTTGCGTAGTTCTTTCTGTACTAGTTGTTTCAGTTGTTTGAATTTCTTCGGATTTTCTTTTTGTTTTTTGTATATTTTATTTTTTTGTTGATCAGTTTCCTTATAGAGTTGATTATCCAAGGTAATCGCTGTTTATATGTCAACATTTTGTGTGGTATATTTATATCTATAGATTTTAGTAGGTCAAACTTGAATGTGTTCCAGAGTGAGTCTGTATCACTTAGGGTGTAATTTGTTTTAATTGTGTTTAGGGTGTTTATTAGGTCTGATCTTATATTTTCCCAGTTTGCTTTATTGAATTTTAGTACTTTTCTAGGTGTTTCACGTATTCTTTTTAGCCATATGTCTGACCCTTATGTTCTATGTTTAGTAACGGAAGCCATATTTTTTAACCAATCAAAAATCCAAACAATGATTTTGTTAAGGGTACCCTAAAAAACAAAAATACCAACTTTCATTGAATTCTGTATATTAGTTTTTGAGAAGAAGATTTTTTAAAGTAATAACATCAAAACCAGCAAAAAATGTCCAAAAAGGGCAATAACTCTTACACTGATTAACAGATTTTCACCAAAATTTGACCACAGATAGATCTCATCTTGCTGAATACTTTCATCCCCATGTCAGAATTTGGCTAAACCTAGTGGTTTTGGATTATATGCAAAAATCAGCTGTCTGACCCGTATGTTCTATTTTTAGTAACAGTGGCCATGTTTTTTAACCCATCAAAAATTCAAACTTTTTTTGTGCAGGATACTTTAAGGAACAAACATTATAAGTTTCATGCAAATCTGTTCAGTAGTTTCAGAGGAGAAGATGTTTGAAGAAATTGTTGACATGATGGACGCCAAGTGATGGCAATAGATTACATGGCCTATGGCCAGGTGAGTGAAAAATGAAAATTCCTGTCACTCCACATCGATTATCAGATCTGACTCGGAAAATTTTAGTGAACACGCTGAGAGACCCATCTTCACAATCTCTGTCAATGTCAATAACCATAACAACGGAAGCTTCAAAAATATGTTATAGGGGTGTTTTGAACAACAAAATTTTCCAGGGAGAGTGAAAGGCTTCAGAAGTCCAAAAGTGCATTAGTTGGTTAGAGATGGAGGCAGTTATCAGAACTATCAAATTTTCAGGAACACAGTCAACACTGATCACATCCAAGAACACAACTGTTGACCAGTACAAAAACAAACAGGGTGGGACAAAATCTCCTCAGTTGTTTTCTGGCCTGGGATCTTTGAAATCTGGCGATTTCAAATAAAATGACATTGAAAGTTGCTCATATAGTAGGAAAGAAAAATGTCATAATGAATAATCATATTATTGAAGCACAAGCAGTTTTTTGTAGTGGTTATTCCACGATTGATGATATATTTATACTTACAAGTATTATTATGAAATATTTATCAAAGAAAGATGGTGTCTTATACTGTTCGTTTATAGATTTCTCAAAAGCGTTCAATGGCATTAACTGATCAAAACTTATTTATTTACTTGGTGTAAAAATTTACATGGAAAAATTAATTGTAATTCTGGTGTAAAGCAAGGTCGTATGCTAAGCCTGTGGTTATTTGTTATGTATATTAATGAACTTGCAAGTGAAATGGAAAAAAATGGAGGAAATGGTATTTTTATCCATAAGGACTTTCATGACATTATGATAGTTCTATTTGCGGATGACCTTGCACTTATAGCCGATACCCCAATTGATCTACAGAGACATTTTAACTGTTTAGAACTTATTGTGACAGATGGAATATATATGTTAATATGGACAAATCAAATATAGTGGTTTTTAAGAATGGAGGTAATTTATCAAGAAAGGAGAGATGGTATTTTAAGAGGGAACTTGTGACTGTTGTTAGTTACTATAAATACTTAGTACTATACTTTTTTAATACTTTAATTGAATGTACATTATAGAACATTAACCACACAGAGTGAAAAAGCTTTGAATATGATAAAGCAGTGTTTATGCAGACTAGGAGCAAGAGACATTAATCTTGGATTTAAACTGTTTGACTCTATGGTATCGCCAATTCTTTACTATGGTGCTGAAGTGTGGGGAATGAGTAAAGTAAAAGACGATGATATAGGTCCTTAAGGTGTTTAGTATAGATCATCTGTGTGTTTGGGAGTTATGGACTGACTCAAGCGAATAATCCATATTGTATTAGTGACAAGTAAGTATTGATATTTAATAAAATTTTAACTTGATTACAAATTTTGATATTTTCAGAAACTTGCCCAATAGGACATAAAATATTTACATCATACCCTGACCTAGTATTAAGCTTTCCAATGCCTAGTTGCAGATTGTTCCTCAAATTTCATCAGAAATTCATAACATTATTTCCAAGGGATAGAGATGTATGTTAGACCATAAAGTCAATATGCAATTGTTAGAACATCTTGAAATGCAAAGGGGAATAATTCAACTTAATACAGTAGCAAATGGAGCATGAGAGAAACATTTATGATCTTAATGACATAACTACTATCTTAATATTACCCTCTTTGTGACTGCTTCTTTGTCTGTAATTCTGGAATCCGAAATATTACCAGTAGTAGATACTAAGTTCAACAGAGTGAGTATTTGGGTAAAGGTGCTGGTGAGTATCAAAGCTTTCTTTGCAAACAGCACTAAAAAACATAAATGTTAGGTTATTTAGAACCAAATTAGAATACATTGACCAACATTGCATGATCAACAAATTGTAAATAACACTACTTTTCCATTGCAAGTAATCAATAGAAAAATAACATGTTTCCTGCTACCCTACATACCCCTTTTGTGCCTAACATAAACACTTTATTGTCCTTTTAGCTCGAGTATCATTAAAGTATAATTGCTTCCACAATACCTCAATGTTAAATGTTTTTGAAAAATGACATTATTTCCCTACCTATACTTTATTTTATTTTTTTAATAATAATAAAAAAAATGTGTATAGATGTACAGATGTAGTTTGAATTTGACAATACAGCATATCAATCAAATATAAAGTGACTTACAGGTACATTCTAAGAGGAATTAATCAATATGTTTAGAAAGGCATAAATTTATACAAGACAAACAATTATCAATGGCCTCATTTATGCTTCTGATTTGAGGAATTGTGTTAATTAAACAGACATACTCTATTGAAACAATCTAGACTTCAACAGTTTTTGAGCCAAAATAAACCTACAATATTTAGGGTAGGCAAGAAACAGACATTTTTAGTAATCCAGTTGAACTGGCAGGACAGAAAAAAAAACAGAAGCTGATAAAACAAAATGCCCCCAACTTTTAGTTGCAGGGTCATAATAAAAACCAAGAGATCAGGGCACTCGTAAGACTTATGTATACACAAATCCTTAACAAACCAATGGGACTTACATGTAGTAAGTCATGCATAAGTTTTATGAAACCAGGGGTAAAAATTAGGAAATACAAGCTGGTAGCCCAGACCATATTTTTGTGCAAAATTTTCCATATGTTCAGCTAAATTTTACCCTAAAACTATGGTAGCCCAGTTCAAAATCTAGTAGTCATGGGCAACTGGGTGACTGCTAATTTTTATCCCTGGAAACAGGGTTGTAGGAAATTCTGACTAACAATGTACCTGTGAACCAAATATTGGAGATGCATGTAAAATTATGAAGATTGTAACTAAACTAATTTATTATAAACAAAATTCAGTTTTGCCTTCAAATTAATTTGCAGGTTAGTTACATTTACACCCATGGCTTCAAGTGCATACTAAAATTTTAGTGCATTGACTATGACATTGTGGTAGTTTCTTACTTCATCAAAAAGTCATGTTATAGGGAAATGGGCCACATAGGGGAAATTGTGAAAATTTAGGTTTGCATAGTATGGCATAGCCGTCATAGTGTTTTGGGTTTTTTTTTTTATTGTTTTCTTTTTTTACTTCCGAAATAATATTGAGGTGCATCAGCTGCATCTGTATGAGTAAATACCATTTTAGTTACCAGGACTATAGACAGAGACATAAAGAAGACTGGAAAGACATAGGAAAGAAGTAGAAAAGATGTCTATGCTATGCCTATGGACAGACACTAATGAGGGATCTGGTACAAGCCTTTTGTGACAAAGGGCACCAAGAGGATAGGTATACTTGCTAAATTTACAAATAGATTTTAATGAAAATATTACAAAAAATATTGAGAAGACATCGGTAAAAAAAATCAGTTTACTATTATAAATCGTGTGATTATCTAGTTTTCGTCTGCTTCAAAGGGGAGTAATTTCAAAATGTAATAACAAAATCGTCCCGGACAAGGTAACGTTTCCGACCTAAATATACTGATACACGCATTTGAACGCGTTTGGAATGGTAGATGTGCTAGTATTAATCGAAATACACATAATGTGAATCAAACAAACTCTGTTAAGAGGAAAAAATCACCTGACAATTAGTGGATAACAAATTATACTGAATCGCCAAGAATCAATCTCACATGTCTGAGTAAATGGAATCGTCCGTTTTAACTTCAATTCGCGTGATTATTATACAGGCGTCTCACGTAATCTGATCATGGTGCTCTTGTGAGCGGATACTGCATAACTTCGATTAATTAACTACAAGGGGACTAAATCAAAAATTGATGGGACCTCGCGTCAGCAACAGGTGCGCTGAAAGCGCATGAAGGACCAAGACAGACAAGTGCCTGAGTTCGCTTACTTTGCACTGCTCACAGAAAAATGAAGCAGCCTGGAAAATGAAAGTAACTCGGCTATGTGTGATTTTATTCACAACGATCATCGGTAAGTTCTGTGTAGATTAAAAATTTAGGTCTTAAGCGATGAAATATCTATCTTCTTTATTTTGATCGTCTTTAATGAGAAGGAATGTATATAATATGCAGTGGAATGCACTTGATTACTGTTGTTGACTGCAGTGCAGTTGCTGCATTTTACCCTTCCACATTGAGTGAGCAGCTGATTCTTGTATGTTAGGAATTTGTTACTTATCAATTTATTTAACTTAACTATTTTATGAACTTAATTTGTGAATAAGAGAAAATTTAAATATTTAGGACCGTAATATTTTGTGTATTGGTTTCTGATCAGACAGGTAAACATTGAAAGGTCACAGATTGTCTCCTGTCTAGACGGTTGTTCGGAACATCTTTACATTTTACATACATTAACCTACATGTAATCAATAATTTAAGATTTCACAAGGAATACTAAAAAAATGTTAGTTTTAATTTACTGTGTAAATAGTGTTTTAATCTTCATAATTTTACACTCCTTTATTTCTCTTAAACAGCTTAATGTGCCTCTCCTAATTTTCTACATTATCACTTAATTTTCATTTTGTGAAGAAATTACTCATTATATATGTTCTATTTTTGTCTTAGATTACATAATAGTAATAAAATCTTTGTGCTGGTGCAAATTATATCACATTGCCTTTACATTTGAAATGTCAATTGCACTTGAATTTCATAAGTTCCTTTATTAATATATAATCTTCACATGTACCTCCTGCAGTTTGAAGTCCATCAACATCATTTTTAGAGCGAATGAATTTTTAACACCCAAAAATGGTATATATTTTTTTCAAATATTAGACAGAGGGTGTTTATTTAAAGTTATCAAATACCTTGTCAGATGAGTTGAAATATTGAATTTTTATTTGTTGATTAAATTAGGTTAATTATCACAGCTAGAGATTGTAGTCCTACTCCCCCTTATCATACTTATTATCTTTGGAGTTTATGGTTTTACACCATTGATCTGTCATAACCCTAACAATCTTATTATCACCCCTAACTTAGGTGATAAAAAACAAAGAAATTACATGTTAAAATCTTTAATCACACAGGTGTGTTGTAATTCATGTTTGTACAATAACTGTGTCAGTAAATCTCCTGTTTATTCTTCAGAATTATCATGTCACATATGCCAAAATTGCAATATGCATCTTATTAGGTTTGATAAGGATTGTTTTATTACATAACATCCAATTTACTACTTTAAATAGAATTAATAACATGTTCATGTAGATCTCTTTTTATCCCAGTTACATTGTTATATATTTTTTTGCAATAAAATTTATTTCCAAAAGTGTACAAACCAAGTTCTGAAAACTCCAAATTGTCCCCTAAAGGTGATATGTTCTAAAATTGTAATATTTTTACAGTTTCCCAAAAAAAAAAAACTTACAGAAAATGTACATGTACATGAATGCAATCTTAATAGAAGGTTTTGTTACTTGACACCACATGGACTCTGTTACAAAGGACAGTGGTTGACAAAACTGGCGTTTTACTATTGCGCCAAATAAAATTATTTGTGTTTCAATGTAATACTTTTGCACCATAGAACAGGTAAAATATAGGTAAATTAGAATATATGAAAGAAACATACAATGCTTAGTATTTCAGTTGTCTTCTTGATGTTGAACTAAAATTAAATTTGTTCTAGTCAGTTGCAACATTTATAAGAAACAGTACTGAAACATGTGACAACAGGTGTAAGTTAGTTCTTATGAGGTCTTCAGGAACCCAAGTTAATGTGGATCTGTTTGAATTCTTCTTGTTAGATATCTGTCATAAAGTTCTTGATAATAAAGGAAACCTTCTTTTATTCACTTTAACATCAACAAGTAGCACTATGAATAAGATGACTTTTCTTCTGAAAAGTGTTACATTTATACACACTTGATCAAATGTTTATTTTATTCACTAAAACATAAGAATGCAGTACTAGAAGTTAATGTCATATTTTTTCTTCAAACATGTTGCATTTATACACTCTTGATAAAATGTTCTTTTATTAATTAATATAGGAATGTAGCATTAAGAATAAATTATCAATATTTTCAAGTTGTCATGGCACCAAGTTTGTATTTGATTGTTCAGATGTATTCCTTCCTGTTTATCTCCTGCTGAGAAAACTATGCATATATGTCCGTTTGAGGAAGTCTGTTCTGTCTTTTTCGCATTTATGGACAATGGCTGTGCATTTTGATATAGATTGTAAGTTGTTGTTTGGACTTTTTTTCATTATGTCTAAATGTTTGGATGGTGAGAGTAACATTGCTCATTAAAATGGCATGGAAAGATTCAGGACTGTTATTGGTCCTTGTAAGTTCCCATTTGGTGCAGATGCCCAAAATGTTTGAGGATATCTACATGAAGCTGTAGCTGGAGAAATTTATGTATTAACGACATGATAGTCCGCAAACTTTATGCACCTCTCATCATTTGGATCCTGACTCCATATTAATGAAAAATAATGAACACCTGTGGCACAAAAGTAATATAGCTTTATTACAAATTAGATGCAAAACAGGTGCCCTACAAATATCATGTTGCATTATGACTTCATTCATCAAAATTTAGTGATACAAATCTAGTAAGTTAATTGAACATGTAAACACCAATTTTCAGAGGTTAGCTGGACCAGAGTGTGTATATCTAGTCACAATGAGAGAGAATTAATGTCAGTAAAGTTGCCAACTGTAAGATGCCATAGTGATTATCAGGCTTGCTACACCAGATGGACTGCTGTCAATGGAACTGATAAAGTTACTGAGCAAGGTGAGTAATGTTGTCAACAGTAAGTTGTCACGATTGTTGTTACTGGTACATCAAATGAACTGCTAACTAATTAAGTTGCTGAGTCTGGTAAGTATAGGTACAGAAAATACAGGTAAGTTGGCCAGTCTTGCCTAGTAGGACAAAGTATTAATGGCAAAACTGATAAAACATTTTGTTGTTACACAAGAAACAGTTAGTAAAGGTGAAAGTAATCTATGTCATAACCACAATGGAAACATGAGGAAACCTCAGGATTTCAAAAGAAAATGCTAATAAAGTCAGGACTAGTTTTACAAATTTTGTTTTTACTTTGATATTGCCATTTGTTATGCAGACTTTCCATTTGTTTATGCTTTTGACTATTTGTTGTCTGTGTATCATCCTTAGAAATATGGTTTTTATATGACCGCAAAATTGCAGTCATATCATTTTATGGTGTTGTCATCAGGGTTGCTATTAAATATTTAATTTCCATGTGATAACATAAGTTGAAGTTGACCAAATGTCATAAAATTTTAATATATTGTTACTTGCTGCTTGAGGAAGATTGCGATTTTAAATGGGTCACTGGCCCCTAACGTTCTGTGAAAAAGTGCCCAAGAGGGGTAAAATAGGTGTTTATTTAATTTTGATGTAGAAAAAGGTTTACATGTATTTCCCATTCAATTTTGACAGTTCTTTATTTTTTTTATTATTTGTTTCTTATAAAATTCTGTTTTAAGAAAATTAAACAGAATTTAAATAGCATTAAGTTTTGCCATTCTATTGGGGGCCAAAGTGGGACCTAACCCTGAAAAGTAAACTTTATTGTTTCTGGTCTGATTTTGAAAATTTTTTGTATCTGATTCCTAATGAAAATTCCTGCCTGCATTTTACAATCATATTTCAGATATCTCTTTAGATTTTTGAGATGTATGAGATCAAAGGTCCCATGTCCCAAAAATCAACTTTTTTAAAATTTTTGATACAATTTAAAAAAAAAAATATTGGATGTCCTTATGAAAATCCTTGCCTTTACATGAGCTTTGAAAAGTGTGCTTTAGCAAATTTACTCTCTCATTTACTGATTTGAGATAATGAGATACAAAAGGTTTCATGAAAGCAACCTGAAACAGAAGTTCTTAAATTGAATTACAAAATATTGTTCAATATTGTATCCAAATGAATTGTGTGAGTAATGAACTGTAAGTGCCTATGTTAAAGTGTGTCAAAAGCTAATATTGTGTTAATTTCCAATAAACAATTGGGGGACAGGTAGACAAGAAGTTTACATGAATAAAACCAAGCAGACTGTGATTTAGAAGGGTTGACAATTTTTTATGTCCGATATTAGAAAATGGTCATCAGTCATTTGCAAAATTTGTCTGTCAATGACCGGCATTTTTTACCATTTCCAGACCCTTGTTGTGTACACTTTCAGCATACTGCAGTTGTATCACGCTGCGTCCAGTAAAGCTTTTTATTGTAATAAAAATGTAGGTCATGGGTCTTGATAATATCTTACAACAACTTGTCAAGGTTCTAAAATACATTTGGAAGATTTGTATTGATTTTAGGGCCAAAAACAAACATTTTCTGGTTTCTGGTAATAACTGGATTTTTATGAAATTGTAAATACATAAAGGAAGTTACGCATTTATTAAAAAGGTTATGACCCTTACCTTTCAGGAATTACGGGTACTGACCAAAATTAAGCATTTTCAAAAACTTTCGGAATATTGATTACCGTCTATGTCTAGTTCCAAAAGATGCAAATTTTAAAGAGTTTATTACCACTTTCATTCTTTTTAGAAACTTAATCAATGTTAAACATTTTGAACCACAAACTCAAAGCTGTATCATACATGTAAATGAAAGACAGTGTCTACATGGATTGTCCAAGTTATTCTCAATTTAACCTTTGTGTTTGTACCAAACTGCCCCCCTTCACAGCATTTTATTTATAGAATTATTCTGTCCTTACTTTTTGAAGATCATTGATTCTGAAAAAGATATCTTATAAATTATTGAAATCTGGTTATAAAACTTAAGTTTCGTAGTGGTACACTCTTTGGAACATTCACGTTTCCCATTTTAGCGTTCAGGCATCGTTTATCTTGTATTTATACATCGTTCAGCCTTCATTTAAACGCACGATAGAAGCATTCATTTAAATGCAAGATACGAGTGTTCGTTTAAACGCATGACAGAAGCATTAATTTAATTTTGTACTTTGATTATTTCCATGATTAAACTTTTATTTATTTATTTTTTGCTATTACTAATCTCTATATTTTCATTAATTTCATTTTCTGTTTTTTCTTCTTCATTATTTGTTAATATTATTATTTTTCATTGTTCGTCTATAATGTGTTTAATCGCATGTGAGTGCCTTCATCTGTTGTGCATTTAAACACACGCAAGGAGCGTTCATTTATTGTGCATTTAAACGCATGTTTCGAGCGTTTAAATACACAATAGAACTGTTTGGTGAGCGTTTAGCGTGCATTTAGGTATTATGCGTGCAGGAAATCTAAACATCTCAAGGAATGTATCTAATTTAGTAAAATGATAAATTCAGATAGAATAGTGGTTTTGGTGTTTCCTCTATTTTGCAAATTCATGTATATATTTACATGTACATTTGTGAAAAAAAGAAGACTAAATTCACCAATATTTTTGAGATCCTCAATACTTATTACTCATTTCCAAGACAGTAACTTCATTGAAACAGCAGTTAGTCATTCATCCTAAATGATATCTTATTCAAACCCACAACTTCTGAGGAAGTAGGATGTAATTGAGATGCTAAATTATACAACAATAACCTGCACTTATATAACCACATAGTTAGAAGTGCAATGATCAATGAATGATTAAATGTGATGAACAAATATAAATTTATCTCTTTTAATTGAGTTTTCAATAGCACAGTGTTTACTGGCATAGGATAGTTCATTAGGTTACAAAAAAAATAATTTTAAAATGTTTGAACAAAAGCAAATTCATCTATACAAATGTATTTACATTTATTGAATGTTCAATTGCACAGTACTTATTGGCATATCAGAGCTCATTAGGTTTTGCCCTAAAAAAATACATAGAAAAAAAATAAGTACATTGTATATGGTATATTATAGTGCTACTTAACTGTAAGTGCCTTTTTTGCTAATAGGGAGAAAGCTGGTTTTAAATCTCTTTTCTGAGATATTTTTTTATTATATCAGTTGACTTCTTTTTCTTACGATGTACATGTACAATGTAACTATACATGCAGATGTATACTGTACATATACATTTGTACATACACTGTAAATTTGTTTCTGAATCCTCCAGCTGACCTTGCTGGTAAAAATGCCACTATCATACATTTCAAGGGATCTGTGGTGAATGAATGAATGAAGGAATGTAAATGTGAATTAATTAGTGTATAATTTGAGCTTAAAGAATAAATAAGTAACTTAAAATTAACAGCAGTTCAAAAATTTTGAATAACACAGGAATTTCTGTTGTCTAGAAATTTTGGAAAATTTTGGGGAAAACTTTGATGTAACATTCTATATTTGCTTTGGATTTATTCATGGAGAGTCTGCTCCTCTTGTTCACCCCATTATCTACCCTCATCTTTCCTTTTTGTGATGTTATCACTGTGAAAAACAAGTCCCACTACAAAAACCAGTATACTTGAAATATCATGTGACATGAAATTGACTGCATACCAGTATATAATGGATGAAATGATGATATGTTTACATGTTTTAGATGTAATGTATGCCATACATGTACATGCACTTGGTAACATAGAAACAGGACACTTATACATGTGTATTATGTAATCCTGCTTCTACTGGTGTTTTAAGTAGTAGGTTATTATCATATTACAGTCATCGCAATAGGATTTTGTTCAATTTTATAATGATTTTCTTTTGCATGAACACAAAATATTTCAATGAAAGTTATTTTGCTTGATTTAAAACAATTGTTTTGACTTCGTTTTTCCTCTTGTATACACACTGTCATAACACAAAACATATCTGAAACTAAATTGTTCCCATTATTCGTCTTATCTGTCAGTCTGTTCGTATGTTTGCACATTTATTGCAAAAAATGAATATTTTGAAATTTCACAAACATTCTGTGAAAAAAATACTACACATTTGGAACTAGCTTTTTTCAACTAATGACATGTAGTGTTCCCTGCAGCTTTTGAAAAGGGTAGGATAATCCATGTTAGCATGGAAGGCACATCATGCAAGCATTATTTGTAACATTGACAAATAGGCAGGGGGATTATTAAACCAATGAAAAAGGGCAGGCTATCCAGGCCCTCCCAAATAGTCTTTACTGACTAACATGGCTATAAATCTGTCATGATAACTGGTCATTTTATGCGGATGTCCTATGTGAACTCAGTAAAAGTCCAGCTAAGTATGTCATGAGATTGATTGATCAACATCCATACAACTACATCCAATCGGTCTATATACATGTATATTGTAACCTATTTAAATAAGAATCCTTTCAAACCAAGATGTTATATCTTTAGTCACCAAAGAGTATAATTTATTTCTACTGTTGGTGGTGGTTCATTATAATATTTCCCAGACAATATGTTTTACAATTTGTTTAACCTAATTCTGCATTCTTGTGCATTTAAGGCCCCTTTTTTTTAATTCAAGAATATTCATAGCCTTATTGTTTTACAAATCCTGTGCATCTTGAGCCAGAAATAAGGTAAACATTTTGAAAAATTTTATTGATTAAAGATGTCATCATGCAAGGTTTACTGTCTTACCCCTTTACAAAATCAGTCACAGATTTTTCAATTCAACAATTCATGTTCATAATTGTATACCCTAACAGTAAGGAAATGGAATGTTTTGTTTTCTAGGTTAATTGCCAGAATATTAAAATTAACAATAATGGACAGTTTAGACCCTATTGTGTTCAGATTTTGAATTGGAGAGCACACATATACACATTGATCTAGGCTGTCTCTTATCTGCACTTTAATTTACAGTTGCACAATAAGTTGTTGGTATATATACTAGAAGGAAGGTTTAACAATCAATAGGAGTCTGTATTATGTTCAGATCAATAGTCTATTGAACTATACAGCAATGACTCATTGTCAACAGTCTACATAAATATCCTCGTTATGCAATTTTCCTGTTTTTATAGCCAATTGTGTAGGATTGAGCCCAATGCAGTGAAATTATTTCCTAGACATTTCATTTTTTTTGTCTTAAATAACATTTGCAATTGTGCAATTCAATTTCTTTGAGAATTAGGAATAAAAAGGGAATGGCTGTTGAGAATTACTAAGAATAGCTGCAATTTCTTAAAGGAACCAAATTGGTCTCTCTGGGCTTATATATAATCCCAATTTGTGTTTTTATTTTAAATTATTCCATGAAGTATTTCCTGTGTATTATGTGTCCCTGTTCTTCAGTCACGAAAAAAAAATAACAAAATGCAAAAATGGTGGACTGTTTTGATGTTTACATGAAAAAATAATGTTACCGAAATTTGTATTTGCTTAGTTAACCCAATTTAAAAAGTCTGCTTAGTATTTTTCCATTCAAGCTCCTAACAGGCTAAATATATTCATTTTCAAATTACAAAGCTAAAATTTAGGCATGGCATCATGAAAATATGGTACAATCAAAATATGTTATTGATGAAAGAGTATGGAAGTTATTGTTTTTTGTAAAATATTTGATATTTCTAAAAGTTTTCACTTTTTAAACAAACCATTTGCCTTAATTATTGGTATCTTTGCTAAATAATAAAATACAAATTTATGGTAATTTTTTTTTTTTTTTTTTTTTTTTTTGGGGGGGGGGGTGGGGGGCTGTCACAGGCTGTTACTTTTATAGAAATATCAATTGTTTGTTACTAAGCATGTCACTATAAACAGAAAGAATACTGGTTAAACATACATTGAATTTTAAGATCAAGGGAGATAAGTTGCTTTGTTAAATTGAGGGGTAGATCTCAGATTTAGGTGCTATGGTGGGAGTAAAAATAGAATTTAAGGCTTAGGGAATCCAGACTAGAATAATGTTTTAAATGAAATTTGCATAAATGCACAAGTACTTCTACCCAATTTTAAGGCGCATTACACTGGGTCCACCCCTGTCAAATCCCACCTTGTTAATGACTTGATAGGAAATATGAAGTTGACTACTTGGGTTATTAGTGGAAACATTTTTTTAAGAGTATGTACCTTTCCTAAATCAATATCAGAAGTATGATAGATATGTTTGTTAATAATTTATGTTCAAATAAATATCTTCTTATATCACATGCCTTTGTCTATTCTTGTCTTAATATTTCTTTTTCTCCGAAAACCACATAAGGTACAGAGAAACATATATGGAAAAAAATATTTGTGCTTGAAAATGTATGAAACGTATAAAGGATCACATAAATGTTTTCAGTTGAAATTACAACTTTAGAAAATAGAATAACATTGACTACCCAGAGGATTCTAATTTTGTGTAGATGCAACATATAAATTTGAACAAGTTGTTAAGATCTGGTAGCCATTGGCTGTTCATTTTATAGTATTCAGTTGGTCATTAAATCAAGATTTCAGATATAGTTTCCTTTCATTACAAAGTGACCTGCATATGTGTATATAGCAATATTCATTGCCAATTTTTTTCCGGCTGGAATAGAATACATTTCCTAATTACTTGGGGAGTGTTATGCCATCTACCAGATTCTATAGGCAACTTATGATGAAGTGTTCTAAATGTGCAAAAAGCCTTATAACATCCATCATCCAAAATTCTACAATAGTTTTGAAACTTTAAGTTTTCCTTAAAAAGTTTATAATTAAGAGCTTTTAGTGAGTTGTATACCTTTGAAACCAGTTTTATTTTAAATGGTCTATAACTGTAAGCTTAATTGAACTACTTAATTATGATATACTTGGTAAGTTTTTATTGTAACATTCATCTAAAATCAATGTCACATATTTAAGCCAAGTGATATTTTCATATTTCTTATGTGACCTGCTATATAAAATAAAAGGTAATTTTCCCTTTTTGCCATGCAGTTACCATTTTTTGCCCAGTATTTGATGATCCAAAGTTTTTTACAATTCCAAAAGGGCATCTTCCCAGTTCACCATAAACCATGAAATCTGGTATAGATTTTTTCATCTTCATCAAAAGTTTGCAATATGTATTTTCTCTGTAACAGAATTATTTCCTGTTGCCCACACTTCACACCTTTAAAGTAAGATAGGATAGACAATCTTATCAAATAGATCTAGCTGACTTTCCAGTGTTATAAAGTTACTGCAAGACTTCGTGCATAGTAAAAGTAGCTTTATAAGCATGGTATTTTTTTGCTTTAAGAAAGCTACCATATCTGGGAAAAAGTACTCCTAAATATGTGAAATCGTTAACGATTTCCATTTCTTTACCATCATAGTTGAATATATTATACAATCTTCCCTTAGAAAATACAACATTAACTTTAAGTTTCCATGATGTACAAAATTCATGCAGCAAGTCGAGTTTCCTTTGTAAGTCTATTTCTGATTCTGATAAAAGAACAGTATCGTCTGCATATGATATTTACAGGGCTCAAGCCACTTGAGAAAAACAGGGAGAAGTGAACATGTATGTGCATCCATCATTCACTAATGCTTTTTAAAAAGTTATAATATATGTGTTATACGATGTTACATGCATGCATAAAATAGTGAAGCATTTTATATGTACATTTTCTTTAATTGAGATACTTGTAATTGTAAATGTTACCTTTTCTTGAAGCTACTTACATGTGTGTGTAAATACATGTAACTTTATTTTTTGACAAAATGAAATCAGACTATTGACTGAATGACTGACTGTATTATATAGACATTGTATATACATGTACATGTAATTGAATTTCTAGCCCCGTGCAGGTCCGGGTGTTAAAAGAATAGGCCTGCAGCAGCGCTAAGCTTGTCGTAAAAGGCGACTAAATAGTGCTCAGAAACCTAGCCAGGGGCTAGGCGCTCTGCCCACAGAGCAACTGGGATGTGTGCCCCAGGTGGTGGAATGGGGTACCCCTGGCGTGTTACATGCTGGGGTTGTCAGGCTATAATATAGAAAACCTGACCGCAAACCATAGTGGTGCACCGTGTTGGGAAAGATGCCACGTTCCTCGCACGTTAAAGAACCCTGCTGTGGTATTCGATACAAGTAGGAACCTTTGCGCTGCGCCACAGGAGGCTAAATTGCCCGACCTTACCCATCCCCCCTTTTTCCAGTGGCAATCAAAATTTGTCGACCCTATTGTCCTCGTGACCCATTCTTTTTTTTTTTCATTTCATGTTCATTTTATCATCCATTTCATGTTCATCGTCTGAATATAGCTGAAATATTGCTGCTCGGACGTTAAACCCCAACAAACAAACAAACAAATTGAATTTCTATACCTTACCCCTTGCCAAATTTATTACGGCAAAATTGATATATGAATGAGCAAGGCAAAGCTTCTTGCAATGCATTGTTTATGACTTATTGATTTTGTCTTTTTAGCACCACTGTCTTGTAAAATTTAAGGCAGAGACAATTCTATTAGAATTTCATTTGTTTTTTGTTTTGTTTATTTTTTTTCTCTTGGTCCCTGTTTATCCATAATGATTTCTTGATCAAATGTCCAGTCTCTTGATATAAGTTGATCAAATCAAGATGGAAACTTTGACACATACTGTAGTGGTTGGTACAAACTGAAGAAATGTTGAAATGGAGATTGACTGCATAATTGTGAAACCAGAAGATCAAATTAAATGCTTTGTGTCTTGTACCAAATTATCAATATTTAGATAAATTAACCCCAAGAGGCCACATTAAAATGTTGCACATTTTTTAAATGAAGTATGAACAATAAAACATCAATTATCATAAGCTGGAGTGAAAATGTGAATTCTGTATCTTGACTTAAACAATTGCTTTGAAAAGCTGATTAAAATACTTGCTTGTAACTGAATGTTCATAGATTTCAAAGATTTTGACAATTTTAGGTATCAGATCTCAATTAACTCCCCTTGACTTTTCGTTGTATACAGATACAGTTCATTTTTTTAGTGTGTTTCTTCTGATTTTTTACTTTGCTCTTCTAAACTTTATTGCTTAGTGTTTGCTGCAGAAATGTAGGGCAAGGATCAAATTTACAAGGGATTGTTTTTCATTTATTAATTTTATGTGAAAGAAGTGATTTGGTTCTGTGGAAGAAAGTAAAAATTTAGGACATTTGACAGTGGTCACTTTTCATGTCTACTGGTCTGTGTAGCATAGGTGCTAAAAATAAAAAATGATGGTGAATTTTCAGACACACCTATAGACATTTACATGGATGAAGTTTTATTGAGTTTGAAGCCGTGGAATTTTTTTAATGTCAAAATGGGTCTGTTGAAATGCACTAAGAAGTTAATTGTGGTCTAGTATCTTTATTTTCTCAAAGGGGCACCATTTTTATTATTGGAAGAGAGACAACTCTAGTCAAAGTGTCACTAAAAGACGGAGTACAGTCCATGTCAGAAAATGAGAGGGCAAATTCACTTCACTTTTCATGTCGTTAGGGTAAAGTGAGCAACCTCATGATGACTATTTCTCCAAAATCACCCAGTAGTGGAAGCCCTGTATTTAGAAAAGGTTTACAAAAATATCAAGTTCTCTAGCTATTTTGTCAGGGAAACATTTGAGGCCATAAACATTACTGGACATAAAATTTTTCTAATCATTAAAATATGAAGAAAACAGAACAGAGGATAAATTTTTCACTCATTCCAATTTCCAAATCCCTGAAAAATTTTTCTTGTAAATGATGCAATGTGCAGTATAATAATACGGAAAACGGTACATGCCAAGTAAGTCAATTTTTTATGTCATGTAAGATTTTAGGTTGTTTAGAAAAAGTTTTCAACTTGTATATACATGTACTATATTTTTCTGTATTTTCATAATTCTTTGGTCAACCCATATAACTGTAACACTTTTCAAATTGAATATGTCCTCTTTTTAGGGTGTTTGAATGTAGGATCCAGTAGGATTTGTTCCAAGACTGATTGTATTGAGAAGACTGATGGGACAGAAGGGCGGAATTTCTGTTGTTGCTACAAAGATCTTTGTAATCAGAATTATACCGGGGCCTTGACTAAAGGGAACCAGGTCACTGGGAGGAAGAAATTAGTCAAATGGTCCAATACAGGCAGAGATGCAAGTTATGGTAAGGGTATTACTGGAGAGCATTGCTTTCCATTTTTTTTTTCACATATACCATTTTAAGTTAAGTAAAAGATTGGCAAGTAGGCAAATGCATATAAAGGCGGCTTACCAATTGTTAGAATAAAAATGCTCTTCCTTAAAATGTTATTATAACCAAGTTTTGCTGAAACTTCATAGATAAGTGAAAAATTATGAATTTTTATAATTGTTATTTACATTTAGTGAAATTGTTCATTCTTTTTGCAATGGAGTATATAATATTGCTTAATTCTGCAGCATGATATGGTATATTTTATATGTAATCTTTATTCGTTGATATAAATACAAAGTTCAAGCAACCTTTCACGGTCAGAGTGAGTTGGAAGTTGTACTCGTAACCTTTCACGATCAGAGTGAGTTTGAAGTTGCACTCATAACCTTTCACGGTCAGTGTGAGTTGGAAGTTGCACTCAGTGAGCTTACTCACAGTTCTGTCCTAGTTTCTCTCAGTTACACTTTATTTATTAGATACTGCTGTGATGGAAAGAACAAGGTGTAGTTACCATGACAGCAACAGGCTCTCTAGTAACACAACAGATGAGTATGAGGTTGATCCTTTGCCTGGTTCCATGCTGGACCATAATACTGTTCTCTGTCCTGGAAATGATAACTGTTTCTCAGTCTGGCAGGTTGTGGAGAAAGGAAATGACTCAGAAATTGTTATTATTAAACAAGGTACATACCGTTTTTATTTACTTTTGAGTCAATATTTTTTTCAGCAAGTTTTGAGCCTTAATTATCAGCCACTTCGGTTTAAGTAAGGATTTTTCAAGAAAATGTTTGTCTTCAATGCATTGCTTTCAATCATAATTTCTTTATCAGGTTTTACAGACGCAAAGAATTTATTTTATAAAGCACTATTTTCAAACAAGTTAATTATTAAGGGCCTGACATTTGTTTTGTCAACCTTTGAACTTTCAAACCCATTTTTGCCGACCTGTACTTGGGTCTTTGCATTGTAAAATGATTTGATATCAATAGATGGATTGTGTTTAATGCTAGTTTGGGGTAAACTGCAATCACTTGTCTCTGGAAAAGAAGAGCAGTCCATTAAAGAAGCTATCAAAGATAATTGATCCACATCCCTATCCAATTATGACAATGTTATATAAAATCATCCCTGAGGGCTTTATTATTACCAGAAAACACAACTTTAAAACTGTTGAAATATTATAAAAAAAAAAAAAAAACTCTCTAAGACGCTTTTACAATATTCTTTACTGGTAAAACATAATCGGATTTAGCATTCCCAAGTTATTGGTCCTTATTCTCTTAAGGTATGTCTGAACATATTCACACATTTTGCTACTTTTTCAACTATAGAAGAATCATAAAGATGAAAGCTACTCATAAGATAAACATGATATTATGAGTGGACCAGCAGCAGTGAAATTTTTTTAGGCAGTTATTTTGCAACCATTTTTACCAGTTGCTCCGATTCCAATGATTTTTGGTTTCTTCAGGAAACATTGTGTTCTAAGTTGAATGGTGATGACGAAAGTTTGTTCTGGGCAGCCATTTTCCCACTAATTTTATTCTTGCTTTGATTTAATAATATTTGACTTACATAATAAACATGGTCTTCTGAGTTGAATGGTGATGATGAAAATGTTGTATAGCAGTGTTTAACTTCATTTTATGTTCTTTTTCATCAAATTTATACTGAGCTAATGTCCCCTTAGACCCCATGGAATAAAGGGCATAGGGGAACCCTGCCCAAATATTTCCCAGTGGTTCTTAAACACTTTGAAGGCATTTCCAACATTTTCCTGTGCATTAGGTACTCAGTTGAACTTACAGCAATCATCAATATATGCTGTTTTTCAGCAATTTTTTGTCAAACATGGTAATAAAACATAATATCTTTACTTACTTAGTTAATCGGGCATGGTTTGCCAGATGAGCGATTCAGGCGCCTTGAGAGCCTCTTGTTTTTTTTTTTATTAATTACCAGTTGTAGTTATGACCGATTCATCAGACTACCATAATTTCTGACCTTGGTGCCCAAGCGTGACATGATTAAAATTTTGTACACTTAATCTAAGCACTTTAGATCAATTGACACCCATTTGAATACAAAAACTAAAACTCACGTTCTAATTATACTTGATTAAAAATATAAACAAACTTAACGATACCATTTTTTAAAGTTATTTCACTGGAATGATATGTTTGGGAAAGATACTTATCTTGGATCTCTGCTGACAGTGTATACCAGTGACTTACAATGCTTGTCTGACCCTCGGTTTATCTTGCAAATTCAAGTTATTCCTATTTTTTTGTTGATTTTGGTAAAAAAAATCAGTAATTTAACTAATACTTCTCATTGACTTTAGGTTGAAAAATATGGTATATTTATTCAGTTTGGTTTATTTGTTTGTTCTTTTTTTTGTATGCTTAGTTAATATATATATTTATTTATTTATATTTTTAATCCTATGTTATATATTTATATGAATCTAAGTGTTTGTATACAATGCTTCAAAATCAGCTTATTCGTCTACAAAATTTGAAAAAAAACTGCCCAAAAATTAATAAAATTAGCATAATTTTCCAAAGAAAGGGTTTTTTGCCTCTTGAACCTGTCAGTGATTGGCCAACCATTATTTTGTTTTGCCACTTTA
This sequence comes from Perna viridis, assembly GCA_037379345.1. Lineage (NCBI taxonomy): Eukaryota > Metazoa > Mollusca > Bivalvia > Mytilida > Mytilidae > Perna > Perna viridis. The sequence continues at coordinate 10,452,588 of CM074517.1, read as the reverse complement.
TTATTTTCAGGTTGTTGGCAAAAGACAGAAGAATGCTCATCAGATGGATTGTGTACTGCTAACCGACGGTCAACCAAAGCTAAATATTGTTGTTGCTATGGCAACATGTGTAATGTAAATATTTCAGATGTAGATTCATCACAATTCACTTCAGAAAATCCATTGTCTCATGGTAAGATATTACAGACAGTGTTGTTAATTTTAAAAATTTTGCCAAAGGTTATGAATTAATTTACAAGATTAATTGAGCAAGTGTAGTTCTTCATTGTTCTTCATTCTTTAAAACTGATTTATTCAACGGGTCATAGTTTTCCTTTCCTCGTTTGTCTACCCCAGACTTGACTTTTTATGATCAACTCGGCGGGTGTTTCTAGAAAAGCAGAGGACACTTACCCTACCGGTGCACCTGGTCCATGCTCCCAGTTTTTAGTGGAGTCCAAGTTGCTCATTTGCTTTAGTTACTATGTATGTATAAGTTTAGTTACTTTATGTTCTTTGTTGTGTATGTCTGTTTTCCATGTCTGGTCTTTGTCCCTGGATTACATTCTTTTGATTACCACTATAACCTTGGTTCCCTTGATTACTCTTTGATTGGTCCAAAGTACCATTACCTATTTCTTCAATCTTAAGCCATATGCATCTCTGTAATGATTAAAGTATTACAAAGTAAATGCTGAAAATAAAATATTGTTTTAATGAATTGCATGTACAATGTACACTCATGTAGTCAAATTACAGTACATGTACATGTATCCGTATCATGGCCTATCATCTATCATATTATAGCAATTGGCAAGAAATATTTGTTCTCATACAGAATGAAAAACCCTGAATAATTTTATTACCAGTATTACTTGTTGTTTCTGAGTCAAATGCTTGCAGATTTGCTATTTACAGAGGGTTGAGTTCAGTATTAGAAACAAAACAACTTTTTGTGTAAAAATACTGATAAAAAGCACAAATACCCAGTTTTACATGATAAAAATATTTTTTAAACAAGCATAAAAATAGAAGACTTTGTATTTTAATGCAGTGTTTCGAGATCCTGGAAGTAAACAATAAGATGCAGATAGGTCTTAGGATTTCAGTACATTCTTCATGTACATTGGAATTTTCAGGAAGGAAAATGAAACTAGAATTTGACTTACAAACCCTGTATGAACATGTATGCATGTAGTTTGGATGGACTTGAAAAACAGCTTCTTTCATTTGTTAATTACTGTTTATTCATAATTTTTTGTAAGCATGATTCACTATTATGAAGATGTTTTATTAATGTTGAATCAGGTTTTATTAGGTTTAATAGATCAAAGCTTTTTAAGGAAGCTAGGATACTATTACATGATATGAATTCCATCCATTTCTTTTATTTCAGGTGCTAAACTACTGTCTGAGGCCTACAGCCAATACAAAGAAAAGACTATAATTATCTCCCTTGTCTCAGTTGTTTCTGCCGCTTTGATCATTATGGGTGTCTACTTATTGTACAGACTTTGTTTAGTCTCTAAAAAAACATCAACTGATTCACTCCACCTGGTGGAAGCTCCGCCTCCAAGAGGCTTAGATTTAGAAGGGCTTGAAGTGGAGAAACAAATTTGTCGTGGACGAAACAGTAATGTTTGGCAGGGTACCCTGGGTAATATAGATGTCGCTGTAAAGATGTTTGCTTCTAATCATAAACAGTTGTATTTAAATGAAAAATGTATATATTCATTACCATTCATGGAACACGAGAATTTGTTGAAATTTTATGGCAGTGAGGAACGCCTTACCATGGAAGGATATAAACAATATTGGATGGTTTTGTCCTATTGTCCTGTGGGGAATCTCCAGTGCTATTTAAAGAACAACCTCATTGATTGGTCAACATTTTGTAAGATGGCTTTAACTGCAATCAGGGGTTTGTCACATCTTCACACAGAATTTAGAAAAGGAGGTATGATTATTATGGAAATACACTTTCATTTTCACTTACAATGCTATAAAATTCAGAAATTAATGCCAGCTATTATTTTAGCAGTATATGTATCAAGGGTGAAATGAAACTTTTAATTTTCAAAACTATTACAAAATCTATTGGATTGCTTGAAGTTTAAATTTTTATTGATGCAATTTGCAGTTGCAATTTTTTTATTTTTTTTTCTTAAAAAAATCACTGCCATTTTCCAATTATAGTATTGGTTTCTTGTTATACTCTTCTTAAGCACCTGATGTCACTGCTGTTTTTTTGTGGGAGTTCATATGGCTTGTGCTTTAGTTTTTTGTGTGACATTTTGTTTTCCTGTATTTTTTATGTGCAATCTATTTTATTTGATTCAGTACATTGTGTATTTAGTATGTACAATTTAGATTATCTTGTTTCCTGTGTTCACATTCAGGCCATGTTTGTATTTGAATTATCCAATTGCTGATGATCAGTATTTTTTTGCCGATACCCGGTACCTTATACCCCACACAATAAAGTTGTGAAGGGTGAAGTGATCAGTCTCCAGGATACAACCTTTATATTCATCAGAATTCTTTCAAACATGAGTTAAGAGTTGGTAATCGTAAAAGCTGGCATATGAGTATTCACAGGTACTCCATATTTGTTTCTATCAAATATATAAAGTATGTACAAGGAGAACCATTGCACAAAAACATTTTTTCTCTTAATTTAGTCAATTTTGTTTTCAAATTTGCCAGTTATGTAGGAAATACTGATGATAAAAGTACATGTATGCATGTCTACCTTTACACAGAGTCCAGGGACGATATGTTATATGCTTTTGTATATAATTTCAGATCAATTCAAACCTACAGTTGCCCATAGAGATATCAACACAAGAAATATACTAGTCACTCCAGATAACAGTTGTATTGTTGGAGATCTTGGATTTGCTATAGCCACAGTTGGCTCTAAACTTATGAAAAATGGGCATTATGAGAGTGCTGAGCAGGCATCATTGCAAGACGTATGTGTTTTTTTTTTAATTTTTTTACTCTTTCTTGATAACACAAATTTAAATAATGGTTTATAGTTGGCATACAGAATTATATTTAGAAAGAGAAAATGGCTGTACTCTTAATGAATCTGACAGTAATAGATTTCATTTTTTAAAAATATATACCATATTTTCCGGACTATCAGCAGTGATTTAGCTAGCGCTCATCATTTTCGCCATTTACGAAATGATTTCATAAATGATGAAAAGGCTTAAGATCGTTTTCGTCATTTAAAATTTGAAAAGTGTATTAAAAAAATCCATTCAAAAAGTATTTCAGATAAATTTTCGTCACCTTAAAAAAAAATGTTAAAAACTGTCAATCGTCACTCAGCTTTACACTCTGAAAAGTTTATGACAAGCTTGGTAATTACCTGGTCAACCAGGTGTGAAATACATTTTATTGTTGTTAAACTGGCATCCCTGATATGTGCATCGATAATAATCCTTTAAAATAACAACAATTTATCAATTGTTTGATCATTAGGACCACAAAAGATAATCCGAGGGTTCTCACTCAACTTTAAGCGGTTGTTTTCGACCGCCGAAAAAAAGCCTTGAGTTGACTCAAGACATTTCTGCTTTTAAGTACGTTTAAAATATAACATATATATATATATCCTTATTTTAAGGATTAGTCGTGTTAAACGATTTCGATCTTTAACGGATACCGACCGATTTTACTCCCATATAAAAAACCCTTCAGGAACCTCGCAACGTATATATAGCTATCTATTTTTAGAAATTTAAATGCACACACAAAAACAACGTCTCCGATGTGTGACTGGTCATCTCATGGATTTCAATTCATTTTAACGCAGTAGCGCAATAACCAGTTAGGAAGTATTAATCAACGATGAATATTTATTTTACGATTCTCTTTTCTTCTTGAAACGAGATCACAATGATTACGAACGTCTTAAATTGTACTCATGATCTGGGGACAAAGGTCACTAAAAAATTACCACACAGCAGTAAGATATCACGCAGCAACCGCTTACAGAGTGCAACATTCTACAGTTGACTATGCCAATGTGACCAACCTCCTTTCTATCTGTCTAGTTTCTGTGTTATCTTCTGGTGACTGAGAGGGGATTTAGTAGGTACTATCTGATCAAGACCTATCTTAGAAACAGTCTCAAGGTGTCATCAATCAATTCTCTTCTAAAAGATCTGTCTCTGTCCTTCTGATTTGAGGAGTTTTAGGTCGAAAAGGGCTTTTGAGGTGTGGTATTTGGCAAAGGACAGGAGGATTTTCGCTTATTAGTTGAGCTATTTTTAGACTGAATACATCAAAGCTTTGTCATGATGTAAAAAATTTCTATTTTACTATTTTTCAAATAGTAACTATTTTATTTTATTAAGTAAAACACGTTTTCTAATAGAAAATAATAGTTATTTTGTTGTAATATTTCTTGTTATTCCTGTATCTGTAAACTTAAAATGAATATATTAAGAGTGTTTATGTCTTTAGTTAATGATACTATTGACTATTTACAAAATTCTGCTGCCCATAATATGTCGTTCGTGCTCTACGCAAAAGTGACTAAAGCCCTCAAAATCCTAGCTAAAACCCTGCTATCAGTCGATGTGGAGTATAAGTTGAATTGCCTAATTTTGACCAAAATCGACGAAAAAAACATAGATAAGTCGAAGATCAGAAGTGTACAGTCATAGGTGTCAGTGGAGATTAGAGTTGAGCAGTTTGTTTTTTGTTACAGCATATTATTCCTTGTTTAGTATTTCTGAATTAAATTAATATTTGTATTTTTGTTAAAGTGTACTTTGTGAGTTCAATTTTTTTATTGCATTGTGTGTCAATTGCTCTGAAGCCTTAGACCATCAGGTTTTCAAAATTGTAAACATGTCAGGCGTGGGCACCCAGGTGTGAAATTAGTGAGAAATTAATTTGATGAATACAATAAAAACAGATTGTTACCTTTAAATTTGGTTGCAATTAGCCATTTAGATAACACTTTAACTGATTATGATTTGAGCAACATGTGAATGTGTTACGACATACCGTGAATGGGTATAAAATTAGCATATTAAAGGATTGATAACTTCTGAACACTCGATAATGTCTTACTAATAAAAAAGAGTTTTGTTAACGTTTCTTCTAGACTTTGTTTATATATTTTAATGGTTTTAAAGTTTTTTTTTAACATCGTCGTATTCATTCACAAAGGATATCGGCACTGATCAATGATCTTTGGATTTGATCGCCTGTTTGACTGAGTTACTGCTTTCGTTGATTGTTTACCCAAAATTTTGAATTTCAAAAATGAAATAAACAAATCTAATGAAATGCATTGCAGATGAACATTTTTTCTTGAAAAATCCCTAAGTAAGTCAAATTGGACGATAAGTTGATGCTGACACTTTGCTGAAAAAAGTATTGACAAATAGTCCAGATAATACGGTTAAAGTTAAATCGTACAAGAAATAGAAAGTATCAGGTTAATTTGTTCTCATTATGTAAGTTTGCCTAAAGTATCAAGGAACATAAAAAAACCATCTTCACAAGTAATATGGAGGGAAAAAAACCTGAAGCAATGAAAAGAATTAACTAATGGTACTTTCAGTTTTAATCAGAAGCTAGGAAGGAAATGAAATGTAACATTCTTTGCAAAAGCTGATCAAGGGCCTTTCTTCTAAGAAACAATATTTAATACTGTGAAAGTATTATTGTTTGTGGGGTACCAATTTTAATGGTTTTCGTGGGTCTGGTAAACCACAAAATTTGGTTCCCAGCGAAGAGGAAATTTCCCATTGGTTTGTGTGATAGAGTTTAAAATCCACGAATTCAAGAATCCATGAACTGGTATTTTTCCCTAAACCACAAAAATTGGTACCCACAAATAAAAGTACCTTCACAGTAGTTAATTTGATCTTCCATACTTCATTTTAATTTGTAGCATAATATACCTTCAAATTTTATTTACATATTATAAAAAATGCTTTCAGGTTGGAACCTTGCGATACATGGCACCAGAGTTACTAGATGGTGCAGCAAACCTGAGAGAATCAGAAACATCACTGAAACAGATAGATATTTATGCTTTTGGTCTTGTTCTCTGGGAGATGTCTACTAGGTGTACCTGTCTCTATAGTGGTAACTTCTTATTCTTAATTCAATGTTGCATTTTTTTTTACACCTGTCTTTTTAGAGAGGACATTTAAGGTATTTATGGTGTCCATTGTTCACACTTTGCATGGTAACCCAAAAATGCTGCCTGCAATGTTTGTGAAAGTAGGGGACATTTTTTATATTGATTTAAGCTTTTTTATATTGATTTTTGGAATAAGGGGCCAGAACAAGTTACCGAAAACGGTAAAAAATGCTGGTCATTAACAAATTTCGCAAATGTCCGACAAACCGTTTCCAATATCGGACATAAAAAATTGTCAACCCTTAGAAATTACAATCTGCATGGTTTTATTAGTGCCTAAACATCCTGTTTACCTGTCTCTTAATTGTTTATTGGAAATTAATTGACAGATGTGCATCAATATTAGCCTATGCACAGCCACCTGTGACTGTGATTTACCTGTAACTGATTAGTTGATTGCATAATTAAATTAACAGTTCACTTGCAGCACCATTTCCTATATGAATGAATTGAAGTGACTCAAATGTTTTTTACATTTTATACTTGATTTTTAAAATTCAGATAAAGATTAACAAATCCATCATTTTCCCGCCAATCTTTCAGTTGTAACAAAAGCATGTGGTGCTGAGACTACAAATCAATTTGTAATTATCAATTTATCGATTGTATCCTTTTAACACAGAAGTCAACCACCCATTTAAATCAATATACAAAATTTATTCGCAATTTTCTTTTATTTATCCACATTTTATATCACTCTGAAGTTCTCCGCTGTTAGCCAATGTGATAAAAAAAAGTCATTGAGATACTTGTTAGAATGTCCCATTTGTGTTCAAAACTTGTTCAGATATTTTGGGCATATCAAACTGCATTTCAAGAAGCATTTTATTGTCTATCTGTTTATCATATACATGTAGAATGCCAACACACCTCCTTTGAAACTATTGAACGGAATTTTATGAAACTTGGTGGTGGGTGAGAAGGTCACCATATGTAATTTTGAAATTTTCGTGAAATTTTATTGCCTGTATCCACCCAGAGTAGCCAATTTACAATTTAGTTTGCAACAAGTTATTTAAGATCTATGATAGTAGAGTAATACTTTATATGTTGTAGGTGTACCTGTACCAGATTATTCTTTACCTTACCAGAAAGAGGCAGGTATTCATCCAACATTTGAAGAAATGCAGATACTTGTATCCAGAAACAAAGTCAGACCGAAGTTCCCTGAAGTCTGGAAAGACTATAATCAGGTATTCAATGGCCATTTAATATTTTGGGAATTTTACTGATTTTATGTGAATATCTGTTTGGTGGGAATCATAGACAAAATCATTAACAGACACAGTGTATGTTTGATGGGTCCATGATTCTTTGCTAACATGATTTAGTATATTCCCCTATAAAGTTTGAGGATCTATATCACCATGTCTGTCAGTTTGTTAGCTCATCTTTCCACATTGTTGTAAGCCAACCTCCTCCTGAACTGCTAATGGGATTTTGAAGAAATTTTGTAGGAAGGTTTGGCTTCATATGCTGATCTGCATAAAGGAAAATAGTTTTGGTCTGAATACTCCAGAAGAAAATAATTCAAATTAAGTGTTTAACTTAGCATTTAAGTCCTTTTGAAGAAAGGGGGTTATTCTCTTTGTGAGCTTTATGTATAACAACATTTGTTTCTTAAAAGGGCTTTGCTGTACCATTGTTATTGGCTAACTTGATTTCTATTTATTTAGGCTGTGAGAGCATTGAAAGACACTATGGAAGATTGTTGGGACCATGATGCTGAAGCAAGGCTTACATCAATGTGTGTAGAAGAGCGTATACTGGATATGATGATTCTCTGGACTCATGATTCTAAACATAAAGGTAAAAGAACTGTCACTCAGGACAAGACCTTTTTAGGGATGCTTACCCTACTGGTGCACCTGGTCCATGCTCCCAGTTTTTAGTGGAGTCCGAGTTGCTCATTTACTTTTGTTACTTTGTATGTATGATTTTAGTTACTTTATGTTCTTTGTTGTGTATGTCTGTTTTCCATGTCAGGTCTTTGTCCCTGGATTACATTCTTTTGATTACCGCTATAACCTTGGTTCCCTTGATTGCTCTTTTATCTTAGCTGCAGGAGAGTCATCATGTGCAAGATATACCTCTGGAGTTACATTAGTTTTGAGTAAAAAAAAAGAATTTTTAATTGTAATCTTCTGAAAGGGAAATAAAGCCATACCAACTGAAGGGATATCTGATATATTTTGATCTTGTAAAAAAGGTTAAGGAAAAAAACAGATAAAAACAGGGGACTCAAAACATAGAATCCTGAAATGGACACTCAGAAAACTTGAAGGAAAGGGTACTCTTGGGCTCCCAATGAAGATTATTACTAGCATATAAGAAATCAAAAGATTTAGCATTTATTTATAGATATCACAGCATTCTTACTTCAATTACAGGAGATTCAAACCAGTATTAGTTGTATCATACCTCCGCCTATTGACAAAATATACCTCCTGCTTATAAATACTTTTAAAGTAGTTCATGTTACATGTAAAAATGCCATTTCCATGTATTTCTATTTTTACAGCAACCACTCCTATGTTGAATACAACCAGTAATCTGTTCAGTAACCCAGTAGATGATGAAGTTGAACCCGTCTCGGCTGCAGAACCAGTCATATCTCGGCATGAAATGTCTGATCTGACTGATAGTAGTACAGCCCATTTTATTGTCAACTCTCCACCAAATACTAATGTAAGTCGTGATGTCACTGGGTCATATCCTCAAAGAGGAATGAGTGTATCTAATTCTACAGTGGAGACATTTGTACCCCCATCAACCCCTTCTGAAGGGGAAACATTCCAGAAAAATTACAAAATGATGTTGGAGAAAAATAACTGTGTGCTTCAACCTCACCAGGGTCGTAACCCAACTGTAGAGAGAAATACACACAAGAGGAGTGATGAGGAACTTGCTGTGTCAGGAAATACGCTGCTTTATGGGAATGAAATTCCCGAAAATAATCTGGCGTCTCTAAATGATACTCTTATGGACAATGTAAATGAGAATTTGGATACTTCATTAGTCCAGAGTGATGTTCTAAATATGAACACACGGCACACCAATACCCCAATTCCTTATCTTCAGAACCAAGTTCACAGAACAGATTCAGGAACTCGGCCAAAGAATGCCAATATGAAAAATGCTTGCAATGTGTCTGCAAACAATACAGAAACAAAGAGTAAGTTTCTAACAAAACTATTTGGACCTAAGGGTTACATACCTATTGGTCTTTTCCATCTGGGTTCAAAATCCAGTGGGAAGTCATCTAGCAGTGGGAATGTGCAATCTCAGAATAAAGACAATGGTGTTCCATTAAATGACAGGTATACTACAGAGCAGTCTGATGGAAGACTTAATTTAACTAGTGCCAATATAACTAATCAAACACATAAACCTTCAAATCCATCCCTCTCTGGACAGATGGTACCGAAAGATTTTATGGTTAGTTTACAGAATGGAAAGCCAGTCGCCAGACCTACAAATATAAATTTACTGTATGGGAGTGAGATGTCTGAGGAGTCATCTGAGGGGGACGATCTTCAACTACCGAGTCTGAGTGACGAACTTGGTATTGCTCACTTAGAGTTGTCTCAAATTCCACAACAATTTAAACTTATAATTAAAGACAAAGACAATGTGGAACAGTATTCGAAAAGTACATCTGACCTTTATCCATTCGATCCTAATAAGGATTCAGATGACAGTGGAAGTTTTAAACGAAGTCGTCCAGATTCACTCAAATTAAAGGGACATAACTACACTGTGAGCTCTAGTCAAACATATCCACAGAACAACACACGAGATAAAAAGTTCAAGATCAAACGTAGAGTGAAAACACCATTAAATTTGATCAAGCATGGTCGCTTCTCTCTGTATGATGATAGACTTATGACTCAATATGTGAATGAGGACTCAATGGAAGGCAACTGCTTAAAGCAGTCTGGTGGTAATTTATATGAAATCAAAAAGTGCTGTGATGGTAATGCTAATTCTGTAAGCCTTGCTGATCGAAATTGTTAATATTTCTGTTAATTCACCTTTATATAAGGACTTTGATCATGTGATTCTTACTGAAAACATATGTGATTATTTTTTCCATACTTTCCTTTCTGTACACACTACAGCACAGTGTTTATGGTTGTTTCCATATTCTCATTTTGTTAAAACTGAAAATACAAACATGTACATTTAAGTAAGATTTACTGAATAATATTCCAAATTTGCCAGGTTACAGAATGAATCAGATAGATAGTTATTTTCTTTAAAATTGTCTGCCTATGGTGGCAGCATACTTATAAAATCATGTGTAGTTACTATACATAGTAAAATACTAATTTAATTTGGGTGTTAGATATGCCATAAAATGTCCAAAAGTTAACTCTTCCAAGTATGGGAGATAACTCCTGTACACCACAAGTTGGAAATACTTTTTTTTAAATACCAGTTGAAATAGGCAGCATAACCTCAGTGCTCCGAGTGTGGCCTATAAACAAATCCACATTGAAAAATTTTCCTTATGATTATGTGCTGTCTTTTGCCAGTGGAATTAGATTTTTTTAAAATCACCATGCTGCAGTGTACAGAAACTGTTGCTCCTGAGAAAGTTTGTTTATATGTAAACTTGTATGCTGCTTGTGAAAAGACTCTTTAGATAAATTAATTTTAAATGTAAAGAACTTCTAGAAAACGTTTATTTAATCAGGCATTTTATTGATACAGTAGTGTATAACATTATATCAAAGTTTATATATTTTAATTAACTTAAGATTTTCTTATTTTTATTTCATTGGCAAACCTTTATATTCAACTTGATTTACCAAATCTTATTCTAGTTTCTCTTTAACATATGTCTCTGTTATCTGAGTAATCAGTGCTTTTTCAGACTATAAGAATCTATCAGTCCTTTGCAATCCTGTTTTGATGAATTTGTAGCTAATCCCATTTGTACATGTATATTTGTTAGTTTGATCTCACAGAACTTACTGGATGACTTAAGAGGTAGACCCATGGTAAGGGACACAACCCATACAAATCATCAGAACGTTTGTATTCAGCGTTTTACATCAATATCATGTAAGTGTCAAAGTAACCTGGACTGATTTCATTTGGTGTCAAATGAAAACTTGACAGGCTATGGTGAAACTGAATATGATACAAACATGAGTTATGTCCCTTACCCTAGGTCTACCTCCTTAATTTACATCCACTGTTTAAGCTTTTTATGTTTTAGTACCATTCTGTGTAAGAATCAGGCAGTGAGTGACACATCATTGTTCTCAATTTGGTCTTTTTTACTCATATTCTATACATCTAGGAAACAACAGAAAAGCTATTTAAATTTATCCTGAAGCATCATTGACTTTGATTTTTTTTTTACAGCTTACCGGTATATAGGGAATATGAGCGGGAAAATTATCCTGTCATTTTTCCACTCTGCATCTCAACTAAATTTGACCTATCAATATTTTAAAAAGGCAAACTTCACATACACTTTGATAGTAGTTTCTGGAGGTTATGAGGTATAAACACTTTGATAATGCAATAAAATTGAGGTGTTCTTTCTTCATGTGCCAAATGTTGTACACATTTTGCCTGATTCTTCGACAGAGAAGTACTTAAAGATTATTATGATCTGACAAAAGTTTGTGCTTGTAGAACAAAGTCTTTCAAAATTATTTTTTGAAAACTTCACTTGAATATTACATAAAAAATCAGATCTTTTTTTACTTAAGTTTTATTGCTAAATTCTAAAACAGATTGCCTAAGACTTTAACATCATAGTAAGAATCAATCTGTAATGTTTCTCAGGCTGTCTCTCATGAAAATTTATGTGAGAGGGGGGCATATGTATATACAAATGGGTACATTGTATCTCTCAGAAAGGGACAAGAGTGCTTTTATAGCGAGTTAAACAATAATGAGGAAGGAGAAAATGTAGTACTTTATGTTTTTAATATGGCTACAAAAATGGATAATGTAGTTTAGACACTGAGAACTAGAACATTATACTGTGAAAATACTATTGTTCGTGGGATCCCAATTTTAGTGGTTTTTGTGGATAGGCCAAACCACAAAATTTGGTTCCCAACGAAAAGGAGATTTCCATTGATGTGTATACTGAAAACATCCAAACCACAAATTTAAAATTCCACGAACTTGTACTTCTTCCCTTATCCTTAAAAATTGGTATCCACAAATTAAAGTATGTTCACAGTATTAAGGTTGCCTAAGACTAATTTTTTGTACGGTTTTTTCAGATGTGTCATTCTCACAATAGCAATGCTTTGTGATGGCAAGAAAATTTGTCATTAAGTCATTATAATTACTTACTTAAGTTTGTGCCTAAAGATTTCTCTGATCTACTGGTAAGTTAAGATATCTCTCTTAGGTACATGTATGGTATGTTTAATATACTGCATTGAATGTACATGTATATGATGATGAAATTTTCTGTGGTATTTCTTTTCTCGTGGATATGATTTTTTTTTTTTACGTCTATCATGTATGAACTCAAACTATTGAAACAAGTGATTTTTTATATCCATTGGAGTTATTACCTTGTTTTGAATTGAGCTTATTGCTTTAAATATGACCATGTGATATTTTGTGTAGACAGGACCATTTCTAAGTTCTGTGAGTTATGTATTCTCTTCTATGTGGAAGGTTTGAATGGAAACAGATGTAATGTATTAACTCTTAAAACTATGATACCTTCTCTGTATTTCTCTTCCAAGCTGGTTGTGATTATTCCGGACTTAATTCTTATGCTATTTATTGCAATGTTGCTTTCATGTTTTGCATATTGTCTTAACAGTGGAACCTGTTTTATCTGATACACTTCATGTAGAAGTAGGCCATCATAAAAAATCTTGGATTCTCATCTACATTTTGACTTGGAATTTTATTTATTTTTTTAACAAATTAAGTGAAACATGACCTAAATTGGGAAAAAATCAAATTAAAATTGTTTATGCACGATGAAAAATTGGGTAATTAGGGGATGAGAATCCAGGATATTTTGGAGGGCCATAAGACAGATCGGAGAGAATACGATAACAACAGTTGTATGTAAAACCTTCTAAACTTTAACTCAAATAAACCTGAAACCTGTCTAAAACAAATTTTTTTCTGAAGTTCATCTATTTCAGTGAGAATTGTCTTCTTTGTTATCTTTTAAGACTAAAAATTTCCTGTGTAAACCAAAAAGAATGTTCTGTTTAGAACTATTGGTTTAGTCAGATTCACTGTACTATCAATCGGTCAGTGGGTAAGACATGGAAAACCCCACCATTTTGAAAGTTTATTTGACTATTTGCATCATCAGAATCAAGGGAAAGAGACAAGATTTCCCATATCATTTTTGGTAAACTGAGTTATAATTTCATTGAAATGCACTGAACATGAACATTTCAAGGGGAGATAACTCATTTTTCTAACATTCTATTGGCAAATTTCTGAGCAAATCAAGTGATGCAGAAATCAAATAGTTGTCTTTTCAGAAAGAGACAGCAACCTTGAGTGAAATTATATTGTCAGATCAGTGGATTTTTGACATGCATGTTTCTGAATTTTCCCATTTTGCCTCACATTCATTGGGAGATGGCATTTTTAAGTTGAAATAACTTTTGTCCAATCCGTTTGAACTTTATGCACTAAAATATGTTCATTTCAAACTTAAACTTAATACATAAGAATGTCAGGTACAACAGGAAAGAATACTTCAGTGTCAGTTAAACAGGTTCATCTGTACTAAGAACTTGAAATTATCAGTGTTTTCCTTGGTCCTTTAAAGTATAGTTCACAAGAAGTACCTACTGAATATTTTATTTAATTGTAAAATATGTTACAGTCTGTTACATTTTCTTGTCCTTATATTTAAAAATTATTCAATTATGATCATTATAGAAAACCCAAAACTTTGAACCTCCCCCCTCCTCCTTTCATACTTTTTTTATTGTTCTTTCTATCTTACCTGATTATCAAGTTTAATGTACTTATATGTGATTGATGCATCACCTGCACCTTGATGTGCTTTAGAAATGTAAGTTCAATCTCTGCATTGCTCCTGATGATACGTACAGTATATCATTAAACAAGTTATAGACACTTTGTAGACAGACATGATTTTCATTTAAAATAACAAATAAAACATTGTCAATAAGTCAAACAAGTCAGTTATCAATGATCCTGCAAACTTATCTTTTTTATCAGCAGGGAGGGATCCAGAAATTTATAAAAAGAGGGAGTGTCAATGCATCAATTTATTAAAAAGATTAATTTATTGGCACCTCCTTATGCTTTTTGCTGTAAAAAAAAAAAAAAAACATTAATTCAAGGGCACCAATTTTCATGGTTCAGCTTTTTATTATTCTGCTAGGCTTTTAATTTGTGGATTTCAGAAGCACCTATTAAGATAGCAATTAAAACCACATATTGTTGGAAATTTGTCAGAGGAGTGTCCAGGATTTTAGGTTATGGAGGGACATAAATATAATTAAATGCCAAGCAAAGCCAAACAAGAACATTTTGTAAAAAACATTCAAAATTTCAAGATTTCATGCAAAAAAATTTCCACAATTCTAGGGGGGAGTGAACATCACCTCTGCCCCTCTGGATCTGCCTCAGTGTTTTTTCTTAAACTTTGAAAACCACAAAAAAGTAACACCTATGAACAATATTTCTTCCATAATAAGTAATTGAACTTTACTGACTGAAGACTGCCTACTTGAAAATATTGAAATTAATTTTATTGATTGACAGTAAAACAATCACTAGCTTAGCACATGTTTTACTGTAAATCATTTATTTTTTTTAATATTTTGCAAATTTCACAAGCAAGAAAAAGTGCCATGAATATGTCCAATCATTATGAGTGTTAGTTACAAAAATAAATACTAATGGAATAGAATTAATATCCTGAAAATAAAAAATTATGTTATTTTGTGTTTTGTTAACCAATACACATTTTTGTAATATGTACTGATCCTCATTTCTTTGTCTTTAGAACAGTATTTGTACCTACAGTTTATTGAAAGCATCAGTTTTTATGCCCTTTTGTTTTGTTTGAGAAAGGGAACAACCATTTGATTTTATAAGAGTAGGATCAACTTCTGATCACATGTAAATTTTATCCCATTTTTTTTTAATTTCATTTTAAAGTAATAAGACTAGTTGTATTTGTCCTACATTTGTTTACCACCACAAGTTCATATTCTTCTTAAATGTACAAAATTTGATCCTCCTTTTTATAAATTAAATGGTTGCTCCCTAATAGCACTACTTAATAAATATTGACAAGTTAATGTCTATGAGTACAGTGTATGTCTAAATGGTTGTATGACTAATAATTGTTATAAGTCATTCCCGAGAACTTTCAGTATGACATTTGTGCCATGTTGTTGTGAACAAATATTTTTTGTTATTAGCCATATGCTGCAAGCTATTTAATGCATTAAAGTAGTCAGTTGAAGATTTTGGTTTTTTTTCTTTTATGTTCTGTTTGATTATTTGGAAATCCACTGATTGGTTGTACAGTCATGAGGTATGAAGAGCAGTCAGCTTTGGGTTTCCGATGATGTATTTGATTAAGTCTCAAATTTTATTAATGGTTGTTCAAACGAAAACTTGAGAATTATAATGTCATTGCCATGTTAAGAACCATGTTCATTGAAGCCAAATCAGAGTTCGGAAATTCATAAGTCAGGAGAGATAGTGTATGAAAACAGAAACAATAGAATTATCTACTGTGCAGTTTGATAGGACTACAGGGGTCAAATCCTGAACAATTGTGGCTCTTTGATAGGACTACAGGGGTCAAATTCTGGACAATTGTGGCTCATAATTGTCACTACATTCAAGCTTAATGCAGCTGTGAATCTGGATCGTTACTAATCTTAAACACATATGGACATTTAATTCTAAATATGTGGATTGATTTAGCATAGAATATAACATATGTTGAAAGCAAACAAACTGGAATCTTGATACTGTCACACCAGTCAGATTTTTTTTTAAATTAATAAGTTCATGGTTGCTTTGAACTTATCAACAAACCCTTAATATTATAATTTTGTTGAAATAAACCAAAGATGAATCTTTACCATATTTTTCTCAATTTGAACTATTTCAAAATAGAATCAAAAAGATATCTCATTACATGACTTGCTGCGGCATATGAACCACGAAGAATCAATTGTTTTCTAAAATTCTATATTCTATATAAAAAAATCAAAATTCTACTGGTAAATAACAGGGATATTTAGAGAATTTCTATAATTCAAGACTTCATTGGAATTGTTAAAAAAATGAGCAATTAATACAAGCATCTATTTACAGTTAATTCTGAAACAGTTTAAGTCATGACCCCAAAAATCAGTTCCTTTCTTCCATTGGTGGTATAGAACCTTGTGGTGCTATTTCATAGAATCACATATTCATTCACTAGTTATTTTTTGGAGAAAAATCTGTATGGGCCACAAATACCTACATGGAACATATTTGTACAATTCCACAGAGCTCCATAAACTCTACTCCAGCAATGCTAGAGGTTGTCTGGCAAGCTATTTTCTGACTTGGTGCCATCCTAACGTCGCAACGAGCGTTATGCAATATGGCACTTGGAAGTAAGAGGTTGGGGTATGGAGGAACGGAATTCCAACCTCTTATGTTGTAGGAGTACATAAACTCTTACTCAGTTATGGTGTTGAGGTCTATGAACTATGACAACATTGCCACAAACGTTTTGCAGGCATACAATAAATCATACATGAATGAACCTCAACTAAATGCCTCATTCTGGAATGGATTTAATAAAACAAAAATAACAAGTGATTTTTATTATTTTTAATGTTGTTTTTATTTTTTTCCCATTATATATAATCAAATTTTAACAAATAAACATAATAGATATCATTAATTAACAAACCTTTCAAACATAGGGTATATACTCATCCTAAAAATAGACAAACTATGAAGAAAATCGCCAATATACACTTACTGAAGTTCATGATTAGTAAATTACTGTAAATGTATTAATTTTTTGAGGTGGACATAAAACTGTGAAAAATAGTACCTGCAAAATGGATTTCTAATACTATATAATGCAACTCAAATTTTGAAACTGCAAAATACCCACAATCTAATATGTTTACAGTCCTGGATACTCAAAGTAGCAATACCACCAGAAAACTTCATGTTGTATATAAAGTAGTCTGATGACGTTAGTGAAAGGTAAAATAAATTAAAATTTCAATTCTACAAAGGCTTAATGCAATAAAGTTTCAGATTTACCCAATGATACTGATTAAAAGTCATTGCAATATACAATTTGGCGCTCTCAATAAATGTAATGTTTCAAACCATTGTCAATAATTTAGAGTTTTGTATATCATCCAAGTATGTATGCAAATAGCTTAAATATAAGTGTTTATATGAAACTATGTTCAGCATTGCTGTGTTAATCTACAAAAAAACAGGCTGTGATAAGGATTTTTTTTTCATATCAAACCCCATATCAACCCACAACCCTTCGGGTTAATATGAGGGTCTTTAGTTGATATAGGGAATGATATGAAGAAAAAAAAACATATAGTTTTCAATGTATATTAAAATATCTGAACATTTTTAATCAACTTCACAATTATCTTTGAAAATATTAAATACAATGTAAATTTAATCTACATGAAAACAAAAAAAAAAGCAAAAATAAAATGCCAATATAAAGCACTGCAGTTCTATCAACATAAGAATTACATAAAATTACAATTACAATTTCTAATAGAAACTGATTATAAATGTGCTTCAATAAACAGTTAACTGAAAAAATTATTCACACTGAGTTAAAGCCAAAATGTGCAATAAGATATTTAAAAATAAGAAAAAGACAGAAAAGCAGTAAATTATTTTAGTTTAAATACTCATAACTTACCTTGACCAATATAAATGTTTGTAGAGAATGTAAGATCATATTGCCTATAAATATCTCAAATAATATTTATATTCTACTGAAATGTAACGATTAAATCTATTTTAATAATATTTCTATATTTCCCAAACAAATTAATTTCACCATCAGTCTCTTTGGACACTCGGGACATTTATGAATTCTCGTATCAACACCTTTTATGATTTTTTTTCTAAAATTACCCAAACTGTTATTCTAAATGATGTTGACCTCTTAAATAAATATTATGAGACACTTATTCTAATTCCATTTAAAAAAAACACACACACACACATTTGATCCAATTTTCATACCCCTATATTTCAATGTCAGGTTGACCAATCAAATAACAGGATTACCAGGCATTTTTCAATCCAGTAGAATATTACATCATATGGGATCATATAGAAACAAAGTGAGAGATCCATGATTTACAAATTTGAGTTTTCTCTCTACAGAAAAAAGATATATCTTTTGATCTATATAAAAATTAAATTGAGATTCCTTTGGATATAAGTCCTAAAAAACTTAAAATACAAAAGAAACACTATACAAGTAGTTCTTTTAAGCTGAAACAAATGGCTTTCAATTTACACTACCAACTACTTTTTACAAATTGCCCTATTCATTGTAATACCTAAGAATTTGTACAAAACATGTTAAAGTTTTAATTTAATCAATTACACATTTGTATTGCATTTTATCCACAAAATATCTCTCCATAATAAGGCCATGTGCACCATATATCTTTATAAAAAAATCTTGTTTCAATAATTTGAAATAGAAACATATCTAAAAAATATATAAACACAAATAACTCATAAGTGTTTCATAGTTAATGTTATTTTGAAGACTTCATACCAAACAAATACAAAAAACACTAACTTGAAGTATTTAGGGGTGAATACATTCTACATTAACAACATTTTACTGGCAGAGTACAAATGTGTGCAGACAACCTTTAAGTCTGGGCAAAATAAAACAGGGCAAATTCAGTTGCCTCCCTTTTGAAAAAGTTTCACTGAATTTCCACCTCCTTACCAATTTTTGCTGGTCTTCATCATAGGACTAATGGCTATAAATAGCAAGTGCCTTTATGCACATAAATTTTAAACATGAAGTAAAAAAATGAAAATATATATTGTCTTAGTCATATTACACAGAAAAAAAAATGTATAGCTCAGTAACTTATGTTTCTTTATTTACAAACAGTTTAAAGAATTTGGATTTTTTTTTTTAAACCTGATAAGGTTCAACGGCTTCTTCATGAAAAAATGTAAATGAAATTTCAAAACACACACAACAAAACTTAACTCTTTCAGTACAAGTATATGAAAAAAAAAATTACAAATTGTCTTCTGTCACCATTCTTTATCCTAGTGCAAATACATTCATTCAAGAATGCATTAGGCTTAATGAAAATATATACTTGTTTCACAACTCAATAGATGGACAGGTTTATTTTATTCCCCTAAAAATACTTGTAAAAGAGACATAATAATGAATGTCTCCTTGCCTAAAAAACTAGGGTAGGATTCCATTTATTATTTCTAGGCTTGTTCTTTGAAAGAAAATGTATTTGGGTTAAATCAAATCAAAATGTTGATAAGTGGATTCTGTGACTTCAGTGGCACACTTGTCATGAAGAAGGAGGCAAACAATTAGTTTGGTTTGGCCCTAACTTAAAATGTATCTTCTATTCAGTGTCTTTAATTTGTTAAGAAACTGTCATATCAAAGTATCAAATAATCAAACAATTTTCTACATCCTTAATACACTGAGTTACAAGTAGTGTTTCAATCAAACAAAACAAAGATTTAAACAGTATGATGACATAAGTGTACTTCATCATTGTCTACATGAGGACATATAGTAACAAGTCACATGTTAACATTTTAAAAACCAATCAGAATTATGCACGTTTTTTAGGCTGGAACAACAAAGACCTACTGTTGATACAGAATCTTTGTCCAGAAGGTTCTGGTCCATCAGGAAATACATGTCCTAAATGGGAATCACACTGAAATTAAAAAGACACATGAACACATAACATTGCACATGAATCATTACAAAATACATCTGTAATCTCAGACATTCTAACTAAAATCAAGTAAGAAAAAATAATTCTCAAGTGAGTTTGTTCACATTTCACAAAAATGGTGGGTATAATTTCTTTGCTTGGCAGAGTGTTGTTTGATACAACCACAGAGATCATACCCTGAACAATTGGGGCAAGTATGGACACATTCAAAATTGATACAGCTATAAATTTTGATTACAATTATATATACTGGTATGACACAGGATAAAAATTTGACAAAAATCAAAGTGGTCACTTGGCACTTTCTTTCTAAATGGTTCCTTTAGAAACTCCAAAATCAACCCCAACTTTTCTTTGAGAGTAAGACACTAAGTGGTACAAATTCAAAGTGATCCATTCTTTCTTACTGAAAGAAATAAAAAAAAAAAACTTGTTTCTGACCCCTTTTTATTAATTGGCTCAAGCTACAACCCCTAAATTCAATTCCAGTCTTTCTTTTGTGATGTGACACTTTGTACTACAATTTCAAAGATATCCATTCAGTTGTCTGGTAAATGCTTGTTTCAGAACCCTTTTTGGTTCCTAATTTCTAAAATGTTCAAGTCTTAACCCTCAAAATCAATCCCAGTCTTTCTTTTTTACAGCACCTTGTAATACAATTTCAAATAGATCCATTCACTATTAGTCAAGTTATTGTCTGGACATAATGAAAATGCTTGTTTCCTATCCCCCTTTTTTACCCTTAATTTCTAAAATGTCTAAACCCCAAAATTAAAACCATTGTGGTAAAGAATATTGTGGAACAATATCATATACATTCCTATACTCTTACTGGTGTTGTATATATAAATTCTATGAAATGCTTCTTTCTAGTCACTTTTTGGGCCCTAATTCTGAAATGGTTGGGCCCATAACCCCCAAAAACAATGCCAACCTTCCTTTTGTGGTTTGGAACCTTGTTAAAATTTTAATAAAGATTGACCAACTGATATTCAAGTTGTAGCAAGAAAACCAAGTGTCTACAGACGACAACATTATAACATTATTTGACCATAATTTTGATAGTTGATAATATATTGCATGTAAATTTGATACTGTTTATAAGATTTTAAAAATGTTTGGAAAATTAAATATTAATGTCTCATGATTTTTATAGATAATGCATTTTCTAAGTGGTTATTTGCCATATGGATTCTCCTCCTCAAAGATTTAAGAGGAAATCAAAAGAATATAATCCACCGCAAAATCAGACTCAACAAAGAACATGAAATAACTGAAGTTAATGTAATATGAAACAAAGGTAAATGAGCAACTCGTTCTCCACTCAAAACTGGGAGTTTGGACCAGGTTAACCATTAGGGTAAGCTTCCTCTTCTAAAAACAACTGCTGATTTACTTATAAAATGTCAAGTCCTGGGAAGACAAAAGAGAAAAAGAAAAGTAAGACAGGGTGAACAAATCAGTTCTCATGGTACAGATGGATACACCACAACAATGCAGAACCAAAAAACTTCTGAAGTGATTACTTCAATCTTGTAGCAACATAACCTTGTTCAAGAAGCCTAATAGTAAAAAGTCTATCACATGGTGAAAAAAATCAGCATAGTTAAGCAAGATCTGGAATAATGTACTAGTTGCGATATGAAATGCTGAAGGGATATTGCTACAGGTGAAAAAGAAAGTTGAAGATATGGAATTAGAAGTCATTACATTTGTCAATAGTTTTCCTTTACCATAAATCTATAACTTAACAGTGTTATAAAAAAATTTTTCTATTGTAAAATAACATAAATTTTCCATGTGCATATTGTTTATTGCCCTAAGTGCAATAAACAAAATACCGGTATGCACACGGAAAATTTATGTTATTTTTCAATAGACAAAATTTTTATCATGGCCAATTCTTATACATTAATTTTAAAACATATTTTCATCTTAAAACTTGAGAAAACTAGCTCTGAATTTAACTGAATAGGGGCGTGTCAATATTTTTTTAATCCATTGAGTTATAACAAAACTATTTTAACCAATTAGATTACAGTATTTATCTCAAATTAATTTATTTCAAATTAAAAGCCGATATCTTTTTAATCACATAAATGATAAAAATTTGTTTAAGTGCATAGGAATTCACAATACTTGTGAAAAGCATACCTTTTTGCAGATAACCTCCGTTCTAATCATTCCATGACTGGTGTCAGTGACTCTCAAAACATTTGTGTTTTCCTCGTTTTCTCCATTAGCACCAAGGGGCTCGGTAAAAGATGGCCATCCTGTACCAGAATCATACTTGGTTTCAGAACTAAAAATTGTATATAACAAGTTTGTATTATACCATTTTTGTTCCTGAGTTCCTGCCCTTGGGTAGACACAATCAATAATTTGAGAACTGTATCAAAAGCCATTTTGAAATTTAGCTGCATCATACTATAACCTTATAATAGTTGATTAAGAGTTCCCTATAAAATTTTTGGTACATATAGAATAGCAAAGCAAAGATAAGTGGAAAGTGGACAACCCATTAGAAAGCCACGCTAATACATTAGGTCACTAATTTTATTAAATACAATATATTTATGATAGAACAAACTTAAAAGTTGGTAAAGGCAATTTGTTGGTTAATTTAATATTTTTATTTCGCAAATTTCAAAATCCGTAATTATATCAACCAGTTGTACACATTCAAAAGGCTGAAACCAAATGTAAAGTTCATTTAAACTGCTTTTACAAAGGATTTCCAGGATGGCTGGATTTTCTCATCAGGTAGGTCATTTGTTTTTCTTCAGTTTTGTCACCTTCTCCCATGTTATGGTAAAGAAACTGTATAAAATGTTTTAAATGGTAAATATTTTACTATAATTCTGCCAATTTCAACGAACATCAGAATGAGCAGTATGCAATATGGCACTTGAAAGTAAGAGAGTGGGGTATGGAGGAACAAAATTCCAACCTCTAATGCTGTAGGAGTAGGAGAAGAACTCGCTGTTAATAATATGTTCATTCTCTAAATGAGAAAGTTAACTATTATTGATTATATTTTTTGTTTGTTTGTTGGGGTTTAACGTCCGAGCAGCAATATTTCAGCTATATTCAGACAATGAACATGAAATGGATGACAAAATGAACATGAAATGATGAAAATAATGAAAAAGGGATGGGACACAAGGACAATGGGGTCGACAAATTTTGATTGCCACTGGAAATAGGGAGAGGTGGGTAGGGTCGGGCAATTTAGCCTCCTGTGGAGGAGCCCTATGGTTCCTACTCCGGGAGAATACCACAGTAGGGTTCTTTTACATGTTAGGAACGTGGCATCTTTCCCAACACGTTGTACCACTATGGTTTGCGGTCAGGTTTTCCGTATTATAGCCTGACAACCCCAGCATGTAACACGCCAGGGGTACCCCATTCCATCACCTGGGGCACACATCCCAGTTGCTTTGTAGGCAAAGCGCCCTAGCCCCCGGCTAGGGTTCATAGCACTATTTAGTCGCCTTTTACGACAAGCTTAGCGCTGCTGCAGGCCTATTCTTTTAACACCCAGACCTGCACGGGGCTTATTGATTATAACATTTCCATACAAAAACAATAGAAATATGGCTAACAAAATGTATTTATATGCAACTACAAAATAACCATACTGTACATTTGTTGTTGTTATCTTTTTTTATTATGCTATATGTTTACTATATACCTGAATAATCCTGCCCCACAACATAAGCAGTTGTACACTCCTTCTTCATAATTGTTGACATAAATTCCACTGAATGGCTAAAATTATAAACAAAAACGAACTAAAAATTATATGGTACTGTTTTTAATTTGCCATAGAAGTGACATTTTCTGTAACTTTATGTAGTCAAACCTAGGTAACTCCAAGTGACCATTGAAATGTGTTCGAGTCATCAAGAGTACGAGAAATTGAAGTTCGTATATTTCCGGATTTTTTTCATTACTGGTCTGAGTTAGACTTTTATCATTAGAAATTACTTACTATCTACGAAGTTTTCTTTGGTTGTGGATCTTTTTTATTTACGTTTGGAAGATTATGTTGATTAGTGGATATTAAAATGCTGTGTTCGCTTTTAAAATGTTTAGAGTGCGAATTCCTTGAATTGGTCAATAATATGTTTTCATCTGATTTTCTTTGATGCTTTCATCATACCGAAAATTTTGATACTTTGAATTGTGTTAGAAAAATCCTGAGTGTTCAAGCCATCTGAGTTTGAGCCAGTAAAGTTTGACTGTACACTGGTATTTTCAACTTCCATTGTAGAAGCAGTGGCATTTGAAATTTTTTTTTACTGTAAGTCATTTCTATTAAAACATCTATTTTTAACATACACAGGCAAAATTATTTCACAAGATTTTCACACAAATTTCACATGAATTTGACCTGAACTGAGCAAATAAACTAAGTGACAGAGTTCACGTGAAATTCGTGTTTAGTGAATTTCACATGAAAATCATGTTAATTTCATGTGAATTTCACATGAAGTTCGATTAACATGAATTTCATGTGAAAAATATTTGCTTGTGTACTAGTGGTGATGCTATGTGTTTAGTTCTTTATTGACGAGCAAACTACATGTACAAAATGACATTTTTCCTCCAAACACAGAAATTAATAACCACATGTAGGAACCCTAGATAAACTGTGAGTAAAGCTCACTAAAAGATACCCTAGTAACCATGTATGTAACATGTGCATGTTCAAAATTAAAGTTATCAAACAAGAAGTTGATGTTGCTTCAGTCTGAAATTGAATCCCACGATTTGGCACACTCAAAAAAAGGCTTTTTATCAAAATATCAAGTGGCTGTGATAATGATAAGTAGCTGCAGAGAAATCTATAATGAAAAAGTTGTGGATAACCAAGAGACTCAAAGATTACACATCTGGTGTATTAAGTTTGTCAGGAAAGGGGAAACAAACATTGTTTTAAATGTGGCCTTAGAAGCTGTTGATTGTGGAAAATAATGAAAAAAGTTTTGAAATCATGTCTGATGCAGTGTTAGACAAACATACAGGCTCAGTGAACTTTTCTCTGGTTGTTGAATACTGTTCTGGAGTAAGGCGTTTTTCCCACTCTGAATTTGGCACTGTCCTTGGATCTGATGGGTCAATTTGAGCTGAATACACTGCGATAAATAAAGTGCATATCAAGTTATACAATTATACATTATCAAATTAATACATATTTTTACTTATGCATATACTATAGTATGGAGTGTGCCTATCAGCGAGCACATCATTTCTTTTGGACAAGTATATATTAAAAACGTATTAGGCTTCACTGTGTCTGAAATGACACTTTGTTTTGAAAAGGCCAAAATAAAGATAATTAAGCTAATTATAATCACTTATAAACAAAAATCAGGGAAATTTATTGGATAATAGACTGCCATATCAAGACGCAGTCATTCACTTATCAATTTAAATTATAACTATCAATTATTTAAAAATAATTTCATTAAACAATGAACATTGACATGTAAACATACATGGACATGCATGTCTGTGCAGGTTGATTTGTGCTTTCTATCAATTACAATACAAGTGTACTCATCATCATGTCAGAACAGAGTTAATTTACATAAAATATCTTTACTTATTAATATGCAAGTATAGAAAATGGAATTACACTATTAAACTTATTTGTTTATTATTTAATAGAATAAATGTCCTTGAGATATCAACTTCATATCAATGCAATAAAATATTCAAGCAGTGAAGAATGATTTCTCCCCATTCCAGACTCACTTCTCCCTATTACTCCCGGACGGGAGAAGTCACTTCTCCTATAGGGTATGTGAGTCTCATCATGTGACCGTTGTTTCATGAGTATGGGTTCTAGTCTATCGTTCAAATGCCTTGACATTTTCCATTTACAAAGCATTGAGTTCAATGTTAAAAGCAAAACATCTTCTTATGTAAAAATGCAGATAAAAAATGACAAATTTCAATTTTTTACATGATAAAAGTGTTAAGAAAAAGCATTCAATAGAATATTTTGCATTGCAAAACAGCGTTTCGAGATCCCAGAAGTAGACAATAAAATGCAGATCAGTCTTTGAATTTCAATACCTTGCACATCGGATATTCTGGTAAGGGAAATTGAAACTAGAACGAGACTTGCAGGCCCAATTCACTGAATCCTATATCAATATTAATATTATGCCCTGCTATGGGTCACACCTGTTTTCTGTAATATATTTTTAAAGAAAATATGCTTTAACAGATTAACGCCATATAGAAGGAATACTGTCATGCTGCAAAATAAAGGAATTGATTGAAGAAAAAAAAACGGGAGTTAACCGCATTTTAAGTTTTAAGAAAAAGTTGCTTGATATATCAATTATCATACCGCACGTACCTCTTGCGCATTGCACACGCTGGTTATCCAATACACGTGTGGCAAATATTCGCCTAGAAGCAAATGGTGCAAAACGACGAAGTGACTGTAAAACTTTTGCCATCTTTGAAATAAAACGTACTTAAAATAAGTGGAAAATTTCGATGGAAAAGTACCGGAAACCCCTTCAAACTGGTTTAGAGAGGTCACAAAAAAGAACCAGTTGCAATGTTTGGGGAAATCTAAAAACCGACACATATCATAACTAAGCATTTGAAACTAAAAGCGCAACGAACTCTTTTTCAATTTCAGATATTTCAAAAATTACTGATATGCTAATGTTTCCGTGTGCTAGTATTTCCATATCTGGTCGTTTATGCATTTTTTTTATTATCATAAGGTAAAATTGAACATGTTCAGGGCAAAAGCAAAATGAAAAATAATTTTAAGTTATTAAAGTTGTATAGGGACTTTATATTATTAGCTATACTAATTTAGTTATCTATAGTATTATGTAGTCGTATGAGTTGTAGAATAGCTGATTAAGCGACAATCAGATCAAAACCAACAAAAAGAAGACACAAAAGGTAAAGGTTTAATCACGTTTCTCTGGAACATTTTGATTATTCATACCTCAGATGTTCTTGGTGTAGTTCTTTCAAAATGGAACTGTATAAAAAAAATATCAATCAACGCTGTTTTTGTTTCGTGGCGATAGAGGCCAACAGCTAGACAGAGTTACCTGCCTTGGTGGTTATGAACTATATACATATGATCAATATTTGTGATAATTATGGACATATTACTTGTGATATAGATTTTTATGGACATTGTTTTATATTTTTGATGCTAAGAATTGTTTTGATATAGCATTGATGATAACTTTGCATTTAAAATATGCAATGATACCATTTGATACACTCACATTGAATTTCAACATTATATCAAATTCATCAGTAGTACAGTGCCTTTAATGAAGAACCATATTTGCTAAAATTAAGCTATTCGTCTTATCAGATAGAAAGATACAGTGTATTTACGAAGATCCATATTTGCTTAGGTATCTGTTTTTTTTTTTTGGTTTTTTTTTTTGGTTTTTTTTTTCAGACTAAGGTTTATACAGACTTAGCCTATTTCGCTTTACAAATGTTTGTTCAAACACACTAATCCTGTGCATGTCTTTTACCGACTTCTTTGAAATTAATTTAGTTTACACTGCTATTTTCATAGCTACCTTTTCAATTTTAATAATTGCTACTACTTTACTTGACTTCGTCTCCTTTAGCCATGTGCAATAATGAGGGTACAAAGACTAAGGTCCCCATGTTCGAATCCGAACAAACGCACAAAGTATTGCGAAGTAGTTGATTGCCTGGAGTTGTGAGTGTATATCGTAGCCACTGGAGAAGAAGCTTTGCAGAGATTGAAACTATTAATATGAAATATTTGGCTTGACAGCTCGTTCTCCAGACGTTCAAATGTTACAGTTTGTTTGTTTGTTTGTTTTGTGTCAAACATAATTATCGTGTTTAATGACAATATATCTATTTGATTTGATTTGACTTGAGAAATATATATATATATATTTATATATATAGAAGGATCTGAAAAATTCCCAACGATGTTAGAACTGTCAAATTTGCGAAGCAAATTTTTTGGTCGTTCCCTCCGCGGACTCGAACTCGTACCGCCGTGACATCTATGGCAACACCGCCTGCACTAAGTCCAGCGCCCCAGACCAATCGGCCAGCTAGGCTATATAAAAAATATAGCTTTCGCTGACCGGGTCATTCCTCATCGTAGGACCCTAGGACGTTATTTTCCCTGTATCAATTTGATCCGATGGAGCAGTGTAGCGAATAGAGTCGTCACATTCTGAGACATTATATATATATTTGTATTCACCATTCTTGTTTTCCTAATGATCTTAGTTGACTGGTCCCTCTTTAAATGACAGCCCTTTTGCATAGTTGTGAGGTTCTGTACACGTGTGGAAGATTATGGCAACACGTGTAAGTGGTGGTAGACTTTGATTTATCTGGTGAAAAGACAGCCGCAAGAATTGCATTTGACACTGATATTTACTTGGTCACAAATATTGTCTTATCTTAAATCAGTAACACATAAAACCCATCCTTTGCCTTTGAATTGGGTAAATAATTTTCAATTACTTGGAAATTTCACATGGTTTAAATTTTAGCTGAAGTTACCTATATAAAGCTACACAAACCGCGTAAGACATATTTTGTATCTTTAAATGTTTCAACTTATAGAGACGAATCTAATATGTAATAACAATGTACAATGTGGTAAAAAAAAAATCCAAATCGCTTCTTGAGATTTTTACAAGCTGTAGACTAATATGCATTCAATAAATAATTGTACAGACAAGTCAAATCATTTATAACAATAAACTGTAAACCAACATACAGACAATCTACTCTTAGCTTCTGTATTGGGATACCATAGGCTTGTTGAAAGAAAACATGTCACGCAATCTTACAAGTAAACTAGTTTTTTTTATATAAAATAGACGCAGACCTATTGTTGAACATTTTGCAGGTGGTCCTAATTCATGAACAAAATATAGAATGATGGCGGCCGCAAAAATTGGCGTTGATCTATAAAACTAAGCCTCATATATAGCTTAATTAATTGTTGACAAAGATACAATAGTTTCTAAAAGTTTTGTTCGCTGTTTTCATACTGTCATTTCGTATATTCTGAAGTTCCGATTGACTGGCAATGAAACAAATATTATGTACAATCTATTGACAAATGTTAGGGTCACTGGTTCTATACTATGTACCGTTATGGCACTTAAATTTAATACGTTTCCATTTCACTAACGCTAATTACATTAACTTCAAACCAAATTAGTTTCGAATATAAGTCTCGTGTCGAAAAAAATGGCCCGCGACAAAGAAGTTTTCATCTGCTCTTTTTGTCAATCTCGACCTTCTAAGTGTTTTCGGTGTTTAGATTGTAATGCTTACATGTGTATTGATTGTGAACGAACGATTCATTCGAAGGTAAGAGGGTCTGATAGTCATTCTGGAATTTTTATAAATAATTATACCAAGAGGAGCGTGAGAGAATCCCGCTGGAGAAAATTTGGACTGTCAAGCTTGTCGTTCCTAAAATGTTGTCGATCGGGAAAGCACCACGAAGGAGAGAGAACTATTATACGCACTTTGAGTTTTTCGGATGCTTTGCTTGGTACAAATAAAGTACGAAAGCATCAAGAAAATTTTAACGAAGATCATAACTCTAAAAGTGTAACTCTAGACGAAGAATGTGTCTATCATGATGAAATGAACTATTATGCTAAAACCGACAGAGAACATAAACAGCCAGTAAAAGTGGTGGCGGAATTCCAAGTTGACTTGCCCGTTATAAACCGTCTCGTTTATTGTTCTGATAGCTCAATTTGGCTCACCAGGGCGACACAGTCTTCTCTTCATTGTGTGACCACTGCAAATGGATATGGACTACAGACTTCCACCAATTATGATATAAAAGCTTTTGACATAGCAGCTTTATCAACAGGGGACATACTTATTGCGTCTTCGGATTCTTTAATAAAACAAATAAAGATGGGCGAAAAAAGTATAGAGAATTCAAAATATAGCATAGAACCGTTTCTACCTACTGCTATTCACGTATCTTTGCGCGGTAAAATCATCATCGGCGCGATGAGTGCGGGACAGGCGTTTCCTCCGAATGGAAAACGACAGTTAATGTCTCTGGGTATGAGCGGACAAATCGAGTTTATTGTGGACCAGATTTCTGACGGAAAAATGATTAAAGACAATTTTTCGTATTTGTTTGATATAACATCTGACAATGATGACTTCATGTATATTTTGGACCGATTAAGTACTAATTGTGAAGGTAGAATTGTTATTTTGAATCAACAAGGTTTTTGTAGAGCTCTTTACCAAGGCCATCCTGTGTTTAACATCGAAATGAAATTCAAACCAAAAGGAATTATTGTAACCCGTCAGGGCTCTGTTATCATCAGCGAGGCTCATAACCACACTCTCCATTTTATCAATTCCAGAGGAGACCTAATGCAGTACCTTAACACATTTGATCAGTGGTCTCTGTCATTTCCACAATCTCTCGCATGTGACTTTAGGAACAATTTATTAGTCGGAACTAGCAGGAGAAAGGGAAGCCAAGACAAATCAAAGCTATATTTCATAAAACTTTAAACTTGTAGATATTTCAGTCTTGATCATAAGGATTTTCATCATCTTTTTCAATAGTCTGTCTATTCTTTAGAACATAGGATACAAATACTATATATTGAAGACAAAACAGGATATTAGTATAAAATATATAAAATTAGTAGAATGTCATCCCCACAACTGACCAACAAATATTGTAGGTCAGTGCATGGAACTTAAGTGTAAGTCTTCGTATGAATCAGGCAAGTTGGGCAAAAAAATCAGAAACATGAATGTCAAAACCCACCGATCTGACTATATAATTTCACCATGGATGATTTGATAAGATCACGATTTGATCTCTACATCATTGGATTTGTTCAGAAATTTTTCAATGAAAGGTTCGAAAAATGATGTTTTTGACAGAATTATCTGAAATGTCCATTTTCAACGCATTTCAAATTACACTAAAATAAACTCTCTGTTTTCAATGAAATAAAACTTCACTAAAATGATTTGGAAAATTGTGTCTTTTTTCCTTGATTCTGATGGTGCAAGGAATCAAATAAAACTTTCAAAATGGTGGGTTTTTATTCAATGTTTCACTCATTGCCTGATTCTTAGAGATAAACATTTAATGACCAGTCTTTCTAAAAATCAGACAAGAGGTGATTCATGAATGTCATAAACCCACCAGCTTTACTTTTATTTCCTATTCAGAATCAGTTACAGATCACATAACAAGTCTGAGTTTTTTATTTGGATGTTGCGCTTTTGAGATCGAATTTATATAGGTTGTACATAAAAATTAGCACTTTGCAAGAGTTAGCGTTTTTGATTTGGTTAGATTTGGTTAGATTTAGTGGGAAATAAAGGTATATATATATACACAATTGTACCAAGAAAGTTACGGTAATACTTACGATTTTACCCCTACCCCAACTTGTGTGTTGGTGGCTTAAAAACCACAGGGTAGTGATATGCGTCTAGTGCAGTAGTGATCGAACGTCTCTAGATCGCTACTGACGCTGGCTAGTCTACTTGTAGACGAAAAGGGGAGCAGCGCAAGCAGAAGCCTTCCTCTGCCAGTACATAGCCTCTACACTACCAAGACTCCTTCAATTTGCCTCCCCGAGGTAACACACGGTAACTTGGGTCTAGTACTCAAGGCTAACATGAAGGGGATCTCGGAGTAACAAGGACCCTAGAGGTGCAGAGTGCAGGCCCACCGGCGCGTGGAACACGCCCTGGCTCTCACCAACCTTGCCCCACCTATGGGTTAAATAGATCGCTGCCTTGTGATGGACTGTTGAGTCAAAGGCTACGGGAGACAACCCAGACAGAAAACGATGGTCAGATTGGGATCAAACCTTTGGAAGGGAACCTGTCTAGGAGAGGAAACTCTGATGTAAAACCCGGCTAGAAAGGAGTCGTCACCCATGGTAGGGAACCTATCTAGGAGAGCAAACTCTGATACAAAAGCATGTGAGGGACTTGCTGACCACCACATTAAAATAAAGCTGAAGCTAGAGGGCCAACCCCCCACTAGTGGATACAAATGGTTACAGAAACGATTACAGTAAAAGTCATTCCTCGGACTCGTCAACGACTAGAGAAAGAGAACCAAACCAAACATCGAGGACAGCAAATGACGCGAAAGCCGATGAAGTTGTTCTCACTAAAACAACCAACAACCATAGGCACTTGGAATGTTAGAACAATGTATCAAAGTGGCAAAAGCTTGCAAATTGCGAACGAAATAGATAGATACAATATCGAAATTCTAGGACTCAGCGAAGTAAGATGGAATACAGTTGGAATGACAACACTATCTTCAGGTCATACGGTCATATTCTCAGGAAATCCAAATGAAGACGACATACATGACAAAGGCGTGGGATTCATGCTTACAAAGAAAGCCAAGAAATCGCTTTTGGAGTGGAATCCTATATCTGCAAGAGTGATATCAGCT
This sequence comes from Perna viridis, assembly GCA_037379345.1. Classification (NCBI taxonomy): domain Eukaryota; kingdom Metazoa; phylum Mollusca; class Bivalvia; order Mytilida; family Mytilidae; genus Perna; species Perna viridis. The sequence goes on along the minus strand of CM074517.1, from coordinate 10,419,953 downwards.
AGATTTGACACTCGATTCCAGAAAACAACATTTATACAGGTGTATGCACCAACAAACACCGCAGACGAAGATGATAAAAATGACTTCTACAACTTATTACAATCAGTTGTTGATGCCGTTCCTAAAAGAGACATCCTTATCATCTTAGGAGATCTGAATGCCAAAGTAGGTGATGACAGAGGAGGTAGAGAAAGGGAGATAGGACCACATGGAATAGGGCAAATGAATGAGAACGGAGAGATGTTTGCTGACTTTTGCGCTATAAACAGTCTAGTAATTGGCGGTACTTGGTTTCTACATAAATCTCGTCATAAAACCACCTGGATTTCACCATCTGGAGATACTGAAAACCAAATAGACCACATAACAATAAGCCGTCGATGGAGATCTTCATTACAAGATGTACGAACAAAACGTGGAGCAGACGCAGCAGCAGATCACCACCTTGTAATTGGAAAAATTAAACTCAATCTTTTAACAACAAAGAAAAGAGAGACTACAAAAAGGAAGTTTAATGTTGAGAAGTTTAAAGATCAGAAAGTGAAAGAAAACTTCCAAATTACACTCAGGAACAGATTTAGTACTTTATTAGATCTTGACAACGAAGAAATGAACAATGATATTGATGACATCTGGAACTCAACAAAGACAGCCATTCTGGAAGCATGCGAAGAAACAGTTGGTTTCCTTCAAGTGAAAAGAAAGAAATGGATGTCAGATCAAACATGGGATACAATATCTGAAAGAAGGGAAATAAAAGAAAAGTTGATGAGTGCCAAAACCAGACAGCAAAAGAAAAACCTGCAAGACCTTTACAGCGCAAAAGACAGAGAAGTGAAGAAAAGCTGTAAAAGAGATAAAAGAAACCATGCTGAAAAGTTAGCAGTAGAAGTTGAAAACGCCTGCTTAAAAGGAGACATCAAAACATTGTATAACATCACAAGACAACTCAGTGGAAAGATCTCTCAAAATGAAAATTTACCAGTCAAAGATAAAAACAACAATACCCTCACAAAGCTAGAAGATCAGCTTGACAGATGGAAAGAACACTTTAATGAGGTATTGAACAGACCACCACCAACAAATCCACCAATACTTGAAGAAGGTCCAACACTTAACATAGAGACTGACAAAATTACCGAAAATGAAGTAAGAAAAGCCCTAAAACATCTTAAGAATGGGAAAGCAGCGGGAATCGATGGCATACCACCAGAAGCCCTCAAGTCCATGAATGACACTACCATTCAATATCTTCTTGGGCTATTAAACCAGATATGGGAAAAAGAAAAAATTCCAAAAGACTGGCAAAAGGGACTCTTGGTAAAACTACCTAAAAAGGGGGACAAATCCAATTGCAACAACTGGAGAGGAATAACTCTTTTGTCCATTCCTAGTAAAATCCTATGCAGTATAATCTTACAAAGAATGAAAGAAGAGATTGATAGCAAGCTGAGAGATGAACAAGCTGGATTTAGACAAGAACGATCATGTGTCGACCAGATTGCTACACTCAGAATAATTATTGAGCAAACGATCGAATGGCAGTCATCCCTATATCTAAACTTTATTGACTTCCAGAAAGCATTCGACAGCATAGATCATCAGGTCTTGTGGAACATTCTAGGACACTATGGGATTCCACCTAAGATTATTTCCATGATTAAGTTACTGTATGAAGAATTCTCTTGTCAGGTCATACATGCTGGTACATTGACGGATCCTTTCCCTGTAACAACTGGCGTAAGGCAAGGATGCATTCTCTCTCCCCTTCTCTTTCTCATAGTCATCGACTGGATAGCAACAACAGCTTACAACGACCCTCATGGTATACAATGGACACTAACATCTCGTCTAGAAGACCTCGAATTTGCAGACGACATATGCACACTATCGCATCGTCTTCAAGATTCCCAACACCAGGTCAACCATCTCGAAGAAACAGCTAAAAGAACAGGATTGTATATCAACACAGCCAACACCAAAGCCATGAGAATCCAACAAAACCAGATGGATCCAATATTGGTAAATAACCAACAGATAGAGAATGTAGATAAATTTACGTACCTTGGAAGTGTCATGAGTACAACTGGAGGCACTGACGAAGATGTACAAGCCAGAAAGATGAAAGCATTACAGGCTTTTTCCATTCTAAAGCAAGTATGGAAAAGTAGAACACTGAGAACGGCTACTAAGATCAGAATTTTCAACAGCAATGTTAAGTCTGTCCTGTTATATGGTTGCGAGACCTGGAGAGAAACAGAAAACACCATGAAATCTATACAAGTCTTTGTTAACAAGTGCCTAAGAAATATACTGAATATCAGATGGCCAGAAAAAATAACAAACAAGAAACTCTGGCAAAGAACAAAACAACAACCAATAGAAAACACCATTCGAACCCGAAAATGGAAATGGATTGGTCATACTTTAAGGAAGAACAATAAAAACACTACAAAGCAAGCTTTAGATTGGAATCCCCAAGGGCAAAGAAAAAGCGGAAGACCAAAGAACACCTGGAGGAGGGGTTTGAACTCTGAACTGAAGAGAGTAGGACTAACGTGGAAGAATTGTAACACCATCGCCCAAAACCGAAGCGAATGGAGAGAAACTGTAGTCGCCCTATGTCTACCCATGGACGAAGTGGAATAAATCAAAAATCCACTGAAAAATCGCTTAAATTGACACATTTTTCAATGTCAAAACCCCTAAAATATCTATACTTCAGTAAAAAATCGCTTATTTGATATTTTCTGTTTAGTATTATCACAAATAATACTTTCGGGATTCTTCTGATGAATTTTGGCGATCATTCCTGGTCAGAATTTATCCCAAAAAGTGAAAAATGTGATTTTCGATTTTTCCCTTTAAAGTCATATAAATTCAACTCTTCAAGTCATTGTTCAACTAAAACGTCTCAAATTTGGCATCATTTGATAGATAATTCACTTTTCTACATAAATCAACCACGAAAAGCTAATTTTCAAGAAAGAATTTCTCAAAAATGTTCAAAATATTACCCCTACCCCTAGAAAACTTATCTCACTATGAAACAGAATTCTCACAGCATACCGACACCGTAAAACTCATATTTTAGGCATTCCTAATTAAGATAATAGTACCCAATATAACTAAACAATTCAGGCACTTAGACTTTTTTTTTGGGGGGGGAGGGGTACAATTACTGTAATTGTAAAAAGAGCAATATTCAGAATTTCAGAATTTCCTCTATATCACCAGTTATTTCCTTTTTTTCTGAGAACTGTATTTTTAAACAAGCTTTTGTTGTGATACATTTAATTGTGCTCGTTTTGAAGCTAAGACAGTACAATAGTATAGTATCTTAGCTTCAAAATGAGCACAAGTAATAAATATTTTGAATTTTTCCAAGTTAAGTGAAAAATTGCCACCCATACCCATGAAAAAAATGCCTCACCATTAACTAAAATGTTTACTTTTTTTTGGCATATGAACGTATATACTAGACATGTTGGGTACTGTTGTTTTAATTATGGATGCATCCAACATATCTTCTCATTTCAGGCGCGTATTTTTCAGTTTCAATGTGACAATGGTGAGTTTTGTCATGAAAAGGGAATTTTCGAAATTTCATATTTTCTTCCATTTCACTTACAATTTGCATTTTTTTAAATGACCGTACTCCAAACTTTAGTACATTCAAATACAATTATATAGTGAACATGAACAAAATATAGAATGATGGCGGCCGCAAAAATTGGCGTTGATCTATAAAACTAAGCCTCATATATAGCTTAATTAATTGTTGACAAAGATACAATAGTTTCTAAAAGTTTTGTTCGCTGTTTTCATACTGTCATTTCGTATATTCTGAAGTTCCGATTGACTGGCAATGAAACAAATATTATGTACAATCTATTGACAAATGTTAGGGTCACTGGTTCTATACTATGTACCGTTATGGCACTTAAATTTAATACGTTTCCATTTCACTAACGCTAATTACATTAACTTCAAACCAAATTAGTTTCGAATATAAGTCTCGTGTCGAAAAAAATGGCCCGCGACAAAGAAGTTTTCATCTGCTCTTTTTGTCAATCTCGACCTTCTAAGTGTTTTCGGTGTTTAGATTGTAATGCTTACATGTGTATTGATTGTGAACGAACGATTCATTCGAAGGTAAGAGGGTCTGATAGTCATTCTGGAATTTTTATAAATAATTATACCAAGAGGAGCGTGAGAGAATCCCGCTGGAGAAAATTTGGACTGTCAAGCTTGTCGTTCCTAAAATGTTGTCGATCGGGAAAGCACCACGAAGGAGAGAGAACTATTATACGCACTTTGAGTTTTTCGGATGCTTTGCTTGGTACAAATAAAGTACGAAAGCATCAAGAAAATTTTAACGAAGATCATAACTCTAAAAGTGTAACTCTAGACGAAGAATGTGTCTATCATGATGAAATGAACTATTATGCTAAAACCGACAGAGAACATAAACAGCCAGTAAAAGTGGTGGCGGAATTCCAAGTTGACTTGCCCGTTATAAACCGTCTCGTTTATTGTTCTGATAGCTCAATTTGGCTCACCAGGGCGACACAGTCTTCTCTTCATTGTGTGACCACTGCAAATGGATATGGACTACAGACTTCCACCAATTATGATATAAAAGCTTTTGACATAGCAGCTTTATCAACAGGGGACATACTTATTGCGTCTTCGGATTCTTTAATAAAACAAATAAAGATGGGCGAAAAAAGTATAGAGAATTCAAAATATAGCATAGAACCGTTTCTACCTACTGCTATTCACGTATCTTTGCGCGGTAAAATCATCATCGGCGCGATGAGTGCGGGACAGGCGTTTCCTCCGAATGGAAAACGACAGTTAATGTCTCTGGGTATGAGCGGACAAATCGAGTTTACTGTGGACCAGATTTCTGACGGAAAAATGATTAAAGACAATTTTTCGTATTTGTTTGATATAACATCTGACAATGATGACTTCATGTATATTTTGGACCGATTAAGTACTAATTGTGAAGGTAGAATTGTTATTTTGAATCAACAAGGTTTTTGTAGAGCTCTTTACCAAGGCCATCCTGTGTTTAACATCGAAATGAAATTCAAACCAAAAGGAATTATTGTAACCCGTCAGGGCTCTGTTATCATCAGCGAGGCTCATAACCACACTCTCCATTTTATCAATTCCAGAGGAGACCTAATGCAGTACCTTAACACATTTGATCAGTGGTCTCTGTCATTTCCACAATCTCTCGCATGTGACTTTAGGAACAATTTATTAGTCGGAACTAGCAGGAGAAAGGGAAGCCAAGACAAATCAAAGCTATATTTCATAAAACTTTAAACTTGTAGATATTTCAGTCTTGATCATAAGGATTTTCATCATCTTTTTCAATAGTCTGTCTATTCTTTAGAACATAGGATACAAATACTACATATTGAAGACAAAACAGGATATTAGTATAAAATATATAAAATTAGTAGAATGTCATCCCCACAACTGACCAACAAATATTGTAGGTCAGTGCATGGAACTTAAGTGTAAGTCTTCGTATGAATCAGGCAAGTTGGGCAAAAAAATCAGAAACATGAATGTCAAAACCCACCGATCTGACTATATAATTTCACCATGGATGATTTGATAAGATCACGATTTGATCTCTACATCATTGGATTTGTTCAGAAATTTTTCAATGAAAGGTTCGAAAAATGATGTTTTTGACAGAATTATCTGAAATGTCCATTTTCAACGCATTTCAAATTACACTAAAATAAACTCTCTGTTTTCAATGAAATAAAACTTCACTAAAATGATTTGGAAAATTGTGTCTTTTTTCCTTGATTCTGATGGTGCAAGGAATCAAATAAAACTTTCAAAATGGTGGGTTTTTATTCAATGTTTCACTCATTGCCTGATTCTTAGAGATAAACATTTAATGACCAGTCTTTCTAAAAATCAGACAAGAGGTGATTCATGAATGTCATAAACCCACCAGCTTTACTTTTATTTCCTATTCAGAATCAGTTACAGATCACATAACAAGTCTGAGTTTTTTATTTGGATGTTGCGCTTTTGAGATCGAATTTATATAGGTTGTACATAAAAATTAGCACTTTGCAAGAGTTAGCGTTTTTGATTTGGTTAGATTTGGTTAGATTTAGTGGGAAATAAAGGTATATATATATACACAATTGTACCAAGAAAGTTACGGTAATACTTACGATTTTACCCCTACCCCAACTTGTGTGTTGGTGGCTTAAAAACCACAGGGTAGTGATATGCGTCTAGTACAGTAGTGATCGAACGTCTCTAGATCGCTACTGACGCTGGCTAGTCTACTTGTAGACGAAAAGGGGAGCAGCGCAAGCAGAAGCCTTCCTCTGCCAGTACATAGCCTCTACACTACCAAGACTCCTTCAATTTGCCTCCCCGAGGTAACACACGGTAACTTGGGTCTAGTACTCAAGGCTAACATGAAGGGGATCTCGGAGTAACAAGGACCCTAGAGGTGCAGAGTGCAGGCCCACCGGCGCGTGGAACACGCCCTGGCTCTCACCAACCTTGCCCCACCTATGGGTTAAATAGATCGCTGCCTTGTGATGGACTGTTGAGTCAAAGGCTACGGGAGACAACCCAGACAGAAAACGATGGTCAGATTGGGATCAAACCTTTGGAAGGGAACCTGTCTAGGAGAGGAAACTCTGATGTAAAACCCGGCTAGAAAGGAGTCGTCACCCATGGTAGGGAACCTATCTAGGAGAGCAAACTCTGATACAAAAGCATGTGAGGGACTTGCTGACCACCACATTAAAATAAAGCTGAAGCTAGAGGGCCAACCCCCCACTAGTGGATACAAATGGTTACAGAAACGATTACAGTAAAAGTCATTCCTCGGACTCGTCAACGACTAGAGAAAGAGAACCAAACCAAACATCGAGGACAGCAAATGACGCGAAAGCCGATGAAGTTGTTCTCACTAAAACAACCAACAACCATAGGCACTTGGAATGTTAGAACAATGTATCAAAGTGGCAAAAGCTTGCAAATTGCGAACGAAATAGATAGATACAATATCGAAATTCTAGGACTCAGCGAAGTAAGATGGAATACAGTTGGAATGACAACACTATCTTCAGGTCATACGGTCATATTCTCAGGAAATCCAAATGAAGACGACATACATGACAAAGGCGTGGGATTCATGCTTACAAAGAAAGCCAAGAAATCGCTTTTGGAGTGGAATCCTATATCTGCAAGAGTGATATCAGCTAGATTTGACACTCGATTCCAGAAAACAACATTTATACAGGTGTATGCACCAACAAACACCGCAGACGAAGATGATAAAAATGACTTCTACAACTTATTACAATCAGTTGTTGATGCCGTTCCTAAAAGAGACATCCTTATCATCTTAGGAGATCTGAATGCCAAAGTAGGTGATGACAGAGGAGGTAGAGAAAGGGAGATAGGACCACATGGAATAGGGCAAATGAATGAGAACGGAGAGATGTTTGCTGACTTTTGCGCTATAAACAGTCTAGTAATTGGCGGTACTTGGTTTCTACATAAATCTCGTCATAAAACCACCTGGATTTCACCATCTGGAGATACTGAAAACCAAATAGACCACATAACAATAAGCCGTCGATGGAGATCTTCATTACAAGATGTACGAACAAAACGTGGAGCAGACGCAGCAGCAGATCACCACCTTGTAATTGGAAAAATTAAACTCAATCTTTTAACAACAAAGAAAAGAGAGACTACAAAAAGGAAGTTTAATGTTGAGAAGTTTAAAGATCAGAAAGTGAAAGAAAACTTCCAAATTACACTCAGGAACAGATTTAGTACTTTATTAGATCTTGACAACGAAGAAATGAACAATGATATTGATGACATCTGGAACTCAACAAAGACAGCCATTCTGGAAGCATGCGAAGAAACAGTTGGTTTCCTTCAAGTGAAAAGAAAGAAATGGATGTCAGATCAAACATGGGATACAATATCTGAAAGAAGGGAAATAAAAGAAAAGTTGATGAGTGCCAAAACCAGACAGCAAAAGAAAAACCTGCAAGACCTTTACAGCGCAAAAGACAGAGAAGTGAAGAAAAGCTGTAAAAGAGATAAAAGAAACCATGCTGAAAAGTTAGCAGTAGAAGTTGAAAACGCCTGCTTAAAAGGAGACATCAAAACATTGTATAACATCACAAGACAACTCAGTGGAAAGATCTCTCAAAATGAAAATTTACCAGTCAAAGATAAAAACAACAATACCCTCACAAAGCTAGAAGATCAGCTTGACAGATGGAAAGAACACTTTAATGAGGTATTGAACAGACCACCACCAACAAATCCACCAATACTTGAAGAAGGTCCAACACTTAACATAGAGACTGACAAAATTACCGAAAATGAAGTAAGAAAAGCCCTAAAACATCTTAAGAATGGGAAAGCAGCGGGAATCGATGGCATACCACCAGAAGCCCTCAAGTCCATGAATGACACTACCATTCAATATCTTCTTGGGCTATTAAACCAGATATGGGAAAAAGAAAAAATTCCAAAAGACTGGCAAAAGGGACTCTTGGTAAAACTACCTAAAAAGGGGGACAAATCCAATTGCAACAACTGGAGAGGAATAACTCTTTTGTCCATTCCTAGTAAAATCCTATGCAGTATAATCTTACAAAGAATGAAAGAAGAGATTGATAGCAAGCTGAGAGATGAACAAGCTGGATTTAGACAAGAACGATCATGTGTCGACCAGATTGCTACACTCAGAATAATTATTGAGCAAACGATCGAATGGCAGTCATCCCTATATCTAAACTTTATTGACTTCCAGAAAGCATTCGACAGCATAGATCATCAGGTCTTGTGGAACATTCTAGGACACTATGGGATTCCACCTAAGATTATTTCCATGATTAAGTTACTGTATGAAGAATTCTCTTGTCAGGTCATACATGCTGGTACATTGACGGATCCTTTCCCTGTAACAACTGGCGTAAGGCAAGGATGCATTCTCTCTCCCCTTCTCTTTCTCATAGTCATCGACTGGATAGCAACAACAGCTTACAACGACCCTCATGGTATACAATGGACACTAACATCTCGTCTAGAAGACCTCGAATTTGCAGACGACATATGCACACTATCGCATCGTCTTCAAGATTCCCAACACCAGGTCAACCATCTCGAAGAAACAGCTAAAAGAACAGGATTGTATATCAACACAGCCAACACCAAAGCCATGAGAATCCAACAAAACCAGATGGATCCAATATTGGTAAATAACCAACAGATAGAGAATGTAGATAAATTTACGTACCTTGGAAGTGTCATGAGTACAACTGGAGGCACTGACGAAGATGTACAAGCCAGAAAGATGAAAGCATTACAGGCTTTTTCCATTCTAAAGCAAGTATGGAAAAGTAGAACACTGAGAACGGCTACTAAGATCAGAATTTTCAACAGCAATGTTAAGTCTGTCCTGTTATATGGTTGCGAGACCTGGAGAGAAACAGAAAACACCATGAAATCTATACAAGTCTTTGTTAACAAGTGCCTAAGAAATATACTGAATATCAGATGGCCAGAAAAAATAACAAACAAGAAACTCTGGCAAAGAACAAAACAACAACCAATAGAAAACACCATTCGAACCCGAAAATGGAAATGGATTGGTCATACTTTAAGGAAGAACAATAAAAACACTACAAAGCAAGCTTTAGATTGGAATCCCCAAGGGCAAAGAAAAAGCGGAAGACCAAAGAACACCTGGAGGAGGGGTTTGAACTCTGAACTGAAGAGAGTAGGACTAACGTGGAAGAATTGTAACACCATCGCCCAAAACCGAAGCGAATGGAGAGAAACTGTAGTCGCCCTATGTCTACCCATGGACGAAGTGGAATAAATCAAAAATCCACTGAAAAATCGCTTAAATTGACACATTTTTCAATGTCAAAACCCCTAAAATATCTATACTTCAGTAAAAAATCGCTTATTTGATATTTTCTGTTTAGTATTATCACAAATAATACTTTCGGGATTCTTCTGATGAATTTTGGCGATCATTCCTGGTCAGAATTTATCCCAAAAAGTGAAAAATGTGATTTTCGATTTTTCCCTTTAAAGTCATATAAATTCAACTCTTCAAGTCATTGTTCAACTAAAACGTCTCAAATTTGGCATCATTTGATAGATAATTCACTTTTCTACATAAATCAACCACGAAAAGCTAATTTTCAAGAAAGAATTTCTCAAAAATGTTCAAAATATTACCCCTACCCCTAGAAAACTTATCTCACTATGAAACAGAATTCTCACAGCATACCGACACCGTAAAACTCATATTTTAGGCATTCCTAATTAAGATAATAGTACCCAATATAACAAAACAATTCAGGCACTTAAACTTTTTTTTTTGGGGGGGGGGAGGGGTACAATTACTGTAATGTAAAAAGAGCAATTTTCAGAATTTCAGAATTTCCTCTATATCACCAGTTATTTCCTTTTTTTCTGAGAACTGTATTTTTAAACAAGCTTTTGTTGTGATACATTTAATTGTGCTCGTTTTGAAGCTAAGACAGTACAATAGTATAGTATCTTAGCTTCAAAATGAGCACAAGTAATAAATATTTTGAACTTTTCCAAGTTAAGTGAAAAATTGCCACCCATACCCATGAAAAAAATGCCTCACCATTAACTAAAATGTTTATGTTTTTTTTGGCATATAAACGTATATACTAGACATGTTGGGTACTGTTGTTTTAATTATGGATGTATCCAACATATCTTCTCATTTCAGGCGCGTATTTTTCAGTTTCAATGTGACAATAGTGAGTTTTGTCATGAAAAGGGAATTTTCGAAATTTCATATTTTCTTCCATTTCACTTACAATTTGCATTTTTTTAAATTACCGTACTCCAAACTTTAGTATATTCAAATACAACTATATAGTGTCTTAGTTTTCTAATGAGCCCGAGTAATAAATATTTGAACTTTTCCAAGTCCAATTAGGTGAAAAATTGCCACTTCCACCCTTGAAAAGAATATAAGTACCTCAACATGAACTAAAATGTTAATTTTTAGCATATAACCAATGCAAAAAAAAAGAAATATTTAGTATATCGATGTATTCAACATATTTTTTTTTCATTTCAGGCGCGCATTTTTCAGTTTCAAGCGGACAATAGTGAGTTTTTCATAAAGTGAGGAATTTTCGGAATTTCACATTTTCTTCCATTTCTCCTTGCCATTTGTGCAAAAGAAAGGCATGGGGGGCAATTTTCCACCTAACTACACTTGGAAAGGTCAAATATTTATTACTTGGGCTCATTTTGAAGCTAAGACGCTATATTGATGTATCGTATCACACAAAAGCTTGTTGAACTACGGTATTCTGAAAAAAAGACAATAACGGGTTATATAGAAGAAATTCCAAAAATTCCATTTTTTCGATTTTATAGTAATTGTCAAGTTAAAAGGAAAATCTAAGCGGCTGAATTGATCAAATATATTGCTACATAATTATCTTAATTATAAATGCCTAAAATATGAGTTTTACGGTGTCAGTATGCCGTGAGTCAGTTTTCTAGGAGGTAGGGGTAATATTTTTAACATCGAAAAAATTTAATATGTCAACATCGAAAATCCCATTTTTTTTCATTTTTATAAGTTCTGACTACGAAAATCGCCGAAATTCACAAAAGAACCCAAGAAGTATTATATCTGATACTATTAAACAGGAAATACCAAATAAGCAATTTTTTACAGAAACATAAATATTTGAGGGGTTATGACATTGAAAAATATGTCAATTTAAGCGATTTTCAGGTACATTTTTTTCGTTTTATCCCAAAACCCTACGTGTTATCGTAATGTTCATGGTACCATTGTAATGCTGAGACATTTGGCTATATGATGATACATAAATTTGTTGAGTTTGTTTACACATGCTGTCCTAGAAAGGCTTAGACACTTGAGTCACAAAAATCTTGGCTTTTTGGTCCAGTTGGGTACAATATATATAGGCTTAGACTGAAAAGGAATCCGAGAATATCCTTTGGCGATAAATTGCTCCGGTAATAGGAGGTATAAAGGTACTTAAAAATCACCATGAAGTTGATGAGTATGGGGGTGCAAGGTGGACCCTCCCAGCCTAGGACTAAGTCAAGATAAAAAGCAGACTTTAAGTTCAAGGCCTCAAATACTACAATGTTACAACGAAAATACAACTATATGATCCCTATAAAATGAAATGTTAGCAAACCGATCTTTTTGACAGATTTCATAGTTCATTTGCATTATTTTAATGAAATATGAAATTATAACTCATTTTAACAATCACTATGAAATATCTTAATTCATTAGTAATTGTGGTACAAATACTTAGTAGTGAAATAGTGTTTGTATGAAGATTTTTTTAACTTTTCCTTCTCAAAAATGATGTCGGATGAGCATACTTTAGAACTTTAATTAAAATCTTAACCTACACGTAAGAGATCGAAGGTAAAGGAAAACTATTGACCAAACTATACGACAAACGCGATGACTTTTCATCCCGTATTGTAAACTTTCCTTCCATCTGTGGAAACGTTCCTTAAAGGTCTGCGTATGCAATTTTCATATCCCAACTCATACGTTATGTCAGAGCTTGACATAACTATGCAGACTTTTTTGTACGGCGCTAGACTCCTTACAACGTTATGCCAGAATTAATGAAGATTAAACTAGTTCGAAAAAAAAAATATTTCGGAAAATGTGAAACGGTCATAAATTTCACGCACTCTTTGGCTAGCTTAGTGTTATAGTAAATCAATTTTTTACTGCAACCATTATAGTTTTATGACAAATATGTGTCATGAAATTTGAAGTTATGATTAAAAATTGTTGGATTACTTAATCTTAGCACTTATTAAAACTGAAAAGAATTGGTTCGAATACACAATATCAAACTTTCAAAGTTACATTTTATAGGAATTGTATAAATATCAAGTACAGTTATCGTAAAAGTAAAACCAACGTGGCTAAATAACAATATAAAAAATGCAAAGGTTTCACCTTACATTTTTTCTGTACCTATTTAGGATGCTTATCGGATGCGAGATCGGCTTTTAATTAGATTGCAGTCTGATTAAGCGGTACACAACTTGAAGCTTTCCAAAAATAGCTTGCACACCGACATTACTTCTATTTTTGCAGTTCAGGATTGTTTTTTCAACATGACTGGATGTTTTTGTTGTATGCACATGGGAGTTTGGTCATTGGTCATTATTTACCAAATCATATACTCGGAGATGACTATTGAAGGCTGTGAGAATATTTACAACATAAGATGAGTCACGAAACTCAGTATGATTGGTTTTGCAATAGATTTTACATATACATGCATACATGTACTTGTTATTAGTAACTCAAAATAGTGGTAATAAATTTTTTTGTGAATATACGAATGGCTGTCGCAATTTCTATGCCGTAACGAACCTCTTATTTTATTTTCTATCTGAATGACATTTGGGGTTTGATTCAAAACATACACTATGTCATATTAGACTAAGGGTGAGATTTCTTCTAATCCGGAGCTCCTCTGTTCTAAAACCACAGAATAAAATATAATGGAACTCACAAATTCTTTACCACATGATGACACTGTGAACCTATTTCCTTTTCCATCTCTATGACTTTTTGGATTTACTAATGCGATACATAGACAATGACTAATTTGCAACTCCTCTATGAATGCTGAATTGAAGTTGATAAATGTTTCGCAAATTATTTATCAAATGGTGGCATTGCGCACCTCCTATTATTATTATTTTTTCGTCTGAGTGACTTTTGAGGTTTCCTGATGCAAACATGGACTTTGTCATTAGTCTACCAAGTGGGCATCTACTAATCCACAGCTCACTTAAAGACGCTTGATTTTTATGACATGATGTCTTGTCTAGACGTTTATATAAGCAGATTCGGTGTGTTATCTTAAACTGTATCTAATACATGCTTGGTATAATTTATTTGTTTAGAAGTTAATGTGTCACGATTTAGTCTTTTTATCTTTTTTGCACAACCTGTAATCCTAATTATAAGTATGACTGAAGGATCACCCACTCTCATCGCGTAATTTAACATGCGCGCAACTTTATAACCACGGGTGGTGATAAAATTTCCGCGAGAAGTTTTCTTTTATTTAATCATATTTTCCTAGTTTTCTTCAAGTTAAGGGGCTCAAGGAAACTTAACGTCAAGGAAAAACAAGTTCATTTGGCCTTCGTCTAGCATTCGCTTTGCCTTCTTTCTTATTCGTTGTATAACTTGTTTGATAACTTTTTAATTCGTTCTTGACATTAAGAATTTATGTGCAAGCATGAAAATTCTCAACGAACACCTTCGAATTGATGAAAACGTTCAGAAAACGTTTGGTGATCGTTTAGCACGTTATCAAAACGGTTTCTATTCGTTGTGTATGTTAGGTGCTTGTTATCAAAAAGTTAAACCCGTTTACTATACGCTTACAACATGTTTACCATTCGTTCCCATTTTCGTAAGTAAAAAATGGATTTTGAAATATAAGGGTTACTTTCAGTATCTTTATACACCGGATTCATGATACCAGTGTTAGTGGAGATGTAGTTTTTCATGTGTTTTCTTTTGGTTTTTTATGTTGTGTGTCGTTTCAATGTCTGTCTGCGTTGCTGTGTGTGTTCCTTCATTCCCAAAATTTTATATCGCAATAAGTTTGCTTGTACAATGCTAGGTTCCAAACTGGTCAATTATATCAATGAGATTATCTGAAAGACTACTTCTGTTTTTGTTTTAAACAGACAATATATTACACTGGATCTGCATCTACACATAGAACGATTTGTCAGTTTTTTCCTGCATTTCTTGTGAATAGCAAAGGTGGTCGCAATTTCTTCAAAAATGGTCAAACATGTTGGAAGCAAGTCAATGGAATATACTTTCTCATGGTTTCATCTTAATATATAAAGTAAACAACAACAAAAAAATAGAAGCAAAAACAAACATGAATTGATGAGTATTGTTTTTGGTCCATTACCTTAGGAAAACAACAACCTTGCCATCCAACCGGAAGTTAGGCACCCACACCCACAAACAGGTGATTAGTTAACGTAGTGATTCGGCGACTGTACACAGAATGTTGTTTTGTGCTTTTTTTTTTAGAAAAAAGAACAGATATGGCGCAACGCGATAAATACATCGGCATATAACCTAAATCCAAAATAGTAATTACTTTCCAAGATCACCAAAATCTTCAACAAGTATAAACACACCTTTAAGTAAACTCGGAAAGGCCCCGGCAAAAAAAAATCCCGACCCCAAGTACCTGTGGTCAGACTGAAATCAGGCTCTCAATGCTTCCTAGCTATGACTTTATCTCGCATTAAATACCGTTAGGAGGACTTCATACGATTAACCTTAAGGTAAAATATACGAGACAAAATGCATAACAATGTCGAAATTGAAAAGATTTGTCTTTGAAAATAATTTGTGGTTAATAATGTTCGTAGAAAGGGTTGCAGTGTGATTTAGTGGTACATTAACAAATACCGTATATAAATAGCACATGTTCTGTGATTAGTATGGATTTCGCTGTAACCCGTTGCAATACAGTGCAATCCAAAATCAATTGCCAACATTTTAAAATCTCTTTTTTTCGCTTCAAATAATATAGCCATTATCCATTGAGAAATTCCATGTTCATCCTACAGAAGAATAAATGTCAGTAAAGTAAGAATAGGTAATGTTACAGTGTGAATCCGGGTTCCAGCTGATGCATCATCACCATAGAGCTTGGCATTGGTATTGCAGTAGTCATCTTGACAGGTCTCAATGCATACTAGTTTGGCTGGACCAGGGGGATAACACTGAGTCCCTAAATCCTTAATCTGGCATCTTCTAAGCATCGAGACAATCTTGAGGTTGTCTGAAATTTGCGAAAGTACACATCGTTTGTACATGTATTTTTTTTTTATTAATTCAGGTGACACAAGAGCCAGAAGTGCTAATATCTTCAATCTTGAAAACGTTCTTCTGTTCTTAAAAACTGTTTTGATAATGCACTGATGTGTTTTTATACCTCAACCAACGGAAATATGCAAGACTTCCTATAACATTTAACACGCGTTTGCCGGTTAAAAGTTCAACTGCAGACTTCATTTCCAAATACTTTATTTCAGAAAGAGCATCTATAAGTCAATAATATTGCGAGCAAATAAATTTTAGGAAACACTTTGAATACTATGTCACTACAGAGGTACATAACGGATAGTTTAAAAATAAGTCTTTGTATACTAAAAATGCGAGACCGAAATGTATCAATTATAAATTCAGTTAATAGCTGGCCCGAATTCACAACTTGTTATAAGGTTCATTGTGAAGGTTTAAACTGAATTTCGGTATTCAGCTGAAGTTGAGATAGATGACGATTAATTCAATGAAAGCAAAATTTATACCTTTATCGTACTCTATATATGAATAACAGAAACCAGTAGAACAATTCATGACCAAGCTTGTGTCTGTGGCGTTAATACAGGCTGTTGACGGACTAGACTCGCTATGACTACACGAGTAGCAGTAATGCCAGGAACAAGCCCCAAACTCTAGAATTATATAAAGTAATGAAATTTAGATAAACTTTTTCTTGAAATATTTATCGAGTATGTTCGTTAATTCAAACTTGAAATATGAAGCCAATTTACCAAAAACATCGAATATTTTAAGACAGCAAAATAATCTCGGCTGATTTCTTTCCATAAAATGAATAGGTTGAGATTAATCTGTTTAGCAAAATTATTCGTGATTCAAAGAATGGATGAAATCTCTATTTATTCGATCATGAATCAGTTGCAGTTAAATATATCTAAATTGTCGTCTATATGTATAATGTAGTTTAATACAGTGGTAGATTTTTTTTCTAATTAAATATGATGCCCTTGACTACCCTTATGAGCCTCAAAGGGACTTTACATGTCATTATACATTTTCCCAGAAGTTTAGAAAACGTAATCTTTCGCTCAATAAACTGATTTCCATTTTCACAGACCTGTTGTAACAGTATCTGGCAGGCATAACGCACTTGTCACTTGTCAATGATTCAGGAGGACAGAACTCACTGGTCTGTACACGATTAATGAACAAAAAAATAACTTACCAACTTGTAGAAGTCCAACCAGTATGATAAAAGTAACCAGATGTACGGAAGCCACCATAGTTGAACACATAGTAATATCCTTTTGTCGATTCTCTTATGTTTGTTTGTTAGTTTGAAAGGAATTCAACCTTAATGGATGTTTAACTTAATTGATGAAAAGATTACCACAGTCACAGAAGAGACCAATAATACAGAATTATCTTTTATAAATGAATGATCAACTTTCTAAAATATGAAATTAAAGAAAAATCTTCTAAGCTATTATTTAAAAGACCTGAGTGTATCTATGATGACGTTAATATAAATAGTTTCGGTGTGTTATTTAAAACTGTATCGAATACGTGTTTGGTATAATTTATTTGTTTAGAAGGCTACTGTTTTAGACTCTCTTGTTAATGGGTCTCGATTTGGTCTCGTTATCTTCAAAGACATTTTGAATAAAGTTGCACAACCTTAAATCCTATAGTCTTTTCCCATATAACCGACTTTATAATTTAACATGCACACAACTTTATAACCCCGGGTGGTGATTTCCGCGAGCAGTTTTCTTATATTTCATCATGTTTTTCTAGTTTTCTCGACGTGAAACTGATTCTTTTTCAATCAAGTCTTGTTCCACTCTTAACTGTAAAATTTAGATACCAAAAAGTGTTATGAATAGAAGTTTACCAAAATCTAAGGTGGATAAATAATTCGAAGTTGAAACCACTACTACATGATATATAAAAATATATATCAACTGTTGTATACCAGTAAATGACTGCATTCTTTCTATTTCCTTCGAGTAACAATTAGTAGTTCACTCAGAGCAGAGCTTCTGCATTTGTGTTCATACGATGCATATCACTTCGTCTTGAACAAAACAGGCATATAGTGTTAAGAAAATATAATTCATGTTTTTTTTGGTATCAACCACCTAGCCCAATTAACAAATGTTTAAGTTTCAATGTTAGTTTTTCAAAACCTTTCAAAAAGACATGGACCAGGTTCATATTAAAGCACAGCATCATGAATATAAGCTGAAATTATACGGCATGTTTTACCAGACATTATACAGTTTGTTTTACCAGACATTTTGAACTAAATTCTCTGATTTTGTTTTCTACTTTGCTTTTTTTTTTTTAAAGATTTAAGTACTTTTCCCTCTAAGAATCGGGCAAAATGTATATAAGGTGTGGCACATGAAGGAAAAAAAAGCAGATATTTTATTGCATTAACCAATTATACCTGATAACGACCAGAAATAACCATCAAAGTGCTTGTAAAATTTGCCATTTTAAGATATGGAAAGGTCAAATTTAGTTGAAATGCACTACGGAAATATGGCGGGAGAATTTTCCTGCACTCTTTCCCTATACAAGAAATAAAAAAATATCTATTCCACAGATTTAAGTAGCTTTTTGGTTGATGTCTAGATGCACTGAATATATTTTAGGCAAATATGACTGAATTTGGGAAAATGATGTGCCACCCATTACCCGATTCATACGCAGAATGGTACTTAATAAATTTATACAGTTAATATATAGTCTGTACTGTGATATCCTGGGGAAATACATCCCATATAAGCGAATACAATTAAATGATCGTTTCAAACAACTGCATCAATTAACGTATTAACAATAAAGTAAAATCTTTCCGAAATTTAAAATACATTGCAGTGGCTTGTTTACATGCATTTGCTTCAGCATTGCAATTTGTTTAAAATGCAACTACAATGTAATTCTTAAATCTCCTGTAAAGTTAATAGCTAACAATTCTAAAGAAATATATTAAGTATAGATTTATATGATAGTTCTTGCCTGTATTTATCAAGTTGATCGTTTTCAACAATATACTTCTGTAGATCTAATCGTTATTATGTGTAATACCGAAGCAAATTTAGAATCTATATTTTACATCAATAAAAAAAAATCCCAGTTTTGTAATAATTAAATCATCATTTAATAAAAAAAATTACAGTTTTTAATAACCCTACACTAAAACCCATGCTTGTAACTGCTTCGACATTACTGCATGAAAGAGAATAAATACAAATCATATCAATATGTGCTTCAGAGGAATTTCATGACAAATAAAATGTTTTGTACGAAAAATAAAGTAAACTAAATAGTCAATACTGCAGAAACCAACAAGTGGAGTTATGTAAAAGTCTACTGTACATGGATACAGAAAACTGCATGACAAAGAGAAAGTACACAAGGGGACATAATTCAATGTGATTTTTTGGATTACACTCTGTAATAATGTCATGATGTTCGAAACAAAGTAAAAATGAAGTCAATATTAGTGGCAAACTATAAAACAGATGACAAGATGATGAAAGTCAACACTATAAAATGGAGAGTCAGTAGGGAGTATAAGTTGAATGTAGACTGTCCCTTTCCACAATCAAATCTGTTACAGATACTGTCTATATGCTCCTCATCCACTGTAAAGTTATTACAGTAACCCCCTTTGCATGACGTTTTACAGTTGACCACACCAGTGTATGGATCGTCCGTACAATCATTTCCCCAGAAGACACTACAGCTCCGGAATAAAGAGGTTATTCTCTTCGTTTCTAGAAAGCAAAGTTTTAACATGAATTTAGTTTTGTTTACCCATAAATACGATAGATTCAGTTGGTCATTTTTACGATAAGATATTAAAACTATATATACACTGTCATCGTAATCTCTTTAACATAAATGAAAAAAAAATTGAACCGTATTTGTTAGTATTGTCACTTATTCGCAATAAGACCAAACGGAAAGAATAGCACATTTTATGTTTCATGTTTTTACTTCATTTCAATTTCCTGTGAATCGTATGTATAAAAAGAAGATTCTGCATGACCTAAACCATCTTTTTTTTTTCTCTGCTCAAATTTTCAATTCTGTGAAGTACAATGAATTAATGTCTAACATTTCCATCTCATGGCGAACTCATATGTCAGAGCACACGTCAACTTAGAGATGTTCTCCTTGTAACAAATGCAATAGATTATATTTGTATATAACAGTAATTGCCTCGATCTATTTCCATTTCAATATGATTTAAATTTATTTGTGAGAAGCTTTCTGGTTAGTTGGTTCTCTTTAAGCAAACAAGCACTCTTGGGTGTAAAAAAAAAAACAAATTGAGATTCCTCTC
The DNA here is from genome assembly GCA_037379345.1 of Perna viridis. Taxonomy (NCBI): domain Eukaryota; kingdom Metazoa; phylum Mollusca; class Bivalvia; order Mytilida; family Mytilidae; genus Perna; species Perna viridis. Next base: position 10,399,641 of record CM074517.1, on the reverse strand, counting down.
AATTCCTTGAGCTTTTCCTCAAATCTTCAATTTCAATCTGTGGCAACATTCCTTCAGCACGTGCGTATGGAATGTTCATATCACAACTCATACGTTATGCCAGAGCTTGCCGAAACTACGCAGACTTTTTGTATCGCGCTAGAACTCTAACAAATAGGCTTCTGGAACAGGGTTATGTTGCTGCAAGATTGAAGTCATCACTACAGAAGTTTTATGGTCGTCATCATGAACTCGTGGATCGTTATGGTGTATCCATCTGCACTATGAAAACTGATTTATTCAACGGGTCATAGTTTTCCTTTCCTCGTTTGTCTACCCCGGACTTGACTTTTTATGAGTAACTCGGCGGGTGTTTCTAGAAAAGCAGAGGACACTTACCCTACCGGTGCACCTGGTTCATGCTCCCAGTTTTCAGTGGAATCCGAGTTGCTCATTTGCTTTTGTTATTTTTTATGTATGATTTTAGTTACTTTATGTTAACTAGATATTTCCAGAAAAAATAACGTTTTCATTACGAATAATATTTAAATAATTCGACAGTGTGGAATTCATTACAAATTGAAATAGATATAGTTGTTAGGCACAGAAAGAGACTAATAATACAAAAGAAGTAAAATCAATGTGTTCCCCAACTCCGTTAGGAGAACATAATCATATGTAATACAGGTTAAAAGAAATGGTCTGGTATACACTTTTAACTCATCTGGACCAAAGGACCATGTGAGCTATTGCCATCAATTGGCGTTCGTCGTCGTCTGTAAACTTTTCTTCTAACATCTTCTTTTCTGGATCTACTGGACGGATTTTAATGAAAGTTGGCATGGGCGTTACTTAGAGTATCGTGCGGAAATAATGCGTTTGGAGTTTTGATCCACAAAAACATGGCCGCCATTTATATTGTTGGAATATGGGGGGTAAAGCCACTTATTTCAAGAAATATCTCAAAAACTATATATGAGTTATAGAGGAAAATGAAGATGACCGTACTCCTTCAGCTTGAAGGGCTCTACAAAAGTTTCTACGGGTCCAGGTTGTAGGACGACTCTTGATCAGAGTAATTGTCTGTTTTATGCCAGTATCTTGAAAACCACAATAGGTAGACAAATTCTTTTGATCGATAAAATGATATTTACGATAAGGCCTACAAAAGTCTCCATAGGGTTGAAGTCCTTGATGGAGTTATTGTCCTTGAAAGGCGAAAAATGAAGTTTTTGCAGTTTTAAGCCAATATCTTGAAAATCATTATAGGTATAAAAAAAACTTTCAGTTGATGAAATGATCCTTATTGTAAGGCCAAAAAAAGTCATTATTAAGTCGATATTGGAGGAATACTGCTTGTAAGAGTTATTGCACCTGAAAGGTGAATAACTACATTTTTGTCATTTTTAGACGATTTCCTGAAAATTATATAAAAAAAATGGTAAGATCCTCCAATTAATGAAATGATTCTTATGATAAGGCCTTCAGAAGTGTTTGCGGGTCAAAGTTGCAGGACGACTCCTTGTTAGAGTTGTTGTCCTTGAAAGACGAAAAATGTACCAGGTGTGCGATTCAGATTTATTGGCACTTATAAAGCTTCGCCGATTATAAGCGTAAACTGTCGCAAACCAGGTAATTTACTCTCCTAAAAAACGGAGTCAACTTCAGATTTTCAATGTTATTTCTGCTGCTATTATTAAAGCCATCCAAAGAATGACATGAACTGGAGACTGTTTACGAAGGTGGCCTTGGAAGACCCAGGCAGAGACTGCATATACTTGCCAAATGCTGCTTCCATAAACTTTTCATTCATAAGAAATTTGTCATAAGTTAATCTGTAATTTACAGCAATAGTAAGAATAACAAAAACATAGAAAGCACTAGAAAATTTAAAATAAAGCGAAATCTTTTATCAGTTTATTATTTAGTTGATTTGTAATGGAAGTTTGGAAATATACTTTGAGTTATTATCTTTTGATACATAACTCATCGTATTCTCTAACATCATAATAGGTTTAATATTACTGTGCAACAAAAACAAAAGATGTGATAATAGTTACTCTGTGCATGATGCCTGGTTTCTACATCGACGTTCTCTTAATTACTAATTCCGTCTTTTCCAAAACAGAAGTAGTATAGTAGCGTGTCTTGAATAGTCTCAGAATAATTTACCATTTAACATTTTCAAGGCTTCAGTTCCGATACGAGAAAAAGTACTGGAAATTTGATAGGCAAAATGTAATAGAAATGGCTGCCTGTGTTGACCCGAAAAAGTTTTCTCGGACTACGTGTCAATCTAAAAAAATGTTAATAAAACCAAGTCATGAACCATCTTCCAATAAAAAAAATAACGACTGAAATAAAGTACTCGGCAATAATGTCTGCACAACAGATACGTTAGTCTAGTTATCAGTGGGATCTCATTGATCAAAACAGATTTGTAACTTCAATTGTAAAAATGCATAATCCGAAATCTTTTAACACATTTGATTTCACAGGACTCATTTTAAAATGAATGTAAACGGTAATATGATAAACCATGGACTGACTTATATGTACATTCTTTACCAGAAGTCCTCGTTGCCATAGATAATAAATACTTACTTTTGTCTAATACTTCGCTTGTGACGCAGTAATTCCCACATTTAACTGAGTAAGAAGGCAACATTTTTAAGTAGTTTGTGTTATTTACGCAATCCATTCCGTTCATCTTTGGGTGCACGTACGAGCATGCAAAGCAGCTGAAGTTTCCATCACTACCAGGGAGTTTCGAACCCTCAACTGTTAAATAAATAACAGGCAACATTATCATTGTAAAATATATTACATTTAAAAAAATATTGAAGACTCTGTCTGGAAAATAAATCCCGGTGAGTGCATTTTTATTGAATACATTACACTTCAACTTACATTACATTGCTAATTGTGGTATATGGTTCGTGCTTGGTCCCATAAAGTGTAGCTAAATCTGGTAATTTAACCTCTCATTTTTGTTAATGATAAGGAATTGGTTGGCATATTTCTTTGAAAACCCGTAAATTCTTAGCATTTGCACAGAGATGGGTTTGCTATCGATTCATAAAATGTACTACTTCGAACTTGGAAATATGCCGCTAATTTTTTTGAAAGAAATTAAATGAACTTAAAAAGTAAAAGAGTTATGGTGACCTTTGAAGATATTTACGGTTTTGGATTTATGTTGTGCGCTGGTGCAATTGTTGCGCTTTACACTATCCGTTCTTAAAATAATTTATTTTGTGGTTTACAAGTCTATTGAAAAATTATATTTTTAAAAGTTTGATAAAGAAATTCTTTGCAAAAACCCATTACATGTAAATTACGCTAGAAATTGCCAAACTCAGGGATTGAAGAATCATTGTTCATAAGTTCAGATTACAAATATTAGGCAATTGTTTTATTGGTAAAATAAAGATAGCAAATTCAACATTTTTTTTAAAACTAAGCATTTAAACATACATACTGCTAACTTACCAAAATAATCATCCAAAACTAAAAATGCAAGTACAAAAAACCCAAATTCTAATCGGTAATAGAAGCCTGTCATTTTTGCCAACTACATTCCCCCTTTTAAACACAAGATATCTGAATGACACTGGTCATCCAAAATGACATTACTTTTCAGGTACGATATACAGGGGTTACTAAAGGTTTTTTTTTAAAGATTTTTTTCTAATATTGGGGGTTTTGTCACTATTTCAAATGATATTTTTTTTTATTCCTTCGATATAGTAACTCGTTGTTTTTTTTTTAATCGGCGTGTAATGTATCATTTGATAATATATTTGTTTTGATATTGATTTTTTTCTTTAACTTCAAGGGCCCCAATAAATTTGAAATATTCGACTTTTATCCCTTAATTTTATCAGACCTAATTTGTAAAGACTATCGTTTACAAATACGGGTGTTTATTCCATCATTATATCCGCTGATTCGAAGTATACAAACAGATAACTAATTATAAAACCTTTTAGTAGTATAATTTCCCTGGCTTGGTGGAAGTAACGGTGATCTAAACCTCATTCCGTTAACCGCCATGTTTGTACTGGTTGATCCTATTGTTTTGGGAGACTTGTGACAATCCGCTGTAAATCAGGACTTCCCGTGTAACAAATGTTATAAATTATGCAGATCGTGATGAAGATCGCAGATATCGGGATATATAGAGGTTGATATTTGCTCAGACCTTTACCTTTTGTTTCCTTCAAAGCAACTTAAAATTACAAAAAAAACTTGCAAGTCACCATAGAGCAGCCTATAATAGGAATATAGTAAAACCCGTCAACCAACTAGGTGTCAATTCACTCATACATTTCCAATTCACATTAAAATCGAGATGAAACAAGCCTTAAACACGCAATGTTTTAAGAAGTCTTTGGTTAATTTTGGGTACAATTTCAAGGTTTCACCGTTTCATCATCTTTGCTTTTTGTAAAGGAGAGTTTGTACATTAAATCACTGCAGCATTGAATCGGGCGTTATAACTCAACCTTTTAACCTACATTACTAGTTTTATATTCATCAAATGTATCTAAATGGATACAATGGGAAAATTTAAACATAAAAATAAATTTCATATTCATTACGTATTGGTAGAATATACTATTCCAGTTTTCCAGAAGTCGACCATGATAGGAAAGAATAGTATATTTGACACGTCTTTTAATTACTGTCAGTAATTACAATAAAATACTACTTTGGATCACCGTGACAGATAAACAGAAAACTAAATGCAAGCACACGTCAACATAAAATCAGGGGCAACCAAGCGACCCCTGCCTTAGTAGACGCGACCATCTCAATACGTTAATCATGTCCGAGGATATAGGTAGAACGGTACTGTTTCTCATTATTTTAGGTTCGCATTTCGTGTACCTTTTTTTCTAGTAAATACTTCCGTACGCTGTGATTGGACAAGTTGTGCTGGTACCCAAAATGTTTTATTAATTCCAAGCTCTAACATTATTGTACCTTTAAAAAAATTGCATTTTATTTTTTGAAAAGCATTTTATTTAAATATTGTTTTTTTTTATTTATGTGCTATTCGCAGAAAAGAGGGGGACTTTGACCCCAAACATCATCTGCTTAAAATATCAAAGAAACGAGACGGTTATGCTATGACTGCTAACAATTTTAGTCAGGGAAATGGAGATATGACTGGAAAAAAGGTCAATTTATAGCTCCGTCATTGTTTAAAAGGGGTGAATAGACCCTTTTGTGGTAAGTTGGTGAGCATGCTCAATACACACTTCCGCGAGGTAGGGCTTGGGTAGAACAAAAGAATTTTCCTCCTGGAAGTGTATATTGAGCATGCTCTACGCATGCTCATCGACTACTCCAACGTTAGCACAAAAAGGGTCTATTTTGCAAAAGTTTTACTATTGTCGCTTATGGGAAATAATTAGTACCGTTCTACCTTTACGGAAAAGGGAAATACGACGAGCAAAATTATTCTCCCGTAAATAACTTTGTCCGGACTAGACAGAGATCTACCGCTTGGTATGACTTTGATATATTTGATAATAGTGAATTTTGAACAATCGAAAATGGATTTATTTTACCTTTTACTTGGTTTAAAATGTTACACCCAGGACATGACACAAAAGTACAACGAAATATGTTTATTTACAAAATGTCACAGCATATCGGTCTACATGCACAAAGAAACGGACATTGACTATATTATACAAAAATACATGTATGTATACATACCGACATTCTCCTTATTCAATGCAAACATCTGCAGTAAACACGAAATATTAACCATTAAACACAATAATATAAATAAAAATAGGGGATTTTATTTTTTTTAAAAATCCCTAAAACTTGAAGACCGGGCATGAAAATGAAAGAATGTTCGTCGTGCTTCCGAATGGAGAAAACTTGGCCTGATACGCAAACCCTTCTTATTGATATGGCCAATAGCCAGAAAGAAAAAAAAATCTGAAACAAGTTAGAATTAAGGAGTGCGTTTATTTAAATTCAGATCAAAACAACCGCTTGAAAAAAAAGTCACCAACGTAAATTTAATCTTCAATACTTTTCTGATTAATTGTTGAAAGTAGCCTTGTCGAATCAATATGATTGGCAACTAGAGCAAAAGTATAATTAGTGGCGAAACGCTATTATAAGATGAGAAAATTAAGTAGGTTTGAAACTATGAATTTCATTTAGAACATCACAATATTTACTGAATGAACAAAACACAAGACAGGTTTAATATTTTTGAGTTTACCATCCAGTGTATTCTCTTGAAATAGTGCTACATGATAATCTTTTAATGAGTTTGTATGACTCAACAGAACAGTTCCATGTGTATTTTGCATGTCATTGACCCAAACAGAACACTTCCGTGTGTATTTGTATGACCCAACAGAACACTTCCGTGCGTATTTTGTATGACCCAACAGTACACTTCCATGTGTATTTTGTATGACCCAACAGAACACGTCCATGAGTAAAAAATTTTGAAAATTAATGGAGTGGTTTTGATTTGACGTCCATATTGCATCAATTTATTATTTGGACAATAAAGGTTGTAGCTTTTGGTATTTTTCTTTGATGTTGGATATTACGAATTCCTCTTTTCAAATGCTTTTTAGTTACCGCCTATACATTTGATTCGTGAATTTTTTGTTGATTTTATTTGTTATGATAAGTTTTGTTAGCAAAGTCTGATAAGATTAAGAAATAGACTCGAACTGTCCTACACCGATTTTGTCCTGGTTTATTATGTATTCTTGTTAAAACTTATTTATATAAGTCGAACTTGGAGATTACAGATCAAATATTGCCTACACTCGCTGGTTGGGTCTCTTAAAATTAGGCCTACACGAATAACTGTATAGATTAAATCATAATATCGTTATAAAAGCCTAATCTGTTTTAACAATATAACTTATTCATAAATTAACATGCAAACAACTGCGGAGCATAATAAGCCATCCTACTTTTAGGATGGTATGACAGGACTCTTGTGATTGGGGGGGGGGCAGGTGTTTGGAAAATAAACTCATTATTTCCCTCTGTTGTTTATTAAATACACGTACAACTACTTGTATTTTCATTTCTGTATAAAATCAATCTTTATCCCTACATCGACAAAAGGCTGTTAAAAGCAGCTGAATGTACAAGTACAATAACGGAATAACATGGGTTAGTCCCTATGTAAATCAGGGAGTAGCATGCACTTGGGATAGTTTTAGTTTAAAAAAAATAGTTCATCACCAAACAAGTCGCTTTTAGTAGGAGCTTTTAGTAGGAGATGGTTTGCTTGTTAATGGATAGTTTCTAATTGGGAAGCACAAAACTTAGTTCAATAAATGATAAAAAAAAATGTCATCATTTTGTCCACTGAACTAGATGAAGACTCAAATTAACATACCAAATACCAAACCCTATTTAAAATATTTTGTATGTTTTAACGTTATAATTTGAAATCAGACGAGGCATGACCTATGACCTTTTCGTGTACCTACGACTCTGAACCATTCCTGTGAAATTACCACATATATTTAAATATTTTTGCTTGTTTAAAGACAATGAAAAATAATCCATTCAAAATATGTACCAAATCCGTTCATTGAACCCTTAACCATTACAGAATATAAAACAACGAAGCTATTGATCGCAATGACAGCGGGTATTGTTGGCTTCTAAATGGGAGCATCCCTTCCATATGAACTACATTATTTAGACCTCGTTTTCTTTTGACAGTTATTCATGTGCGCGATTAAGGGAAATATTTTAACATTATTAGAAAGGTTTATTGCAAACATTTTAACGTTTTAGGGTGCGTTCAAAAATTATTTGAACGTAATGTATTTTTAACGGTGCTTTGATTATCTTGCACGAAAAACGTTTTATTTTCAGTATTTTGAATTTTATCAATTTATACACATTTTCGTGATTTTGATGTTTATTTTTGTGCAAGCTTACACTTTATATATCCGTGTGAAGTTTAGGTGAACATATAAATTTTCACTAATATTCAACTTAACGAAAACTGTTCTGAATGAAACACCCTTTATCCAGTAAAAAGTCCTTAGGCGAAAAAAAATGCAACCGCCATCAATTTTGACCCAAAAAACATAATAGAAATATAAAAACGAATTTTTCATTAGCAAGTCTGACCAGTCATTTCTGAATGATTATTACGGATTAATGTCAAATTTAAATTAATAATATTCCACAATTAAATTCAAAATGAATTTTTTACACATGATTTAAGTACTGGTGGACATGTTACGAATTGCCTTAGTAATGGAAAAGGGTGACGAAACAACAATACTATCCATACAATTGACTATTCAATAAAGACGGTATGCAAATAGGAGAGTCCCACCCATATCCAATGACCTATCCGTTAAAATCCTAAAGCCGATCATGCGAAAAATATCTAAACAATAACTAAATAAAGCACAGTATATAAGCCCACCGTTTTAAATTCCCAAGAACCACTCGTGTTCATTCATAGAAGTGTGGAGACATTACACCCTTTCGGATTTAAAATATTTATAGTCAATCATGTTTAATTCTGTAAGTAAATATTAAATGTAAAAACTGTTATAAAACATATATTCTATTTCAACTATTATTAACGATGTCGGTTTTATTATATACCCAAAACGCTGCATCGTATCAAACAGCTTCGGTCACATATATAAACGGGAAAATTGAGGAATGAATAAAACATTCCATTAATAAGCCATTAACACTACTTGTTTTCATGAATTAGAATATTATCATCGCGTATATCCGTCATAAATTGTTTCGAATATGGCATTAGATGTGAAATACACAGTTTGAACATCATTTTTCTACAACTGTTTGGATACAACCTTACATTATTATTCTCGTTAGATTCGTTCAAACTTTCTCTAAGTCTGACCTATGATTATAAAATAGAATGCAAAGATCATTAACAAACCTGTTCTTAATCAGAAATTGTATTGTCCTGGTGCACTCCAATTTCAATTCGTTTAAAAGCATACTATTTTAAATAGTGAAAAAATGATGTTTTCTTATACAATACTCAGGAACCGTACGAATCGTTCCGGAGCACATGAGTTCACTCCCGTTTTTTTCTGTCTGTTCTTTTTGTGTTGTGTGAGTTGTTCCTTTGGTGTTTTTGTATTGTTTTGTCAACGGGTCCCCTCTCGGTTTTGCTTTGTCCACGGATCCCCCTTCTCGGTATTGTTTTGTCCATCCCCACTTTTCGGTATTGTTTTGTCCACGGGTCCGAATTTCGATATTGTTTTGTCCACGGAGGTCCCCTTTCGGTATCATTTTGTCCACGCCGCTTTTGGTATTGTTATTTCTTTGTTAAGAATACTCGAAACTGCTCTGAAAAATATATCTATCGGCAGTTTGATCTGGTATTTACTCTTTTGTAAAAAAAACTTACTTCAGACAGCAAAACCCTAGTCTTTATATAAGAGGTTGTTCTTGCTCGTGTTTGCTTGTTTTAAATGAGCAATTAGCTGTCTCTTTGCTTGAATCCCCTTTCGTGTCATGTACATTTTTGTATTGACATTAAGTGAGGTTGGTATAACTAGAATATTACAGAGGTGTAAGATTTAAGTTGACATTGAATTTCCTTTAACTTCGCTACTTCTGTTGATATCATATAAATAAATTGCTAATTATCACGACTTTTGTTAAACTGTCCTATATAACTTACACGAAACACATCTTGAAGTACCAATGACAATCCTGTTCTTAAATCTATTTTAAATTCGGATTTGTTTGGTTTTCATTTGTTTATTTGTATTCAGTGAATTTTAATTCAGGACGACTCATAATAACATAGCAGTTTATATGCATGTATCTTCAATACCTTAATCTATATATATATATATATATATATAGAAGAGTTTTAAAATCAGAGGACTACTTCTTTAACTTCTTTAACAAACAGTTGAGTTTAAATTTTATAGTGTTGCTCGTTAGTTAATATATCTGCATGGTATATATATATATCCCACCATTTTGTTTGCAATACTCTATCCTTTAGAACCGTTATAATGATATACAATACCTCGATAGAATCTATAAAGCGTCTTGACATATAGGTGTAGCAGATCAGTGATAATTGTAACACGTAAAAAATGACGAGCCGTTTCGAGAATGTTTTTGCGTAGCCTTATGAGTGTCAAGTTCCTAACAACTAACATTTAAACATCGAAATGTGATGGTTATCAATAAATTACGGACATGCCCAACGGACATTTAAGAAAGACAAGACCTAAGAACCGGTTTCTGACGTATCAATTCGGTCATTCCAAATCTATGAGAAGATGGATATCTGGATTGAAAAGGGTGTTCAACTGGAAAACCCATTCATACCAAGCAATTTGATCACCTATTTAATTACAATAGTACAAATAAGCTAGAAAGGGCGCCAGGGTCAATAAAAACGAAGAACAATCCAAATAAAACTCAATCTTATAATATAAATGAAGTAAAGTTTGTAATATAATTGGTGTGTCACCAGTGTATGTATCTTATACAGTAATATCCACAAGACCTTTACAAATAAGGGTCATACAAAATAACACACTTGTTAAAAGGGTCCCTTGAAATATTGTATGCTACTAAGTGATCTCTGTGCATGTTGCCTTTTCTTTTAAAATGAATACCAATACATGGCAATACGCAAAGCCAAAACCAGTCATTAGTTCAGTTTTGCTCCGCTCGACGAAAGACCCCAATTCTAGAGTTTATCAAATTACGCGAAGACTAAATGTCATTAGATTATGGTTCTGGTATATTTTTGTTTAAGTTCTGTTAACAATGAGAAGATTTTGGCTAAATATTCGGTATTTTCACCTAGTTTAACAACCATAGGGAATGAAAGCTGAGCTTTTTATGTGATAATGTATCATCAGATAAATATAGAGGAATGAAAAAAAAACCTATGAAATTAATCAGCAAGTTATTAAAGAGAAAACTCGAATACAAAATCAACATTATTTTGGAATAGTTAATAGACATTACTGTATACGATACTACGAGATTCTAGAAATGATCAAATATTTTTATTTGCAGATTTAGGTCGTTCGTGTAATCCACTTAGAAAAAAGTCACAACACACACACACACACACACACACACACACACACACACACACACACACACACACACACACACATATATATATATATATATATATATAACAAAGCGTTCCCTTTTTAACTTGAGAAAAACCTTCTACATTCCTCATATTATTTAAAAAAAAACCACACAAATTATGTCTTAGAAGACTGATATATCTTAAGGTAATGACAGCGTCGTACGTGACAATGCCTTGGCTCATAGTGGTTAGTCTATAAGTACAAAACAAATTACAGTAACTCATGCCTACTTCAACACATATTGCAACCAATCGGAAATAAACAAGAAGCTCCCAGGACCCTGAATCGCTCACATGGTTTAATTTTGTCTTTGGTAGGACTTATCATATGGATCATTTCAACAATTGAAACTCTTACTTATTTTTACACTTAGTTTTCAAGATATTGACTGAATTTTTTAAAGAAATAACATTAAAAATAGCAAAAATTGTTGAAAAAGGGCAGTAACTCTAATATGGCTTAACGGATTAAAACCAATATTTAGCTAAACCTAACGGTTTATATGTGAAAGACTACTGTCTGATCCCTATGTTATATTTTTAGTAACGGCCGCCATGTTATTCGTCGAATCAAAAATCCCCACATTAGTTCTATGCAGGATACCCCAAGGAACATTTACACCAAGATTGGTTCTAATTAGTCAAGTAGTTTCAGAGGAGAAGAGTTTTGTATAATTTTTAACGACGACGACGACGACGGACGCCAGGTGATGGCAATAGCTCACTTGGCCTTTGGCCAGGTGAGCTAAAAAGATGTTGGCCTTTGGATACAATTCAAGTTCCAAAAAGGGGAAAGAAATTTCTGGGACTAATCACTTGACTATTTTTAAACTTTTTTTTAAACGGGGAGTGAACTAACTACATACGGTAACCCCACACAATGAAAACGCTAAATTGTCTTGAATAATGCCAGCAACTAACGGATAAACAGGATTTTCTAAAACAGAAAATATTCAATCTAAACTTGAGACCAACCACAGGGCTTTTGTACATACATTACCCTCATTACTCAAAAGAGGTTCATATGTCTTTCTATTACACCCTTTTTTGACGAATTACTATACTACTTTTCTTTGTAGCTTGTATTTTTAATGACCGCGTAAGATTCATCTCACTATGTCATATTTTTGTTACTTTTGTAGGTACACCTACATTTTGATTGACACTGGACTGAAAGACAAAAACGTGGCCAGTGTAACAATTGCATCTACAGACGACGGACTATAAAAACAGTGCAAAAATTTATCGGTATGTACAAGCACATTTATTTTATGAAAATATTAATGATTAATTAACAAATATAATATATTGACAAAAATGTAAATATGTTTTCTGATCGTGATCTGACGCGACTCAGATACATCAGTATACTTGATAAATATGAATTGCTCCCTCAATGTATTTTGTTTTCTCAACACGAACTTTACTGCTTTGTTAACGTGTGAATAATCCATAAGCCTATAGAAAATACCGCAAGAACACCATAATGTAAACAAGACCAACCCAGACACACATAGTAGACTACTAAAAATTTTAACCATATTTCGATCTTTCATTTTTAGTCAGTTAAGATAAACAAAGTGGTGATACTGTTAAAATCATTGTACTTAGTGATTTTAACAAAGTATTTGTCTATACGTCAAAGATCTTGGAACATTATCTTATCGAGCGCAGCAAACCTCATAACAGATTCAATGCGCCTACAAAAAATAGAATAATTTATTTTTATGAAGATTAATGACGTTGTTATTTTTACCACACTTCGTTATTAATTTACACATGGTCATTATTTCAAACTTTTTCTTTCGTAGGACTATCATATCTCTTCGAGCCTGCTGGATTAAAAGAGGGAAGAGATTAAAAGTGCAGTACACCATGTTTACAATCGTTTTACTTATCTTGATTGGTCGGTTGAGCGTGGAAGGAGCAACAACGATGGAACAAACTACTCGTAATGTAGATACAACTACACAGGAAATTTTAACGATTAGTGAAGCAGGAAGTACTGTTACTGGTGCTGAAGTGACAACTTTAGGTGGAGGCTCAACAAATAGTGTTGATGTCACAGGACAGAGTACATCAAACCAAGGCTCAACTGGTGGAATTGAAGCAACAACGATAGATCGTTCAAAAGTCTCAACAATTGGTTTTGGCTCAACCAGTGGGGTAGATGGCAAGACAACCACAAGTGGTTTAGAGGTTTCATCTGTGGGGCCAGATAGTACAACCAGTTTAGATTCTTCAACTAATGGCCAGGGTACAAACGGTGGTGATGGTACGACTAACGTACAGGGTGCAACCGGTAGTGCTGTTAGTTCTACAGCTAGTGCAGATGTTACTATAACAAATAAAGACACATCGACAGGAGCTGATGTCACAACAAACGTGCAAGGCACAACTTCTGGTGCTGCTGCTACACAAGAAAGTGCCGATATGACATCATTAGGACCAGATTCAACGACTGGTGTTGATGTCACAACAGCAGGTCAAGCGACGACAAGTGGTGCCGATGTCTCAACTGGACAAGGCACAACAGTTGATAATGTTGGTACAACAGCTGGACAAGGCTCCACAGCTGGTGCAGTTATCACAACGGCTGAAGAGCCGACGACAGTCGATGCTGGTGTAACAACAATAGGTCAAGGCTCAACGGCAGGTACTGATGCTTTAACATCAGTAGAATACTCCACAACCGTTGCAGAAGTCGCAACAGCAGAACAATCAAGTGCTGGTGCTATTGGCTCAACATCAGGACAGGGTACTACAGCAGGCCAAAACTCAGCGACTGGAAATGACATCACAACAACAGAACAAGCAACGACAATTAGTATTGGTGATGAAACAACTGGACAAGGAGCAACATCCGGTGATGAAGTCACAACAGCTGGTCTAGGAACAATATCTGATGCTGATATTACAACAGCAGAACAAGGAACGACAGTAGGTGCTGGAGTCACAACAAATGAACAAGGAACAACATCCGGTCCTGATGTTACAACAGCTGATCAAGGAACAACAGTTGATGCTATTGGAACATTAGCTGGACAAGTAACAACAGAAGGTGCTTACGTCACAACAGCTAGTCAAGAAACAACATCGGGTGCTGATGTCACAACAGCTGGTGAAGGAACAACAGTTGATAAAGGTGTCACAACAGCTGGCCAAGTAACGACATCTGGTGCTGATGTCACAACAGCAGAACAAGGAAATACAGCTGATGCTGGTGTAACAACAGCTAGTCAAAGAACAACATCGGGGGCTGATGGCACAACATTAGAACACGGAACGACATCTGGTGCTGATGTCACAACAGCAAAACAAGGAACAACAATTGATGCTGGTGTCACAACAGTTGGTCAAGTAGCAACTTCTAGTGCAACAGTAGTTGCAGGTGGACAAGGGACAACTGTAGGCGCTGATATCACAACAGCTGTACAGGGAACAACATCTGGTCCAATTGTAACAACAGCTGGACAAGGGCTTACATCTGGTACCGATGTGACAAAAGTTGTACAAGGAACAACAGGTGGGCAAGGAATAACGTCTGATGCTGTTGTAACAACAGCTGATCAAGGAACAACCTCTCGTGCTGATGTCACAACTGAACAAGGTATAACGGTTGTTACTGATGTAACAACAGCCGGTGCACAAGGGACAGTTTATGCTGCTGTAACAACTGCTGGACAAGGAACAACTGTTGGTGATGTTGTAACAACTGCTGGACAAGTGACAACAGTAGATGCTGCTGTAACAACTGCCAGAGGAGAAACATCTAGTGTAGGTGCTGTAACAACTGTTGGACAAGGAACAACTGCTGGTGCTGATGTTATAACTGCTGGACAAGGAACAACTACTGCACAAACAACAACAGCTGGACAAGGAGCAATAACTGCTGGCACTGATGTAACAACAGCTGGACAAGGAACAACTGCTGGTGCTAATGTAACAATTGCTGGAGAGGGAACAACTGCTGCACAAACAACAACAGCTGGACAAGGAACAATAACTGCTGGCGCTGATGTAACAACAGCTGCACAAGGAACAACCGCTGGAGAGGGAACAACTGCTGCACAAGGAACAACAGCTGGACAAGGGACAACTGCTGGACAAGGAACAATAACTGCAGGTGCTGATGTAACAACAGCTGGACGAGAAACAACTGCTGGTGCTGATGTTACAACTGCTGGACAAGGAACAATAACTGCAGATGATGGTGTAACAACTGTTGGACAAGGAACAACTGCTGGACAAGGGACAACAGAGGATGCTGCTGTTACAACTGCCAGAGAAGGAACAACTGCTGGTGGTGCTGTAACACCTACTGGACAAGAAACAACTGCTGGACAAGAAACAACTGCCGGACAAAGAACAACAGCTGGACAAGGAACAATAACTGCAGGTGATGGTGTAACAACAGCTAGACAAGGAACAACTGCTGGTGCTGATGTAACAACTGTTGGACAAGGAACAACTGCTGGTGGCGCTGTAACAACTGCTGGACAAGGAACAATATCTGTTGGTGCTGATGTAACAACTGTCGGACAGGGAACAACTGCTGGACAAGGAAAAACAGCTGGACAAGGAACAACAACTGCTGAACAAGGAACAACTGATGGTGCTGATGTTACAACTGTTGGACAAGGGATAACTGCTGGTGCTGATGTTACAACTGCTGGACAAGGAACAACTGCTGGACAAGTGACAACTGCCGGACAAGGAACAACTGCTGGTACTGCTGAAACAACTGCTGGACAAGCGATAACTGCCGGACAAGGAACAACTGATGGTGCTGCTGTAACAACTGCTGGACAAGCAACAACTGCCGGACAAGGAACAACTGCTGGTGCTGCTGTAACAACTGCTGGACAAGGAACAACTGCCGTACAAGGTACAACTGCTGGGGCAGGTATAACAACTGCTGGACAAGAAACAACTGCTGGACAAGCAACAACTGCCGGACAAGGAACAACTGCTGGTGCTGATGTATCAACTGCTGGAGCTGTTGTAACAACTGCTGGTGCTGCTGTAACAACTACTGGACAAGGAACAACTGCAGTACAAGGTACAACTGCTGGGGCAGGTATAACAACTGCTGGACAAGAAACAACTGCTGGACAAGCAACAACTGCCGGACAAGGAACAACTGCTGGTGCTGATGTAACAACTGCTGGAGCTGTTGTAACAACTGCTGGTGCTGTTGTAACAACTGCTGGACAAGAAACTACGACCGGTGCTGATCCAACAACTGCTGGAAATGTCATTGGTATGTATATAATTTCAATTGTTTTCGATATTTGTTTTATTTTAGATGGAAGTCGAATCAGATTATAATTTGAATACTAAGTGAAAAACAAAAATATTGGTATTTTTATACTTAAAAAGTAATGAAAGCAAAATTTAAAAAGTTACTGTATATTTTAGATATTTCTGTATTTGTTACATCCTAAGAAGCATCGATGTTGTTTGTCTGTGGCAGCTCTAACAAGAATACATTTCTGTTATATTTCTACAGTGGTTACATACGTCCTGACAGTCACACTAGTTACAGATCAGTTTCAAAATGAGAATGAAATAACTTTGAATGACCCACAGTCTACTCAATACAGTGAAATTAAAAAGGGGGTAAGTACTGCTGTCGTTGGGTTTAATCGTTAATACTAGTATTTGGTAAATTTGCTATCTAAAATTACATTTTCTACCGACCACGTTATTGTTGACTTTTTTGTTTTCACATCTGTTTTTCATATACCTGGATATACTAAAGGGTTGTCGGTTTAATAGCTTTGCTTTCTTAGCTTCGTATTCTCCCCTTGAATTCACGGAATAGCATATCCAATTTTGAAAGAAAATATAATGACTAAGTCACCATCTAACACGCTTAAAGGTAAACTGTTGGTTTTAATTTCAGTTGGAAGACTTTTGGATTGCTGAGCTGGGTGCTGATGTTGTTTACAACATCACAATTGTGTCAATAAGGTTAGAATTTGCAATTGTAACACAACATTACTTATATTGATTCGATTATCACTTTTATGTAAATAAACGCGCGTGACTAAAGGAATTCCTAATTATCCTTTGATATTATGTGATCATGTATTGGATAGGTTTAGCTATAAAAGTGATGCTGGGGTAAGCTTGAAATTAGAATATTTTTTTTTTTCAATTTAAAATAGAGTTGATCATAATGTTTAAATATCAACCAACATTTATTTGCAAAAATAGTTAATCATATAAAATAAAACTACGTGACATGAGGTAGTTGTGGAGCTGTATAAAATGAATTTTACATTGAATTGTCCCGTTTTTCTATATGCGTTTTTCTGTTGTATATATCTTAGTTTTTTTATGTTTGTGTTAAAGCTGACTCGTTCTTCATCTAATGTCTATAATATTCATTTGTGTTTTTTTTTCACCACAAATTTTCCGTGGTTGACTCTTCGGTGTTCCTATTTTTTTCTGCAGAAACCAAACTCGTGTCCTAAATTTTATCGATGACTGAACATTATGTTTTTCAGTAAAGGTAGTTTGATAGTTAACCATAAGGTGAATACCAAACGAGACAGTGCACCGGAAATAGTAAAGGCAAGTAGCAGTCTGGTCGACGGTACTTCATCTGTGTCGATAGGCTCGACGGCGTCTATAACAGCTTCGAAGATCGATGTCAGTAACGAAGCAACGCCAAATAACAAAGGTAGGTATTTATAGATTTATATTAAATCATGTACTACAAATCTTAAATGGAATGAGGAAGATTCTTCAGTGCTGCTTAAATCTGTGAAGATTAATAAAAAAGAACTCATGCATACAACTGAAGTCGTAGTAGCATGGTGAAAGTGAAAATCCCTCGTTTTAAGACCAGGATAATGATCTTCTAACTATCCTTTAGCGACAGTCATTGGGAGTCGAACTTTATTTTGGTCCAATGTTTTTTTTTCATACGGGACGAGAAGAAATGTTTCCGATGGGCGCACTTTGGAAACTTAGAAAGTCAATATGCCAGTCAGAAAACCAGTTGTTTTATTGGATTAAGCGGAGGGAGTGTACTGTTTTACCCTTGTCAGTGTTTCCGTCCGTAACAATCTTTTCTCATCAACTAATCATCACAACAGCTTGAAATTTTAACACATTCTTTCTGTAGATATGCCATATGGTGATATTCGTTTTCGGAAAAATTCGATAACAACTTCATTTTTACCGAAGACTGTGTTTATTTGCCTTAAATCGTGATTGAAAGGGAGTCTCACTAGTGTGCGATCACTCACAGATTTACAAAAAAAACATTGTTTTTTTTCAATTTAACACAGTTTAATGTATTATAATTATATTAACTTTAAATATTTGCACAATTTAGGCTTACTGTAGAGCTAAATATCTGTCTATTCTTCAGCTACAATCACTGGAGGATCAAGCGGGTCCTGTTCTGCTTTACAGACCATTTCACCATGTGGAACTAATTCAGTATGTGTACTACAATCTGATGGAACACCAAAATGTCAAAACCGGTGAGTCATTTCATGTTTTATTATAAAATAAACACCATATATAACTCTTCTCCCATGCTATGCATTGACTTTAATTACTACTAGTACGTGATGCCCCCTTTTCCATTACAGGGGCGGATCCAGACACTTTGAAAAGGAGGGGTGCTAGGACATTATTTGCCTTTTTTGTCCATTTTACACATGAAAATCATAAATTTTCCGATAAAAAGAGGGAGTGTCGACCCCAGCACCCCCTGTGGATCCGCCACTACATTGAGATATATTATTGAATGTGGCATTCTAGACAGTTGTTTTGATAGAAAAAAGAGTATGGGATGCAATAAGTAGATACTAAAATGTATAGTGTGTACAAAAACGTAAATGGAAACCTATGGCGTTTGATAAATCTCGCTACATAAATTCTGAAAGTTGATATGATGCATCATTCTTAACATTTCTATTGCAGGGTTTATTCACAGAATGGTAAGTACTTTATTCTGTGCCTACTCATAATATACAATTAAATAATGAAAGTTTTTGTAGAGTGGAAAATTAATTGAATTAGGAATGCAAGTGGTGAAAGATAAGATGATGTCGCAATAACAGAGGTACAAACAATGAGAAACCCGTGAACAAAATAAGACGGGGGATACCAAAAGAACTAAATACGAATAATAAGTCGTACGACAAAAAATAACCTTAAAAACTTACGACAAAAAAACCTTACAAAGTACACAAAAACGAACAAAACGAATTTCAGATAAAACCGAGATGAACTCAGGTGTACGGTAGGCGATGAGCAATTCTTGCTTCTTGTAAAACACCCGCCATGCTTCTCGTTGAAGTGCGGTGAATAAAGGAGAACATCTACAAGTGATTGAGGGTTGGCATTTTTGTTTTTAAATTTGATTGAAAAAAGTAATTATAGTTTGTAAGAAAGTTTACATTCTACTTTATTTACAGATAATATAGCAGTGATTCTTGGTGTCAGTATAGGCTGTGTTGTGTTCTTGTTGATAATTGCTTTCGTTTTCATCATCGTCGCCTTAAACATGAGACGTAGAAAAGCAAAAGATCTGAAATCATCTAACAGGTATCAATAATGTGACATAATATCAGATTGTTACTCACCAGAGACGTTCTTTAAAGTTGTCTATCAATCTGCTTAAATGTTTTAGAAGTTTCTGAGGTTGTTATGACTTAAACTTGCTACAAGTCCGTCTTTATTATGTACAATACAGAAAATTCATGTAATTCACCTCTGTGATAACTCTACTGCTAACTGCTCCCGCTATGATCAGTAGATTTGGAATCAGAGGGTTGTATGCAATCAACAACATTTTTTCATGTATTCTTTAAATGTAAAGATTCAGATATATACAGAAAGGGGCTTGTAGCAAGTCTAAATTGAATAACAGGGTTTAAGTATTTGTACTACTCTCTAAACCGGAAGGATCCATTGACCTTATCTGCAGACTGTGGACAAGAAGGAATCACAACGCTCTCAAATACACTTAACTCTATAACTCAAGCATAGAAAAAAATGTCAATGTGATCAAACTTGATATTTAATTGAAGTATTTAAAATTAAAATGTACGGTTTAAGTTACTTTCTTAATATTCATTCATTTTATTATTTTTCAGTAGTGAGATAGATTTTGCTTCTGGTATAGGAATGAAGTACCATCCTTTCCATGGAGATATGTACGGTGGAGGTCAAGGAGACTTTCTACATAGATTTTACAATGGTGGAACTTGGTCAGGTAATTAATGAGATACTTTGGTTTTTTTTTTTAATATTCCTTAAAAAAGTTTGTTTTTCGTTTTGAGTACTTCTTGTATACGATTCATTTTGTAACCTCGATCTATTTAGATTTACTACCTGAAACACCTGCAGTAATTATTTATGAACACTGACATGTGATCTTATTTTGACTAAACGAACAGTTCTTTTTCCTCTTTGTCAGTACTTCCATACGGAAGCCGAGAACGGCCACACATTTTTTTCGGGCTTTTTCCTGAAAATTCTAGATAAAAAACCCGAAAAAAAATTCGTGGCCGTTCTCGGCTTCCGTACTTCCACATTTAATTGAATGGCTTTTCGTATTTTTTAAGTTCTGAAGAACTTGATTATTGCAATCTTAACTTGAGGAGACGCAGTTTGATAAACATGCATTAGTGTTATAGAAAAAAATATAACATAAATATTTTACTGGTATCTTGATATGCAACACTTGACTTACAATCGGACAGAACAAAACACAGACAAAACACAGATCACGAAGGGGGATATCAAATGTTACAAACGGACAAAAACAATAATAAACAGGGGAAAGTGAATGAGGTACGATTTTCCAGACTTGGTACAGCATGGCAAAGTGAAATAATAAGTTAAATCATGATTTTATTGTATTTTTTATATCCATTTCAGAAGCTGATTTTGTAAACAATGCTTATATGATGAAAGATGTAAGTATGATTAAAAGTATAAAAAAAAACATCTAAAGGAAAATGATAAATGTAAAAGACAACAGATTCATAATGAACTGCAATTTATTGAATCATATTGATTCATGATGATTTCTATACTTTGTTGACAGTGAATCCATAAGAAATATTCTTTAAATATAAGATTTAACTCTGAATATTCTGATGAACAATTATAACAGTTCAAATTTAATTTTACAGTTCCAAATAAAACGACCTCAAGTTAATAGGGGCTTCAATGCATCTTGACAGTAAGGTACGTATAGCACTTTATTCCAAGATTGGTTGGCCGGAATGAATGTGTAAAGGTTCTAGTACTAACATTACTAGCCGAGATTGGTTGGCCAGAATGAGTGTGCATAGTGTACAAACAGTACTGGGTGAGATGCCTGATTGAATATGCATAGGTTCGTGTACTAACAGAACTGGGTGAGATTGGTTGGCCGGAATGAATGTACGCAGCTTCTTGTCTTAACAATACTGGATGAGATTGGTTGGCCGGAATGAATGTACGTAGTTTTTTGTGCTAACAATACTGGATGAGATTGGTTGGCCAAAATGAATGTAAATACATGCGTGTGTTTTTGTACTAACATTTCAAGGTGAGATTGGTTGGCCGGAATGAATGTACATAGGTTCTTGTACTTTTACAGTACAACAATGTTAATCATATTGCAATCATTCACTACTTTGTCCCATAATGAGTGACGCAAATAAGTAATAAAAATATACAAATGATGAAGACTTTATGTAAGAAAATGTCACTGAACTTACTACATAAATACTATACAGAGACTGAAAGTATATATATCTTTTCATGCTCATTGCATGGGGGGAAAGGAAATTGGAAAAAAAACATTAATTACAGAATTTATATGGTTTTCAGATGTATTTCATATTTTTTGTACTGGACAACTCGTATTGCATTTCCAAAAATAAAATAAAATAAACGAAACTGTGCTCCGGTGAAATAAAATATGAAAAACCTGTAAGATGTAATTGTTTGAAATGAATGTTTCATTTTTTGATGTTTCATTGGTGAGTAGTTTTAAGTGTTGAACGGTCGCACATTTTGGACATGAAAATGTGCTACCGTCAATGGTTTTACACGCCTATGAAACATCAGATATGAAACATTCAGTTCTTAAATGAACACACAATTTTCCTATCTATAATATAGGAGTATGTCTATGTATTTCTTCCAGAGGAGACTATAGATCTCGTTCCGGAACATATGGTGCAATACATTAAACATTAAATATATGGCATTGGTCAGTTTCCTTATTACTGCGACTAGGTACAGTGTAGGACACAAACTTAGTATGGTGCTACGACGCAATACTCAAGAATGAGGGAAATGATGTTGAAGAATTATATTAAACTACAAACGAAAAAGATCGTATGTGCTTCAAGGCTTGTGTTATTCGAAAGCTCTAACTATATCTATCTCTGTGTTCATGATCGAATGGAATGTCTTTTTCATAAAATCTGAACTTTTTACCAATACGAAACTGGTGTTCTATGTTTAACGGGCGATAACTTGAACTTATACACCACAGTATATGATTGCGAAAATTATAGGCTGCAAGACTATCATTTTAACGAATGCCTTATCATTACACCGTGTTAGTATCATTTCATACAACAGGGGAAACCTAGTTCTACAAAGCAACAGTGTGTATACTACATATCCAGGATTACATATTCTATCATTAACAATGCGTGGTATATCTAAGAATCATTTTGGTGTTTTATTTTTATGTTGAGTGTGTTTATTACGGCTTACGTACGAGAACAAAAGATGAGATAAAAAGCTTGTGTCCATATGGGTACTCCTTTTGCTAATATTAGAGTTGTTCAAATATACATCTACATGTGCATTTAAAATTTATTTTGATGTAATGCATTTTTACAACAACATTGTCTATTGCTATTTCCCCCTTTTTTAGTTATGGTAATTTTTTTTCGTTGTGTTGTGCAATGGAATTAGTTGATACAGAGATCACTCTTGAAAAGTGCCCCAAAGAAAGCTGTGTCACCAAAAAAATGAAAAAAAAGGCATTTCACAATAGCAACATTCACCAGTCATTAGTTATATATAGCAGTATATATTGACTATTGTTGAAGTATTGTATCAATTTTGTTACATAATGTATTTTTTTTTGTGAAATGTCGTTTATACATCATATTTATATTTATATTTATATTTATGTTTTATATTTATCATAAAGATATAAAATCAAATCAATTTTTGTTATCTTTCTTAGCCCAAGGGTCTGCAAAAAGTTTGAGACGGTAACACTTCAAGGCTAATTCGTACAAACGGAATTTACATCGTCTGAATATAGCTGAAATATTGCTGCTCGGACGTTAAACCCAAACAAACAAACAAAAAACGGAATTTATATAGGTTGCGCAGTAGAAATGCGTTGATGATTACAAAAGAGGCAAAGACTACGTAAAACAGCAAACACGTGATAAAAAAAAGAACAAAAGAGTAAGACGGACTCAACCTGAAACGCAGAGGTGTAGACGTATTGTCAACTTTCCTTTCATCTGTGGCAGCACCCCTTCAACACATGCGTATAGAGTTGTCATAATATATCACAACTCATGCGTTATGCCAGAGCTTGCCGTATCTACGCAGACTTTTTGTACCGCACTAGACAATTACGATTCTGGAACAGGGTTATTGAATTCATCAATATGTACAGAAGTTTTATGGTCGTCATCATGAACTCGTGGATCGTTACGGTGTATCCATCTACGACACGTTGAACTAATCGAGTTTTCCTTTCCACATTCGTCTACCCCGGACTTTACTGTTTATGAGCATCTTGGTGGGTGTTAGGACGCTTACACTACCGGTCCACCTAGTCCATGCTCCCAGTTTTTAGTGGAGTCCGAGTTTCTCATTCACTTTTGTTTCTATGTACGTGTTATTTTGGTTATATTATGTTCTATGTTGTGTATCTGTTTCCCTGCCAGACGGTCTTTTGCTAAAAACCAAAAAGAATATATAGAAAGTTTTAAAACATAGGTACAAAAAATGAGAGTACGGGACGGGTGATCCGGGAAGGCAATCATCATATACAAAAATTCCGATTAAATATATTGCAAATTTCGATATGCTGTACACGTGTTTCAGGGAGTAGCCTCATCAGCGCTATCGAAAAAAAAAATCTGTTCACGATGGAAACGAATCATCACGTTGGTTGACAAGCTCATGATAGCGACCACAGAACTTTTGGGTGAATAACTGTAGGAATCTAGATTTTACCTAAATCTGTTTTCAAATCTTAAGTGTCATGAACTTTGCGACGTTCAAATGGTCCATGTAACTTCGGCAAATGGCAGCATAATGTGATTGCTTTTGAACCCCATACGTTAGAGCAGAACTTGGAAGGTTACCACAAATGAATTGTGGAAAAGTATAATAATTACGTTGTGTTATCATCGCGTTTATGTTTGAGCTATTCTTTAATCGGTAATGTCTTTTATTTCAAACACTTGTCGGCGAACCAGGGCAGTTGGTTTTAGATCTTTTTAAGTAGCTGTCTTTGTAAGAATCATGCAAAATCTAAAAAATGTGATACACCCTAAAAAAGGCTACATATTTTTATTTTTGTAATTATTTTGTTTCATGGGTCTATACTATGAAATGTGTAATTATTCATTCAAATCTGCCTGCTCTTAGGAGATAATCAACATTGAAAATCTATTAGATTCTGTTGTATTTAAGGGTCATTTACAGAATTATCTCCCTTAATTTTGAAATCTACAGTGCATTCTGTATAATTTTTATCTCCTAAGAGCACGGGTTATATGAAAAACCACATGTTAATTTCTGTTTATTATGACATTTCAAACAAAATATCAAAAATAAAAACATGTAGGCTTTTTACCTATGAATCACATTTTGCACGATTCTTAGCTGGAGTGCTACTTAAATAGTATCTTCCAAAACAAATTGCACTATACTCGGCGTCACATAAATAAGATATTGTTAAAATTTGAATAAAAATATTTTCTACGACTTTATTGACACCTACTGTCGTTTAACTTGTCTTAAATGACTTGCTCATTCGTTTAGCCAAACGGCTTCTCCCTAAACATTGAATCGTTAAATTCCGGTGAGATTTTAATTCTCGGTCCCAATATTTACATTATCAAAAGTCGGCCATGTTTACAGTGATCGGGTTGCTAGGAGATGTTGTTTACGTTTAAATGGTTTGTCAAAAAAAAAAAACAGAAGAACCCAGAATGCATTTCGGCGCTATTTCGGATATCTCGGATTTATTCTACGCGAACATTGTACAACACCGAGAAGTTGATCAAGCAGACGATTGTCACCGGAGTTCGACGGGAACTTACGCACTTCGTTTGTAAACAAATCGTCCCGTACAAACCATGGCGGATATTAGTATAGGTACGAGGACAGAAATAATTTCGTAGTGCATTTCAACAGACCCATCTTGACATATAAAAAAATCCCACCGCTTCAAACTCATTCGAACTTCACCAATATGGAAACATGTATAATAGCAGATTTCTGTAAGAGTGCCAGAAAAAATTCACCATCATTTTTTTATTTTTAGCAACTTTGCTTCGGAGACCCCGTAGACATGAAAAGTTACCACTGCCAAATGTCCTAAATTTTGACCTTCTTTCTTGGGAGAAAATCACAACTTCTACATAAAATTACAGAATGAAAAAAAATCCCTTGTAGATTTTTATTCTTGCCCTACATTTCTGCAGTTAATACTAAGCAATAAAGTTTATGGCAGCAAAGAAAAAAAATCAGGAAGAAACACACTAAAAAAAAGGAACTATATTCAACGAAAAGTCAAGGGGAATTCATTGTGATCTCGTACCTATAGGATTTTCTCGTAAGGATTTGTTACGCACGATTTCAGCCAATGAACGACTCGTTGGAACAATCACGTCATGCATATATGCGAACTATCTTCAGATGAAATGAAAGAGAGACAACTCTAGCGGTAAGTCCCGACAGTTTAAAAAACAGAGGTTCAAATCGAAAATGTGCTGTATGTGACTTCGAGTATAGTTTGCTTCTGAGACGAAGTCTATTTCACAAATGTTAAAAACATAAATAAAAAAATACGCCATTAATGAATTGACCTATAGTATACGAATAATGCAAAATACGAATAATGCAAAACTGGATTTTTTTTGGATTAATTCAATAATGTTGTATTAGAATATTAAAGAAAGACTTCTATGTACAGACACATTGAAACAGTTGGATTGTAGCCTAAATAAATGATAAATCTTTGGTTTTAAAACCAGAATATTTTTTTAAAGAATTTATTGTTATAGTAAAGACCCATAGGTATTAAAAACAGAAGTTAGATAAATAACTGTATTTATTCATATGATACTATAAATTATTTCCAAGAAACGCATATGCTCTGGTACCCCCTACCATATTTAACTCAATGTCAATGTCCATGCAAATGAAAACACCAAACCCAATGCAGAAACTGTAAGCAAAGCTAACAAGAGAATGTCCCCTTTTTCCGCCCAAGAAACCATAGGTAAAAAATAAACAAAGGTTAATAGTCAGTCCCCAATCCAGCGTTATAGAATACCTATTTATCATATACTTATTTACAAATAAAAGCAAAATAAAGAATAGCCACACTGTACCAATAAAGGTGCACTTCCGGCATTTATCGCATGTCTATTTAGTCCATGGCTGGGAGGGTCCACCGTGCACCCCCCACTCATCAACTTTATGGTGATATTTAGGTACCATTTATACCTCCCATTACCGAATCAATTTGTCGCCAAAGAATACTCTCGGATTCTTTTTCAATATAAGCCTATATTTGTACCCCTCTTGGTAAAAAAAACCAAGATTTTTGTGACTCAATTGTTTAAGAGTCTTAGTCTTCCTAGGATAGCATATGTGAATAACTAAACACATACTGGTATCATAGTATAGCAGTACCAAGAAAGTTGTGGTAACACTTAGGATTTTGCGGTAAAATGATCAAATGTACCCCTACCCCGCCGAAAAATCGCTAAAATTGGCATATTTTTCAATGTCAAAACGCCTAGAGTATTAATGCTTCAATAAAAAATGGCTTATTTGGTATTTTCCGTTTAGTTGTATCACAACTTATATTTCTGGGGTTCTTTTGATGAATTTTGGCGATTTTCATAGTCAGAATTTATCAAAAAATGCGAAAAAAGGGTATCTTCGATTTTTCGGTCAACAGTAAACCGTAAACAGTAAATTTGGTATCATTCGATAAATAATTTAATTTTCTAAATAAATGAGCCACAAAAAACTAATTTTCAAGAAATTATTTTCAAAAAAAAATTAAAAAATATTACCCCTACCCCTAAAAAACTGGTTTCAGTATAAAAAAAATTCTCATTCACAGCATACTGACATTGTAGAACTCATATTTTAGTCATTCATAATTAAGATAATGATGTACCTAACATATTTGATCAATTCAGGCGCTTAGATTTTCCTTTTGGGGTGACATTACTAAAAGATTGGAAAACCTGGAATTTTCAGAATTTTAGAATTTTCTACTATATCACCCGATATTGTCTTTTTTCCAGAATACCGTACTGTACAAATACTGTACTTCAAATAATCTTTTATATATTTAAATACAATTATATAGTGTCTTAGCTTTTTAATGAGCCCAAGTAATAAATATTTTTTTCGGGAGCTTTATAACCTTTTTCGATCATTTCCGGAAAATATAAAAATTGTTTACAATTTTAAACATGTTTCCTAATGAATAACTACATCGGGCCTCTGGTATTTATGCTACACCTCTTCGCCATTGTTCGGAAGCTATATCACACATTTCTCAGTCATTTCCCGATATTTTTCCTTGTTTACAAACATGGACACGATGGAGGAATCCTCATGTTCTCAAAGATATTTGACTTAGTTTTTGAGTATATGATACATAGTGTTCCTCACAACATATGCTTTATCTGCCCTCGTTCGTGTTATCATCCATCGAGCCTGACGACTCTTGGACCCGATAACGTGATATGAAAAATGCTATTTTATAATCTTTATATAAAGCTTCTATGAAAATATTACGTGATTGTGATATAATTAAGTAATTGCAAAGAAAACTATAAGGAAAAAGGTATGAGAGGACGGATTGATGAACGAACACCATAATCACTATACGCCTTTTATCAATAGGGAGGGTGTATAATAACATATGTGCAAGTTCCATAAAAAAACTATTTTATACTGATTATCCCTTTATCCCTATTGAAAATCTTCAAACTCTCATATGTAATCACAATTCCCTATCCCAGATTTCAATACCGTCATTGTACGTTCTTTATCTCCACATATACCTTAAAACATGATGTTAACCCCCCCCCCCCCCACAAGAAATGTAAGGTATTTAAAAGATCAAAAAGGTTACTGCAAAGCTAACGTTTGAATATCTGTTTACTTTACGTTAAGCACTTTAAATTACATTTGGTACAGAAAAAAAAATTTATTGGGGTACCAATGGTGTATAGTACTTCACTGCAATATGGATATATGAATAAGATATAAATCTTTAAATTTCAATGATTTCCAGAGTGAATTGACACCGAACGTCACGTTCAAAGTTTTGGTAATTCAAATAAAATCTATACAAATTGTAAACTTTATAACACATATAGTCTTTTTGCATATCTTAGACTGTTTATTTTTTTATCTAACTGAAAGCAGACTATTTTTCGTGCATATATTCAGAAGGTATGTCATTAGCATTGCATATCTTAAACCGTGTAGTTTTCATCTTTAAACAAGTTCAAGTCTAAAACTGTTTTTCTTAATTATAAAAAATATAACAGGTACGCATTAAAATCATTACCTACAAGTTTCATTTAGTTTCAACAAGTCGTTTTGAAGGAATTGTGGATACAAAAAAAAAATGTCAGAGACGACCGGACAATTGGGAAGATAGTAAGGATGGGCAGACTGTACTCCAGCAGTGCTAGAGATTGTCTGGGAAGCTATTTTCTGACTTGGTGCCATCCTAACCTCTAGCCTCTGACACTTTGAAAGTCACCGCAAATGTGAATTAGCTAAATATGTCTTTTAAAATATTTAACGTCTTTTATTGTTATAAAAGAAGTTTAACCTACCGGAAATCAAGCGATAACAATCAGCCATTTTCAATTAGGTTACTAATTTTACAGAATACAATACTTTTTGACAAAACGAACTTAAAGTTGGTAAAGGCAATCGTTGGTTAATTTAATATGTTTGTTTCGCAAATTTTAAAATCCGTAATTTTATCAACCGGAATTACACATTCAGAAAGCTAAAAACCAAATTTGAAGTTCATTTAATTTGCTTTTACAAGATTTAAAAGATCTACCAAGATCTACCAAGATTGCTGGATTTATTAATCATAGGTAATTTGTTTTTCTTCTACTTAGTCACTTTATCCCGTGTTATGGTAAAGTAACTGTATAAAATGTTTTAAGTGGTAAATATTCTACAATAATTCTGCTGATTTCAAAGAAGAGCGAAACGAGCGGTATGCAATATGGCACTCGGAAATAGGGGTTGGGCTATGGAGGAACGGAATTCCAACGTCCTTACGTTGTAGGAGTAGGACAGACTACTGCGAAATCCTTATCACTATATACCACGCGCCAAGTATGGTATGAGGTATTATTGACAATGGGTTTAACCTTTGTTTACAACTTCGTTTAAAAGTTCTGGGAATGTATTGTTCTTGAAATAACCATCATCTTCAAACCTATGCAGTTCACTTAGCAAACCATCAGCAACATCTTGTTGCTCAGCCCATGGGATATGCTGATCATCTGTTGTACCAAACTGCACAATGAATGTTGAATTGGCCCTGATACTGTCCGAGTTCCATGGTCCGTCGTAGTAACCACTTTCTCTCTCATTGTCATCTCCGCAATCCGTCACGCATGCTGATACCAGTATGATGCCTTTTACAGAATAAGTCTCAACAAACCGCATTGCAGCTTCCGCACCGGAACTGTGTCCAACTATTATTGTGTTCCGATCGCAGCCTATCTCGTCGCGCATAAAATGGGAGCCAATCGGTTTTCCGCGCTTTTTCAGGCTCAGGCATATTACGCATTTCACACGAAATCCCTGGAATTTGATTTAATTCATTGCTAACCATTTGTACCAACATCTATGGAAAACATCACCATCACCTTTGCCGGGTATAATATCAACTTTGGTGGACATTGACTGAAAACAGAAAATAGTAAACTGTTAGCAAAGGAACATCCACATAAATATTGTTTCAGTTGCCGACAGTATATACCTTGGTGGTTGGTTTGTTATAGGAAAATGCATTGTTACTTTAAGTCATATGATATAAAATATGATAATTATGAAATTCGTTGTTGGTTGTTCAGAAATAATAAAAATCAAACATCAGTTTAACAAATATGTTTTTAAAAAGTCTTCTCGCCAAATTAAAATGACAATTATTCGACATTATTAATAGTGTTCAAATTACATTTGTAATATTAGAAAATCAATTTGTTATATTAGAAAATGAATTTTTAATATGAAAAAATCAGTTTGCAATATTGCAAAGTCAGTCACATTTTTTTTTCATATTACAAAATGATTTTCAAATATTAAATTATTGTAATTTAATACAACAAATCTATTTTCTAATATTAAAAAATCATATTTGATATTAGAAATTCAATTGATTTTTTTTATATCTAAAAAAGATTTTTCTAATATTAAAAAAGGGTTTTGTAACATTAGAAATCAAATTTGTAATATCAAATAATGTATTCGTTATATTAAAAAATAATTTTTTAATATTAGAAAACACCAGTTTTTGTCCACTTTGGCTTGCCATATTAATAGTTTGTAATTTATTAATGTTCAAAACAAGATGAAATACAGATAACGTTTTTTTCTTAATTTCTTCACTTACCATCGCTGAAAGTAAAAAGAAACTGTAAGGAAAACACGTGAGCTGGAAATGAAGTAGAATATTTAAGGAGAATGAGAGAGAGTGTGGTAATACGATTGTACACTCCATCAAAGGAACTGAACCAACCAAAGTTTGTCTAAAAGAAAGAAAAGAATTTCGCAATAGTGCATCAGTAACATACCGTGCAGGTATAAATAACAAAGCTATTAAAGCTTTAATTAAGTTTCCCAGTTAAATCCAATGGCAGAAAACTATTCCTGAAATAAAATGACGCATGGTGAAGAAACCACGCCTGGATATGAACTTTGGAAGTCTTATTTTTACATGCACAAGTAAAAGAAGTCGATAACCCTAGTTCCTAGAGATATTTTGGTTCTCATTATTTGCAGCGTATTTGTGTCGTATACTTATATTTACAATTTTTCCTGTGCATTAGAATAAACACCAAACACGATTCCAGTTGAACCCAGTGGGATGGTTGCAATATGTCCTATACATCGATTTATACAATTTATAATAAATCGATCTGTCAGTTTCGTCACCAGAGCCTTGTGCGCCGGACGTTCTAATAAAAAAAGAGCATGCTGTGTCCAAAAGTGATGCCTTACCGTATACAGCATGAAATGACATTTTTTTAATCATTGCAAAATAAAGTCCTAACAAGCCACCTACCTTCCACGTCTTATCATACCGGAAGTTTGGATACGATGAAGTATGATTAGTGGCCGTGTCGTCGTCGAACACAAGGAGAATATAACAATAGGATATGTGGTATGATTGCCATGCAACGAATGTCATGATACGAGGTAGACTTAATATTGACAAAATTATATTTCATCTCTCTTCATCTCATTCTTTGGGGCAATGCCTGAATCGAGAATTGTTCGATGAGAATACATCATTTTTCACGGAAAATTAGATACAAAGACGTTGGTAAATGCTTCTTGTTTACAATGTGTCAAACAGTGAAGTCTGCCTGCCTTATATATTTTTAACGGGTCTGTGAATACAGTTTGATCCATTTCCAAATACCGATAGATTGTTCATAACATATGTTCTCGAATATAAAATTAAAGGCAATCCTTTAGAATAGTTTGGAAGTAACCAAAAGCTGCTTTTATAAGTTTATATTCTGAAATGTAACTAATTGCCAGACTTGCTCGAACGCAAATAGTTAAGTCATTCTGTTTTCCGTTTCAAACCGTCAACAAAAAGATATAGTGTTTCTAAAATGCAAATGATACTTGTCAAATGCACGAATCTTTAATTGCAGCTTTCCTTTACTATTTTTACTTCTCTCTGTTTTGTTTTCGTCTATCACCCGAATATTTGGAAAGTTTTGAAGTTACAAAAGCACATTAAAATTAATGAAATCATTGACAACAAATTATATTTTATTCATTTTACCGCGTTAATGAACGCAGTACAATACTTGATTCAAAAATGAATCAGTGGTATTATAATCATTAGTTCAATGGGTTCAGAATCAACGTCAATTTCCAAAGATACTAACTTTTTCAACAATGCTTTCATCCCTGTAGATAAATATTCAAATAAAAAGTGATATCATTTCATAACTGTGATATTTAAAGCATAAATAAGTCCTTGGTAAAATAGGTGATGATTTTAAATAATTGTGATTTAAAAAAAAAGATGTTACCCTACTTTGTTTAAATGATCTTTAAGTAGTTCAAATATTTTTTTACTTGAATTGATTTTAAAGTAAAGACGCTATAAATGTTTTTGAAATATGCAAAGGCTTGAAAGCTTTTTCGAATTATGCATTGTATTTTGAAATTGCCAATGACAGGTGATAATCGGAAATCCGAAATTTTCCTTTTTTTGCTATAAGATCATTATTGTGACCTTAAAACTAAAAATACAACACCTAAAATGAACAGATATGTTCTAAACAAACGACACCAAAAATGTTTTATTGTGTGTTTTTTTTAATGTATTGTATGATATAAAAGCTTGTTTGATGAATACAATATATCAATCACATATATTGTAAATTTCGATATATTGTACACGTGTTTCAAGGAGTAACCTCTCATCAGCAGCATTATAATCAAATTTGTACGAAGATCTAAGTAAAAATATCAGTTGTATACAAGAACTACTTAAAACCAAAACTATCGGAATAGAAAGATAAGTCCATCACCATGTCAGTACAAGGAATGAAGCCTGTTGACATATGAAATAAATTATATCAAGTGTCTAGAGTATCATAACTTGCTCATAAAATTCTTGGTTTTTAATTTACTGGAATGGTAAGAACGAACAAAAAATACATAGAAAGCAATAGAAAATTTAAATAAGGAGAAAAATGTTGTCATGAGTGTAATTTCCCCCAAGTAACGATTTTTTAAAGGCCTTCCTTTTTTGTAATATGATGATAAGTTCTCTCTTTAGATTTAGTTGGATTTGTTTGTGAATTGTTGTCAAAAAATGGAAAATGTAAAAAATAAATTCTATATTAATCTTATACACTATACTTACCTCATTCACAATAAAATAGATATAGAATATGTTCTCGTTATTATTTCCTCAAGCGCGGTAAGTTAATCTGTGGTAAGTATAATGCACATTTATATTAATATAAAATCTCTTCTTGAGATTCAAAAATTCCCATTTGGTTGGAATTCAAACAGTACCTAAAAGAAACATAGATAAATGATTTTAACAATATGGTTAATGTTTTGTTTTGTTATTGAAAGTTATCCTTGATAAAATTTTGTTGTTAAATAATGTCCTGAAAATTGTCTACCTTTTAAAAATATATACAAGTACATGTAAGTAAATATTTTCCAGGATGATATTTAACCATTAAATAACATCCGTGATAAAAAAAAAACTATGCGTAAAATATCCCATAAAATATTCTGAGCGCTAATTAATATCTAAAAACATCCTGGATATTTAACAGGATACTTAATATTTTAAAACATCGAGGATAACGTGTCACATCAAAAACTTCCTGAATCATTAACATTTTGAACTCTTTTACCAACAACAACCAAGCCCCATTTTTCATTAAATAGTGCCCCTGAAGGAAGCCCTTCCAGACACTTGAATGTTCAGTTATGATGATATTGTGTATGGAATCAATTTAACAGCCATGGATTTTTTTTTAAATTATAATACATGTATATCTATGGATAAAATTTGATGTTATTTTTTCTAGTGGCCAGAATTTCAAACATGATACTATTGGATGCTACACATATACTTGTTCTATTCTTGTTTTGCTGAATCTTTCTAACATCATAATAAGTTTAACAATACATTGGAACAAAAAATGGTAGGACACAATTTATTCTGTGCAACCCACATCAAAGGATATGTCTGGTACCTACATGGACAGTGTCTTAGATTGTCACATGTCATGACCGGTATTTTACAGGTTACGCACCCGAAAAGTTCATGATAGCGACCGTGGAACTTTTGAGTTAAATACTGTTACAGTAGCTATCTAGATTTTACATACTTTCAATTCAAAGGTTTGTGAAACTACCACAAGCTCTGGAGAACTATACAGGTTTAGACATGAAAACCCATACGCAGGAGCAGAAGTTCGAAT